>JAREYC010000007.1:59592500-61992500 GCA_030015325.1 Cryptoblepharus egeriae
GGTTTTATTATTGCACTTCAGCAGACAATGTAATTGGTCTCATTATTTTTTCCTCCTCTACTTTTTCACCAAATGATTGTTAGCGCTGATAAAGATGATGAGGAGGATGAAGACCTAACAGTGAACAAAACATGGGTGCTTGCCCCAAAGATCCATGAAGGAGATGTCACCCACATTCTGAACTCCTTACTAAAAGGCTATGACAACAAACTACGGCCAGATATTGGAGGTCAGTGACGTTCATGTTTCAGTAAACGAAATGCAGAAAGGCAAGCTCCAGGCTTTGTTTTGTCCATAATAAAATGTTAGATACTGATGTTTTATGGTGTCCAAGATATGTCATGTGGTCTCCACCTTTGCCTGGCTATTTCTCAAGGAAAATGAGTGCTGCTTTAAATGATGTATGCAAAATGCAAGATTTTAATATACTTCTAACATATTTCTTCATGAACTGCTCTCTCCTCCTGCTGTGTTTATTAATATTCTGAAGCATATTTTTTAATCTTTTATCTTTTCAAGAAGTAGTTCAGGTGAAAAATCAGCAGCTCCCATAACTACACATGAGGGGTGTGTGATAGACATGGACACGCTCAAAATGCCAGATTCCAGGGTGGGCACCTGGATGCAGGTGTCATATGTGCTCCCTAAAGCATCTGGTGGGCCGCTGGAATCTGGATACAGGAATCTGGACTAGATGGGCCTGATCCGGTGGAGGCTTTTCTTATATTCTTCACAGCTACATAAATAGCTGTTTACTCCATATGTAAAAAGAGGAGCACATTTGTGCTCGCAAAGGGCTTGTTAGAAATCCCCTACATTTTGACTCTGTTTTCATGTTAGGGGAGGCAACATGTAGCTGAGGTCCTCCCATTACTGTAGGAATGAAGTATGCCAATATAAAGCATTTGAAAGTATTTCTAAGGGTGTGGATCACACGAGAACACAAAGGCAGATGAGGATTCTTGCACATTCCAACCAAATGTCCATAAATCCTTGAAGATAATAAATTGTACAAAATAGAATAAAACGTGCAAATGTACGCAGGATTCAGCACTTATTCACATGTATTTTGGGTTAGTGGTACATAATGCAGAATGCACATGGTCCTATTATTTGGACACTTATTGGAGAAGATAGCAGCTGTGGTCCTTTTATGCAATCCTTTTCTTCCTAGGCTTCCCTTGACAGGACCATTAACTGCTGTGAACATCAGAATGCTCTTTTTCATTGCTGGTGAAAAAGACTAGATGGCAAAGGAAGAAATTGTGTTTGTGCAACAGCTTCTACATCCACATGTGTGTATTCAAACAGCTTAACTGAGGATTAATTGATTCATGAGTAAGTCTACTAAGTTCATCAGAGGTGTGTAAATACAGTCCAGGAATCACACAGGAGCTTCCTGAGTTCCTCAAATACAGGCACTACAATAACTGTGTGAGTTATACACATATAGGTGTTTACACACCTATATATGTAATTTTCACCAGATTGCCTGAACCACAGTTCAAAACATTGTCCACTGCCCTGTGTTGCTTACTGTTTCATAATAGTGTCTCTGAGTCATGCGCTGATTTTTTGGTCTCTTGAGCATCAAGCTAGGTCTGTGGCTGTGATATGATTTCCAGAAAATAACTACCCCTTTCTCACCTCTTTGATGGACCAAAACACAATTTCTGTTAATATTAATATAAATATATTTTGATGCCCTAGATCTCTCCAGAGTAGGATAGGCTTTAAGTGAATGTAACTCCACTACAACCAAACACACAGATATCAGAGATATTTTTGTCAGGTTCATTAATAGCAAAAGTTTTTTAAAAAGCAGATGCTTTATGCAATAAAAATTAGCCAAGAAAATGAAAATTCTGCACCAAAAAACCCCAAATTCTGTGATCTGAATAAACTATGCAAATTGAGCAATCCTGCGTATTTCATTGCTTTGTACCATTAATTCTGCAATAATATTATAACTATTTAATCATGGAAGGTACAAGGAGCTATGCAGGATGCTATAGCTCCATCTCTAACCACTGGAAACCTTATACAGCAACCCCAAACACCACTGGGATTTCATTAGGCTAGTATTTTCCAACCTGAGGTGTAATAAGTTCTCAGTGCAGCATTATCTCCCTTAAGAGGACTGGTCTTGGTGATGATGGCAGAGCAATTGTGATGACACTTCAGGATTTTCCCCAGAAGTAAAAAAGAAGTTAAAAAAATGGTGGGGTTAAACATACCCATCTGTGGTGACTGCAAAACTCAAAACCCTTCTTTTTTCTTTAGGCTGCAATCCTAACTTCCAGTTAGGCCAGCCTAAACTGTGACAGAAATCCGTGCTGACACAAACATAATGTATGACACTTGTGTGCCACTCCTGGGTGAGGGTTAGGCCAGTGCATAGACATACACTTGCCTCCCTACATTACCATAGGATTGAGGAGATCGATGTGTTGTGCCAGGCTAGGTTCGAAAACTTTACTTGGCCACTGAAACTTATCTTGTGCAGTTCTTTCTGGTGCACTCCTTTCCATGTGACCAGAGTAGTGTCAACTTGGCTAACCCTCAGTTAGTCATCTCAGCCATACATTTTAAGACCAAAGCCAAAACTAGGACAGAGCCAGGAGACACCCAACGTAGGTGCTCCACCAAGACACTCTAGTTATGATACACCCTGTGGCCACTTCGAGCACCTCATTCAATTTCCTCTGGATTATCCAAGCCTCCAGAGGAGAAGCAATGTAGTGCACAAAGTGGACATCTCATCCACCTCTTTCTCTGGTTATAGCCCAGTTATAAAGACACTGCTTTCATGCTGCTTGTAGCACACAGATGATCTCTTGTAGGCTCTCGCCTGAGGAGGAGCAGTTGTGCAGTTGCAGTCAGCACCTCCTCCACTTTTGGGAAGAAGAGATGCATGAAGGTAGCCATCATTAGGTTCTCCCTGGAAGCGGGGTGGTGGTGGTGGTGGTGGTGCTGGCCTCTCATGTGCCACCTTCACTCCTGTGGGGAAAATTCAGAAATGACATTACTATGTTTTGTAACATTGTGATTTCACTGTTATGGAGTGTGCCATCATGACATTACTGCCATGACATTACACCCCATTTAAGGCTGCACTCCTAAACACGCTTTCCTGGCTGTAGGCCCCACTGAATACAATAGGACTTTCTTCAGAGTAGACATACTTAGAATTGCACTGTTTGACTCTCAAACCATATAATGATAGTAGTGATTTTTCAGCCCATGACAATGTGAAAAGTATACAGTGGGGTCCTTGTACCCTAAGATTAGAGAAGAACACAAAACTTAAGATAATTTATTACGCAGTAGGACTTTTTCCCAGTGAAACTCTACCATGTTGGGGCATCCATGTTTGCAAAATCTTGGAGGAAAGGAGATACATGGATACTCCATAGCCTCCTTTGTAGCTCATAATTAGCTTGACTTCTTAGCACTACTTCACCCTATTTGGAGGTCTTGCCTTATAGCTCATAGAAATGCTGAAACAAAAAATGCTGGATGGCCTTTCTGCCTGCCCCCATATCTGAAACTGTAGTTGGCAGTGATGCTGCTGCTGGATGCTTTGCACACTGCTTATCCTGGTGTGTAGGGGGCTCCTTGTGGCCGCATTGGTGGCATGCCTTGTCAATTGTTAAAAACCTCATGGTGCACTTTGACACTTTTAGTGCTTCGTCAGTGTGCATGAGGTGAAAAGAGTTGAAAATCACTGTCCTTTGGCATTGCCACATCCTTTTGCTATTGGCATTTTTGGCAGTACCACTTGGGCTGTGGATTCAGGGGCCAGCCTGATCAGATAGGTCTAGGTCAACTGATGAAGTGGACCCACTCAGTGCCCAACCTGGTTGACCCCTAATGTCACCCTGCTACTGTGTAAGACAGTGCTCAAAATGTGCTTCATTGCATTTTATGAACAATTTTCATTTTGCAAACAATGTTCAAATTGAACTTTGCACAAAATACAGTAATATTTAACTTTTTGAGTCACTGTTTTTCATATACGTTATTGAATTTCTTCCCAGCGTGGGGTATTGATCATTGTTCTAGCTGATGAAGAGAGATTAATAAATCCAACCTCTGCTTTGGTCTCGATATTTGTCAAATGCGAACATTTGACAGAACTAATGGCTTTCCCATAAATATCTTTACTAAAAATACTGTGAGAATCATTGGTTCTGTGAGTGCTTAAATACGATATTTCAGAGGCTGCACAATTAGTGGTGTATTTGATTGGTTTTCTCATTTGCCAATATTTGTGTATGAATCAAAATTGATTTTCAGTGTGATTCTTTGCTCTGCATCCCTCCTCTCGCTCAGTAAAATATCTTTTTCTATGTTTATTGTCTTTTAATCCATGTTTCATTTAGTCCACATTAATAAATAATATTTTATCTGAACTAAATAAGACATTTTTGTTATTAATCAGGCCTCCATCAGTCTTGAAAGACTATGGTATCATGCTCAGCACTACATATGCTGCATGCAAAGCACAAAAGCCTGGGTTAGATTGTTATGGAGGATAGGCTGTTACCCAAGCAGCAAATCCCCCCTCTCCACATCACTGAATTAGTCCAATGGAAATGCAGAGCCAATACGATTGGATCCAGCTGGCGTCGCATTGCTGGGCTACGGACAGGAGCTCACCCTGTCTTGTGGGGCTGACCCGGGTCTCATACCCTGGCCTGCTGGTTAACATGCACAGTATCTTAACCACTTGCGCCACCCACAGCCCTGTTATTGATCAGATACGCTAGTAAAGCATGTTTATACCATGAACATTTTTTTTCCTTCTCTATATATACTGGTATAGAAAATCAAAGGGTCACTGACTCACTCACTGACTCATCGTCCTGGCAAAACCGCTGGAACAAAAAGCATGAAATTTGGGGAGGGTACTTCTTCCTTGATGTAGGCATGCAGTAAGAAGCAATTTTTGGAAATTCCAACCAGAAGGTGGTGAAAAGGGGCACAACGTGTTTTTGTTCCTATTGTTAACTTTGAAGAATTGCTGACTCATCAACACTCAGTCCAAAGCCCCAGACCTAGAAGCATGAAATTTGGGGAGCTTATTTGTCCCATGACATGAACACCCATTAAGAACTGATTTTTAGAAATTTAACCCCTCAGGAGGTGAGAATGGTGCAAAGTATTGTCATCCCTATACTTAACAGCCTGACAGGGAAGCCTGATGGGGTTGCCTTGTGCCCAGTGATGCCTGGTAAATCCTCCTGCCTGGCAGGGATACCAGGTACCAACTAGTGCCCACTGCCTGCTGGTGCCCAGTGATTCCCTGTAGGGATGATCAGTGTCTGGTGGTGCCTGCTGATGCCCAGTGGTGCACACTGCATAGTAGTGGCTGGTGGTGCCTGTTCCCCACTGCACACAGTGGTGCATAGTGGTGCCTACTGCCCGATGGTGCCCTGTAGGGATGCTGGATGCCTGATGGAGCCTGCTACCCAATGGTGCTCAGTGCCAGATAGGAGTGCCTGGTGCCTGCCAGTGTTTGCCTGTGCCCATTGTTGCCCACCACTCTGGTGCCCAGTTTCTGCTGGTGCCTGCTGCCCAGTGCTCACCACCCAGTGCCAGTGCCCAATGCTCAGCCATGACTGGGATGCACAGATATTCTTGAAATTTTACTCCCACAACAGGTGAACTCGGCTAGTATGTAAATATATGGCATTATCCTATGTACACCTTCCATGTATTCAGAGCTGTGGATGAGCAACTGTGCACACAGGAGAGGAAAACCTATTGGTTTTCTAAAGAGTAATCCTCATTTTCCCTTTCTGGCATTCAGCAGAGGTGCTACTGTTGGCCCAAGTGCACTGGATCATCCAGCCCATTTCAGATACTAGGAAGTCCTTCTGTGCACTATATATATGGACCTGTTCCTCTCAAAGTTCTTGGCATAAGAAGACTATACACATATAATTCTTTCCCTGGGGAGGGAATATCTGTCCCTGGACCACATGCTTAATGGATGACTACCCCTAGATTCATTTTAAAACTTCCACTGAGGACAGCAGTTCTTGAAAATCCAATGGGCTAAATCTAGGGATAGCTTTTCCTTATTAGTCTTTCCTTGGGGATAATCATCTGTCATTCCAGTTACTTGTCTTCTGTGTGCTAATAGTTGCTAAATGGGGGAAGGGGGTTGAAAACTAGAAGCCCCCTGTATACCTGTGTTTGAAATACACAAAAAACTGCCATGACTGGAAAATCATGAAAACCTTTTGCAGTAGTTTGGCACAGTGGCATCTGAGAGCTGGTGAGATTGAATATTGAATACACAGCGTTGTATATGACCAAATCCTGTTGAGCCAGTATGCGGTTGGATTGCACACTGCCAGTGTGTGCTGACACACACAAAAAATTGTAAAGCGCTTTGCAACAATGCTTCTAGAAGTGTGGCAGCATTTGCAGATATGTCTACCTGGAACAGATAAGTGTGGCACAGGACAAGGAGGGGTATGAGCACAGGGATGGATATGGTAGTTGGCAAACTGGGCCAAAGAGGGCTGTGAATTTAGCTAGGATTGGGCTGATAGTGTTCTTTGTCGTGGGGGGATCAATCATGCCAATCACTGAAAAATGCATCAACAGTCATCACTTAATTTCATATGTACTTATTATGGTTACTATTTTGTTTAGTGAGAACGACAGTAATTGAAACGGATGTCTATGTGAACAGCATTGGTCCGGTTGATCCAATTAATATGGTAAGTTTCTCAATAACAGAGCTTCAAGGTAAGAGGTTTTTTTATCCCGTTTTTGATCTGCTTTGCGATGCCTATCATCGTTTGAGTGATATCAAGAGATGGGATAACCCTGCACTTCTGAAAGCGATTATTATTTTGGATGTGATTGATGAGGCATTAAGTATTCCATAAGAAAGTAGTTCTTTTTATCGTGGAAAAATCTCACTAAATGAGAGAGGTAAAGATGAGCCCAAATTCTGAAAAGAAACTATATTAACCTTATTCAAATGAAGCCTTTTTATTTCTTATCCTCCTTACAATCTGGAAAGGGCTGCTTGACGGTTTAAAAATAAAGAAGGATTAGAGTGAATATGATTTGAGTACATTTTGAAAGTCTATTAAGTAGTTTTAAAATACCCAGACCATATAATTTTAAATATATGCCAGGTAGGATAAAAACCTGGGACAATGGCTATATACCAGTGGTTCCCAAACTTACCTGGGTCACAGAACTCCCACAACCTCTTCTTCTTGGTTGAGCTGAGTGCCTTGAACTTTGATTTTATGAAATATAGTGAAATCCAAGATGTTGGCACCCAAATATCATGGGAACCAAGATGACAGCATCAAAGAGAACAGGGAGAAGAGGCAACTGGGGTCATCCCACAGTGCCTTGTGAGTGTGTTGTGACACCCCAAGGTAGCATGATACACACTTTGGTAATCCCTACCTTATACTTCAAATGGCCCATCTTGCAATCCTGACCTCCCTCTCTACTCTGATCTTGTTTTACTAAAGCCACTACTTGAAATAGAAGGACAGGCTCTAGATCAGTGATAGTAGGCGTTCTTTTGTAAGGAGGAAGTTTCAGTTATGATCCCTGACATCTCTGTTTTGCAGCAGAGTCAGGGAAGAGAACATGGAGAGCTAGTGCCAATCATTGAGCTTTCCCACAGGTACTGGGGAGGCAGGATGTGGGACTCAATCAAATTCATATGCCCTCCTTTTGCAAAGCTCCACTTGCACTTGTAAGGGAGCACTTCCTGGCAGATTGTAATCTTCGTACCCTTTCACATACCAGCTCAGAGTTCCTGCTTATGTACAGTAGTTGTATTGACTCCATACAAAATGGTGGGTGGGTATCACTCCTGCTGAATGCCTTTGACTCTGACCAAAGCCCATTAAAGGCCCCGGACTGGTCTTACAGGTTCCTTCCGCTGACGAATGAGCATTTTGTCGATAGATAGGTAGGTAGGTAGGTAGGTAGGTAGGTAGGTATCTGTGGCCTTGTGCAAATGTAATGCCCTCATCTTGCCTCTCCAAGATCTCCTGATTGCCAGCACCCCCGTGGCATTCTGCATATACCTCTATAGCAGGGGTCTCCAAACATTTTGGCAGGAGGGCCACATCATCTCTCTGACACTGTGTCAAGGTTAGTGATGGACTTCAGGGGGTTCTCACATGTTCTATTAAACCCTTTGCTAATGAGTGCCTGGTTCTGAGAACCAGTTACTAATGGGACATAGAACCTGTCATTAATTTAGTTTATTAGGACATAGAACAAGTTGTTAATTTATTTGAATCCCACCACTGTTCAGGGGCCAAAAAACTAATTTACATTTCAAATTGGAAAAAATTTACATATATGAATGTATTGGAGTGGATTACAGGGCTTGCCCAGGGGCTGGAGAGAGGGGTCTTGAGGCTTGCCAAGGGCTGCATCCAACCCCATGAGCTGGGGGTTTACAGACCCCTGCTCTGTCGCATGCCTGCCTGTTTCAGTATGGCAGGGGATAAGACTGAAGAGGAAGATGCTGTTCCATCAAAACCCCTCATAATGAATCACAATCATAGGTCAAAATGCTTTAATCATTGTAAGCTGCGTTAAGAGGGCCCTTTTAGATTGAAATGTGGGTTAGAAGTTTTAACACAAAATAAATAAATATCAGGAAAACCTGTCACAACAAAGATTGATTCTGTGCAAGGAGTTCACCATCTCTCTTTCCCGTTTCCTCCGGTTACTTTTTTGAGAGTATTCGTTAAGTTTGTTTTCGTATCAAGGGAAAGGTGATTTTCTTGGCATTTGGGGATTAGTAGCAAACACTGCACCTCACAGCTTAAATTTTAAAAACATTCAAAATAGATGATAATTTCCAGGTAAGAACCTTGTTTATTTAAATGTTTTGATACCTCAGCATAACACTCTGCCTTAAGTGGAATACTTAGTGCTAAAAAGATTCATTTGTAGAAAAATTAACATAAAGATCTTCAAATATGACTTAATCAGAAATAAATTTCTGGATTCTAGCTCTTTTGTGCTACTGGCCTAAAAATTTGAAACTATCATAGCTTTCAAACTAATCTGCACTTTTTGTAGGTCAATGACAATCAGAATTTTTTTTCTGGTTTTAAACATATCTTCCATATGTGTGTTCTCTCTTAAGTGCTTTCTTTATTGGTTTTTTTATTGTTGCCTTTATCTCCTAGTTTGCTTTTTATTTTCCATATTTATATATATCCTTTCTCCAAGGATCTCCTGGCAGTGTTCATAGCTTCTCCCACTTCATTTATTCTCACAACAACCTTATGAGGTAGTTTAGGCTGAGAGATCATGATTGGCCCAAATTAGCTTTATGGCTGATTTGAACCTGGCAGATAAGATAAAACTCTGGTTTCCTGTGTAAGAGACGATTTGGGGGAGGTTTATTATTATTTTTTTATTTTTATGCGGCTGTTTTATTGCTTTGCTACACTGAACAATGCAAGCAGACAGGATTAAACCTCCAGTCAGCATTAAAACAAAAAAGGCAAGACTTGCCATAAAAAGCTACTTAAAAGGAATGTTTAACCAGCTGCTTAAAAGTGACAAACTCTTGACTTTGTATGAAACCAGGAATCCCAGCATAAAACATAGGAGCCCTCCACTTTTTTTTTGTCTAGTGAGCATTCAGTACCTCTAATGTATTGCAACACAACTTATTTATTGTATTTTGAAGAGACAGGGTGAATTTTCTGGAAGCAAAGAAATAAAGATAAGGCCACTGCAGATTTTGGTGCCCATTTAGTTTTCGTCAGACTGACTTTGGTCTATGTTGTCTCTTTAAAAAAAAAATCTGGGGTTGTTCCAGTACCAACCACCATGTGGCAGTGATCACAAATACTAATGTCCCCATCCAAAGCAGGCAGGAATTCCCTGCAAAATAAGTAAGGATCACGCAGCATCAATTTCACACCAATTACTTTTATCCCTCATTTCCCAGTCAGTCACCTTGGTCTAAACAGCTAAAGGAAGTTTGTCATACTGTATTCTGAGTTGTTCTTTCAATGAGGATATTTATACACTGCTTTTTATCAAAGAAAATGTCATAAAGCCGTTTACAGAGCAAAAAGAGATGTAGAAGAAATGCAAGCAGTCACAACAAAAGAAGCGGAATAGTTGCTCTCCTTCAGCTGCTAAATATAAGGAGTTAAAAGTGCTAAATATCACTGTTAAAAGTGTCTCTTTTCCATTTAGCAGGGCCAAAAAGGTTATGAGCACAATCCTAACCTTTGCGTCCATCAGTCTTGAAAGACTATAGTATCGTGCTCAACACTGTATGCAAAGCACAAATGCCTGGGTAGATTAATATGGAGGATAGGCTGTTATCCAAGCAGCAAATCCCCCTGAAATAGTCCGATGGAAAGGCAGAGCCAAAATGATTGGTTCCAGCAGCGTCGCAGAGCTGGGCTAAGGACAGGAGCTCACCCAGTCTTGTGGGGACCCGGGTCTCTAACCCTGGCCTTCTGCCTACAGGCACACTGTCTTAACCACTTGCGCCACCCACAGAAGAGCTCAAAAGTCTACTCAAAAGTAAGCCCTATTGTTTTCAATGGGTCTTACTCCCAGGAAAGTGTCTTTAGGATTGCTGTTGTGGCCTCCTCCTGCCCTTTTAGTTTTCCATAAATGGGTAAGCCTTTTGGCTTCCTGCATGACCTTCTGCAGGCAAAGAATACTTTTATAAATTACCAGAAGCATTTGGCCAACTGGGTTGCCTAGCATTTTCCACAAAAACCTGCTGTTCTTACCAAAGATTTTACACAGCATCTTTAAAAGAGATGTCTCCACCTTCATCAACTTGAGACCAGTAGGTAACTCATGTTTTACTGACAGCACAAATATGTTAAAGAGCACAATCCTAACCAGATCTACTCAAAAGTAAGCCCTGCTGTGTTCAGTGAGTCTTACTCCCAGGAAAGTGTCTTTAGGATTGCAGCCTATGACCAGTTGTGTCCATTGGAGCTTATTTTCAGCAACGCATGCATAGGATTTCAGCCAATCACTACAATTTTATGCAAATTGATCTGAGAGTTAGAGCACAATCCTAACCATGTCTACTCAAAAGTAAGCCCAATTGTGTTCAGTGGGTCTTACTCCCAGGAAAGTGTCTTTAGGATTGCACCCTAAGTCCTGTTGAACACTAAATACAGTCCCACTGATTAAATACAGGTTATCCCTTGTTATCCACTAGGGTTCCATTCCAGAACCCTGTTATCCACTAGGGTTCCATTCCAGAACCCTGTTATCCACTAGGGTTCCATTCCAGAACCCATGGATTAAAATATCTGTGGATAAAAAAAAAACAGTGAAGAAAAAGATTTAGGGTGCAATCTTAACTTAGGCCAGCACAACTCATTGGTCTTCCCATTCCTATGGTGATAGAAGAAGGCAAGCGCATGTCTGTGCCCTGGCCTAACCTTCCCCAGGAATGGCACAGAAGTGCCGTGCAGCACTTTGGTGACACCCCCAGGCCAGCATGGAACTTGTGCTGGGGCTTATGCCAGCCTAACTTTGGTTAGGCTTACAGCCTTTAAGACCCACTTCCAGGTTTCTTACTCTTGCCTTGATCATACAGGAATAAGGTCATGCCTCAATATCTGCAAGGCTTTGATTCTTGGACTTCCTTCTCATACAAAAAAAAACGTGTTAAATAAAAGCACTTAAAAATTAAAAAGTAATCTAAACTATTAAAAAATCCAAAAAATTAAAAAGTAAACTAAACATCCCTTTACAGTTGTTTAGAAACAGCTTTTTTGGACTGTAGCAGAGGAACAGTCAGCAGTTACAGATGCAAAAGATACCCTGTCTTTACCTAGTGTAGTTGAAGTATGGAATGATTCCTTGCATGAGTGCCTCTCTACAACAGTAAGTAAAACATTTTTTAAAAGTGATTTTTAAAGGGATGAATTTTTTTTCTCCTTCTCCAGGGATCAGCATGTTCTTTTTCATTTGCAGTAGCATTTGTGTTAAGTCAAATCTGTGTATAGAAAATCTGTGTATTACAAGGTTGGACCTGCACACAAAGGCGAGTGCTCAAATATGCCTTTTAATATTTAATACATTTTTATTCTAGTTTTCAGTGTTGGTACATTTTTCTAAAAATATTGCAACTCAGTCCAGAGGTATGGGATAGATCAGTGTTTCTCAGCCAGTGGTGCTTGTTCCTCTGGTTCCTCGAGGTGGTACCCGGTGATACTAGAAAACCCAGAATTACCTGGCAGCAAGATCAGTAATGCAGCATGTCAAGCAGAAGCAGGAGGCTTGGGACAACAGTCAGAACTCCAGCATGTGCTTTTTTAAGCTCATAAAAGCTCTCCTATATGCCCTAAGCATTTTATTGGAGACTACTTGCATGTAGTCTCCCAATACTGAAGTTGCCAGTTGCTTTTGTTGGTACTTCAAATAGGTGGACCCTATGAAATGATGTGACGGGACAAATGTTGAGAAACACTGAGCTGGATCTTTAAAAATGGAATAAAATTCATCGTAGAAATAAATGGCAGAGCCATCCCCCTTGCAATGAACTTTGAAGCAGATTACCTTTTGTTATTGTATCAGTGATGTGTGTAATCATCTATACTACTATACTACTGCTATGAAATAAGTATCCAAGGATTTCCCTTAGTGAAGTGTGTGTTTTAGCTTAATAGACAAGCCTTTTTCCATGCAGAAGGTTGCATGTTCAACTTCTGACATCTCCAGATAAGGCTAGAAAAGAGTCAACTCTGAAAAGTCAAATGTGAACATTTCCCCATGCATATAATGCTAACCATGCCTTAAGTTCCTTCTCCTTTGCTAGGAAAATCATTATAAGCTGAGATTTATTTGAACAAAATAACAGAAAGTAGACCTTATTCTGTATGTGGCTCTGGTACAACTGAAGGTCATTGTAATTTATGTCTAATGAGGCCTGCACATGATAATCATAACATAAGGTACTTGTAGGACTCAGTGATATATCACTTCCTAAATTAGACACCTCTTTATAGAATTAACCTTAATTTTAACCTGACATTAAATCAAGATCAACTATCACACTAGCACACTATCTAAACAAACTTTGATAACTATCACAGGTTACCCATATTCTACCAATTTCTGCGCCACATCCAATTTTGGTGCATTTGCACCTCCAAAAAGAGTAAATGACTGCAGAAACAAAAAATCCTATAAAAAGTGTTCCTACATATTGGAAATAGAACTATTGTAAATGCACAAAATTTGTAGGAGGAAGAATAATTTTTTCCAGCACTGTTCAGGATCCTGGTGTATAGAACTTAAACCATAATCAGAATATCTCACCCAAGAAAATTTAAATAAAAATATTAAACCAAGAAAATACAGCCATGATGGTTCAGGGCTATCTTCCCACCCCATGATCTCCCTTCTCTTTATGAATCTGGGCATAATTTCAGTTCTTTCCATGGTTGCCGTTTTCCCCAGGTATGCCACTGTGCTGGACCCTAATCAGCTTGAGGACCTTGCAAAGTCGGAAGGCTACTGGAGGGGATAGTGGGCTTTTATTTCTCTCTCTGTCTCTCTCTCTTGTACAAGCAAATGCCTGATCCCACCACCCTTTGGAGCAGGCCCTGAAGAGATAGCAGCAAAGACCGCTTTCTATAAACCTAAGTACGTGGGTAGAGAAGGTGGACTTCAGATGCAATAAAATCTAATGCTGTAGTTCAATAGAGTTTGTTTACTTAGTGTTTAGGGTATAACCTGCCTCTTATGATGTGGTAGTGTTTTCAAGATTGATGCAGGAACTGAAAGAAATCACTTTAGGGTGGTACATTTTTTAAAAAGCTGTGTTTGGGGATGCATTAATCAAACCTTGAAGAGGCAAGATTTAATGGCACATCAGATTTGAGTAAATACAGTAATATCAATAAAAAGATATATCTATTTTCCGTCCTCATTGGAAGAGAGGGTGTTACAGAAAACTTGCTCTTGCACTGGGTGATGCAAACCCTTTATTTATCATGCAGCTGTAACTTTATCATGCAAGTTACTTGAGCATGAGTAACTTGCATGGCTTTTTGACACAGAGGACCACAAGAAAATATGCAAGGTGCTCAGAGACCTTTCAGTCCTTGCATTGGTTTCTCAGTTTGCCTCTTTGCATGCATTACTGGAAGAGGGATTGATGGGGAAAATAGAACTCACCTGCACTAATCCAAGAATGAGTTCCATATCCCGCACTCAGGGCGCAATCCAGAGTAACTACAGGGAGTCCTTGATCCGGTGTAAGAACAATTTATCTGAATTGCAATATGAATTTCCCATACTTTTTCAGTAGGTGGTGCAGTAATTATGGATGCACGTAATGTCTCTTACGTGCTCCCGTAGTTACTCTGGATTGTAGAGTATGGCTCAATTGCATGCATAGTTTATTTGATATTACTTACTAACATTGGGTTGCTTTGTATTCCTACAGTATGAGAGTACTATGGCATTTATCAGAGGGATCATAAGAAGCTGATACAATGTTTATTTATTCTGGACAACACAGTAATTTATTTAGATGAATAAATTACCTTTTGTCATGAGATTAAAATTAATAGAAACTCATTTAATGAACTGCAAAGGCTTTTTCTCCACAAGATGAAGACTAATTTATAAAGTTTAATGGCCCATTAAGGAATAAAGAAACCGATTGGACCAAAAGAAAAAAATCTGGGCAAACAAGAGCAATATTTTTTCCCAGACTGACAGGGAGTGCAGTCTTTTAAATGTGATAGAGCTGCATGTTGTTTGAAAAAAGAATAAATAAAGAGAGTCGCTGGGATGTCTCATTACGGCTTAGGTGGTGAAAGAAAAAAAATGTGCTTGGACAAAAGATCCAAAGGGTAAGTATTGAAGTGTTTTTCTCCCCCGGGTCTTTTGAATGAATACCCAGTCCTATAATTACGTATAGCTACAATGGTACACAGGGAAGATGCATACCTCCAGCGGCTCCCTGTGCAGACCAAGGGCTGCATGTCCTGCCCCTCCACAGCTGCAATCTCATTATGCCTAATGACAGTTACCAGTTTGTGTACTTTGATGTAAAGACACAGACATTTAAATTACAGTGGCTCCTCACGTCACAAATTTAATTAGTTCCGGAGGCATGTTTGTTACATGAAACGTTCTTTACATGAAGCAGATTTTCCCATAGAAAATAATGGAAACTCAGACAATTGGTTCCACAACCCAAAAAATATTCATATTAAAATACGTATTAACTGGATGTATAAATGACGACAAAACACTGGAATTGAATTCAAAATTTGCATTCAATGTGCATCATGATGTGAAGTCTACTTAGGCTGCAGTCCTAAAGACATCATCCTGGGAGTAAGCCCCATTTAACACAATGGGGCTTATTTCTTGGTAGACATGGTTAGGAAACTGCAATCAAAGATGCTTTCTTGGGAGTAAGACCCATTTAACACAATGGGGCTTACTTCTGGGTAGACATGGTTAGAAGGCTGCAATCCAAGACACTTTCAAAGTGTCTCCCCACTTTCTCCTCCTCTTCATCCTGAGCCTCTCTCCCCCCTGCTCCTTTCTGGTTAGCCCTGAGCTGCTTTCCTCTTCTCCACTGCTCTTCTCTCCCTCTGCCCAGTGGACGCACAGACACAGGAGGAACAACGCGGAAGTGTTGCTTTTCCTATGGCAGGCACGCTAGGCCGCCCTGACGCTTTTTAAAAGGGCTGCCAGCCAGCCTGTCTGCCCCAACTGCCAACAAGTTTGTTCTTTACGTGATGCACATTTTGTTATTGCATCACGTAAAGAACAATGGACATGATGCAGAGTCCTAGAGAAATTTTTTTTGCTACCTGAAACATACTTTACGTGAGACATTTGTTATGTGAGGCGCCACTGTATATTGTATGCTATCACACCTGCTCTGCCACATGTAGAAGTGCACACTTACATGCATGGACATACGTGCGCTCTTTGGCCATTTGACTTTTGGATGTTGGCCAGTGCCAAATTTAGACATGTGGTAAACAAGGTAAAACTATCCGCAGGGATTTTTTTTTTTAAATCAGAATTTTTTTATTTTGGGGGGAGAGGGGAAGGAAGGCTTCTAAAATTTTGCATGTGCTGAATGTGTGTATGAACATGAAAATATGTGTGTGCCTACACAGCTGGGGAACCTTTTACTTATATATGTTTATCCATACAACAACCCTGTTTCTCTCACCTCCTGGACACAACCAGAAGCAATTTCCAGTCTTGTCCAGGACTCTTTCAATGGCCTGGAGAGGCTGTGTGTGACAGCAGCACAGAGCTTACATGCTGCAGTGTGTTTCAAGGTCCAAAGCCACTGGCACATGTGGGACAGCACTACTATCTCCTGAACTATTGCAATATGCTTAGGGCATGTTTGCCACAGCATACACCTGCATGGCAGCCACTGTGTCAGCATAATATGAGTGTAGGATTGTACTGACAAAGAACCAGAAGCTGGGTTAAGATATAGCCTATAAAAGTGGTGAAAAATATTGGGCAGACTTCAGTGAAGAACATGAAACTGTGGTAGGAAATGCAACTTACTATATATATATATATATATATATATATATATATATATATATATATATATATATATATATATATATATATATATATATATATATATATAAGTGATTTGGCGCTCACATTCAGACTCTTCAGTGAAATCTAAATGACTGATATTCCTCCTTTGATCTTTTGGTATTGTATTAAAATATTAATCCAGCTTCTTGAAACAGGAACAATATGACCATGTCACGCTATAGGAATTTATCAATTTACATGTATAAGATGCAGGCACCACTATTGGAATATGCCTGAAGTTAAGACTCCAATCTTTAATTGAACAAACCTGATTTGCTATAGCTCGACACCCAACTGCTTTCATTATATACATATAAAAACATCTCAGCAGCTGCGATTAAGATAACTTCCCCTCTGGTGTACTCCTTGAGTAATCTCTTCATACTGTTGAATCCAGATTATCATGTTATAATTAAATACAAAGGGTCAAATCTCAATTTTGTGACAGATAATACAGTATTTTCCACTGACACTGAAATTAAAAACTCAGTCCACATGCTGCATTTTTAAGGTGTTCTCCTAAAAGTGTACAGCTGGAACTAGTTATAGTAGAACTCTGGTTGTCCAGCAGTTCCAGTGAAATGTTATTATCAGATATGCCAGAATATCCATAGATGGAATTTTACCGTAATACCCGGAAGAAGAAACTAATACCCATTTTTGCTTATACATCACTAAACCATATATCCTAACTCAAAACCAAAGAATGTTCATTACTATATTTTAATTGAAATTATCATTCAATAACAAATAGTCACAATAGTCGTCAAGGGACCTGTTAATTTTGTAGACTCCTATGACTCAGGGATTGTATGGTGCACCAATCGTGACCCTGTAAAACAAATTCTAACTTATATATTCTTATTTTTTCTGAGATTTCCTTCATCCTCAAATGGAATTAGGTGTCAGTTTCAGTTAAGATGCATTCATGTCCAAGATAGTTCTTTCTAACCTCATCTATATTTATTCCTAAATGAAGACACAATCATTGTCACACACACTGTACTCATGCATTTTCCCTTTTGCAATTTATAACCTCAAAGGGAAATTATATGGAATGAGACCATACCACAGGTTAGTTATCCTCGTATTAGTAGCCCCTTGGACACCTATAGGATAAAAATTCCAACATAATTTGTAATTTGGCCTCAAGGAAGAGCAATTAAAGTTTCTGCTATATAAGTTAGCATTATTGAATATTAGAATATTAGAAATATTCATACTTCAGTGTATTTTGCAAATTCTTATTATACCCACATTTGCCTTTCTTACTCCTATTTGTATGTTCCTTAAATTTTTATCCCTCTCATGGCACTTTTAGGAATAGTTAAGGTAAGTAAAAAGAACAATAATCTCCTTAATTAAAGAATTTCTGCCATCCAGGAGTGTTTTAATTTAGATCATTGTTCTGTAATTCCATCTTTTCATTACAGGGTTGTATTGTACAAATATTCTATTAAAACTGCAAATTTCTGTACATCTAAGTATATTGCTGTTGTGTTTTTTCAAGGCACCTGACAAAAAAATTGTGGTGGTGTTATAGTTTTTGTTATCTGTCTCACTAAATTTATATGTAGAGGTCATACTGTATTTTCAGATACTTTAGAAAACTTGTCTCACACCTGATCCTATCCTGGCTGTGGAGCAGTGGTGATGAAATAGCTATTGATGTAGTCAGCAGGTTTAAGGATGCAGCCATATGGTATGGGCTCCATCCCTCCTCCTAGGCCTGAACTAACCCCCCCGGACAGGCCAACTTTTTCCTCAGAAGACCCCTTCCCCACCCCTGAGAATATAGAACAGATTCCTGTGGTGTTGTTTTTAATTTAGAATGAAGTTTGATAAATGGGTTCAATAAATATGAAGTGTGCATGGTTATATTTTATGCTGAAATTGTTATTATTTTTTTAGGAGTACACAATAGACATAATTTTTGCACAAACCTGGTATGACAGCCGCCTGAAATTTAACAGCACCATGAAAGTTCTTATGTTGAACAGCAATATGGTTGGAAAAATTTGGATTCCAGACACTTTCTTCCGAAATTCAAGGAAATCGGATGCCCATTGGATCACAACTCCAAACCGCTTGCTTCGAATTTGGAGTGATGGACGAGTATTATACACCCTAAGGTATGTTTTCCAAAAGGTTGAGATACAATGATCTTTTATCTTGTCCTCAAAATTATTTCCAGTTAACTTTTCAAGCAGCTCCAAACATTTCAAGGTATAGAATCTGCAGGTCAATTTTATACAAGCTTATTTATCTATATATATAAAAGAGAAAAGTCACTCACTGACTCATTGACTGACTGACTCATCACCGCCCTGCCAAAACCGCCGGCCCTAGAAGTGTGAAATTTGGGGTGGGTGTTCCTTCCGTGACGGAGGGGTGCACTAAGAACCGGTTTTCTGAAATTCCAACCGGAAGGGGGTGAAAAGGGGCGCAACGCGTTTTCCTCCCTATACTTTGCATTGAAAATTGCTGCCTCAGCAACATTCCTCCCCAACTGCTGGGCCTGAAGCATGGAATTCTGGGAGTTCCTTCTGTCACCTGAACACCCTCCAAGAACCATCTGGAGAGATTTAACCCTTCAGGGGATGAAAAGGGGGCAACGTGTTTCTGCCCTATACTTTACATGGGAGACTGAACAACATCCAGCCAGTCTGGTGCTCAGTGCCTGGTGCACTGGGGGATGTTGTTTGGAGGGAGGGGTTGTACTGTGGAGGATGCTGTGCATGGGGGGTTGGTGCGCATGGGGGGAAGTTGCGCATGGGCGGGTTGATGCACATGGAGGAAAGATGTGCATGGGGTAGATGCGCATGGGGGGAGGTTGTGCATGGGGGAAGTTGTGCATGTGGAGTTGATGTGCATGGAGGAAGTTGTGCATGGGGGAAGTTGCGCATGGGGGGTTGATGCGTATGGGGGCAAGTTGCGCATGGGGAAGTTGCGCATGGGGTTGATGTGCATGCAGGGCTGATGCGCATGGGGAGCTGATGCGCATGGGGAAGTTGCACATGGGGAAGTTGCACATTGGGGGTTGATGCTCATGGGGAAGTTGTGCATGGGGGAATTTGCGCATGGGGGTTGATGCGCATGGGGGCAAGTTGCGCATGGGGAAGTTGCGCATGGGGTTGATGTGCATGCAGGGCTGATGCGCATGGGGAGCTGATGCGCATGGGGAAGTTGCGCATGGGGAAGTTGCACATTGGGGGTTGATGCTCATGGGGAAGTTGTGCATGGGGGAATTTGCGCATGGGGGTTGATGCGCATGGGGGCAAGTTGCGCATGGGGGAAGTTGCGCATGGGTTGATATGCATGAGGAAGTTGCGCATGGGGGGAAGTTGCGCATGGAGGGCTGATGCGCATGGGGAGCTGATGCGCATGGGGAGCTGATGCGCATGGGGGATGTTGCGCATGGGGGGTTGATGCGCATGGGGGAAAGTTGCGCATGGGGGGTTGATGCGCATGGGAGAAGTTGCACATGGGAGAAGTTGCACATGGGGAAGTTGCGCATAGGGGGTTGATGCGCATGGGGGGAAGTTGCGCATGGGAGTTGATGCGCATTGGGGGTTGATGCGCATGGGGATGTTGCGCATGGTGGGTTGATGCGCATGGTGGGTTGATGCGCATGGTGGGTTGCTGTGCATGGGGGAAGTAGCGCATGGGGGGTTGATGTGCATGGGGGAAGTAGCGCATGGGGGGTTGATGCGCATGGGGGGATGTTGCACATGGGGGTTGATTCGCATGGGGGAAGTTGTGCATGGGGGTTGATGCGCATGGGGGAAGTTGTGCATGAGGAGAAGTTGCGCATGAGGAGAAGTTGTGCTGTGGGGAATGGCATATGGGGAAATGTTACTCCCGCAACGTGGGTACGCTTTTTGCTAGTTTATAATATTTGTGTAATAGAAAAAACTCTACAAATAAGTATTTTGGGGAATACAGTTTAACTAAATAAGAGACTCTGTGGGCACAATCCTAGAAGTTCCCTGGGCTGGTCCATGTTCCTTACGCTGGCCTGGGTGAAGCATGTTTGTGCTTCCTTGGGGGAAAGCCAAGCTGGGACATAGAGGTGCGCAGGCCTGCGAAAGCCAGATCCAGCATCTGCAGTGATACAGACAGGTGAGTTTGCGCTGGCCAAGCTTAGGGACGTCTGGGTGGGATGTGGAGAGGGGGAGTAAGCATTCGGTGGTGGGGAAAAGAGGGTAGAGACTCACATAAGGTAATGGGAAGATGTAATCAAAAATTGATGGAAACAAAATCATAATGTAAAAGTAAAAATGATAATTCAGAGAAAGGGAAGCTCATGAGTGTGTGGTTTTTCATTGCAGGTTAGCAAATCATTGCATATCACCAGTTTTGCATTACAAAATAACTCCATAAATCCTGTGTAGTATATGGGAAGTGCTTTTATAAAACTGTGTGCCCAGTTTTTTTTTAATTGAATATTTGTGTAGGGGGAAGAAAGATTTGCTTGAATTTTGCCCAAGGTGTGAACATTCTGGAAAACAAAGCAAAGTTCAGATGATAGTGATTGAAGTAGCAATAACAGGATCTGACAACACTTCAGGCTATTTAGCTCTCAGAGAGTCTCTCGTGTCCTTCCTTTCTCCATGACACTTTCTTCCCGGGGAGGCCAAAGGAAGGAGAGGAGAGCAGGCAATTTTTCACCTGCTGCTTTGTTCTGGAGTTATTTGCTTATTCTGTTCCCTTAAGACAGGCCGCGATCTATCTCTTACTGCTCTCTCTAACTTAAAAAAATAGATTTTGAGTGTACTTAGCTATATGAACTACTTTGAAGTTTTTTAGTTCATAGGCATATAAATATTCTTATAATAAGGGTATTTCATTAAAGCTTTTGACTGCATTTATAGTCAGCCAGGTTTCATTAACGCTTTCCTAGAAAATTATTGAGGGGATGAAGCATATACTCCTCTGCCAGCTCCCTGCCCCAGTCCCCCCCCCTCCAAAAAAAATACTTGTGAAAAAGAGAAGGATACTGGTGGATTGGAAAATAAGACAGAGTATAGATCAGTATTAACAACTATATTGTAATAAAAATGTAACACAAACCCATTGTTGTGTAAAGTAGTGCAATGAGGTATAAATCATAACCCCATTGTCATATTATTATTATTAAATTACTAATTGTTGTATGCATTAAAATTAAATTTTGTACCTGCTTTTGTACCTGCATTAGTCCCCAGTAAACTTAAAAAAAATCTCAAGTATTTTAAAATAGTGGTGTACATTAGAATCAATGGCACATTTGATTCAGTACTTTTCCCAGATAGGCTGCTCAATCACCTACACCAGTTTGCTTGTGTAAGTCCAAGGAGATAAAAGGGATTCCAGACACACTGAAAAGGAGGGGACAGAATCCTGACACAAGTCTGTGGTTCCAGGATTAAGCCCCTCCTGCTACCTTCTCTCCCCTTTTGTCTGTCCCCAAAACTCCCTCTCACCACCCATGGCCCACCCTTGCTGCCAACTTACCAGCACCAACAGAGGCCTCTGGAGCTGCAAGCAAGATTGCAGCATCAACCCAGATGCATCCATCTCTGGTGCCCATCTTATGACTGTAAAAGTAACTTCTGTTGTTGTAATACTCCTGGCAATCCTGCATATCCTGTAAATTGTCACTTCTGTCTTAGCACCATAACACAGCAGAAGAGCGTAGCACAGCTCTTTTCCAGGCCATCCCGGGGAAGCTAGATGGGATTTTAAAAGCAGATTGTGATATGCTGTTCAGGGGAATAACCAAACTACTTTGAAATCTTAGTTATGGCTGTGTCTGCTCGATTGTGGTCTAAAACTTTGTCACACTTATTTTTTTCCTTCTAAACAGACTGACAATTAATGCTGAATGTTATCTTCAGCTCCATAACTTTCCTATGGATGAGCATTCGTGTCCACTGGAGTTTTCAAGCTGTAGGTGGTAAAATGCTTTCTATATTTATCTTATTTTTAATTAAAAACATGCAAATTATCAGACTTCAGCATGCATTCTCTTTGGCTCGGAATGGCACAACCCATTAGGTATCTCATATCGCTTGGTTCTTTCCAACTGAGATGAATAATGCATGAGTGGGGAAATAACACTATAGTTTCCAAGCATTTTTCAAACACTAAACACAATTATACAGTCTGTAAATATATAAAGGGCAAATACACAAACATATGTGTGCTGGAATGAATTAACCAGAATGATATTGATGCATGGAGGAAAGTCAGAACATGAGCACAAGAAGTCGTGTGAATTAAGGCTGGGACCACAACCAGTAAGTAATCATTATTATAATTTTATTATGTATTTTGAAGCTCCCATAACTTTTAAAAATTCTGTTTACTATAATTTTTATATTTTAGTTGTTAGCCACCTTGGTACCTGTTTTTATAGGAAGAAATATTTCATAGTATCATAGAATCCTAGAGTTGGAAGGGACCTAGTAGGTCATCTAGTCCAAACCTCTTCCTGCAGCAGGAAATCCTCCTAGAGCATCCCCAACAGGTGCTCGTTGAGCCTCTGCTTGAAGATCCCCAGTGAGGGAGAGTCCACCACCTCCCTTGGCATTTGTTTATTATGAATGAGGCTGCAATCCTAATCTCCAGTTAGGCTGGCATAAGTCCCAGCACAAGTTCCGTGCTGACCTGGGGGTCTCACAAAAGTGCTGTAAATCACTTCCAAACCACTCCTGGTGCGGGGTTAGGCCAGACATGCACCAGTCCTCCCACAGCACCATGGGAACAAGGAGTGTGTGAGTTATGCTGGTCTTAATTGGTTAGGATTGAACCCTGAATGAAATGAATGGATGAATGAATGAACCTGAGTGTATTATAGCCAGGAAGGGTGTTAGGATATTGGCAGCTCCATTGTCGCCAACACTACAACCCATTGGCCATCTTCACTCTTCCCCAACCCGGTAGCCCTCCCCATTCTTCTTTCTCCCTTCTGTGTCCCTTTCTGCCCACCCCCACCTCCCCTCTCCACCGCCACTAACTTAGAAGCATCAGAGGAAAGAAACAGATTGATGTGCTGCTGCTGTAGCCACCTACCATTTCCAGTAATATCGTGGCTGTGGAAAAGATATATAGTATGTTGCAACATCCATAAAGCAGTGTTGGTTTTAGCATCATATTTCCAGCAGCATAACACACGCATAGGATTGGACAATTAATCTGAATAAATGATGCAAATAAAACACACAAATACAAAACATGATCACAGGAATCCCAACCCTAGAGTCTTGCTTTCTTTTATATGCAAGGAAAAGGCCACAATGTAGAGATAGCATCTGATCATCCATGGATGATCAGCAGTCTGTTCAAAGCTGCGGTGTCCTGTCCATTGTACACACAGGCTGTCAAAAGCTTCTGCAAGTAGATTTTCATGTTGGCTTAACAAGCGTGAGTCACAAAGGAGCAGTAGATTGATCCACAGTAAGTGCTGAAATCAGTTTAAGTGCAAGTATTCTGTTATGACATGGTTTATGGATCAGCCTGGAAAGATACAGTTCCTTTGAACTCCTTTGATGAAGGCTGGGATACAAATGCAGCCCGTGATTACTGCAAAATTATCGCTTTCAAGTTTTAACACAAGATCTAACCATGTACTCCAGTTTAAAGATAATTGTTAATAGATTGTGACCTGCTCCCTTGAGCACACCATCATAGCTATTCCCATTATTTTTGCAGAGACAAAGTTTATCTAAGAATTATTAGCTTCACTGGGTTTCACAATTACACCCAGTGTTAAAAACTATAATAAGCATATAAAATTAATTTGCTCATAAGGACGTTAACACTGTCATGGGCAGAATAAAACAGAGTTCTTCTAAACAATTTCTTTCTAGATGTTAAACTTAATAGGGGATGAAATTTAAGTATATCTCTTTAACATGTAATTTATTCCTCCCTCCAGTATTTCAAGAGAAGCTGCTCTCAGAACCTGAATTTTTCAAATACATTTACCCAGGGGCAGCGATGGATTGATGCATGGGGCATCACTGTTCATATGACTATGTGCATCAAGAAACCACTCAATAGGAATTGTGATATAATCATTTGCATGATTACATCAAGCTGGGTTTATTTTGGTAGTATTATATCAATGTGCATTGGTAATACAGGCATGGTGGATACACGAACTGGAGGAAAGCTATACAAAATTTTGTGTGATCCACTGTGAGCCAGAATGGTGTAGGATTAGGGAGTTGGATTCTCTAAGATTCGGGTTCAAATCCCTTCTTTGTCACGAAGCTTCCTGGATGAGGAAAGCAGGAGGGAAAAAAACTAAAAGCTTGTTAAGATGCCTTGGGCTTTTCCAATGGCATGGGAAAGGAAGGATATAAATTCCATAAATAAAAACTTTTGTAATTAATTTTATAAATCCTCCTACTCAGAATAGGAATCCTCTAAATAGGAATCATCTTAGTAGGATTCAGGAGGAGTAGAATGCAAAGCCATATAATAGTTGGGGAACAGGATGGGAGAAACTTTCTTATCTCTGTAGTATCTGCCAATGTACCAATAAAATGGTTAGATGGTGGAAGGGAGGAATGTTAGGAATTTATTCTGGTCTAGCTTGTTAGGGGACAGGCTACTATGCAAGAATTGTTAGGTTCAAACTGCATGTTGCATGGAGTGTGTTTGCTATTCGTAAGTAAAAATGTATTCAGGCTGTGGGTGGTGCAAGTGGTTAAGTTACTGTGCCTGTTAACCAGCAGGCCAGGGTTCGAGACCCGGGTCGGTCCCACAAGACAGGGTGAGCTCCTGTCCTTAGCCCATCTTTGCGATACAGCTGGATCCAATCATATTGGCTCTGCCTTTCCATTGGACTAATTCAGTGGAATGGAGAGGGGGGATTTGCTGCTTGGGTAACAGCCTATCCTAAATAACAATCTAACCCAGGCTTTCATGCTTCGCATGCAGTGTATGCAGCGCTGAGCATGATACCATAGCCTTTCAAGTAAAAATGCTGTGCTAGGGGATGGAACCACAATGGGGTGGGGAGTTTTAGGATTTTGCCCATGCCTCTATTCCAGTCTACACTGTGATCCTCACCTTGTGCAATAAACACTGAAGAAACGTCCACTGTGGAAGACTTTTTTCAGATTAAAATAGTACATTCGGGACAGGGAGATAACATTGGACTGCAGTGGGTACAGAGCCCCACAGTACCTCCACATCTTGTTCTTTATCTTCCCTCCACCATTATATGATCTGCAACAATTAGGAACAAAACATTGTTTATATTACGCATTTGTCACAATACGTATTTTCTTATTCAGCCATACCTTGGCTTTGGAGCATGTCTCCACCACCAAAAGCGTGAAATCAAGACATAGGCAGAGTCTTGCTCACACTGACTAGAATTGGAAATACGTCCCTAATTAGACACTTTCATTCCAGGTTCGGCATTCTTGATACCATCACTCTCCAAGCCAGACCTCCAAAGAATATCATAATAGTGTCATTATAGCTGCTGTTTTTTCACACTTAAATAGCAGCTATGATGGGCAATCAGTCCCTTTTTGCCGTTGTCTTGATGAAAATTGTCCCCTTCCCTGGCCTTAAATCTGCTTTTCACCTTGGACAGGCAACTCTCATTGCCACCTTTGAAAGTGTCTTTACTAGAGCTCATTGCAGCATTGGTGTGTGTGTGAAGTTTAATAAGACCACACCATAAAAGGAAATGGTTATACATGTCCTCCTCACACACTTCAGTGCTTACCTGATTGCCCCCATACATAAGAGCTATTGTGATTTTCTTAAAGATGTATTCAACTCCCCATGAGATCTGACTATTAGTTTATTTAATAGTTGTATTTATTTAAGGGATTTATACACCACCTTTTCCATGTCAGAGCAAATGTCCAAAGTGGCTTACAAAGGTTTGACATTACAACAACCCTGTGAGGTAGGTGAGGTGAGGCTGAGGTTGAGCGACTGGCCCAAAGTCACCCAGGAAGCTTCATGGCTAAGAGGGAATTTGAACCTGGATCGTGCCAGTCTCACTCCAACATCATAATCATTACACCATTCTGGCTGTAGTTGCAACATAGGCGTCAACCTTATTTCACTTTGCTTTTTGAGAAGGCCATTTATCTAGTAATTAATTCAATAATTCACAATGAGCATTCCAGCAGTCATACACAGTTGCCTTCATGGTATTTGCTGAAGTGTTCTGCATTAGGATTACCATATCCTTCTTTTCTACTAGTGTAACTGATTTGGACTAATGTTTTGTAGATGGATACCCAAGAAATGAAATAGTATACAAGTGGAAGAAATCTTCTGTGGAAGTGGCAGATCCCAAGTACTGGAGATTGTATCAATTTGCATTTGTAGGTTTAAGGAATACAATGGATATCTCTCATACACAGTCCGGTAAGGAAACAGTCTGGGAATATTTCTGCATTCTATTAAACTCAATCAGTAGTTTACAAACCTTGTAGCACCAGTAGTACTTTGTAAAATGACACTCTCTTGGGTCCCAGACTGTAAAAATTAAATTAATTAATTGGAAACCAGAAGTTACTGTATGTACTCAAATCTAACGCTCACCTTTTGCAGCCAAATTCCGTCTCCAAAATCAGTGTGCGCATTCGATGGTTAATTAGATTTGAATAAATGCAGTACAGTAATTTCATTATAAGTATGAAATTATAAGTATGCATTAGATTCAAGTAAATATGGCTATTTCTAGTTTTTGAGAAAAGTAGAAAGCAATTTTTTTGCCATCAGATCATTCTACAAACCTAACCAGAGCACGGCACCATTTGTGTTTAGTCAAGTTGGCCAGAAGCTTGCAGGAGTCCAGAAGCTGGCCGCAGGCTGGATTGAGGCTCTTCATCTGCTCCATGAGCTTGGGTTCGGAGTCCCTTGTTTTATATTTACATAATGGAGTCCTATCCAAATTTCCACCTCCAGTGTGTAGCCACCATGCTGCCTCATGGTACGGGAATGTATGTTTCCATATTTTGAGAAGGCTACAATTCTACTACAGGATGCAACACAGTGACACAACTGCACCAGTGCTGGAAAATTAGATAATTAGAAAAAATAGTTTGGGCTCTTAGGTTGCAGGCCCTTAGAACTGTGTCCTTAGTAGATTAATACTGTCTTTATAAAATGTTGCAGTTAAGTGAATTGTATGAGCTTTTCCAATAATTTTTTAAAAAAATTTCATGTGATTCCAGTAGCATATTTTCAGTCACAATAGAGTATCACTTTGCATATAAATGTGTAAGAGAAAATCGCTTGCATGATATGATTCTAATTTCTTTTTCTTATAGGGGATTACGTTGTTATGACCATCTTCTTTGTTTTGAGCAGACGGATGGGATATTTTACCATTCAGACATATATTCCTTGCATACTGACTGTTGTTCTTTCCTGGGTCTCATTCTGGATTAATAAAGATGCTGTACCTGCAAGGACATCTTTAGGTACCTGAGCTCTTCCAAAACACCATGACTTCTATGTCCTTGCATAGATAGGCTTGCATATATAATCAAATTTTTAAAATTCCGTCAGCATGATCACACTGCTCTGCTATGCACTATGCACATGATGGTGCTGCGGGAGATAGGTAACATGGGTTCACATTTTGCGCGTTTTCAACAAGTAGGTGCTTGGCTTATTTAGGCAATCTTAAATAATTTCACAATGTCTTCATTCTGGTTCACATGAGTGAACATGGTTCACTCATGTTCAGTGATCCCTGTTCCCAGACAGGCACTATTTTTAATTACTCCTGTTTGACTTCCTATTTTTCTAAGACAGTTTCCAGTAACAGAATCTTCTCATTAGCGACATGTGGTCTCTGGAATGGCTTCCTGCTGGAGTTAAGAACAACTTCTTCCTTGCTAGTACTTAAGTCAGAGATGCAGGCTGCAATCCTGAAGTGCACTTAGGCCAGGCTATCTGGCACTTGGGCCAGCCTAATGTAAGATAGGCCAGCCTAGCTCCACCAGAAAAGGCTTGGGCCAGCATAAGGCCAGCATTGAAATATCTACATTTTATCAAAAGTTATGGCTAATTAACTAAAAATGAAAACACAAAAGCCTATGGAACAAAAAGCAGATTTCCTTAACTTTGCCATGATGCTGATTGCTCTGAGAGCCAATGAAATTTAATTGTCATACTGTATGGAACTAATTAGGTGTTAATAAGTACCAGTTCTCAGTACATATATCATATTCAGTACATATATCATAAAACAGTTACCCATGCTAACTGGGTATACAAGCTTTTCTAAGTGGTGCTACTCTTATATTTAGCAGGGAAAGAATAACCATTCCTCTTTGCCAGGCAAGTTTCCTAACCAATAAGGAGCACAGTTTTTTTACTTAACTAAATTTCATTTTGTTGTTGGGGGGAGGGCAAAAAAATCTTCTTTGACTCCAGATAGCAAATAGGTCCTATAGCTCTGCCACTAGCAGAGCAAATGGGTGGTAAACTGCCAAGGAGGAAGAGGTAAGTTTTTTCTTACCTCTTTTCATTTTAAAAATTTCTTCCTATATATATATACACTAGCAAAAACGTACCCGCACTGTGGGAATAAAATTCTCCCCATACGGTGAGTCAGTGAGTGACTTTTCAGTTTTATATATATGGATTCTTTTTATAAATTTCTTTATATATAAATTCTCTTTAAAAAATTCTTTTTATTTTTTAAAATTTTCTTTTTAAAACTATCCAGGGATGATATCATTTCCGATTGTGACATGACTTCCGGGCAACATGTTGAGCTTTGTACCAGATCACATGATCATAAGCTATGCCACTGAGAAGGCATATATGAAATCTAAATTATTATAGACTCTGCTGTTTATATATTGCTTTTCAGCCACTGGGACATCAAAGTAGTTTATAATAAAAATGTCATAAAACAAAATCCCAAATACCAATTGCAAACAAGGATCCCATGCCCATGTAATATAATATTGTTATAATCTTAAATTATTATAGTTTTTATAGTCTGTTATATTTTTTATAGACGTATAGATTTATTTTAGGAAAAAACTATTAGTGGGTAATCAGAGAACAAAACTGCTTTGGTATATGTGATCTTAAACCAGAAATACAGCTTGGCACTGAATTTTCTGAAATTTATTTAGATTCAAATATATTTAACAATACATTTTTGTGCACAGTGATGTTTGCAGTGAATAGACCTTGATTTCCTTGTTTTAGTTTCCAGGCCTGTTTTTCAGTCCAGAGGCTCACAAAGCAGCTGATGACAATGATCCAATTAAAATTCCATAAATTAAAATCATAATCAGATGCATATTTACATGGCTTTGCACCCTAATTGAGCCAAGCAATACTGCCACTGTTATTTTATGCACAGTTTGGTGTTTTCCATGTAGATGTTTAGAAACAGCTTATGTTTTGGTGAACTATAGATTCCCACCACCTAAGTATTACCTTTTCTGGTCTCTTTAAACAGGCATCACTACAGTTTTGACCATGACTACATTGAGTACGATTGCAAGGAAATCTCTTCCAAAGGTTTCCTATGTGACAGCAATGGACCTTTTTGTTTCTGTGTGTTTCATTTTTGTGTTTGCGGCCTTGATGGAATACGGCACCTTGCATTATTTCACCAGCAACCGAAAAGGGGTCAAAGAGAAAGAGAAGAAATCAAAGAACAAGCCATTAGTAAGTAGAATCTTTTGGAGATTCTAACATTGCCAACCCCTGATCCTCACATTTGGTTGGGTTAAAAGGAACAAGCATTTAGAGATTTCATTTTGCCACCAGCTCTGTGGCTTATCTTTCCCATTCTGGCTCTGAACTATAGAAGTCTCCTATAGAGTTTCATGGATAATCATGAAACTGATGTCAGCTTGAGACAGGAATTCCTAACCTATTGGATATGCACAACTAAGGCGTGCTTGAAGATGTCTCATCAGGGCTGCAGGAAGTGAAAAAATTGTTTTGATCTCTCTACTTTTTTTTTATTAAAATGGCTGTTGTGGTGCATGTAGTTAAGATGCTGTGCCTGTTAACCAGCAGCCCAGGATTCAAGACCAGGGTCCTACAAGACAGAGTGAGCTCCCATCCTTAGCACAGCTCCTGCCAACCTATCAGTTCAAAAGAATGTAAATGCAAGTACCATTTGGTGGGAAGGTAAAAGAGTGTTCCATGCACCTTAGTGTATAGTCATGCTGGCCCCCTGACCATGGAAGTGTCTTCGGACAATGCTGGCTCTAAAGCAGCGTTTCTCAAAGTGGGGGTCGGGACCCCTTTGGGGGTCGCCTGGAGCTTTCCTGGGGGTTGCCTAAAGACCCGTGGTGCAGGGGGCCATGTCAGGTTTGCCAGGCCTCCGGCTATAGCTGCAAGCGCACTGGGGCTTCCTTAAAGGCTGCCTCAGGGACTTCTGACTGCTGGGGAGGGCTTCCCCCAGGCGTGCACACCACCCACCCAGATTCTGTGGGGGGCTTCCCTGCAAGCGCGCGCGCCGCCCGCCCAAATCACGCAGGAGGGGGCTTCCCTCCAGGTGCACGTGCGCTGCCCGCCCAGATCATGCGGGAAGGGGCAGTAGCAAAATTACAGTTATAAAGTTGCAACGAAAATAATTTTATGGTTGGGAGTCCCACAGCATGAGGAATTTATAAAAGGGTCACAGCATTAGAAAGATTGAGAACCACTGCTCTAAAGGCTTAGAAATGGGGATAACTACTGCACCCGACAGTTGGTCATGACTAGCAGTATAACCTGCAGGGACACTTTTACTTTTATCTTTTTTATAAGTGACACTTTTTTAAAAAAAAAATTGAATTTAGTTTAACCAATGTGGTCCCAACTACTGATGGGCCAAATAGAATAGAAGTAGCCACAATATGTACTGTTTTCAGCCTTCTAATTGGGGTGAGTGTGTGTGTCATAAAATTCTGTGAATGACATTTCTTTAAAATTCCACTTTTTTCCAACTTTTTGACATACATATTTAACAAAATTTCAGGAAAACAGCAATAATAATAATAATAATAATAATAATAATAATAATAATAATAATAATAATAATAATAATTTTGTATAAAATACATAAACAAAACGTGTATATATGGGGCGCATGAGCTCTCTGAAAGTACATGAGACACAGAATATGCATGAAGAACCTCTGAACTAAACCGCCTTTGGTGGTATAGAGGCTAGAGTTTACATTCTTTGACAAAATAGACGTCAGCTCAGCTGGCATATGTGAGGTACATACTTCCACTTTTCTATTAGCATTATATGATCCCTGCATGTCAGGCACAATCTACCGAATTTGTGTTTTGTTTCTTTGGTTAGGAAAACACTGCCATTTGCCTAATTTATTTTAGTAATGTGGGGAGGATACACACACACACACAAAACACACACACACACACACACTGGCCCACTGACAGGGCTTACACTATGCCAGAACAACCACCACAGGATTCCTGCGCATTGCAGGCAGATGTGGAGGCTGCTTGGTGTTTACTCAAGGGAAGGGAGTGTTCCCAAACATAAAACTGCAGCTCCGCAATATGGCTATTCGTTCCTGCACCAGCTCTGCACAGGCCCAGAATGCTATACCAAAATGTGGTAACCATATTTAGTGGGAAAGGAATCTAAAACAAAAATTATGTACAACGGCCACACTCACGGCACATGAATCTGCGTGCTTGTACTGTTAATTTCAGTGATGCTAAATTGTCTGTCCATTTCCATTCTTTTTCTCTTTCTGCTATATATGCTTTAGCTATGTAGTAATGCAGAACAAATTATTCTTCTATGATTGTTTATATATATATAGGCAAATTTGAAGAGACATACAGTATCTTTGGGTGATCTTTGAAGAGACATACAGTATCTTTGGTGCTGCTATCATTTTATTTATATTTGTGGGTTTCTCTCTTTTTTATGCCACTGTCTGACTTGCTATAAATAACAATTACTTTTCCTCTTCAATGATTTTTGAACTTCAAAAGAGACTAGTGTGCAGGAACATGAACATTTAATAATGCCCAAAGGGTAAACATACTAAAATATTAACATGGAACATATCATTAGGCAATATATAAATTTAGCCATCCCCTATAAATAAATAAGTTTCTTCTCGTTGCTACAACTTTTTTTTAATTGCCCGAGCCTTCTTCTTGGAATACGGGATCACTGAACTGGAATCCTGAGGACTGCAAAGAGCTTTCTCAAACGGAAGAAGGGTGACATTTAAGAACTGAGATTAAAAAACAATTTTCAATCCCCTTTGTGTTCTATCAAACCTCAGGGCAAAAACTAATATTGAAAAAAGGAAATTTGAATTTGTTTAGTATCCAGGGGCCCTTTGGATATCCAAGAGTATCCAAAGGATGTTCATTCAAGGGCTCCCCACAGATACCAAATTCTGTGGGTATTGAAATCCACAGGGAAGCTTCTGAGAGGCTTCTGTGCAAGCCTCCCTGCACCTTAGAAAATATATTGGATGTGCTTAAAGGCCCTTCTGGTTGCATCCCCAATGTGTACTTAGGATCTGTCAAATCCATGAGAGGACCACTATATATCTTTATAACCTGGACACATATTCTTATATACCATATTTATTTAAATCTAATCCACCATTAGATTTAATGTGCACTCCAGTTTTGGAAACCAAAATTGACTGGAAAAGATTAGATGCATTAGATTCAAGTAAATATGGTATTCCATCTTTCATCAGGGAATGTTAGGGTACTTGGGGTTCTTGGGTGGTACCCTTTGACAAAAGCAAACATCTAGGTTTGGATCTTAACTTAATCGGTATCTATCATACAGGCACACGGACTGCTCCCTGATATAGGGATACAAGGTATGCCCACCGTATTAGGAGCAGCATATCATCCCAAACTTGTATGCAGCTTCCAGCATTGGAAAGCTCTCTGTAAAACTGAAAGTTCACCCAAAAAACCCCTTGTGACCTCACAGCAGGGACTTCGGAGATAATTGCTCGTAGGGAGATCTTAGTGATTGATGACATGATTTGCAAGTATAACATGCCAACTCCTGATATCTCCCTATATCTCTGTATAGGGCAGAGATATCAATATCTCCAATATGTGTAGGGCAGAGATATCAATATCTTGACCAATATGTCAAAAATGGGCCCTCTCCAAAACATCCCAACTCCTGATGTCTCTGTGTAGGGCAGCCAAAAATTCCTTCTTGTAATCTTGAAGAGCTTTTACTACCCATTGTCAAGAATATTAAGGGACTAGTGGACTGAATCAGTATCTGGCAGATTCCAAAAATGATTCAGGGATGCATTTTATGCGGCCCTCAATGTGTTGCAAATTAATCTTGAGACAAACTTGCTTATAAGTCCTGATAAGCCCTACAATCCAGAGTAACTACGGGAGCATGTAAGAGACACCTAGTGAAAACATATGGGAAATTCATATTGCAATCCAGAGCAAATTGTTCTTACACTGGAGCAGGGACTCCCCGTAGTTACTCTGGATTGCGCCCATAGTCAATAGAACTTAATCCTACCTAAGCAAGGGCAGGATTGCAGCCAATTCCAAATAATCAGCTATATTCATCTGCAAATCCTATCGGTCATATTGGTTTTCCCTGTCATATTGTTGCCTCCCTATGCTTGCAACATACATCCATTTTATTTTCATCAAGCCACTTCCTTTCAAGCCCGCTTCAGGATCTAGCAATGGAGCAAAACCAAGCCTGAAGCACTCAAAAGATCAAAGGTTTTTTATCAAATATTACTTACCATTAATCATTTAAGGGGGAGAAGAATGTACAAAAAGATTGTAAGGCGCTTACAAGTGCCATCTTTTGTTCTCTCTCCCCCCTTTTTTTGGTGGCAGCAATGAAACTTCCTTCACACTGCCCCCTCCTGCCCCTGAAAGACACAAAGGGACTTCTGGACCATCTACTCTCCACTGGTGGCTGCTGTCCCCCATCCCCAAGTCTTCTTGGAACAACACTGTCATGACTGAGACATTGCAGTGCTGCTTTGCCTGGTAAAGGCCACATCAGGAGGGCAACACAAGGCTGGGTGTACTACCACCACCATTGCCAATCAGAACAGTGAGCAGAGCTCCAGGTTCAGATGTTTCTCTATATTTTGGGCCCTCCTAATTCTTTGGCCTCTGGTAGGCCACAATGGATGGTGGCCAGCCTAGCAATGCTGCTATATTGTGACACAGGGACATTTGGACAGAGCAGGTTGTGGCCGCTAGATGACGTGCATCGAGATGTGCTTCGTCTGCGAGAAGTTAACATGATCCAAAGGAAAGGTAAAAGACCCACCAGTGCAACAATCCTTGTGGCAGGTACCCCTACCTCAGTTGTTTTCAAAGAGGGGTTTGGGACCTGTTCAGAAGTTGTGACTTTATGTCAGGAGTGGGGAGTTTGAATTTCACCATCTTTGAATTTGGCACTGGGCATCACCATCTTGGAATGGGGCACTCAGGCTGCTTTCCTGGGAGTACATCTGTGAGCATAACGGTGCTTACTTCCAAGTAGACATGAAAGGCCTTGTGCACTACAGTGATAACTTCCTTTTTGATGGAAGCTGACTTCAGCAAAGTGGCCACTATGAAGGATATTTTTGGAGAAGAAGCAGAGGCATTTGATGGTCCTTCCTGTCATTGGCATTTCTCTTTCTCTAAGAGATTGTTGTTTAGTGTTGGACAAGTTATGTACAGCTATACAGTATACTGATCTTGCCATTTGGCTGCAAGGGAATGATTCCTATTTCGGTTTCTGCTTCTTTTCTGTAGTGTTTCCTATTCAATTAAGCCAATTAGGTGCTTTAATTATTCAGGAACCAATATGTCAAAAATGGGCCCTTTCCAAAACTTTATATTTCTTCCCTGGAAGAGCAAATTATCTGCCTGCTGGATTATAATGTGTCTAAGGGCTGCCTTTTCACAACACTGCAGACAGCAGTTGGCTCCGTTAGGTCCTCAGTGTGACCACGAATGCTGAAAAAGCAGATTGTGCTAAAGTACCTACTTAAAATTTAATCATATAATTTTAGCAACTTTTATTGAAGTTTAGAGAACTGCTGGGTATTGTACCATATCCGCTCCATTCATAGAAACACAGGCAGCTGCTTTATCCTGAGTTAGATCTTGGTCCAGCTAGATCAGTATTCTCAGTGCTGACTGGCAGAAATTTTCCAGGTTTTCAGAAGTCTATGGCAGCTATACCTAAAACTGCCAGGAAGAGGATCCAAGACATTATTCATTCAAATCACTCTTCATTGAACTTCAGTCCTTCCAGACTTTATTTATTCTGAGAAAAGTAGGGTTGCCATATGTCCCCAAAAAACAGAGACAATCCCTATTTTTGGGATTGTGTTCACATACTGGCAAATGGGACAGAGGGTTCTGTGCTGATTTTATGGAAGAAAATTATGGCAACCAAAGGCACATTTGATATTCAACGGGGGGTGGGATGAGTGGATTTAGATACTTTAGAAGGGGAAGGGGTTAAAGGAGTACAGGATCCAGCACATGCCATCACAGCCAGATCCATTCCCTCCTGCAGCCTCCTCACTCCCTGTTCCTCCCCATGTCCCACCGAGCCGACAGGTGATGGATGGAGGGTGCTCCCACCTCTTGTGGAAGCATTCCTGAAACGTGTGCAACATTGGCAGCCATTTTACAACAGTGAAACCAAGTTCTGCTGTTGTAAATCCCTTCACATGGCAGTCCAATATGGGGTTTGATGCATGTTTACTCAGAAAAACATACCACTGAATTCAGTGCTTACTCCAAGTAACCTGCATAGCACTGTGGAGCCTGAAAGTTGTTTGTACTGAGTAGAGTTGTAGAACTCTCTGAAATCCTCCAATTGCCCCCTTTCTATGTCCCAGCAAGTTTCCAATGAGTTCCAAATCAAAAGCCAAAGTAACCTAGTGTTATCTTCTTTAGAATCCACCTGGGCTTGCTGTCCGTCCTGGATCAACATTAATTCCAATGAACAATATCCGTCACCTTCATGAACACGGCGACAATTATGGATATGAGTGCCTTGAAGGTAAAAACTGCACCAGCTTTTTTTGTTGCTTTGATGACTGCCGCACAGGATCATGGAGAGAAGGAAGGATACACATCCGAGTGGCCAAGATTGACTCTTACTCCCGAATCTTCTTTCCTACCGCTTTCGCCCTCTTCAACCTTGTGTATTGGATCGGTTACCTTTACCTATAAACACTAGATATTTGATAGACTTGGAAAAGGGATAACTGACACTCGTAAACACATTGCTTAGATGAAATGGTTAAAGCCCATTCATTTTTCCTCCTGTTTTTATGCTTGTTATTTTTTTAAAAAATTAAATGGTGGCAAAATTGAACACCTTCATAAAACTCTTGTTTTGACCAGTTACAAAACTGGTTGAAATTATTCTGTTTTGAAAAGAGAGCAGTTTTACACAAACCCCTTCATTTTTTAACTAATGTTGAATAAAGATCAGCGGTTTGGCTAGATAATTTGTTTTAAAAAAAGAGGACAGCAGTTCAACTCTGTAGTAAGTCTTACACCAAAGTATCAAAAGCCTTAATTCCCTGGAAACAAAGATTAATCTGAAAAAGATTGACTTAACCAACTTTTGATCACATTTAATCACAAGTAATTACATTTAATCTAATTTAAATACACTGCTATATAAAGCACTTTTATGGGATGAAATCAATTTAAGCCGGTAACTCTGGCTTGACCAATTTTTGGACAAGTTAGAAAGGTTGATGCTCAGTACAGACTACATGCAACATAGAAGATCTATAATAGGATATCTATGTATCTGTATTTTGGTTTTAAAAGCTATGGGGCATTTGATGAGATTGAGGCTGTTCCACTGTGAGGGGGTATCCTTTTTCTGCTGTACTGGTCTCCAATGAAATTTGCCTCTTGAGATCCTTATTAGCTATAGGGAAGGGGGAAAGCAGGTAACCATTTTGAACCTATGTCTCCTCATCCACCAATGGCTAGTAGGTGGTTGAGAGATAATTTCCATTAAATGCGGAAGGGTTAAACTTCCTTAACCCATAATCATGATCCAGACTGGGATCACAAGAGCTGAATTTAAGGCTGAAAAAAGGGATTACGCAAACAGCTCTCATATACTGAGTCAGATCACTAGATCATCTAATTCAGTCTAGGCAGTGGCTTTCCAGGATTCTGGATATGGTCTTTTTGACTTTATCTGCTGATACCAGGGATGAAACCCAAGACTTTTTGCAAGCAAGATACATCCCTTCCTCTAATGGGAGCATCAGTTACTGATCTCTCACATCACATGTCATTTTGGTCTAGAAAGAAATTACTAATTGACTAATCTTGGTATGTGTTCAGTTATTGTTAATGCATAACTCCATTCCGTGCAATAATGTGTGTGAACTTGAACAACATTTCAGTGGCTTTTTGTTTATTACAGAATTAGAGTTCTGTGTCACTCAAGACTAGTAATTGTTACTTGGAAGTTGCAAGAACATCTACCAGAATTTAACCTTGAGATTCTTTCTGCAGCCCAAGACAGAGTGATGTACCACACTTAGGTTGCAAACCTATTCTCCAGTTAGGCTGGCCTAAGCCCCAGCATAAGTCCTGTGCTGATATGGGAGGTGACACAAAAGTGTTTTAAGACATGTGCCACATCTGAGGACATGTGCTTGCCTCCCTAAATCACCACAGAAACAGGAAGACTGATGAGTTGTGACTCAGAAAGTGTTAAGTAATGCTACAGTATTAAGAGAATGCCTGACACTTCCGAATTCACTGTAGCTATTAATTGTGTTGATGGTGTCAGACAAGCAACTATATCTCAGCTACCAGATCGTTAACTGTAATATGGGATAATAAAAATATTGGCCTACCTTTAAGGGCTGTTGTGAGTAGGTAGGGAAAGTTTGGTATAAACACTATTAAAGTATTATTATAGTTACCTTGAAGTAGGGTGATCAGATAAAATGGAGGACAGAGTACCTATACATTTAACCATTGTATAGAAGAGGGGGTAATGGCTGGAGTAGCTCAACACAGAAGCATTTAAACAGCTGCATCTGCCAAATTTTTCTATTCAGTCTTGTAACCCTATTCTGAAGTCCATTTTGCCATGAAATGCAGAAAATCAGTGTAGTACTTCATTGTCCTTACCCCAATTTAAGTGGAGATGTGGACTAGACTTTTGAAAAAAATTATGAAATGCATTTTAATAATTACTAGTGAAAAGTGTACCCGCGTTGCGGGAGTAACATTTCCCCATACACCATCCCCCATGCGCAACTTCCCCTATGTGCAACTTCCCCCATGGCAACATCCCCCCATGCGCAACTTCCCCCATGCGCAACTTCCCTCCATGCGCAACATCCCCCCATGCGTGACGTAACCCAATGCGCATTATTCCCATGCGCAACTTTCCCCATGCGCAACTTCCCCCCATGCACAACTTCCCCCATGAGCAACTTCCCCCATGCGCATCATCCCCATGCGCATCATCCCCATGTGCAACTTCCCCCATGCGCAACATCCCCCCATGCGCAACTTTCCCCATGCGCAACCTTCTCCCATGCGCATCATCCCCCATGCGCAATTTTCCCCCATACACAACTTCCCCATACACAACTTCCCCCGTGCGCATCATTCCCCGTGTGCATCATCCCCTGTGTACATCATCCTCGTGCACAAATTTCCCCCGTGCGCAAATTTCCCCCATGCGCAACATTCCCTCATGCGCAACTTACCCCATGCACATCGTCCCCCATGCGCATCATCCCCATGCACAATTTTCCCCCATACGCATCATCCCCGTGCACATCATCCCCTGTGCGCATCATCCCCCGTGCGCAACTTCCCCCCTGCGCAAATTTCCTCCATGTGCAACTTCCCCCCATGCGCATCAGTCCCCCATGTGCAACTTCCTCCCATGCGCAGCATCCTCCCCAGTGCAACCTCTTCCTCCGAACAACATCCCCACTACACCCGGCACCGAGCACCAAATTGGCTGGATGTTGGTCAGTCTCCCATGTTAAGTATAAGAGAGAAACACGTTTCCCCCTTTTCAGCCCCTGAAGGGTTAAATGTCTCCAGATGGTTCTTGGTGGGTGTTCAGGTGACAGAAGGATCCCTCCCAGAATTCCATGCTTCAGGCCCAGCAGTTGGGGAGGAATGTTGCTGAGTCAGCAATTCTCCAATGCAAAGTATAGGGAGGAAAACGCATTGCGCCCCTTTTCACCCCCTTCTGGTTGGAATTTCAGAAAACCGGTTCCCTCCATCATGGAAGGAACACCCACCCCAAATTTCACGCTTCTAGGCCCAGCGGTTTTTGCAGGGCGGTGATGAGTCAGTCAGTCAGTCAGTCAGTCAGTCAGTCAGTGACTTTTCTCTTTTATATATATAGATTGGAGAGTCAGGGTGGAATCTGACATCAGGAGGACCTATTTATTTATTTATTTATTTATTTATTTATTTATTTATTTATTTATTTATTTATATCTGTCAGATTTATACCCTGCCTTTCTCCATGACGGCCAGGCAGGACTCAAGATGGCTAACAACAATATTAACACACTAAATGTTAAAAACACACCACAATTAATATAACATTTAAAAACATTCAAAACAATGCTATACCCTAAATTACTATAAAAACAATTAAAATCATGAAAACACATCAGCCAAGTATTAAGGCTGTAGCTCACCTATAGGCTGCAGTGTAATATCTAGTAAGTTAGAGGTGTTTGTTTACAGTGAGTAAGGTAGGATTTTGGCCAAAGACTTATTGAACATAATGGGCTTACTTTGACGTAAGTGACGTAAATAACACCATTTTCAAACACCCACTGATGAGTTTACTCAGTTAACCATTTTACGGCAATAGCGTTCCCTCAGATTATGTTCTTTCAGTCCATGTTCTGTTCTTTTAAAATCTTTCCCCTAAAGAGTCATGACTTCACAAAGGACTTATTGCCTGTGCTTAATTCCTCAGTTGGCACTCCCTGTACCTCTGCAGGTATTAAGTGGAGGTCAGCCTGTTCACCACAGTTTTGCTGTGGACAAAGGAAGAAATGGCAGTAACACTGGCCAGTCCAGCAAGACAGCTAACAACAAGAGACCAGAGCAATCAAGTGGTCTGATCCTTGCAAAAGCCTCAGAGTTGGCTTACCAACTGATTTCACCAAGTAGGGAATTCAGTTTCATCTTCTGATTACAAAGTTACTGGTGACTTTTGGGAGTTATATCAGTTTGGTCTTCTAGCCTTTTCTCTTACCTCATTTCATCTCTGCCTCTCTTTGGCCTTTAATTGGTGCTGAGTCTGACGACATTTATGTTTCCTGGAATGTCATATTTGATACTTGCAGGTGCACATCCTCCACCAAACTGCCTCTCTTTTGACAACAATCACAAATGGTCTACAAAGGCTTAGTTATAACAACTTGCGACAGAACAAATATGAAATGTAGTGTCATGGCTCTCTGATGACTAGGCAGACACAAACCAAGCAGCCTTTAACATATTCAGGTTGCAGTCCTATCCAGTTTCGGCCAGCACAACTCATCTTTCTCCCCACTTCTCCCATGGCATGGGGAGGGTGGCCCATGTTTGTACACTGGTCTTGCAGCAATTTACACCAGGCAAGAACCTGACTTGTGCTGGCTTAACCAGGGGTTAGGATTGCGCTGTCAATGGTGTCACATGAAGGGAAAAGAGTGATTGTGCACAAGCACAATTTCTCACCACTCCTTTCCCCCAATGTAACCTCCTGGTCAACGAGCATCATCAAGTGCTCGATGAGCACCTGTTGGAGATGCTCTAGGGGGAATTCCTGCTGCAGGCAGGGGGTTGGACTAGATGACCTACTATGTCCCTTCCAACTCTATGATTCTATGATTCTAAGTGGCATCACACATTCTATGGCCACCCAAGCACATTGATCTTTTTGTTTGCTGCAAAACACACAGTGTAAAGGACACTAATCTCCAGTCTCAGGGACATGCAGTGGATGTGCACAAGGACAGTGAGCCAAATAACACATGTCCACTGTGTGTTTGGAGATGTATGCCTTCTCTTCTCATTGTACATTTACCATGCAAGCACTAATGGAATACAGGTGTGTCAGGTATGTGTTAAAGGGCAATTTGGTAAATCTCCAGAGAACACATGGTTGTAAAAGAACAGTGAAATGTGCAGAGTAAGATCTCAGCCACCTCTTTGTTTCTTGAGTCATTCTGTAACCTTTTCTTAGTTTAATGTTTTCTATAGTCTAGATGTGCTGGTGTTTTTGTGACTAAGCCACTATCTGTCTGAAATGATGATGACCAATGTTTGTTTTCCCAATCTCTAGCTGTACATAGGCAGAGAATTGTCTGGTTTTCTCTTCCATCTGGTAGAGAGTTCTGTGAACTCCTTTGCTAATCTTTAGCCAACAAAAGGCGATACAATAAAAGATACCACTTTACTGATTCTCATGTGCAACTGTAATGCTCAAAATGCTAAAATTTCCTAACATCAGCTGCTTTTAGGTGTAGAATTCTGGGATTGTAGTGCACCCCCCATTTGTCATCTAAAAGAGAGTGATATGGCTGAACCTGTGACTGGAAGTTGTGTGCTAACAAAGGGTACTTCATCTTCATTTGGCACCTCTGCTGGTCTGATTCTTCTTGTATTTAGTTGTGAGCTTCCAATGATTGAATTAGAAAATGGAGAACATCCTAAATTGGCAGAAGTAGGGCCAGAATGTCTTTCATTTCCAAACCCGGTGAATGGAGTATTAAAGCAATTGAATGTTATGGCTATTTGTTTTATAACTACATTTTGCTGCAGTCTGTTGACAAAGTTTCCTGTGTACCTCATTTGTTTTCAGGAGAAATCATTTTGGCGTTTCCTGATACTGTGAGAGCAAACACAAATGGGAATGCAGTGAACCATAAGCTTGACGTATAACAAATTTATTCCTTGAGCCTAGAAATATTTCCTTTTCACTCTGCTTCTAGACTCCCTTCCCCAGACCTGAGGTGCTCTCATTGAAACTGCAAAGCCATTGACAAGAAGCAGGAGTGGAAGACTTAAACAGCCTGCTTAAGACTTGTTGCCCCAGCAAACCCATGTTCAGAAGAAGGGGGAATCTAGCGCTTTACAAGTGTAAAAACAAACAAGACTTCAATGGGGTGTGCAACATTTAAGTAAGACATTTAAGTAAGGTATCATTACATAGGATGATAGTTTTCTAAAATTTGAGGAGATGAAATGTGAACAACGGCATTTTCAAGGAGACTGAGAGAGCTTGTGCAGGGTTGTCAGAGAGGACAAGAAGACTGGAAATGAAAAATGTATTCTAAAAAATTAATCTAGTTTATCTAAGAAGTTTATCTATATCTATATAAGAAGTTTATCTAAGAAACTAAGAGTACAACCCATCGTGTTCAATGGGTCTTACTCCCAGGAAAGTGTCTTTAGGATTGCAGCCTATGACTCCAATACTAACTCCCAGTTAGGCTGGCATAAGCCCCATATGGCACAAGTCCCATACTGGCCTGGGAGTGTCACCAAAGTGCCAAAAGACACTTCTGCACCAGTCCTGGGTGATGATTAGAGTAGTGCACAGAGATGTGTTTGCCTCCCTATATCACCACAGGAACAGAAGGAGTTGTGCTGGCCAAGGTTAGGATTGCTCCCTAAGAGTAGAACTATAGCCTACAAGATGAGCATGAGTTTTCCAACTTCATACAACTTCAGCCCATTTTAATCTTTTCCCCAGCCAAACTCTGAAACAGTAAAGATAAAGGCTGTCCTGCTAGTTCTAACTGACTCTAAGAGCGATGCTCATCTACATTACAAGGCCAAACAGCCAGTATTGTCCAAAGATGTCTCTATGGTCATGTGTCCAGCATGATTAAACATCAAAGGTGCGCAAAATGCTTTACCTTCTCACTGATGTGGTACCTACGGTATCTATTTACCTGGATTTACATGCTTTTGAACAGCTAGGTTTTCAGGAAACAGTAAGTGCAAATGAGAGGGAACTGGCCTGGAGTAGGGGAATTGCACAGGAGAATTTCCGCAATACAGTACTCATGAGAAATAAGGAAAGGAGGGAAAACAGAGTGTGTCGAGGATGTGAAGAGAAACATCATGGAAAAGCAATAGAAGAATGGAGAAGTGTAGTCAGGGTGACCATGTGACGGATTTTTCCTGATTTGTCCTCTTTTTTAACCTTCTATCCAGGTGTCCTCCAAAAGGGCTTCATTGTCCTCCATTTTGGCTTCATGTTGGAACTTTGCAATGGTGTGCAATACCCCCATCATGTTATATGTTGTTGGATTTGTATAGAAGAGCAGAATCTAATGCAAAAATCTGTTTTGAAATATCTCCTTCCTATCAAACGTTATGGCCAAAAAACTAAAAATACAAAATATACATTGAGCTCTATGGGAAAGGGAAAGTGCCCAATATTGCATCTTTACTCGTGAGTAGGCAAACGTGCCATTGTCAACCAGAAAGGCCAGGCTGAGAGGAATCCAAGACCTTGTCTTCCTTCTTAGGTTCAGGCATCTGGTCACCCTGAGAGTAGTAGAAAAATGAGGGAAAGAAAATAGGGGAAAGGGAATCGTGGAAGCAAGCACAGCTGCTCTGGGGGATGGAGACTTTGGCACTTCTTGACAACAGGTCATGTTTTGACATCACCCTGAACAACTCATGCTCAAGAGGCAGGGAGTTCTTTCCATACTGTAAGCCACCAAGAGAAAAGAAGACAGTCTCCTGGATCCACCAATGACTAGCTCTTGAAGGTAAGGACTATGATCACCAAGGATGCACCTGAACATTATTCCCCATTTGGCTTCAGGGAACTATCTAGAAGTTGGAACAGACACTGACATAAGCCTGAGGAAGGACATCCCTGGTTGGCAAAGGATTCATCATTTTGGCCAATAAATGTGTGCGACTGCAGCATAAATTATCTGCCAGGTGAATAAGGTCAAGGTGGGTCCCTCTAGTAGAAATATTCCCTTACCCTTTCAGGATGTCATATCCTACCTCCGTCAGTGTTGACTTATCCTCTTGGGAATGAGACCGGAGGGCAGCCACAACCTAAGAAATTGAGGGTGAACCTTCTCACCAGCTTCATTCTGTCAATAACCAGTATTACTGAGAGGTAAATGACACAGCATCTCCTGAACAGAGTAAACTTCTATTCATGTTTTCTCTGGCTCTCCCTGATAGGATGCATATACTACACAGATATACTTGGAAAATTTTGCAACTGCTATCCAAATTTGTTCCTCCTTAGAATTCTTGGAATATGTTCTCTTAATGAGAAACTTCCAAATTTACATCAAATTAGTGCTATTAATTGGCATTCAGCATTTGGCCAATAAATCATTGGCCAATAAATCATTGAGTCATCACATTGTTGGTTGGATTCAATTTCTTGATTTGTTCATAGCATCACCTGGAGTGCTACCCGGCACCCAGTTCAGTGGCAATGGCTGGAGCATCTGTACTCCTATACTTATAAAATCAGTAGTGTAGCTACAGGCTGGGCGCAATTGTAACCAATTGAGGCTTGCCTAATTCACCTGGCGTATCTTCCTGTGGTGGTGGAGGGAGGTCAGTGTATGTCTGTGCACTGGCCTAATCCCCCCAGAAGTGGGGCAGAAGTGCCTTATAGCACTTTTGTTGTATCCCAGTCCTGTATAGGACTTATGCCAGCTTAACTGGAGATTAGTATTGCAGCCTAAGTTTTTCAGGTGCCTCTCCATGTCATGCAAGTGACCCCCTCTCCTTCTCAGCCTTTCAGGACAGCTATATCAAAATAGAGGCATCAGCCTATGCTTTAGAGTCCCACAGTAGCTCCAAAGGAGAGGGAAAAGGGCCACATCTGAGGCACCTGCAAAACTACCATATACTATCTTTAGGTCTATGCTGCCCTTCTCAGAGTTGTGTACCTGGTTCCTTCCCAACTTTACCTCACAGCTGACCAGCATTACCTCACAAGAAATCTGTGAAGTGTGAAGTAGCTGAAACTAAGAGAGTGACCTCCCCATCCAGGAAGCTTCGTGTCTGAATGAGGATTTGAACCTGGATCTTCCAGGACTAAATCCAATGCCAGAACCACTACACCATCCTGTGTCTCAATACCACTCTCTCTTTTTTTTCCTTCAATCCTATCCACTGGGGAGCGTCATATAATTACAAGAAAACAAAGATAACCACCATGAGAAATTTTTTAAAAATAAATAAGCAATGAAAATCAAAGTGCCAAGCAATGCCTCAGGATTGATGACCAACTGGAATAAACTCTGGGCCATTAATTCTCACTGACCATTAATTTGTATGACCACAGAGGCTATTACTGCTCACAGGTGTTCTAATACACGACAGTCCCAAAGAAGGAAGCTGGAGAGGGACTTTATTTTTTAATGGGTGGGTGAAGGTTACTTGTGCCATTTATGCAGCACTTCCAGAGAATGAACAATCTGTTTATCCAGCCATGGCAACTGCCTCCAGAATGGCTTCTCATCTCATTCTCCTATCGCTGACGCTTGCAGCAGGTGTGTAAGGATAGAAAGGGATGTAATTAAGTGAAATAGACAAGTTGTCTTAGAATAGCCTCGGAACACCACACAATAAATTGCTCAGGCAATTCGCCAGTGACTCACCAAAAGAAAATGACGGGTGTGCAACAGCACAACCAACACATGATTTCAAGCCGACGGGCAAAACAGCATGGTATTTTAAAGGTGGGACAGGTAAAAGGTGTTCTATTAAGGGACGCAGAATTGTAGGTCACTCTGCTGAGCTGTCATCAAAGTTCCAAAACTCACAAGTCTAGTACTGGCATCCCCTGCTTATTGGATGGGTTAGGGACCAGAGCACCATCCAGAAGTGAAAACCACTGAAGAGTGGAATCCAATCTTTTTTCAGCTGGCAAATGAAAATGGCCACTAAAAAAAGACATAAATAGCATTTGCAAAATGCTATTTGCAAAAGGTGAAATAACATATTAATGTACATCCAAAACACATAACAAATTACAGTAAAATAAAGATGTGAGTACAAATAAATAAAGATAAATAAATAAAGATGTGAGTACAAAGATGTGAGTGGACAATGAATGATGGTTATTTAAATGATGGTTATTTACTGAAGAAAGTCCTAAGGAAATGCAAAAAAAAGTTTGATCACCATTTCATATGCAAATCAACATCAATTTTAGCCTTAACCTCAGCAGGGAGAGTTTGAAAAAAATGAAGCACATGTTGAATGAATAAATCCTGGTGTTGAAAGAGTGGAATCATTAGAAAATGAACTGTCAGAAATTGGAGGACGCCTGTAACACTGTGACTGAAAATGGCACCAAAACCAACCAAAAAGCCACTAGTAATACCACAACTGGAAGCAACCAAAATGGCACTGAGAGCACAATCCTAACCATCTCAGAAGTAATTCATCTCATCCCGTTGTGTTCAACGGGTCTTACTCCCAGGAAAGTTTATTTAGTCTTCAGCAAGCATCAAAGTTCTGCAGAACTCTTAGAGCACAATCCTAACAATGTCTACTCAAAAGTAAGCCCCATTGTGTTCAATGGTTTTACTCCCAGGAAAGTGTCGTTAGGATTGCAGTCATACTTTCAGGTAAGATTAGACAAGAGACAAAAACATAATTATTCTGACAAATAGCATAAAAAAGCAGGCCTCCGTCAGTTTTGAGAGACTATGGTATCATGCTCGGTGCTGCATACGCTGCATGTGAAGCACGAAAGCCTGGGTTAGCTTGTTATGGAGGATAGGCTGTTACCCAAGCAGCAAATCCCCCTTCTCCATGCCACTGAATTAGTCCAATGGAAAGGCAGAGCCAATACGATTGGATCCAGCTGGCGTCGCAGAGCTGGACTAAGGACAGAAGCTCACCCTGTCTTGTGGGGCCGACCCGGGTCTTGAACCCTGGCCTACTGGTTAACAGGCACAGTGTTTTAGCCACTTGTGCCACCCACATATGAGTAAATTAATACAGACTTAGGCACTTCTCCTTAGAAGTGAGACTGTAATCCTATACATACTTTCTCAAGTGTCAAGCCGAATGAACACAATGGACCTTACTTCTGAGAAGACACAAAAGTCCCAATGAGTTCAGCAGGACTCTCTCTCTGCTACATATACTGAATATTGTATTCTCAGTAGTTAGAGGGGCCAGAGGAAAGGCAAGTACTGTATAGCAAAGTATGACAAGATCTTCACACCTTTTTGTTTTAATTTTCCTGTCCACTTATCTGGTACAGTGGTTAGAGTGCAGGTCAGGACTGACCTTGGTCCAAAAGAAGCTCACTAGTTGATCTTGGGCTAGTCACTCCAGACCTAGAATCATAGAATCATAGAATCATAGAGTTGGAAGGGACCTAGTAGGTCATCTAGTCCAACCCCCTGCCTGCAGCAGGAATTCCCCCTAGAGCATCTCCAACAGGTGCTCATCGAGCCTCTGCTTGAAGATCCCCAGTGAGGGAGAGTCCACCACCTCCCTTGGCAATCTGTTCCACTGCCGAACCGCCCTCACAGTCAGGAATTTTTTCCGGATTTCCAGCCGGAATCTCCTCTCTTGCAGTTTGTACCCATTGGTTCTAGTCCTGCTTTCAGAAGCAGCTATGAACAAATTGGCCCCTTCCTCCCTATGACAGCCCTTCAGGTATCTGAAGAGGGCAATCATGTCTCCTCTCAGCCTCTTCTTCTCCAGGCTGAACATCCCAAGTTCCCCCAACCTTTCCTCGTAGGGCTTCCCTTCCATCCCACTGATCATTCTTGTCGCTCTCCTCTGGACTTGCTCCAGTTTGGCTGCATCCTTCTTAAAGTGAGGTGCCCAGAACTGAACACAGTACTCAAGGTGAGGTCTCACCAATGCAGAATAAAGAGGAACTAGAACTTCTCGTGACTTGGAAGCTACAGTCCTCTTAATGCAACCTAAAATGGAATTTGCCTTCTTTGCAGACACATCACACTGCTGACTCATGTTCAGCTTGTTATCCACGGCGACTCCAAGATCCCGCTCACATGTTGTGCTGCCAAGCCAAGTATCCCCCATTTTATACCTGTGTTTTTGGTTTTTATTGCCCAAGTGCAGAACTTTGCACTTCTCCCTGTTGAAATTCATTCTGTTTGTTACAGCCCAGGATTCCAGTTTATCCAGATCCTCCTGGAGGTTTCTCCTATCTTCTGATGTGTTTGCTACTCCTCCCAGTTTGGTGTCATCTGCAAATTTGATCAGGCTCCCCCGTATCCCTTCCTCCAAGTCATTGATGAAAATGTTAAAGAGAACCGGTCCCAAGACAGAGCCCTGGGGTACCCCACTAGAAACTGACCTCCAGGCTGACACAGAACCATTTACTAAAACCCTTTGAGTGCGGCCATCGAGCCAGTTGCAGATCCACCTAACAATTGCCCCGTCTAGCCCATATTTTTCCAACTTCCTAATTAAAATGTCATGTGGGACCTTGTCAAATGCTTTGCTGAAGTCAAGATAAATGACATCCACAGCATTGCCACTGTCCAGTAAGCTCGTAACCCGATCAAAAAAGGAGATCAGATTTGTCTGGCAAGATTTATTCTTGGTAAATCCATGCTGGGTTGTTCTGATCACCGAGTACTTGTCTAGATGTGCACAAATTGTGTGTTTTATGATTTGCTCTAATATCTTGCCCAGGATTGAAGTCAAACTGACTGGTCTATAATTTCCCGGGTCTTCTTTTTTCCCCTTCTTAAAAATTGGGACTACATTTGCCCTCTTCCAGTCCAGTGGCACTTCTCCACTCCTCAAGGATTTCTCAAAGATGATCGACAAAGGCTCTGCAAGGACATCTGGAAGTTCCTTCAGAACTCTAGGATGCAGCTCATCCGGTCCAAATGACTTGAATTCATTGAGGCCAGTTAAGTGGTTTCGAACCAGTTCTCTGTCAATCTTAATCTGCTGTTCTGCACCATCCATGTTTTCATTACCTCTTTGGGGATGTAAACACATCCCCGAATCAGTCAATGATCCCGCACCCCCATTTGCACAGCCCTCCTTCTGTGAATAGACGGATGCAAAGTAGGAGTTGAGCAGCTCCGCCTTCTGCTGGTTTCCAGACACCTGTTGTCCATCCTTGTCCAAGAGCAGCCCCACCCCCTCGTCTCTCCTCCTGTTCCTCTGGGCATATCTAAAGAAGCTCTTTTTGTTATCCTTGACTCCCCTGGCCAGCCTCAGCTCATACTGAGCTTTAGCATCCCTGACCCCCTCCCTACATGACCGGGCTACCTGCCTGTACTCCTCTCTGGTGATCTTTCCAGTCTTCCACTCCCTATACTTCTCTTTCTTTAACTTCAGCTGATCCCCAAGTTGCCTGTGGAGCCAACCTGGTTTTTTCAGCATTTTCCCCCCTTTCTTTTTTATTGGAATTGTTTCTGACTGTGCTTGTAGAAGCTGCCTCTTAAGGAGCTCCCACCCATCTTGGGCCCCTTTCCCCATTAGATCATCAACCCATGGGATTCCGCCTATGACTCCTCTAAGCCTGTTGAAATCAGCTTTCCTGAAATCCAACATACAAGTTTCACTCTGCACTCTTTTTATTTCCCACATTATTCTAAATTCCAGCAGCTCATGATCGCTTTCCCCTAAAGTTCCCACTATGTTGACCTGATCAACCAGTTCTTCACGATTTGTTAAGATCAGGTCAAGGATGGCCCCTCCCCTTGTCGTTTCCTCCACTTTCTGGACCATGAAGTTATCTTCCAGGCCCATCAGGAATCTACTGGAGCTTCCATGTTTGGCTGAGTTTGTCTCCCAGCAAATGTCTGGGTAGTTAAAGTCCCCCATTACTACTACCTCATCTTTCCTTGCAATGCCTGGCAGTTGCTCCAAGAAGACATCGTCTACTCCTTCTCCTTGGCCTGGCGGTCTATATTAGACACCCACCACAATGTTTTGTTTCTTGTTTTCCCCCCTTACTTTTACCCAAACACACTCTACAGGGATATCCGGACCACTCTCCTGGATTTCAGAGCAAGTATATATGTTCTTGACATATAATGCTACTCCACCTCCCCTTTTGCCACTTCTGTTCCTCCGGAACAGCTGATAGCCTTCCAATTGTGTGTTCCAGTCATGGGAGTCCCACCAAGTTTCAGTTATTCCTATCAAATCAAATTTCCCTTCACTTGCTAAAAGCTCCAGCTCATCTTGTTTATTTCCCAGGCTCTGTGCATTTGTGTAAATGCAACTTAAGCCCTGGAGGTTGCAACTCAATGCATTTCCCTCCTTTTTTGTAAGGCCAGGTCCTTCTAAAGATTTTTGAGTTACAGCTGTGCCCTGGCAATTTCCATCCAGAGCATTTTCCTTATTCCTAGGTTCCCTTTGGACGTAACCCACCCCCTTCTTATTTAGTTTAAAGCCCTCCTGATAAGGTTGGCCATCTCCCGTCTGAAGACACTCTTCCCCCAACCCGTAAGATGTAGTCCATCCTTTGCTAGGAGTCCTTCCTCAAGGAAGTTCATCCTGTGATCCCAGAATCCAAATCCTTCCCGATGACACCATTTTCGAAGCCAGCTATTGACCTGAAAAATCTTGCTATCTCTCTGAGGACCTTTGCCAATTACTGGGAGGATGGATGAGAATACCACCTGGGTATCCCCCAGGTCCTTAATCTTCCTCCCCAGAGCTTCATAATCCCCAACTATCTTTTGGAAAGTTTCCCGAGCTGTATCGTTTGTTCCTACGTGGATGAGTTAGAACGGGTGACGATCAGCAGGTGTGATCATCCTCAGTAGCCTCTCCGTGATATCCCGTATCCTAGCACCGGGGAGGCAGCACACCTCACGGGAAAACGGGTCTGGTCGGCAGACAGCTTCCATGCCCCTCAGGAGAGAATCTCCAATCACCACCACCCTCCTCCGTGTTCTCCTTCTGTGTCTAGCTTCCCCCACACTAACTGGTTGTGGCTGCTGTCTATGAGGGGGATCTGTAGGCATGCCAGTATGGGCAATGCCAGGATCCAGTGTAGGTGTGCTAGCAAGAGGAACTTCTGCCAGCATGGTGGAATCTGAGAGACTCTGGAAACGGTTGTATACCTCCAGTGGTTCTCGACTGCTCCTGCCCTTTTTTCTCCTGACTGTCACGTGTCTCCACGAAGAGACATCGTTGCTGGGGTCCCCACTGGTGTCATCTCTCTGGAGAAGTTCCGTGTGTGTTGTATCAAGGAACTCCTCAGATGCCTTAATTTGACGAAGACCTTCCTCATAGAGTTGTTCTGAGACCATTAAATTAGTAAAAGTGTAAGAACTACTAGTCTAAGTAAAATATGTAATAAGTAAGTAAATAAATAAATAAAAGTATAAATAAAATTATAAGTAAAACTGCAAAAAAGAACCATGCTTACCACCCTAAAATCTGTGAGGAAAGCATGGGAATAAAGTGCATAATTTAGAATGATTATTTGCAACCAATACAGTAAGAAAACATGGATGCTAAAAGCCTTTTCTACTACTGGGATGGGACCAGAAACTCATGTGAACCCAAGAAAAAAATTTGCATCCCTTTTTTTCAGATGCAGGTCACATTTTCCACAAGCAAGGCCATTTTTAAAAGGCATCATGTTGGATCAAGCTATTAGTAACGTGTCCTTTTAACAAAGGAAACCGATAAGACCGCTGTGATGTTCCAGACAGTAATGCGATAAGAATCAAGTGCAGTTTAACACCACACTTTGTAAAGCTCTTGTAATTCTTTTTTTCCCCTGCCTCTGGTGTCTTACTGTGCTGCTGATTGGTCATCCTATGATAAATGAAACTATGCCTCTGTGGCTACTCTTTTTTATACTGTTTATTTATGACTCAGGGTATGTATTCTTCCCCCTTTGAATAACAGATAAGCTAGAGTCAGATCAGATACTGTCTTTTCAAGTTCATGCAGGGACGGTTCATCCCTGGGTTGGGCGTTGATTAGTCTTCAATGTTAAGTATAGGCTGAAATGCGTTGCATCCCTTTTAAGCCCCTTAGGGGTTGAATTTCTAGAAATCTGTTCTTGATGTGTGCGCCCATCACAGTTTGAAATATGATCCCCAAATTTCATGCTTCAAGGTCCAGGGTTTGCGGCAGGGCCTTGATCAGTCAGGGATTCTTCAATGTAAAACATAGGGAAGAAAATGCATTGCACCTCTTTTCAATCTCTTTCAACTTTTGAAAACCGGTTCTTAGTGGGTGCCTCCATCATGGAATGAACATACTCCCCAAATTTAGGTCACTTCTAGGATGCTTCTAGGTCCAGCGGTTTTGACTGGGTGTTGATGAGACAGTGAATGAGTGAATCAGTCATTCTGTGACTTTTCAGTTATATATATATATAAATAGATTTTTATATATATTGTAGATTTTTGGGTCATGGAATGAACCATCTGAGTTTCCATTATTTTTTTGTTGGAAAATCTGCTTTGATATACAAGTGTTTTGGATTATAAGTGTGCTTTCAGAATAAATTGTGCTGATAAACCAAGGTACCATCATAAAAGTAAGTGAAAGCATCCCCCTTCCTCTCCCCTTACCAAAGTGAGCCAACTTAGGTTCCTACTCAGGATTCTACTACTAGGGATCATGTCACTGCTCTTGCTCCTTCCCCTACCCCTTAAGGGAACCAGAAGATCTGGACCCCAATTAGGGGTTGTAATCCCCAATTTTAAGTGTCATTGCTTTATTAAATCATATAATTCCACAAGATACAATGATGGCCAATTTCCTACTGCAAGTATAAAACTGGAACAAGTGCTTGTATTATCTATTTGATGCTGCACTTCATCCCTCACCCTCTCTCCATTTTCTCCCCCTGTTGGTATCTTGATTCTAAGGTCTTTTATGGCAAGGACCTTTTTTAAACATTGTGTAAAGAGCAAAAGAAGAGAGTGTCGAGGGATAAGAAGTTCAACCCCTACCTCCAACCCTAAGCTTCTACCCAAAAGAATTGCAGCTTCCTATGATTCAATTTTTCTTAAGACAACAGACAATGTATATGGCAGGGTGACCAGATGACCGGAAAAACCCGGATTTGTCCGGATTTTTAGCCTCCTGTCCGGGTGTCCTACATTTTGGCTTCACTGTCCTACATTTTGGCTTCATTTTGAAACTTCGTGATAGTGCACAGTACCCCATCATGCCATATGTCGTTGGATTCGTATTGAAGAGCAGAATCCAATGCATAAATCAGTTTGGAGCTATCGCCTTCATATCAAAAGGTATGGTCAAAAAACAGAAAAAACAAAACAAAAAAATACATTTTTTGGCAATTTTTTTCAGCAGGTAGGAATTTTGGCCTGGAATTAGGAATTTTGGCCTTGGGGTTCAGGAATTTTGGGTTTGGCATCTGGTCACCCTGGTATATGGACAATGTGCAACTGAGCTTCAGTGAGTTACAGTGATTTTCGTACTTTTTTTTTTCTTTGCAGTGGTGCTTTTAATATAATGGTCAGAGCCCTGTTAAGTAATAGATTTGTGGCTCCATTAAGGTGAGATGGTGGTTAAAACCTCAGTGATTATTGAACTAAATAGGAAAATTGTTTTACAGACAACCTTCACATTTCCCAGCAGACTGAATGAAGATGAATGGGAATGTGCTGTCATTCCCCCATTCCAAAAGGACATTAAGGGGATTTCTAAATTGAGGCTAAATTGTCCGTAAGACCACTTAGGGCAACCATTCATAATGGGACCGCTCTTTAAAAGTGGAGACACTGAATTGGAGGCGTTCACAATATGCTTGAAATCAATCGCTGGGTGGGAATTATGAGGGACTTGTGAAAAGTCTGCCGTGAGTATAGAAATCAGTCACATGAAGGATAATGAGCTGGACTGTGGCCTACGGCAAGGGTTGAAATGGAGCCACAATTTGGAAGCAAAAAAATAAAATGCATTTTTTTCTGGAATCCTTGAGTCTTATCATCTTCTGACTTCTATGATAAAAGGAAGCAACCCAAATGTGCAGGTTGATGTCATAACCATTTGCAAAAGAGGACAAGGGCCCCCAAAATATAATGGCAAGATAATATCAGTAATTACAGGTATTCCCCCCTTTCTGACAGTTTATTTTCTGACCATCCACTCTTTCAACACCTCTAATTATACCCAGAACTCATTCATTCAATGCATGTTCCACTCTTTCTACCTCTCTGCTGTTCTATAGGCCAAAATTGCCCCTCCCCATGTTGTATCTCCTTGACCAATCCCATTCCATGGAGTTAATGAGAATCCATTTGCAGAAATCTTTGTGTGGCAGCAGGAATTTGCCAGATAAAAGGGGCATTTGCAATTTTGTCGCGAAAAAGCATTAGAAGCAACATTTATAAACTAAAAAAGATTGGGTTTCACTTTTCATTGGTTTTCACTTTTGGACAGTGTTCTGGTCACTAACCCATCCAATCACAGGGGAATGCCTGTGTTTGTGCTAAAAATACTGACCCCCCTGATGGAAATGTTTAAACCAATAGTCAGGTACAGGATCTCCTTGAACCTGGCACGCAGTAACTGTGGACCAGTGTGTCACGTTCAAGCCATCAATTGCAGATTGGATGCTGTGCATGGCAAGCACTTGTAAATATGGTATGGTTAATCTACTGGACAATTTCTTTTGTTGATTTTTTTAGGGAGACACTGACATTAGCTGTGTGAACTCAAAGGAACAAGTCAAAAGGCATGCTCACCTGTCATCGCTTCAAAGGTGGGCAATTAAATGCCATTCATGTTTTCTCATGACCTGCAAGAAGAAAAAACGCCTTGCTTTGCAATTCTTTGCAATGACATTTGTGATGTCCTTGTTGAAAGCCTATTAATTTGTCATTCCGTTCCTCAATTGGGTATTAAATTGGTATTAAATTGTTCTTGATACAGTTTGTTGGGATGATTATAAATGTACAAAGAGAAAAAAAGAATGAATTGTTGGTGCCTGAATGAGGAAACGGACTAGCAGCCCAATCAACCTCATGGCAGGACGTACCGATAGTGGGCTGTTGGTTGTTTACCATTATCTACTGAGCCTGGTTACTTTTAATGGCCTTTAAAAAAATGTCTAATAGAATTTGACATCTGCATCACACTGCATTAGAGCACAGCCTTACCTAAGAATAGGAAGGTATCTAGACAAGCTTGGCAGGAGCACCAGTCAGGTGCTTTCCTTTTTTAAGACTTTTGAGGTCTTGGACCTCAGCAGGAGCGTTGTGGAGAACATAACCTGAAAAGGCACAAGCCTCCTCTTTTGGGAAAGAGATGTCATGTCTTCAGATGAGGTCAGGGCCCAAAGCATCTTTCAGAAGTGTTCAGACAGATTAAACTCACCTGAACATTATTTGCCTGTGCTCACCTCCGGTCACCCCACTAAGAGCTCAAGCTAGAATGGAGAAAATGTGCTGAAATTCTTCTGCAAGGTTCACTAATTTGTGCTGTTTTTCTGGAAGTTTCCTTGACATTGGTGTTACGTCAAGTGAAACCTGCTACTGAGGAACCCTGTAATTTAGACCTTTTTCAACACCCCAGCCCAAGTTTTCCTTTGTGCCAGAATTTACCGGCCATTTCTGCTGAATCCTTCCTTCATTACACCTCCTTCCTTGGCCTGTTCTATTTCTCAGGTGTTTTTCTCCTGGGGGCAAAATGGAAGGGTTGCAAGAAGGGTTCCCCAAGAAGAGCAGAACAATTTATCCATTTTGAAATATCTCTCCAAATACACCTAATCTCTGCATTCACATTATGTGGCAAACACAGGTTTTTCAATCCTATGGTTCCTGCATGTCATCAAATTTCAGCTTTAGTTATTCATAGTTTTGTATGTTCATGGGACTGCTGAACATATGCTTGTGCATATCCTATTCAGAAGTGAATATTAAGAATCATTTTAGTAAGAATCTCCAATATGCTCTTAACTTGGATTGGATTAGGAAACAGTGCTGAGTGTCAGATAGAACATGTCTCTGGAAGAGGGTGGGGAGGCCTGGCTTTTTTTAAAAACCAAGATCATGGGCCCCAATATACCCATCGTATCTCTACATTCTAAAGACAGATAATTCTCATCTTCTAATAGCCCAATCCTTCTCATGCAGCAGCACTAATGAGCCTTACACTGTATCCTGTGGTGGGCAGTTGGGGAGACCTCCTCATGGTAGGGAGACATGGTAAGGGAAAAGGACAAAGATGGATCTTGGCAGTTGCAGTCACTAATGTTTGTGTCACCTTGTGCAGGAGACCAGTCCATCATCCCCATGATGAATCTTCTTTCATGCAGTGGGCAGGACAATGTCCCAGGCAGTGGGCATGTACTTGTACCTTCACCTCACCCCCACTTAAATATTGGCTATGACTTTTGATAGAATAAAAAATTTCTCTTTGTGGCTTGTTTCATTGCATTCTGCATGAAATGTCACACCAATTGATATAAATCATGATAATATTATTTAAAGGTATCAGCATAACATTTAGACCAGTAGAAATGTCACAACTCTGCTTATCACCTGGTGTGGCCAACAGCCCCCTAGTGATTCCTCTGGTGACACTGGGAATCACTACACCTAAACTCCCATTCTGGTCCTGATGAGGGTTAAGACAAAAGAAAACCTCAGCAGATTCCTCAGATCTCCATCAGCAAAAGAGCAGGCGTAGAGATCAGTACAAGGTACCCACAGTGGTGGGCTCCAGCAGGTTCGCACCTGCTCTATAGTTGTTAACAAGAGATAGGACATATAAAGTTTAAAAATAGCCATTTAAAAGTGGCTGCCAGGTGGGCAGAGAACCAGTTGTTAATTTCTTTGAAGCCCATCACTGGGTACCCATGTCTCTTGCACACCAGGGCACTCTAGTTTTAGGGAGTGAGGTTTCAATCTCAGTCGTACAATTGCTTTCGGCCAATCATGCCCTCTGAGTTTAGCTTAACTCTCAGGCTTATTGTAAGGAATCAATGAGCTAAATGTTACGTAGCCTGCTACAGATTGAAAAGTGCCACTATGCAATCCATCAATAATTAGCAACAAACCAAATAATGGAACAAGTATAAATCTAATAAAAACATTTAATAATGTTCATCAGCAAAAAGAGAGCAGAAGATATAGTAAAAAATTAATTATGAAAATAAGTACATAATTTTCAAAAAAGATATCATTGAGCTGCCCGCAGCAAACCCATATTACTTAGTGACTGCTTACCAAGAGAGAAACTGCTTAATTCAGATGGCCTGTTACATACTGTCCATTGCATGAAATTTCAAATTAAAGTTTTATCGGGAAACGCTGGGCTGATTGAAGTCAACTTGGATACAGTTAGCACATAACCGCATGCCAGCCTCTAGATAAAACCCACGCAGGGGGTGGGGATGACCATGAAGAATTCACCTTTCGTCTCCAATATTAAACTAGTTTATAAGCCAGGCACTCAGAGATAAAAACCCACAAGATGAGAATCCATAATATGGTGCGCAAAAATATCACTTTAAAATACTTCTTTCTGCTCAGAATTCTGAATATTTTGCTTGCTTGCCTTACTGTACTACAGCTTCTAACTAGCAACCACAAATTAACCTGGGAGGTAGACCAAGTAGAAACAAAGTAATTTGTTAAAAGCCTACCACGATCTGCATAACCAAGTTGGAGTTTAAAGCTTGTTCTCCTACTCCATGTATCTGCCCCCTCACACACACTATTAGTGACATACAACGTTGATCTGCAAGTGTAGTGGAAATGCACAAGATCCTTCAAGGAGACAGGGTGTGGTGTCAACAGTGGCCCCTTCCTTGGACAGGTACAGGAAGCATAAGGTTAACTCCAAGGCCTTTGAATACAATGAGTGTGTTGCATAGCTCAGGTACTTGACGGCAACAAGGTCCTCAGGGATAAAAGCAGCATCTGCAGGAAGGTGTGGGTGTGCAAAAAAAAAATGAGGGAAGATTGGAGAACGTGTGGGCTACTGAGGATTGCTAGCATGGTGATGGCTGGAGATGGTTAAGAGCTGAAGGGATGCTGCCTATCTAGAACAGGATCTGCTTTGATAACTGGGAGGATGGATCCTGTAGCCTCATAGGCAAGCTATCAACTGGTTTCCTTCCTGCTGTTACTGGGAGGTCAATAGTAGTCCTCTACGTTGCTAAAGTGGACACAAGTTCTCTAGTGGTCCTCAACCTTGGTTGGATCATTGCGTCAATTCTACTGAAAATTTTTTCCCACGGACCAGCTGGACTACTCATGCCCAGTTCACTCCAGGCTGTCAGGACTCACCTGGCTGGAGGCAGCAGGACTCTAATCTCCAGTCCCAGCGCAGCCCAACCACTAAAGCTCTGTGGACCAGGGCTTGAGAACCCATGTTCTTGGCAAAACCTTGGAATGGAAATGTTGCAAACTGGTGGGCAAATTTCACCCACGACATGGTGAAATCATGACTGTCTTTTGAGATCCATTTCAATTGGTGATGAATGTGAAGCTCCAGTTCTGTGTGTGGGGAACTTCTTCAGTCCTCCTTTGCAGTATCTGTTGCACAGAGGAAGATAGCCCGTTGAAGGCCAGAAGAAAGAGGAGAAAATGAGAAAGAGATCAATCTGACAATGTCCAAGCTGTGCAAATTGATCACTTACATACCATTTCCCTGCACTATTCCCACCTGTACAGGGAAGATTTGCCATCTTCTATATATATTAAAGAGAAAAGTCACTCCTCACTCACTCACTGACTCATCAACGCCCTGCCAAAACCACCGGGCCAAAAATTTGGGATGGGTGCTCCTTCCTTGACTGAGGAGTGCACTAAGAACCGGTTTTTGGAAATTCCAACCGGAAGGGGGTGAAATGGGGCACAATGCGTTTTCCTCCCTATACTTTGCATTGAAGAATCCCTGACTGAGGGATGCTCTGCCCAACCCCCTGACCTAGAAGCATGAAATTAGGGGAGGGTTTTCCTTCTGTCACATGAACACTCACCAAGAACCGATGTGGAGAAATTTAACCCTTAAGGGGCTGAAAAGGGGTGCAACGTGTTTTTGTCCTATACTTAACATGGAAGACTGACCAATCTCCAGCCAATCTGGTGCTTGTTGCCTGGTGCAGTGGGGGGGGGGGGTTGTTGTTCAGAGAGAGGGGTTGCACTGGGGAGGATGCTCTGCATGGAGGGGTTGCACATGGGGGTTGTGCATGGGGGGATGTTGCGCATGGAGAAGATGATACGTATGGGGGAGTGATGCACATGGGGGTTGATTTGCATGGGGATTGATGCACACGGGGGAATGATGCGCATGGGAAGTTGTTGCACATGAGGGTTGTTGCGAATGGGAGGTTGATGCGCATGAGGGGTTGATGTGCATGGGGGTTGATGCTCATGGGGAGATGATGCGCATGGTGAGATGATGCACATGGGGTGTTGGGGTATTAATGCGCATGGAGTGTTGATGTGCTTGGGGGAATGATGTGCATGGAGGGTTGATGCACATAGGGGACTGATACGCATGGGGGATGTTGTGCATGGGGGGATGCTGCACGTGGGGGGTTGATGCACCATGGGGGGATGGTGTATGGGGGAATTTTACTCCTGCAACGCGGGTATGCTTTGCGCTAGTATTGAATAATAACAATCAGTTTTAAGACAGTTACAGCAGGGGCGTCACTAGGGTTTGTGTTACTGGTCAGGAGGCAAGTGCAACACTTCCATACATTGGACGGGACAACAATATGAATGGTGGGCATGGTTATGTGCCACTGGCCCGCCTCCACTGTTTTTTTTAGCCATACATTTTAATAGAATAAAGATATTTCAAAATGGTTTGTTTCACTGCATTCTGCTATAAATTACACATCCAAAGGTATATAACATGATGGGATTATTTCTACAAACCATGATTTTACAATTTAGGTCACAAAGGTTACCACTCCTTTCTAATGCCCTACTAATGTCCCTGATGGGGACCATTTTGGAAGTCTTGCCTCTCCTGGACTGACATTCCATTCCAGCCAAGGCATGCTTGCTTACTCGCTAGTAAACAGTATATATATGTAGTAAACAGTATATGGCATGATGGGGTTTGATGCACCATCACAAAGTTGCAATTTTTAGGTCCCTCCTTGGGCATGTCACCCATTGTGGACCGCATCACCCTAGTGATGCCACTGAGTTACAGTATTCCAAAGTCTTCCTTTCCTTAAGCACAAAGGTCAGCCAATTTGTCACTGAATTTGGCACTAAAATTGCTAAACATGACAGTTGTGAATTTGTGTCCTCACGTGAAAAAGTGATAGTTGCTCTGTTTTGAAAATGCAAACAGGAGTATATAGAGACCCAGAATTAAAAAAATACAACACTAACAAATGCATAGCATATTAAATTTTATTAATTTTGAAAATGTGCGGTCTATATTTGACAATGTGCATCTTAAGTCATCCAAATAGATACATTCACTCACGTATAAATTGTTATTTTAAAATACATTTTCCATAGCCTGCATATCTGTTAAGTCTGGTACTTAAATTGGAGACTGCTGTGCAGTGTTTTTCCCAAACACATTTCCTGCTTAATGCTACAGATTTCTTGATGACTCTAGTTTGCTGAAATTGAGTAACTGAATCATAATGCTGGAATGCTGCCAGAACTCTAGATATGTAATCCACAACTTGACAATTGATCTACGTATGCGTTCATGACCTCCTTTGGCTTGTTTAGCTTTTCTATTACTCACTTGGACACCAGCTGTAAGGTAGACATTTTTTTCCGAATGGTAGAAGACAAGATACTGGAACCACAGTAAATAACCAACATAAATTCCAAGAGCGTTCTGCTGGAAATAACTTATTAAATGGCAACATCACTATACAGAAAGGGTCAACAATCCTTGCAGCCTTACAATACCATGACAAGTCTAAGGCAAACAGCCTTCCATGTGCTCGTGATTCATAAGTCCTTGGTTATATAGCTCTATTTTTCTTCTTGTTTTGGGAGCTCTGCCAGTTTAAAAATGGTGAGAAAACAATTCCTCTTTCTCACTTCACAGATAGGGCCTGCTGTTAAAATCATCATTACATGTGTGATGAACCACTCTTCAAAAGTTGGAAAGGTGGTAAATAAGGAAGTCATGAGAACTATGGAGAAGAAAAGGCCCTTAGCAGCCCCATCCAAACTAAATCTTCCTTGCTGACACATCCATGTGAAGGTGGCAATCCTATTGCTACATCCTATAAAGGGGGGGCCCTAGCAGTTGGAAAGGCCTGCTCAGGATAAATACACTTTGGTTCACTTATCCTGGGGAAAGCTTCCATGAATCTTCAGTTTTGCTGGCTCAGCACCAATGCATGTATAATACAATCAATTATCACTACCTGATGGGGTTAGGTTTCTGTAAACCCCTGCAGGTTGCAAATTTGCTGGCCTGTGGTGGTATATATGGCTAAAAGTGTGTGTGGGGGGGGGGGGTAGCAATTGCACAGGGCAACAAGCTTTAAGGGGGGCAACAAGCTGAGCTTGACACAAATGGCCAAAATTGTGAAAAACAGGATATTTATGAATAATACAATCATGTTACATATCATTGGGAAGGAAATGCAGAATGCAATAAAACAACTTGCATTGGAATATCTATATTTTATCAAATGTTACAGCCAATTAATCAGAAAATGAAAATGCAGCTGCCTTATGGATCAAAAAGTGGGTTTTTTTAAAACCCAAAACACTGATACCAATGAGATGTTATTATAACACAGCATGAAACAAATAATGCAATAATATGAGTAAGCTCTCATTTCCATGTATCATAATATAGTTTGGGTAAAAATTACTTTTTCAAGTAGTGCTCCTCTTATATTTAGCAGGGGGAAAATAACCATCCATCCCAGAACTGTGTCTCTACCCAATAAGGGGCACCCTTTTTCATTTATTTATTTAATTAAATTTGAATTTGTTGTTGAGGAGGTATCTACCCCAGGTAGCAGATATGCCATTTGCTAGGTGGGGGAAGATGCAGAGCAAGTGGATGGCAAGCTGCAGGGGGAGGGGAGAAGGCAGAGTCTCCCAAATCCAGGGTGTGATGTCACTTCTGGTTATGTCATCTTTTGGGGGAATATTTTGAGCTTGGCATCAGGTCGTATGAACATTAGCTACACCGTTGCTGGTACAGAACCTTTGATCATAAGGAATCAATGGTGTTTCATACCAGGTGTTGGCAGTTGGGATGTCTTACCTACTGCTTTCTGAAGGTTTCTTGGCCACTTCAAAGCACGCTACGTGTGGAAGGGGCATTCAAAATGGCAAGCTTGATCAGTGTAGGAGATTTAAAGTGGCTGGGAAGATTCTGAGGCTTGTCACGGGTGCCATTTTCTGCTTTCAGAAGATCTCTGCTCAATCTTGTCCCTCATGGATATGTGATTGGCAAGTAGAGTATTTGCATATGACAAGGACTGATTGAAAATGATGCCTCAATCTTTAAAGGCTTATGCCAAGTATGGCTTCAATTCTAACTTTGTATGAAAGATAAGCTCTTTCTGGAATGTAAATCTGTTGCAATTCTGCCTGTCTTTCTGAACAGGAGGTTATAACATAGCTAAAGTGAAAACATCGCTATATGCCAGCAACCAAAGTTAGTGATTCTTCTCTAATGTACTCCTTGTACATGCCAGAGTAAGTCCCACACTTTGACAGAGGTCAGTTGGAACTGACACTGCAGTCCATTTTGAATGCAAAATGTCTCTTAGGAGGAAACGGTGACAGGTGGTGAAGGTCCTTTGAGGTGGTGCAAGTGCTTACATGTCACCCATTGTGTCGCTGCACAGTTGCCCTGATGACTGACTTCTGAACAGACCTCACGTGGTTGAATTATAGATCAACCTAGCATGATGGAGAAAGAAATAACATGCCAGAACTTAAGGTCAGGCATGCCTGAGCAATCATAAATATCCTGAATGTGGACCCATCAGGGCGGTAGCTATCAGGACCTATAATGTGGACAATGTGGCCCTATCAGGAGAGAGGAACAATTGTTAAGGGGGACATGCCAAGTATCTATACTGGTGGATATCTATACAATATAACAATAATTTGTATAGAATAAATGCATATCTGTATATACTGTAATATGTATTTGTTTACAGAGAAATAACATGCAACTTCTCTTTTCATTTTTGCACACCAACACAATATATAGGCCTGCATTCCTCCAAAAGTACAAAAGCCAAGAAAAGGCTTCAGATGATGCCATGTGGTTCATCAATAGGTAATATTCCCCTGCCCTTCCAAGGAAAGCATTAAAAAATATATATTGGTCAGCATCTCTATACATCGTACATTAACCTGCATCACTATAAAAGTACAAAAGCTGATAAGGCCCAATATTCCATGTGGTTCCTATATGTAAGGATTTTCCTTACACACACACACACACCAGCATAGATGTCCTACTTTCAATGAATTCTAAAAGCCAAGAAAAGGCCCCAGATGATCCCATGTGATCCCTCAACAGGTAAGGTCCCTCCAAGCAAGCATTCAATTTAAAAATGTGTCTGAAAGTAGAACCCGTCCAGGGTTTCTTCAAAGAGAAACATTTCTTCCCATCACACTCCACACCCAACATCAGTAGCTTTGTAATAATTTATTTGCATAATCCAGAATAGAATATTCTCTAACTCATGCCAACTGATGCCAGAAGATTAGAGATGAGAAGCAGGCTCTAGGACCCTGCAGTGGGCTGGGCATGATCTTCCTTGGGAAGGCAGAGCAGCGAGCAGACTTAGTTCTCCCCCTTGTAATGCAAAAGGGGATTGCTTATGGCCCCTTAGCCTTGACCTGATTGGATCAGACTGCCTGTAGGAAGGGCTGAACACTCAGGGAACAAAAACCAAACTCTGTGAAAAATGCTAGGAGGAGTAGGCTGCTGGCCTACCATTACTGGCTTCCCACTAACTACGGTCCTGGGGCCTATCCTTGATGTTTGCCATTTTGGCAGTGCTTATCCTAGTTTTCTGCATTACTATCTTAGCTAGCACCCTTCATAAGAAACATGAAAACAAGAATGGTCATTACAATCAAGCAAAAGTAACCAGGCACAGAATTTATGAGACCCATCATAACTTCTGAACCAATGCATCTAATCATTGAGTGTGCCCAATGGCGCTTTTTCTACATCCCCCTGACCAGCATAGGACTAGTGCCAGCCTTATGCCCCTAATTGGGGGTTAGGATTGCGACCTGAATTGGATAAAGCTGAGGTTTTGGACAAACTAGCCACCTAATTTGCACCCCTTTATGACATGATGAGTAGTTTTTCTTCCTTCCTTACAGCACTATATGCACAATCTTTCCTGTTCAGGTCAAAGGCTTAATCACATCATCTTCTGTCTCTGGAATGGCCCCAATTTAGAGCCAAATTGAGGCACAGGTGGATAGGCTGGCTCTTCATCACTCTGCATGTTGTTCCAAATGTTTGGATGTGCACCTTCATCTCCTGCAGCAGAGAGCCCAGCAAACCTCCAGGTCAAGGGGGAGCAAAGTCCAGCAAACCTTCAGATCTTGGGGGCACTTTCCAGCCTGTCTACACTATTGTACATTCCTAACACTGAGATCTATATCCTACTGTTCTCAAACACTGATCTGAACTGCCAGAAACCCAGATTTTAGGGTGCAATCCTGAATATAGTTGCTTGGGAAAATAGTACAAAATGGGTCTTACTTATCAGTAAATATGGATAGGTTTAGGGATAGCCTTCATTCTGCATACTACAAATGCTTGAATTCAAAAGCCAAACTAGGACTACTGTTAGCTTTATGCTCCATATGTAGTAAAATCCCTACATTAATTTTATATAAATCATCTGCCACTAAAATATTTAGATCTCTTGCATTAAGAGAATAAATATTTGATGCAATGTGTTAGTCGCCTACATAGTTATATCATTTGCTATTAATTTGCTAAGATGGATAACTTTAAATGAGCAACTAAGGGTGCAATCCTAACCAAATTTCCAGCACTGTGTGAATTAGGCATGTGCTACATCCTGCAGTTGAGTCACGGAGGCCTCCTCTGGGTAAGGCAATGTTTGTTCCCTTATCATGGAGTTACATTGCCCTTACCTTGGTGCTGGAAAGTTGGTTAGGATGGCACTCTTGATTAGGATGTCATCCTGATAGTGTGTTTATATACTCCTGGGTGGGGTGTGTGTTTGGCCAGTGCTCAGACATGCGCCAGCCTCCTCATGCCTCCACAGGAATGGGGAGATATGCAATGAGAGAGAACGAAGATGAGTTGGTGAGTAGTAATGGGACAGCTACTGTCACCTCCGTGACAGACATACTCTTCTGTATGACACCCTCCACCCATATGGGTAAGGCAAGATCCAGTTGCTATTGTATCTGTATATTTTACTGAAGAATGGCTTCTTATGTCACTTGCCTATTGGTCCTTCCTTTATTGAATCAATAGGCAAGCAACATGCACAGCCCTGAATATTTTATTGTCTATGAATAGCAGCAAGAAGGAAAAGAGGCTTTCGGCATTATTACCCCTTATGGATGGCATCCAGAGCAGAACACCACTAAGAGCACAATCCTAACCATGTCTACTCAAAAGTAAGCCCCATTGTGTTCAATGGGTCTTACTCCCAGGAAAATGTCTTTAGGATTGCAGCCTAAATCCCCCCATCGCTATGGTTGAAGCTGCAATTCTAAGCACAGTTTCCTGGGAGTAAGATCTACTGAACTCAGTGGGGCTTACTTCAGAGTAGACATGTATAGGATTGCAACCACAATTTCTTAAATACTCAAGCAAAGATTCTCCAATCTCCCTGACCATGCAGTGTTTTATATACATAAACAAGCAACAAATCCATGTGCCGTCATGCACACACAACGTTCCTTTTTCAAGGGAAGCCAAGCAGGTTGCTATAAGACAAATTGCCAGGGCTCTGCATATCCCAAGGGTTGATGCTGAAATTTCCACACACAACATGAAATTTGAAGTGAATTTCAGGGTTCCTCCTGAGGACAGACATCTGAGAATGTTCAAGGGAAGTCAAATGAGTTTCTAAGACAAGTGAAATATCTCAGGGGGCTCTCTGCACATCCCTAAAAGTAAATTATATTGGCCTAAAACCCAATGGGAGTAGGAAGAATGAATGCTCAGCACATTCCTGATATAACCAGCATCGAAGGAATCAGTGCTATGTTAATTCTTTGTTCAAGTATAACTCCGGGATGCCAGGTTCTTTTTCAATACACTGAGTGGCATAAAACCCTCCTGAGTCACTCATGATTAAGAGCCAATAGAGAAACTCTCTCCTCATCAGAATAGGTGCAATAGAGAAGTCTTAAGGGTTGCGCTGCAGTAATGAAAAGCTGGAATTTGTCCATCACCATCTGTCACATTTTTTTGTTGCCATCCCACTCCATTGGACACCTAATTTTCTGTGAATAACTGCTTCTAAAAATACAATATCTGCATTAAATAAAAGAGGAAAAAACATTGAGAGATCTGTAACGCAATGTGAGTATTGTGCCTTTTCACCTCCCACAAACTTAGCACTCCCACCAGAAAGCATACAGCGCATGATGTAGACACATGCCCTCCAGTGGTTCATAACCTCAGAGAAAATCAGAGATAATCTTTCAGCTTGAAACATGTTTTGCTCTCCAACCCCCTGGAATGTTATTGTGAGTCATAATTAGACAACTCCTTTTTTGGTGCAATAAAAACTAAATTGCTGTTATAAAAACCTTTGGTTTGCAAAGTTTTCTGGCAACAAGAAACAGAAGCACAGCTAAACCAGAGGCAGAACGGTGATAGGTAAAGAAAACCAAGGCCGAAGCACTTCATGTACATCTCGTACTTTGTGAGTGCTGCTTCACCATATCCACAACTATGGTGAGTGTAGGAATATTGTTATCAAATAGGTGGCGATAGTCTCAAATTTCCGAGGGTTTTTTAAAACAATAAACAGAGAAGTTCTATCTTTCAAGAATGATCAACATTTCAAGTGGATCTTTCCAGACTGGTGCACATTATGACTGCTGTTGCATCCTGTACCGACAAACAGCTCCTTTCCCTCTCACAGAAACAGCTTCAGAGCAAGCTTCTTTGGCTCTCACCCAAAAGGTCTTGGGTTGTCAAGGTGGACATTCCCAGTGATTTTGAACCTTCAGCTGTTATCTTTGGGCTTAGCGGCAGCTCTACCGTCTAGACAAGACTCATCATGGCTTGTAAATTGTAATGGGCTCTTCCTCCATAAATCCGATCAAGGCATGTAGGCCAGATGCCATCACTGCATCCTGTAAATTTCACACTGGGTAAACAAATATTTTCTTTTGTCTGTTCTAACTCTCCTGCCACACAGTTTTAGTTGCTGGCACCTGATCCTGATGATGTGAAAGAGGGAAAGAACATCCTTCTATTTGTTGTATCAATGTTGTATCAATGTCTCACTCATATTCCCGTGCCCTGTGTTAGAAAGCATAATCTCTGATCCATTTTTCATATGAGCTTTCTCATCATGATAAAACTCTGAAGTTGTCTTTTGTGTCTATCTTATTAGCTTTCTCAGTTAGTCAATACAGGCACCCCCCCCTTTTTTGGATGGGTTACAAAAGGGTGATCATATAGAATGGAGGACAGAGTGCCTCTCCCTTTAACCATTGCATAAAAGAAGGAATCGAGGCAAGTGCTGCTTTTTAAAGCCTTCTATGATTAGCTAAACCTGCCTGAATTCCCTCTTCTATGCAATGCAGTAATTTTCAATCCTTTTCATTTCATGGCACACTAAACAATGCACTGAAATTGTCAAGGGACACCATCAGTTGTTTTTACCATTGACAAGGCACACCAGACTGTTCAAATCCCATAATTTTCCTATTAAAAAATGTCATTCCCTAACTTCCCATGGCACACCTGAGGACCATCTGCGGCACACCAGTGTGCCACAGCAGACTGGTTGAAAATTACTGTGTTAAAGGTAGAGGCACTTTGTCCTCCATTCTAGACGGTTACCCTGGGCTGGGAACCAGAACCCCGTCCAAGAGTGAAAACGGTTGAAAAGTGGAACCCAATCATTTTAAGTATTTAAATAGTGCTTCCAATCCTTTTTAGCTAGCAAATTGCAAATGCCTCTTTTATCTTGCAAATTCTTGCTGCCACACAAAGATTTCTGCAGATGAATTCTCATTATCATTAAGAGATTAGACCACGAACTACAACATGGGAGAGGGCAATTTTAGCCTTTAGTACAGCAAAGAGAATTTGAAAGAGCGGAACATGCACTGAATGAATGTGTTCTGGGTATAACTGAAAGGTGCAGAAAGAGTGGATTGTCAAAAAAAAGGTCAGAAAATGGAGGGGATACCTGCATTTACCTATTAATACCTTGTTAATACCTGTTAATACCTCGTAGAAAGTTAATAGATACCTGTTAATAGAAAGTTAAAGAGTTTCAAGCAAGATTTCAATATCCTTAAAGATTTCCTACGTATGCTGTAATATTTGACACTCAAGAGGAGTGATGTGTAGACACCATGAGAGTTTTGCCTCGTCTTACCCTTTTGGCGTTCTTTGACGTTAATTCCCCTCAATGTTTTGTCTGAGGAACCTGCAATCACTTCAGGGTGGTGGTGTTGGTCGAGCTGCCTTCCCCTTTGTGATGATGAGCATTTGCCCCTTCTTCACCTCAGAAAACAAGGGAATTGTCTGCCTTCAGCTGACTGAGCAAATGTATCCTTCAGCACTTTATGGAGAAGGAAAACCTTTGGAAATAAACAACCACCACTTAGAAAAAAGAGTTTTTTATTTGCAGCAGTTAATTCCTTGAAGATTTCCTGTGTATGTTGTGATGTTTGACACCCAGGCTGAGAGGTGTAGAATTTTCTCTCATCAGAACTCTTTTGGCTTCCCTTGAAATCCCTCTTTGTTTTGCCTGAGGAACCTGCAAACACATGAAACTTCAGAGTGACAACTCTGGTCAAGCTACTTTTCCATCATGAAAATTTGTCCCTTCTTTACCTCAGAAAACAAGGGACTTGTCTACCTTCAGAAGAATGAGCAAACATATCCATCAGCATTTTGTGGCAAAGAATATCCTTTGGAAGAAAACAACCACAACGAAGGACAACAAACCTTTTCTTTACAGCAGTTAATTCAGTTCATTGGGAGGCATCTGCGAGACTGATTCAGAATAACAATGCTCACATCTGAAAGGAACCAGGGGTTGATTTATTTATTTGGATGTTGAGTACATGTGTATTTTAGGTCCCTTGGCACTCTTGGCATCTTACCATTTTCATTGCACCTGTGAAAATGTAATTAAACAACATCTTTTCAAGAATTTCAAGCCTGTCATAAACAACAACAAAACGGTTCTTCTCTGTGACTTTATTGGTCAGTCATGGAATTGCCAACAAAGAAAATGATAGAGGATGTTCCCCCACACGGGTTCAGGATTGCAGCTCTTGTAAGCCATGGTGTAGAATCAAGATTGTATTCTTTTTAGTACTGAAATAAGATGCATGAGTGAACAAAATGTGTCCCCCCCCCCAGCTTTCTCTCAAGTTTTCTTGTTATAGATAGGAATTGATATCGATCTATCTACAGTATTTATATACCGCTTTTCAACTGAAAAGTTCACAAAGCGGTTTACAAGAAAATGAAAAAATTAATAGCTAATTAATAGCTAATGGGTCCCTGTCCCAAAAGGGCTCACAATCTAAAGTGCAAAAAGAACACCAGCAGAAGCCACTAGAACAGACATTGCTAGGGTGTGTAGGGTGGTCAGAATTGCTATTGATAGGGTGGCCAGATAGCTATAGGTAGAATGGTCAAATTGGACTTCGAGATCTGCTTTGTACACTGGCATCCCAATCCTAACTTGTGCAGGCCACATAGCCCATGCTTAGGGTTGCCTAATTCTCTTCCACAAAATCGGGACAGGACATTCTGTCCCCATTTGCCAGTATGCTAACACAAACCACAAAAAAAAAGGACTGTCCCTGTTTTTCTGAACATGTGGCAACCCTACATATGCTTTATCCAGCGCAGGTTATGAAGCAACTGAAGGTTGGGGCAAAGGGATATTTTTCCCCTTACCCCCCCAATGATGCTCAAGCCCCCCCCCCCTTTTAGGTTTTTTGGTTCTTCACCAACTATTTAGTTGGCACACATCTGGGAAGCCCTGTGTAATGTCAGACGACCAGGAAGAGGGTTTGGAGATGTCAGAAGAAGCCTGCACTCTATTCCTGCAGTGGCAAATAGTGGCACAAGGAGACCAGTGCATTTCCATGTGCTGGTATATCCCCCTCTGCAGTGGTGCAGAGGTGCCTTATAGTACTTTTGTGAAACTCTGGGGCCAGCACAAGTGTATATTGTATAGTATACTGCTGGCCCAAGAGTGCTTCATGATTTCTACTCTCAAACTTTTGCTCATCACAGTATATAGTATCAGGTGCCAGAAGACGCAACTGAGGTGCAATTAGTAGGAGATATTACTTATCTCTCTGCATCAAAGAACTTAAAGACACCAGGCTAGCAGAATTCCAGGTTGCAACTTGGCAACTTGAACTAGAGTTCAAATTGAACTAGTATTATTTTTCTGAAACGATTGCTAGAATAAGTGCCAATTGCTAAGTTTGGGAAAGGAAAAAAAATCATGACTTTCCCTTTTGCTGCCATGCAAGTATTAAGAATCAGGCAGACACAAATTATGATTTCCCAAGTGCTTTTGTTTTTAATCACTTCTGCAAAAAGAATAGGAAAGAATAGAGAGAACAAAATTTCCCCATCATCTGATTGGCTTCTCTCTCCTTCCTTTCTTATTAAGTCCTTGTTTAGGAATTAGGTCAGAGTGTGCAAATAATCATTTTTATATAAAACTGTTTTTTTAGTATGGAGAAGTTTGGGTTATGAAGTTCAGCATTTTTATGGTAATTAAGAAATGGCATGTAGGCAAAGATCTGCAGAGGAGGTGAATTCTTTTGGCTACCTGCCTATAACTGCGCTAGCAGTTACTGATGGAGTTAGGGAGCCCCAGAGAGAGAGAGAGAGAGAGAGAGAGAGAGAGAGAGAGAGAGACTGTGTAGCAGGAGAAGGATTGTATATCAATAGGTTTTATTTTATACTTTATGTAACATACAGTGCAATCCTAAGCATGTCTACTCAGAAGTAAGTTCCATTGAATTCAGGAGTACTTACTCCCAGGAAAGTATAGTTAGGATTGCAGTTATAATGATTCTTTTTGGTTTTGAACAAAATAATATCAGAAGATCCTGAAAAAGAATCTGTTATGCAGGGATGTGCCAGGGATAAGTCCAGACCCAAGTCACTGCCCTCTTTGACTCAACTCATACATGAGTCATAAAAGACATCCATAGGGACTCATCCAGAGCTCTTTACTAACTTGTTGTGACTTGAATCACCATGTCACACACTAGGTGTGCAAGTGTGGGAATGCAAGAGAAATAAGCCATACATCTCATTTTCATTCATTGCAGGAATTGCCTCCACAACTTCTCTGCCTCGTTCTCCCTCTTCTTGGTCTTCTGAAATCACTCTTTCCTATGGTCAACCAATCCACTTTCCCCTTCCTCAAAAAAAGATGAGATGATCCATCCTTCATCCAATGAATCATCTGTTCCTTACAGAAATGGAGAACAGCGGTCACTCCTGCCTACCTCCCCATAAGCTGACAGGACCTGCATTCTTCCACCATCCACCTCATGCTAGATTTAGGCTGCAATCCTATCTCCAGTTAGGCCAGTATAAGCTCTGGCATAAGTCCTGTGCTGACCTGTGGGTTTCACAAAAGTGTTGTAAGTCATTTCTGTCCCACTCCTGGGGGTTGTTAGGTCAATGTACAGGCATATGCCAGCCACCCCACACCACTATGGGGAGATATACCCAGTGAGTTATACCAGCCTAAATTGGTTAGGATTGTGCCCTCAGCTACTTAAAACAAAAGTAACCTCCTCCTCTCACTTCCCCTCAATCCTTGCTGCCCTTGCTGCTCACACCTATCAATGAGGTTTTCCAGATTGATTGACACAGGGACTTTCACATGATGTGGAAGCCACAAAAAGTAAGCAAGAGCACCCAGACACACAGACAGACTCAAGTCTGCAGATATGGGGACTAGCTTTCAAGTCAATTGCCCTAAACTTGAGTTAAGTCCCAAGTCCCAAGAATCATGAACAAATCATGCTTAAGGGTACAATCCAGAGCAACTACGGGGAGTCCTTGCTCCGGTGTAACAACAATTTGCTCAGGATTGCAATATGAATTTCCCATAGGTTTTCACTAGGTGGTGCAGTAACTACGGGTACACGCAATGTCTCTTATGTGCTCCCATAGTTACTCTGGATTGTAGGGGATGTGTCTTAGCAACTTGGCCCCTTCTACTATGTACCTATCAAAACCTTTTATGGTTATTGTGATGAAAAGGTTAATAGTGTAGTTATTTCTGTTTAGGATTTTCTAACAAATTTTCTCTAATACCTGAGTAGTTTTAGGTTCAAAAGGGGAGCTCTGAGTGGTCTCAGTTCAGGTTAGAGCAGTCCCGACCTGCAGAATTATTCCATTTGGGGGACACCTATTGGTTGCAAAAATCCAAGCCTGTATAAATTATTTCTCCCCCATAAATAAAACATTTTGGTTTAAAACCTTTTTGTGTTCTGGTCTGCCTCCCATTCTTGGCAGAGTGAGAGTATTTCTATAATTCCACATAGCCTTCTTGGGAAGGGGTTTTGCCCAAAGAAGCCTTCTGGAAACTTCTGGGCTAATAGCAACAGACTAGATCTACCAGGTTTGGTCCTACTGAGCTGCAGGGTAACTGACTGGAAGTTGTGTGTGGCAGGATGGGAATGAGTGCTTGGCATCAGGAATTACGACCCTGGTGTGGTGGGTGGTAACTGAAATGTCTCACCCTTTCCATGACAATTATACGGAATTTAAATTTAAATTGCAAACTCATGGGACGAGAAGAAGGTCTCTCTTTCAACCTTTTCTCCCCCCCCCCCCAAAAAAAAACCCATCATGAACATTAATGTGCAATAATGAACATGAATAGCCAAATGCCAGTTATGCTGCTATTTGGGTCTTGGCTCTTGGACTTGATTTTGTTTTCCAGTTATGCAACATCTAGCATTTTCCCTCTCTACTTCTCAGCATTTTTCTTTTTGGACACATCGCATTTGTTTAAAGCCTTTAAATATTTTACCGCATATACAACAGCTTTCCCACATATACAAGATTCTCCTCGGCTTATGCAATTATTTTGTACTGGGCCATAAATCATTCAATAAACAAGCTGGCACTCTTATCAACATCTCTTTCAAAATTAGAAGAGTTTGATTCAGTCTCTTCTCTTGGCACTAAAAGCTGGTTAGTGGATTGTTCTCAACCTGACGGGAAAATGTCTTTCACAAACTTTTTTATACTTGCCCAACAAATATACTTGCCAGTGAACATATAGCGAAGGCTGTGGCCGGTATTCCCACTAAATTCCAAAGCAGCACTGCCACACAGCTTGAAACTGAGGTTGGTGCAGCAATTTTCAGTGTTTTTATCTCATGGCACACTGACAAGGCACTTAATCAGACTAGAGACAAAAATACAATTTCATATGAAGGGTCTAGTTAGTAGAAGGCATTTTCTTATATAATTATGATGCTAAATGAGTGGGTTTACGCATGCTGGCACATGGAAATAAAATTCTGGCGTATGTATCTAATACTATGTAAACCACTCTCCATCAACATTGGCTTCTTTTGCTTAAGAAAAGGGGTGAATGGATGATGTAAGTAGTGTGCCAATGTAAGTAGTGTAGCCAACAATTCATTCTGCAAGTAAATTGCACATGAATCCAGAGAAGGCTCCCATGTTCCACCATGTGTAAAGGCTCTCATGTTCCACCATGAGAAGGCTCCCATGTTCCACCTACATGCTTGAACTGCCATGCTTGAATGGCATGGCATGTTCCACCTACATGCTTGAACTGCCTTTCCATTGGACTAATTCAGTGGCGTGGAGAGGGGGGATTTGCTGCTTGGGTAACAGCCTATCCACCATAACAATCTAACTCAGGCTTTCATGCTTTGCATGCAGTGTATGCAGCGCCGCGCCGAGCACGATACCATAGTCTCTCAAGACTGACAGAGGCCTGCATTACCACTTAAGCCACAAGGCCAGCTGTATTCATTCTGGCAGGCTTTGGTCCTTCTCTAAAACATCTATGAAAAGGCTTTCTGTGATCTATCTACAATATTTATATACGCTTTTCAACTAAAAAGTTCACAAAGCAGTTTACAAAGAAAATGGAAAAAATAAATGGCTAATGGGTCTTGCTTGGTTTTTCTTGAAAATAATAAGAAGATTCCTCTAAATGAAATGCCCTTTGAATGTTCAATACAGCATTGAAGTCTGCGTTGCTGTTGCATGAAATCCAAAGCTATTTAGGCCATTGTAAAAGGGGACAAGCAGGCTAAATGATCTCATGTAGAATAGAGTCTGACTGAGACTACTATTAAGGGTACAATCCATAGGTGAGTTCAACAGCATAAGGTCTTTCCTGCTTTAAGGTCTAAAATGCTCTTGCGCAGATCCCATTCATTTTAATGAGTCTGGTGTATGTTCCTTTTAAGTGGACATGAAAAGACAGAAAATTATGACAGCCAAAGACTGAGGAGAGCAAATCATCCTCATCCTCATACAGTACACTGTTAATCAAAGGACAGTAACTGTACAGAATACTTTTGAGCAAAGCTGTATTGTTGTGACACTTTTAAGAGGGCGGTTTGAAAGTATTTCATAAATGTTTCTCCCCTGTGTGGACAGAAACTATTCACACAGGCTGCAGCTGATAAAAAAGGTGGAAACAGAGAGCAGTTCTTCAAAGAGAAAACAAGTTCAAAGCTTGTACAAATAAGTCTAAAGATTTTGCCCCATTCCCCCACCATACACATGTACAGGCTGGGAGAGAAAAGGGGAAGGAGGAGGAATCAAGGAAGAAGTAGACCTGGAGTAGAACTGGGAAGGACTGGAATTATGCACAAGTATCAGGATCAAAGTGGGCAAAAAAGGAAGAGCTGGAGATCAGAGAGTAGAGACTAGAAAGTCATGAGAACATAAGCTTGCTAAATCTTCCTAACCCCCAACAAAGGAATTAAGAGGAATCTAAGGGCAGCCCTACTGGATTAGTCCAAAGGCCCATCTAATTTAGCTTTCTGATCTCACAATGGCCCAGCAGATGCCTTGGGGAGCACACAAAACAACAGGATACATGTATTCTGTGCCACTCCCTTGCATTTGCAGACACAGCCTAATTCTAAGACCAGACTCTGACAGCACAAGGCCCTTTGTGACAACACAGCAACTAAGACACAATCTCTTGCTTTGGGTTGCTGGTGTAAATAACCAGAGGTGCAATGTGCATGGCAGAGGGTCCCAGTGGCTATGTTACGAGAATTGCTCTCTTACAGTATTATACATTTTATTAATTTAATATTATAAATGTGTTGCTCAAAGTCTCTCATCTCCCTTCCCCCCTCACTTCTTAAACAAAAAAACAACCTTTGGGGCTTACAAGCAACTCTTCAAAGTAATCTTTTCTCCTTTGTCATCTACTCTGCATCTTGCCATTTATATGCTAATGTGGAAGTCAGTGTGAAGCATGGTCTTTTACTATCCTCCACTGCCAAGGCTAAACCAGTCACATAGCCCCTTCCCCATTCTTTCCCTTTTCCAACCTAGCCGGGTGTGTTCTTCTCTGTTTTGGTCCTGATTGGGTGATGGTCCTCAGGTAGTGGTCTTCAAGCCTTCCTCTTCCTGTAAGGTAAACAGCCCCTCCCCAGGCCTGCCCTTTTTCTAGGTGACTACACCTAGATGGGCATGTCTTTCCTGGACCTAAGATATAAAAAACCCTGTATCCTATTGTTCTCTCTCTTTTCGCTTGGACCCTCTCTCTTCCACCTGGATTCTGGCATGGCCTGAAGAAGGTAGATATTGCTTCTCCCTCTCTTCCCCTTCCTTTGCCTCCCCTTCTCCTTGGTACACACTATGCAAGGAACAGGTACACTTCACTCTCATGCTATTGAATGTATGTAATGTTAGTTTACGCTTTATGATAATAAAGTCTGTCTTTGTGATAAGTTCTCCTTAGTGGTTCACTTTCTAATAAAGGTATCCCCTCTGCATGACGCTGTTTTGAGTCCTGTCCAGGTCCTGTATAGTAACCAAAGAGAAGCACAAGCTAATTCCCCTATTTTTACTGCTCTCTTGGTAACAGCTATGCCAGTGTCAGTAACCCTACAATCTAGAGTAGCTACGGGAGCATGTAAGAGACATTACGTGTACCCGTAGTTACTGCACCATCTAATGAAAACCTATGAGAAATTCATACTGCAATCCACAGCAAATTGTTCTTACACTGGAGCAAGGACTCCCCGTAGTTATTCTGGGTTGCACCCTAAGTTGGCAACAGGAATGTGGCCATTCAGCAGTGTAATCGCGTAGAGAGGACAGGGAGCAGGCTGCCAATGGTAGTTCTTGGGATAAATACATGCCAGATCTTAGCGCCCATTGTGCAGCGTGTCCTGATCCCTTCCTCTCCTTGGATGCATGCCAGCAAAAGTAATAACAGTAATAATGGTACTATGTGGATACCTTGAAGATCAGAGAAAGGCCATGGGGCAACTATGTCCATATACCTAATCTGAATTGTTCCAATTATTCTGCTAAGAGAGAACCTATATATTTCCTACCATAGAGCTAAGAGCAACTCCTGGGAGAAGGATTTAAATCAGGGAAATTACAAATGAATCCTCCTCCCTCACCATATCTCTGATCTTCCAATCAGCCACATGGGGTTGCTAATTAGTAAAAACAAAATAAAAAACAAAAACAAACTCCTAACCATGGATCTCTCTAACTACATTTTCTCTGATCCTGAACTTTCCAACGAAGAAAGCATAACAACTATAAACTTTTGTAGTAGGGTGAATAATACAGAATAATGAAATAAAACCTTGAAATAAATAAAGTATTTATCAAGCAGAGTAACATTTTGCTCTATAATATAGTTACAATATAGTATAAATCCTGAGTGTCAACCTCTTTCATATACAATGGATCTCTTTATCTGCAGATTTGGAACCCATGGCTTTGATCTTCTGTGGGTTCTGAACCCCAGCTGCAGGACCCACTGAGGACCTCCCAGACATTACTGGATGGGTGCAACCTCCCTCAGTCTCAGAAGGCCTGCATCTGCAGCAGGTTCTGAGAATGGAATCCAGCAGATGTCAAGGATTTACATATAATGGGTCAAATAGAATTCATGCCACCTACTGAGGGCTGGAAGTGACGTTATTAATTAGGAAGTGGTCATTAATCAGATGATATCCATAAAAAGGCACATTAGTCTCACAGCGCAATTGCATCAAGATCAAAGCTGCTAGTGCACCAACCTGAATCAAGGGGACACTTTCCCCCTTACCCTGGGTAGCCCTGCAACAGCCCTAATGGGTCTGCTCAGGTCTGCGCCACCAATTTCGGTGGTGCATTCTGAGCAGCACAAGACTGGCATGGGCTGCCCAGGCACAAGTGCTGGGTCCAAATCCCATCTCCTGCTCCCCACCTTTCCATAGTCCTGTCCACACCCTACCCTTCACCCACCCTGAAACACCTTTGGGTGGGTCAGCCTTGTCCCAGCCTTGGGTAGAATTTGGATTCCCTCAAACAGAACCAAATTGGCTTCATCTCTTCTCCCTGGTGTAATGGGTGGGCTGAAACTACAGATCAGGGAAAGCCCAGTTTTAATGGGGGCCATATAATGAGCTTCTGGTCTCCACATTATGTCATCAGGCCTTTGTTTGACACCTCTGCCATAAAGCATAGCAGGAAAACTGCAATATTCATCCAATTAAATGGACTATTCAGAGATAATTAAATTTCCCTATAAGCTAATGACATTGTGTTGGGGAAGCATAGTTCAAAGATAAAATAGCAAAACAAAAACTCATGCATTGGTAAAAATCGTTCACCATTAAGTTGCAAATTTCATGTTACAATAAAAATCCCAAAAATAAGTTTGAGTCAAGGCTCTTCAACATGTTTTCTAATTAAATGAATAGCAATGCGTTGTTCACTAATTGAGGAGTTATCTGTGTTTTAATGCTCTATTACATTCAACCTCTTGGAGTAAATGCTTTTCCTGTTCGGTAATTGGTAAGTAATATATCTGCATTAATCATAGATTCAAAATATTGTTCACTTCTTTCTAAATCTTTTCAGCAGCTAGTAAGATTATATGCAGTAAATTGCAGTTTGAAAGCCACATATACAATCTATGGATGCCAGTCCAAGGCAGTTCAAGTAGGTCATCCATGCAATGGCATGTGGATTAGTGGTATATCTAGGGTGTGGCAAGTGGGAACATCTATTTTGGAAACATAGGAGGCATATTTACCCATATTCTACTGATCGTGCATTTCTGTACTACCACCAATGGTGCTTTTTTTGCACATTCAGGGACCTCCAAAAAGAGGTAAACACCTGCAGAAAAAAGATGTTCCATATACCTGAAATAGTGACATTCTAATGCTAAAAACATTCACTTGGGTGGATGGACAGGGCTGGCTTCCCGCCCCATGATCTCACATTCTCTATTTGGACAAGAGGGCAATTAAGTGCTTGTCATGGGCACCATTTTCTCTAGATACACCACTGTGTGGGAATGACAGTCTATCTATCTATCTATCTATCTATCTATCTATCTATCTATCTATCTATCTATCTATCTATCTATCTATCTATCTATCTATCTATAGCTATATCTCTATAGCTATATCTATATCTATCTATCTATAGCTATATCTCTATAGCTATCTCTCTCTCTCTCTCTCTCTCTCTCTCTCTCTCTCTCTCTCTATATATATATATAAAAGCTGCAGCGAGGTCTAGACGTGGAGCACCATCCTTAGCACCCCGGGGTAGTGCAGCAGCACTCCCTAACTACACTGTCAATTGCATAAGACCCAGCTCTCTCTCTCTCTCTCTCTCTCTCTCACAAACAATTATTCATTCTGTGTGATCACCTCCAAAATAATCTGTGTTCCCTGTTGCCAAGGAAACTGATCTTTGCAAAGATGTAATGCCACATTGATATCATTGTAAACCACTAAAGTGGACGTCTTTAACATTTGTCAACCTCTTAAAAGAGTAAGCAGTTTCATTCAATCAAAAATTAAATGAACACAAAATTATTCTGAGCATGTACAAATGCAGTATTCTGGAGACAAGCCTATTTCCTGGCATGAACATGTTTTGTTCTCTGAATGATTCATGCCCTAAATAAATTGATCATCCCTTATACATAACAGGATTCCCTTTCCCAAGCCAGTACTGTTGTCATAAATCAACCTTTTTTTAAATTGTGAACTAATAAGCATGTGTATTAAGAGATTCTGAAGACGGTGAGTTATAAGTTGAGCCAGCCATGCAATGGCATTCACAAAAAGTTAGAAATTCAACCAGATTCTCAGTAGAAAAAGAACCACAAAAGAAAAATCAAGAGCTTGCAACAGAAAATTGTTGTATTCAGAGATCATTATGTGATGTATACATTTATAAGAATAACACAAGAACTACACTTGGAGCAAGCAACTGCTATCTTACAGGCTTATTTGTTATTTGTACGTATTGTTATTCAATAATAATAATAAATAATAATAAACTTTATACCCCACCTTTCTCCTGGTGGGACCATGTCTACCCTGAATTGTGTTTCTTCCTAACCCTCGACCACATCACTTCAGGCTGCTCTGTAGACTTCTCCAAAACCCTGTTCAGAAAGCTTACTCAATTTTGTACTGGAGGGAACTTGGACTAGCTGCAGGAGGGTTGGAAATGTTCCTCACAATGATTTCTATAACTTCCATGGGTACAAAGGAGTCAGGCAGTGAAAAGCCCGCTGGAAGACTGGTTCAAAGCACATCCATACATAACATCAACACATCTATTGGCTAAAAATAAGCAAGAATTCTGCATCTGATTACTCTGTGGGAAAGCAGTTGTACCGTGAACATTCTTCAAAAGAGAAAGGTTTCTTTTAGGACTCTAACCACTTAGTATTTTTTAAGACTAGCTTCTTTGTTGCCCATCCTTGCTAGGCCATTATTTCCAACCAAACATATGAAACAGACAATCTACACTGTGTAGATGCAATTATCTACACTTATGTAAATGCTACCTTTACCTTCTTTCAAGGGGTTATACATACATAAAATTACATACCCTACAATCTGGAGTAAATACGGGAGAACGAAAGAGACATTACGTGCACCCGTAGTTACCCCATCACCTAGTGAAAACCTATGGGAAATGCATATTGCAATCCAGAGTAAATTGTTCTTGCACTGGAGCAAGGACTCCCCGTAGTTACTCGTTAGGTTGCTCGTAGCTACTCGTTAGGTTGCCATCCTAAAGACACTTACGTAGGAGTAAGATCTATTGCACACAATGGGGCTTACTTTTGAGTAGACATGGTTAGGATTGTGATACCTGATTTTTCTTTTCCTCTCACAAGAGTACAGTAATTTATAAGCTGAAAAAGAATGATACAAATTATTTCATTTGAAGCTATGGCATTCCTGTTTGAAAGACTTAGGAAGCAATCCTAATTTTTTGTTGTACAAACACAGGCCCCTTGCAGTGGTTCCCCACTATAAAGCCCATTTGAACATGTTACATACAAGCCATGATGTAATCACAAGTTACAAGCCATAGTGGGTATGGATGTGTGTGGGTGTGTATTGATTAATGTAGGCAAACTCAAAATGCCAGAAGCAGGGGAGGGCACCTAGATGCGGGTCTTGTGTGCTCCCTAAGGTATCTGGTGGACCACTGTGAGATATAGGAAGCTGGACAAGATGGGTCTTTGGCATGGTCCAGGGAAGGCTTTTCTTATGTTTTTATGCAGCAACCTAGGTTGCTTAGGCTGGACAACCTGCACCAAATCAGCTCTTATCCCCAACCTGAACAGCTTTATATGATCTGCTCGGATTTGTGCCAGTGAATTTCTGAGTAGCCCCATAGTGCTGTCTTGTTGCTGTGCGTATCTATTGCCAGCATGTTACCTTAACCATTTGCAGTTGTGCCTAGCTGCTACACAACTGGAACTACAAGAAGTGAAAGTGGGTGCAAAGTTTGTTTGATCTAGATTTTGGGCATGGTTGGTTGTTGCCTATCCCTACTGCATACATCATCCAAACAATGAGTGCCTCTGAATGTATGGTCATCACCACAAACTGGCAGGTAACCCAATTCTAACCTGTGCTGGCCTCCACTGTATCCAGCACAGATTAGGAGGTAGCTGGAGGCAACTTGAGGTAAGAAGATAGTTTCTACCTTATATCATGTCACGCTGTATAGTGCATAACTCTGCCTTCCTCCAAGAAGTCAGGAATGGGAAGTTTAGGCTCCCCCAGTACCAACTTTGTTTCCTCTTTTCTGGCCTGCCAGATGTGGGTAAGCCAATTCTCAGCCAAATCTCAGTCATTTTGTTCCTTTAGAAAAGCTCACTTCTATGACAGTATGTGTAGCCTCCAGGATAAATTATGTATAAAATATTTCTGTCTACTTTTAGATGACAAATGTTTTGTTCATGTAAAATAAGATCACTGCATTAGAATAAAGGAGGCAGCGAACAAGTAAATCACAGTTTTTGAAAGTAATCTGGGATTACAGTGTCTTTTTTTTAAAGAGAAAAAGATTCTGGAAACCATTTCTAACAATTAGGATGACAACAGAAAAATGTCAGATCATACTGAAAAAGACAACACTATTACACTGAAGTAAGAAAGTGAAGGACTGTGATTTTTAATGTCAGAAATAATATGAAGTTTGCGAATCCAAATAATACACAACAAAAATGATGATGGGGTGTTTTTTTTGTGATTATACACAAGTATATGTATACTTATATAAAGTATACAGGCATGCAAACTGGAATACTGGACTCAAACTGGAATCTTGGGCTCAAACACATAGGGTGACAAATTGGAATGAACAGGATGAAGTTCATCAAGGAGAAATGCAAAAATAACCAAAGACACAGGTATAAAATGGGAGATACTGGCTTGGAAGCACAACATGTGCACAGGATCTTGGAGTCACCAAGGACCACAAGCGGAACATGAGTCAGCAGTGTGATGCATCTGCAGAGAAGCCAAATGCAGTTTTAGCCTGCATTAAGAGTACTGTAGCTTCCCAGTCACAAGGAGTTATAGTTTTTCTTTGTTCTGCATTGGTTAGATCTCAACTGGAATACTGTGTCCAGTTCTGGGAACCTCACTCTGCAGCCAAACTGGCTTGAAGGATGCAGCCATACTGGAGCAAGTACAGAGGAGAACAACAAGGGTGATCAGTCGGCTGGAACATAAGCCCTAAGAAGAAAGGTTGAGGGAACTTTGTTCAGTCTGGAGAAGGCTAAGAGGGGATATGGTCACACTTTTCCGATACCTGATGGGCTGTCACGTGGTAGAAGGGTTGCATTTGTTCTCAATGTCTTCTGAAAGCAAACTAGAACCAAAGGGTACTAACTCAAAAAAGGATTCCTGCTGGATATCAGGAAAAAAATTCCTGAGGGTCAAGGCAGTTCTGCAGTGGAACAGATTGCCAAAGGAGACAGTGGATTCTCCCTCACTGGGGATCTTCAAGCAGAGGCTCAACAAGCACCTGTCAGAGATGCTCTAGGAAGATTTCCTACTACAGGCAGGGGGTTGGACTAGATGACCTACTGGATCCCTCCCAGCTCTATGATCCTACAATTTTATATCTGAATGTACAGCTAAGAACAGTCTTACTCGGTTTTTACTTCTTTTCAATTAGAAAACACAGATAATATTTTGAAATATTCCCACTGACTCTTATAAGTTTTAGAGAGTGGGAGGAGAGATTTTGGTTAATAAATTTTTTGTATTTTTTAGAATTATATTTTCTGCAAAAATAAATATTTCTTATAAATGTTGTATACAACAAAAAGACAAATTGGAACACAAAATGCAAAGAAATGTTTGGGATAGAGTAGTGATATAATTGAGACAAGGAGAAAATCCCTTGTGAAGGCAAAGGGAACTCTGTTTTCATCTACTGCAACTCCACAAGAGTAGGGAACCACTTGTTTACAAGAGCAAGTGTTTACAAGAGAATGCCACATAAGTGTTTACAAGAGCAGGGCAATGGCAGCAATGTGATCTTCAGGATCATGCCACTGCTGTCGTTAGAAAAGATTTTTTTAAACTTACATTGCTTGGCTCCTGAGGGTGCAGAAAGCTTCTGCATGGTTCCCTAAGGACACAATCCAGAGCAAATTCAGCCTGCTCTGACCTAATTCTCCTAACTATTCTGTATCCAGAGCAGAAAGTTATGCTGAATCCAGAGAGTCAGGAAGCCTGGGCTGCCCTAACTGCTCCAGAGCATGCTAAGTAATTGAAACAAGGGGAAGACTTGCTCCTGAGGAGAATCCCCTCAGATCACACTGAACAAGGAACAGCTGTGGTGCCTACAGTGGTGACATGACTCTGCACATCACCTGGTGCGGAAGTCTGTGCGTCATCCCTGGGATGCACGCCCCCCCTACCTGGACTGCACAGTCACCAAAGTTGGCGCCTGCGCAGTTGTTTCTGAAGTGTTTCTGCGCAGTACTTTTCTGAAGACTTTTGGCTTCGGGGGAGACTGTGCAGGCGTCAGAGTTGGTGCCTGTGCAGTACTCTTTCTGAAGCCATTTGGCTGCCGCTCCGCCTCCTGAGTGAGGCCGAATGGCTGTGCAGAGGCGCGGACTTTCTCTGCTCTAAGGAAGTCTCCTCTGAAGCTGTTCGGCATGCTCAGTGTGTTTCTGCGCAGTGCACCTCAGATGGCCGTTCAGGCCAGCTCCTCAGACAAGTGTCAGCTTCTGGCTGATTCTCCGCCTTGGAGCAGGCCTGAATGGGGGTGCTGACGCCCGGGGCCTGCCAAAGGACAGTCAAACTCCTCCGGCACATCACCCCATACGGAGCGCATCCCCAATGCAGCCCACACCAGCCGCACCAGTCTGGTGATGCCACTGGGTGCCTGCCTTATAAGGAGTCCCTGATGAGATGCCAGTACATTCTACAGTGAATACAAGGGGCTTCTTGGAGTGGCCTGCTGTATCCTGAGGTTTGTGGGCAGCCGTAGTTTGTTCCATATCCTGAGGTTGAGAGGAAGGGGTTGCAGCTAGGATGGCCAAGAACTCAGATTTTTGGTCAGCACTGCCATTCTTACTTGGGCCTTATCATGGCACCCGATGGGTCTACTCATTACTATACCTGCTCCTGAGGTGGTATAACTCTGAGGGCTGGAAGAGGGCATTTCTGCCTTGGAAACAGGCTTTGGATACAGAGTAACTGCTCTGCCCTAGGCAATGCTAAAATGCCCTCAACTTGCCTCTCCTGAGCTGCTTAGGCTGCCCCAGTTAGGGCAGAGCAGGTCCACCTCTCTTAGGGCACCCTATCTTGCCTTGCTCTGCCCTAAGCCTCCTTCAGAGTAACTGGGCTGGAGCATCTTGCAGTTGCTCCAACCTAGTGTTAGATAGGGCAACCTAAGGGCTCTTATGTGGACAGATTAGTTGCTCTGGATTGTCCTGTTAGCCAGATTGTATGGTCCCGCCTGATAAAATTATGTGATGATCCTGGGGCTGCAATTCAGTATATACTTACCTGAGAGTGAACCCCATTAAAAACAATAGGACTTACCTCAGAATGGAACAAAGTTTGCTCTGCAAAAAAAATTCACTTTGAGAACTATGATGATGAAGAAATTCAGCTTTCCCATCAAATGCAATACACATCTTCAAAAGACAAAGATGTCACAAGCTTTGAACCTGTGCCAAATAAGACTGTTTGCGTTACATACAGCATTTTTCTAAAAATTAAACTAAGCACCTCAGTTAGCCTTAAAATAGTACTGCAGGATATACAGGAAATCTTTTCTCCGTACGACACACAAACACACACACTCACACGGTGTCCCATAAGTTTCCATACATAGGAAAAATAAACATTTTTAATGAAAACCATTTTAATTAATGTATATAATATGCTCTACATAACTACCACTGTTATGAAAACACATTTTGATGCATATCCTCCACTGCTGAAGAACATATTTAAGCACAACTGGAGTTATGCTTGTAATGACGTTGGTGATATATTCCTTGAGATGATTGTGTTTTGTATCTTTTCCTGATACACTATGGCCTTCCAATGCCCCTGAAGATAAAAATCAAGTGGGGTGAGATCTGGGGACATGAAAGATCACTCCACAGGATCACGCTGACCTATCCAAGCATCTGGAAACTTTTCATTTAAAAATGCTTATTTTTCCTATGTATGGAACCTTATGGGACACCCTGTAGACCGACAGATTCCATTGAATTTTGGGTTCTTTACATGAACTATGGATTCTTTACAATGTATTGTATTATACAGCACATTGTAAAAGGAATATGTAGGAATGTGGTCAGCCTCCTTTATAGATCTTGAAACTTTTTAGTTATGTGTGTGCTTTAATATACCTTTTTTGCACAACCCTCCAGGGAACTTCCAGGTACTTCCGGCCATACAATTTCATTATTCCATATGTGTGTTCAGTTATAAATTGCTGAGATAAATGATAACTTGCTTTCAATTACTCCACTAGTGTACAATACTGAAAACATTAATAGTGCTGGAAACATTAATTGATTAATTGGTGTAATTAATTGATACATTTATTAATCAAAAGTTTAAAATGTGATTTTAATGTGTTTTTAATGGGATGTCTTTTTTGCAACAAGATGTTAAGTACTGATGGGATTGTGGTTTTATCTGTCTTAATAAATGTAAGACTATTGTCAAAATAACATTTTACCTTGGCTGTGATGGAAAAAAAGTTTCTCCAGCAGTTTTCAAAGTTTCAGGTAAGAAAAATTATCCTATATGAGCCAGATTGAGACTTTATGAACATTGTGAGGCTTGAATTATAAGAATGTTGGAAATTGTGAGAACTTTGTGATAACATTGTGAGGCTTGAATGGGATGCAGCTGGAATTAGAGTCATCAAATTTCTCAAACAAGTCCCAGGCAACAGTTTTGGGGAAGCCAGAAACAGATTATGGAGGAAGGTCAAACAAATAGTCCAAAACTTTGGTGAGCTTCTTCTGAGAAAATGAATGTTGATTCCAAGTGTCAAGAGGACCTAAATTCACATACCTGTTGAATGCCAGATCCTCACCTCTTAGATCCAAAGAAACCAACATTTACCAGAGACCTAAAGCAAGACAAGCTAGGCTTAGCACCTAGTGGTCACCTCTCTGCTCTTTCGTTTGAGGAAACTGGGAATAAACTGGGAAAAGATAGTTCACTGTCACCACTCAAAACTGGAAAGCCAGAATGAAGGAGGATTGTTTTGGAAAGCCATACTGTCAGATTAAGTGGGAGTGTCAAAAGCTAGGATATCCTCTTTAAATTCAAACAGCAGTGGAATATGAGCCCTCTGGGATGTATGAGTTTTTACACAGCAGTTAAAATTGTCAGTTAGAATTTTATTAAAGTTAGAATTTTATTAAAAGGCTGCAAAATATCAAATCTATGGAGAGAAAGATGCAAGAATAAAAGCCAGGCACTTACAGATTAGCACAGGAGAAAGGGGGAGTGAGCAAAGATTGGAGCAGATGTTAAAAAGCAAGTGGCTTTTCAAACAGTGGCTATTCAAAAGCAACTTCTGTGAGTACTTTCCATACCATACTTAGGAGGCAATCCTAAGTATGTCTACTCAGAAGTAAGTCCTATTATGTTGAATGGAGCTTACTCTCAGGAAAGTGAGTATAGGATTGCAGCCACATTGCTTCAGGTTTCGGTTCTTAGCATCAATCCTGGCAGCAAGGTGAATAGAGATGAAGTATGAGGCATTAGGTGCTTCCGATGTCATACCTGGACCAATGCACCAAATGATAAAGATGATTTTTTTTCAATTGTAAGCCCTTTTGGAACAGAGGAGCCATTGACTGTTAGTTATTTTATTTTCTCTGTAAATCACTTTGAACTTTTGTTTGATGAAAAGTTGTATATACTGTTGATGGATGGATAGATGGAAGTTTTGTATAACCTGTGGCATGCACTCTATTTTACCTGTGGGACTGGATAGTGGATGGTGGTTAAACTAAGCTCTGGACCCCCTCTGCTTCTGAAAATCAAGTAGACTTTATCATCCAATGAACTAGATCCAAGTCATAAGCTGCAGTCCTAAACACACTTTCCTGTGAGTAAGCTCCATTGAATATAATGGGACTTACTTCTGAGTTGATAGGGTTAGCATTGCACCCATAATGTATTTGGGGAAGAAAAAGATGCTCAAACTATAAATACTAACAAAATATGGCTGCTGCCTTTAAATCAGCAGCTCCTTCTGGGTGCTGATGTATCAAAAAAACTTTTAGATGCTGGAAAGGTTTGGAGCAGGTGAAATGGGCAAGAAATGTATGGAAATCAGAGACAATTGGTTTGGGGCTTTATAATTTTTGGTGTCTGCAGATGGATTCTTAATATGTTGTCTGCTTTCCCTTCTTGGTGTTTACAAGAGAGTGAGGGCTTGGACATTCAGCAGAATTATGATGTGGTCTCATAGTTCCTTGACCTGGAACCCTGAGAGGACTGATGCCAAATCATTTGGTTGTTATTCTGAAATAAGGCTTTCCACAAAGCTCCAGGAATCAGAGACACTCCCTTGTGGATCCTCAGCTGCTGAGCCTGGTTTACCCTCCAGTCATTTGGCACTCTGCCAATACGTAGACCAGGATCGAAAGCAGAATCAATTCCGCTCTTCAAACAAAACTGGATTTATTGACAAATCTGTGGCCGTCTCTCTCTCTCTCCAATAGTTCATCACTGTGATTCAGCAATGCTACAGCTCAGTGAGTTGAATCAGTATTTCAGCTCCAGTTCCCTGCTCTGAGTGGCTAGAAGCTTGAGTGATGCTCAGTTCCTCCTCTTTTCTATTGTCCATTTGGAAGGCAATTACAGGCCAAGCTCCCCATCCCACAATTTTAAACTTAAATGATTTTTGCTGCAATGATTTTTGCTGGCCTAAGCTCTGGCATAAGTCTTATGCTGACCTAAGTGCACCTAAGGCGTGTCACAAAAGTGCTGTAAGACACACTGCCCCACTCGTGGGGAAGGGTTAGGCCAATGCACAGACATGTCCTTCCTCCCTACATTACCACAGGAATGGGAAGACCTATGAGTTGTACCAGCCCAGGTTAGGATTGCATCCATAAAAGATAAACATGAAATTTGAATTCTATCCAACTACGTAAATACATAAGAGGGCCAGATGTGCCTCGTGACAATCTTCTGTCCAGCCATTGACAAGCCTTTGGTCCCCTCCAAACCTCTGGCCCACCTGAAGGCATCAATTTTCCTGTCAGGGAGGTCTGCGCAGCTCACAGAACATACTCTGGGTGTTTACTGTGCAGAGCTGATTGTAAATTATTTACTCCTGCACAAGTAAGTAAAATGTTTGAGGGGTGGGGAAATGGGAGTCTGTTTGATTATGTGCTTATTTCTGTGGTGTATTGGTGCATGGAGAAATCATGGAAATTAGAGCCAATTCATTCATTAATTTAAGTTATGTTTTTAATGTATTTATTCTTTTGATTTGCTGCTTGGGTAACAGCCTATCCTCCATAACAATCCAACCCAGGCTTTCGTGCTTCACATGCAGCGTATGCAGCGCCGAGCACGATACCATAGTCTTTCAAGACTGACAGAGGCCTGCTTTTTTTTTTTTGGGGGGGGGGGGGGGGGCTTTGACACTGAGCCAGATGTCTGATGCAGCCCTCTGGATGAAAAATTTGGAGACTCTTGCTTGAGGGGACTGCTGAGTGATCATCTTTAAATTGAGCTTCAGGCCAGCAGTGTTGCCAGGGACCATGGTGCTTAGGACAGCAATGTCATAGTATCACACAACGCCTTGATGCCATTTCCGGGTTCTCTGGGAAGAGCTTGTCAAAAATTGCTCGAACCACTATTGTGAACACACACATGTTCTGGCCACTTCCTGACTGAACCACTCATTCATTTGTAGAATATTTGAGATGACATTGCCTCAGCTGTAGCTCTGTAAACACGCTCCAGTTGTTTCCTGTGTGTGTACACTCACACTTTGTGGCATCCCTCTCTGGCCTGGCACTTGGATAGGGCCATTGACTGTCCTCCCATCCTCACCTGCTATGCCATCCTCAGGCTAATCCAACTTGGGGACTTCAGAATCCTTAAGGCAGACCCACAATTACAGAGGTCCTACCTGCCTAGGGGCCGGAAGATGCCTTGTCTGTTACTACATGTACACCATCTTTGGTGTACTATTTAAATCCCTTGTCTGTTACTACATGTACACCATCTTTTGTTTATCCTGTTATCACTGTTATGATGTTGTTTTCAGTAAAGCAATGCAGAAACCACAGTGAAACGGAATATAATGTTCTAGCAACTGTCACACTTTGGTTAGCTAATACTTGCGATGAATGCTAGCATCAGAATTCCATGCCTGTCAGTGAAGATCACATCTGTCTATTCAATGCACATCTTTTATGTTTTAGAGAGTTCTTGGAGCATGAAGAACATCAAGTTCCAATGAACTAGAGTCTCCTAATTTGACTGATGTTGTGAAAAAGCAGATGTTTCTTGAATTGTTAGAATCTGTTGGGCTCCATTTGCTTTTTAGAAGCCATAGAAAATGCTGCATGACACTCACTGTATGTTTGAGTGTTCTCATGTGAACAGTCCTTAAAGTGATCATCTCCCTAATCAAACTTTTTGAAACAAAAAGTGTTCAATGAGTCTGACTTCCAGGAAAGTGTCCAGCATTACAGCCTTAGTTGTTTCTTAATACTGTCATGCTAGCACAGCAATTTTCAACTAGTGTGCCATGAATGATTTGTAGGAGTTTGGGGGATGTGAGCCCCCCCTCCCCGCAGCAGAGAAGTGAGCCCTGTCAATTAAAAAAAACTGATAGTGTTATCTTGACATCTGACTTCATCTGTAAGCATTTTCTATCTGTTGCAAAAGATACAAGAATGTTTTTGAAAGCCAACAATGATCTCAGACACTTTTTTGCTCCTCAGCAAACAGAAGTTCACAGCCTGCCCATCTTCCATCTTGACTCTGCAAACGGCTTTTTCTGCTCTTTTTTTTTTTAACTCCCCCAGGCTACCTACAGACGTCCAGCATCCTGTCTGCCACCAAAGGCACTTCCCCTTCATCATTTTGATCACATTGCACGGTCCAGTGGTGGGCCCCAGCAGGTTTGCACCTATTCTTTAGAATAGGTTGTTAACGAGAGATAGGACATATAAAGTTTAAAAATAACCATTTAAAAGTGGCTGCCAGATGGGCATAGAATGGGTTGTTAATTTCTTTGAATCCCATCACTGATTGCACCCTTTCTTCAGTCCCTGCCCGGGTTTCCAAATCCTTGTGCTTACCCTAAAACCTTGCATGGCCTCTGTACTTGGTACCTCTTCTGTTTTCCAATCTCACTAGACTGGTGACCTTTGCTCCTTCAGGTAAAACTATCCTCAGCTGCCCAAAGTTCTCCCACAGTTAACATATAGCTCCACCCTTTCCCTGTCAAAGCCCCCTATGAAAATCCCTCCCTGATCACCTCAGAGGTCTTCCTTCAGATCCCATATCATCAATCCACCTTTTCTATAGCAGGACCTTCTAATAGTTCCTTCATTTCATGGCCAGGAAGACAAAGTAATTGTGCATGAATAGCAGATTCTTCCCTTTCTTTCCTGTTAACATTCCACTTCCTTCCAAATGCCATCTTAAATGCCATGCCTGCCTATTCTGCATGTGCAGCCATTGAATTGAATATTGGCATGTGTTCTGAATTCCATCTTCAGGTGCCCTTTACAATGATCATCATAAATGCTACCAATGAGATAGGCACACAGGCTTCCAAATGTGGATTACATAACTAAAGAATAGGGAGGTCTCCCAACACCTCTACGTTAGGCCTCTTGGAGTATCTAAGGCCAATGTTCCTCATGACATAGAGTAATTTCATCTGACATTTTCAGCTGACACCCTTTCAGAAACGTGTAGCTTGGGGCAATGTGCAAGGAAAATGAGACTTCACTTGTTAATCCAAGAGACAATAGATCATGCATGAAAAATTAAAATGACAAGGTTGATATGCTTATTTTGTTGCTTTCTTATATTAGAATAACTAGTGAAAAGTGTACCCGTGTTGCAGGAGTAAAATTCCCCCGTACGCCATCCCCCCATGCGCATCCATCCCCCATGCGCATCCATCCCCCATGCGCATAAGTCCCCTATGCACATCATCTCCCTATTCGTATCATCTCCACATGAGCATCATCTCCCCATGCGCATCAACCCCATGCGCATCATCTTCCCCATGTGCAACAATGTGCACATCTCCCCCAATGTGCATCAACCCACATACACATCATCTCCCCATGTGCAACAACCCCTACGTGCAACCCCCCATGCGCAACCCCCTCATGCACAGCGTCCTCCCCAGAGCTACCCCTTCCTCCAAACACAACCCCCTCCCCACTGCACTGGGCATCTAGCACCAAATGGGCTGGTGGTTTGTCAGTCTTCCATGTTAAGTATAGGACAAAAACATGTTGCACCCCTTTTCAGCTCATTAAAAGTTAAATTTCTCCACATGGGTTCTTGGTGGGTGTTCATGTGACAGAAGGAATACCATCCCTGAATTTCATGCTTCTAGGTCCAGGAGTTGGGGCAGAGCATCCCTCAGTCACCCATTCTTCAATGCAAAGTATAGGGAGGGAAATGCGTTGCTCCCCATTTCACCCCCTTCCGGTCGTAATTTCCAAAAACCGGTTCTTAGTGCACCCCATGGTCACAGAATACCCATCCAAAATTTCATGCTTATAGGCCCACTGGTTTTGGCTGGGCGTTGATGAGTGAGTGAGTGATGTTTATATATAAAGAAGAAGAAGAAGAAGAAGAAGAAGAAGAAGAAGAAGATGATGATGATGATGATGATGATGATGATGATGATGATGTTTAGGCAACTGAGGAGATTTTCTGGGAGACTCATCCAAAAAGATACCACTAAAAAATATTACTAGAGTTAAAATCAAGTTCTTGCTTTGTCTCTGTTTGGAATTATCATATGGGTGTCCCTCATTAACCACTAGGATTCTGTTCTATCATCATTATCTACTAGGGTTATGTTCTGTTCTGTTCTCCCATGGATTTTTTTTTAAATCAGTGTATAAAGAAAACAATGGAAAAAATAGGTTTAAAGACCCACTTCTAGGTTTCTTGCTCCTCCATTGCACCTAATGGAATAAGGTAGGGCTTGAATATCTGCAGGGGTATGATTCTGGTACTGAAAATGATGGATGATCTGGTAATGATTGCTTGCATGACTATCTCTTTACAATAGCAGAAAAGCCGTTTTTAAAACTGTGATTTGTAGTGGACATTTGTGTTGAGTCAAATCCATATATCCATATGTAACAAGGTTGGACCTATATTGCTATAAGCATGCAGCCCAAGAACAGGTTGGCTAATTCAAATCCATGCACACAATTCAGATTCCCCTATGGCTTGATTATTCAGTCATCATTGCCCCCTAGGATTGCTTGAGCACAATGATCACGATGCTGCAGTACAGCAGAAAGCCATATCTGACAGAATTCTCTATTGCCATGAGTGTTGTTTTTACTTATGTTTTATTGTTTCACAATTTAAGGCCAAAACCCATTGGACACTTAATGCAATGGAACTGAAAGTGCTTCAGTGTTGCAAAAAATGTGTAACTGCTGTGCACTTTGGGGTACAGGTACAAAACGCTGGGAGTCCTGTATGTGCAACTGCAGCTCCTGGGTGCCGTGCTAAACCAGGCTAGGTAGCAGAGGTTCAGGGGTTAGAGGGGGAGGAATGTGATAGAGAGAAGGGAGTGTTGTCAGGGCTTTTTGAGCGTGGGAGCAGGTATATCCTGTTCAGTGATGGGCACCAAAGAAATTAAGAACCGGTTCTCTGCCCATCTGGCAGCCACTTTTAAATGGCTATTTTTAAACTTTACATGTCCTATCTCTCATTAACAACCGGTTCTGTAGAGTAAGTGCGAACCTGCTGGAGCCCACCACTGATCCTGTTGTTAATTTAGGTTATTTGGACATGGAACCTATTGTTAATTTATTTGAATCCCACCACTGGGTGTATCCCAGTGGTGGCAGTGCATGCTGGGATGATATCCATGTTTTTTTCCAACCTGATAGCCCCCCTGCCTTACACCAGATAAATGGATTTACACCAGATAAATAACTGGCATAGGTTTGAGGTCACAGGTGTATGTCCATATCTGGTCCATCAGGGAGCAACATTGGTTGAAAAGAGGCTCTCAATGATGAGGATGTAAGAGCCAGAAATACTGCCTGAAGCCCTAAAAATGCAGTGGTTTCTCTGAAGGATAGGAAAAGCTCTTTTTGAGATTTGCTTTTACTTTCCCCACCTTTTTAAAGTGATCCCAGGAATCAATGGATAATTGAAGTCATGAATGCCAGGTCCACAGATACCAGAGTATATCTGTAATTACTCAGTGGATCCTTCATGTACAGAGGTACAGTGGTACCTCGCTTAACGAGTGCCTCGAGTAGCGAGTGTTCCACATAACGAGTAAAAATTTGGGGAATTTTGCTTCACTTAACAAGCTTGATTCACATAATGAGTGCCCATTGGCTGGGCTCCCCCTTCTCCTCCCTGCATTATCTGGTCTATACCACTCAGGCAGGACTTTCTCCCCCTGCCTGCAGTACCAAGGAAGAGGTCAGCAGGGAGAGCAGAAGAGGCCCCCTGCTAACTGGGCAAGAGACACTCTTTCAAATGGGTGTTCCTCTTTTATTTAGCAGAGGGAGAGTAACTGGCCCCACACACCCCAGCAATGTCTGTTCTAGTGGCTTCTGCTGGTGTTCTTTTTGCATTTTAGATTGTGAGCCCTTTTGGGACAGGCACCCATTAGCTATTAATTAGCTATTAATTTTTTTCATTTTCTTGTAAACCGCTTTGTGAACTTTTCAGTTGAAAAGCGGTTTATAAATACTGTAGATAGATAGATAGTCTCTTTATCGGAGGAACAAAGATGGCTGGTCTGTTCTTGCAGCCGGAAAACATGGCCAGCCAAGCCTCTGCAGACTCCATCAGGTAGGAGGGAAAACTCCTCCTGCATCCCCTCTGGAGCCCCCATCAAACAGAACCCTTCCCCCAAGGAAGACCCCCCTGCCTGGACCCTACTACAATTTCCCCTCTTTACCCCTCACCTCCTTCCCTGCCTTCACTTTTCCTTTCCTGTGAGTAAGCCCCAGTGGATTAAATGGGGCTTAATTCTGAGTAGACCCTTCTGTGCCCTTCTGCTATTGCACTTCATGCAAAGTTGGAGTCAGGCTCCATCCTACACTCTTTCCTGTGAGTAAGCCCAAGTGGATTCAATGGGGCTTGATTCTGAGTAGACAGCATAGGATCTGGCCCCATTGCTGTTGCAGACTGCCTATCTAGTTTGCATAGACAGATCTCACACACAGAGAGGTTCCTTGTTAAAGATGCTCCAAAAGACACCAGTGACTCTTTTAGTGAAAATTAGTCATCCTTGGCCAGAAAGATTTTTCTTTTCTTTTTTACTATGCAGAATATTACAGTGTCTTATTACAGTAATTGTGGACTGTATTATATTATAGTGTTTTGAATTCAATTCCTGTGTTTTGTCATCATTTTACATCCAGTTAATATTTTTATATAAATACTAGCAAAAAGTGTACCCGCGTTGCGGGAGTAAAATTCTCCTGTATGCCATCCCCCCATATACACCAACCTCCCCCATGCACATCAACCCCCATGCACAACTTCCCAACATGCGCAACTTCCGCCATGCGCATCAACCCCCATGCGCAACTTCCCCACATGTGTAACTTCCCCTATGTGCATCAACCCCCCATGCGCAACTTCCCCATGCGCAAATTCCCCCATATGCATCAACCTCCCATGCGCAACTTCCCCCATGCGCATCAACCCAATGCACAACTTCCCCACATGTGCATCAATCTCCATGCGCCACTTCCCCCATGCGCAACTTCCCCCATGCGCAAATTCCCCTCAGGCACAACTTCCCCCATGCACATCAACTCCCATGCGCAACTTCCCCCCTGTGCATCAACCCCCCCTGCGCAACTTCTCCCCATGCGCAACTTTCCCCATGCGCACCAACCCCCCACGCACAGCATCCTCCACAGTGCAACCTATTCCTCCTAACAACATCCCCCCAGTGCACCAGGCACTGAGCACCAAATTGGCTGGATGTTATTCAGTCTTCCATGTTAAGTATAGGACAGAAACACATTGCCCCCTTTTCAGCCCCTGAAGGGTTAAATTTCTCCACATGGGTTCTTGGTGGGTGTTCAGGTGACAGAAGGATCCCTCCCAGAATTCCATGCTTCAGGCCCAGCAGTTGGGGTGGAATGTTGATGAGCCAGAATTCTCCAATGCAAAGTATAGGGAGGAAAACGCATTGCACCCCTTTGCACCCCCTTCCGGTTGGAATTTCCAAAAACCGGTTCTTAGTGCACCCCTCCCTCACGGAAGGAACACCCACCCCAAATTTCACGCTTCTAGGCCCAGCGGTTTTGGCAGGGCTGTGATCAGTCAGTGAGTCAGTCAGTGAGTGACTTTTCTCTTTTATATATATAGATCTTTTGGGTTGTGGAACCAATCGTCTGAGTTACCATTGTTTCCTATGGAAAAATCTGCTTCACTTAAAGAGCGTTTCACTTAAAGAGCATGCCTCCGGAATGAATTAAGCTCTTTAAGGGAGGCACCACTGTAGTTTACCTTTGAATACCAGATATTGAGAACAAACAAGAAGGGATCTTTGTCACCTCTGTGCCCTGCTTAAGCATGTCCAGAGGTCTTCAAACCTTTGGTCAGATCCAGCAGGGATTCTCCAAATGTTCTGCTAGAGGGAGGCCACCTGAAATTCAGCAAGAAAAAATTGCTATTTAGAAATAGAAACAAATGGAACACTAAAGACAACTGCCTGCCTGGCAAATATGCTTGCTGAAAAGAAAGAAGAGCTTCCTTTTCTCTATGTTTCTGTGCCTATCACAGTTACAAAACAAAACCAAAACTTGGTAATTGATGTTGCTACTATCTCTCCTTTGATCTCACCAAATTCACCTCCAAGAGGAACATAGCACTAAGGGAACTTCTTTTCCTACTTCCAAGATTCACACTGCATCATTAAAAATGTTTGGTTTTACTAATGATTGTTTTTCAAGAAAATTTTAAAAATACTTGTTTTATGCAAAACACACACACACACACACACACACAAACAGAGAGAGAGAGAGAATCAAAAGCTGCCATCGATTTTGAAGTTCACAAAAGTAGATCAATACTGAGCCAAAGGCATTTTTGAACATTTAGCAAGAGCTGGAGTACAAGTCAACTAATAGACGAACAATACAAAACCGTTCATAATTGAAAGAGCTTTTGGAAAATAGTCTGTGTCTATTAGGGCTAATAAGATCTGCTGTCTGCTTCTTTGATACCAATTTTTCTTCTTTCTTTTTCTTTTTTCCTTTTAGAGAAATATAAATACTGGATAACAGTATTGCATGTAAGAAAAATCCAGTGGACAAACTGTTTGTATTCCCAAGTGTTGAAGATGTTGGAAAGATTCCCACTGATTTTAATGATGCTTGGCTCCTATCCAGAACTTTTTACTTGGTACAAAGTAGAAACATCTATCAAAGGTGCTGCAGTGGTTGGAGGTACATGATGGGAGCCAGATGCCCTCTTTCAGTTAAGGGATTTCTTTTTAGAAATGGGCAGGTTGGCAAATAAAATATGACTGTAAATTTTCCAACTTCAGAACTGAGGCTGAACTTTTGTTTTCTGAATTTAGATTAACTGGAGGGTAACAATCATTTTTAAAAAAATATCCAAGCAAATCAGAACAAAATCAGATGCCAGTGTTCAATGAGGTTCACCTTTTTCTTTTGTTAATGGCACATAGAAATGGAAGTTGGAGAAGGAGAAACTGTTTTTTTTTTTCTGGATTCAGATGACAGGTGTTATTTGCTACACTGAAAGAATGAATCTGCATATACATATCACATGTCAGGGATGCTAAGGAGTGAAAGCTGAAAACTCTGCTCATCATATGCTTCTTTACACTGACAGCCAAGTCCTATCTGAAGTGTACACCCCATGTTGCAGTACCAACAAAATAACAGCTGCTGTATCTAGCATACACATGGTGGCTTCTGGAGTCTTTTGTTCCCATGTCCTGGGGTGAGTCCCAAAAGCTGCTTTGGTTCCACTTGATCCTACACCAACAAAATATCTGGTGCAGAAATGTGCAGCTCCATGTCAGCAGATTGGGCACAAGGAACAGGAAATGGTAGTAATCTCTACTGCTATCTCCATCCCCTCCTGGAAGCACGCCTCCCACCTCTGCCCTTCACCATCTTTACTTTAGAGGAGATCTCGGTAACTGCCCCCCCCCCCCCCCACAATAAGATCACCATTTTGGCATGGCTGCATCAACAGGATGGGGTGCTGTAGTGGTCACAACTGATCTGAAGTACATTTACCCTTTCCTGAAACAAAGTTTGGATTCCTTAACATCTTACAAACATCACCATTTATTGAACTGTATCAAATATTTTTAAAGTTGCCACTGATATATCCCAGGAGACTATTTCTGACAACAGCTGTTAATCTATAACCCTTGTTCTCCAGATTTGCTGTATTATACTCAATTTGGCTTCTCTGGAGATGGTCGGATGTTGATTGTGGCCAAAGTCATCCATCTGCTGCTGGACAGAAGTAAATAAAACTAAGGGTTGCTATGACTGTTATCCAGAAAGTAACGACCTAAATATGAGGATTGCCAGTGCACAGTGTTTCCAAACCCATCAAGCAAAAGCTATTGGCGGCAGCTGTCAACATTGCCAGTCTGGCTGGAGAGAACTTGCCACAGCATGCCTCAATGAGCTTTCTAAAGAGGTGAGGGCTGCCTTCCAAGTGCTGGCCTGAGTGACTGGCTGAGTTCTAAAATATGAGCATTGTGCGCTCTGCTAAAATCTGGTGCTCTGCAGGAGGAAGAAAAACTTTTTGGCACATTCATTTTGGGTTTTCTCTGATACCAAAGCTATGAAAATTTTGTTCAGCAGAATGTCTCACACACATTACATCAGGAGAGCCACCAGATGCCATGCATTTTAGATGGCATCACTTGGGTTTGTTTTTAACAACCAAATAACTGTCAGAGTGAAGATGCTATTTACAGTCATTATTAAATGGATAGAATGCAAAGACATGGTAAAATCCTATTATTAGAACCACTTGATGGTTGTAGTGAAGGATGCAGCAGGACAATCTTTCTTGGGCTGGCTGAACAGGGGGACAAGAAAAACTAAACAAACATTGGAGAATCCATGTAATGGAAATGCATGAACTAATGTAAAATTATTGGTTTCATACGCAATATTAGATGATAAAATCGGAGGTGGCAATGCCCATTTCCATAGCATCCATTTTAATCAGATATGTACAGAACTTTCCAGTAGATTATTCTATAGTCCATCATTCAATAAAGCATTAAACAAAAGTGCAGCGTGTGTATTTGTGCGCGCATGTGTACGGATATACAGTTTGTTTAATTTTGACTGCTACCATAATGCATGTCTTTAAAATTCAAGCAGGCAATTTAAATTACATTTGGAAGCGGCACTCTTCTGAAACACACTTGTGATTAAGGCGTAGGTTCCACTGAGCTCCACTGGAATAAAGAGGTTTTGGGCTCCTGCGGTAAAATATGGCCGTATGCCAGAGTTATAAAACAAACTCCTTTGCTTATCCTGATAGAATTAGAGTTCAAGAGTTCAGGGGAACTGGCCCAGGCTTATCTTGCCTGACTGCACTATCCAAACTGCACTCTAAATATACCCACATGTCTTTAAGTGGTTTTGATCCAAAATAAGTGTTCTTGATTCAGAGCATTCAAAATATGGCCCATGCCTTTGGTTCAGCCACATCAAATCTCAGTTTAATAGCAACTATTATTCATATGCCACCAGTAGATTTCTTCAGCGAGCCAAAAGGGATGGAACATTTATTTATATATAAATGAATGAATGAAAGATTTATTATTTTCAATGCCAATGTGACCATGTTTGCCTGGTTCTTGGGAGGGATGCTGTGAGACTGAGTGCTTTTTGATGTTCATGTTACTTAGAACTCCAGGGCATCACCAGTCACTGCCATTTGCAAGACGGATGGCTGTCATTACTACGATGTGTCTACCGCTTACAGTTCCAAATGCCACTAATATACATGCTGCATGGCCTATTGCTTAATGGAAAAATGAACCTTCTTAAGCGGCTCCACTCAGGGTGTTATTCTTCGGTCCCTGGAATGCTGTGCAAGAACTTGCGTGTCTCTAATGGGAATTATATATTCCATTCCAAACGCATGTAATATAATTATCACAGTTCCTTGTATTAAAATAGGGTCATGTTCAACATGCATAGAAATATCTCAGCCACAAAAGAAAATTTCAGCCTTGCAGAAACTAGATGTATGGCAAATAATGATAATAATAAAAAAATCACAATGAAGAAAGGAAACATAAATCACCACTGAAGCAGTTATTTTGAAATGTCCTCTTTCAATTCATTTTGAAAGTGATTTGTTTCTTTAACCTTGTCAGATTGTGGGACCAGTGAGATTCTTTCCGGGTCATAAGGCATCCAAACAGTAGGTCTTTGAGGATTTGGGAAGGCTGCAGGACATTGATGATTTTGGCCTTTTGGGGGTATTCCAATGAAAATCAGTGATGTCTGAAAAATTCTAACTGCTCTCAGATTTTCTCAGAGAATATCTCATTAAATAATCTCTCTGTGAAGCACTTGTGGAGTGTTTTCTAACATGAGAACACACATGGGAGTCCTTCCCCCAATATATCTCATTGTATGTATAACATAAATATAATTATATTTATGCAAATATTCTGAAATCTGGAAAAAAATACAAAATCTGGACCAGTTACTATTGTTACCTGATTTCAATTACTTAAACAAGGATCTGAGAAAGCGGAGTGAGGTTCAAAAACTTTATTCAGCTGAATGGCCAAAATGCTAGAGCAACTCGGCTCTTGGACATTTGGCCCTGAGCAAGGTCTACATTACAACTTTTATAGTTATGGTCATCAAAGCACAGCAAGAGGCGGGGCTGTTACATAGTTCCTGAGCATAGCTTCTAACTTTCGTTTCTCTTAACTTTTGCTACACAAGTAATTTTGGAAAATTTCCACTGAAACAGGAACTCACTTCGCAGTTGCGGTTAAACTTCAGAGGCCCTCAAACCCCTATCCGTTTGTGGGTAAGCTTCAAAGAGCTTTGCAGTGAACGCTAGCACAGGGTCTGATGAATATATTTCTGCTAAAGGTCCAAGCATTAATCGATACATATCAATGCCTATAAAATGAATGCTTTGATCATATCTCACACTATCTCAAGCAGTCCAGGTAAGGGACACCCAAGTTCTACTAGGATAATGGAATGACTGCTCCTGCTCATTGGATTATGCTGAGATTATTCCTGAGAGGAAACATCTGAGAAGACGAAATAACAAAAATTTCACTTTTAATATACTGTACACTTATTCTGTACAGTATTACAGTTATTCAATATACTGTACAATTATTCTTCCCATCTAGAGGCTGAATGCTGAATAAAGGTGTCACCTATTTATAGGTGATATATATGCAGTTCTGTCTCAAAGTGACTGAGGTTGACTCTTTAAATTGAAAGAAATTCCCTTAAAAGAACAATTAATGGCTTAAAGGCAGCCTGTTTACCAGGGCAACCTAGCAGGCAATTATCTTATCTTAAAAGATGGTGAACTTTAGTTTTGGTTCTGTTCTGCTTTCTCTTCCCCAAGTGGTTAGAGTAGACCTCCCCCCCCAATTCACAGGAGTTGCATTCCTGGAACCCCGCAAACTTTGAAAAACAGTGAATTGCAGTATATGGGGGGTTGAGCGCCTGGAGCCCCTGCCCTATCTGGGGAGACAGGAGGGTGCAAGAGGATCCCGCAGGCAGGTGATTATTCCCATGAGGGAAGAAGCCTGGCACTTTGCTTCCACTGGAAGGCACTCACTGGCGGCACTCACTTAGAGGCACTCACTGGCAACCTCACCCTGCCCTCAGGATTCCCAGCTGAACTAATTGGTGGGAGAATGGACCCGGGGGGGGGGAAGCACAGCACTTCTGCTGCAGAGATGCTCTGCACGGCTGGATAGACTGTCCCACCTTTCAGCTGTCATGGGTCGCCGCATTCTTGCTGCTTGGCAGTGGTGGGCTTCGGGGGTTCTCACAGGTTCTATAGAACCCTTTGCTAATGAACACCCGGTTCTGAAAACTGGTTACTAATGGGACATAGAACCTGTTGTTAATTTAGGTTATTAGGACATGGAACCGGTTGTTAATTTATTCAAATCCCACCACTGGTGCTTGCCCCCTGCAACCTCTGGCGGGGGCTCCCAGCTCTCCTGGCTCTTTTTCTGGCCCTCCAATCTGGAGGTGTGGGATCCGACACCCGCTGCTCTGTACTTGGAGCGCCTGAAAAATCAGCAAAAGAGTGAACCTGCAAATTCCAAACTGCAAATTTGTGGGGGTCCCCTGTATTGCTCTCAACTGCAATTAATTGCATTTGCAAAGAGCTCAGCTTCCCGCAGAGCAGTCAGCAGCCACTTCAAATAGAATTGGAACCTTTGTTTATGGTTCAGCCGGGAGGAGTGACTCTCCCTTCCTTCAAGTGATAAATCACTTCCTCTGAGCTGACACTTCTGGCAAATTCCTTGCACATAGCAAATGCAATGCAACTTGCACATGCACTGCACGCTGCATGATGCACATGCATTGCACAATGCACATATATTGCAAATTGCTTGCAAGTGCTTGTAAATTGCATCTTGACTCCAAGGCAGATAGCAAGAAAGAGTGCTTGAAAAAGTATTGCTTGATTATCTTGATTCATTGCCTGCCTTGCTCCCATGGTAACTAATTGCCTTTGTATAATACAAAAATAGTTAATCACACCTTTTCAGGGAACCAAATGTTGCGAATGAGGAGGTTCAACATGTAGTGTCAATGCATTCTGGGGAGACAATAGAGAAACAAGAAACCTAGATCAAAATGTCTCTGCGATCATGCGGCCAGCATGACTAAACACCAAAGTGCATGGAATGCTGTTAACCTTTCCACCGAGGTGGTACCTATTTATCTTCTTGCACTTATGTGGTTTCAAACTGCTAGGTTTGTAGCAGCTGGTCAAGTGGCAGGTGCTCACTCTGTCATGCAGCACTGGGGTCTTGAACCACCAATTTCATGTTGACAAGACTAGGGTTTTTAACTATGGAGCCACTGCAGCCCCACCCAAATTAACCCCCTCCTCCAAATTCATCCCTTCAATGAATTTTTCTCCCTGACAATTGCACATCAATTCATGTACAGTATTGTTTGGGTCACTTATAGCAAACTATTGTTGTCTTCCTTTCAGCAAACCTGGTTGTCACAAATTATTTAACGAGAGATCTGCGTCTAGGAAACACTTGTTTCTGCCTTACATCCCATCAAAGATTTCTATCTTTCCCATCACAGCATGCAAGAAAGAAGGCAAGCATAAACAGCTGTAAATCCAGAGAAGAAATTTATTAAATCGGAAAAAAGCACCTGTGATGATACAGAACACATGGCAATAGCGCAGAATTACTCATTTGAAAGGATGAACAAGGTTAGTTTATTGTGCTGCCTTCAAGTGCTAAATTTGCATTTTCTAACAAATGCATGCCACAACAGCAGCAGTCCAATAAAATTTACTTGCACATCAAACTTAACCATTGAAATATCAAAGTCTGTTCCCCAAGCAGTTTCTCCGCTTGCTTTATGAGTGTCGGGCAAATGTGAAAATCCTTTCCTTGAGAATTCCCTTCCAGTGAGCTCCTGCTTTGTAATGAACCAGAATTAGCAATCTAAAACTCAAAGATCAACTTTCTTATCCCTCATAAAATAGAGCTGGGAAAGGCACTCATATTCTAATGGAATCTCTACCTTTCAATGCAGCCCTAAGGTAAGGGAACAAATGTTCTGGATATTTCCTGACCCAGAGACCAGATGTACCTTCATTGGAAAGCCTGGTAGACCTGGGCTCTGTATACTTTTCACCCATCCCTACACTGGATGACACCAACCCTAGTTACACCACTAGTTATTGCCACTGGACAGTCTTTAAGATAGTCAGGCCCAAACCATGTAGGGTTAAAAAAAAAAGCACCTTGAATTGGGCCTATAAAAAATTCTTCTAGTGTCCATAGATATTAAAGCCCTGGCAAAATGCAACAGGCCTGAAAAATGGTCACATTTCTTCATAAAGGAACAGCAAACCAAAATAAATATGAGCATTGTGTTCCAAGTGCTTCTGTTCATCCATTTGACCCATAAAGTATCTGTTTCTATTAGAACAGAGAGATTGATAAAAGGCAGGTAAGGGTTTTCCATCTGTTTATCCAGTATGATACTGTCAACTCTGTTGAGGTCAGTGTTACCTCTTTGCAAGGAAGACATTGACCTATACTTAACATTTAGCAAGTGCCAGAAAGCCACATTATTTCTGCCAGAATTGTCAGTGCAAGTCTATGAATCAGGTTAGGACAATTTTCCAGCCAAAAATAGATGGGCACCACTTAATGTTTCAGAGTACAGGTTGACCTTTCTGGACCTAGACTCTGCACATAATTGCACAGTCATAACAACTTAGAATCATAGAATCCTAGAGTTGGAAGGGACCTAGTAGGTCATCTAGTCCAACCCCCTGCCTGTAGCAGGAAATCCTCCTAGAACAGTGGTTCTCAAACTTCCAAATGCCATGATCCCTTAATACAGTTCCTCATGCTGTGGGGAACCCAACCATAAAATTATTTTCGTTGCTACTTCATAACTGTAATTTTGCTACTGTTATGAATAGTAATGCAAATATCTGATATGCAGGGTGTATTTTCAGTGTTACAAACTGAACATAATTAAAGCATAGCGATTAATCATAAAAACAATACATAATGATAGATAGATAGATAGATAGATAGATAGATAGATAGATAGATAGATAGATAGATAGATAGATAGATAGATAGGGCATAGCTAAGAGGGGGTGACTGGGAAAGAAAGAAAGAAAGAAAGAAAGAAAGAAAGAAAGAAAGAAAGAAAGAAAGAAAGAAAGAAAGAAAGAAAGAAAGAAAGAAAGAAAGAAAGAAAGAAAGGAATGGGAAGGTAAGTACCTGGGTGAGAGGAGATCTCCATAGGATTGGGATCTCAGGCAGCAGAGCCAGCCACTATTTCCTGGGAGTAAGTCCCATTCACTATCATGGGACTGACTTCCGAGTAGACATGCATAGAATTGGGCTTTAAGGCTGCAATCATTTCCTGGGAGTAAGTCCCATTCACTATCATGGGACTGACTTCAGAGTAGACATGCATAGAACTGGGCTCTAAGGCTGCAATCCTCCCCACCCCCAAGGCTCCACATTGTCTCACAGCTGCTCAGAGGCTCCTTCTGAGCTTCTTTTCAGCGGCTTCTTCCAGCCATAGCGGCTCCAGCGTTTCTGCCAGGTCTTCCCACCTGGCCCCCTGAACCAGGAGTCTTTAGGCGGCCCCCAGGAAAGCTCCAGGCAACCCCCAAAGGGGTCCCGACCCCCACTTTGAGAAATGCTGTCCTAGAGCATCTCTGACAGATGTTTGTTGAGCCTCTGCTTGAAGATCCCCAGTGAGGGAGAGTCCACCACCGCCCTTGGCAATCTGTTCCACTGCCGAACCGCCTGAACCGTCAGGAATTTTTCCCTCTGTTTAAAGGGAACACCTCAAGTTCTACCACCACATCAGTGGTGGGCCCAGCCTGCCCCAACAACTGGTTCTCCGGAAGTGGGTGGGGCCAGGGGGCAGGGCCAGGGTCGGGGGTGGGGTGGGGGAAGGCACACCATCTTAACCCTTAGTTTACAAAAAAACTGTATCAGTTGTGACCACATCGATCAGTATTAAGTCCCTGAGTTCAGTGTAATTTATTCCTATGCATTATGCCTTGTTGTGCTCTCAGGAGGAATGAGTGCCATAAATAAGAACATAAAAGCATAACAAAAGCCTCCACTGGATCACACCAAAGACCCATCTAGTCCAGCTTCCTGAATCGCACAGCAGCCCACCAGCTGCCTCAGGGAGCACATATGACACTTGCATCCAGGTGCCTAATACAGCAGACACACCACTAGTTCCACAGGTGGTGCTCATACCACTGGTTGAGAAACACTGATCTACAGATTAGGACCAGAGTCTGTGGTGTCCCATCTGAGGTTGAGGTTTGCCTCTAAGCCACTACTTAAGGCTACAATCCTGTCCACACTTTCCTGTAAGTAAGCTTCATTGAATATAATAGGACTTCTGAGTAGCCAAGCAAAGGACTGAGCTCTTAGTAACCAGCCTCTGGCTGCAATCCTATTCACTTTCCTGAGAGTAAGCGCCACACACTCTAATGGGACTTACTTCTGAGTAACCAAGAATAGGATTGGGCTCTAATGCTGCACTCCTCTGCACACTTTCCTGGGAGTAAGCTTCATAGATTGAAATGGGATTAACTTTTGAGTAGTCAGGCATAGGATTACAACAAGCTCATAGAAACCAGCTTCTTTCCAGGCTTCACTAAGCTTCACTATTATAATGGAACTTACTTCTGAGTAGACCGCTGAGATGATTGGGCTTCTGAGCTGATTGGGCTTTGAGGCTACACTCCTATCCTCACAGGGGAGTAAAACCTGCTGACTTTAATAGGATTTACTTCAGAGTATGCAGTGGACTGGGCTCCTGGGGGGGCAGGATGGAAACTGGGGCTATTTCTTCAGGTGCCCCCCATACTGCCTCCCGACAATCTCAGGTGGAGAGATTTCTCAGAGGGGCAGGATGAGGTGGGGAGATCTTTGGGGGAGGGCAAAAGGACTAGTGTGGATAGGATTGCAGCCTGAGCCCAATCCTAACCGTGTCTACTCAGAAGTAAGTACCATTCAAGTCAATGGGGCTTACTCCCAAAACTGTGTGGTCAGGATTTTAGCCTTACAATCCAATCCTATGCAGGCTTACTTAGAAGCAAGTCTCATTCTAGTCAGGAGGCTTACTCCCATGTAAGTGTGGATAGGATTGCAGCCACAGAGCCCAGTCCTAACCATTTCTACTCAGTAGAAAGTCCCATTATAGACAGTGGGATTACTCTCAAGAAAGTAGACAGGGCTGGAAGAACAGGGCTGGAGGGAGAGATCCAATCCTCTGCCAATCTCCTCAGAAGTAAGTCCCATTATAGTCAATGGGCTTACTCTCAGGCAGCCTCAAATCCTAATCCTATGCTATTCAGAAGAAAATCCTATGATAGTCAATGGGAATTGCTCCCAGGAAAGTGTGGCTAGGATTGTGGCCACAGGCTGGCCACAGGCCACAGGCTGGCCACAGGCTGGCCTCTACTATACAGTGTGGCTTACTCCTGAGTAGTTCTCCATGCCTAGTACTGGGCTGCAAAGGCACCTGGGAAGGCAGGCAGGCAGGCATGGCCCCCACCAAAAGCCCTGGAGGAGCTCATTCTCACAACACTCAGAAGGGGAGGGAGGTTCAGAAGTGGAGGAGGGAGTGGAAGACAGACCCAGAGGCCCTTTAAGAGAAATTCAGACACACTTGCATGCAATTCAAAGATGAGGCCCCCTCTTTAACAACCGGTTCCCTAACGTCAGCCCCCAATTAACAACCGGTTCTACAGATCCAGTGAGAACCGGCTTCAGCCCACCTGTGCACCACATATTTGCTTAGCAGTCCTTAACATGTTCAGTTTTGACCAGTGGCAAGCCTGAATGGGGGGCAGGGTGCAAGAGCCCTGAATGCCATGCCTGCGCAGCATTGCAGACTTCTTGGAAAGTTTCTGAGGCTTCCCACACAGCAGTGATTTTCAACCGCAGATAGTCTTCAGGTGTGCTGCGGGAATTTGGAGGTCATCAATTAATAGGAATACTGGAGGATTTGAACATCCTGTTGTGCCTTGTCAATGGCCAAAAAAAAAAAAAACTGATGGTGTGCCTTGACAATTTCAGTGCCTTATTAGTGTGCCATGAGATGAAAAAGATTAAAAATCACTGCCACACAGTCTTAAGTAGTAGTTTTGGTTTCCCTCAGAAGGCTTTCTGAGTCATCCTCAAAACTGCATTTGACTCCATCATGCTGGGTAAGTATCCAAGTTTGATGAGGGGGCAGTGTGATGCGAGTGACAGCACCGTAGACCTGCACCTCAAAGCTCACTGAGGGGAAGGACTGTAACTGGTGGTGACCCTCCAAAGTCAAGCACAGTTCACTAGACATGTATGGCTGCTCTCCAAGGACTCAGGAAATTTCTGGTTTGGGCATGCTGGGGAAGACCCAGTTGGATTGACAGAAAGAGAAGAACTATATATGCCACCCTGAGCTCCTTGGAGGAAGGATGGATTAAATAAATAAATGTGGGGGTTTATTTCACAACTACAAAGTGAAGTTGCATTTGCAAGCACAAGGATGTCTGCAACATATCCCATTATTTCCATACCATTTTCAGGTGAGCCTCCAACTCTCAGGATCTAATCTTATCAGACGAGTACCAGACTGTAGCCTGCACTGAATTTTGCAAATGTGCCATAATGTAGGGGGGGAAGACCAATGTAATATAAAGTAGGGGTATAGGGAAAGACCAATGGCCAGTGCACTGCTCCAGTGGGATTTAACCGTAAATGTTTCAAATGATACAATTCTCAGTAATACTGATCTTTGAGGGCAGTTTAATGTTCCTTGAATTCTGTCTTATATAATCTCCAGTTTTAGGGTAAATCTGGGACCCAGCACATCATCCTGTTTAGAAGCTATTTTAGGAAGCCAAACCTAGTTTCTTTCCTCCCTTGCTGAATTCTCTACAGCATCTCAAACTTCCAGTGAATTGGGTATTTGATTATTTTTTAGAGGAAAGAAATAGCATATTAAAATCTACATCTGTTTTATCTTCACTCCAAAGAGAGTAAAAAAATAAAAGGTACCATAAACCATTGCTTCAAAGGATGCAAAACAGCTCTGGACCTTTTATTGAGATTCCCTCACCTCCGACTCTAGAGAGTGAAAAGAGTTCCATCTTCAGATCAGTCCAAGATTCACTCAGGAGCTTAATTTTAAGCAGGGGAGCACTCTCTGCACATTCATACCATTATCATATCATAAACATTTTTCCATGCTGTCTGTATTGTGATACACTTCAGAACCCATAAACTAAAATATCCTTCATTCCATCATAAAGAATGCAAATATTGCCAAGCTTTAAGGGATCTTAGTTGCTATCCGAGAGAGAGAGAGAGAGAGAGAGAGAGAGAGAGAGAGAGAGAATTAGCAGCAGCAGTAGAACAAGCCTCAAGACCAGGGTGACCAGATTTCATAAATGCAAATGAGAACACGATACCCCCCCCCCAAAAAATGTAGAACACCCAAGGAAAATGTAGGACATGTCAAAATCGACCATGGTGTCCTTCTGGGGCGACTGGTCGGGTTGGGGATTGGAGGCACTGTTTTGCAGTGGTTCCGCTCCTTCCTAGCTGACCGGTCCCAGAAGGTGGTGCTGGGGGATGCTTGCTCGGCACCCTAGCCTCTTCGGTGCGGGGTGCCACAAGGTTCCATTCTATCCCCCATGCTATTTAACATCTACATGAAGCCGCTGGGAGAGGTCATCCGGAGGTTTGGAGTGAGGTGTTATCAGTATGCCGATGACACCCAGCTCTATCTCTCCTTTCCTCCTGAGTCCAAGGAGGCAGTTGAAGTCCTGAATCGTTGTCTGGAGGCAGTGGGGGACTGGATGAGGGAGAACAAACTGAGATTAAATCCTGATAAGACAGAGGTTCTCCTGGTCCGGAAGTCCTCGACTCGGGTATTGGAATATCATCCTGTTCTGGATGGGGTTGCACTCCCTCTGAAGGAGCAGGTTCGCAGCTTGGGGGTTCTCCTGGATTCGCAGCTGCTCCTGGAGTCCCAGGTGGCGGCTGTGGCCAGGGGAGCCTTTGCTCAGCTTCGGCTGATCCGCCAGCTGCAACCATACCTGAGTCGCTTGGATCTGGCCACGGTGACTCATGCCCTAGTGACATCGAGATTAGATTATTGTAACGCGCTCTACATGGGGCTGCCTCTGAAGATGGTCCGGAAGCTGCAATTAGTCCAGAATGCGGCGGCCCGTGTGGTTGCTGGGGCTCGTCGGTTCGACTCTGTCAGGCCACTGCTTCAGCGACTACACTGGCTGCCCATTCATTTCCAGGCTGAATTCAAAGTGCTGTCCTGACCTTTAAAGCCTTAAACGGCTCGGGTCCAGGGTATCTGAGGGATCACCTTCTTCTGTACAATCCGACCCGTCACCTAAGGTCATCTGAGGAGGCCCTACTGACTGTGCCGCCACTTAGAGTTGTGAGAGGTGTGGCGGCCAGCGATAGGGCCTTCTCGGTGGTGGCACCCCGGCTTTGGAACTCCCTCCCCAATGAACTGAGAAAAGCTCCCTCAATACAGAGCTTCAGGCCGGAGCCTTAAAACCTTCTATTTTAAAAAAGCATTTTAAATGGGGCAGAGGTGGGGGGGACAGTTGTTGTTTTTATTGTTGTTGTTTTTATTGTTTTTTACTGTTTTTAACAAATTTTTTAATCTGCATGCTTTTTACTCAATTTAATTGTATTTTAATTATATTTTAATGGTGTTTTAATCTTTATTTATGAGCTATTTTAATGATGTTTTATTCCCTGTTGTCAGCCGCCTTGGTCTCCCCCTTGCGGGGGAGGAAAGGCGGGATATAAATTGATTAAATAAATAAAATAAAATAAAATAAAAACTGGAAACACTTATATACTGTACAGGCATCGCCCAATTATTGGATGGGTTAAGGACTGGAACACTGTCAGAATGTAATGAAATAAACCATGGTGAGATTCTATCAAATATTATAGCCAATAAATCTGCAGTGGTGGGTACATTACCACACCCATTGCCTGGGATGTTGCCCTGTCCGCTGTGTGGGAAAAGGTCCATCATAGGAGTGATGTGCTGGCCTCTGGCACCAGGTGACACAAACCCCAGTGACACCACTGCCATGACCATGGTGAGTTTGGAACTGTTGTAGTGCTAGCATTTCCTCTCTTTCTTCTATTTTCAGGCACAGGGCACAACATGGATTCATACTGGATGAAGGAAACTACCGACAATCCATCATGGATGATCAAAGAAGAAATGAAGTTGATTCAACTCTCGCTGTTTGGCTGGGATTCAACTCTGTCCTAACAACATTTTGCCCTATTTAACTTACTGCCTAAGTTTTTCTTCCCTTCTTTGGACAAACATGATATACAGTTCTGGAGTGGAAAACAAACAACAGATTATTGGTTTCCCGTTCTTGATATGTACGGGAAGATTGGTTAGCTAGCTGAAGTTAGTAGTTCAAGAGAAAATAAATACTGCTTGAAGTTAATGAGCAAAATGTTTTGAAATAAGTTTAATCACAAATTTCTTGGATAAACCTTACATTGGAAACAAAATAGAGCACTTTAAAATCAAAGCATGTAAAAACAATGGTAGTAAAGTAACAAGCAGGATAACAGCAAATTGCTAAGATTAAATGAAGGAACAAATATTTAATACTGAGGTGGCCAACCTTTCAACTTCAGAGTTGACCTTTAAAAATTGGACATTTAAAAATTGTATTGTAGAAGGAATTTCTACAAGCTGCCACTTGTCATCCTGCAAGCTTAGGGTTGGCCACATGCCCTGAAAAACAGAGACCTTCCCAATTTGGGGGGATTGTGTTCACATATTGGCAAATGTTACAGAGGTCCTGTCCTGATTTTGTGGGAGAGAATTCTGGCAACCCTACAGAAGCTGCACCTGCTGAAATTTCTTCTTCTGTACAATTTTTGAAGGTCTAGGAACCAAATAGTTGAATGATTGGCCACCTCTCTTTAATACCTGCATTTGAATTGTAAAGTTGATACAATCAATACATTGAAAAATCTGAAAATAGCACTGTAGAATTTTTTGATACTTAAGATTCAGTGATCCAAATATCTTTACTACACACACCTCAGGCCATTTATCAGAGATATCCCCTATAAACTCTGAAACATCTCGCATTCTGATTGCTCAAATTCCTGCATTGTCTGCTATTTATATAAGTATGTTTTTCCCCTTTAAGGGGACATTTTTTTCCACAAAACACACAGAACATTATTTTCTTGCCCAAGCCTATGTCCCACTTAGAGCAGTGAATCAAATGATCCACTGCTGTAAGTCTATTTATAACAGCATGAAAGGTACACCATGAAGCCACTGGTACCAGTTACTGGAGGATCTGTATGCCCACCATTGGCCTGCCTAAACCATGCCAAAGCAGGCAATATGGTGGAAAGGATAGCTTATGTGGGGAGGGTTTTGTGAAGGGAGAGAAAGAGTGGGGTGGGCAAGAGGTCAGGGGAGATTAATCTTAGCAGCATAAGCATATCCAGTTCATAACTGTTTTTAGTCTGCCCTATCCAATTTCTCTCTCAAACTTACATGGGCAAAATATGATATGGTATGGTTCTACAAAGACTCATAGGTCATCAGATGGCCTCCCTTTTTACCTTTTGCAGTCTGATCCCTTCTTCCACCATACATCACACCATTCAGTGATATTCTAATCCATCAGCATAAAGGTAGGATATAAATATAAATAAAAATGGGGAAAAATATGAATAGTAAATTCTGTAAGATTACACCTGGATGGAAAGAAGTATTTTACTTTTCCTAAATCTATTGCTCCAAATTAGCAGGTCTCAAGAGCTGAGAAGTCCAAAGTATTCTCAGGACACTTGAAGAGCCTTAGAAAACACTTTATGCAATCTAATTAAATTTTTAAAAGTAATTCATTAACCTTTGATGCCTTTATAAAGCCCAATAATATTGAGAATTTCATTAATGATGTACAAAAACCCAGAAAAAAAACCAATTACATGTTCGCACTGCCTTTACAGCTAGAACAACTCTTGCTACTATTTAGTGTGTTTGTATACCCTTGTGCTTTTTGCTGTATTATCAACTAGAAATTCTTGAAAGAACAAGATTGCAGATTTCTAAAGTGATATCTACATTCAGAACATAGATCAATTTATGGATAACTGGGATAACTGTGACTGCTGACTTGATTCTATTATTTGCAAGCTGGTTTGCTATGTTACAGTGTGGATCCAAAGTCTAAAAAGGAAGATAAAACCGTTCTTCCACTGGGCTATTATCAATGGTCCACTAAAGATGAAATACTCATTGTATAATGAGAAGCAGAATTATGGACGTCCTGCCCCCCCTTTCCTGCATGTCATTCTCCTTTCTACTCTTAACTATGTATGTGTGTGGGTGCATGTGTGTGCAGACATGGGCACCCACATGTGCGCATACATGCTCAATCACAATGCACAATCTAACTCCTCGTGTGAAGAGGGGCTGGTTCAGAATGTTTTATCCATACAAGTCCAAGAGCACCACTACAACTTCTCATCTTCTTTGTAACCAAGACCCAGAACTTAGCTGAATTTCATTCCAGGCTATTAAACCATGCATTTATAATTTTTATATCTCTGCAGATGTTCATGCTTTCTACACAAATGAATAAAACCTTTACTGCTAGGTTTACTCAAGAGCCTTTGATAAGGGACATTGTCAAAAACATTTTGAAAGTCCAAGGATGCAATGCTGACTGGATCACCTCTAGCCATATGCCTTTTGACAGTCTCAGAGAAATCTAGAAAAAGGGTTTCTCAACTAGTTGTATGGGTATTATGAGTGGAACCTGAAGTTGCTCTATATCAGTGGTTCCTAACTTCCTGTACAATTAAGACAGATTGAGAACCTTTGGTTGACCCATACCCTATGGGCCAAAGGTGACAGTGCTCATCTTTTCCTGGTTTTTCCCACCACTGCTACTGTTGTCACTACCACTGACAACAGAGATATAAAAAGTCCTGTTAAAATTCCTTTCTTACTTCTCTATCATCAGAAACATCAGCTGCAGGGAAAACCTGGAAATGTCGGAGCCATTTCCTAGGGATCTCCACCATTTGCCATTCCCCTTAAGGGGAGGATTTAAAAAATCCTTCGGAATCACTGCTCTGTATGTTTTTTTCCTTTAAATATGCTTTCCATCAGTCTATCCTAAACAGCTGTTAAACTGATTAACCTGTAATTTCCTGGAACCTCCCTCAATCTGTTTTTTATGAGTAAATAGCAATAAATCGGCTGGTGTATCTTCCTGCCTCAATTTCCTTAATATTCCTTCTAGTATGCATGCCTGTATAACACATTGGTCATCAAGCTATCCCTCTGTAATCTAAGTGAACAAGTATCAGTAGTTTAATTGAACAAGTGAACTTAATGCCAATAACAGGGGATTTAATTTCTTAGACAATTGCATAAAACAAATCAGATCAGAAAAAAATAGCTATTGGGTTTAAGGCTGCAATCCTATCCACCTTTTTCTGAGAGTAAGAGCACAATCCTAACCATGTCTATTCCAAAGAAAGTCCCATTGTGTTCAGTGGATCTTACACCCAGGAAAGTGTATTTAGGATTGCAGCCTAAGCCCTGTAACACAATGCACTTCTTACAGTGCACAGAATTCTTCCTTTATTTCAGTGCACAGCGTTGCATTGTAAAGCTACAAACTCACACACACATTTACCTTGGAGTAAGCCCAATTAAACTCAGTGGGACTTATAGGATTGGAATATGAATGTACTTCTGCTGCAGTTTTATGTAGTTTATCTGGAAAATACCCCCAAATGCACTAAAGATCTTTGACAATAGCATGCTTTGTTTCCTAAACGTTGCACAAGGGAGCTTACTCATTGGATGTCAACATAGTAGGGACAAAGTTTTTTATTAAACCAGCATCAGTGGAGAAAATTTAGAAGGAGCATGTACTCCATTAAAACAATATTCATCTGGTTTTATCATCACATTCTCAGGGGAGGTTGATAAAGGCTGAGTATAAAAAACAATCTTCAGCTAATTTTTCAAATAAAATCTGCATCCTATTTATAATAAATTGCTGTTCCTCAGGAGGAAATGTATGGAATGAAGCAATTAATACTCCCTCTTTGGATAAGATGAAGTCTACAACATTTTCAGAAGACTATTTTCCACTGAAATCCTCAAATTTATTTTCATCTTCTTCATTATGATGTCCAGTTAGTAAGCCATCCAATTATTACGTAGACCTGCATATGTTCGCTTGTGAAAGTTAGATATATTGTTGGTATAACTGGAGTGCTGAATCCAAAAACGGCATTGGTTTTTTTCAAATCTGGCTGTGGTTTTGGAGGTACAGCATAGCTACTTTATATACTGTAGTCAGTAGTGAAGTTAGGAAGTGCAGGGGGTAGCGACTGAACCTGAGCAACAGGTTTGGAGGGATAACAACACACAAGCAACAGTGAACCACAATGCACAACAGTGCCTGCGCCTGACTTCCATGTGAACAGGTGCCTTTGCAGAGTCCGTGAATGCCAGCAGGATGGGAAGGTCCTTCTCTGAGACCCATTTATCCAAAAGTCTTTCAGATGGTATCCAGCTCCACACTGCCTGGTCTGCCTTGCTCGACTGGAAGCACCTCCAGTGCAGGATGCACACTGCTTCCTCCATTCATTAATTCAGTGATTTTCAACCTTTTTCAACTCACAACACACTAAACAAGGCACTGAAATTGTCAAGGCACACCATCAGTTATTTATACCATTGGCAAGACACACCAGACTGTTCAAATCCCCCAATTTTCCTATTAATGAATGCCAATCTCCAAATTCCCACAGCACACCTGAGGACTATCCATGGCACACCAGCGTGCCACGGCACACTGGTTGAAAATCACTGCATTAATTCCAACCAAATTCATCAATCTTAATTCATCCTTCTCCACATTCTGGACTCTTCATTATAATGGAGCTTACTTCTGAATAGGCATTCATAAGATTTCACCCTCAAGCTGCAATCCTTTAAGCACACTTTCTTGGGAGTCAAGTCCCATTAATAACAGGGCTTACTTCTGAGAAGACACTGCTTCTTAACCAGTCTAAGGGTGCAATCCAGAGTAACTATGGGAAGTCCTTGCTCCAGTGTAAAAACAACTTACTCTGGATTGCACTATGAATTTCCCATAGGTTTTCACTAGGTGGTGCAGTAACTACAGGTGCATGTAATGTCTCTTACATGCTCCCATAGTTACTCTGGATTGTAGGGTAAGTGGCCTTCAATCTAAGAAGCTTGAATATAAGATGCCTCTTTAAAAAAGGTAGCAAACCCTATATATGGCTTTGGATGGTAGGTTTTTTGTGATTTGTCCTTCTGTTTTCATACACATCAGAGAAGGTAGGGGATACCTTCTTAGAAAGGATACCCCCACCTGGTACCTCTTCTTAGAAAAATAAATATTAAATGCTAGTACTACTATCCATGTAGTACTAAGCTAAGCAAAAGGAAACATCACTTCTACCACTGAGATAATCCAAACAATTTATGTCATCACATTCTTGCCATTTGGTTGCTGTTTTTTTAGGTCTACAGTCAATGTTAGCTTGAGTGTTTGTCAGATACATTCAGCATCTTCACTCTCTTATTTTCTGAGCTGTGCTCTTTTCCTCTTTTCCCCCCCAAAATTTCCTCGTTCTGTTGTGCGTAAATCAGATTTGACACACACTGCAAACGAAGATCAGGAAAGAGAATGAGAAGAACAAGATTACGTAATCTGACCCCCTTGGGCCACTTCTGCTCCCCCATTTTACAAGTCAAATATACATGGTTAGAAAACCTCTATGCACATCTCTGGCCAGTGAAGAATTTGAGTGGGAGAGACACGAACAAAACAAACTGTATCTGGCTTGACAGCATTACAAAAGTGAGCATTTCCTAGACTTGAAGCACAACATGTCAACCAGATGAGCAATGTCAACTCAGCTGATGCCTCATAATAGAGCCACATTTCATGACAGTCTATTAATGAAAAATGCTTTTGAATTTAAGATAATGGGTGGATACAAAAGTCAATTCAAAGAGAGAGAAGGCCACGATGTACCTTATTGTTGTCATGACTGTATATAATGACCGCTGACAATCCCGGAGAAATAGGTTACAATCGTGCTATAGTTAATCTTAACCAAGCCAAACGAAAGCTGTATAACTCCCTGATATCATGTTACTTCAATAAAGTGACAGCCCTTAAAAATCTTGATTTACCCTTTCCTTAACTTTTTTTCAAGTTCTCATGGTCTTCAGTACCTCTTGATGTGCATCCATTAAAAAAAATCTGTAATTGACATGATTTTAAATTGCCATGAAATTATCTTTCATGGGAGAAACAAGAAATTGAGGTGTCACAAGCACCTTTCTTATATGACATCAAAGATTGGGGGCATAATCCTAACTAATTTACAGTGCAATACTAAGCATGTCTATTGTGTTCCGTTTTGTTTAATAGTACATACTCTCAGGATAGTGTGGTTAGGATTGCAGCCTTAGGCCAATGTAGCTAACCTGGCATAATTTTCTGTGATGGTGTGAGGAGGTTGGCACATGCCTATGCACTGGCCTGACACCCTAAAGAGTGGGGCAGAAGTGTCTTATGACACAAGTGTCACAAGTATATCACAAGTGTCTAATGACACTTTTGTGATACCCTACACACCAGCACTGGACTTATTCTGGGACTTATGTTGGCCTAAGTAGGGTTTAGGATTGCAGCCTAAGCAGTCCATGGCACAAAGATCATGTGGGCAGCACATTCTCATGAAAGTGGTGGGTTCGTACAATATTTTATGTATGCATTGAGGAGGGTAATGGAGAGCTACAAGTCCAAATCTTGGCCCCATGTATTCGCTTCTTTCCTCCAACATCACAACCATATAAGTACTGTACTACATTTTGGAAAACACAGAGTGACCCAGCACTCAGTCTGAAATAATATTTTCATGATTGAACAGTCACAAAATAGTTATAATCAAGATATTTGAGTGGAAAAACAACATGCTGGCTTGTTTAAATATCTCTGTTTGATCAAAAGTTATAGCTAAAAATTCAATGGTGGGTCAATGGTACCCACCCACATCCACTGCCAGGGGTGGTGCCAGCCACTCTGTCACCTAGTGCAGGAAGCTGGTGCATCACCCCCAGTCGTGGGCATGCAGGGTGGTTGAACATGCACACAACACATGTGAAGCCATCTGCCCTCCGTCACAAAGAGATTTAAGAAGGACTAATGCAAACCTCTCCAATCATGCAAGAGGCCGGCTTGCCTCTTGCGAGTTTGGAGAAGTCTGAGGCTGGCACGCAGATGCGATTTTAACACCTGTGTGCCAGAGACCTGTCCACACTAGGGAGGAGGGTGACATGCTGGAGGGTTTGCCAGACTCTTCCTGTGCAACACCTGGTATGGCCAGCACCAGCCACACCACCCTCTCCATGCCCCTGCCCACTGCCCAGGGTGTTGCCCTGCCCATTTCATGTGAGGATGTCAATCATAGGAGTGATGTGCTGGACTCCTGCTCCTGGTGATGCAAACCACTGATCTCCCATAACTTTATGGCTTCAATCTTAACCTCAGGTTAGGCCACCTAAGCCCTGGCATAAGCCCTGTGCTGACCTGCAGGTGTCACAAAAGTGCCATAAGACACTTATGTACCACTCAGGGGGAAGTTTAGGCCAGTGCACAGACATACACTTGCCTCTCTACATCACCACAGGAACAGGAAGCCAGATAAGTTAGGCCAGCCTAGTTTAGGATTGCACCTTTGTTATAAATCAGGTAGCAAAACACGAGACAACTGGCTGAATTAAAAAATCAAAAGGAATAATTTAGTACATTGCATGGTTAAAGCATTTGTGCATTGCTTTAGAAAACCATTTCAGTCACACTGGTTTCATGCTCTCTTTTGCTTGCTTGCTCAATCTGCATGATGCCTCTATTATATTTCAGGATGATAATAATTTTACATTTTTACATATCTGCTCCTCATGATTTGACTGACAGGGAAAACAAAAGGGATGTAGGCTCTCCAAAACTTACATTCTATTTGCAGTGCATCGTTATATGTCTGCATTATTTCTCTGATTCAAATTATTCCATTTATAAAGAGGAGAAAAAATGAACCACCCATAAATTTTTGTTATTAAGACAAGCTCATTAAATAAAGATGCCAGAGTGAAATTAATGAAGACATATTTAGTACAAAAAATTTCCCAAGCTGGAGTTATTGGTCAAGCTAACAGGGATGGGGAAATTCACAGTGGGCTTGTGGCATCTAGAGTCACCCCAACTATTGACACAATCCTAACCATGGGCAAAATCCAGAGTAACTACAGGGAGTCCTTGCTCTGGTGTAAGAACAACTTACTCAGAATTCCAATATGAATTTCCTATAGGTTTTCATTAGGTGGTGCAGTAACTACAGGTGCACGTAAAGTCTCTTATGTGCTCCCACAGTTGCTCTGGATTTGGGAGTTAGTCTTTTCAGAAGGAAGCAATGGGGTTTACTCCCAGGAAAGTGTCTTTAGAATTGCAGCCTAAAAAGAATTATAATGGGAACAATATCAAAGTCATCAAACAGTGAAAAGCATGATTTTGCCTCTTCTCTGGGTTTTGGCAGCCACTGATAACTCTGTGCTTTGTCCAATGATCTTTGGTTCCTTCCAATCTATCAGCAAAAAGCCCTTCTCCCACTCAGATGGAAACATTAACATAAATGTGAATGCCTTTCCTGCCTCCCAACTGAAACTCCCTGCAGTCAAACTAATGGCCCCACAAGTCTTTCATATCTCAAAACAGTTAGAAATCTTCCCCTAGATGCAGGTCTGCATGTGTGAGGACAAGTGCCTAGTCAGGGGGCCTTTGACTCAATTTTTTTTTTCAGAGTCTTCCTTGCATGTGACTCATGAGTACATACTCTCAGGATAGTGTGGTTAGGATTGCAGCCTTAGGCCAATGTAGCTAACCTGGCATAATTTTGTCAGCTAACCATGTCAGCAATGCTTTTTATGACTTGAGTTCAAGTCATCCAAGTTGAGCTCCTAACCCTGCTAGTGAGATATCATATGCTAGCTAAATTAAATTCAGAGGAAATTCAATTTGTAAGCCTATATTAGCAAATACAGGTGAAACCTAATAAGCAGCATTTTATTTATCCACAGATCTCAGTCAAAGTGACTGCTGAGCTGCTCATTAAATGCCCTTTAATAGTTTCCTGGTAGGCAGAAGTGTGTGTGTGAACATGTGGGGTGCATAGTTTTGCATACGGTATGTGCCCATAGGGTCTCCCCCTCCACCTGTACTCCATTGCAAATGGCATATCATAGGCAGCCTCTGTGATGCTCTCTCCCCAGGTCTCCCTCTCTCCACTTTTCTCTTCCTCTTCCCATCTCTTTCTCTCTCTTTTTTCAGCATGCCTTTTTTAAGCCAACCCATGTTGGGTTTGCTCCGCAATTTTTCAGTAATGTGTTATTTTCTATAAGCACCCCTGCCCACAATGAACCCCTGCAGATAAAGTAGCTTGACATATACATATGTAAATAGAATGAAAGTTTAGCATAATGGATTGATGGACAGATGTAATTTATTTTTTGTAAACTTGATTTAGATATTGCACATCTATATCCAGAGTAGCATCTGAATAGTTACAAAAATCCCAACTTTTATGACCTTAACTAGCAGAACAGGCAAAGTCAAATCTTCTATATGTGACCTGAAATCACAGCGAGAGATCCAGAAATGGTTCTTGGAGAAGGAAGAATAAAAAGATTTTAAGAAAATGCTTCACAGACAAAAAGAGCCTTGCAGCTTTTCTGAAATAATAGCAAATTAGGAGCAGTGATTTCTGCAGCTACCAAAAATGAGGCCTTAGAAAAACATAATGGCCCCTTGGATCAGTCTTCCTAAGCTGGCTTGTACAAATGGAGGAAATTTCTGGGATACACGTCCAAATCTCTGAGTATCAAGGAGTGACTTTCAACTTGATATCATAAATATGTGTTATTTCCAGATTTGGTTCCAGATATGCTGCAGTGACCAAGTCAAAATCTAACTTACAACTGTGCACTTTATTACAAAAGTTTGCATGTGTGTGTTGTGAATCCTGTGAAGTTATAACATGGGATATCAACTAATGGGCAGAACAACATAGGAGGTGTATGTTTCTTCTCCTATTTGAAGGAGGACCTATGCTGAACAAAGGCTTTAGCAGCAGAACTCAGGTACTCATCACTCTCCACTGATGTGATTAGAGGCAGGACCAATTTGACCCCATGCTTAGGGGTCTGAGTGCAGCAGTGGGTCAATGGATACAATTCCACAGTCCAGATGGTCACAGTTGACTGTGTTTTGGCAGTAAATTCAGTGGGATTAGGTGATATAGGTAGCCATAAAAGCTCTATCTGTTCCTGCCAAGCTGCTGATGTAGGCCTGACACCTCGGTCCAACATCAACTTGTCATTCAGATGAACATTTTGTTGCTTTAGGACCTCAGATTTTTTTGGCCAGCTGTAATCCATTGCTGTATAGTAATTCCTGAGTTTTTTTTTTTTTTTTTGGCCAGTTGAAGAATTGTTGTTGGAAGCCTGACTTTTAGCCATACATATTCAATGGCATCCTCAGTTACAAAAGGCAGAAAGTTGCTGCTCATCCCTGTATGTTTGCCACCTTGCCTCTGGAATATCAACTCTATTGCAGAATTTGTATATATCCAAAGATTATACTGTTTTATATAACAAAATTCCTGTTGCTGGACAGACACCTATGCATGAGCCCACCCTATCACAACTTTTCAGACATGCACAGATTATCAGTAAAAAAAAAAAACCAGATGCTGCCGCCTTTTTCAGTTTTCAGTTGGTGCATCAGACAATAGTGATGTATAATCATAACATCATCAAGTTGGAAGGGATCTAATTGGTAACCTAGTCCAACCCCTGGTCTGCAGAAGGAAATCCTTCTAGAACATCTCCAACAAGTGCTTATTGAGCCTCTGCTCAAAGCATATGGGTACATATGGGTGCATGCAATGAATTCATTGCATGCTGCAATAAGCCTAGATTTATAATAAGTAAAGGCATGGGAGAGCAGAAGAGTCCAGACCTCTCAAGAATATGTTGTTCATTCATGCAATAATAAACGGATAAAGTACATCTTGGCTGAAAGTATCACATGTATGGAGATAATGCATCGTTCCATTTTTATGGAAGCTTTCAGCAGGGCACTCAAACTAAAAGAGAGCCCGAACGTGTAATTAGCTTGCAGGGCATGAGTTGCCCTTTTTTTAAGCAATAACATAATGAGTAGCTTTTAAACAAGAGCAAACAATTGTACAGTGTCCATATTGTAACTGAGGGTCTATTTCAATCCATCTTCAGTGTTAGTGGGTACCAAGAGGTTAACAATGTGCCAGTCTATAGGCAAGTTTTATAGCAACGGATCTGCTGTAGAGAGATCATGGCACAGATTTTTCTTCTAACATGTACCAGGAATGGTTCTAGTCTGTGCAATATACAGACTAGACAGTTATGCTTACCTCCAGTTATGCTTATTTCCAGTATTAACCACAGTATTCAGATACATTATTGATGTTTTCCTTTTGAAAAATGAAGTGTTTCTCTTAAAAAAGGTTATCTTCCCAGGTTCCTCACACAAATAAACTAATTTCTGAACCACTAATTTCTGAACAGTGAATTATCAGACACATTTGTGTCTGTCTCTAGACTTGCCCAAACAGCTTAGGGACTCCAGCTGAACCTTCACCAGCTGAACATGATGAGAGGTTGATGATGAGAGGTGTTAAGAAGGGTATCTGAGGGCTGCTGTAGGGCTGGGGCAAGCCCAAGGAAGGATCAAGGAGACAGGCAAAGAAGAAGGGTGAAGTAACCTTCTCCTCACTGCTGAGGACTTGCTGTTGCACCAACAAGTCAAGGGATATCCAGCACAAAGGTGAAAGCATCAGATCGCATGAATTCCAAACATACTCAAGGTACTCCCTCCTCAAAGATGCTGAAGTACATTTACTCTGCTGAAACAGCTTTTGCTATATAGCTCATTTCATTACTGCAAAGTGGCGTAAAGCTTTCTGCGGAAGCCTAATGTTAAAATACGCCTTTCAACATGATAGCATCACAATTACCTTGACAAGCTAGAAGATTGGAACAGGACTTTTAAAAGACACGCTGCGGTATTGCAACGGTTCGCCTGGTTCTTTTGCAAACTGGTTGCCAAGAACTCACAACCGAGACCGTTTGAATGCAAAGATAATTTCTCTTGCTATTCCTGATTTTAGAATCCTACCTGTGAAACTTCAATAAAAGATTATTTGCTTTTATTCTGGCCACTGAAATAAAATCATGAAATTATATTCAGATTTTATTTCTTAAAGCCACTGAATCTGATCCTTATATACTATGGGAGCATATATATATATATATATATATATATATATATATATATATATATATATATATATATATATATATATATATATATATATATATATATATATATATATATATATATATATATATATATATATATATATATATATATAAACATGCTCCCTTATATACTATGGGAGCACGTTAATCTGTTTGTTATAATTATAAAAAATGACAGCAGCCTTGAGCTTTTTATGTAAAGGTTCAGTGTAACTGTTATGAATAAATGAAGGGGGAAAAAACAGGAACAGTGGGTTGCTAACAGACCAGGAAATGAGGCTAGACCCCAGCTTCATCTGTTCACATTCTGGGAGAGTCAGTATTAGAAATAAAAAGCAAGTGGTGATATATTTGCAACAGTTCTTAAAAAATAGAAGAGCAAAGTGATTTGCTCCTTAAATGGTGGTTCGGATGCAGAAGTCCTGCACAACAAGTTGACTACTACAACACTGCTCACTTTTATACTATTCACATTTATTTGGTTCAAGTCATACACACTAACCATTGCACAACGCTAGTTCTCAAAGCAAACGAGAGAGAGAGAGAGAGAGGCCTTTTACATGACTGGAAGGGACTTCCTGCAAGGGGTTTGAGTATTACCCTTCCCTACCCCTTCCCATTGCAATTTTCCATTTACCATAAAGTGGTATTAAAACAACTGCATGGTGAGGAAAGGGAGGATGTGCAACAGGTTAAATCGCTTCCCATGCCCTATGTTGAAAGAAAATATCCAGTTTAGAGAATATTAGCACAACCTGAATTAAACTGGGTTGTTGTTTCTTCTTTCATTGTTGTGCTGTACCATAATATATATTTTCTATATATTTCTATATAATATATTTTTCTATTTCTGTTAGGTATTAACTGCCATATTTGATATTTTATCTGATCTTAAATTGCAGTTGCCTTCAGGCTTCCAGTGTTGAATGGACTGTAAAAGTTATTGGTATATAAAGATTATTACATTGTGAGGAGCAGGGAGGGAACCACTTTCTTTTAAAGCCCTTTAAGCGCTGGCCATCCCCTGCATCATTCAGGTTTTGAAATGCGGCAGACGTTACGAGACAAACCGCTGTTGAAATATCCATGGCTTTGAACCCGACTCTTTTCAGCCGGCAGCTGCCCCCGTCTATTAAAGTGTGTAATTATTATCACTATCTTGGCACCTGTCCGTCTCCGAGAACGGGTTGCAACTTGCAAAGAATAAAGAGGAGGAGAGCGTTTTAAAAAAAGTACTGTCATGGTTTGGAGGGTGAAAAAAGAAATCTTACCTTCTTTTTCAACCATCCAACATTTGTTTCCATGGAAACAGAAGTGAGAAGCAAAAAAATAAAAAATAAAACCACCCCCAAAAATCCCAACAGCAGAAATTGACTCATCTTTGCTGGGCTCCTTCCATTACCAGTTCCGCTTCCATGGAAACAGATGTCAGACCAGAGCACACAAGGTAATGGGTTTTAAACGCTGCCTGAAAAACTACGCAAAGCTCACACACTGACTTCTGATGGGGCTCCTCAAATTTGCTCTTTTATGGAGAGAAAAAAGACGTATGTATGTGTGTAGGCTCGGGAAAACAAAACAACTTCTGTATGGAAAGGAAGAGCATTAGCAAGAACTGTCAACCCAGCCTGGCCTATGTGATTTCATTGGCAGGGTGTATACTGCGGAGAATGTACTACTTGAATCCCAGATGCGGGATTCAAATAAGAAATCATGGTCACTGCCTTCATGGGAGCTCAGAGAAACACTGATCCAAACAGTGATAGAGACAAATGCTACAATCCAGAGTAACGATGGGAGCACGTAAGAGACATTACGTGCACCTGTCGTTACAGCACCACTTAGTGAAAAAAAGCAGGCTCCCGTCAGTCTTGTAAAACTACGGTATCGTGCTCGGCGCTGCATACGCTGCGTAAGCACGAAAGCCTGGGTTAGATTGTTATGGAGGATTTGCTGCTACCCAAGTAGCAAATCCCCCCCTCTCCAAACCACTGAATTAGTCCAATGGAAAGGCAGAGCCGATACGATACGATTGGATCCAGCTTCGTTTGGATTAGATACGATTGGATCCAGCCAATACGATTGGATCCAGCTTAGTGAAAACCTATGGAAAATTCATATTGCAATCCAGAGTAAATTGTTCTCGGAGCAAGGACTCCTTGTAGTTACTCTGGATTGCACCCAAAATGTTGGACTTGGTGAATCTTAGTAGTCTGATCTGACAAATAACTTTTTATGTTTGTAATTGTCCTCCATTATACAGTATACATTGTTTAGGATAGTGGTGCTCAAGCATTTCAGCCTGGGAACCCCTCCTGAGAATGACAATCTTCACAGCCCACTCCCCCACCCAGAACTGATGTCATGGCTGGAAGAGACATCAAACAGGACCTGGCATCACTGCGGTCCCAGAGCTTCGCTATGTCAAGTCGGAAGTAAGTCCATTGTGTTCAGTGAGACTAGATCTTCAATCCTGAAGACACCTTCCTGGGAGGAAGACCCATTGAATACAATGGGATTTACTTTTAAATAGACGTGGTTAGGATTGTGCTTTAAGGATGCAGTCCTAATCTAGGCAAGCACAACTCATCAGTCTTCCCATGATGATGTAGGGAGGCAAGGTTTAGGGTTTTGCAGTCCTTGGGCTTCCACCAGCTACAGGGACGGTACAGGCGTGAGAAGTCACATGGCAGATTGAGATGCTTATGCAGGAGGAAGGGAATTTAAATCCCCTTTCCTGACAGCTGATCCTGACAGCTCCTGATCCCCCACACTGGTGGACAAAAACTTCTTGATATGGCTGCCTCAGCAAGAAAGAGGAATAGGATTGGGCCCTTAATTTGCACAATCTTGTCTTTCTGCAGTCACTGAACTCTTGCCCCTTTTTGACCACCTTAAGTGGGGAACGATAAAAGTCTATCCTGAAAACATCTCCATGACAGAACATTTATAGCACCACAATATGTTTATGGCTGGTAGAAATGCATACAAATTGGACGCATCACTTTTTAATATTCAGTCTGCTTCTCCTTTCAAATAAGAATTTAACATGTGAAAATCCGGTGTTATTGCTTGGGATTTAGAAGTACACATCTTGGTGCGTAATTTGTTTTGGGGCTTATCCCTTTATCTCTCCTAAATCTGCCTGGCTACTGGATGGATAGCAGAATTCCTGGAAGATCACAGTTTAGAAAATGTCATTTACTTCATAAAATTCCTAATAGCACAGAACAGGCCTTCCCAAATTGTGTATGAGAGCCCACTAGCGTGCTTGGAAAGAACAGCTATGGTCCTGGCAGAAATAAATTAATTACAACATTAAGGCTTCTCGGAGTCCCAAACACCCATTCAGAAAGGAGTTTGCCACTGGGGTATCTGCTTATTTAGCTATTTCTCCAGTTTGGTAAGCATATTATTGGTACCTCTGATGGAGAGATGAAGCAGAATCATCAGACTTTAGAGGAGGCATGTTCCAAACAGTGGCACGCAGACATGGCTGTAAGGCTGTTGGAGAGTGGAGAGCTATTGATCTGACATCCAAATTTGTAATTTGTCAATGCAGTCCTAGCAAGGATGGAGCATTTGCTGCACAAGTGTTAGGCACCAAAATGCCCTTTAAACAGGGTGACAATATGGCCTCTTTTTCCTGGGCATGTCCTCTTTCTTAGACTTGTGTCCTGGAAAAAATCTTCAATGTCCTCCTTTTACTTGTGAGCAGGCAGCATGTAGAGCAACCACATGAAAGCAATTTATAGGAGTGCTTTTAGCTTTTATTCAGTCATGTCTTACATTTTTCTTGGCTGTCCTACATTTTGATTGAACTTTGTCCTCTTTCTAGGTTATAAGATACGGTCCTGGTCATAAAGCACTTTGGCTATTATTATTATTATTTCAATTTTATGTCACAGCAGACAGTTCTTTAGCGGGACTTGGTGCCAATCACTAGTCAGGCCCTGCCCACGAACCATGTATTTGTGTATGATGTTAGCATATGATGTTATTATTAGCTTCACTTGTCCTAAGCATTTATTTTGATTCTGCACATTGCAAAACAGTTCTCAGTAGACTAGATATTGTGACTTGAACTTTTGAATTCTCTCTTCTTTTCCTCCTCTGAAAATACAAAATCTCTTCATTGCTGTCACCCCTAATGGAGTTCTCTAAAATGGGATTTCATGTGGTCCTATAAACTGTGAACGTGAACTATATGCTCAAGGCACATGACTAACACTGAAAGGGAGAACTGAGATGATATGATTCCCTTATAAATGCCAAATGAAAATTTCTAGCATGTGTCCTGAACTGATTTAACCCATTCAGTCAACCCAATATAAGTCTCAGCACACATCCTGTGCTGACCTGCGGCTGTCACAAAAGGAGAGTTAGGCCAGTGCACAGATGTGCTCTGGTCTCTCCTCCCCACCACAGTAATGGGAAGTGGGTGAATTGTGCTGGCCTAAATTGGTTAGGATTGTACCCTCAGAGTGCACACAAATCTGCCTTCAAATCTCCCCATTACAGCATTTGTCTAATTTTAGTGGGATTTAAATAATCCAGGTAGTAATTTGGATCCAAGAATTTGGATCTGTTTTTGGATGAACAATGATAGTCCATGTGCATGTTTATTCAGTCTGTTAACTTTAATCAACAGATTAATTAACTGATTAATCACTCGTGAAGTCCAACTGTAATGATTAAGGTTAAATTTTAATTATGAAGCTTCCAGTTAGGGGAAGGGGCTAATTCCTCCTAGCTATTTTGACTCAAAGTTGTTACTGCTCTTTCATCTAACAATGAATTGTAGCTTATGATTTGTTTCAGTAATTCAGATAGAGACACATATTTTGGCTTTGGGAATGCACAAATGGATAGTATTGATTAAAGATCAAGTTTGTCCTTTTATCAACTGACAGCTGTAATGTATGTATTTATCTTCAATTGCTTGACTATTACAGAAAGTCAAGGTAGCTCTATTTTCTTGTGCAAAAAACAAACTTAGCACAGATTAAAACTCCACGATATCCACCAGTAAACGGTTCATATATGCATGACTCATAAGCGCACAAAGCATCAAAAATGCTCAAATAAAACAGTGTGATTTATATTAGGTTATCGTTTCATAATAATAACCTTCCTGATATCTCAGGGAGTAATGGATAAACAAGGAAAATCACCTTACTGGAAGTTTGTCTTCCAGGCATTCCAAGCAAGCCTGTGTAGAGTGCTTCAGAACAAATACCAAGTTTCATGAATTGTGTTTCTCTTTTGCCAAATGGCTCAATTTATCATTCTGTAGAAAAGGTGGATCTGTATAAGCAGAGCTTTATAGCTCCTTGTAGTTAATATTGTTTTTTCACTAACTTATTTTTTAAGAGTCTGTATTTATTTCACTCTGAAATTATTCCCATACACAGGGAATTTTTGGCTGCTGCAGATATCAGGGTAAGGGAATAGATGGGTAATGGGTCAGCTTGGATCAGGCCCAAGAAGAGGTCAGCTTTCAGCATAAAGTGAACCCACTTCCCTCCTAAGCCTAATCCACCCACTTTACCCCATCTCTTCTCTAGTCTACCCTCTTGGTACCCTGTTCAATTTCTAAAACCCGCTACTGGTGGCTGTGCTGGTCTGCAGAAACCACGTAGGATAATACTTCACAATTATTGTTGTGATCTTCATGTTAGGACTAAGAAGGACCATATTCTCTCAGGAAAACTAATGCTTCTTTCAATCCTGAGTTCCCATCAAATCCAAAAGGTTACTGGATCCAAAAAATTCAAGTCAGTGTTACTTTCACACAACGAAGGGCCTGTGTTCCAACAACCCTTGTGCTGAGTGTCTGAAGGTAGGGGACAGGGAGCATCTTGACTAACCTCCTTGCTTCACTTTTCTCCCGCTTTCATCTCTACATTTCTATCCCTCCATGCAACCTTTCTCTGGGTATTGTGTGAACTGCTGAACAAGGTATCAGAGACAGGAGACCAACAGCCAGGGTGAACAGGTGATCAAACCTTGAAAGGAGGACAAGGTCTTGGATTCCTCTTAGCCTGTCCTTTCTGGTGGACAATAGCATGTTTGCCTACTCACGAGTAAAGCCACAACATTGGGCATTTTCACTTTCCCATAGAGCTGAATGCATATTTTTGATTGTTAGTGTTTTTGGCTATAACCTTTGATAGGAAGGAAATATTTCAAAACCGATTTTTGCTTTGGATTCTGCTCTTCAATACAAATCCAATAACTTATTACATGATGGGGTACTGCACACCACTGCAAAGTTCCAAAATGAAGCCAAATGGAGGCCAATGAAGCCCTTTTGGAGGACACCTGGACAGAAGGCTAAAAAAGAGGACAAATCCAGAAAACTCCAGTCATATGATTACCCTGCCAACGGCTCATTGATTTTAAACTTTAGGTAGGTTGGTTTAATCAAAACAAAAGAACAGATTTATTGGAGAAAACTTTATGGAACAAAGAAATATGAATACAGAATATGAATTCTTTACTGTATTTGAGAGTAAGAGGCAAAGCGAGTAAAAAAAGATTCTGGTTGCAATTCTAACCACACTTTTCTGGAAGAAAAGGCTATTAAACATAATGGGATTTACTTCTGAGTAGACATGCTTAGGATTGCACTCAGTGGTGGGCTCCAGCAGGTTCGCACCTACTCTATAGAACCGGTTGTTAACGAGAGATAGGACATATAAAGTTTAAAAATATCCATTTAAAAGTGGCTGCCAGATGGGCAGAGAACCGGTTGTTAATTTATTTGAAGCCCATCACTGATTGCACTGTTCCTTGATTTAACAAGGGCCACATTACTGCACCAAGGGCTAGATAAGAGCACAATCCTAACCATGTCTACTCAAAAGTAAGCCAGATTGTGTTCAATGGGTCTTACTCCCAGGAAAGTGTCTTTAGGATTGCAGCCTAAACCTAATTTTGCTGCCTGGCTAGAGCTGCAATCAAGCACCCATTCAGACACATCATATAACTGGTGAGCTGCATTCAGGTTATCAAGTCTGTCAAACCTCAGGGTGACCAGATGCCAAACCCAAAATTCCTGAGCCCCAAGTCCAGAATTCCTACCCCAGGCCAAAATTCCTATCCCTAAGCCAAAATTCATACCTACTTAAAAATTTTAGGACACCCTCAAAAGTAGGACACATGTAAGACATGTTAAAATAAAGCAAAAATACTCATATTGCTTTCCTGTACTTAATTTCAACACTTTTAAAACTGAGAACCTTGTAAAATGCATGATTCAGACCCAGACATTTAAGAGACAGTTTGTAGTAGCATAACACAAGCCATTAAGATAAAATTTGTAGTAGCATAACACAAGCCAGTGACTCCAAGTTATGTGGTTCAGTCCCAGACACACACACACACACACACACACACACACACACACACACACACACACACACTTGAGGCCAGTATGCATGAGAGGGCCAGCGGGAATGCCTGGAAACCCAGAGAAGTGGGTCTTTTTTCCCCTTTTGTCCCTGGGCCTGCTTTTTCCAGAGGAGTCCAGGCATTTCAAGTTGTCTGGACACCCTAGTCAAACCTGGAAAAATACTGAGGACACATTTCATTTGAAACAAACATAAGAATATTTGCGTCCATTAAAAAGTTTTCTAAAGCCAGTAAGACTTTGGTTTTCATGGCAAATCTATTCCTGGACTTCCCATGGATACCAAACCTGTGGATCCCCACAGAGGACCTAAGGATGCAAATTGGACTACTTTTTAGTGAAGGATGCAGTTGTTCTGCAGGGAGGTTTTGCACAGATGTAATGGGATCATGGGTTTGCATATCTCCAACATTTCCTTAATTATAAATTGGATTTGAAAGCAGACACCCTGAAGAAAAGCTAAGCAAATTATAAACAATTGTGATAAGATTTGTGTGATATCTTCATCCAAATTTTTTCACAATTGTCATATAAGGGGTTAGGGAAATAGGCACTTCTGTAGCAAACAATTGTTTCAAAATTTTCTTGGAAAAATAGGCATTTGGCTACGATGAATATAATTTACAAAGAATTAAAAAGAAAGCAATTTTCTCTTTAGAAACTCACATTTGCAGGTATTGTATCAAGAATGCATTATGCCCAGTAATAAACAGGTGTCAATTCATATTCAGGGCACATATTAACCATCTGACAATCAACCTGATGCCTGTTTGTGCAGTGCAATGAATTATGAATTTTCTTCCTTCTGTTTTGTTTTGTTTTTCTAAATATGCCCTGCTTTTAAAAATTTATTATAAATGGGCTTTAGAGAAAAGGAATAGATCTGCTGCAATCTGGATACATTTTTGTCTTATTTTGCTCTCATGCTGTGAGTATCTCTGAGTGTTTGCATTTATTCATACTCTAATAACCCAACTAAGGGCTGTGGGTGGTGCAAGTGGCTAAGACGCTGTGCCTGTTAACCAGCAGGCTAGGGTTTGAGACCCAGGTCAGCACCACAAGACAGGGTGAGCTCCTGTCCTTAGCACAGCTCTGCGACGCCAGCTGGATCCAAACATATCAGCTCTGCCTTTCCATTGGACTAATTCAGTGGTGTGGAGAGGGGGGATTTGCTGCTTGGGTAACAGCCTATCCTCCATAACAATCCAACCCAGGCTTTCGTGCTTTGCATGTACCGTATGCAGCGCTGAGCACGATACCATAGTCTTTCAAGACTGACGGAGGCCTGCTAATAACCCAACTTGACTACTGTCATACTATCTATGTGGGGCTGCCCTTTCAAAAAAAGCATCTGGAAGTTTTGAGTGGTACAAAATGCTGCTGTCCACATTGCACCTGTTAATGTAGCACAATTATTAAAGAGACAACTTGTGCAAAATGGGGTGGCTTGTGCAGTTACCAGAGCTCAATGGTTTGATTTTATGGGCATTTTGCTCCATCAGCTACTCTAGTTGCCCATTTGATTCCAACTCCAGTTCAAGGTGCTGGCATTGACTTTAAAGCCACTCACAGTCTCCAGATGCATCTGGTGGGGAAGGGTTTGCATGGTGGGCGACAGTTTGTGGGCAATACAGGCCAGGATCAAAATTAGCACCACTTTTTCCTATATACATCTCTCAGCTATCGTGGGTTGGTAGCTCCCTTGGGTATCCTTTTAGAAAGAAAGGCGGGCTATAAATCTAATAAATAAAATAAATTTGGTCATCTGATGGTCGTTGCCTGCAAGTGGAATCTCTAATTTAGGTTAGGGCATGGCAGAACCCAAGCAAGCCTTCTCTGTAATAATGCCAGAATTGTAGAACCCACTTCTCAGGGAGCTTGAGAACTGTCCCTTCCTTCATGGCCTTTCAGTGTAGGCTCAAAATACTTTTGTTTCATTTAGCATTTAATTGATGGTTTGCAGTTGTACCTGTATATAATTTGCTTTCCCCCTCCCATTTTCTTGCAGTTTATCACAGGTGCTATTATTTATTTCATTCCCAATTTCTTTTTAAATTGAATCTGCTGACCCTGATTGTTTTCATATGGAATACTTTAAGCATTCTAAGGTTATTTTTTTGAAGCTGCCTTGAGCATTTCACCAAGGGAAAGGCGTATAGAAATTTTAAAAAATGTACACCAATAGTGTACAATATACAATGTGTTTTTTACATTTTAAATTTGTAGTGCCACTCAAAATGCTGTTTCTTACTTTTAAAAGTCCTTAAGGGCCTGGAAATCACCTTATCTTTGTGGAGGGGGAATCCCCTTGCTATATTATTAATTGTTTTTAAAAGTTCCTCTTGTTGTTTTTATATGTATTTTTTTTCTGTTAGCCGCCTTGAGTCAGGTGAGACTTTGGCTGAGAAAGGCGGGATATAAATTATTTAAATGAATGAATGAATGAATAAATAAATAAATAAATAAATAAATATCACTGGGCAAGAATGAGTGCAGGCTGGCATATTGCCCAGACCAGACTTGCATCTCTTTGACTAAGGGCACAATCCTATTTTTGTCTACTCAGGTTGCATTGAGTTCAATGGGGCTTACTCCCAGGAAAGTGCTCTTAGGATTGTGCTCATTGGTCTTCCTCTTCCCATAGTAAACTGAGCGCTGGACTAACCTTCCCCCAGCAGTTGTGCAAAATTGTCTTATGGCACTTTTGTGACACTCCCTGACCAGCACTGGAATTGTGCTGGGGTTTATGCCAGCCTAACTGGAAGTTAGGATTGCAGCCTGTGTGTTGCAGGCCTCAATCTGGGCAACTATCACATGGAAAAACCTAACAAATCTTAACCATGTCTACTCAAAAGTAAGCCTCATTGTATTTGATGGGTCTTACTCCTAGGCAAGTGTCTTTAGGATTACAGCCAAAATGTCCAAGTGGCTGCACCTTACCTGAAAGCATCCCATTTGCATGCAAGATATTGACAGTATTTGGGAATTTCATGCCCTCCAGGGAAGAAAAAGGTTTATGGGTTTCAACTCCAACCATAGAAAAACCCTGCTCAGATTTTAATTTAATCTCCGCCTCTCTTGCACAACCGTACAAGCTTAATCTAGGCTTCATCTTAAAACAATATCTCAAGCCCTTCTATGATTTCTTAATCCAATTATTTTCCACATTCTTGAATCCACACAAAAGAATATCCCAACTCCACCCCATGAAAACCAGAGATGGCCTGTCAAAAGCCATTTCAAGAAAAAAAGGACTGGTTTGCCTTCATTCTTACCCTAACCTTTCTTAGATGTCCAGTACTTTCTGGAGACCCTTGTTTTGTGCTCCAACCCACGATCATAACCCATTCTCTCCAAGTTTCTGAGTTCAGCCATGTTTTAGTGCTTTAATATTTCAAGTTAGAGAAATACAGGGTTTCCAAGACCATTGCCAAAACAGAATGACAAGCTTCCAGCTATTTCACTTGGGAAACTGTAAGCTGTCACTATAAACTGTTTTCCATTATAGCTCCCAAGTGCCTCTAAGCTGTCGACTATTTTTCCCCTGGCAGTGGTAAAAGTTAAACATCATTACATGAGAGTAAGAAGGAAAAAAGGTTAGTTGAGAACAGGACTTGAAACATAAGCCACCAGAAAGTTTCCTCACTAGTATAGCTAAGGGGTAAGCCGGGGTACAGGATTCTGGGTACCATGCCTTTTTTTGGGGTGGGGGGGTGTCTCCATAAACTGGAAGTGTCTTTGTGAAGATGTTGGTTTTTATTGAAACTGGAAGTGCCTTTCTAAGGCCTTCAGGACACCTTCTTAGTTTCAGAGGGAGTATAGGGTGTTAAATGTTTATGATCTCTATGTGTCAGATGCCCTATACTGCTAAGAATGCTTCCCCATGTACTGGCTCCATTGTGACCCAACTATGGGCACAATCCAGAGCAAGTTCAGCCTGCTCTGCCCTAACTGCTCTCTCCTAACTATTCTGAATCCAGAGCAGAAGGTTATACTGCATCCAGAGAGTCAGGAAGCCTGGGCTGCCCTAACTGCTCCAGAGCATGCTAAGTAATTGACACATGGGGAGGTCTTGCTCCTGAGGAGACACCCCTCAGAACACACTGAACAAAGAACAGCTGTGGTGCCGACAGTGGTGACACAACTCTGCACATCACCCGGTGTGGAAGTCTGTGCGTCACCCCTGGGATGCGTGCACCCCCTACCTGGACTACAGAGTAACTGCTCTGCCCTAGGCAATGCTAAACATGCCCTCAACAGGCCTCTCCTGAACTGCTTAGGGCAGAGCAGTTAGGGCAGAGCAGGTCCACCTCTCTTAGGGCACCCTATCTTGCCTTGCTCTGCCCTAAGCCTCTTCCAGAGTAACTGGGGTGGAGCATCTTGCAGTTGCTCCAACCTAGTGTTAGATAGGGCAACCCAAGGGCTCTTATGTGGATAGATTAGTTGCTCTGGATTAGCTGCCACATATGGATTTCCTTTCCTGTGACACGACCTTGGTCTCTTCCACTGCCACCTTCTGGAAACTTGTGAAGACCATTCTTCACTACACATATGCCTCAGTGCAAACTCTTTGGGCACACCATAATGTGTTGCCTCTACTGTGAAGACCTGTACTGACTTTTTCCTTTCTAATTTGGTACACTATTATTTCAACTTATACTGCTTTCTTGATTCTGTGGCCTTTTTGGAGATCAAAATTTTGCAAATAAGACTTTTTAATGTCTCAATAAATAAACAAAACGTATTTACTTGAATATCCATATGTTTCCAAAGTGACATGTTGTTGGATCTTAATGAAGGGGGTGTTTGATGGCTGCTGCATGAACAATGTATGAATTAAGTTTCCAGTATCTACCTTGTGCATAGGATCTTAAGCTTGGCTATGAATATACACACAAGCACCCCAGTGAGGGGAGTCAAAGAAGTTAACAACCGGTTCTATGCCCAATAGGGCAGCCACTTTTAAATAGTTATTTTTAAACTTTAAATTTTTAAACTTTTTTTCTCTCTTGAGTGGGGGGAGGTCCTGTTGTGCCTAGAGTTTCCTTCCTGTGAGAGAGGAAGGGCTCTCTGGGATTCATGGTGCTGGTTTTCCGCTCTTTTTCCCATTCTCTTTTGAGTGGGGGGAGGTCCTGTTGTGTCTAGAGTTTCCTTCCTGTGAGAGAGGAGGGGCTCTCTGGAATTCATGGTGCTGTTTTTCCTCTTTTTTTTCTTTTGAGTGGGGGGAGGTCCTGTTGTGCCTAGAGTTTCCTTCCTGTGAGAGAGGAAGGGCTCTCTGGGATTCATGGTGCTGGTTTTCCGCTCTTTTTCCCATTCTCTTTTGAGTGGGGGGAGGTCCTGTTGTGTCTAGAGTTTCCTTCCTGTGAGAGAGGAGGGGCTCTCTGGAATTCATGGTGCTGTTTTTCCTCTTTTTTTTCTCTTGAGTGGGGGGAGGTCCTGTTGTGCCTAGAGTTTCCTTCCTGTGAGAGAGGAAGGGCTCTCTGAGATTCATGGTGCTGGTTTTCCGCTCTTTTTCCCATTCTCTTTTGAGTGGGAGGAGGTCCTGTTGTGCCTAGAGTTTCCTTCCTGTGAGAGAGGAGGGGCTCTCTGGAATTCATGGTGCTGTTTTTCCTCTTTTTTTCTCTTTTGAGTGGGGGGAGGTCCCTTTTATGCCTCAATGTTTGCAGCCTATTTTTGGAAGGAGGTAGGTCAGTCTGGGTCTTACCCTGCTGGTTGTTTGTACTGGAGGAGACCTCTGTACTGCCTCTGGTAGTGGAGCATGAGACTGAGTGTGACGTGAGGGTGAATCAGAGGTTGAATCATGTGGGTGTGCAAATCATATGAACGAGTCCTTGTCGAACCTACCTAGGAGAAGGAAAACTCCTACTAAACCTCTGCTGCCTTGTGGCTATACCCATTTATGGGAAAGGCTTCAGGAGTAAACCTCGAGGAAAAATCAGGAGCCGGAGTCCCGAAAGCAGTTCGTGACTGTGTTACAGTCATGTTCTGGTAACTCCTGTGATGCAGCTGGAACCCATCGTATTGGCTCTGACTTTCCATTGGACTATTTCAGTGGCGTGGAGAGGGGGGATTCTCTGCTTGGGTAACAGCCTATCCCCCATAATAACCTCCCCAGCCCTTCGTGCTCTGGAGAGGAACTCCAGCCTCGCATACAGCGTGGAAACAACACGGGAAGTGGCAGTTACTGGTTATAAGTCGTTGCTCGATTGGCGAAGAGCATGATGCCAGGGGCTACTTCCGATGGTGGGAGAGGTTATCATGCCTCATTGGGCAGCTATCGCCCACCTTAAGCTGGGCAGCCCCCAGCCAGTAAGATGCTGCCTCGCCACGGTCTGTTAACCTCACTGGGTGCATGGGGTTTAGGGTGAAAACCGACAAGCAGATCGACAACTCTGCACCATGCAACAAACATAAGAAAACTTCAGCCCTTAAGTTGGGGACCTGGAATGTTTGGACAATGACCCCCGGCTTTTCTGACGATTTGCAAGAACTGGATGACGTACGTAAGACAGCTGTCATTGATATGGAGCTGAGCAGACTGGAGATGGACATAGTTGCCCTTCAAGAGACAAGGCTGTCAGATTCAGGATCTATTAAGGAGAGAAATTTCTCATTCTTCTGGCAGGGAAAGCCATCAAGTGAGACTAGGGAATATTGAGTTGGCTTTGCAGTTAGAAACTCCCTACTTGGATCCATTATTCCACCTACTGGAGGAAGTGAAAGAATTCTGTCTCTGCAGCTACAGTCATCAGTAGGGTTGGTCACTCTTATTAGTGCATATGCACCAACACTTATCATCTTCAGCAGAATCCAGACAAATTCTATGATGATCTGGCTGCCACTATCAAGAAAATCCCTGAGAAAGAACCATTGTGGTGATTTTAATGCAAGAGTTGGATCTGACCATAGTACTTGGCCCGCCTGTCTAGGTCGTTTTGGCATTGGGAAGATGAATGAAAATGGCCAACGCTTGCTGGAGTTTTGCTGCTATTATGATTTTTGCGTTAGCAATACGTTCTTTAACACAAAGCCTCAGCACAGAGTGTCTTGGCGACACCCAAGATCAAAGCATTGGCATCAGCTTGACTTGATCCTCACCAGGCGCTCCAGCCTTCCCAACATTAAGATCACACGTAGCTATCAGAGTGCTGATTGCGATACTGACCACTCCTTGGTGTGCAGCAGAGTAAAACTGCAAGCAAAGAGGCTGCATCATTCAAAGAAGGAAGACCACGAATCAATATCAGCAAGACCTGCAGTCTGGAAAAAGTGATGGAATTTGACCAAGCACTTGAGGAAATTCTCCCGAGCCCGGCTGAGGCAAACACTTCTGAACGATGGGAACATTTCAAGAATGCTGTTTATACTACCGCCTTGTCAGTTTTTGGTAAGCAGGTTAGAAAGACAGCAGATTGGTTTGAAGGCCACTCGGAGGAGCTGACACCAGCCCTTGAGGAAAAGAGGAGAGCTCTAACTGCATATAAAGCCTGTTCTAGTGAGCGCAACCTTCAAGCCCTGCGAGCCGCCCGTAGCAAAGTCCAACAGATTGCCAGGAGATTATTGGCTGCAGCTTTGCTATCAGATCCAGGTAGCAGCTGACACAGGCAACATCAAGGGGATGTATGATGGCATCAAGCAGGCCTTAGGTCCAACAGTGAGGAAATCTGCCCCGCTTAAGTCCGCTACAGGTGAGGTCATCCAGGACCGAGCACAGCAGATGGCACGCTGGGTGCAGCACTACTCTGAGCTATACTCCAGAGAAAATGCAGTAACTGAAGAAGCATTAAACAACATTGAGTGCCTGCCTGTCTTGGAGGAGCTCGTCAGTGAACCAACTTTAGAAGAACTAAACGAAGCCCTGGATTCCCTTGCTTTTGGCAAGGCACCCGGGAAAGATAACATCCCTGCTGAAGTTCTGAGGTGCTGTAGAGGGACCATTTCCACTGAACTGTACGAGATATTCTGCCTTTGTTGGAGGGAAGGTGGAGTACCACAGGACATGAAGGATGCTAATATCATCACACTGTACAAGAACAAGGGTGACATGGGTGACTGTAACAACTACCGTGGCATCTCTCTTCTTAGTGTTGTAGGGAAGCTGCTTGCCTGAGTCATACTGAAGAGGCTTCAGGTGCTTGCAGAAAGAATCTATCCTGAATCACAGTGTGGATTTCGAGCCAACAGGTCCACCACTGATATGGTATTTTCCCTTCGACAGTTGCAAGAGAAATGTAGGGAACAAAGACAGCCACTCTTTGTAGCCTTCATAGACCTTACAAAGGCTTTTGATTTGGTTAGTAGGGATGGCCTTTTTAAAATCCTCCCCAAGATTGGATGCCCACCTAAGCTCCTCAACATCATCAGGTCCTTTCACGAGGACATGAAGGGCACTGTAGTTTTTGATGGCTTAACATCAGACTCCTTTCACATCCAAAGTGGAGTGAAGCAGGGCTGAGTCCTCGCACCAACTTTATTTGGGATCTTTTTTGCAGTCATGCTGAAGCATGCTTTTGGAAACACAACAGAGGGAATCTATCTCCGGACCAGATCAGACGGAAAACTCTACAATCCTTCCAGACTAAGAGCAAAGTCCAAAGTCCAGCTGAAATGCTTGCGGGAGTTCCTCTTCGCTGATGACGCTGCTGTTACTGCTCACTCTGCCGAAGACCTTCAACGACTTATGGACCGTTTTAGCAAAGCCTGCCAAGACTTTGGTCTAACAATCAGCTTGAAGAAAACACAAGTCATGGGTCAGGGTGTGGATCCACCTCCCTGTATCACAATCTCTGAACATGAACTGGAGGTTGTCCATGACTTTGTGTACCTTGGCTCAACTATCTCTAACACTCTCTCCTTAGATACTGAGCTGAATAAACGTACTGGTAAAGCGGCTACCACGTTCTCCAAGCTTACAAAGAGAGTATGGCTTAATAAGAAGCTGATGGAACATACAAAGATCCAGGTCTATATATCTTGCGTCCTGAGCACACTCTTGTACTGCAGTGAGTCCTGGACCCTTTATGCATGGCAGGAGAGAAAGCTGAACACCTTCCATATGCGCTGTCTCCAACGTATTCTTGGAATCACCTGGCGTGACAAAGTTTCAAACGACGCAGTCTTGGAACGTGCTGGAATCTCTAGCATGTTCACACTTCTGAAACAGTGACGTCTACACAGGCTTGGGCATGTCGTGAGAATGGCTGATGGTCGGATTGGAAAAGATCTCCTATATGGAGAATTAGTGCAGGTAAAGTGCCCTAGCGGGAGACCACAGCTGCGATACAAAGACATCTGCAAGAGGGATCTAAAGGCTTTGGGAATGGACATCAACAGCTGGGAAACCTTGACCTCTGATCGTTCAGCGTGGAGGCAAAAGACCCAGCATGGCCTTCTCCAACTGGAAGAGACACTTGTTTGGCAGGCTGAAGCAAAGAGACAGACCCGAAAGCAGTGAAAGCTGGGCCTGGGCAGGGGACGGAATTTATTTGTCCTCAGTGTGGAAGGGATGGACACTCTCGAATTGGCCTTTTTAGCCACACTAGATGTTGTTTCAGGACCTCCAATCAGAGCACGATACCATAGTCTTTCGAGACTGAAGGATGCCGATGATGTCCTATCTCTCGTTAACAACCAGTTCTATAGAGTAGGTGCGAACCTGCTGGAGCCCACCAGTGAAGCAACCCCTCCATTTATTTATTGGGTTTGGGACCAAAGTATCATCCAAAAGTAAAAACTTTTGAAAAGTGGAACTCAGTCTTTCTCAGCTTGCAAATGTTAAATGCTAAAAGACATAAACATCACTTGCAAAAGCCTAAATAACATGTTTTATTAACACAAAGCCAAAATACATAACAAATTACAGTACAATGAACAAAGGAATGTGTGGGTAATGAATATCTTACATATTTGAAAGAGAGTTACATAATGAAAAATGTCATAAGAAAATACCTTGGGCTGTAATCCTAAACACACTTCCCTTTAAGTAGCCCCCCTCAGATTTACTCCTGAGTAGGATTTAGGATTGCACTGAAAAACAGTTGGATCACCATGGCACATGCAAATCAACATAAGAGAAGATAACTTATCCCTTAGATGAGCAGAGAGAGGTTGAAAGAGTGAAGAATGTGTTGAATGAATGAGTTCTGGGTATAATTGAAAGGTGTTGAATGAGTAGAAGTGTTAGAAAACGAACCATCAGAAAGTGGGGGAGTTACCTCTAACCAACTCCCTAAGGCCTCATATATCTGCCTTTTGTAGCTCTGAGATGGAAGGCTGTAGTCAAAGGTGCTGCAGACAAGATCTGGGGTACTGTGCAAGCAAAACATATATTGTCTCATTGAGCCATGATAGGGTTTTAACATGAAAGTCAGATTTTAATTTCCATCATGGAACTGACTGGGCAAATCACTCTTGCTTTCCTGTCTACCTCACAACCTTGTTGTGTGATTACAATAAAGACTTTGCAAATTCAAAGGTATATGCAGTACACTATAATGGTATTATTGTTTAGACAGGGAATGCCAAACTCATTGCATACATAAGGCCAGAGTTAGAATTTATGGTGCCTGCCACGGGCCAGAGGTGACATCACTGTGCATTAAGCAGATGTTGTCCAGAAATTAGCATTTTGTTTTTACGCAGAAACTCATTAGCTGCAAATGACAAAAAAGTACAAATCTTGTTCATATTTTCAAGACATGAGGCCAATTTCCAAGTGAATGCTGGAATAATTGATTCTGGGTGCCAGATTTGGCCCAGGGGTTTGGCCCATTTGACACACTGATTTAGACAAATCTTCAGTGACTAACAAGGATTGAGTTGAATTAAGCAGTTTTTTAGTATGGAAAAAATTTATTTCATTACATTTTTGTGTACATTGTGTTGTCAATATTTTTTTGTTTTTTTGTGTACATTGTGTACATTTTTGTGTACATTGTGTTGTCAATACATTGTGTTGAATTCAGATCTGTAACAGGGACCTCTCATTTCAAGTAAAAAAATATCACATTTATGTTCAAGATTGTTTGGACCTTTCCAGAGTTCTATCAGTTGCCAAAACAAACTGTAACTGAGGTTTATTTTGGTGTGTTTTGTTTTGTTTAATGCAAAAGATTTTTAAAGTCATTTGTGTGTATCTGTTTCATTAATTCTTGCCTCCCTTCCATCTGCACCAAATCTTCCTGGCTTAAAAGAATAAAATGATCACAATGTAACAAGAGTATCACGAAACACTGAACAAGGTAATTTAAACCAAGACTTGTTCATACCCATGAACATCAATTCCATATTCCAGCTGAGGCTGTTGGAGAGAAAATGGCAGAAGTTCCTAAATTCTCCAGGAGTTGGGAAACTGCTGTTAAGTTTTTCCAGGGAGGTTCTGTTCTTAAAAAGAACATTTTTTTGCAAGTTCTTGCAAAGGCAGTGATATTATCACACTGCTGCTAGGAATAAGGATTTTTTAGAATTCATCTTAGGCAGTAAATTTACCTTCGGCTGGCCTCTGGAAGGAACAGTGGTGGGTTGCAGACCCCTTTGTATGACTCCCAAACTTCTAAAAACTTCTAAAAATATTTTTTAAATCATACACTTCCTGTTTTTGTTATGATACTACTAACTATCTATAAATAAAATACACATTGAAATGAATGAGGAGCCAACTGAAATTGGCACTTGACCCACCTAGTGGGTCCTGATCCACAGATTGAGAAACATTACTATTCTGATAGAAACCATTTGCAAGAATGGACCAAAGAATGCTCCATAGACAGTGCTGAATGGAAGACAATTTGCTCACTGTTAATGTCAGTGAGCCTCTGGGTTCCTTTAATGCCCACCCAGCAGATTAAATAATACTCCTGAACCATAGACAGAATCTGCTCTGCTTCCAGTCATGTTTTGTCTGGCAAGATTTATTCTTGGTAAATCCATGCTGGGTTCTTTTGATCACCAAGTACTTGTCTAGATGTGCATAAATTGTGTTTTATGACTTGTTCTAATATCTTCCCCAGGACTGAAGTGAAACTGACTGGTCTATAATTTCCTGCGTCTTCTTTTTTCCCTTCTTAAAGATTGGGACTACATTTGCCCTCTTCCAGTCCAGTGCCACTTCTCCACTCCTTAAGGATTCCTTAAAGATGATCGACAGAGGCTCTGCAAGGACACCTGCCAGTTCCTTTAGAACTCAAGAGTGCAGCATCCAAATGACTTGAATTCATTTAGGGCAGTTAAGTGGTTTCGAACCAATTCTCTGTCAATCTTTCTCTGCTGTTCTGCACCATCCATATTTCCACTATCAAGTGGGGGTGCAAGCACATCCCCAATTCAGCCAATGATCCCGCACCCCAATTTGCACAGCCCTCCTTCCGAGAATAGATGGACGCAAAGAAGGAGTTGAGCAGCTCTGTCTTCTCCTGGTTTCCAGACACCTGTTGTCCATCTTTGTCCAGGAGCAGCCCCACCCCCTCATCTCTTCTCCTGTTCCTTTGGGCATATCTAAAGAAGCTCTTTTTTTAATCCTTGACTCTCCTGGCCAGCCTCAGCACATACTGAGCTTTAGCATTCCTGACCCCTCCCTACAGGACCGGGCTATCTTTCCAGTCTTCCAGTGCCTATACCTCTCTTTCTTTAACTTCAGCTGATTCCCAAGTTGCTTGTGGAACCAGCCTGCTTTTTTGATGTTCCCTCCCTTTCTTTTTCATAGGAATTGTTTCTGATTGTACTTGTAGGAGCTGCTTCTAGCTCCTACCCATCTTGGGCCCCTGTTCCGGTTAGTTCATCAACCCATGAGATCCCACCTATGATTCTTTTAAGCTTGTTAAAATCAGCCTTCCTGGAAACCAATGTATAGGTTTCACTGTGCACTCTTTTTATTTCCCATAACATTCTGAATTCCAGCAGTTCGTGATCGCCTTCTCCTAAAGTTCCTGCTACACTGATCCAGTCAATCAGTTCTTCATGATTTGTTAAGATCAGATCAAGGATGGCCTCTCCCCTTATTGCTTCCTCCTCTTTCTGGATAATGAAGTTAACTTCCAGGCCCATCAGGAACTGGACCTTTAGTTCCTATAGATCTGAACATTCAGGATATCACAGATTTTCAAATATTGTTTTCTTTATCTCTGTTTTGAAAAGAGAAAATAAAGCATCAGAATGCCGGTTTACAGAGGCCGATGATACCTAGTTAAATATTTCTTACATGTTTTCAAGGCTGTCTCCTTGGAAACTGGATTTTCAGCTCATCTGCTTATCCTTTTCTTTGGAGCTCAGGTACATAATGCATTATAGGAATTCATTAGGAACCAGAGAACGCTGGTTGCTCTGTCAGTTTCCCATCATTAGTATTCCAGAAGCAGAACAGCAGAAAAATGTATATAATTTTCTGCTTGTTCTCCTACTTGTCTCACTGCAGAAGTGAGCTGTTAGTTGATCGGAGCTTCAGTAACAGTGGCCTTGGATAGATGCCGGAAAGTGTCTGTCTTGGAAAGGCACGTGCATTTAAAATGCGCACTTGCAAGGCTGGAAGAACTAAGCAGATGAAGATGACCTGGCTGGTTAGGACAACCATGGATGTGAAAACAAATGCATACTTTTGTGAAATGTTGAACTTTCCTAAAAAGGATCCCTGAATGCATTGGACGAACACACAATCGAAAAATATAAAGCACAGTCAGGTATGTAGAAGTCATTCCATCTCTGCCTGTTCAGAATTTTAAGGTTGCCTCTCTATGAGCTAAGGAGGCTTTGAGCGGCATGAAGTTGTCCTTACTAGGAAGAAACTGTACATTTGGCTCATTTTTTGCTGGTATTTCCCCTCCTCGTGACTCAGTGAAATGGCTTAGGTACAATGAAACCACAACTGTCCAATCCTAACTTAACTCTCACCTGACAATGTAGCCGCACCAATAGAGCATCGAGGGTATCCTTGAAGGAGGCAAAGGATCCTCACGATTTTACTCTGGGTCGCATTCTCTGAGGATTGAGGGTCCATTTTGTTAGCACAGAAACAAGGAGAGTGAGGTTCCTCAAGGATCCACACTCTCACCTCCATTCTGTCTGCCCCTTCCCTACCCAGACATTATCCTGTTCCTCCCCTGCCCCACCCCGTCCATCACACATCCCACAATCTTGTCCATCCCAGTCAACCTCTGACATTTGTGGAAGTCACAATTGTGCCATTTGTGGCAGTGTCTCTGGAATTGATGTTGCTGACAGTGCACCTCCTTATGGTCATTCACATCAGTGGAACTGTTGATCCCAGTTAGGGATCATCAAGCCCAGTTAAGCCCGGACTATAAACTGAACACAATGGCTGAATTCCTAACCCCTGGTTAGGCTGGCATAAGCCCCAGCATAAGTCCCATGCTGGCCTACCATAAGACACTTCTGTGCCGTTCCTGGGGGAGAGTTAGGCCAGTGCACGGACATGCTCTTGCCTCCCTACATCACCATGAGAAAAGGGAAGACTGATGAGTTGTGCCAGCATAGGTTAGGATTGCAACCTAAGGCTACAATCTTATCCACACTTTCCTAGGAGTAAGCCCCATTGATTGTAATGGGACATACTTCTGAGTAGACAGGCATAGGATTGAGCTACTGTTTAAATTTGTATTCACAGAGCCAAGTTGTTGGCTCATTCATCTCTCTACCCACTACGTTTCTCTTATATATCACATTCTTATGCACTAATAGGATTAATGTTTCTTTTAAAAAAAATTCTGTCATGTATCCTTGACCATATGGCTGAAGAGTGAATATTATAATTCAGTATAGTCAAACTATGTGGTTAAATCACTCTGCCTGTTAACCAGCAGGCCAGAGTTCGAGACCCGGGTCGGCCCCACAAGACAGGGTGAGCTCCTGTCCTTAGCCTAGCTCTGCAATGCCAGCTGGATCCAATCGTTTCGGCTCTGCCATCCCATTGGACTATTTCAGTGGCATGGAGAGGGGGGATTTGCTGCTTGGGTAACAGCCTATCCTCCATAACTATCTAACCCAGGCTTTCATGCTTCACATGCAGCATATGCAGCACCGAGCACGATACCATAGTCTTTCAAGACTGACAGAGGCCTGCTTCGTCAAACAAATCTTCACTCCCTAACAGAACATTACTATTTTGGTTTGTGTGAATGGCAAACCATGAATGACCAATAGGAACAAGTTTCCAAAGAACAATGTTCAGATCCTTCAAATTATCAACTTCATATTTTTTTAAAAAAATGCATATTGTTGCAACTGTAAAAATACTGAGAACCAAGCAAATGTAAGTTTCCATAAAAAAAGAGATATATTAAAATGTTATATCCAGAGGACATAACTGAAATGGCTGCATATTCAAATGATAAAGTGAATAAGTAAAAAGTCTACTACTCTGAGTGTTGTTGAAAGAGCTTTTGAAATGATTGTATTATTCATGTTCTTCCCCAAGGTTCATGATATGTTCATTTCCATTTATACGTACAGCACACATCAATCAATTTTAAATCTTATATTTTCTGGTATCTTGGGTAAATGCAGTTACATTTTGGAGTTGTACAATGTGCATCTTAAGTAGAATATTTCTCACAATTCATCCTGGAAGCATCAGTAATATACTTTTAGTATGGATGCTATCATTCTTTTTTAAAATAGCATGGATCCAAAAGCATTTTTCTGCCATTGGAAAGCCTCCTCTGTCTCTGAAAAGAAAGATATTTCTGCCCTCACACTGTCCCCCAAATCCAGAGTAACTACAGGAGCACGTAAGAGACTTTGCGTGCACCCGTAGTAACTGCACCACCTAGTGAAAACCTATGGGAAATTCATATTGGAATCCAGAGTAAGTTGTTCTTACACCGGAGCAAGGACTCCTGTAGTTACTCTGGATTTTGCCCTATGTGAGGAAAGGGATCCCAAAATCAAACACATTTTTCAATTCTCACAAGTTGTTGCGGAGGGCCACACACATATTCTTTCTCAAAGGATTTTCATGGCCCATTATATGCTATAACCTGTATGGTCCTTATTCATCATGCCTGATACACTGTAACAGTTGTGCAAGAATTCAAAGAACAATGCAAATACATCTTCCACTTCTGAACAAGCATTTCCCAAATTTACAGCACAATCCAGAGTAATTACGGGAGCTCTTATGTCGATGTAAGAAAAATTTACTCTGGATTGCTCTATGAATTTCCCATTGGTTTCCACTAGGTGGCACCATAACTACGTCAATGTAAATGTCTCTTACCTTGATATAAGAGCACCCCTAGTTACTCTGGATTGTGCTGTTTGTGTGGTCACAGTATTCTACTACTGTGGTGGCCTCCTAGGAAACATTCCATGATGGTGGACTGAATCACTGCCAACATCCTGCAGCACCTCTGTGAGTTCACCCCAACATCCTCATGCACTGTGGTGCACAATCTGGTAACCATTGGGGTAAACCTTCATTGAGTATGTAATCCTAACTTTCCTTTTACCATTAAACACAATGTAGTTTGTTTGTAAGTAGTCATGCATAGTTAGGATGCAATCCTAACCTCCAATTAGGAGAGACTAAGCTCCGATATATGTTCTGTGCTGGTGTGGGGTGTCACAAAAGTGCCAATAAGGCAAGTAGGAGAAGTTCCCCCCATAACATATACACCTGCTATAAACATTCCCCAAAACCAAATCCCTTGGCTGATGAAACCATATACTCTTCCAACCTATTTTTATAGCGTGTCCAGAAGCTCACCAAGGCTATGCTAGTTAAGGTAGGTCTTCTGCAGATAGGGAGACTCCACACCACACCTTCCATCCCTTGTACCTATTGGGAATTAGGCACTTCTGCCCCATTCCTGGGGGAGGGTTAGACCAGAGCACAGACATGTGCTTGCCACAATGGGAAAGGGAAGACGGATGAATTGTGCTGACCTCAATTAGGATTGCACTATAAGTCTACTTAAGTTTTAGCGGGGAGACTTAGAGCACAATCCTAACCAGGTCTACTCAAAAGTAAGCCCCATTGTGTTCAATGGGTCTTACTCCCAGGAAAGTGTCTTAAGGATTGCAGCCTTAGGGTTCAAATTTCCACTTAACTGAGATGTTCACTTGACCACATTGTGCCAATTGGCTTCTCTTTGCCCAAAGTGCCTCACGAGATGGGTGGGGAGGGGATAAAATGTGAAAACCCCTCTGAAGTCCTTGGAAAAAGAAAACCATCTGATAATATGATAAATTAAAAATTAAGCATCAGTAAACTTGAAATCTTCAACTTCTGATTAAAGGGAGAGAAGGAAAAGTGCATTGGGATTAGTGATGGAATATTACAAAAATCAATTGATTTGTGTTAATTAAGAAAGTGACATTGAACTTATTAGGGTGGTTGTAAAGGGTTCATTTTTTCTGGAAAAACATGTTTCTCTTTGGCAAGTGTGATTACTCTTTAGAGGAGTTCTTCCTCCAAAGGAAATGCTCCTTCCTCTGGAGGAAGATTCCTTCTTTAGAAGTGAATCTTTCAGTCCACCCACTGCTTAGTTGCCTGCCAGCAACTTTAGATTTGTGACATGCTTGAATACTTCTCTGTGTGGTGTTGGGTGCCTGCCAGGAGTGTAAGGCCCAGGCCAGGAGAGTGAGCCCCACTGATTAAAATAGGGCTTAACATTAGAGTAGACATGCAAGGCTAGGATCTCAGGCTTCTTCCCACTGCCCCCATACATAGGAGTGAGCCCCATTGACTGTAATAGTCTTAACTTCAGGGTAGACATGCATAGGCTGGTCTCTCAGGAGAGGCTGAGGAGGTGCTGGTGGAAAACCAAAACTGGCCGTATCCTGGTTGGAACTTTTTTTTTGCTTTTTGTCAAGACATTGCTTGTATATCAAATTAAAATTTATTAGAAATATTTGCTTGTCTTGCAAAACACTCTCAATCCAAGTTACTCTCAGTCCATGTTTTTACTGTAGATAAATAGGTACCACCTTGGTGGAAAGGTAAACAGTGTTCCATGCACCTCAGCAGATTGTCATGCTGGCCACATGACCACACAGACATTTATGGACAGCACAGCCTCTTTGGCTTAGAAGAGGGAATGTACACCGCATCCTTCAGTCAGTCATGTACAACCTGTGGGACACACATTTACCTTTTACCATATAAATGGCTAAGGAACATGGCACTGCTTTTGATCTTTCTTTTCTCCTACAATCATCATTTGTACAATAAAAATTTTGTTGCGTCTTCATTCTAGCTCTCCTCTTCCTGCCCTATTGAGCTGTACTCCCCGCCACTGAATACATTCTGGACGTATGCAGTAAATTTCCCCCATGAGTGCATGTTCTGAAAAGCATACCCAGTTAACAACCTCCAGCCATCTATACTGTCATAGAAGCATAATGCTCCATCCAGCCAGATAAGCTCATTTGAAGTTATGGCATGCATCACCCAAGAGATGTATATTTTAATAATACCCATCTGGTCCTTGAGAGGCTCACTTAAAAAAAGAAAGACTGAGGGGAATGAATTCCTGCAGCTGAGTGAATTTGGATAATGACATCTCATATATCGGGTCCACTGCACCAGATACTTGATATCACATGTAATTGTTTTATTCATCACTTTTTAAAAATCACTCCTACAGCAGTGGGTTGTCTTTTGTTTGGAGCTGGAATGGAAAGACTAGTTATGAAGATTGAAATCAGACTGATAGATTTTCTTTTAAGATGGATTTGGTATGTCTTAACAAAGGAATATTGTCAAGATTTTTATGAATTCTTCCTCGACCATAATAATAAACTGTGCACTGCTTTAAAATAAAAAAAAGAGTTTTATTCCCGTGAATGACACACGAAGAAATGGAAGAGACTGATTGTACCAAAAATTGTTATGTAATGCCTCAAGGATACACAATATTTTTGGGAACTTATTTTTTTAAGTTAACCCCTGAAACCATTTTTCTATTTGGTTTTTCCATTGGTAGTGAAGAAGTTGTGGTTGTGGAAAGTTGACAGAGTGGCAACTTTCACAGATATAGTGCTCCTCCATACCTGCAAAGGATGTATTCTTTGCACTGCCCTACATCCCATGGATATGGAAACTACAGATAAAAGGGACCTAGTATATTCAGTACAATACTACTCCACAGCCCCTTATGTCTGTCCCATGCCCAATTCTTTATTTTAGCTTCTTTATCCTGGTGCTAAGCAAGTCTAGCTGCAATCCTAAAGACACTTACCTGGGAGTAAGACTCACTGAACACAATGGGAGTTACTTTTGAATAGACATGGTTAGGAATGTGTTTTGTGTCTCTTTCCAAGGTTTCCCCACAGGTTTTACTACTAGTTCTAACCAACTGCAGGGTATGGTGCTCACCCCCATTTTGAAGCGCTGTCTGAAGATGTCTCTGTGGTCATGCGGCCAGCATGGAAAGCTGTTACCTTCCCACCAAGGTGATACTTGTTTATCTAGTTTGTTTGCATTCACTTGTTTGCACTCCCATGTGTTCGAACTGCTTGGTAGGCAGAAGCTGAGCAAAGGACGGAGCTCATTCTGTCTTGTAGCACCAGGTCTCTAGCCAGCTGGTTGACTTTTTAACCAGCTGGTTGACTTTTTAACCACTGAGCCACTATAGACCTTACTGAATGCTACTTTACTTCCCTTTACAAGATTTTTACTAGTATTTCCCTTTACTGAACACTAACACAAGAATACAGAAGGAAGGAAGACAACCTGAATGTGAGGAGAGATAATAACAGGAAGCAAGTATTGTCCTGCTTCCTGTTAATATTCAGATTATTAACAGGAATATTAACTCTAGTATGCAGGCTGCCTGCCTGCCTTCCTTTGGCATTCCTGTTTTATTGTTCATTTAGCATTTAGCACCAGGGTTTGGGGAGTCATAGGAGCTACGAAAAACCACTGTAACCAGATCCATGGATACTGGAGGGACACACCAGTATAGCTTTGTGTGCAATTCTTCCCAAGCATAGAAGATTCTATGAAAGATTCCTTGGATGCCACTCAAAGCCAAGGACATGAAGGAGGAATTCTTACATCTCATCATTTCAGGGTCAGCCCAATACCTCCTAAAGTCTGAGATGGCCAGCTTCTGCTCCTCCGGTTCTCCAATTTTCTTGCTCAGCACTCTCCACATCTTTCCATTTGATCTTCATTCAAGGGCAGGTGGAGTTCACGTATATCCCACGTGACCAGAATGATGATGACCCAAAACAACCTGGCCTTGCACAAAGATTCAAAAAATAAACTAAGCAGAGCAGCCTACAGCTTTACAATATAATTAAAACCAGGATGCATGAAGAAAGGAAGGACGTATCCTCCTGGCAATACTGTAACCTTCTTGTATGTTGATTTGCATGAATTACTATATGCCAACAGAGCAATGATAAGAGTCAGGGGCCTGGCAGGCTAGCAGCATTGGACTAGTAGGAGGATCATAGAATGGCACAGCCAAGCGATACAGACCAGTACTCATGCTGCTATATCTCTGTGGTTCCTGTATCTCCAGATATGATAATTTCTCTTTTTCACCCTGGCAAGTTTGACACGATGTTCCCACCTACTCAGTAGCGTGCCTTTTAGACGCCTCTGTGAAGAATGGATTCTACCACAGATTTCTTCCAAATGATTTCATTCTATTACGAGCTCGGTGCACATTCCATTCAATTTACAGTTTTCTCTTGCTTTGTCATAGTGATCATTTTCTGCTCTCTTAAGCCTCAGAATTTTTTTATCCTGGCACCCAGTGTTGTGGGAAATGGAACTAGTAAACCGTGGAGACATCTGACAAAGGAATGCTGAATGCTGTTTAAATATGCCAAGAGCATGTTCTTCCTCCTGTCTGCCCATATGGATCTATGTTATGGAGAACAAAGAGGGAATAATATTGGAGCTATAGCCAAGGACTACTTTATGCCCATCACTGTGCACTGTCTACTTCATTGATTTATGCTCTCTCTCTCTCACTCACTCACTCACTCACTCAACCAGCCAGAGGCCCAGGACGTCAAGGGAGCCACCAGTTGAATAGGTTTTGGAATCACTATACTAGTTTATTGTGTGTTTATTTATCTTTTTCATACGAGAGGAGAATCCTGTAATGCAGGTCCACACCTGGAGTAAGAAGTGGATCAATCCAGACACAAGTTTGATTCACAGTGTGAACTCAGCTTAGAAGCTATCAATTGTCCCGTGTGATCCTTCTGCTCAAATAATGGAGTTTACACACACACACACACACACACACACACAGAGAGAGAGAGAGAGAGAGAGAGAGAGAGAGAGAGAGAGAGAGAGATGGGTAAAAAATCCGGATGGGATCCTGACTTGGTATTATGTGGGCACAGGACAAGAACATCATATCTCAATATGTGCTGCACAAGATGCTACACATAAAACTGTCCTTCACTCTTGCACAATTTCTTCCGCAAGTTACAGTGCAAAATGGCACCTGTTTTCCATATGTGTTCCTTAGGCTATAATCCCATTCCAAGATCAACAGCTCTTGAAGTCCATGAAATCCTGAAAAATTAAGGCTGCAATTTTAACCTCCTATTAGGCTTGCCTAATCCTATCTTGTGCCGACCTGGGGGTGTCATAAAAGTGCCATCAGACACTTCTGTGCCTCTCCTGGGAGAGGCTTAGGCCAGTGCACAAACAGGTGGTTGTCTCCCTACATCATTTGGGAATAGGAAGTGGGGGCAATCTTTGAATGGTCCATGCTATACTGTATGAGGCATTCTGGACACAATCCTAACCAATTTAGGCCAGCATAACTCACCCATGGGGTGACAGTGCTTGTCTGTGAACTGACCTAGCCCTCCATCTGAGAAGTGGTTCAAAAATGCCTCATGGTGCTTTTGTGACACCCTTAGGACAGCACAGGACTTGTGCCAAGAGTTATGCCGTCCTAAGGGTTAGGATTCTTTTCCTTAATTTTATTCATCAGCTAGCATAATATAGTGGTTAAAAGATCTGACAAGGACTCAAATATCTACCCAGGCCTGAAACTCACTAGATAATCTTGTATGGAAAAGAATGGAGAAAGGCAACTCTGTGCAACAGTTTAGACTGCTCCAGTTTTGAAACTCTTGGATGTGAACATACCACACCTGGTAATTAGGACCTCTGTAAACAGAACAAATAAATCATTTTATATTCTTTACCATTTTTATTCTTTTCCCCTTTGCTACCAAATTTGAGCTCACTCATTTGAGCAGAGCTTAAATCACACACTGGGTCTGTTCAATGAAAGCTTTTTGCCTGCCACTGCTTGGACTATGGCTAAACATACTGGAACTCATCAGTGGCTGCTAATCTAAATGAAAACATAGCCAATTTCACTAGGAGCTCTTTATCCATTCACTCCACACAATCTAATAGACCTTATTTGTGATATATAACCTTCTCAGTCAAGAGGACAATTCAAAGAGTCCTACATTTTGTCACCTTTCATTTGCACCCATTCAAGTCTGCCACAACCACCACCTTCCAGCAGCAGTAGATAAAAGTCACATCCAATCTTGTTTGCTTTCCATCCACTAAAAATGAGCAGAAAATGGATTCTCTACCTCCTTACATTGCTACTGGTATAAAAAGCAGGCCTCCGTCAGTCTTGAAAGACTATGGTATCGTGCTTGGCGCTGCATACGCTGCACGCGAAGCATGAAAGCCTGGGTTGGATTGTTATGGAGGATAGGCTGTTACCCAAGCAGCAAATCCCCCCTCTCCACGCCACTGAATTAGACCAACGGAAAGGCAGAGCCGATATGATTGGATCCAGCTGGCGTCGCAGAGCTGGGCTAAGGACATCACCCTGTCTTGAGGGGCCGACCCGGGTCTCGAACCCTGGCCTGCTGGTTAACAGGCACAGCGTCTTAACCGCTTGCGCCACCCACAGCCCACTGCTACTGGTGTAGATCTTTCAAATGCAGATCTGTAGGACTTTTGGTTTGAAGGAGTTCCTTGAAGCTGATATGGAAATTTACCTTGTGATCTCTTTGGTTCAGCTGAGTGATGTTAACTGAAAGATGTTAGAAGCAACATTCATTTCAAAATGGATTACTTTATTAAAACAACTGTTGTCACAAGCTGTCCTCTCCATGTTGCAGGCCATGGAGGTATGCAAAGTCATGTGCTAATTAAGCAAAGAATTTTAGACTTAAGAATAAACTTAAATTACACTCATATTATATATGCATATGGCGCTAGGGTTTGCCTCGCAGCCAAATATGGTAAAGGTTTGTTCCTTCAGCAGGAGGGTTTGGAATCCAAACTGGGTTTGGAATAAACTGATGACACAAATTTAAGTCTTCTTTTTAATTCATGTTACCATTTAATTCATGTTATCTTACCTTTTAATGCTTTGACTCTCTGGTTTTGATAACCAGTTATGTTTTTAAATATTGCTGTGTTATTTTTCTTGCTCCCACAGATGTATTATATACTTATGATACCTAACTTTTTATTTTGTAATTACCTAGAGTTATGCAGATAAACTTACTTACTATATCCTTTCAGGAAGAGGACTTTGGGCAAACACTCCCTCTGTGTATTGGAATGCAGGAACTCTGGTTTGTGAAAGGAATGTCTAGCAACTCCAGAGTAGCAGCCTATCTATAAAGCATACTCAGCTAGTCACCAGATTTTTAAAATTTTGAGCTTTACAGGTTCACAAAAGTGTCTCAAAATTTCTTTAACAAGGCTGCAATCCTAACCCCGTTTGTTGTTTAGTCAATCAGTCGTGTCATTCCCTTTGGGACCCCATGGACTGCAGCGTGCCAGGCCCCCCTATCCTCCACCAGCTTCCAAGGTCTGTCCAAATTCATGTTAGGCTTCCACAGCTAGGCCACCAGTTAGACCACCACAAGTCCTGGCACAAATCACATATATTACAAAAATGCTGGGGTGGGGGGTGCTGTTAGGCCAATGCACAGAGCCAGCACTAGTGGAGGCAGGATCAAGCAGCATTCTGGATTGTGCTACCCATGTGCCTATCTTCATAGGCATCTGTTCCCAAATTGTGGGTCATGATCTTCTGTTTGGAAGGTCATGAAAATGACAAGCTGATAGTTGAGGAGGAAAGTGTAGAGCCCTATGGAAAGTGAAACTGAGCCACATGTGCATGTTTGAGTAGGCAACTGTGTCCACTTTGAAGAGCAGGCTGACAGGAATGCAACACTGCCAGAAACTCAGCCAAATATGTACATTTATTCAACACTAGGAAATGTGCATTGGTTTTAAGAAAGGACAACTGAATGGGAACACAATGCCACCAAAATGGTCTTGATCCAATGAGCATGAAGTTCATCAGACAACTCCAGAAGGTGCTCCCCTCCACAGTATAGTAAAGACTGAATCTTCAGCAGGTGGTAAAGTGTCCATTTTTTGATTCACACACTTTGAACATTAAGTACACCACATTTTTCTTCTATTATTGCACAGTAGAAAATGAACCTCTTCTGACTTCTTGCTTGCCATTCCTTTGCATGTGCCTGACCGTTGGATTCATCCCTCCTTCCCCTGGATTCCTGCTGTTTATTTCCTTACTTTTTTCTCTGCTGAACACTTAATTTCCCCACAAGACAATGTCAGACCAGAAAGCTTATTTGTAATGACTATGGGGGGAACCTTTTTTTGCCCAACTGCAAAACACAGGCCATAGCAGACAAATGCTGCATGCGCATAATGAAATGAATAATGCTTCCTGAAAGGTGGTAGTCAGCCATTTCGGGATGTGTGAAGGAGAAGTCACCAGGGGAAGTCATGATTAATATGACCCCTCTAAAACCATTCCTTGTTTACTCATCCTCAAGCTAACAACGCTTATTTTAAAAGACAGAGCAAACCAAAAGTACTGTATTGCCTTCAAGCAACAATGATTGCAAAACTAAAGTTAAAAAAGCATTTGCTATATAAACCCTCCTATAAACAGTTCAAATATTTGAAGCAGCTCTAATGTAATTAACTAACATAGGGCACAATCCAGAGTAACTACGGGGAGTCCCTGCTCCGGTGTAAGAACAATTTGCTTTGGATTGCAATATGAATTTCCCATAGGGTTTCACTAGGTGGTGCAGTAACTATGGGTGTACGTAATGTCTCTTATGTGCTCACGTAGTTACTCTGGATTGTAGGTAAAATTAACAAACTCTATCATAATTAACGAGTGATCCTAACTTGTGCTGGAACATGCAGGCCAGTTGGATTGCACTGTACCCAATGCAAGTTTGGTGCTGCTGTGCTACCATGGAGCAAGTGGAAACTTCCACTGACCCTGCGTAACACAGCAGCATCCTAATGGGTTTACTTGGATGTGTGCCACCTCAGAAGGTGGTGCAGAGCTGAGCAGATCAGAGCAGCCTAAAGTTGCTCAGCACTATCCAGAGAATGAGAATTGGATCTAGGATAACTGGTGAGTCCCAGCTCCTACCCTCAGGAATGCTCTCCATCTGCCCTCCACTGCTCCAAAATATAATTCCAGATTTCATTATTTGAATTGCAGATACCATTGTTATGTTATATTCTTCCGGATCCCATATTTGGGGGAAATGGCATCTTACAGAGCTTCTCAGTTCTACCTACCCCAGAAGTCCATGAGGCCACTCCTCTGCTTAGTTCTAGGAGGCTTTTGAGAACTTTTCTGTTAATGGAATAGCTTTAGGGTACAATCATAATGAATTTTCCAGCTCTGGGGAAAGGGCAATGCAACTCCAAACTAAGGGAACAAACATTGAGGAGGACTCCATGACTGCATCCCCCCAACTGCAGGATGTAGCATATGCCACAGTTATGTTAGTGCTGGAACATTGGTTAAGATTGCAACCTGAATGTATATTTTACTTTTTATATTGTTTTGTCCCTTGATTTGAGCATATACTAGGGTTCCATTCAGGGGTGTGTGGAAATAGTCCAATAGTCAGTGGGGTGTGGAAATAGATGGTAACACAAATGTAATGCCCTCCCTCTCACTCTGTCAAAAATCCACATGCAAATGTATCATAAAAATGCAGTTCTTCAATAACCTCCCCTCACTAGCACTCTGAATTTTTAATGCACTTTACAGAGAAACCCAGTGTACAGTAATTAAAAGATTTCTGCATCCTTGCCTAGGAATAAAACATGGAGAATTGAGAGGGATTTCATTCCAGGGTAAAAGTAAAACAGAAGAAGAACAAATGGTGCTTGGAAAACGGCGAAATATGGGCAGCCCAATTTTATTAAAATCCCCTTGCACCAATGCAACAGGGCCAGCATAGCTTCACTGTATTTCACAAGGGTACATTTGTCTCCTTAACCAGAAACTACAGCAATGGGTGGCGCATGTGGTTAAGTCACTGTGCCTGTTAACCAGCAGGCCAGGGTTCGAGACCCGGGTTGGCCCCAGTCCTTAGCCCAGCTCTGCGACGCCAGCTGGATCCAATCGTATTGGCTCTGCCTTTCCATTGGACTAATTCAGTGGCGTGGAGAGGGGGGATTTGCTGTTTGGGTAACAGCCTATCCTCCATAACAGTCTAACTCAGGCTTTCGTGCTTCACATGCAGCGTATGCAGTGCCGAGCACGATACCATAGTCTCTCAAGACTGATGGAGGTTCTGCCAAATTATTGGCAAAAATCCAAATTGATCTGTATTGGCATATCTGGTCCAGGAAGGGGGATAGGATCCAGAAAGCACCATTGCCACTGACCTCCTTCCAGGATCTAAACTACCCACCCTCTGCCCTTTCCACTTCTCTGCCCGAAGATAGAAATTTGTCTGTCAGGAAAAACTGAAATACATCATGCAGGAAAAACACCTAATGAAAGATACATTATCCAAATTGCCAACAGGTGTACTAGGAAGCTGTCTAGACTGAGTCAGTCAATCAAGATTCATTAATTTGCATGTCTGTATGAAACACATTTGTCACATGCAGCCTTTACAATTGTAGGTGCACAGTTCAAACATTTAAGACAGCAGGTGGCAAACTCTGGCCCATGGGCCAGATCTAGTACCTGGAGAATGTCTTTCCTATCATGCATAGAAATGTTCTGCAACACAGCATTTTATTTTTCTATCTCATCTTGCAGAGAGTTGCTCCATTGCCTTCCAATGCTCATATGCTCCAGTTTTGGTGTAGAAGCAGTTGCCTGGCATGACATCCTGCAAAATCAGATGGAAAAAATAAGATACTGCAGTGGAGAATAGTAAGCATTGCCCAGATAAGGCTATTTCATTGTGCAGTGGTTCCTTAGTTTGGAGACCACTGGCCGAAGGTGTACACCTAAAAATGTTACATATGAAATTTGCTGCGACAGCCATTGCATGAGACAAGGTCACTGATGGTATAATGACCACTAAAAAGAATACAATTCAAATTCTGCAGAAGATTCTGAGCAAAGGATTTTCTCCTCCCATTTATTGTGGACACCTAACTTGAGGAAGAAAGGAGTATTTGTTTCCAACAGCTGGTGCAGCTTTAATTGAATCCAACTAAAGATTGGCTTGGGCAGCTTGGAAAGGGGTCTGGAAAGTGGTCAAAGCAGCCAAATGGCTCATCCCAAGCTAGAAAACATATAAGGCTATCTTTACAATTCAGGCTTTCAGGGTCACCAATGAGCATCCCTAAGCCAGGCAGCCTCTAACGTCCAATACAGGTCCATCCTCATCATCTGCAGATTGGATTCACTGTGAATTACAAGGCCATGATGGAGGGCCTCAGAGGAGTTCCCAGATGAGTTCCAGGAAGTGTGTCTCAGAAAGTTCTGGCAGGCCTTCTGAAGCTTGGGCAGACACACATGGCCTCCCTGAATCTCACAACACCACCAGACATGATCAGAAGGCACTTCTGGTTGTTTCTTCTGGTACTTCTGGTTCTGCCAAGACCTGCAGGTTAGATTATCCACCAATTTCAGTTTTGAAATGGATCCCCTGTGGATCCCAAGGGCCAACTACACTGGCTGGCCCTTGCATAATTTAGGATACACACCATATAGAAACAACTCCCAAGAAAGACAGCCACAGTGGAGACAGAAAAGCAAAAATGTTGCAAGACTATCAAAATGTAAAAGGCTGTCTTGAACAAGTGATGAATGGAACAATGCAAAAACGTCCCCTTGGAAGAGAGTATTCAAGCCCTCCTGAAAAGTTGTGCTGGCAGTTGAAAAGACCCTTCCTGAGCAGTGCACGGCTGTCGGCGCACACCAGATAAGATCACCCGTTGCTTTAAAGGAAAATACTAATCTCTTCAGTGCCACTGAGGAAATTAAATGTATTTTTCTTTGCGACAAAAGAAGAGCCGATAGCCTTCTATAGAATCTTCCCAGGACGAGTTACCACGTCAATATTCTAAAAGATGGTCTGCGCAATTGGTTTGAAAACTGCTGAGTTTCATACTGTGAGTACATTATCACTATCAGTGTGGGCTTGGGACACATTAATAACCTGCTGTTGTTTGCTGATGTGTTTCAATATTCAATATTAAAAAGCCCTTTCTAAATAGTATTTACCAAACTCTATCACTTTGTTACAAGGAGTAATTGTCTAATTCCAGCATCTTGATCTTCTTGAATTATGCCGTAATGATGAGAACTAAATTATTTACCAAGAGCAGAACACTTGCGGTATTTTAAACACACTGTGATCGCAGAAGGATTGGGCGGTTGATTTGTATTTTTTTAAACCGTCTGCAATTTTGTGAAAGATCACTCAACACTTGAAGCATTCCAACTCCTTTTACACCGAAGAGATCTCAGCCAAGATGATGCGTTCTCAGTGGAGCCTCATGAAACTGAAGCTCTCCAGATCTTGAATGATGAGATTCGCTGTGATTTTTCCAAGTGCGTGCATCAATGCAGAAGAACACAGCAGGAAATGTGCTACCAGGGAAAGGGCTGCATTCTGCCAAAAGACCCAAAGGGAGTTCATGAAAATTAAAAATCCCTTTGCTCAGTGTTGTGAATACTCACAGAGAAGTGACCACCTGTTCCAGTCCAATCCAATTCATCTGCATTGCTCTTCTATGCTTCTAGTGATACATTTTTGCAGCAGAAATAATTACTTGTTCAAGCCCTTCCCTGAGAGACTAATAACATGTCAATATGAGTCACGTAGTCCCAAACCACTGAAATCCAGGGATTTTAACAGACCAGTGCCACTTTGACAGTTTACCACAATGGATATCAACTTACCATGACCACAATGCCCTTCTTTTGTGGTGGCCTCTTCTTCCTAGTTCTCCTAGGTGCCTCCATCTTGGACCTTGTGTTATCCAAGATGGATCTTGTGTTATCCAAGATGGAGGTACCCAAAGAGTCAGGAAAATGAGTACCATCTTAATCTCGTGAGAATTGCAGCTTTCATTTAAACAGAGATCAGGGGATGAACTTAAGCAGTTGCCTCAAGATGCAGACTGGTGGACGGTACTAGAAAGGCCTGCATCAGCATACTATTACCTGGCCTCTGGGGTTCTTCTTCTCCCTTCTTGCTAAACAGGTTTAGGACAGGTTTAGGCTAAACAGGTTTAGGATCAACACACCAGCATTGGCATGGCATCTGAATAGGAATGAGCTATTACCTACCAAGTCCCAAGGTGTTAAAAAGTTCACCTTTCCCAAAGCTGTTAAAATGTTCAATGAACACAGAAGCTATGGATTTGGCAGGTGACAGAGAGCACAATCCTAACCATGTCTACTCAAAAGTAAGACCCATTGTGTTCAATGGGTCTTACTCCCAGGAAAGTCTCTTTAGGATTGCAGCCAGAGTCATATGCATGCGGTTGAATTCAGTCTCATTCTGTTCAATGGAGCTAACTCCCAATGAAATAGGAATAGGATTAGCAGCCTTAGCTATGTGTATGCGTATGGCATAATGGAGCCAATTGGGAGCAATTTCAGAACAGTGGCAATCATGCTGTTTTGCCCAAGGATCTTTAAGTTCATCTGAACTTTGGTTCTTGAACGATGCAGAACTACTCAGTGGAAATGCACGTTTCATAAAAGAATGCTTACAGTAGATGCGCCAACCAAATCACAAAGCTGAAATAATTAAGGCTGATGTGAAATGGATTTCTAAATGTCACTCTTCACTATGAATTCCTTGGCATATATGGATCTTATTGATACCTTCCACTGATATGATTTGCTGTGACTAAAACAGAAAACACAGGAAAAATTTTCAAAGCATTTTTTTAATGTAATATAAAACATATTACAATACATATAACATCTGTTACCCTGGAAAATAATAAAACATATTCATATGGCAGAATGGCTTTGCAGCAGCAGAAGCAGCAGTTTGCCACAACCATAATAACATAAGAAGAGCACTGATGTAAGAGGTCAATGGCTTTCTTTCTGTGGCCCACCAGATGCCTTAGGGAGAATTTAGGTTTCATAGTGGCCAACCAGATGCCTCAGCAAGCACTGAAGACAACCAGATATACATCTTGTTGCCAGTCCCCTGAAGCTGGCATTCTGTGGTAGCCTACTTTTAGAACCAGGAGGTTGCACATCAAGGTAACATGTGATGGACAGCCAAAAACTGAGGGTCCAGCTAAATCAGATCTCCCTGGCCTAATGCCTATATTCCATTAGGGATATCCTCGGGGATTTAGAATTCACCTGCCTATGTAAACCGCTTTGACTAAAGACTGAGGAGCAATCCAAAATGTCCAGAAAAGCGGTATATAAATACCTAGTTGTTGTTATTATTATTATTATTATTATTATTATTATTATTATTATTATTATTATTATTATTATTATTATTATTATTATTATTATTATTATTATTAAAAATATGGGCTGTGGGTGGCACAAGATGTTCAGATGCTGTGCCTGTTAACCACCAGGCCAGGGTTCGAGACCCGGGTCGGCCCCACAAGACAGGGTGAGCTCCTGTCCTTAGCCCAGTTCTGCGACGCAGCTGGATCCAATTGTATTGGCTCTGCCTTTCCATTGGACTAATTCAATGGTGTGGAGAGGGGGGCTTTGCTGCTTGGGTAACAGCCTATCCTCCATAACAATCCAACCCAGACTTTAGTGCTTTGCATACAGCGTATGCATGCCTGCCAAGGTCTTTGGGCACTGCACCCAGTGTGCCAATTACCACTGGAACCACCTGCACTGGCTTACACCAGATACACTGTAATTCAATTCTTAGGTCTTGGTAGCGGGAGATCTTTTCCAGTTGTTTCTCCTCAATTCTGCTGTCACCTGGTATGGCGATGTCAACAAGCCACACCTTACTGCTTTCTATGATGTTGATATCTGGAGTATTGTGTTCCAAAACCTTGTCCGTCTGTATCCTGAAGTCCCACAGACCTGCTCATTTGCAACCTATTATTATTATTATTATTATTATTATTATTATTATTATTATTATTATTATTATTATTATTATTACATTGCACTGTCTCTCGATGGCATGACCAAGAAGACGGCAATAAAGGTGCTCTTAATTTCACCAGCTGATGATGACTCCTTATAGCATTAAAAATAGAAGTTTTGGATCAGACCATCAAGTCCAAGATCCTGTTTCACACAGTGGAAAACTAAGGAAACTCACAAGCTAGGCATGAGTAGAAGAAAACATTCCACCATGGATATTACCAGTGGCTTGCCTTGACTCGTATATGTGATTACATGTGACAGTATTATGAGACAGAAACCCAGCTGTCTTGCATTCCCTTTTTTAAGGAAGAAAGGTGGGATATAAATAAACAAACAAACAAACAAACATCCCTCACTTTCTGGTGGTTCATTTTCTGACAATCCACCCTTTCAAAACCTTTCAATTATACCCAAAACTCATTCTTTCAATGCATGTTCCACTTTTTCAACTTCTCTTTATGGTTCTAAATACCAAAATTGCCCTCCCCCATGTTGTAGATCCAGATTTATTCCCATTCCCAAAAGTGTTAATGAGAATCTGTTTACTGAAATCTTTGTGAGGCAAAAAGAATTTGCAAGATAACAGGGGCATTTGCAATTTGCTAGCTAAAAAGAAGCATTGGAAGCAACATTTATAAACTAAAAAAGATTGGGTTCCACTATCAACAATTTTCACTTTTGGACGATGCTCCGGTCCCTACCCAATCCAATCAGTGGGGAATGACTTATTTTGCTGGTCATTTGCAAGGGGTGCGCAACTGAAGAGGTCTTGCTCCACTGATGAGGGAGTTAGACCAGCACATGGATGTGTGCCAGCATTCCCATGCCAATGAGGGCACCAGGGAAAAGATAAGTTGCGCTGGCTGAGATTGTTGTGGAGGGTAGGGGCTTGGTGGGATTTAGAGAGGTGGGAAGGGAGGAGAGGAGGTGTTCCAGGGCATAGGAAGGCAGGCAGAGGGCAGTCCCAGTGGTAGGTGGACACGGAGCAGGAGATAGGGCTTATAAAAGTACCGTATTTTTTGAGAAACTGAAGACTGAACAAGACAAATTAAGTAACCAAACACTGCTACCCACTGTCCAAACGAAAAAACCATTCCATTACATATTACAGTACAATTCTGGAGTCAAATATCATTAAAATGCAAGAGTCCCCTTAAAATAATAATTACTATTATTATTAAAGTAATTGTACAAATTATACACTTCATATGCTGCAGGACCACCAATCAATATTTTCCCTTAAAGATTAATCAGAAAAAAACTTTAACTTATTTTGCCAGTGATCAAACCAATTAAAGGCTGAAATCTTAAAAATTAGTTTTGTTTATTATACCTATAGTACAATTATCTACGTGCTAAAACTGAGAGGTTATTTACTGCAGACTGTGCCAAGTCCAATTTAAATTGGGTTCAATTATAAAGATAATGCAATTCATGAGTTTGCACACAAGCAGTCCATTCCACAGCAAAGTTACGGTGAAATTTGTTTACGCGTTTATTACCAATCTACCCTACCAAAGTTGTTGAAGTGGCTGCCCAAATGATTGGATCGCATCCACTTTAAACCTAATTGACGTCAATGGAATCAAATTGGCTGAAATCCAAAGACTTCAATTTATTTGGTTTATAGTTCAAGCTCATTAAAACACAGTGGAATTTCTTTTATTCAGATTTGGGTAATTTCCCCATGTAAACCTCATTATTAATTCAAGGTTTTTATTTGCTTTCTCTAAAGTATATATTGCCCTTATTTAATATCTGTTGAATACAATATGCTAATGCCTTCACACATTACAGGGTTTCACTGCCTTTTAAAAGATTCTTTCCCCAGTAGACTCATGTGCAATTTTAATCAAAGAATGCATTGTCAAAATAACACCAGTTTACTTTGGTTAAGAGCTGTAGAGATGATGGATCTGATGCCAATGCAACATTTTCCACAGGTTTATGTACTTTGTCAATCAATCAATCAACAATATTTATATGTCACTTTTCAATGAAACGTTCACAAAGTGGTTTACAGAGAAAATGAAATAACCACATGGGAATTTAAGGGTATTCAGGAATATGGGAATATATATATATATATGGGAGTATGGGATATATGAGAATCTATTTCCTGTATGGAGGAACAATTTCATTTTTGTACCTCATCAGCTGAGAATGATATATATCAGTAGTTGCCATCGTGGAAAACACTGCACACAGGCAAGATCTTCCCCAGCATGATTGGCACATTATGTTCTGATACAGCTCAGTTCTCCATGACCCTGGGCCATTGCATCATAAATGAAACTTATAGTAAATAAATAAATAAATAAATAAATAAATAAATAAATAAATAAATATGTATAGTTATATCCAAATCATTGTGTGGTTCTGATAGAAGGACACAGACAGCCACCGAGTGCCTGACTGTTAAGCTCTGCTCATGGAGCAGGTGAATTCTCCTGAAACCCGGATCGGTTTTCCAGGCAACAGTTTGGAAGCGCCTGATTTAAAGAAGTTATAATGCCCTATCTGTGAGTGTCAGGCATTCTGAGACAAGTCCAACTTTTCAAATCAAATCCAGGATTTCCCGTCTCACAGCATGAAGCAAGTCTCCAATGTACAAAAAACATTCAAATTCCTATTAAGTGGTGCAAAGACATGATGCTCTCTAATAGGCATCCAATGGTGGTACTGTTCCCATTTGTATGGCACATTAGATACAATCTGTACTCTGTATTTGCCATTCAGAGAAAACTACTAAGCGCATTGGACTGGAAACAACATGCTTCATATGGTGTACAGATCTGAAGAGATATTTCTTTGAACACTGGGATGCTGGTTAGAAGCATGGGCATCTCTGCCAGGGAGTTATTGGGTGACCTTTGGCAAGTCACTGTATCTCAGTTCTGTTCTCCATCCATAGAACAGAATGACATAAAGTGGTGAACAATCTCACAGGACTCCCTGAAAGGAAAACACATTAAAGATAAAAAGAAATTTGCAAATCAGAAAAGTCATGTAAATGATAAACAGCAGAAGAAGTAAATGACTTTCTTCTCTAACACAGAACATAGAGGCAAGCTGAACATGTTGAACCACCAAGGAAGGACAGTTCTATACTAGTTGAAGAAATTACAGGTGTCCCTTGTTATCCATTAGGGTTCTGTTCCGGAACCTCCCGTGGATATAAAAAATCAGTGTATAAAGAAAACAATGGAAAAATAGGTTAAAAATCCACTTCCATATTTCTTTCTCTTCTGTTATGCCTAATTAAGGAAAAGCCTAAATATCGGCAGAGGTTTTATTCTGGGACTGAAGAATGGAATGATTGCTTATCTATAACAATAGAAACTAATAGTAAATTTGACTCAACACGAATGGCCACTTCAAATCACAATTTTTTAAAACTACAACTGTACCTCATCATTCCCCTAATTGCCTCAACCCCCATGTGAGACATCCCCCCATGCTCGTCAAGCCCCATGCTCGTCATCCCCCTATGCGGCACATCCTCCCCATGTGCAACCGTTCCCCACAACCATGGGCACCCCTACCGAGTAGGTGCAGGATTTGCAGCTGGGCATTGATCAGTCTCCAATGTTAAGTATAGCCCAAAAATGTGTTGCACCCCTTTCCAGCCCCTTAGGGGTTAAATTACTCAAAATTGGTTCTTGCGAGGTGATCATGTCACAGAAGGAACACCCTCTCCAAATTTCATGCTTTTAGGGCAAGGGCTTGGGACAGGGATTGGAATCAGTCAGGGATTCTTCAATGGAAAGTATAGTGAGGAAAACGCGTTGTGCCCCTTTTCACCCCCTTCTGGTTGAAATTCCCCCAAACTGATTCTTAATGGATGCCTCCAGCATGGAAGCAACACCCTCCCCAAATTTGACACTTCTAGGCCCAGCACTCTTGCTGGGCTTTGATGAGTCAGTCAGTGATTCAGTCAGTGAATCAGTCAGTCAGTGACTTTTCAATTTTATATATCTAGATTTAATGGGGGGGGGAGGGTTGCCTGGAGACAGACTATGGCTCTATCTGCTGATACTACACCAGTTATATCGCCTCGCTAGTTTTTTTTAAAGCAATTATTATTATTGTTAATTTTGAATAAAAACACATAACACCATATTCTGCACTTCAACCTTTAGAAAACACAAAAGCTATGAAAAATAAAACCATTTTTGCTCACCTCTATTTTTATTTTTATATATATATTTATTTTATTCAAGATTTTATGGATCATGTTTCAAACTGGGTTCTCAGCTCCAAAGGCTGTCCTTGCCAAGTACCTGTGTCTTTGAGTGAATGCTGGAATATACACCACTGAAGGTGTATGGGATGTCAGGCTGGGGAGGTAGTTAAGAGAAATAACTGAATTAAATTAAAGCTTATGTTTCATTTAACCTTTGGAATTACATTTGAAAGCACTTTAAAAGCAACGATGCCAGAAGGATAGAAGCCCTCACATTTCAGGTGACTTAGCTGCAGGGCAAAGTTCTTTCATGACTTATAGATCAATCTTCAGCTTGTCTTTAGATGGACTTCTGTGAAGGCATAAGATTTAGGAGTGTGATGAATAGGCTTCGTTTTGGGTGAAACAAAATCAAATCGCATCTGGGCAAGAGTTTGTCATGGTGTGAGCTGTCCTTTGGAAGCCATTTCCATGAAAGGAGACATCACTTTTCTGTGCAGGAACTTTAAGGTAAAAATCTATGCCCATACTTTACAGTGGCACACATTGATTAAATATATTCAATATGGCAGTGCCTTGGCCAACTCCTGGCGTTCAATACTTTGCTGCAAGGGTTTTTTCTTCAGACAGCCTCCCTCTGCCTGGTCTCTGCAGTCTGGGATGGTGGCAGAAAGCTATCAGGGTTCTCCACCTTGATAACTGGTCCATTACTACCCCCTAGGTGTTGCCTCCCCCTTGGTCCTTTCCCTAGTCCTTTACTTGCCCCTCTGCCTCTCCCTGGGCCTGGGTCTTTTCCCATGACAGCTTCAAAATGCCAGATTTACACATGCATGTGCTTTGCATGTTTTCTGCAAGTTGCACAAATTGTGAACGACCTGTGAAGTACCATCGACATCATGACTTCTGGGACTGAAAGGTTGAGACAGCATCTTTAACCACTCAGCAGTCATCCCAAATCTAGTTTCACTGCTTTGTAATCCCTTTTGGTCTAGATTTTCATTGTGGTCTGAAGTCATTCAAATTTCTTCCAGTTTCCCCGGAGAAAGGATGCAGATTCCACTTGAATTCATTTTAGATAAAATTTGGTAGCCATTCCAGTTGAAACCTCTGGAGATAATCACCGAGTAAACACACCTAGCCTTTGAATCCAAACTTTCCGTAATGAGAGAAGCATCACTGATGATGCGCCATTGATCTCCAGAGAACATTGTGTTTCGAAGTGAATGCATATTGGCTAATATTTCCCCAAAGCATTCCTCTTTTAATAACTGCGATTACCATTAAGGAAAAAAATAGCTTCCCATTTAAAGCCAACATTAAAAAATGTCACTACACAACGCGGCAGATGGAACCTGCTTACATAACCATGTTTTCCAGACTGCCACTCATGCTCATATAAACGGTACACTTTTAGTCAGTGTTTTCCTTTTTTAAAAAAGCGTACATGGATGCGGGCAGAACACATGATTGGTGTTCTGTCTTGATAGTGCCTCGGTGCTCAAAAGCAGAAATTCTTTCCTTTGGTCCTACCTGTCTTCCTGATCACTGCAGTTTATTTAAATGTACGCCTTTATGATGGTTGCTATGGAAATATCCTTTAAAGGGATGGTGGTTGTAGGAGGCATTTCTCATCTTTGGTACGGGGGAAACTGATACAAAACAGAACAATGTACAGACCATGAATAGCTTTGAGGGTTGTTAGTTGGTTGTCGATTGTTTGGGGTTACAGTGAGTATGTATTATGCGAGGAGACATGGTGCCAAAATGTAATTCAAGACTTTCACAACCTATGAAGTCAGTTCCAGACTCGACTGTCTGTCCTTGCAATTTTGTTGCATCTGCATTAAATATGTTTGGTTGTTCAGTGGAGCTGGCCTGAGTTGCTTATGTCTCTGCATGAGTTCCTGTTCAAGGGATGAAATTCTTTTTACCCGGGAGTGAAATCCATAGTGGGGCTTATTTCTGCACATGAATAGAATTGCGCTGTTAGCCTTGGCGTCCATCAATCTTGAAAGACTATGGTATCGTGCGCGACGCTGACACTGCGTGCGAAGCACGAAGTCCGGGGTAGATTGTTATGGAGGATAGGCTGTCACCCAAGCAGCAAATCCACCCTCTCCGTGCCACTGAAATAGTCCAATGGAATGGCAGAGCTGATACAATTGGTTCCAGTAGCGTCACAGAACTGGGCTAAGGACAGGAGCTCACCCTGTCTTGTGGGGACCCGGGTCTCAAACCCTGGCCTGCTGGTTAACAGGCACAGTGTCTTAACCACTTGCGCCACCCACAGCCCTATTTCCTTCCAAAATTCCTTCCTAAATTCTCTCCAAAGTGACTTGGAAAGATGATCTCACAGATGTGACTTTTGGGATTGTCCCACTGATCTGCAAAATTTTAGCCCTCATGTCCACAAACAGGACTGAAAATAAACTTTATTTGCTTGAAAAAATGAGTTAATTTTTATGAATTCATTAATAAAATACTACAACTAGATAAAATACTACTACTATTAATAAAATACTACTACTAATTAATAATACTGTAGATAGATTAGTAATGCATGAGCATATGGAATTTTTTTGGACTTGCCTCTCAACCTTCCCATCTCATGATCTACTGACCAGTTCACCTGCTTCCACTCATCTCTTTGTTTGGGGTGATTACGGTATTTGGTTGACTAGATTCTGTGGATTCTTGAATCACTTTGGTCCTCATCCCCTGACATTCTGTGGGGTTTTACACTCCTCTCACTGAAATCATGGAACCTTGACCCATAGATCTTCAAGCAAACTAGTGCTTAAAGGTTTTCTCCATTATCCCCTGCCAAACAGATGATCAACAAAAGAGGGACGAAATGTACTCTTTCAATCGCTAAATGGAGACAGTGGGAAACATCTGCTGAAACAGAGCATGTGTTTACATGTGCCAGGTGGAAATGCAGGATCTTCCATATATGCTTCTCATCTTCTCACAAGCCTTCTATTAGCATTTGAGAGGAGAAAATGAAGGGCAATTTGCTGTAATAACATTTAGATTGTCAAGGCATATCTGTACTCGTTATATGTTTAAATTTGATTATTTTATGTCTTGTGGCTTCATTTTCTGAAGGTTTTGTTCCTCTTATAAATGAGTGACAAGGGTTGGGATTAACTCCTGGCGCCTGCTCTGCTATTCTTAGGAAGAAAGATACAAGAATGAAATTGTCAGCCAAAATTAAGTTAACAAAAGCAATGACAGAAAAGAAGCTTATTTTTTTCTGGTGACACGTTTCTGTCAGATTTCTATTGTCAATATTCTAATTTTATGAGTTTTTTTATTTTAGTGTTTATAAGGATTGTCCCACTAATTTATAATCTTTTTTTGGGGGGAGGGGACCGAAAAAAAGAACACAAATACACTACGTACAGCATATATTTTATAGTGCTTTATAGTGTTCCACTTATTAAAAATCTGAAGTCTCTTGCCTCCAGGGAGAAGAATCTATTAAAAACCTTGAAGGAAAATGTATGAGGTGGATTAATCTGATGCAGAACTTGAAAACAAAATTCTCCCTGGTTATTTTGGGATTTAGTTGTTTATTTGTTTTTAATGATGTGAATCACACAGACTGTTGAGGTTCTGGTTCCACACGCTGAGGTCTATATTGGGTTGGGAGTCAGGAAGAAATGGATTCGACAGAGGTGACCAAGTGACGGTTTTTGGATCAACTGCATGCCATTCTTGGAGTAACTGAATGTGGCAATGGGAGTCTCCGCAACATGTTTTCAAGTGATGGTAAGATATTTGTCAGCAGTTTGCTGGCAAAAGATCAAAGAACTCATAAGAATTTCTAAGCAAAATGCTGTGGGTTCCTCATTATTAATCATAATGAGGCATATTTTCTTTCTTTTTGCCTTTTTCTAGCAAGGATGTGAGTAAAACCAGCCTAGAGTTACTCGCTGAGATAGCTTTTCAGTGAGTCTGCTATTCAAGAAAGCATTCAAACTCATCTCCATTTTAAACTGATGGGCCAGAAACATATAGTTTTCTGCATTTTATCTCTGAGGATCAAACCAGACATGATACTGACTGTGAAATCTAATTTGGGAGGACTTTATATCTTGAAATAGTAGCTGTGTGAGGGCCTAATCCTGATTGAGATTAGGAGTATGTTTTTTAAAGTTAATACAGCCCAAACTTCATGAAGCACATTTGTGAAAACTTGTGAGTAGGTGGTACCAGTGGGTATGAATCCAACCTGGCTATTAATCCAACTGGCTATGAATCCAACCTGACAGCTGGCAGGGGCACAAATGCTCTTGTATCCCAAGGAGATCCCCAACTTGCTCATTATCAGCATTGGATCAGGCATGAGCCAGGTGGCTTTCCTGCACCACCCTTGAATACGGCTGGGCTGTGAGAGGTTTTATATACCATTTTCAACAAAAAAGCTCACAAAGTGGTTTACAGATGAAATTAAATATTCAAATAAAACAGACACAATCAAATCCTATGCGGTTTTTATGTCAAAAATCTGGCATGGGACCATATAACGGGTCTGACACTGAGATTAAAAAACAACAGGAAAGTAAAAGGTTAAACACTTTTCTTCCAGGCCACACTCCTGATCCAGATCAGGGCCCAACAGGCTGCTATTTAAAGATTTGAAAACTCCCACACTACATAATAATGTATTTCCGTTTGGCTCTTAGAACCATTGCATTCATTACTACACAAATGAACCAGGGTATGGATGAATTCTCCTATTCTGTTTTATCATTCAGTTGCTGAATGTAGGAAATTGACTGCATCTTAAAACCTTTTCAGAAAATTCATTAATAGGAGATATTCAGTTTAACAATTATTACCAATGGCTCTGAATTTTAAGTGATCTGTAAAGAAGCTGGCTAAATGATAGAACCCTTTCAGATCCCGTGCAGTGCCTAAATGTTTTCTGACTATTTTCTTGTATGTTTCCTGCTAGCAGCCCAATCTTAAAATCGCATTAGGCCACCCAAGTGTCATAAATGTGCCATAAAGCATGTTAGTGCCAACTGAAGAACCTGTGGCAGCAACACAACATGTGTGCCAGTCTGCCAGATCCAGGCACACTGTTGTGGTGCAGGAGTTGGGAGAGGATGGCAAGAGGGCATTCTGGGGTGAGGGGCATTTCGAAGCATGAGGAGGGCAGAACATGGGGAGATTTCCACCAAGATGGAGGTGGGATTGTAATGCACATCATATCTTAACCCATACTCAGAGCCTTACACAGTTTGCACAAGCTAAAAAGCTGGCCTTGATCAAGTAGCCCCCTTGGGCAGGTTGGAGTGTTACATAGGGTAAAAGGAAAAATACCCCTTATTCTACCCAACAGCTCACCTGAGTAAGGTTAGGATTGCACTGTCAATTTCTTACATTATTGATTGGGGTGTGTGTGTAGGAATAACCTCTTTCAAACTTGATAAAACAAGACATCAACTTCATGTGACAAGTCTAGCCCGTTCAAGTAGCACATGCTTTGTGGAAGCCCCAGTTTGCTCTACTCCAGGCAGGTAAAGGAACTCCAGAGAGCGCTAGAAAAGGTCAACAGTTGTTCTCCATGCTATCCTCAAGGCAGCAAAATAAAAGTGCCCTTTCACGGTTTAATCAGGAGAAAAGGGAGGCTGACAGAAAAATAAGAAGAGCAACAGGAGTTATGACACACCAGAACAATGAGCTACGACTGTGGCTACCATACCCTTCCCAGCATATTGTGTTACATATTTTATAGCTTGCAGTATTGCTGATGTACGTAGCATTTGATGTACATAGCATCCTAAGGTGAAGTCACAAATCTACGTTTGTCACAGAAGTTTCTCCCAGATCTTCTAAATTATAAAGAACCAGAAGGTGAATCAGGAACCTGTGGAAGTGAGGACTAGGAGCTAGCCTTTTATTTTGCCCAATTTTTTTCATCTCGAAATAGAAAGTAATTGTTCCAAAATACTTGCTCAACTGCACAAATGGTATATTATAATATCTAACAAGGAATGTTAAAAAGGGTTACTGTAAAATGTAGCTCTTGCAGGTTGCTCTGCTAGCCATGATTAGCTGGGGTGTTGTTCATCTCAGATTTAGGGCCAAAGAGCCAGTGGTGTCTGAAGATACCACCATGGTCATCTGGCTAGCATGGTACATGGAACACTACTTTCCCCACCAAAGTGGTACCTATTTACTTGCATTTACATGCTTTTCAATTGCTAGGTTGGCAGGAGCTGTGCAAGAGATGGGAGCTCAGTCCATCTTGCAGTACTCAGGTCTTGAACTGCCGACCTGCCAACATTCCAGTTGACAAGCACAGCATTCTAACCACAGAGTCACTACAGCTCTTTTAATGTTAAAAATACTTTTTTTTAAAAAATGCGGATCTGTCTATTTTATTTACAGCCACAAACAACTCCTAGGCACTTAACAGTATGATATTACTTCATATTACCTGTTTTCACTAAACACTATAACAAGATATAAGAATCTGTGAATCTCACTCAATAAACATCTGTCTAGCTAGCAACCTGGAATATTAATTTTTTCTCCTTTTGTTCAGCTCAAGACATAATTTTGATTCAGATGCAAATGGTCAACAATGCATTTCAAAAATCTTGTATAGCAAATAGTTTAGAAGAGTAACTAGTACCCCCCAGAAAGAGGCAAAGTCTTTCAGTTAAGCTCATTAGAGTTTGTAAAATTGAGAAAACTGTGTTTTGAAAACACACGTGATCTTCACAATGAGTTCACAAGAATATCAGTCCTAAGCTACAGTAGTATAGTCAGACCACATACCCTGCACTGCATCCAATGGGGATTTACTGTATTTTTCTTATCTTGAGTAAAGCCCCAACTACTCCTATGGAGCTTCTCAGAACCACAGTAGCTATACATCTGACACAAATCAAGAAAGCACCGTATCGGACACTTGGCAAGGAAGGAGTGTGGGATGTGGCATGCACTACCCCAGTGGCATAGCTAGGGAGGTGCAGGGGGTGCAGTTGCACCGGGTGACAAGCTTTAGGAGGGTTGCAAGCTGAACTTGACACTAGTGAATAAAATTGTGAAGAACAGGGTATGTATGAACGATAAAAGCAGGCCTCCGTCAGTCTTGTAAGACTATGGTATCGTGCTCAGCGGTGCAAACACTCCATGCGAAGCACAAAAGCCTGGGTTGGATTGTTGTTAGGATGAGATCCTCCAGGGCTTTTGTCCCCTGTTCCTCCAGCCCTGTCTACTTTCCTGAAAGTAAGCCCACTGTCTATAATGGGACTTTCTTCTGAGTAGATATGGTTAGGACTCGGCTCTGAGGCTACAATCCTATCCACACTTTCCTGGGGGGTAAGCCCCATTGGCTATAATAGTGCTTACTTCTGAGTAGACCTGCACAGGACTGGGCTCTGAGGATGCTGCAACCCTATCCCAGGAAAGTGGCTGGCACTGCAGCCTGAGAGCCCAACCTGACTACTCAGAAGTAAGTCCCATGATAGTCAGTGGGACTTACTCCTAGGAAAGTGGCTGGAACTGCAGCCTGAGAGTCCAACCTGACTACTCAGAGGTAAGTCCCATGATAGTCAATGGGGCTTACTCCCAGGGCAGCATGGAAAGGACTGCAGCCTCAGAGCACCATCCTATGCAGGTCTATTCAGAAGTAAGCTGCATGCTTAATTAAAAAAAAATTTTTAAATTAAAAAAATTCCCCTTTAAATTCTCTACGGCCTCACCCCTGACCTTGGCCATGCCCCCTAACCTCGGCCCCGCCCCTGACCCAGCCTGGTCCCGCCCACTCCTGGAGAAACGGTTGTTAGGGGAGGCTGGGCCCATCACTGCTGTTACCCAAGCAGTAAATCCCCCCTCTCCACGCCACTGAATTAGTCCAATGGAAAGGCAGAGCCAATACGATTGGATCCAGCTGGCGTCGCAGAGCTGGGTGAAGGACAGGAGCTCACCCTGTCTTGTGGTGATCGACCCGGGTCTCGAACCCTGGCCTGCTGGTTAACAAGCACAGAATGATAATACCATCATATTATATATCATTGGAAAGGTAATTTAATGCAGAATGCAATGAAATAAACTGCATTGGAATATCAATATTCTATCAAACATTATGGCCAATTAACCAGAAAATGAAAACACAAACACCTATTTTACAAAAAGTGGATTTCTAAAACTCAAAACTTTCCCATGATACTGATTACTCTGAGAGCCAATGAGATGTAATTCTGATACTGTAGGGAACTAATAAGGTGTTAATATGAATCAGCTCTCATTTCCATATACAGTGATGCCTCACGTAACAAATTTAATTCGTTCTGGAGGCATGTTTGTTACGTGAAAGGTGCTTTATGTGATGCAGATTTTCCCATAGGAAATAATGGGAACTCAGATGATTGATTCCACAATCCCCAAAATATTCATATAAAAACATTAACTGGATGTAAAAATGATGACAGAACACTGTTTCAAAGAGGAGAACCTGCATTGAATGAATGAGTTATGGAGTATAACTGAAAGGTGTTGAAAGAGTGAATCATCAGAAAACGATCCATCAGCCGGGGATACCTGTATATATGGAGATAATTTCATACTACGTTTTGGAATTTAAAAACTGCTTTAAAGATGTTGTGTCCCATGTATTCTGAGCACAAGAAGCAAGAAAGGTTCATGTTTGAGAAAAAGAGGGTGTAAATTGTTGGATAGATCTGATCTTGGCTCTGCCAAAAGGGAACTCACGAAAGCCACAGATTTAAATACAGTTCACATTGGCTTCCAGAAGCTGAATGAATTTGCGAGGTGGAGAAAGTTAATACAGGGGATGCTTGCAGTGCTTTCAGTATAAAGTGTGTCACTTGCTTCTTAATCCACAAAAGCAAGTGATTACAGATTCTGATTCCATGTGCATTGCCACAGCCTTATCTACATAGGTTTATCTCTGCTGTCGGGGTATTTAAGAGTGGATATGGTTGTAAAGGCCCGTTGAGTCAGGAGGAATTGGAGTGTTCTAAGCAAACATGGATCAGGTTCGCTGAGTTGATTATCAGCTGTAATCTTTAAAAATTAAACTGGTGCTCATTATATTCAGTACATGCATGCTGCTCAGATATTGCAAGTGGGTGAATATTAAAATGCACATGCAAAGTAGCTATTTTTTTTTCTTTGTTAGCCTCAATTCTCTTAGGCATTTCCATTTTAAAATTACATTGTTGTCATTATAAAGCTTCCAGTTCAATCAGCCTTCACTTCATGAAGCCATTCATCACTAATAAATATGCAAAACATTTCATCGCCCTGCTCTGAAGACTGTGTCAGAATAATCATCATATATAAAAAGAAACTCATTGATTCATGGGGGTCTCAGAATGGCTGGGGCACTGCTAGAGAGACAGAAACATGAAGTTTGGTTTACCGCAAGTATGGCAGTACAACCCTGCACAAGCCTACTCAGAAGAAAGCCCCAGTGGGTTTAATGGATTCAATTCCAAATAAATGAGTATAAGATTGCAGCTTAAATCTTTTCAATTATTATATTTTTTGATGTTAGATCCGGCTTGCATTTCATCACAATGAAATTTTGCTTGGCCAGTGCCAGTCCTTTGAGCAATCCTGGGATGGTTGTAAACGTGCTAGAAAGCAGATTTGTACTGACCTGGTCAGGAGCCACATTTGTGCACAAATGTGTGCCAGTCCACAGAGGCAGAATCCAGTCTCTGCAGTGGCATAGATCAGGACCTTTGCATTGGTTGAGCTTAATTAAATTAATTATACCATAAGATTATCAAATCCATTGGAAGGTTTCTACTTCTTACCACTTATTCCACTGGGCTACTAAGGTTTCCTGGTCCCAACAGGAAGCAATGGGTCTACTTCTCATTCTGTTTTTTGGTTTTGTACAAGATACATGCAAATAAAATGGTTGAAGAACCAAAAACAGAAAGAAATAATCCCAGGGAAAATAGCCCATTAAACTAATTTCAAGGAACTTCAAAAGTAATTTCTGGGCCTTAAACATTTTGAGGTATAGAAATGTAAAAAGTGCTGTATTTGGCGAGAATCATGTTTGATTTAGAAGACTAACCCTTAGAAGAAACAGAGAAGAAAAAAATAGCAGTAGAAAAGTCAATGGAAAAGACCCTCAGTGGGAAGATCTTAAGGGGGAAAGATCCTTAGGATCCTTATATTCCCCACAAAAATGTTTTATATTGAGCCACATAGGGCGCAATCCAGAGTAACTACGGGGAGTCCTTGCTCCTGTGTAAGAACAATTTGCTCTGGATTGCAATATGAATTTCCCATAGGTTTTCAATAGGCAGTGCGGTGACTATGGGTACACGTAATGTCTCTTATGTGCACCCGTCGTTACTCTGGATTGTAGGGATAGTTCCTAAGTCTACACAAGTTTCTATCTATTCCACTTACGAACCCTTTAAACATACATAACTGAACTACCTATATTTTTAATAAGATTCTCCTGTTGGGATAGTTTCTCAATTTAACATCCAACTTTTTCTTTTGATCACAATCAGTTATATTGTTTCCTTCCTAGATCCTTTGGGGAATAAAATAACTTTTTTTCTTCAAAAATACAGCCGTTACCTCTCTGCTGCTAAGCTCCAGGCTGTGTACATCGACTGTGAACCTTAGCAATTCTGTACTTCTTGACTTTTGTAAAATGTCACTGCACCTTGCTTTCTTGTCATTGCTGTGGCAACTGAGCAAGTGAACACAGCATGGCTAATTTGTGGTACATGGCAGCAATTATGCCACTGATAAACAGGGCTGTGCGTGCCACTTCAGATAAGACCTGACCTAGCCTGAATCCAAACGCTTTGGACCCAGAATCCAAGTCCTGAAGGCTCTTGGACACTGAGCCTGCACTATTTGCAGTGGACTATTAAAAGAAAAAGGAGTGCTTCATGGTTAGCTTGGCTAAGCTGCAGCTGTTTAGTGCTTTGATTTTGTTTTGAATTAATGGTATGCATGATGCCCAGTCGGTTCACTAGAGTTTCTATCACCAGATGCGGATGACCAGTTCATCACCTCCATGATGGACCTACTCCTGTGCAATGAGTGGGTAAAGGTTGGGGTGATGTACCGTCACCCCACCCTGATAGTTTGGCTACAACGTTTGCTGGAATAGAGAAAATTAAACAGGATTTGTTCCTTTGCATTCTTCATGAAATTATGCATCAGATCATATATAACATGATGTTACTATTCAAAAATACCAAGATTTTAAAATATTGGTTACCATTAGTGGTAACACTCCCCTGTGTGTATCACCCGGTGTGGTCTGCACCCCAAAGGTCTCTCACAATGCCACTGATGATGCCAAAATCCAGGATTTCCAAATTTGAGGTTACGAAGCCGTCCAGACCCATTTTAGATCAAACCTAGCTGACTTTGTAGGATTCAAATAGGGTCTGGGCCTGCTTGTGAATTAGTGAGTAGACCAGGCTTGATCTGTGGATGGCTGCCCTTTAGAAGGTACACTGAAGCAGGTGCTAAAGTAGGGAGAGTTGTGTTAGTCAAATCAGGGTTAAGCTGGTCCTACTGAAAGCCGCTGTGGGTTTGTGGACCATTCCATGGGCCAACTTCCTCAGAAGGCTTCCAAGATATAACCAGAAGGCATTTTGTAAAATATCATTGCACCCTCAATCACATCCCTCGAGTTCTGGTTGCATGGAGTGGATCATGTCTTTTGATTGTATCCTGGAGGCCAACTGAGGCCTTGGGATCATGGTAGAATCCACAGGTGGTGCCAAGTCCGTGGATACTGAGGGCCCTCTATTTTCCTTTGTCATTGTCCTATTTATTATATAGACTGAGTTCTAAAGTGTGACTTTATAATGTTATTGTATGGGGAGAGAATTGATTGTGATTCTATATAGGAGAGACCTCTATCATTGAAATGAGTAGTGACTTTGTATTGTTGAAGGAGAACTTATGCCCTACCCCAAAACAAGCCAGCAGCATTAACCTTTTCAGATCACTGCCTTCTAAAGGGATCACTTTTTATCTCAATCTGTGCAATAAATAGGACACTGAACAGGGAACACATCAAGAGCTCAAGGGCAGAGAACATGCTTTGTAAAGCCGAAGCACTATGTTTGATCCTGAAATAGTCTGGTCTGGTTTGACTGCAATGAATTCTCTGCAGGAGACCCTGAGAAATTATCACTCTCTGGTGAGAAATTTCAGCCTGTGAGAATCTCTAAGGTATATGCATTCTTTCTAGCCATTGCCCTACTGCTCATATTAAGTTAATATGTATTTGGGCTTTACTGTTTTTTTTAAATAATGGGTTCCCTCTCCCCAAACTGAATTACAGATAGAGAACTGCATCACACACCAAAATAACCAGGCAGGGGTGTCAATGAGGGGTGGGTGTAGATGTGGCCAACCTCAAAATGCCAGATGCAGGGGTGGACACCTGGATGCAGGTGTTAGATGTGCTACCTGAGGCATCTGCTCTTATACCCTTAATACACATCAGCTCCATATTTTAGGACAAACCAGGGCTCTCCAAACCGCAGCCCATGGCCCAGATCCAGAGTTCGGAGAAAACCCATGAGCAAAGTTTACTGTTCCACCATCATGTGTTTTTCAAACAGAATAAGTCACAGGGATGTCCTGGGCATTAACATCTGCCTGGACACTTTGTGATACAACTTTCTGGGATGCTAGACAACAGATACATCTGTCCAGAACAACTCTGTGACCAGTTACACAGCACCTTGGCAGAATGGTAAACTCTACTCAGGAAGAGAAGGACTTTTTTGAGACAGAGGTCTCCAGATGTATTTGGAATCAAGCAGACTGCTGCTGGTGGTGGTGGTGGTGGTGGTGCTGGCAGCAGAGACATGTTATACTGTTGTTGCCACTCTTTCAAGGACAGCTTGATTTCACACGATTTCACTTTTGTTGATCAATTGAAGCTAGGAAACAATCTGAAGAATTCTTTAATACCTTGAGGTAACCCTGCCATTTTCACCCACAAACACTCAAGTCTTGTTTGTGGAGCTTATCTTAAAAAGCATTTGTGATCATAGGTTGCATTTGGTTGAAGATCAGAACGTGCATGAAATTTTTAACTGTGAATTCCATAACTTTTAAATGTGTATTTTCTCTCCTCTGTTAATTGATGTGTTTAGTTTTGCTGAAATGGGATTTTGAAGTTAGTCAAAATTAAAAAACATACACCTCCATGGCCTCCTTTTTGAAACATGCCCTACAATCCAGAATAACTACGGGAGCACATAAGAGACATTACGTGCACCCGTAGTTACTGCACCAGCCTATGGGAAAACCCTGCACCAGCATAGAAAACCTATGGGAAATTCATATTGCAATCCAGAGCAAATTGTTCTTACACCGGAGCAAGGACTCCCCGTAGTTACTCTGGATTGCGCCCATAAAAGAAAAACCACAATCAACATTCAGTGATTATACACCCTAAATGTGATGAAGTAATTGGCTGTTTGACAAAACTTGGTTTTGTTTTGCAGCTGAAAATCTGAGTAGCCGTTCTTCATAGTAGTAGAGCCTAGAGAGGCAGAACTATAAAAGTCCCACATAACGCCAAAACTTGCCATGTAATCTGCCTCTCACTCTGAGGAGCAAAAGCAACATGGAGGCGTCTCCATCATGTTGCTTTCATCCCAGATAGGCTCCGAAAGCGAGGAGAAGGAGCAACTTACACAGCGCATTTCAGAGCCATGTGAGACTTACAGTTCTGTTCCACCTCTGGCTCTGCTACTGATTCTCCATTAACACTTTTTGAATCCCCTCTTTCAGTCTGTCTAGTTATGTTCCCACAACCCTGTTTAGATCTGCAGAAGTCACTTGAAAGTTTAAACTTGCCTTTGCAGAAAAGCACTATATTTTAAAATAAAATGTGATACCCAGAAGACAGAGGTGCTCAGTCATTCAGGCAGATGAAATAGCAAGCGTGTGGAAAACAGCCAAAGACTATTTTCTGTACCAAAAAAAGGGAAAAGAAAAAGGGGGCAGACTAAAAGTGAGCTTAAAAGAAAATTAAAAAGCAGCAAGGAAAGAAGGGAATGCAATCAGAAATAGTTTGGAATAATGGTAAATGAAAATAAGCTCAACAGAATCATTTTTTGACAAGAAAAATCCTCTCATAGTGAACTTTCCCTTGACGTTCTTCCGCACTTAAGCTTTGAAGTGAAGAAAGGTTTCCTCATATGGTTAAATGTCTGTTTTAGAAAGCTGAAACCTTGGAAGAACAAAAGGGAAATCTGTACGTAAAGATGTTTGTCTAGTAAAACAACTCTGAGGAACTCTACTAAGAATCATGTCTCTTGAGGTTGATGTACATGTGAGGGTGTGATTTAATGATGACTCAAAAGTTTTATTCTCTATGGCTGCAATCCTAAAGACACTTTCCTGGGATTAAGACCCATTGAACATAATGGGGCTTACTTTTGAGTAGACATGGTTAGAATTGTGCTCCTACACCTCCATCTACAGAGACCTATTTCAATTGATTTAACTTTCCTATGGCCCATTATTTTTCTCAACTTTAAAAAAATTTCATGGAAGTGATGTCATGACCAGAAGTACCATCAAAAATTGGCACCACCCAGTGCCAGATTCCCACCCAGTGCCAAATGATGGTGATGCCCAGCTTTTTTCACCCTCCTCCTGAGATGAAGTCATGCTCTCCCAAGGGGGTCCTGACACTCACTTTGAGAATCCCTGATGCTGCAATCCTAAAGACACTTTCCTGTGAGTAAGACCCATTGAATATAATAGGGCTTACTTTTGAGTATAGATGGTTAGGATTTTGCTCTAGCAGCAATTTGTTGCTGCTACTTTTGCAATCGTAATTAATTTGTTATCATATTTATTCCCCCCATATCATATGCTATGAGCTATTTTACCCTGCTTTAATAATTTGTTGTCACTATGTTAACTGCTTTGGATCTCTTTGTGAAGTTGAGTACCATATATGCTTTCAAACAGTGTGTGTGTGTGTGTGTGTGTGTGTGTGTGTGTGTGTGTAATATGACCTATATGATAAGACCCATATTTTGTAGCCCCTTTTGTAGACATCTGATAAAACATCCACATAATACAAGCTAGATTAAAACAACAGTGAACAAAAAAACCAGTAAACAGTTGCTGCTCAGAATTGGTAATGAAATCAGACAACCAAGGAACAGCTCAGCAAAAGACACTGCAAAACTTACAATTTTAAAATTATATTGTGATTGAATTTGTGTGTGTGTGAACAAGTAAGCACATCCCTTGCATCTTTAAATGCTCGTGGAGTAGACTTTGAAGAAGCCAAATTGCACAGATATAATTTGCAGACGAACGGAGAGACTGTACAAAATAAGCAACAACTTGTGATCAAATATTTATTAGCGGGCAAATGCAGTGAGAAGTTACCGAGAGGTGTGCTCCCAGAGAGCATATTTTCACTCTAGGCTCAAGAAACTTTTAACTCCTGTCATTATATTTTTGAGATGGTAGTTTCTGTGATGTTCAGTTGCTGAAGTGTTATGCAGTCACATTCAATTAAGCAATGAGATTTGTATGGTCCAAGCACCCAGGACATATAAGAGTGAAACATTTAAAAAAAAAATAACAGAGAGAAAATTTATATGAGCTTCTGACTATGAAACTACAGTCTATGCCAGAACAGACTGTAGTTGCATCAGCTCTCAAAAGGGAAGAGGCACACATCCAAATGACTTTGAAATTAAACAAAAAACACAAGTGTCCTCAAAGATGGTTTTTGCCACTTCCCTGCCCACAACTGGGTCTAGGCAGAATGCTGACCTTGCACTGTGGCTCTGTAATTAGGCAGATAACTATATATTAAGTTCTGGATTTTATCAAATGAAAACTCTTGCACAGAGTTGCAATCTCATTTTTTTAAGAGGCAAGCCAGATATGCCATTTCACTCTACAGGTCATTTATCCCCTGTGCTCATGTTCAGGGCACCACGTGATCCTTACATGGCCAGCACAAGTCCATCACAACAGCTCAGAGGTTTTGTGAAAGTGCCGTAAAACATTTTTGCACCACTGTGCAAGGACAAAAGCTGGCACAAAGCCTGCGGTACTAGTGGAATGGTAAGGCTATACCAGCCGAGTCAGGTTGCTGCAGGGATTTGGGAGGGTGGAGAGATTGTGGGAAGAAGGCATTCTGGGGCAGAGAAGGGCAGGTGTTGGGTAGGCCATATCCAAGCAGGGGATGCCAGATCCTAAACCCAGTACCAAGTGAAATGTGTTGCTCTGTTGGCTCAGATCCAAGTTGCCCATTGGGATTTTTGTGATGTTACCTGGGGTGCAGGTAGTCCAAACCATTCTCTGGTTACTGAGGAAGCCTGCTGGTCTCATTGTACAGCATAAGATTTGGCTGTCAATTTGTTTTGGAGTGTGGGCAAAGAGTACTGCAGCTGACGAATAGAGTAGGGCTGGAATCTAGACTCTTTGTATCTTTGCCTCTCTGCCTGTCCAGAAATATCACTTCCAGCAGTGCCTCTTACCTATGGCTCAGGTTGGTTAGCTATGCTCTGACATTACGCTCTATGCTCTAACACTGCACAATCTGTGCCACTCAATGATGGGAATGCATCCTTTGAACCCCATTGTTAAGCAGCTTTGTCATTAATTGAATAATGCCTCATTAGGAGGCCCCAGAGGTGTCTTCTGGTTCACACTTAACCAGTGACTCACTTGGCCAGTGACCCACAGGTCTTTTGGGGCAACAGAATGGTCTCCAAAAGCTTCCAAAGATAATTCTTATTTTTGAAAGTAAACTGAAATTCTTCCAATCACAAGGAAAAGGAATTACTAATGCTCGGTCTGATATCGTAATAACCATTAAGAGACCCCAAATAGCATTTTCTTATAAATATTTGCGCAACCTAGTTCTTCCTGATCACTTATTAGAAATGTCACTTTTCCCATTGACTTCCTTGGGCTGTGCTACTTTCCTTCCTTCCTGTCACCAGCAGATGGTGCCATATAATCCTAGAATTTGGTAACTCGTTTACAAATTACCAGAGATCAAATAAAATGAAGCTATTTCAAAGAATCTAATTAAATTTTGTTTTTGTCCTGATCACAAAGCTATTGTGTCATAGCATCATAAGAATCCATATGGTGTTTACATCCTATATAATGTTTGTTTGTATTCAAAATGGATTTTCTTCACTGATTTTAATATGTCCGCAGTTGGTGATGGATTGTGGCCAATTTGTTTTGAAACAGTTAAAATAGAATGACTTAAAAATTCACCTAAAAAAATCACATCTCAATGATTCATTACTTTGCTATACATAGTTTATATTTGAGGATTTTAAAAGAAATGTTTAATTCACCAGACTTTCTTTAAATAATACAGTAGGCTTTGTCATAAGGAAGATTACATTTCTAAGTAAATATAATCATTTGAAATGTCATTTTTCCACTGTCTATCCAAGTTCCAAAAAATGTTTTAATCCAAATTCTCAGTTTCTCCCACAAGTGACTGATGGCAATGTGTGAAAGAGAAATCTTATTACTCATCCAAATGGGAATGATGTTGAGTCACCCAAGCGATGACTTTAAAAGTAGCTAAGAATTCAAATCTGAAGCAATTAAAGCCTGTCACTAGGACCAGCAATACCATAAACATGAGCATTAAAACATAATCATTTGAAAAGTGTTACACTGCTAGCAAAACATTAGGGACCCTAAATGTCTGGGGAAAGAAAAAAGAAGATCTTCATATGGTGATCAAACACTACCATTGAGGACGCAAATGACAGTGTGTTTCTTTTGAGAAGGAATTCCATACTCTTTGTACAGCCATACAGAAGGTTCTCTCCAGATGGAGGACTATGAAGAACATCTTCAGAAGAAAATGGTTTTGCTAAGTGGGACAGACTGCTACAGGTGCCACACTCTGAGATGGGGAGGGGGGAGTAACAGGCGCACCACCTGAGCCTCCACCAACTGGGACTCTGCCATGTTTGGTGGCAGATACATGCATCCTCCTGGCTATAACTGCCACAAATGATGGCTACCCAAAAGCAATTTAGCAGGGGCGCAATGACATCATTATATCACTGCTACATTATTATTTATTATTTGATTTATATCCCATCTTTCTTCCTTAAAAAGGAAGAAAAAATGTCAGAGGGTGGTGCATTGCACCTCAAAAGTCGCAAGTCCTTAGTGATGAAGGGCAAGGTTACTAAGGCGTCATGCTCATGTGCAAATGTGGTGCATGTGCAACGCACCTCCGAAGTCTCCAGGCATGGCCTCCTGAGTGATGCACTGGCTTCTTGGTGACTCCCCTGATAGTAGTGCCTGTTCCAACCACTGCATTGCAATTTTAGCACAGTATGGGGTATCGTAGTCTTGTGATGTCTTGCCACCCCAGGGATGGGACTCTCCAGCAATGCCAAGGCCAGAAGCTCATAAAGAATTGGCAGCTTCACATGATTGATGTCACATGGAAGACAAAGGTCATTCAGGTATTAAGAATATTATACTACCAACAGCAACAAAACATTTTATATTTTGCTTTTCAACAAAATAACCAAATAGATTAGCAAAGAAGTTTAAAAGAGAAAAAGAAATAAGGAGATAAGTCCCAAAGGATCATACATCCTAAACAGAAACACAAGCAGGACGCTAGCAACAGACCCTGGGACTATGGTGAAATGAATGCTCCTCCCTTGGTAAATATGTGAGGTACCACCTTAAATTCTTATTATTATCAGGAGCTATGCGAGATGTTCTGGAAGCTCAGCACATTCAAAGAGAGCAGTCCAAGTATGAATTCACTCTAAGATGAACCATTTGTTGATGACTCATGCTCAATTTTAACTTCTGTTTTTCAGCTTTATTCAGTTTCTTTTTATTATCTGTCATATTTTTAAAATGGCATATTGTTCCGCTGTAACTTGGAATACAGGGAGAAAAATTGATTTGCTCATTGATTGTGACTCATAACCATTGAAGAGAGAGATTTCAAGTGGTTCTGAGAAAGTCAGAGCTAAAATGAAGCAACCACCTTAAATGTTACATTTCATTCTCCTCTTTAGATTTTTGAAAATACTGGAAAGGAAATGAAGGTATGAATTTGTTTGTTTTTAACACCAGAAACAACCTTATATATGTCTACTCAGAAGTAAGGAGCATTGTGTTCAATTCAACTTACTGATAAGTGCATATAGGATCACAGGGTGGGTGAAGGTTTTATTTTAAAAACACAAAGGTTATGGCCAAAATCCAGAGTAACTATGGGGAGTCCTTGCTCCGGTGTAAGAACAACTTAGGGCGCAATCCTGAGTAACTATGGGGAGTCCTTGCTCCGGTGTAAGAACCATTTGCTCTGGATTGCAATATGAATTTCCCATAGGTTTTCACTAGGTGATGCAGTAACTACGAGTGCATGTAAAGTCTGTTACGTGCTCCTATAGTTACCCTGGATTTGGGGGTAAGAGTCTTAGCATACATGTGGTGTGTTGCCCAGTTATAGTGGGATGCATTTACACACACCCAGATACGAATGTCCAGGGATGGCAATCGGGACATTTGACCAAACCACAATCATATAGGATGCAGATACTCTAGCACCAGTGCTACAAAATTGTTTTTGTGGATGCAAATACCCCAGTACATTGCATATTGTTTTCTTTAAATAAAACAACGAGGCAAGATTAAGACCACTGTTTTGAAATAGACTAGACCCTGGTTCTTCTTGTGTTTACATTTGTGAAAATGCTCTTAACAACAGCTGATGCTGTCAGTTTAGGCTTGGACCTCTTTGATGGGGAAGAAAACATGTGAAATAAAGATCTATGAGAGGGACATTTCTGACCAAGACAAGGCCTTGGGAAAGCTGTTCTGTTGTGCAGAATCTTTTGTATAGTGGTGCCTCACATAAAGAGCTTAATTTGTTCCAGAGGCGTGCTCTTTAAGAGAAATGCTCTTTAAGTGAAGCAGATTTTCCCATAGGAAATAATGGAAACTCAGACGATTGGTTCCACAACCCCCAAAATATTCATATAAAAATATTAACTGTATGTAAAAATGATGACAAAAAACTGGAATTAATTCAAAACATGCATTCAATATGCATGATCCTATGAAGTCTACTTAGCTGCAATCCTAAAGACACTTTCCTGGGAGTAAGCCCCATTTAACACAATGGGGCTTTTGGGTAGCTCTGCTTTTGGATAGACATGGTTAGGAGGCTGCAATCAGAGACACTTTCCTGGGAGGCTTACCTGGGCTGCTGCTGGAGGTTCAAGGTGGCTGGTGGGGGTACTTGGGGACAGTTAGGGGCAGCTGCTTCTGGCACCCCCATGCAACTGCCCCCAAATTGGAGCAGTTAGAGGCAGCTGCGCTGGCCAGCAGCCCTTTTAAAGAGACTCTGTGTGGAGTGTCAGGCTGTATAGCATGCATGCCCATAGCGCGTTTGCTTGTTCAGTGAAGTGGAACTTGTTATGTGAAGCAAGATTTCTTGGAAATTTATACTTGTTATGTGAGATGCTTGTTATGCAAAATGCTTGTTATGAGCGGTACCACTGTATTTCTATTTTTAATGCAGTGGTAAATTTGAACTCTGCAACTATAAAGCTAACTTTTCAACCACAACAGATGGTGTGTGGAAGCATAAGGTTGAGAGCTTTAGCATAACCAGTAGATGAAGAGCACAGCAGGTCAGAATCACTTTTAAGGACAGATTCTTAAGAAAATTAGACATTTTATTCTTCTTTGTATTTTATTGCTTTCAAACCTTCCAAACAAACATTCAGTTCAGTTCAATGTACTGGGTTCAAGTGACAGGATTCAACAGTTGTCATAATCAGGATTTATTGTTACAGCTCAGGCTGCTGGATTTTCTGGTCTTAATGCAATCGATCACAATGAGATTGATGATTCCTAATGGTGCAAGATCAGATAGGTAACATTTGATCATTTAAAGTAGGCTGAGGCTGAGAGTGAGTGACTGGCTCAAGATCATCCCGAAAGCTTCATGGCCAAGACTGGATTTGAACCTGAATCTTCCAGATCTCAGTACAACTCCCTACCCACTATGCCATCCTACCCAAATTTCCTTACCCTGCCTATCTTTTCAGTAACATCTAGTACTACAAGTGATGTGATGTCACCACATGGAACATTCTCTGCCCCTGCAAATGGCAGCCAGTGTAGCAACTTGAGCAACTACTCCAACTAGGCAATGTCACATCACTGTTGCACAAATTGTTACAGAGCAGAGTCAAGGAGGTGACAACAGTGCTAATGTTTTTATGGCAATTTCTTGATTCACATAATATGTTATTCTGGCCTCAGCCTGTAGGGTTCTTAAACTATTATCCAGTGATCCCGACTGGTCCGTTGTGTACTTTCAGGTAACCATCTGTTCATGATCATGAAGAATCAAAGTAAGAGAAATTTCACTTACTTTATAGAGAATCCACTGCCTCTGAACATTTTCAGGTGTTTCTCCTTCAGAAAATCCCTGAAGTTGATTTTTACTTTCATTTTTTAATAAGATGTGCAGTAGTGCCTCTGTAGGTGCAGACTTGGCATCCATGAATTTGAGTATCTATGGATATCAAGCCCATGTTTGAAGGAATAAAGAGCACAAACTACCGGTAATTTGCTGGCACAAATTAATTTGCAGGCACAAATTAGAAATATATTCTGGGTACTGTGCCCTGAAAGGGGTGATATTTGAATTCCACTTGGAAACCTAAAAACTACTTAGTATTTCAATTAATACTACATGATTATGTCCCTATTTGATACTAATCCCCATTTTTATTACTACTATTCTTGCTTCTGGTTCTACCTAAACTATTACTTGGTTTATGTCTTCTATATCTCGTTTTTTCTTCTCTGCCCTGATTTGCTGCCAAGGGTTTCTTGTGAAACTTTTCTGTAGGTTAAGATAAAACTAAAATGCAATCAAAGGCCGGTCAAGGGAAAAAATGTGTGATATGGCAGTATGAACTATTAAAACCACTGAGAGTCAGGAAGCTCTCTGGACATTTATGAGTGTAAGATTAATTATGCAATTAGAAACAAAAATATGAAGCACAGGCACAGTAGGACACTGCTGTGAACCTCAGTTGTGCCTACAAACACATTAGCAGGTTTGGCTTGTGACTTTCATGGGGTTAGATGAGCACCTTGGACAATTCAATATGCAATGAATGGGTCTCATTTTGAACAGCAGTATAAACCTGGAATCTACAACATGACAATATTTTCTTTCTGTTGACTTGTATGTTGTATGTTTTTAAAAAATGAATCTGATATTAATGGGTGTTCCATTATTGGGTTGCTTTGCTTTGTCTTAATTAAGAGCATAAGAACATAAGAATCCTGCTGGATTAGGCCAAAGACCATCTAATCAAGGTTCCTATATCTCAGCTGTCCACCTGATGTCACAGAGGACTTGCATTCTCATGCCCTCCCTTGCAAGTGGCAGTTGTTTTAGGTTTTAATGTTTAACATTGTTTTAATTTTTAATTAAAATTTGTTGTGTTTTTATTATACTGTAAGACACCTTTGGGTGTCCCACTAGATGGTAGAAATACAGGTAAAAATTTGTTAACAACAACAATCTTGTTCCTGTACTTTTTTACAGCAACAAACACTGTAAAAAAAAAAACACTTATCAAAAAAACAGTTTTGATAAGTGAGCATTACTGATGCTGCAACTGGGGAGGGGGAGGCTAGCATATGCTCTCATAGATTGCATGAGCTTCCTAAAAGCTAGTTTGTTACTCCTTGTGCAGACCAATACTATTTTATTTGCTGATTTTGCTTCCATGAGTTCAGTAACTCCATTTTGGCAGAACTCAAAATTAACATTTAGCAAAGAACAGAGTAGTAGCCCAAGTGAGAGGGGGAATTAGGGCATTTTAATCAAGGTATATGACCTGAAGCCATAAGCACCGTGGAGTCACAACACTAGGTGCTGTGAGCAACGTTCATAAATTTTCTTCACCCTGACTCCCTTTCTGGAGCATAATTTTCCCTCCAGACTACGATAAGGATATCAGATGCACTAAAAATGCAAAGCGGGCATAAAATTTACCAGTGCAACCACTGCCACAGGTCACACCAATCAAGCGCACCTATTTACCCTTGTAGGAGAAGCATTATTCAATCTGACATGCGCCTCACCCACCTATGGTGCACTTAGTGCTGGACGAATAAAGGAAGTATTAATGTATTGTGACTAAAGTATATTTCATGTTTTCACACATTTGTTTTCACACATTTTGGAGCAGCTATGTAGATAAAAGAACAGAAAGTACAGTTGGAACAAAATACTGTGTGTGTTTTTGAAATGTTTTGAACTGTCTTGGAATGAAAAGGACTTGGAACCTCTAAATAAATATATATATTCTCTTGCTAAATTGCGGGCAGCCTTCAGCACAGCATGTGAGAGTCTGTATGTGCACATACATCTGTAGGGACCTTCAAACTATCTAGGTTTTGGCTACTGGGGATGAAAGATGGAGTCTCTCCTCCATTTGATCCACCAGTGGGGAGAGCGCAAGTAGACATGCCAGACAAATAGCTTCTCTTTATGACTGGATTCATGTGATTTTCTTTTTAATGAATACAAGCATATGAACATCCTGGACTACAACCACCTTCAATCTCCCTGTTTCCAATTGTGCAGGGTGGTTTGTCCAAAATGCATTCCTACACATGCTGTTAAATCTTTTTTACAAGTAGGCTGAGTAATATATGGTGGTCCTTGTCATCTGTGGGTTTGCAAATCAATGCATTTGACTTAATGTGGATCACAAGCCTGCATTGGAGGATCTCAGAGGACCTCCTGGAGCCTTCTAACAGATGTTTCCATTTTTCACTATACCAGAAGGAACTACCATAGATTTCATCATCCACATATTTCAATATATGCTGAGGGTCCAAGAAGAGACAACCTGTGAATATTAAGCACTTTGGACAATTCAATATGTACATCTAAGGGAGTATGTTTGGACTAATCTCTCAACCCCCCCCCCCCAACACACACACACAGAGTTAGGCCTTTTTATAGGGAAGCAGTTCAATGGGGGGAGAGACTTTGATGTGCACATGCCTAGAAAGCTCATGGCGTAACACATTGGCTGGACATATGGTATTCATTTCACCCAAATCAGTCCCATCTCAGAGAAAGCAAATCCTGTTTTATCTTCAGATACATTCACCCAAAGCGATATTCATATATGCTATGTTTCTACTGTATTGTGTTTGATAGGATTTTGATCTGATAGGATTTTCAGCTCATTTGTATCTCCGTGGCAAGTTGGATTGGGGAATCTTTTGTAAATTACTGGTAAATTACTTATGTGGCCTTAACTGTTTGCCTGTGGACTAACTCTGAGTCAATGGCACAGCACATGCTACTGTTTGGTCATGTTCTTCACATGAAGTTGCACACTGCCAACAGTGACAAAAATATGCCAAGCAGTTACAGTATATTTTTATACTAGTAAAATGTATCCATGCTGCACAAGTAAAATTTGAAGAATATTTGTAACCTAACTCTCCTGTGCAACACCTCCCTGTGCAACACCCCCCCATGCAATGCACACCTCACACAGTGGTGGTCCCATAACCCCTATGCAACACTATCACTGTACACCATCCCCCATACGCACCACCACCACCCATGCACACCATTCTCCCATGTGCACTACCTCCCATGCAAACCATATCACATGCGCACCATCCCTTCCTGTGCACCATCCCTCCTGTACACTGTCCCCCATGTGCACCATCCCCCATGCGCACCATTCACCCCTTGTGCATCATCCCCCTGTGCACACCATCCCCCCATGTGCACAATCCCCCCATGTGCACCATCTTCCCCCTGGCACCATCCCCTGTGCCTCCCTCTTCCCAGTGCATGAGGCACTGGCTACCAAATTGGCTGGATGTTGATCAGTCTTCAGTGTTAAACACGTTACACTCCTTTTTACTCCATACAGGTTAAATTTCTCAAACTCATTTCTTGGTGGGTGCTCATGTCACATAACGAACACCCTCTCAAAAATTTCTGCTTCTAGGTTAAGGGGTTGGGGCAGGGTGTTGATCAGTCAGGGATTCTTCAATGTAAAGTATAAAGCGGAAAACGTGTTGCACCCCTTTTCACCCTGTTCTGCTTGGAATTTCTGAAAACTGGTTCTTAGCAGATTCCTCCATTACGGAAGGAACACCGTCCCCAAATTTCACACTTTTAGGTCCGGTGGTTTTAGCTGAGTGTTGATGAGTGAGTGAGTGAGTCAATGACTTTTCAGTTTTATATATAGAAATAAGTTAGTTACAAGCAGTTACTTATATTCTCACCACTGCCTCCCCGTCATCATCCTGAGCTTGAATTTCATGATGAACCAAAGGATTTTGACAGCATTTCCCTCTGCCTGCAATCTCCAAAGAACTAAATGGAAGGCAGTGAACACTCAAGCTACCTGCAAACTGGAGACAAAACAGTTCACTGATTATGTGCTTGTAGGTGGAGTGGGTTTGGAGAACGTGGCACCAATGACATTGTTCCTCATTTAGAGCTCTGAAGATTGCACAAATCAGAATATGTTCTTGTAACACATTAATTGAGGAATGAACATTACCACAATATTTTACATATTTGCTATTTATTGTGTCAGTAGCATTTTTCTCTATGTTGTTTTTCAAGATAGGATTCTAGGTATGTACATCACAAGTGCATTTTTTTCTCTCTTTGCCTACTACACACAGAAAACAGTTTCTGGATGGACAAAGAGACTTGCAACGATCTTGATTTGGTCCATGTCATCCCCCTCTGCCATCCTCAGCTCCAGACATTTTAGCTCAGAGACTTTGTGCATTCGCATAGGAGCACCTGTATTTTGTGTCCCCCTCAATGTTCTGTTTCTTAACTCCTTTATCTTGCTTTCTGCATGGATCTGCATGGATGATGCATGCAAGCAGAACATCCTTTTTCTCTACCCTCACCCTCCTCTTCCCCTTGGGATGAGAAGTCTGAGACAGGGTGGCTCTGGGCTCCTTGTTGACCTTCCCCCACAGATGTTTAAAAGCTGCTTGGCAATCTTTTTAATATTACAAGCCAGTAGTCTGGTATCATTTGGATTCAAGTGAAGCCCATTCCTCTTGAACAAGCCTGGCTTCTCCCCAAAAGTTTCCCAATTCCTGACAAATCTGAACCTCTTCTCCCAACATCGTAAGTCTCATCCATGCATTTAGACCTCTCAGCCTGCCTAGCTGGCTCCACATGTGGAACAGGCAGCAATTTCAAGACTGCTATCTTATAGGTCTTGAGTTTAAGCCTCCTACCTAGTAGCCTAAATTTGGCCTCTAGGACTCAGGGCTACTTTTCCCCACATCATTGGACAACCACAACGGCTGCCTTCTCCCCAGCACTATTTACTAACCTATCCACACATGACATGATGTCTACAACCTTAGCACCAGGCAGGGACATTACCAAGCGGTTCCCACATCCACCACAAATCCCCCTCTCTATACTCCTGAGAATCAAATCAACTACTACAAGAAGCCCACAATCTACACCTGATTGCACGCTGCCTCTCTTGTCAAGGCAAATAAGTGAAGAGTTTGTGATACTCTTCCCTTGCCCAACAGCTAACACTGCCTCAGGCTATGATCCACAAACTAAGAGCCACAGGACAAGAACCCTTTTGCTCTCGCCCTTCGCCTCACCCCCCAGGCACGGATGCAGCGATCAAATCTCCCCCCACCAGGCAATCAGCTAGTATCTATTTGCTGTCCAGGTAACCAGCCCTTCCACTTATCTCACACCATGTGCTTCCTCTCAGCTGGTCCATAAAATGTGGACTGAGCTAGCAGCAGGCACCGAGGCCCCAATCAAATCTCCCCCCACCAGGCAATCATTATTTTTCTAATAAGGATGGAAAATGGAGTTGGCAATACAGTGAAATAAATTAATGGAATAATAGGAAGGGGTTTTGTTAATGTTGGAAATCCATTAAATACAAATTCACTGACGTTAATGGATACATGCATGTACAAAATATATGTAACTGAGATGTGTAACTGTATATTCAGCATGGAGAAAAGAAGGCTGAGAGGAGACATGATTGCTCTCTTCAGATACCTGAAGGGCTGTCATATGGCGGAAGGGGCTAATTTGTTCATAGCTGCTACTGAAAGCAGAACTAGAATCAATGGGTACAAACTGCAAGAAAGGAGATTCCACTTGGATATCTGAAAAAAATTCCTGACGGTGAGGGTGGTTTGGCCATGGAACAGATTGCTAAAGGAGGTGGTGGACTCTGCCTCACTGTGATCTTCAAGCAAAGGCTCAACGAGCACCTGACAGGGATGCTCTAGGAGGATTTCCTGCTGCAGACAGCGGGTTGGATAAGATGACCTACTAGGTCTCTTCCAACTCTATGATTCTATGATTTTGATAGGGCACAAAATGTCCATTCTACATGTTTCAGCACCAAACACTATGAATCAATTTGACAATTGACACTATGAATCAATTTCCAGCAATTTGACAAATTTTATTTTTGAACAAGCAAGGTCGAACATTTTAAATGAAGTCTGCAGAAATAAGAGGAAGTTTTTGTGAATCAATTGTATAACAATCAAGTTTTCTTTTCTAACTGAGCAAACAAGATATTCAATTTTTCTGGCTTAACAGAACAAACAAGATACGCAACATTTCTTACCTAACTGAGCACAAAACAAATTATAAAACACCTAAGCAGTATCAGGCTTCTCTCCTGTGTGGGCTCTCTGGTGATTAGTAAGATGGTGACTGTAACTGAAGCCCTTTCCACATTCCTGGCATTTATTAGGTTTCTCCCCATGTGGGTTTTGTTATGGCTTATGAGTGTACTGAGACTGCTGAAGCTCTTTCCACACTCCTGGCACTTAAAAGGGTTTCTCCCCTATTTGATGGGTTTTAAGATTTTCTTTGTGAATGAAGGTCTTTTCACATTCTTGGCACTCAAATTGTTTCTCCCCTGTGTGGGTTCTATGATGGGTTCTAAGATTTTCTTTGTAATTGAAGGTCTTTCCACATTCTTGGCACTCAAAAGGTTTCTCCCCTGTATAGATTCTATGATGGGTTCTAAGATTTTCTATGTAACTGAAGGTCTTTCCACATTCCAGGCACTCAAAAGGTTTCTCACCTGTATGGATTTTATGATAGGTTCTAAGTTTTACTTTTTGAGTGAAGGTCTTTCCACATTCCAGGCACTCAAAAGGTTTCTCACCTGTGTGGATTCTATGATGGGTTCTAAGATTTTCTTTTTGAGTGAAGGTCTTTCCACATTCCAGGCACTCAAAAGGTTTCTCACCTGTGTGGATTCTATGATGGGTTCTAAGATTTTGGTTTCTTCCCTCTGTGGGCTCTTTGCTTTGAAGAATGAGTTTCTTTGCTCTTTCTTCCAATACTGTTACAAACCAATGTTGCTGGGGAAAAAAAGGAGTAGATCAATGGAAAAGTTCTGCTAGTTGGCAATATCTGATATCTATGACTCTTGGAGCATCTGTTTCATGGGGGATAACATAGATTTTTATATATTTTTCTGACTTAAAATACAATTTTCAGATATTGTCTGGAGAAAAACATGTATGGTGAAAAGGAACATTTGCTTATTGATTATTTTTTTATTTCTATGATTTCTCAAGGCACAACATGGTATCCTCTGGCAGGTGGCTCTAAACCCCCGTTTGGAAAATAGTTTAAAAATTATTCTACATACAGTTCACAGAACCCTCAGTTTCTCCAGATGAGACACAGTTACCCTTCCTGGAATGGCTCAGAGGGGAGGAGGTCCCTTGCACACCAAGCTGCAAAACTTAGTATTTTGCCAGAGGTGCCTGGCAAACAGACTAGTAGCAGTAGGAAGTGAATGGCGGTCAAAAACACGACACATACATACACACAGAGAATGAAAACATGGCGGAAAGAGGCTGAGACAGTTCTCCTTCTTTGTTCTTAACAGGCCAGTGAATTGTGGTGGGGTTGGGAAGAGTGGAGACAAGCAAAAAGAGGCCAGCCTGCAGTTGATAACCTCTCCAGCCCTCCACTTTTCTCTTCCTTGGCAAAAGGACATTCTTCCTCTCCAAACCTAGGCTGAGCGCTATTGCCTGCACTCTCTTCCTCTTCAAGCCACAGCTTCTATTCCTCATCAGGTTATCCTCTGGATCAGTTGTTGAGCTAGTATAAGTGAAGCAGGATCCTGCTTGACACCAGATACAGACTGCAGAGATGCAAGGGTTCATGGTCAGCCTGGGTATCAGCATCACCTTCCTGCTGTGGTAAGGGGGTGACAGGAAAGGGCCTCAGGCTGGTAAGGCTGATGGGGTGGGACAAGCACCATTGCATTGTCCTATACTTTTTTGGTCCTGGATGTCAGCACTGCCTCTCTAGATGAAAAACTGTCTGCCTCTTCTTACCCTTTGTGAGAGCACAGAATAGCTAGACATCCTTCTGGTGCCTGTGCCTGGTGGTTACAAGCTTCTTTGACTGGAAATGAAAGTAGGGCCAATAGCAATGCCATGACTTCCCTTGCTGGTTTCTGTGGCTCCTCAGAGAGCAATTCCTTACAGTTGGAGAATCACTGGAGTAAGATTTCCTTTCTTTAGAGCAGGGGTCTCCAGTTTGGTCTCACACACACAGCTGAGGTTCCAGCCATCACCCTAATACCTCCCTCAGGAGAAGAGGTGGTTTAATGGGGGAGGCAAAGCTGGGGGCTCCCAGTCTTTGTAGGATTGGGAACCCAAAGAAGGTCCTGAACCAGGGACTGGGACTGTCAGTCCAACCAAGGCCTCCTGCCTCATGGCAGAAGGAGAGGCTGGCTGGCCCTTCTTTCCAGGCTTCCCCACTGCAGCCTGTGCAACTAGGATCCCCATCCATCCCTCCCTCCATCCTTTCCTACAATCAAGGCCCACCACCTCCATCCCCAGCTGGGCCTCCTGCCTCCCAGTGCCTCCTTCTCCAGCAAGGGCTCCTCCCTGCCAGGGTCAGAGCCCCAGAACACAGCAGGGCGGTGCGGAAACATCGTCTGATGCTCAGCAGACCCACAAACCTCCATAAATCTCACAAATCAGGCACTGGATCTTGCCCTTGTTCTGTCTCTGTTTGCAGTGGATTCTCAGGATGAGACAGAGAGATCCTGTGCAGGAAAGACCAGGAATCACAAGGGAGGGGATGGGAGCAAGGCTTTCTCCATCCCATCCACTGACCTGAGAAAGCTACAGATGTTATTTGTACTGGGAAAGTACCGGGAAAGCTACAGATGTTATTTGTTTGGCTTCCAACCTTCTCTGTTCCTGGCTTTATGGGACACACTAAAATGTGTGTTGGGAGAGTTAGAACAGACATTTCTTTACATCCAATTAGTCTGTGGAACTCCTTGCTACATGATATAGAATTATAGAGTTGGAAGGGACCTAGTAAGTCATCTAGTCCAACCCCCTGCCAGCAGCATGAAATCCTCCCCGAGCAGTGGTCTGGGAACAGGGATAAATTACCCCAAATGGGGTAAAAATGAAATTCCTGGGGGTATTAGACAGTTGTGCTGGTGTGCATACTCTTCCCCTTCTGAAAGTTCCAACGGAGAGTGCTACTGCTTCCACCATGGAGAAGCACTAGTGCTCTCCATTGGAGCTTTTGGAAGGGGAAGAGTGCACGCGCATGTGCAAAGTGATTTTTTTTTAAACGGTTGCTCCAGCTGGTCGAACTTAGCCACACCAAGCCGCAGCAGCCTGAAACTGCCCACCAGTGTCCCCAAACACCCTCCCCAGCCAAGGTAAGTAAGCTACTTAAGTTATATTTACTTAGAAGTAAACCACTGACTTTACGTTTACTCCAGTTTTTAAAAAATGTAGGACAAAATGTAGGACAGCCTACATTTTGTCCTACGTTTTTAAAAAGTCTGGATTTTCAATTGTCTTTTGGGCGACCATTTCCTTCCTTTCAAATCAAGGAAGGGGTAACATTGGTGTATCTAAATATATTTTGGGGTAAAAGGTAAAAAAGTTCCCTGACCCCTTGACTCAACAGGTGCTTGTTGAGCCTCTGAAGATCCCCAGTGAGGGAGAGTCCACCATCTCCCTTGGCAATCAGATTCAATGCAGAACTACCCTCACCGTCAGGAATTTTTTAATGATCTTCTTTCTTGCCGTTTGTACCCATTGGTTCCAGTTCTGCTTTCAGAGGCCATTGAGAACAAATGTGTCCCTTTTTCCATATGACAGTGATAGTGATGGCATCTGGATGAGTTTGAAGAGGTTTCAGAAAATTTCTGGAGGAAAAGTTTATCACTGTTACAAGCTGTGATGGGTATGTGTATAGGGTCGCTATATGTCCCGAGAAACAGAGACAATCCCAGTGTTGGACATTGTGTTCACATACTGGCAAATGGGACAGAGGGTTCTGTCCTGGTTTTGCGGAAGAGAATTATGGCAACCCTATATGAGTAACCTCATGATTTTTAGAAATAGGCTACCTGAGAAGGCCATATGCAAAGGAGGGCACCATCTATCTACCGGGGAGAGGAGGGAATGCCCACTCACATTCTGCAAAGAACTAAATTCACGGATATGGGAACTGCAAATATGGGGTCTCCCTGTATTGTGCTTTTCATCTGTTTGCATTTCCATCATCCAATAGTTTTCTTTATTTCTTATTGCTCCGAGACTGTACAACAAAAACACAACCAAACTTAACACATTTTAAACCACATTTTTAAAAGATTTGAGTTCATTATTGGTTGTTTTTGCATCTTTTGCTAATTATTTCTGGCATACTATAGAGAAGTAGTTTGTGGGGTGGAAGACAAAGATGGCTTAAATTAACAAGGCACATATGGACTGCCAAAGACCTCAAACATCATCTGTATGTTCCCCCAGGTCATAATACAGATGGGCTGCCAAATTCTCAACTCTGCATGGAGCCAATAATTGGTATCTGTTGAAGGAGGAACAATTAGTGAAACACTATAACAAAGTCTATCCTTTTTGTTCAACAGACCACTTTAGATTAATAGAACACCAGAGAACTTTGCCAAGTTCCAGATCAGAGAAAATGTCCAAGTTTGAAACAACCACTTCAAAGGAAAGACAAGTCTTTTAAGGAAAGGAAAGGGTAGAAATCTTCCCCTGTGGGGGAAGAAAGGCGGGATAAAAATTACTTAAATAAATTAAATAAAAAATAAAATCCCTTAAATAAATAAATGTTGACCTCTGACAGTCTTCCCCATTTAGAAAATCTCACTGGTTCCCACCTGCACTCATTTTGAACTAGAATCTGAGGGCCTCCCTATTTGTTGATCTCATATCCACTATTATCCATGGATTGGGTCTGGGCCCCACAGTTGGGGTTTGGGATGGATAAATAAGGATGATATTTGACACAGGATCCTTATCAGAGGATATTTAAGCAGGAAATATTACATCTTTTCTGGAAGAGATGTCTCCTAAAAGATAATACAATTCAGGCACATGCAGACACCTGTTATCTTGCAGGGAGGATTGGACTGTCTTTTTTAGCATATGAAATTTAGAGGGGGAAACCCAGCATTTTTGTTGTTGCTCTCGTTCAACCACTGCAAGTCAGAACCATTTGCAGACTACTACAAATCAGAAATTTACCAGTAGTTCCTGATCTAGGTTCTGCATGCCTGGTTTCAAAGCATTGCGGACAGGGCAAAGGGGAGGAAGACATTGCCTGAAAATGTAAACATCTGGCTGTGCATAAGTGACCTCTAACAGCAGGATCTTGCTGGATCACGGCCATTAAGCTTAATTGCAGTGTTCCTGTTTCAGCAATTAATTTCTACACTTTGATAGTGGTAGCAAAAAATATTGCTGGAGGTGGGAGCAAAACTTGACAAAAGACAATTCATCACCAAGACATCATCTTAGACTGAGAGGGATTTTTAATGAGAATACCCTAAACTCACCTTTTAATACCACACCAGATGATCCAGTAATACTCCGTTCCTTTTGCAATTATACATCCTTTCTTATAGGATGGAAACTCTCTGGTATCACTTCTTATACTATAAATGTTTCTCAAACTTGGGTCAGGACCCACTAGGTGATTCACAAGTCAATTTCAGGTGGCTCCCCATGCTTTTAAATGTGTTTTTTAAAGACGTTACACTTGAGGCCACTATAGCGTGTGACTGCATTTGGGGAAATGTTACTGATCTGTACTTTTAACAGGCTACTATGTGTATGCTTATTAATGGTTAATATTAATGGTCAACATAGGTAAGTGTATATAGGACTGAAGCATTTCGGGTGTTTTTTAATCAGCAACTGCTTGGGAGGGTTAGGAAGTTCTTTATTTTAAAATCTTTTAAATGAATCTTTTAAATAAATCTGTTGAAACTACACACAAACTTTCATGCTTGGAACTAGAGCACTCAGTGATAACATGACAAAAAGTGAACACACTGAGCTGTTGTCTAATACTGTGTATAGCTGTGTATTAAAGAAGCAATTGAAATGCATACACATCAAAACAATTTGAACAAGAAAGAAGAAATAATGGGAAAAGTAATGTATGGTTACCAACCCTGAAAAGATCTGCTACACAAGGAGCAGGATGTGATTAACAGCTGACAATGATGATCCTAATAGGTGATTAGTTAAAACCTGTATCAGAACAGGTGACCCACTAGTACCTAAGAAAAACTGTCACTGAGGAAACTGAGGCTTAGTTCTTGTTTTAGTTGTCGTTTTAATTCTAGATTGATTTTAGTTTCTAGGTTCTTTTAATGTTTTTAGTATTTTTAAAATATTTTTAGGACTCTTCTTTTTAGATGCTTTTAGTTATTAGTACGTAGCTTATAGCTTGAGTGTGATGGCAGTTAGCTCTGAAAAAACCCTTTTATAATTTGTTTAGTTTTAAGATAAAAGATCTATACCACAGCACTAAGCCCAAAAGACTGTGTATAATTTCAGTACGGATGTCAGCTTCAAAGCCTTAGAAAATCATTAAATTTATTGTAAACTTTTAATTTACTTAGGCTGCAATCCTAAACACACTTTTCTGGGAGTAAGATCCACTGAACACAATTGAGGTTTACTTCTGAGTAGACATGGATAGGATTGTGCTCTTTATTTGATTTTGTCATATGGGGGTGTTCAAAATTTTCCTGCTTTATGATGTTACATTTAGCTATGACATTATTTCTGGGTTAATGACATCACTTCCAGTGGGTCCTGACAAACTGTCATTCTAAAACGTCTGTCACGGTGCTATAAAGTTTAAGAACTATTCTTAAAAGCTGGGAGGTGTGAAAGAAGACATAAAAGAGCACAATATTGAGTATGCTTGCAAAGCCAAGAAGGATTTTATTGTATACAAGTGTGTTTATTAGGACCTTCATTATCAATTATCTGTGAAGCCTAAGCTAAGCTTAGCTAACAAATATAGCAGTCCCACAAAGGGATTTCTGCTTCTTTATGATGTACATCTTTAACCTGATTGTTCAAGAATGTATCCTGCAGGTTATATAACTTACACATGGAGCCAGATGCAAACTTTAGCCGTAGGCACCAGGTAGAAAAGAACGCCCTTGCTAGCAGAGAAATCCCATTAGTCGGAGCATGATGTGACTCCTGCAATGTTGACTACTGAAATATTTAGAAGTGGAGAATGTCATCACTGGATGTGAAGCAGAATTAATTGCAAACACATCCAGCTTTACCCAACCTCTCTCTCAGTGGCTGGCTAGTTTTATTTTCCCGTTTGCAGATGGCTGAGGCCACAACACACCAGGAGGTCCCATAGCTGATGTCTACCTGGGGTCCCCTTTTCCTTGCGCATAACTACTCCAAGATTAAGCATTGTCCCATAGTTGTATCCCAATCCTTACTGATCTCTGTGGTGACACAGAACTACCTGTGCCACAATGAGTGTCACAAATGTGCTGTAAGGCAAGTTTGCAGCTACTCAGGAGTCTGCAGTGCCAGCACAAATACGAATCTGGACTATTTGTGTCATGCTCAGTTTTTTCATGCAAACATATTCTTGTAATATGTGCCAGGAGGAAAAAAGAGGATGAGCTGCCAATGGTAAATAGCACTACCAGGTAGGCGGTGTGGCCTTTAGGGGCAAAAGCAGAGTCCTCCTCCACCAGATCTCCTTCTCATCTGTCTACAAAGTCTGACGTGGAGTTTCTCTCATTTGTGATGGCAAAATAGATGATACTGTCATAAATAGCCCCATTGTGGGGCCTGAAACTTTCCTTGGGAGAACGGGATGAAAATTCCCAAGTGTGAACAAATGGCCTAAACCAGGGTTTCTCAACCATCGGGCCGAAGACCATCAGAGGTCCTTGGCAGCTGGATGACCGGTCCCCGAGAGGACTCCTTTAAGTGCCTCTTCCCCTCCTCGTAGCAGGAGGTCTCTTTCAGAAGATTGCAGCCTCAGAGCCCAATCCTATGCCTGTCTTCTCGGAAATAAGTCCCATTAGAGTCAATGAGGCATACTCTCTAATAAGTGTGACTAGAATGATTTTGTGCATTTTCAATGCATCCTGCATTGGAAAAGGTTGAAAATCCCTGCTCTGAGTAGACAAGCATTGAGACATTGGGTTCTCACCTGCAATCCTATCCACAGTAACCTAGCAATAGCTCTATTTATTATAAAGGGATTTACAGCTGGAGGCAGCTGTGGGGAAGCCCTCCAGCTGGTGGGAAGGTGGGGAAGCCATCCAGCCACATCGTCTCGGGCTGGTCCCTGGAATTTTTTTCCCCACACAACGGGTCCTGGGGTCAAAAAGGTTGAGGACACAGGCCTGAATCTCAAAAGAAACAGGCCCTCTTTAATTAATTTGCAACCCCCAGCAAAAGGGAGAAACCAAGGCTGATAAAACTGTTGGGAAGACACAACACCAACCTGCACCGTGTCAGAAGGTGGCAGTGAGCTACCCTATGCCCTGATTGACCTCTCTACCTGTCCCTTGTTTGTAGTCTTCTGTCATGTTGGTCGCCTCTCCTAAGAACCCATGTAGGGTTCCAGGGGTTGTGGGTTTGAGTCCCACCCCCAAGTAATTCCCCCAAGGAAACTTCCAGCAGCCTTTCTGGTCCCTGCTGAATGCAATGGTAGCCATGTTGGCACTTCTGCACCTGGCAGCACCAGGAAGTTTAGATTTGGGCTATAAATGAGGGTGAAGTTCTAACCAATTTGGGCCAGCACAACTCACCTGCTCCCTATTCCCTTAGTGATGTGAGGAAGCTGGCACATGTCTGTGCACTGGCCTAACAGCTCTAGAAATGGTGCAGAAGTGCCTTAATGGCACTCTGTGACACCCTCCAGGCCAGCACTGGATTTGTGCCAGGACTTATGCTGGCCTAACTAGGGATTAGGATTGCAGTCTAAGTAAGAACTTAATCCTATGCATGTCTACTGAAAAGTCCCATAATAGTCAATGGGGCTTACTCCCAAGAAAGTGAGGACAGGATTGCAGTCTAAGTAAGCTAGAGAAGGCTGGAACTCATTGCTGATCCTCTCTCCCTTCAAGAACTGATCCACTCAGTCTTGATAAGGTTGTGCCATTATTGGATTGGATCCAAGCATTCATGACTCCCATTGGGTTGGAGAACACTGCTAAAATGCAAACAGTGCTGTCAGCATGTGTGCGCCACCATTATGAACAAACACTGGGGAAAACCGATCAGATGTTCCTGAACATTCACTGAGAAAGCCCTTAAATGTTAGCAGCTGATTTTGAATTGAGCAGAGGGGGAGTTACCCATTACTACTAATTAGCCTTTGCTAATCAGCACATTACTTTTAACCGCATGGCACTGGAATTCAATTGAGAGCCAGTTTGGGGCCCAAGTTTTGTCCTGAATTTCTTGTAGCACTTGGGGAAGTCATGGCATGTCCTTGCACGTACACCAGTGCTGTTTTATAAGGGTTTAAAAAAACCAGGCTGTCTTGTTTCTGTCACTTGGTGGTGGTAGACTACCACCCTAATGAACTCCAGCAGGTCCTTTGAAATGAGTGGTTTTAAATGGCAAGTCTGGTTTGCTATTTTTGGTGACTCCATCACAGGTAATCAGAATACACTGTATAACAAAGAAAATGGATCACAGAAATCAATATTGAAGGCTGTGGGTGGAAAAGAACAGATACGGATGTCTAAGCAAACAATGGAGGAACAAAGCTGGCACACTAGGAGTGTATTTCTAACTTCTGAAGATTTTGGATGTTCTCTCTGGGATCACAGTTCATAGCTTAAATGACACTTGGAAACAACAGGGAAGTTTAATTTGCAGAAAAATGGGAAGCATCCAGCCGAGAGCTGAAAAGTGGAACAAAAATAATTTGAAACAGTATGTTGGAGAAAAGGAGATTGTTAATTTTTTTTAAAATGTACATCACTGTAACTCTTTGTAATCAAGGAGTTAGGCTGCAATCCTAAAGATACTTTCCTGGGACTAAGACCCATTGAAAACAATGGGGCTTACTTTGAGTAGACATGGTTAGGATTACGCCTGCACAGTTCATTCTGGGGCCTGGGTGAACTATGCCAACACAGTTCCCAGAGGAACTGCGCCTATACATCCTGCCCGGGCCATGGGAGATTTTTTTCCCCCACGATGCCAGGCCATTGTTCTCTCAACATTGAGGACTACTGCTCTGCATTGAAGAATCACTGACTGATTAACATCCTGCCCCAACCCCTGGACCTAGGAGCATGAAATTCAGGGAGAGTGTTTGTTATGTGACGAGAGCACCCAGCAAGAAAAGATTTGGAGAAATTTAACCCCTAAGCGGCTGAAAAGGGATGAAACACATTTTTCGCCTACATTTAACATCATACCTAGCCCAAATTCTGCACCTGCACAGTAGAGGTGTCCACTGTTGTGGGTAGGGGAGTGTTGCACATGTGAATGTTGTTGCACCAGGGGGTTGTTGCGCATGGGGGGTTGTTGTAAGAGGGTTTTGTGCATGGAGTGTATTGTGCATGGAGGTTGTGTTGGGGGGGTATGTTGCTCATGAGGGGTGTTGCGTATGTGGTGTGTTTCACCAGGGGGAATGTTGCACTGGAGGGATGGCGCAATGGAGAGAATGGCACAAATGTTGTATGGAGAAATATTTTACTCCCACAATGCGGGTACATTTCGCTAGTAACTTATATTTGTCTATATATAACAAAGACTTGACAGTTCGTTCTCTGATACCAAATGCTTTTTTGGAGGGAGCAGTTAGAAGCAGAAAGATAGAATAGAAGAAATCCTGCCTAATTTTTGCAATACAAACAGCAAAGTCTATAGAAGGGAAATTTGACCGATATTACATAATGCCTGAATGGCTTGTGGAACATTTGTTTCCAATAGAGCATCAGTAACTATCCACTCCGGAAGATATTTCAAACACAACAAAACAACTCTACTTAATCAGCCTTTCCAATGGCACAAAAGAGAACCGCATTATCCTCTTTCAACACACTGGCCAGGAGACACCAAGGGAGTTAGAGCCTCACGCAAAGAATTGCTCAAATTGGCTCACGAAGGCACTTGGCAATCAATCACCTTCCAAACACTGGAGTCCATTTCATACATTGCAACAAAAGCAGTGAAAGGGATGTTGTTGCTGTTGTTGACACTGCATTCTGTTGTATGTGTGACAGCCGGCATATTGAATACTGGAACAGAATTGAATGCTGAATATGTTGGCTTGGTGCATTGCCCATGCACTCCCGGGTGACCATGTGAGAGAGGGATACAGGTGAAAACAGGTCACTTTTATTAACTGAAGGAAGGAGAAGGACCTGTGGTAGAATTGGAATTGACTTCTTCAGTGTGGGTGGCAGATTCAGGAGCTTCAAGGCTAACTCCCAAACCACTACACACAGGAATGCTGCAAGCTTGGGCAGCACTCTTTGGGAGGTGGCAATCCAGTTGCCAAGATCCTGCCTCCACCAAGTGTGGGGGGGAGGGGGGCAGCAGGAGTTAATCAGTACTTTGCAAACCCCAATCAATTAAACTTAATTCCTGGGAATCCCAGAAAAAGTATACCTCATTTAGGTTGTTTCATTTACATAGAGCACAATCCTAACCATGTCTACTCAAAAGTAAGCCCCATTTTGTTCAATGAGTCTTACTCCCAGGAACATGTCTTTAGGATTGCAGCCACTGTTTCCTTCCTGAAATTATCCAAGCAATCTCTTTATTTGTACATACTAGTCTTTAAGCACTTCCAGGAAGTAGCAACTCATATAACTGAGATTCTTTCATGCCTAGTGAAAGAAAACCCCTAAAAGTCTGAGAGGCACAGTTTTTTTTTACAGATCTGGTTTTTCTAATAACATTCCAGGAACACATGCAGTTTCTTGGAAATGTATGTGTTCCTTAATGAGAAGATCATTAGTTGTAAACAAGTTAGTTCCCCTGAAAGACAGCTTTTCTACCACGACTGATGTACTAATGCTTGCACAACTGTAGGAAGCATTAAATTGCATTCTAGGGCATGCGCTCAGGTCATGTGGGGCAGGAGTGGGACCTAACAGGCTTGGCCCTTCCTGAACGGAATACAGTGGTACCTCGCTTAACAAGTGATCCACATATCAAGCAAAAATTTCTCTAGGATTTTAGTCTAGGCTAAGTGGACTTCATAGGATCATGCACATTGAATGCATGTTTTGAATTCAATTCCAGTGTTTTGTCATCATTTTTGCATCCAGTTAATATTTTCATGTGAATATTTTTTGGGTTCTGGAACCAATTGTTTGAGTTTCTATTATTTCCTGTGGGAAAATCTGCTTCACATAAAGAGCATTTCACATAACAAGCATGCTTCCGGAACAAATTAAACTTATGTGAGGCACCACTGTATACCACTTCATACTGGGATGTCAAACTTTTTTTTGTGTAGAGGACAAGTTAGCATTGACGGTGCCTGCTGGGGGCCAAAGGGAGCATCCTAAAGGCGATTATGGCCAGAAATGAGCACTTTGTTCTCACACAGAAATTCATTAAGCCATAAATGACAGAAGAGAAAATGTGCAAATCGTGTTCCTTGTTACAAGATGAGAGAATCCAATTATCAAGCAAGGAGAAGCTACTGTAATTATAATGTGGGCCGGATACATTGCTTCCAGGGACTACATTTGCACTGCTCTTATGTTTGATGATGTCCCTTTTTAACAACATGCATGAGTCTTTCTCAGTGCGTTTAAGAGTCATTCACAATCATACAAAGTATTATGGTCATGCCAGTGAGAATCATTCCCCTCCCAATAATAATAAATCCCACAGCATCCACATGAATTACACTGCACAGCAGGATGCAAACCAATGGATCTTTGTAGAAATTATCAAAGAACAGTGTCTTTCTGTATCTGCTCGTGATCTGTCCCTGTCCCTCCTTCCCAGGTGTGAAAACTACAGATACTGGGGAACTCTATTTAAGGTACAATAGGGGCACAATCCAGAGTAACTACGGGGAGTCCTTGCTCTGGTGTAAGAACAATTTAGTCTGGATTGCAATATGAATTTCCCATAGGTTTTCGTTGGTTGGTGCAGTAACTATGGGTGCACATAATGTCTCTCACGTGCACCCATAGTTACTCTGGATTGTAGGGTATGCAACTTGACCAGTTCTGTACTCCTTGCATATGCATTATAGCAGTCTTGAGTATCCTTTTTTCGGTAGAAAGGCGGGGTATAAATCCAATAGATAAATAAATTTTTCTTGATGTGAAACAGAGGAAGTTTCTTCCTTAACCAAAGAAGGCAGCATGCATGCTAGTGGGAGGAGACGAATGAAGCATTAAACAGGAAGCTTCCTGCTTTCTGTTACCACGCTGGCCCTTTTCCTCTACTCTCCAAGTGTAATGGGAATGAGATTGGTACCAGCAGGAAAGACCCAGGAGACGATGATGCAAGCAAAAGATCTCTTTATTCAGAGCTCCGGACTTCAGTCGGACAGAGTAACTGCCTCCTAAAAGGACTGAGCCCCTTGTACATCTTGATCACACTTCTTATAACCTAACTGTCAGTAGGTAAAACTTTACATAAAGAGATTATTCTACTCACAACAAAAGAAATTCATACAGAAAAGGATTTTATCTCAACTGGTTTCCTGGACTGAGATGGGACAGGATGCGGCAAGACATATGATTACACACTATTACAATGAAGGACATCCGTGGTTATCAGCACGTGTAGATTCTGGCATTGCCTGATCCGTCTGAGTTTCCGTTCACACATGAAGAAAGAATTGAATTTTTACTTTAATTTTATAATCTCGGGGCTCCAGGTTCCGATTTATCTGATAATAAAAAATCCCTATTGCAATCGCCCTTCCTTTGTATTCCATATCTAGCGCCTTTTGACAGCTGGAGGGTTAACTTTAGGACAATAGGGGGCTTCCTGGCTAGATAGGGACTTGTTGAGTGAGCTAATTATAATCCCTTCACTGCTGGAGGCTAGGTTTGTTCAGCGCTAGACCACCTCAAAGAGCCTGGGGAAAGTTTATTGATGGTTTCTGGTCTGGCAGCGAGCTGCCTGCTTCTAGCTAGGGCATTTTCAAGGCTTTTAAATGTGCTCAATAAATTCTAATAAATCCTAATAAATTCTAATAAATGGATTTGTCCACTATACAGGCTGCCTTCCTGCATGCTGTGTTGCTCAGTAAATTTTTAAAAAACACCTTTCTTATGAAAGAAAGGCTTGCTCAGGTGGGGTGGAGAAACTGTGGATATCAGATCTGTAGATACGGAGGATTTGCTGTACCACAAAAAGTATAATACAATGCAACAAGAAGCCCAAGTATTTTATTCCAAAGCAAGCCTTGGTTATAATTAGTTATCCTTAGAGAAGAGGCAGGAAGATCTCACTGACTTGAACTGAAACTATGTTCACTGTAATTCATACATCAACACTTTTCAGCAAGAGAGCACAAACAGAAAGTTTTTCATGAATTTTTTTTGCCAGTGGTTTTCAATACATTGCCTCCTGGATGAACACAAGGATACTTCAGCATGAAAGAGAATTGCAGACTTGGCATGAAATCCTTGCTCCATTGAACACAAGGCAGAAACTAATTTTGACTTTATTATGACCAAAATTGATTTTCACCACCACCCCCGCCCCTCTGTCTTCTTTATTTTTCTCTTTTACATCCTACTGTATTCCTGCTGGATTTCAACCCATTCAAAAGCTCAGTTGATATACTGTACATATTCTGTCTTAATTCCCACTAGACTCAAAACCACCAGATGATTCAGTACAGTTGGTTCTTGTGTACTCTGGGGAGGATCTTCTGCTATAACAGGAAAAAAATAACTACTATTCAGGATTAACAAGCAAGAAGATCCATCTGGGGGAAATATACACAGCATATGTCCACACTCTTTTGTTTTTAATCGAGGGACATCTCTTGTTTCCTCAGGCTCAGGCACGAGTGTGTGAATCTAATGTGCATCCTATTTTAAGAGACTTTAGATTTTAAAAATATGTTTACTGGTGATTATAAAGCGCAGCTGCAAAGGAGGTACAAAATTTAATTTTACTAGATATAATTATAAGTTATATGATAATAATAAAATGGCAATGTGTTTATGTTATGATTTTTACCTAATTGCTCTGCTTTATTCAACAATGGATTTATATTACATTTCAGTTACAATAGTTAACTGTTAAAATAAATACTTACCTATACTTATAATTAAAATACTTGTATTTACTCAAATATAATGCACCATTGAATCTAATGTGCACCTAGATTTTGGAGACAGGCCCTACAATCCAGAGTAACTACGCGAGCACGTAAGAGACATTACGTGCACCCGTAATTACTGCACCACCTAGTGAAAAACCTATGGAAAATTCATATTGAAATCCAGAGTAAATTGTTCTTACACCAGAGCAAGGACTCCCCGTAGTTACTCTGGATTTTGCCCTAAATTTGGCTGAAAAGGATGAGTGTTAGATTTGAGTAAGTAGATTATTAAGTGTTCCAGTATTTTACTCTGAAAACAGTATCTGAGTACTTTGGCATGCATTTTAATAAGCAAGTAAGTTAATCAGTTTTTCACAAGGTAACAAATACAATGCTTAACATTAATGTTGTGGTTCAAACTATTAACACATGCTGCAAACCTAAAGACATCCTAAAGAACTTCTAAATCCTAACAAATCCTAATGAGTAAGGCTGCAATTCTAAAGACACTTTCCTGGGAGTAAGAGTCACTGAACACAGACCCTACAATCCAGAGCAACTACGGGAGCACGTAAGAGACTTTACGTGCACCCGTAGTTACTGCACCACCTAGTGAAAACCTATGGGGAATTCATATTGCAATCCAGAGCAAATTGTTCTTACACCGGAGCAAGGACTCCCCGTAGTTACTCAGGATTGCACGCAATGGGGCTTACGTTTGAGTAGACATAGGATTGTGCTCACATAGACCCATATTTTACAATGAGAATTTGTCAGTACTCAGTGGAAGTGATGTCATGACTGAAAGTGACATCCCCTACAATCCAGAGTAACTACGAGAAGTCGTAAATGCACTCTGGATTGCTCTATGCAGTTCCCATAGGTGGCTCCATAACTACCTGCACTTGAAATAAATACCTAAATAAATACCTACACTTGAAATTGCACCAGAATCATAGAATTAGAAGGTACCTAGTAGGTCATCTAATCCAACTCACTGCCTGTAGTAGAAAATCCACCTAGCGCGTCTCCAACAGGTGCTTGTCAAGCTTCTATTTGACAATGAAGAATGGTGTTTGTAGGTTCAACAGATTTTGTCTATAAAGAAATTATGTATGAGATCCATTTGAAGAATAAAATTGGTACTGGAACAGGACCTACATATCATATAAGGATCTTCTCTGTGATGTTGGGCTGGTTGGTGAAAAACAAGTTATCATGATAAAGCAATTGAAAAATTGTACTGAGAAGTGTCCATGTGCAGTGTGTGCACATGTCAGAAGTGTGCACACTTCTGAGCGCACCACTGAGCAGAAGGATATCTTCTGTATGCTGAGCTAGTGTGGACAGAGCATCTCTGTTGAACATGATCTATCCTACCCTCTGGCCTCAAGTGAGTATGTTACTTTTCAGCCTTAGTTTTTCTCCTCTGGATAGGGGATAACAGCAAACCTCTTGTTGCATCAAACACAATGAAGACAGTTAAGGACTTAAATGCTATGATTGTAGAAACGCAGCCATCAGCAGACGATTATTTGCTTATGCTTTCTTTGCTCAAGTAATCATTTTTTTCAATCATTCACAGTGGAGAAACCCTGCTTTCTTTCCTCTGCTGGAGGCATTTCAGAACATCCTCTCCTTTCTCCAGCTTCTCTCCTTTAATTACAGCAAGAAGGTAGCAGGAGGGCCATAAATATTTTAGATGCACATTCAGATCAATGCTGGGCAAATTTCAACATCATCATCATTCATGATGGTTGATGGGGATTCCTTGAAATTCTCCTCATAGACAGGGAAGTGTTTTACACTGAAAGGTAGTTCCTGGCATGTTTTTAATCAATGCCACCCAATTGCCTGTGTGTTGTTAGTAATAGTAGTTGTTTCTGTGTGAGATGGAATTACTGATGTTGCTGATGGTCCCTTGAGCAATTGTAGGCATGTTTTTCACCATGACCTGTAGTGATATAGAAAATGATGATAATGGTCAACATCATCCAATCCAGTTTTGTTCTTAAAAACCAGGATTTGTAGAGCTCTTGCCTTATTAATCTTTCCATTCATTTTGTAAAGAAGCCCATTCCTGTTATCCCATTTGTTTTTGTAACAAGCACCCCTCTCTCTCTCTCTCTCTCTCTCTCTCTCTCTCTCTCTCTCTCTCTCTGTGTGTGTGTGTGTGTGTGGTGGCTGCAATTTTAACCCGCAGTTATACCGGAAGTGCTGGCACAAGGCCCATACTGGCCTGTGTGTGTTGCAAAAATGCCGCAAGGCACTTCCGTGCCACTCCTGGAGAGGGTTAGGCAAGAGCACAGGTGTGCATTGACCTCCCTTCACTACCATGGGAAAGGGAATGCAGGTGAGTTGTGCTGTCCTAAATTGGTTAGGATTGCACCCAGTATTTCCTGCTACAGGGAACTAGATGAACTTCTAGAACCCTTCCAATGTTTTCATAAGAGTGAAGATGTTTCTAGATTCTCAATAATCCAATCTCCTTTACTCCCTTTAAAAAAGAACTAAGTAATTATTTTCTTCTTAATTGCCCAGAATGAGATTTAGCCAGAAAAATGCCCACCATAACATATCTCAAGATAACATGAGATAAAACATGATTGGTGATAGATTTCTGTTTGGCTCCACATTATTCAAACATGGATATTTCTACTCAGGGAAACTTCAAGGGAAGCAAAAAAACCTTTTAAATAAAGCTAAAAGAATTTCTCAAGAGGTTTGAGGCAACCCAGCTTAAAATCCAGGGGGAAAATACCCTTCCGTTATTGATGTTTTCTATTTGCCATCTTACAGTTTTAAGGCTGAAACTTTATCTCTTCTATCTCACATTGTAATCCCACGATGGTACTAATGCTCTATAAAGGAAAAACCGTAAAATCAGTGCAGTCATCCTAGGGAAGCACGAACCTTTACACATAGGAAATTGCTGTCAAAAGAAATAAAGGTGATACAGGGAAAAGAGAAATAGTTTATTAGGAATAAAAGTGACTTGCCAGGTTTAGTGTTTTCTTTTTTGGAGTGAGAGGGAGTTGACTTGGTGCAATCAAATTGTTTCAAATGGGAATCACAAATCTTCTACTGAAGTTGTTAATCATCTTCATGGAACAATCTGCAGTAATCAATATATTGTGTAATTGACATGTTTAAGCAACTCATGCACAGAGTAGCTGCACTGTCTAAATGTTCAAGCTCATTTATCTTGTATGGGGGGGTCTGTTGTAGTTTTTTTTTTCTTTTAAAGTCCAGATAAATGAGTGTTTTTCTCCATTTCAACCTGATCCAAAATCATTACAAACCAGTGTGTGTTCCAGCCCCATAGTTGCTGGAGCGAAAGCCACTATACATCCTGTTTTCTACATATGGCGAATGTCAGCCTGGAAGGAACAGGACGCATCTTCACCAGGCCCAGCTGTGTGTAAGCAAAATGAAAAATTAAAAGTGCCAGTGTCACTGCACTCCATACACATCTGCGCCCTGCACGTAGCATCACAGCTCTTGGAGGTGGCGCATGGCTTTTATCAGACTCAATTAAACAGGTTATTTACCACCAGACCATGCATGGACTGTGGCTGGAGCATTCTGACAGAAGGGGGAGGCCTTGCTGGAGGCCCCCTGAGCCCTACCGTACTTTGTTACTTATACACTGGTGTTCAGAGAGCTGGACATGTAGGTAATTCAGAAGGTATTGAATTTTACCAGATTGTTTTTCCTATACTAAAAAAAGTCCAAAAAATGGTTTGCTATTTCCTGGAGGGAATTTGTTCCATCTTTCTCTTTTGGTAAGGTTTCCAGTTAAGGGAAGATTCCAGATTTGAGAGTCCTTGGCAAGGTGTCCTTTGGTGGCTTACAGCCCAATCCTATCTAAAGTATCCATGCTGTGATGCAGTGGAGTTGAGACCTCCAGCACTGGAAATAAGGTTGCATTTGTCCCCTTGCCCTTGGAAAGGTCCAGCAACTAGAGTGGTCTACTCAAGCCTGCATCAACAAAATTGCTTGTGCTAGCAGATCAGGCCCAATAAGGGTAATAGGATCCCCTACCTTCCAGGGCTGTAGCCAGGATTACAGAAGTGGAATGGGGGAATTATACCAAGTATCTATACTGGTGTATATCCAGTGGTGGGCTTCAGGGGGTTCTCACAGTTTCTGTGGAACTCTTTGCTAATGAGCACCTGGTTCTGAGAACCAGTTACTAATGGGACATAGAACCTGTTGTTAAATTAGGTTATTAGGACATAGAACCTGTTGTTAATTTATTTGAATCCCACCACTGTGTATATCTATACATTATTACAATAATTTATATAGAATAAATGCATCTTTCTATGTACTGTAGTATGTATTTGTTTATGTAGAAATAACATGCAAAATATCTTTTCATTTTGCACACCAACGCAATATATAGGCCTGCATCCCTCCAAAAGTACAAAAGCCAAGAAAAGGCCCTAGATGATACCATGCGGTCCATCAACAGGTGAGGATTCCCCTGCCCCTCCAAGCAAAGCATTAAATTTAAAATATATCTGAAAGCAGAAACCCACCCAGGGTTTCTCCAGAGAAATATTTCACCTTGCTCCACCCCATCATCAATAGCTTTGTAATAATTTATTTGCATGATCCAAAATTGAATATTCTCTAACTCCCACCAACTGATACCAGAAGATCAGAAGCAGGCTCTAGGACCCTGCAGTGGACATGATCTTCCTTGACCTTCCTTGGAATGACAGAGCAGCCAGCAGGCTTTGTTCTCCCACTTGTAATGCAAAAGGGGATTGCTGATGGCCAGTGATGGGCTTCAAAAAATTTAAGAACAGTTCTCTGCCCATCTGGCAGCCACTTTTAAATGGCTATTTTTAAACTTTATATGTCCTATCTCTTGTTAAGAACCGGTTCTATAGAGTAGGTGCGAACCTGCTGGAGCCCACCACTGCTGATGGCCCCTTGGCCTTGACCTGACCTGACTGGACCAGACTGCCTGATAGGAGGGGTGAACACTCAGGGAACAAAAATCAAGGTCTGTGAAAACTGCTAAGAGGGACAGGCTGCTGGGTTATGGGGGACAACACTGATACTGCCCCCTCCAGCCACAGCTCTACAACCATCCCAGCTTGGCCAAGTCCACCCTCCTCCACTCTATCAATACCTCCCTTGCCTCCCCAACTCATTCTATATCTGTACTTCTTGGCACAGGACTTTCCTTCCTTGCCAATGCCTAGTGCAGTTCAGAGGTGCTTGCACCAGTACCTACTACTTTTCTACGGCCACAAAGGGCTTTCCAACATTTTGCAAAGTCTGGCTCCTTGGCAGAATGGCAGCATGCACTTGACTGGAGGACTGTTAGCTGGGCACTTTTGGGATTACTTTTTCTACTTTGATGGTGGTGGTAACTATAACTTCCATCAGAGCACCATCCTCTCTTCTTTTGGAGTCTTCTTCCTCTCCAGCATCAGTGTGTTAAAAAGAGAGGAGCCATGCTCCACTATCTCCATGACTCTTCCCTCTTGAAATGAGAGCCCCTTCATGGCTCATGGGACAAGCTCTCATTTCTGGAGAGGTGTGGTGCATGAAACTGGCAGCAAGTGTCTTTTGGCTAAGAAAGTTGCCCCTCCATCACCACCTCTTCTTCCTCTCTCCCTTCCTGGAATGGGAACTTGCTTGAGGCTGTGTGATGGGTGATGATGCAGAAGCATCCATGATGTGCAATGAGGCATGAGCTTTCCCCTTTGGATGGGAGAGGTGATAAAAGGTGAGGCTGACAGTGCTGCTCTCCTAGCCACATTGAGTCTGGATGAATCATTTTATTATGCCACCATTCACTACAAACAGTGAATCTAACTCTCGTTAGCATTTGCGAGAGTCTCCTCTGCACTGACGCTGATTATCTGAGATTATGTCCACTGTGAGCAATTTATTGCTACTGTGATCACTTAGAGCTCTTTTGCTTACTACAAATAGAATACTGTTAACAACACCTGCGGGCTGTGTGAATCTTCTGTGGAGCCACTGTGTATTTTTTTATAACACAGCCTATGTGTTATAGAGTAATCCTATACGATGTATTTTCTTGGAAGCAAGTTCAATGTCAGGAAGCCTGCGTGCATGCAAAGATTAACACAGGAAAATGTAATGGTGAGGACCACAAAGTTTCAGAATGTTTGCACTGCAGAATTGTGCATCAGGAAAAATCTGTGAGAGCCACTCAGATGTCAGTTTAAGGGTATCAATACAGGCATCCCCCACTTACAAAGAAAACCATAAGGAAGTTGGACAATTGGGCTGCAGTGGCTCCACTGGTTAAGACAGCATGCCTGTCATCTAGTTTGAGATCTGAGTGCTTCAAGATGGAGTAAGCACCTATCCTTAGCCCAGCTCCGGCAAACCAAGTGGATCGAAAGCATGCAGTATTAGTAGATAAATAGGTACCACCTTGGTGGGAGGGTAAATAGTGTTCTGTGTAGTCATGCTGGCCCTTCTGATGACGGAGATGTCTTCGGACAGCACTTGTTCTTGGTTTTAAATTGGGGAAGAGTACCACTCCCAACAGCTGAGGCTGATGTTTGTATAGGTAGCTGGGCAATCTGCAGCCAGTCACAGCTGGCAGGGCTAGGTAAAGGATTACCTTTACCATAAGGTAATGGCAGAAATAGTTTGATCACCATGTCACATGCAAATCAACATCAGGCAAAAGAATTTTAGCCTTAAGGCCAGCAGAGACATGTTGAAATAGTAAAGCATGTGTTGAATGAATGAGTCCTGAGTATATTTTAAGACTTATGAAAAAGTAAAATGATGACAGACTGGCAGTAAGCGGGGAATACTTGTATAAGGGAGTAAACAGTTGATTATTGAATTCTTATTATTTCTTATAAGAAAATCTTTTTTCATTTTTTCATACCATGGATGCAGTAGCAGACTTGGGGTGGGTAAATGGAGGGCAAAAGTTGCAAGCGCCACATTCTCCATGCCCCTTCTACACCTTCCCCCACTGTGCCTCCCTGTGTGCCCATATGAGCCCTTCCGCAGGCAGGCAAGGCCCCTGGCTAGCAGACAAAAAGCCTTTTGAGGCTTCTGCCATTGTTTTAAGCCATACTTCTGGTTTCATTCGGAAATCAGAAGTCTTGTTTAAAGCAGTGGGAGAATTCAGAAAACATTTTGCCTGCGGCTGAGCTCTGCATGGAGCTCAGTGAGTATCTTAGGGAAAAGGTGGCATGCTGGAAGGGAGATTGCATGTTGGGAATGGCATGTTGCAGACCTTGTCTGGTGTACAATGAGGTCAGTTCTGCTACTGCATGAGTTGCACAGTTTGGCTGTTGAGCCTCAGGCACCAAAATGTCCAAGACTACCTCCGAGGCCAGTCTGTTATTTAACGTCGCCAGCTAGTATACATTTTATGTTTCACTGACTGCTATGCCAAAACTTCAGGTGTTCTTTTCCTCAGGAGACAAGAAATCCAGAAGATGCCTGAGACTCCTGGGGAAAAGCCATTACCCCAAACCCCCCAATGAGAGACCAGACAGCTTGTGGATTAAAATTGGGCCACTTTATTGATCTTAATAACAAAACAGCAGGGCTGATCCCGGGGTCTGGGGGTGGAACCTCCCAGACCCCGAGTGTGTGGGTATCTAAGGGGAAATGGGCCTAGCTATCTACTTCTCCCGTTTCTCTTGGGATAAGCCATCCAACTCCAGGTAGCCTTTTCGCCTCTAAGTAAAGGCCTCCTATCAATGCCAACCCCAAAGGGTCAAGGCAGCTGGCAGATCGGCTGGCAGGGCATACCTTACCACACCTCCCATGCCAGCCTTGGAAATGCTGGCACACCGCCCTTACCACACCTCCCATGCCAGCCCCACCCCTGCACCGGTCCAGCATCAAGAGAGTGGGGTGACATCACCCCAAGGCCTTGCCACCTTGGATGGACACCAGAAATGGTCCTTGCCTACCCAAAACCCAAAAGCTTTCCTGCAAAAATGACCGGCCAGTCCTTAACAGCATGACTTCAAACTTTTAAACTGTGAATGATTAAACAAAATTCTATCTCCACCTTCACATCAGTCCAGGGTAGGCGAATCATAGCAGCAGCAAAAAATTCCTACCCAGGCCCCAGAGGCGACCAGCTACTCATCAGACTCCACTGAGGGCGGGAGGGCAGATTCATGAGGGAGACTGGCCATTTCCAGGTGGGCCCAGGACAACGGTCTCCAGGTCCACCCCTCATTTGAAGCAGCCAATAGGCTGTGTTCACAACCTGCCCACTCCTGGAGGAGGGTTGCAGGACAAAAATGCCAGCGCAGGTTTGTGCTAACAACCCTTCTCTGGACTCCTCATGGCACCTGGCACTCATCTGATAATTTACCACTCCCCTCAGTACTGTGAAAGGTGGCTGTTAGACATGGGCCATTTACCAACTTGACCATTTTGATACCACCCCTCTGTTTATCACATATGAAACATTTTAGATTGTGAGGAAGACAGTAGCTTCCAGGGGCGGTCAGAGGGGCATGCAGTGGGTATCCACAGTACTTGTGGCTACACTGTACTTGTAGAAGTTCTGGTGGTACTTCCAAGAGGGACATGCAAGAGATATCCACTGAGCTCCAACAGTCCTCCAACAGAAGAGGTCCTTACGTGGCACCCAAGTTTAATGCTCAGATGTGGTCCAGATGGGGACCACATTTTGGGTCTGCACCAGTGCCAGTTTGAGTTCAACTAGATTATACCATTAAGTCATATGTCAACAGAAAAATGTTCAGCCTCTTCTTCTGCCTTTCAGGCAACTGTTGTAGTTTCTGAAGCTGTTTTCCCAGCTTATTGTCTGATGAGGAAAAAATGCTCAGAAAAGAAACATCAGAAAATGCTGGGAATCGATATTTTTAGCTCCCCACAGTCAGGGTTGTTTGGTTCAACACTTGACAACGACAGCAGGAGCTACAATTTATGTCTGGTGTATTTTAAAGGGAAAAATCACCAAGATGATAAGATTTTTTCAGATCTTTCCAAAACATTAATTTCACAGAGACACAAGCAGCCAAATTTGCACAGATGATAACATGGGCATGATTTCAAGAGGAGATGTTGAAATGTATATTTAATTCTTCCTGAGATAATTTAAGGTTCTTTCACTCTGGTTGGACCATGATACTTATTTGTTCTTACATACCGATTACTTATAATATTTCTATACTGATTTTCTAAAAACCCAAAGTAGAGTACAACAGAACATAGACACATACCGGTAGATAAAACATTCAGAATAAAACATAAGAAACCTTTAAAATATTTTTAAAATATCAGCAATAAAAGAGAAGATTAGCATGTAAAATAATGGTAAAGCAGCATAAAAGTTAAGAAGTATTTAAGGGAGTACTTCTAGGGGGTAGAAGGGAGTACTTCTAGGGAGTACCTCCCTCCTCAATGGTTGAGCAAAATAGATGGGTCTCCAAACCCTACAGGAAACCACTCAATGTAGAGGGGTCTCAGGTTTTCTGGCAGCTGGTTTTAGAGGCATGGTCCCACAACTGAAAAGGCCCTACATCTTTCCAGCATCTTCTTGGCTTCGGATGCTATTCTAAGAAGGGCAGTCTCTGATGACCAGAGGGGATGTGCAGCGATATTGTTCTTTAGGTATCTGGGCTCCATGCCATAAAGCAAACAAACACTCAAATTCAAATTTTATTTGCATTAGCAAAAATACCATAGCAAAACAAGCAATACATAGAAATTAAAATATGATTGGTGTAAACCATCATCAAATAACCTATACCTTTAAATCTAGTCTAATATGCATTTGCCTCTGGTAAGCCAAAAAGCTATGTTCATGCATGATAAAATACAGAATCATGACAATTGAGCGCATGGAAACAAGCCACTTCCCAGCATTGAGAAGTGTAGGGTTCTTTGTGCTATTTTAGACAACCTATTTCTTTTCTTAACAAATTGTGCCCACAGGGCATCCTTCACACCTTTTATCAACATTTCATCTCACCACACTGCCCAATCAGTCACTGCAGGAAAAGAACAGATAAATAAAAATCCAATCCTTAAATTTTTGCCCTTGCAATCAAAATAAATTATGCAAATTTTTTTAAAAATCATGCAAATACAACTGTGTGCCATAATTTGCCCTTATTGCAAAATGCCAGCTAATTTAGCATATCTGGATCTCCTTGGCAGTATGTCTGTTCTTCCTATGACACAGAAAGCAATCGAGGACAAACAGGAGCACCTCCTTGAAGGAAATCTCGTTGAATGCCTTGTTGAAGCAATCAGAGTTGTTCTCAATGCTCCCATTCATTTACATTTATATCCCCACACAATTTCATCCTGCTTGCTTAAAGCACAGCAGGTGGTTAACAATCTTAACTGAGTTGTAGAACAGCAGAACAGAGGAAATGAAATTAGCACTGATGTTAAAGGCCTGTTGCTACTGCCAGCAGCTCCTTGAAGAATGAGGCTGTATTTGGGCAAGGAGGGCAATCAGGTGGCAGGATGAAGGAGGCAGGAGGTTCCTGGTGCATCATGATCCAGTACAAAATTATGCAAGAAATGGATAGAGTAGACAGAACTATGTTTGTTACTTTCACACACATCACCAGATCCAGGGTCATATGCTGAAGTTGAGTCTCAGGAGAGTTAGAACAGACTAAGGTTGCAATCCTAACCAATTTAGGCTGTCATAACTCACCTGGCATATCTTACCATACCCATAGTGTTGTGGAGGGGTCGGCGTATGCCTGTGCACTTGGTCTTGCCCACCCTCCAGGAGTGGGGCAGAGGTGTCTTACGGCACTTTTGAATATATCTAGGAACACAATCCTAACCATGTCTACTCAAAAGCCCTATTGTGTTCAATGGGTCTTACTTCCAGGAAATGTCTTAAGGATTGCAGCCTAGGTCAGCACAGGATTTATGCCGGAGGTTAGGATTGCAGCGTAAAGAAAAAAAATTGCCCAGTGTGTTGTTAGTCTGTGAAACTCCTTGCCACGGCATGTGGTGATGATATCTAGCCTAGATGTCTTTAAAAGGGATTTGACAGATTTCTGGAGGAAAAATCTGTTACAGCTTACTAGCCATGATGTATGTATCCATCCATCCATCCACCATCACCCACCCCAAGGGTCATACTATGACTCCCCCCTTGTGTATGCTAGTGCTTCTGAGTCGATAAGAATAGGCTTGTGGTCTCAGTCTTAGTGAAGAAGTCAGGACATTTTTAATCATTTATCTGTTCAGAAAATAACATACTGTTTCCAGTGTGCAAAGAATCATTCAAATGCTGTTATCTGTGGAATTATTGCATTAGCATACTAGTGTCCAAACAAGAAAGCACATCTAAAACAAAATGATGTGGGAAAAGATTAATAAAATATGGAAAGTGGAGATCAAACCTTTTTATGTCTCCTAGAATCTCATAAATACGTTGTGTTTTCTATTTTCGTCCCCATGCAACCTGGTTATGCCACCTAAATATTAAAAACACTGTCTGTAGCCATTGCACGTGAAATTGGCATTATCAAAGACCACATAGGCACATAATTCAACTTAATGGTAGCTGGCAGCTTGTAAACAAATCTCTTGGATGGCTTCTACAGTCTAACAATGAATGTCATTTTTAAGTTGTCAAATACAGTGTGTAATAAACAGATGTAGGCTGTGCTATGCATCCTGATGCACCTCAAATCTAATTTTGTCACATGGAGCACAGATAAGGGCAGAAAAAGCAACAGGCATTCCAGAAAAGCATTCATTACAGCTAGGGAAAGTTCCAGAGTCTAGAGGTTGTTAGAGAATAGTCAGTCAAGAAGAAATGAATGGTTGCTGGAAAATATACCGTATTTAATTGAATCTAATGAGCCATTAAATCTAATGAGAACCGCTATTTTAAAAGGCAAGGCAACTTCTTCAACATTTGTACCATGTGGTGACAGTGTCCGCTTATTGTGAACTGGTGTTACACTTACCTGCTTTTGAACTGCTAGCTTGGCTAAGGACAGGAGTTCACCCCGTCTTGCAGTCTCAGGTCTTGAACTGCTGAGTGGAATCCAAGCGTTTTACCTACTGAGCCACTTAAACCCCTATTTTAAAAGGCCTGAGAATAAAAAAATGTTTGGTGGTGATTGTAATGGGCAGCTGCAAATCAGGTGCAAAATTTAATTTTACTGCTTACACCAATAAGTTATATTTATCTATTTGATTTATATCCTGATTTATATAACAATAACTAGTGAAATTTACCTGCAGTTGCAAGAGTAAACCCCCTTGCACCATCACCCCCCATGCACCACTGGGCACCAAATCAGTTCTTAGTTGGTCCTAACAGCACAGGAGGAATATGTTCTCCAAATTTCATGCTTCTAGATCCAGGGTTTGGGTGTTGATCAGTCAGCCTCCAATGTTACATATAGGGACAAAAACATGTTTAGAGGTTTAATATTAACCTTCTTTAGGGTTAATTTTCTAAACATTGGTTGTTAATGGGTAGGAACACCCTCCCCAAATTTCATCATTCTAGGGGTTAGGCAGGGCATTTTCAGTCAATGATTCTTCAATGTAAAATATAGGGAGGAAAACACATTGCACTCTTTATCACCCCCTTCTGGTTTGAATTTCCAAAAACCAGTTCTTAGTGGGTGCTGCCATCATGGAAGGAATACCCTCCCCAAATTTCATATTTCTCAGTCTGGGCATTGGTGAGTAAGTGAATGAGTGAGTGAACGAGCAAGTCATCTTTTAATTTTTTATATATAGATAATATGACAATGGGTTTGTTATAATTTTAACCTAACTGCACTACTTTATCCAATAGATTAATGTTACATTTTTATTTCAATAAACTGCTTAAATACTGTCCTATACAACAATCATATTTACTTGTATCTAATGTGCTATCAAATCTAATGTGCATTCCGATTATGGAGTCTAAATTTGGCTGAAAAGGTGTGTGTTAGATTTGAGTAAATACCTGTGTCCACTGGTTTCCAATAGATCCAGAATCTGTTGTTCTAGTCATCAGCTGATCCCTATGCCCCCTATGCCTGAACCCCATTATATTTGTTTATGAGAATTTCTCATGCTATGCTATGAGCCAAAATTTTATAACCAGATCTGAATGTTTTGGGTTCAGGGAGATGTTTGCTGGCTGAAGTTTGTTCCGAATAGACATGGAGTAGTGCTTAATTTTGTATGAGAGAGGCTCTGGAGTGGTAAGTGCACAATCCTATGCAAGTCTGCTCAGCAGTAACTCCCACTGTGTTCATTGGGATTTGTTCCCAGGTAAGTGAGCATAAGATTGCACCCTGGATCTGTGCAAGTCCTACACCTTCATTCTCTAAAACCTTGCTTTTCAATATGTGCCAATTCATGGTGGGAAGGTGGTGCACTTGTACATCTTCTTCACTGGATCTAATGTTTTCAAAAGGGCTTGTGCAAACTGGAGCAGACCTACTGCAATTGCCGCCCCCCCCCCCTTAGCTGGAAAAAGGAGACAAACGTCCCCTTCCCTTAAGGATACTCCAATGACTGTCGCAGCACCCATAAGAAAAAGTGATAACCATTTTGGTGTCAGTGCTCCTCTGGGCCACGGGCAACTCAGGTTTGGGTTGTTGGTTCCACTTTTGACACAATGACCCTGCCATTGTCATTCCAACAAAACTACTGGTCTGTTGAACATTTGCTCCTCCATTTAGCTCCCACTCACTCATGCAAAGGAATCTCTCTGTTTTCACTGGTAAAATGTGGGAGGGAATGGAACAACAATTTGACCTAATGTATAATTATAAGTTTTACTCATTTCCCAAAAGGATCTTTAAAAAAAACCAAATAGCAAAACTGATATTAAGACGCATCTTAAAACATTTCATTCACATTGTGGAATTACTGAAAAATCAATTTGAGCAGAGAGATGGATTCCTGTATTAATCATTCATTTCAATGGGAGAGATGTGAAGCCTGCCAAAAGGAAGTGATGAATCAGCCATAAACTTTTTTTTAATTAATAAGACCTAATTTCCCTACGGTTTTCAATCCAGTTCATCTTCTCTGTAGTCAAACCCAAAGAAAACTGTTCTATTAAGTATAATTTTTCATTAAAAATAGACACTGCAATAAATCATTGAGGGTGTCTGGAAAAATTATTCATGTGCCTAAATTATAGATAGAATCATCTTCCCTATTTGTTCTCAACAGCACTAGGGAACACACATTGCTGACCAACTAACCAATTAAACTGAAACATATATTAAAAACACATGTAATAGTAAACATATTTTTAGCTGATAATGGCATTAATTTTCGGGAACTTTGCCTTGCAGTTGTGGTAAGCTTAGGGCCCAAAATTATCCAATTTTCCAGTGCCAGTGCAGCATGGTAACAGAATATTTTTTAACCACTTTCTATTGCGCTTGGGTTTTAAATATGTTGAATGTTTTATGCTTAATGTTTTATTGCCATTTGTACTTGTTTTTTAATCTTGTACAGTAAAATCTGTTAGATTTAGAATAACCTACAAGGCTGTGTGTGGCGCAAGTGGTTAAGACGCTGTGCCTGTTAACCAGCAGGCCAGGGTTCAAAACCCGGTCGGCCCCACAAGACAGGGTGAGCTCCTGTTCTTAGCCCAGCTCTGCGACGCCAGCTGCATCCAATCATATTGGCTCTGCCTTTCCATTGGACTAATTCAGTGGCGTGGAGAGGGGGGATTTGCTGTTTGGGTAACAGCCTATCTTCCATAACAATCCAACCCAGGCTTTTGTGCTTCGCATGCAGCGTATGCAGCGCCGAGCACGATACCATAGTCTTTCAAGACTGACAGAGGCCTGCTTTTTTTAACCTACAGTCCAGAGTAAGTACAGGAAAACGTAGAGTAAGAGGCACTTACTCTGGATTGCTCTATGCATTTCCCATAGGTGGCACTGTAATTATATCGGTGTAAAAGATCCCGTAGTTACTCTGGAGCCTAAGTTAGATTGAGAGTGTTTTGCAAGACAAGCAAGCATTTCTAATAAATTTTGTATTGAAATACAAACAATATCTTGCAATTCCAGCCAGAAAAATAGTTCTGGCCAGGATATGGCTGGTTTCAGCCCTCTGCCAGCACCTCCTCAGCCTCTCCAAAGAGACTAGCCTATACATGTCTACTCTGAAGTAAACGTACTACAGTTAATGGTGCTCACTCCTGTGTAAGGGGGTAATGGAAAGGAGTTTGAGAGACAAGCCCTACAATCCAGACTAATTATGGAAGCACGTAAGAGACATTACATGCACCCATAGATACTGCACCACCTAGTGAAAAACTATGGGAAATTCATATTGCAATCCAGAACAAATTGTTCTTACACCAGAGCAAGGACTCCCCGTAGTTACTCTGGATTGCGCCCCTAGCCTTGCATCTCTACTTTAAAGTAAGCCCTATTATTATCAGTGGGACTCACTCCTGGGGCAGGGTGGGGATGGGGGCAGGGTGACCAGCTTCTAAAGTCAAAATGTAGGACACTGTCACCCAAAAGTCATGGTCACCCATTGGACAGTTCAGTCCAATGTCCAAAAGCCAGACTTGTCTGGCCAATTCTGGCTTTCTGGGAGCCCTGGGTTTGGGGAGATTCCTTGCTGTCCTTCCCCCCTGTTAGATCTAGATCTAACAGATTATATTATTATTCTGGTGTTGATGTACCACGTCTCAGGAGAGTCTCACAATGCGTTTTCTATGTATAAGCCTCAAGAAGTTCATACAATAAAATAGCAAGCACAACAGGCAACAGAAAATAGCCAGATCTCTTTTCTTGCTTCATCCTTAAATCAGGTTAAATGAATGTTTGTTCTGCTTGCTTCTGCCTCCCCCAAGGGCAAGAAGCATCTTTTGTAGCTCTGGGGTGGAATTTGAGTTATGGAGAGTAGGCACTTTTAAGTTTCTAGGGGACAGAGACCAAGAATGTTTATGACACTCCGCCAAGCACTGTGCACAAGAGAAGGTATATCAGGATAATAATATAGAAATAATAATAATAAATTGCTCTCTCCAAGACAGAAAAACAGTTGCAATTACCATAAACGTCGTACATAGTAGACTCTTGCTGCAAAGGCCAAACCTGGTCTTCCAGTCAGAACCAGATGAATTTCCCTTCATTTGAAAGATACACACATTTCACGCATGGAGAGTCAGCCTCATAAATTACAGCAATGTATAAAACTGTGCCAAGAGGATGACTTAACAGCCACGCAGTTCTAGACTTCTCTGTGCCCTGGTCTTATCTGCAGTGGGCATGCACAAACACTTTTGTTTGCTTAAAAAGAATGTGGCACATGCTGCAGAGAACCTGATGCATATGCAGCAGCAATACATCTGCAACACATTGTCCCAAAAGATAGTTAATGAATCAATGATTTAATTAATTAAGCAGCATCTTTTTCATAGGCAAGCTAGTACTTGTCAACTGCAGCTATTGCGGATGAGATGCCTCTATCTTTTTCTTCTGTGTTCAATTTTCATATAAGCTGGAGGAATTGTTGTAAAAGTTAACTTTTGCAAGCAAGATAGAAACATTTAAGTAACATCATTGCCAACTGCTTCCATTGGCTGATTTCAGCACTTTCAGACCCAGCATCAGGTGGGCCAGCCACACGAGAGCGCCACTTGCTGTGCCGGCCTTTACATGGATACTTGCCTCCATACAAAATGCTGGGTATAGTTATAGGTGGCTTGCTCTCCACCACAGTGTGGAACCCCACATGTGGGGTCCTTTTTTGCCAAATGTGTAGAATCCAGCTAAACTGCTTCTTCTTAGGTCTTTTTGGTTTGAATGCTTTCCAAAAAATATATATATGCAAGTTATTGTGATCTCCCAATGCTCATGTCTGGCAACAGGCTGGGGTCTGGCATGGTGATAGAAAGAACAGCTTTATCAAAAGAGTAGGAAAACCAGAAAAACGATGAAAAAATGCTAGCAAGCTTATTGAGGAATTATTCACTTCCCACCAACTGTTCTCTCATTGCTTATGCTTTACAAGCATAAGGAAAGATTTCCCTTTTATCTGTCATCGTGGTGGTCCATCTCAATTATGTGAGGCTGACTTGCCTGGACAAATACTATTGGAACTGCCTGCCATTGGGTCTTGCAGTTCCTAATAACAGCTCTGATGTAGAAGTAGGCAGTAGTCATGCCATATCTGTCCAGTTTTCCCATTTCTTTTATGGTACGTGAGACCCTGTAAGCAATATTCTAGCAGCTGTGCTGACATGGTATTTAATGTACCAAAAAACAGACCAATGAATCAATATCTCAACTGCAATCTTTTTGGTGGGGGAGAGGGCAGAGAACTTGTTTTTCCACACTGTGTAAACTGTTATGAAGGTTGATGGAGCTATTTTGAATAATAAAAATTCACCTTTCAGGTTTAGCAAAAATATCCAGTGTAGCTAATGCTCAAACATATGTTTAAGAACAAGAACTAGGCAGATCATTTAAAAGCTGTTAAGGGTGACAGCTAAAATTAAACATGCTTCACAAAGGAGAGTCAGGAATAAACCTCTGGCTATATTGAAAGACTACCAGAATAGAAATAGCTTCAGAATATGTTGTGGTCTGATGGTTGAGTGAAGGGCTGCCGAAGAAAGCAAAGGAGAAAAAAACCTGGATAATTCTTGGATGGGAGATCTGTCATGGGATGGGATCTGTCATGGGATGGGATGGGATAAAGATGTCATGATTCAACGGAGCCAGAGGTGTTGGAATTGACCTGACCTAGCTTGGCTGACCTGAAAACTTCTTGGAAGGCATTCCCTGAAGCCAGATGTTATGATGACCACACTGTGAAGGATTCCAGCTGGAAAATATAAGAGTTCTACGAGTTGCTCATAGAACAACATAGACTAGCCTGCGCCCTGGGGATAAATAGTCTACACTTACTGTCTGTTGGACCTCACCAAGGATCTCCCAGCAATTGTAAATGCTGTAGGTTAAATAAATGAATGAATGAATGAATGAATGAATGAATGAATGAATGGCAGAATAATACCAGTAAAGAAGCCAGAACGATTTCCTGGGGCAGCCAAGTCCACAGAGTGGCTGCTATAATGCCCCCTTATACATTTCTACACTACACCTATAATGGAGGTGGAAGAGGCATGAGGTAAAAAAACACTTTGCCCATTTGCACACTGCATTTTTATCTGCTCTACTTTTAATTTTTTCTGGATATTATCTAAAATTGTGCCTTGTTTTTACTTATGTAAGCTGTGCTGAGGCTATGTGCAAGAAAGATGAATACTGATTCTAAGTAATAGAAGCAAAAATTATAAGCTGCAAGGCATTCCAAACACTGCACCAGTGCAATATGAAGAATCAACAGAGGTCATCCAGGCTGTCAGGCCATTATACCAGCCAATGCTTTTTTCTGGGGAAAAAGGTGCTGGTACTCACCACAGTGGGCCATATGATAGGTGATATCCATATGACTAATTATAGATTTGCTGGTAGGAGGTGCAGGCAGAAAAAGATGTCTGCACAGAGTACCAGTGAGTATGCCCAGAAAAAAGCTCTGGTCCATTCAAAGTGACAGGAGGTCTGAGAACCTTCATAACAGGAGCATAATCAGATTAGTGATGGTATTTTTCCTTCATGTATGAATACACGGTTTAGAAAAGTTACTCTGATCAGCCAAAATAAACCAAATGCATCTTGTCATTCAAACCCTATTGGGAAACCTTTTCATAGACAAATACAATTACACAAGTCCCCAAGAGCAGGGAATAAGTCAAATGTAAATGACATTGAAGGCAGCAAGGCAGCTTCATCCTGGGGATGGAACTCAGACTGATGGTCTCAAGAGTCAATCCAGGGTCTCTAGCAAGACTGTTTGAAATCTCTGATAAGCAAGCCAGATACTGTTGAATGAAGAGGACTTTCCATCAGTAGATCATGGTCCCAGAAGTGGCAATTAAGGACATGCTGGGTATATTCCAAGACCAATAGGGGTCAGAACTGAACAGTTATTGTAGATGTCTTAACAATCTTTGATGTCAAATCTCAGTTTGATTCATTATGGAATTACAGGCTGTTGGTCCAGTACTGAGCAGGCATGTTACTTTCAGGGAAAACTTTTCTGCCCACAAAACCCTTTCTGTGACGTTTCAGAGAGTCTGAGAATCGGGATAAAAATGTTTGTTCTGCGATATAAAAGGGAGAGTGTCCTCCTGTTGCCAAGTATGCTACCCAGCGGTTCTTTTGCTTTGTCCTGCTCAAGCAGTTTCAATGTCCACTTGTTCAACAGACTGCAGAATGACAGGAAATGCATATCTATGAGTCAAGGGAAAGGATGAAGTTTTATTTCCCATGACTGCAAAACAGCATTATTGGGGTTCTGAGAACATACAAGTACAATCTATATTTATAGCGTGTTCATCTGTCTAGCAGAGAATGTCAATATCTAGCATTCAGACCCAGTGTACTGTAAACAGCTCGAAGTCTGGTGCATGTGAAGCAAGCAAATCTTATGATGAATGGTATAACAGATAAGAGAGTAAAGGAACAGGCCAGCTAAGAGGTTGATTGTGACCATCAAAATCCACCTTCCATAGCTATACTAGAAAATCAAGGGACAACTCATACTGTCAATTTTGAAACAAATCCTTTGCTCAGAATGCCCTTTATCAAAGTAATTTAAAATTTTTCTGAGTATTTAGAACATCTGCTGCTACATTTAATGTCAGATGACTGCCTGAGCCAGCCATATAGCCTGCCTTGAGTTCCGATGTGAAAGTTTATCCAACTTTGCTGTGGTTAGGTGGTTTGCCACATTCTCTGCAGGGATGGTGACTATTATTAGTGTACTCTGTACAGGTTGCATACCCCCTGAAAAAGATCCCTGATCATTAGCAAGCCTTCGTCAGTCTTGAAAGACTACAGTATCGTATTCGGCGCTGCATATGCTGCATGTGAAGCACGAAAGCCTGGGTTGGATTGTTATGGAGGATAGGCTGTTACCCAAACAGCAAATCCCCCCTCTCCACGCCACTGAATTAGTCCAATGGAAAGGCAGAGCCGATACGATTGGATCCAGCTGGCGTCACAGAGCTGGGCTAAGGACAGGAGCTCACCCTGTCGTGGGGCCAACCTGGGTCTCAAACCCTGGCCTGCTGGTTAACAGGCACAGCATCTTAACCGCTTGCGCCACCCACACCCTACACCCACAGCCTGATCATTACTATTTTTATTATTCAGCACCATCAATGGTTAAGCCAAAAAGTCATCTTCTTGACACTGTATGGTTTGAAGTTGGAGACACCAGATAGAGAAGCTTGTCCACTATAGCAATCCAATCCTATACTCTATATAGGCCAGCATGTTAAAAGGACAGAAGTTGCTATGTCAATGGCTGTTACTATTGTCAAGTCCTTGTTAGTCTCTCTTTAATTTTCCTTGATTTTCACAGGCTGCTGTCCCACAGGCAAAAAAACCACACAAACATAAAAAAGCAGGCCTCCGTCAGTCTTGGAAGACTATGGTATCGTGCTCGGCGCTGCATACGTTGCATGCGAAGCACGAAAGCCTGGGTTAGCTTGTTATGAAGGATAGGCTGTTACACAAGCAGCAAATCCCTCCTCCCCACGCCACTAGATTAGTCCAATGGAAAGGCAGAGCCAATACAATTGGATCCATGTGGCGTCGCAGAGCTGGGCTAAGGACAGGAGCTCACCCTGTCTTGTGGGGTCAACCCGGGTCTCGAAACCTGGCCTGCTGGTTAACAGGCACAGTGTCTTAGCCACTTGCGTCACCACAGCACATACAAACATAGCCTGTCTGAAATTACCAATGTGGGCCCACTGATTGCTCAGCAACATTGCTGGCCTACTGGTTCCAGTAAGGGTTGTGTGGCTTTGCAAACTTTATTGTAGTGAAAAAAATGGTGCACCCAGACCTCGCTGGCACCTGTTATTTGACAGGCTACAATTCAGAGTAAGTACAGGACCGTCTACAATGAACATCAAACTGGGAGGAGTAGCAAACACATCAGAAGATAGGAGAAACCTCCAGGAGGATCTGGATAAACTGGAATCCTGGGCTGTAACAAACAGAATGAATTTCAACAGGGAGAAGTGCAAGGTTCTGCACTTAGGCAATAAAAACCAAAAACATAGGTATAAAATGGGGGATACTTGGCTTGGCAGCACAACATGTGAGCGGGATCTTGGAGTCGCCGTGGATCACAAGCTGAACATGAGTCAGCAGTGTGATGTGTCTGCAAAGAAGGCAAATGCCATTTTAGGTTGCATTAAGAGGACTGTAGCTTCCAAGTCACGAGAAGTTATAGTTCCTCTTTATTCTGCATTGGTGAGACCTCACCTTGAGTACTGTGTTCAGTTCTGGGCACCTCACTTTTTAAGAAAGATGCAGCCAAACTGGAGCAAGTCCAGAGGAGAGCGACAGGAATGATCAGTGGGATGGAAGGGAAGCCCTACGAGGAAAGTTTAGGGGAACTTGGGATGTTCAGCCTGGAGAAGAGGAGGCTGAGGGGAGACATGATTGCCCTCTTCAGATACCTGAAGGGCTGTCATATGGAGGAAGGGGCCAATTTGTTCATAGCTGCTTCTGAAAGCAGAACTAGAACCAATGGGTACAAACTGCTAGAAAGGAGATTCCGGCTGGAAATCCGGAAAAAATTCCTGACGGTGAGGGCAGTTCAGCAGTGGAACAGATTGCCAAGGGAGGTGGTGGACTCTCCCTCACTGGGGATCTTCAAGCAGAGGCTCGATGAGCACCTGTTGGGGATGCTCTAGGGGAATTCCTGCTGCAGGCAGGGGGTTGGACTAGATGACCTACTAGGTCCCTTCCAATTCTATGATTCTATGATTCTATGATTCTAAGTTGTAGATTCTATACGGTGCCACCTATCGGATATGCATAGAGCAATCCAGAGTAAGTGCCTCTTATGTCTTCCCATAGTTACTATAATGTGTAGGATCAATGTAGAACAACTTAAAATGGCACAATGCCCCCCACAAAGCAAGGAAACTGTTGGCAACTTTACCCTACAATCCAAAGTAACTACAGAAGCACATAAGAGACATTATGTGCACCCGTAGTTACTGCACCACCTAGTGAAAACTTATGGGAAATTCATATTGCAATCCAGAGTAAATTGTTCTTACACCAGAGCAAAGACTACCCATAGTTGCTCTGGATTGTGCCCTTTGTTATGTTTTTTTCTCTTTCATATGCTGCTCCAATAATTAAATGCTTCTCCAGTTTAATCAAAGCTGTGACTGGATCACAAAACATTAAGCCACAAGTGTCAAATACAAATTCCCGCGGGCCAAATCTGGCCCGCCTCCCATTTTATGTGGCCTGTGAGAGCTTCTCAGGCTACACCTTCCTAGGAGTGAGTCCCTTTGACTAAATAGGGACTTACTTCTGAGTAGACATGCATAATATTGAATTTCGGCCCTTGAGAGACACCAGCTGTGGCCCTCTGTATAAAATGAGTTTGACATCCTGGCTTTAAGTAGATCAGATTATCTCCCGAACGTAAGATGTTTCTTATGTCAGCTGGCTTCAAGGTGGGACTCTATGGGAAAGGGACAAGATGGGACATCCTCATTCTGTGATTTCTGGGACTCGAAAGGGAAAGAGATCTAAATAACATTGCACTACTACTGACCTTTTCATTGAAGAACCCTTGAAAAACCCTAACAGAATTTGAATGTCCTGAGTACTGTGCTAATAACTGGTGTCCATAGTGTCTTTTTAAAAAAATCTACTCTGGTTGTCCTAATATTTCCAGGATTTATAATTTTCATTCTTGTTTTGATTTAGATAAGGAAAAATGCATTTGTTTCAGTGATTTCAGTCTGTAAAATTCCCATGAAATTTGATCAGAACACATTGTTCATGGTTCACCTCTGTGCAAAACAACCCTCAGGAGAAAATCAAACACATGCATTTTGCTGTTTGTGACATAAATTATGCACAACAAAAAATAAGGCTATTTTTATTAGGTGTCACAGATGAATGATGGCATAATAACTTGAATAAATGCAATGCTGGCAATAATCATGACATATTTGCAAAAGCCATGTGTTATTGATTAAACTCCTCCTGGATTATTATTATTTTTTAAACTAACGAACATTAAAATGTCACCGTGTGCCCCAAAATACAGAATATCCTTAGTTAACAGCTCAGTAAATTATTATGTCAGCTTGGATGACCAGTTTCCTCTGGAAAAGCTAGAAATTGCCTCCATAGTAGAAATTATCAAATCTCAATCTATTATATGCCTGGTTTCAAACTATTTCTTCAGAATCAACTCCCAGTTATTTTAATGGGTCTTACTGCTATGTAATTGTGCACAAGATTTCATCCTTATGTTGAAAATGGATGCTATCTTGTGGCGTCAATAGCCAAAGAGCAGGATGGTTCTTACCATCTTCACCATGGTTGTAAGACATGAGGACAGCTGACCACTGAGAACTGCTGTGGGGTTGTTAAGAGCATGACAACAGTGAATTTAGGAAGGACCAATATCATTCAACTAACCCATACGATTCCTCTTTACAAATACATCTGTGTATCGTGGATCTGAGCCAGGATGGACATACAAGAGAAACCTTAGTATCTGTGAGAGATACATTCTCAGAAACCCCAGAAACTTTACAGATACTGTAAAGTGGGAATAACGAAATCCTCAACTTTCCAGAGCCTCAAAATGGCTTCAAAGGCTTAAACCATCACTTCCTGTTTAGTTTTTTGTTGTTGTTTTTTGCTATATTGGCCATTCTGAAACTCAAAGAGGTGGACACATGTGGCCTCGGCATGTGGCTTCAGAAAGCTCTCTGGAGGCAACCAGAGTGCAGCTCCCATCTCTATGAGTGGGCTCAGGTGGAGCTGTGTCTGGGTAACATGAGCTGAGTCACATCTGCCAATGTAAAATCTGTGGATAAAAAAGGCACTACTAGTAGCCCCTGTTGTAATGTATGAAATGGCCGTCAATCATCACATGATATTTTGATATCACTCAAAGAAGCTGTGCACAACTTGTGGCCAAGATGTGTGGCCACATTGCCATGTAGTTTAAAGAGAATGCTGCTGGAATTCCCTTCAGACCAAATAAGGTCTGCCAGGTAAGAGTGATAGTACACCAAATCCTCTGGTTGTTGCCACCTCCTGGAGATGAAACAGTGAAGTCATCGAGCGTTCATGACTTTTGCGCTGTAAAAAGTGTTTTTTTTCAAAAAGTTCCCCCCACACACCTGCCTGACCTGAGAACACTCTATTGGAGTCTGATACTTGCTTTGACGGGCACATTGAGTCAAATGAAAAGAGAAGATAAGAGCTTTCTGTCTTCTCATTGTAAGGAGCAGATCGAAATGAGAGAATGTGCTTCTGTGCATTGGGGGCGAAATCTGCAAATTGTTCTTTGACTCTGTTTTGCTGCTGAAGGAAAGACATCATTCCATTCAGGACTGCACAGAAAGTCCCCATTATGGTGCTCTCTGCAAGAACTAATGACTAGGTCAGATAACAGCAAGGAGGTAGATGTTAACACCCACTTTTTTTAAACAAAAAATCCAGTGCCTAGAAGCTATTTTTCTAGGTAAAAAAATCACTCCTGAAAAAGGTAGACTTCTTCATTCTTAGCTAAAGAAATATCCAAATATAGACTACAATTAGACTAGATTCTGTCATAGAATAACACTTGTAAAACCCCATTTGAAAAAGGGGTTTAGTATAGACATACTGTCGTTGTTAATGGCTTTGATTCTATACAATTCTAGTCTACAAGTCTTCAAGACCGTATAATTACAATGAGTGAATGTGAGCTCTGTATTAGCTAAAAGAGCCTAGCCTTCCACCTTTGTCTAGTGATACTGCAGTACATTTCATCAGGGATGCGCCAGTTGATGAACACATTCTCCAAACCTGGATTCTACATCTCTGGTCTAGCACTGAAAAGTTTTCATGACTGTGGAGCAATCAGTTGCTGTGGCATGAAGCCAGTGGCATGAAGCCTTTAAGTAGCTTAAATAACATCAAGGACTGCTGGCACAGGTGGGTATCCACAACACCAACAGTTATAGCCAAACAGCAACACTAGCACAGTAGGACATTATTCCCTTTGAATAGATTTGTATTCTGGATCTAGGACAAATTCTCCATTTTCTCTCTGAGTCCCTGCATGGATTAGTTTCCCATATTGTCTGCCTGTAGCATTCAAATTTTGGCTCGGTATAGCACAATTAATTCAATCTGTATACTACTCTTGGTGGGATTTGCGTCCAGGTGGACCATAAGTAGTGCGTCGATACATCATTGCTGAACTGAGATTCAGTGAAATGAAGCTACCATAACACATTTAGTTAAGCAAGCACCAACCTTAGCAAGAAATGTCAAAACTGATCCTAAATTTGGTCTACATTCCAAGGACAAATTCTCTCCTGTTTGGAGACCTTAGTTCATCTTCCAAAAGGTCATCTCTGACTCACAGCTGCGAAGTTTTTTAATGCAGTGAGTTACTGTGCATTCAGTCCCCAGTGGATGTGAGTAAATAGCATAATACTGTCTATAATTATGTTGCAGTCTAGGGGATAAGAAGATCACCATGAAGGCAGAAGAAAATATCGGGAATTGGCACAGTATTGAATGTTAATCTGTCTCCGAAATATTGTTCTCCAATTGTTCAGTACTCTTCTGGAGGTGCTTAAGAGAGCTTCCTTGTCTCGGAATGCCAGATTCAAGGGACCAGAATGCAGGTCTCTTATTGTCTTGTAAGGCTCTCTGGGGCATTTGTTGGACCACTGAAATACAGGCAGCTGGACTAGATGGGACTTTGGCTGGAATACATGGCTTTTCTTATGTTCTTTAGGTTTTTTTCTGTGCCTCAACACAGAATGGTGGGGATTGGGAATGGTATCACAGAATGACAGGGAAACAAAAGCTGTTTATTTACCAAGAATAATTAGTTGGTTAATTTTTTTCTGACTGCAAAGCCATCTAATTCTGTATTCCATTCAAAACATTTCTCCTATATTCTGAAAACTGAATGCTAGAGGCATCTGCTACAGACAATCTCTTCCCTGAGTTGGGAGGAATGGAGTCTGTAGAACCTATAATTCTGCAAGTTGAACTGAAATGTGCATGGCAAAGATCCATGGCATTAGTGTGACCTGACCCAGTCAGGGATGGGAAGATCACACTAGGGCATCCACCACCATTTTAGTTTTTGTTTGAAGAAGGAAGATAATTGAGGGGAGGGAGAAATTAGGAGGAAAAAAGATTGATAGCTCCTGCTCTGCTTCTTCTTCCTTACTTATTCAAGGAACTACCACCTGATCACCTGATGGATGCTTCTCTCACCTCTTCCTGCAAGCTTTTCACAAAAACACCTTTTCCAGAAGCTTTTGAAACTAGTTGGTTGAACCTAGTCATTCAATCTTACTGCAGCTAACAGCCCAATCCTATTCCTCACTGGCCAATGGCACATGCAGACTACATGCTATGGGGTGGGGGTGAGTAAGTAAAACCTTTCCTTAGATCTCCATAGATTGACTGGTCTTCAATCAGACCTATTCCAGCTGTTTTGCAAGCACACGTCTGATGGGTCTCAAGGTGCATTTTGGGATAGGAAAAAGGGAATATACTGCTGCCACCAGTGTCATCTCCGGTGTCTATACAAGGACATCTCCGGTGTCTATACAAGGCAAGGCTTTTGGGTGAGGTCAGTCCACTCATGTGATGCTTGACCATCTCCAGGAGGTGGGCTTGCTAACCCCAAGTTTTGCATGGGAGGTGTAGCAAAGTCCGTCCTGCCAGCCAAACTGCCAGCTGCCTTGACCCTTCAGAGGTGACGTAGACAGGAGGCCTTTACTGATAGGTGAAAGTCTGCATAGCATTGGATGGTTTGCCGTATGAGAAATGGAGAGGTAGATGGCTAGGCCCCATTTTCCCTACTAGAAAAAGTAGGGGGGCACGCTTGGGGGTGTATGGTTCATCCCCCGAACCTCCCATAGTTCGCCCTACTGTTTGTAAAATCTAAAAAGAGTGGCCCAGTTTTACATCCAACAACCTTGTCCAGAGTCTTATTTGGGAGTGCAAGGTACAGTAACGGTCTACCACCCTACAGTATCTCCAGTGAAACATGTGTGTAACTCTGCTTCCATGCACAGACCTTTCTTCTGGGTCAGAATGCAGTGCACATTTTGAAGGTGCCGTATTACTTGTTTGCACACTAAAAGAGGCCAAACTGAAGGAATCAAGATGCAGACTGACCCTGCCGTTATTCAAATCCCCAAGAGCAGAATACAGCACACTTCCCAAAAGATCAAGTGCAGGCTATGCAAATGGACCACAACCTATGACAGGAAGTAAAAGTCTAGAAGAGAACGTTGGTTTCTAAGCCTGCTGCTCCTCCTGAACAAACTCTCTTTTGGCTGAGCAGATTTACCTGTCTCAGCTGTAATAGACTGACCTAACTTAATCAGAAGTCTGCAAATTCCTGGAGCATAAAAAGGGACTTGCCATTTCAGTCCCCACACTCCTAGTAAAATCTAATGCCGTGCTAAAACCAGCCATCGGTACAGCTATAAGCAAGTAACACGCTACCACTGCCTGCTTGTTCTACAGAATCTGTCAAATGCGTTAATGTGTTTTGTGCTGCTGACAGACTCCCTCAAGAATAACCCTTGAGAAAGGAAGGTTGGTTTGGAACTCAAATGCCAGCCACGCACTGTTCTGTCTTCAGATCTCAGTGTGAAATGCGGTGTTACGTGGCCGCCACCACACTGGGAGGAACAAACATGCACACACCTGTCTGGGAGATCCGACATGTCTGGAAATGATTATTAGATACCTGCACTTATTGAAAGTGACAATATGGAGTCATGGAGGGGGTACACTTGCTGGAGCAAAAGAAATGTGAAAATGGATAAAGCAAGTTGGGCAATGGGTGGATCATTTTGAACAGATGCAACTCCCAGCCACATAGGAGATGCTCACACAGATTAGAGGATCCCATCTATCAAAATCTTAAAAACTTCTAAAGATACATATAGTCAGTTTTCTCTATATTCTCATTTATGAATACAGCACCACTGTGTTCTTGGTGAGGTGGAGGGGTTCATAAGATGGTACAATACTGATGGTAGGAATTGTTGTAGTTACATCCAATTGATAATACTTGATCTTTAGAATGTCATCTGGATGTCATCTGAATGTCATCCATTTGACCCAAATACTGTGGGTCAATTGGTATTGACCCATGGAAAATTGTCAGACACATTTGTGTCCGTGTCCAAACATGTCCCAACGTCTTGGGGACTTTAGTCAAACCTTCACAACCCTAGCAATGTTGCATGGCCAGTGACAAATTGTGTCCTGTTGGCTATCTGAGGGCTGCTCTGGCAGTGACGTAAGCAAGATATAGTGGAGGAGGAAGCTAGGTGAAGCAATTCCTCCCCCACTGCTGAATTGTGGCCTCCTTATTGGGCCAGCATTCTTCAATGAGTCCAAGGATACCTAGCACAGAGGAGAAAGCATCAGATCCTGGAAATGGTTGATTAGCCATTGCTATCACCCAAACCCAGGCTTTTAGATAAGATTCAGGTTCATAAAATTCATACCAGAGGGTTGCCAGAACCTAACCCCATTTCCCCCATAGGCTCAATAATCATTATTCACTAATTCATTCACTGATTCTGCACAGAGTTATGTGCAGTGAGTCTCATTTTTCTATTCTAATGAACGTGCATAGGTCAAAGAGGAGCAGTTGGCTACAATGCAACTTCTCCTATGCATTTTTTGTGCCCTCCTGAGCAAGTTAAAAATATATGAAAACAAAAAATCAAGTTGTTCATCCATCTTTGAGGAAGTTGTTTCGGGCGCTTGGATGGTTATTGAATGTATTTATATCATTGCATTAAATAGGGAAAGTATAGAGCTATCTATCAAGAAGCAAAATAGGCATTTCTGCATATGACAAGGCAGGGTCATCAGTCTTTTGGCTGGGAAATTATGAGTAATGCAGCCCTTGTAAAAGAAGATAATTAATACTTCCAATATGGAGAATAAATGAAGGGACCTGTAGTTACAAAAATTCATTTTTTACTATTATGGAGTGGGGAGAAAACAACCCAGCGGTGCAATTTAAGAGTGGAGGGAGGCAAAAGGGCTTCAGAATGAGGACAACACTCTCAGCCAAGTTCAAAGGACAACTTTTGAATAAGTTCAAGATTAAATTGCAGATAATTTGTTACGGTTCAATACTCCATCATTGTAACTGCCTTCATTCTGCTCTCGAAACAGCTGTAACACAGATTATCTCAGTCTAGCATGAGGTTGTTTTCTGATATTTTCCTAATATTTCACATATTTATTTATTTATTTATTTATTTATTTATTTATTTAATGTTGTTTTTATTTGGCCTATGCCTGGAGATGAAGGCATAGACTTGCCTTTTTTAGACATTTTGGAATTTCCTGGGTTTTAAGTGGTGGACTAGAAAAGTATCAATTTGTTTGGATGAGGTCAATGATGCCATATGAGAGCATGGTGGAAGGTTAGAATCTGTGAACTCTGATGTCCTGCCACTGTTCTGTGATTCTGTATCAGTCTGATGGAAGATGTGAGTCATTGCATTGTGACGACAGTGTCAGGTCATATAAAACTGACTGGTATGAATCATCACATTCACATAAATCATACATGGCATGAGTCAAACAACCTGCCCTGGTAATCTCATTGTAAAGGCTGTTATTTTCATACTAAAATAATTAGGTTTCCAGACATCCATACCAACAAAAGAGTCTTCAGTCAACCCTATACTAGACTTCTAAGAGCCCAGTCCTATACTCCATCATGCTGGGAGCATCAAAAGAGCTGAATCCTATGGAGGGAGACCAGAAGACCAACAAAGGAAAAGTAAATTATGTTTTTGGTAGGCCTTCTGGTCTCCTGGAACAATTATCATCTATGTAGGTGGCATGAGTCCAAGGAGAGAAATTGGGTGGGCAGGATTGGAAAACAGGGATAAGATCCTTGTACGTGGGGCAGGGTAGATGGATCAGGCCCAGCAAGGGGAGCAGGACTGGCAGCACCAAAAATTAGGTACTTATTCAATATTGTTTCTTTCAATACCCTACTCACAACCATGCTATGACTGCCCTGTGCTATCACATCACTGCCCTAGCCCCTCCCCTGAAAAGACCTACCTAGGGAGTAAAGCACCCTGAAAGTTTGAGAACCACTGCTTTAGAGCAAAAGTAATTGTCAAAAATATTGACGAAAGTCATACAGATAAATTCAGATACCATCATGTCTGACTGTTCAAATTGGAAATGCATGTAAAGATTTCAGATTGTCAGTTTGAATATTTGCCTTGATATTAAAGAGCCTTGAGCAAGAAGAGAAAGCTTTTCTGCTTTGTTTTTGCCAGAAATGTTCTCTGTGAACCGTACCAAAATCTGTTTTAAGGTCTGTGAATCAGTGAACTGTTAGCATTTATTTTACAATGTATTTAAGCAATAAATAGATCCATATCAATTTCTGATGGCACAGCAACCGCCCACATCAAAACCTTGAACTGTCTATGTGCAGATCTGATTTACCCGAGTTTCAGATTCAGCTCAACGAAGGCTGTTATCTCTTACTACAATAGGTCTGTACAACTTATGACCCAACTGAGCCAAACAAAGGCAAGCCATAGATGACTAAGATCTTGATAAATCTCTGGATTTTGGTACCTATCTGGGACTGCAGAAATTATTACAACACATAGCTGGTAGACTGAGGTTTAATGAGGCACACATTGTGCAAGCTGATTCTAGAACATAAGTAAAGGATAAGTAAGCAGTATTCAATTGAGACCACAGCAATAATCAGCATGCTTTTTTGACATGCAGAACAGACTAAGACACAACTGCATAAATGCATAAATGTCAGATATACAATCCATAAAATAACTGTTGAATCCCAACCCTATTGCTATTGGGTGCTTATGGGGTAGATATCAGACAGTCTGTAGGAAGAAAGTAAAAATATTTATACTTACACCCCAGGCTTCCTGATCATCTTTGGGTCTCCTTGAACCTGTGCCAATCATTTTACTGTGAATGTCTGAGTAAAGGGGTAAGGATCTAGTTAACAGCAGTGATAAAGGGATCTAACCTCCCTCCCCTGCCTACAGAACTACTGACTCACCCACAATCTGTCTATGCTGCCAACTTACTAGTTCCAAAGGAAGTCTTGGGAGTCATAACTTCATGAGCCATGCACTGCCCATTTGCAGCAGAAGAAAAGAAATCGGTGATGGTGCCTCAACTTTTTGCATGGCTTTAAAGGCCATGCATTGCTGAAACATGCATTCTGGCAACACAGGGCTCCAGAAGGGTTGGAACTAAAGTCACTGATATACAACGGTAGCTTGATTTACAAGCGTACAGTAATTTGTTCTGTTTATCAAAATTTATTAGAAAAGTTTGCTTGTATTTCAAAACACTCTCAATCTGAGATATTTTCAATCCAAGGTTTTACTGTACAAAAAATGCAGCTACTATAATGTAACTGATTTTAATAGCTATAATTTTAGTAAATATAATTTTAGTAGCTATAATTGAAATACAATTTAAATTAGGTAGCTATAATTTTCAGCTACATTTGATTAGAATGCTACAAGATAATGACAAAATTTTACTTAGCTGGTCTTTCAACATTCCTTTCATTCAGTCTATATGTGTTTCTATAAGAGTGAATCTATATTTTCCCCCGAAAAAGTTATATTTACAGTTTGGGACAAGAGAGACTGATCTGTTAGATATCTTAGGCTTTCTATTTCCGGAATTTTGTGAAGTTACCCTTTCATAAGTGCCTCTTTTTTTGTTTTGAATAAGGTCAATTACACTTGCTACCTAATCTTCTGGGAATTTTTTTTTCAGCTCAAACTATGGGAAGTATTTTGTCAAGAATACTTCAACATTGCCAAATAAGGCAAACTGCATTGGCAGGAGAGGTGTCCGCAATGCAGGAAATGGACCTGCTTTCTGTGCCAAGATCAATTAACAAGACAAGTGCGGGCTAAGTTTATGATGCTTGTGATATCAGAGGCTGATGCTCATCAACAAAGTGAGCTAGAATGGAGAGCTCAGGTTTCATTACATTTGGCCATTTAGTGACATTTCACCTGCTCGCACAAAGCACAAATGTTGCACGCTGTTCCTAACTAGGATTGGCATTAAATACGTATTAAAGAAGGGAAATTTGAAGTGAGCCTCAGAATTCCTCTCTAACCCCAAAATCCTGAGTAACTACAGGAACACGTAATAGACTTTATGTGCACCCGTAGTTTCTGCACCACCTAGTGAAAATCTATGGGAAATTCATATTGGAATCCAGAGTAAGTTGTTCTTACACCGGAGCAAGGACTCCCTGTAGTTACTCTGGTTAACCATTCTGGTTAACTACTCTGGTTACTACTCACTCTGGTTAACTACTCCCGTAGTTACTCACCGTAGTTACTACCCTGTAGTTACTCAGAGAAGCATCTGAGAATTTTCTGGGGAAGCCAAACAACTTTCTAAAAGACATGAAATTTTGTGCACCCTTTTGAAGCAGAAGTCCAAAAAGTGTGAGGCATGGCATGGGCATTCCCTGATTTCTTGTGGGAAAGCCACCAATTGACAGTGAGGACACAACATTACACTATAGCCTCAGCATGGTAGGCTGACCTTCTGCGTGTAGGGAAGTCAGCCTACCCACCTGCCCTGACCCTCTTACTGATCTATGTAGCATTGTACTGAACGAAGCTTATGATTATGAAATGGCTGGTCACTTCTGGGAGCTATGTGCTGCATTTGCAGTACTCAGGGACATCACAGGATGCCATAGACTCGGAAGAGCTGCTATAGAGTGAACTCTTTCCTTTCAGTGTTACCATCTTGAGCTGTGACGAGTTTTCCTATCGCACATTCTTGTCCTACCATTTGGAAAAATAATTTTATCCCAAATGGAAATTCCATTTCTTCCTACCTCTACCCAAATACTATGAAAATATAAGTATTTTTGAAAAGTTGAAGAAAGTATAGCATAGGCAGATTGTATGCATCTCACTGTGTTACTGTGAGTCAGCAGTGTGATGTGTCTGCAAAGAAAGCAAATGTCATTTTAGGCTGCATTAGAGGACTGTAGCTTCCAAGTCGTGAGAAGTACTAGTTCCTCTTTATTCAGCATTGGTCAGACCTCACCTCAAATTGAGTACTGTGTTCAGTTCTGGGCACCTCACTTGAAGAAAGATGCAGCCAAACTGGAGCAAGTCCAGAGGAGAGCGACAAGAATGATCAGTGGGATGGAAGGGAAGCCCTACAAGGAAAGGTTGGGGGAACTTGGGATGTTCAGCCTGGAGAAGAGGAGGCTGAGGGGAGACATGATTGCCCTCTTCAGATACCTGAAAGGCTGTCATGGGGAGGAAGGGGCCAATTTGTTCATAGCTGCTTCTGAAAGCAGAACTAGAATCAATGGGTACAAACTGCAAAAAAGGAGATTCCGGTTGGATATCTGGAAAAAATTCCTGACGGTGAGGGTGGTTCGGCAGTGGAACAGATTGCCAAGGGAGGTGGTGGACTCTCCTTCAGTGGGGATCTTCAAGCAGAGGCTTGACGAGCACCTGTCATGGATGCTCTAGGGCAGTGGTTCTCAAACTTCCTAATGCCATGACCCCTTAATACAGTTCCTCATGTTGCGGGACGGGACCCCCAACCATAAAATTATTTTCATTGGTACTTCATAACTGTAATTTTGCTACTGCAATGAATAGTAATGCAAATATCTGATATGCAGGGTGTATTTTCATTGTTACAAATTGAACTTAATTAAAGCATAGCGATTAATCATAAAAACAATACGTAATGATAGATAGATAGATAGATAGATAGATAGATAGATAGATAGATAGATAGATAGATAGATAGATAGATAGATAGATAGATAGATAGATAGATGTGGCATAGCTAAGAGGGGTGACTGGGAAAGAAAGAAAGAAAGAAAGAAAGAAAGAAAGAAAGAAAGAAAGAAAGAAAGAAAGAAAGAAAGGGAGGGAGGGAGGGAGGGAGGGAGGAATGGGAAGGTAAGTACCTGGGTGAGAGGAGATCTCCATAGGATTGGGATCTCAGGCAGCAGAGCCAGCCACTGTTTCCTAGGAGTAAGTCCCATTCACTATCATGGGACTGACTTCTGAGTAGACATGCATAGAACTGGGCTCTAAGGCTGCAATCCTCCCCGCCTGCAAGGCTCCACATTGTCTCACAGCTGCTCAGAGGCTCCTTCTGAGCTGCTTCTCAGTAGCTTCTTCCAGCCGCAGCGGCTCCAGTGTTTCTGCCAGGTCTTTCCACCTGGCTCCCTGCACCAGGAGTCTTTAGGTGACCACCAGGAAAGCTCCAGGCGACCCCCAAAGGGGACCTGACCCCCACTTTGAGAAATGCTGCTCTAGGGGGATTTCCTGCTGCAGGCAGGGGGTTGGACTAGATGACCTACTAGGTCCCTTCCAACTCTATGATTCTATGATTCTATTCAACGGACTATATATTATATGCTTCTCAGTGGCTTCTTTATACTTTATGTATATCCTGCCTTTCTCCCGGAGAGACTCAAGGCAGCTTACAAAACAATCCGTAAAAACACCAACAATAAAATCCATTTAAAAATATAAAACATCTACATTAAATCACTGATTAAAACCATACTAAAAGTCGAAGTAGCTTTTCAAAAACAAAAAACCAGCAGACTAAAAAGCTTAGAAGGCTGTTCTAAAAAGAAATGTTTTTAGGCCAAGCGAAAAAGTTTTGAGAGACAGTCACTGACTGACTCATTCACTGACTAATCAATGCCCAGCCCAAACCATTGGACCTAGAAGCATGAAATGTTGGGAGGGTGCTTCTTCTGTGACATAGGAACCCACTGAACCAGTTAGAAACCCATAGGAACCAGTTTTTAGAAATTTAATCCCTAAGGGGCTGAAACGGTGCAACATGTTTTGGTCCCTAAACTTAACATTGAAGACTGACTCATCAACTTCCTGTCCCAAACCCTGGACCAAGGACCCAATAAGAACCAATAATAACAAATTGATGCATGGGGGAGATGGTGCATGGTGTGCATGGGGATTATGCACGGTGGTGCATGGTGGTCCCTGCTGTGGAACAATGTGCAGTAGGAATGCCCGGTGCTCGCTGCTGCCCCAATATCCTCAGATGCACGCTCTTTGCCACCAGGTGCCCAGCCATTCCCAGTCTTGAAATTTTACTTCCTCAATGGCAGGTAAATTTCACTAGTCAGTCTCAAATAACATCATGAATTAGTGATGCTCTTTGGATAAATTTGTCATAAATAACATCATGAATTACTGATGCTCTTTGGATAAATTTGTCAAGGACTCTCTTTCAACTGTTAAAGTCATAAAATCTGTACAGTAATTTAGAAGCCCAAATGTCATATTTTGATCATTTCTAATGAGAATGAGTTTTGAATAGCCATTCTGTTACTAAAGTACAACATAATTTTACTTCCTGCACAAATAAAATAGAAACATTTTCATTTATATATAAAGGACCAGAGCAACTGCTACTCTGTATGAGGCAAAAGGCCCAATCTTATCCAAATTTTCAACACTCATAAAGCTAGTCTTATCAGAACTAGAATATCATTTATATTGCATGTCAATCATCTAATTTTAAACTTGCATTCCACATAAGACAGGCATAAGCAATTCAAAGGATGGGCAATTTTCAATAACATGAACTTAAGTTTCCAAGCAGATATCACACAAATATGAAATAAAATTAATGGAAGACTATGAAACTTATAGCCCAATCCTACCTAGGGTGGACACACAATGTGCAACAGAAATGATGCCGCCTCTGCTGCACGCTATGGGCTAGTTAGGGAACAAGGTAAAGTATTTTTATATTTGCCTATTCCACTGTATTATTGTCTGCAATGGGCCTACTTAGATCCATGCCAATTATTTTGCTGGTGCAAATCCAAGTAGATCCAAGGGGATTCTGGATGAGATGCTGCCACTATCTTCCCCTGCACCTCTCAACAGACCTTGTCCAGATCCCTGACCCCAAATACTCCATCTGCCAATGTTCTCAATATTGATCAATATTGCAGTGCGCGCAGAGGACAGTGTGCCAGTGTACATGTGGTTCCCAGCCTCTATCTAACTGTAGCAGTTACCACCAGGATTTAGGTTTGATGAGGTCCTACGTTATTGAAGGTAAAGGGGTCTTTTATATGTCCCACTGTCCTTTGTCAACCACAAATTGTCGCTGTTTTTTGTGTTGAATATATGCTATATGGCAATTTATGGACCTAATAGGCATCTAAAGTCATTTGCACATAACAAAATATGTATTTTGGAAATGTACATCTTTTTTTCCTTTAAATTTTTTTTGGGGGGCCCAAGAGAGTGGGGCCCTAAGCTATAGCTTGTTTGGCTCATATGTAAATCTGGCACTGTCAGTTCCCCAGGCTTTGCACTGACAGATGAGACTTCCATCAGCACAAAGTCAGGAGAACATTGGGCCATTATGCATGCACATGGCTAGTTGATTGAATGATCACTTTCTTTATAGTTCAGATTTAATAGTTTTTTTTAAAAAAAAGTTTGTGTGATAATCCCCATCAACCATTACAAGAACTTTACAACTCTGCGTAAAGAGAAGCTGTCATACTGCCCTGACAGTTCTGCCATGCTTCCAGCAAAACTGTATAATAAATGTCTTGTGAATATTTTGATTGGAATGATAGGCACCATCTTTGAACCTAATACTAATTGACTTTTGTTTCCGAGGCAATTCATTTCAACAGGAATGCACCTAGGAGAAATTAATTTAGGAAACCACTCAAAGGAAATATACTGTATTTGCCTGAAATGCAGATGAGTTTGACTTTTAAAGATAAATTACCATAGTTCAAAGCTCCATATTCCTTTGAAATGATTTAACGTGCAAGCCTCTGATATAGCTTGAAGCTCAAGCCATTGCTTGAATATTATGCTATAACACCTCCCTCTTCTTCGTACAGTTCAAATGCATGGCCCCAACCCTACCTAGCTCCATATGTGTCAATACAGCAGCACTGATGTTGTATCCACTTTATCTTACAGGGGAGTTTCAGCATATTGAGGCATACTGAAAAGCGTTTCTCCTGTTACCCCTGCTGTGTGGGCAAAGATGCACCTTTCAAAGAGCACCTCTATCTATCTATCTATCTATCTATCTATCTATCTATCTATCTATCTATCTATCTATCTATCTATCTACAGTACTTATATACTGCTTTTCAACTGAAAAGTTCACAAAGCGGTTTACAAGAAAATGAAAAAATTAATAGCTAATTAATAGCTAATGGGTCCCTGTCCCAAAAGGGCTCACAATCTAAAGTGCAAAAAGAACACCAGCAAAAGCCACTAGAACAGACATTGCTGGGGTGTGTAGGGCCAGTTACTCTCCCCCTGCTAAATAAAAGAGGAACACCCACTTGAAAAGTATCTCTTGCCCAGTAAGCATGTAGCAGAGGATGAGCAACTTCTCTTTTTCACTCCAACATTACATCTTTTCCAGTGTCTCCTCTGTATTTTTCAAGATTGTGAGCCCTCTGGAGACTGGGTACTATTTCTTAATTTATTTTGCTGTTTAAACCGCTTTCTAAAGTGATTGTACTGAAAAGCAGTATACTTAACAATCACCAGCACCACCAGACCAGAGTGTACCCCCCTAGTTCGCTGTGGTCTGCATCAGAGGAAGGCAAAAACTCACCCCAAAAATATTTGTAGTTCTGACAATGATCTAAATTAGGGGTCTCCAAACCCCAGACCAGGGGCTAGATGTGGCCATCGGCCAGCCTCAATGTCGCCCCTTGCAAAACCTCTCTATCCAGCCCTTAGTCAAGCCTTGTAAACCATTCCAATACATTCTTATACGAGTATGTATTCAAATTTGAAACAAATTGGTTCACTGGCCCCTGACACTGTGGCTGCAATCCTAAAGACACTTTCCTGGGAGTAAGACCCATTGAACACAATGGGGCTTACTTTTGAATAGTCATGGTTAGGATTGTGCTCTGTGTCAGAGAGGTGATGTGGCCCTCCTGCTCCAAGGAACCCAAAAGGTTTGGAGACTCATGATCTAAATTAGCTCCTGAACCTCCAACTTTTGTGGTTTCAGATTCCCAGAAACCTAAATTCAAATTTCAGCCCAGCCTTGAATCATGGATTGGCATAACACCATCCCTACCACCATGAGGATTTTGATTAAATCTAAGGGAATATTTTACCAGTTCCAAGGAACACAGCTCAGTTTTATTTTGAAAAGGGGAGGGAATGTGTGTTTTAAATAAATGTATGATTTGAAATGGAACAAGAAATCCTTCTGTCACAAGACATTTTTCATGGTTTTTTTAGTCTGTTTTTTAAAAAAATGTCTTTTGCTACCCAAATTACTTTAATTATGACAGCCTGGTTACTTTGATGAAAACTAGTAAGTTCAGTGGAAGTGGAAATCATCTTCTTGAAATGAAATGTAATTGAAAAGAGACCATAAGGCCAATTTATTCCCTTTGAATTTGGTGTGTATGCTGTTCATAAGGGAATATGTTGTGATGAGACTTGACAGGATATAGACTTATGAATAGGGCCATTGTCAATGAAAAGATGGAGCCATGATGCAGTGAACTCCAAACCTTCTATACACAGACTTTTTCTACTTTTTCTATATTTTACAGAAAAGAGATGCACACTGGGTAATAAGAAGCTGCCTAATCAAATCATTTGTCCATACAGGTCATACACTAGCTGTGGCTCTCTAGGGTTTTAGAGAGGAATTTTTTTCCATCTTACCCAAAGTTGCCAGATAATAACATTTAACATGTACTGCTGATCCATGACTCTTCTAAATATAGGACAAGATCTCACAGGCCCAGGGATGTTGTAAACTGAAACATCACCTGAATCACCCCAAATTGTGCCACTCATTCACTCCGCCCACTATTGCACATATACCTCCCCCCAAAAAAACCACACCACCAAAGGCACACATTTGAAGGATGTGTTTGCTCACCTACCTGGTGTCCTTATACTGTATGTCGAATCAGTGGGAGAATAGCTTGTGTCCCTTCTCCAAGTCCAGGCTGATGCCTCCCCAGTAGCAGCTAGCAGAAGGAGTGCTGGAATCTCTCAGCATTCCCAATGATGGTTACTAGAGTATAGCAGCAGCATTACTGGACTCTGAAAATAAAGGCAAGCTATTCCCACCTCAAGAATTTTACTTAACTCTTTCCAACATGCCCAGTGCTGCTGCCTCTAAATTTATTTCCTTATCCCTGTCAAGGAACCCAAAATGAACCGGTAGTGCTGGATTTAATGGAAGGCATTAAGTCCGCCCCATCGTTCTCCTGTGCAGAGGAAGGAGTCCACCTCCACGCAGGCAGCAGGATGGAAAAGGGATTGAGTGGATATAGGATATGGGACACCCCCTGCCAGCTTGCCATGTTCCAAAAACTTCTGCCTGAAAAAGTTTTCAATTTGCCTTATGGCTGGATCAACTTAGGAATCAAACCGAAGGGATTATTAGCACCAATCTGATTGACTGAACTAGCCAGTCCTCACAAGTGGGCCAAGATATATTTTGGCACGTGCCAAGATGGTGCCAAGATACATTTTGGCAAAACAGCTGGCAGTGATGAAACATAACAAAGCCCTACTGAATGACATAAAGTTGTGATCTAAAGCAAGCAATAAGTTCTGGATAACTAGAATATCCTCAAAAAATACGTATTTACAGCTTGATGTGCTATATACATAGCACATTTATAGCTCTGAAATTATAACCAATGGTGTCTCTAGTGGGGTGCTTGGGTGCAGGCTACACTAAGTTCCCTGAGTGACACACATGGTTAGGTGATACCACTTCTGACCAACATTTTAAAAAATGTTGCTATTTTTGAATATTACCATCAGGTTATATGTTGATGCTGGATTTCATGCAGAATGCAATGAAAGAAACTGCACTGGAATATCTCTATTTTATCAAAAAGTTATAGCAGCAAAAAAAAAAAAACCTCTATTGGAGTGGGACAATCATCACACTGATTGCCCAGGACTTTGCTCTGCCGCCTGCATGGGAGGAGGTCCAGCAAAGGAGTGACACGTTGGAGCCCTGCAGGTGACACAAATCCTAATTATTCCAGTGACACAAAACCTAATGACTCTTACCCATTAGAGATAAATATATTTTAATGATGAAGAGATTGGCACCATTTGTATTTTCCACCCAAGGTGCCAACATTGGGTCCAATCTGCAGTTGTATTAGAAGGCAGAAAGTTTTGAACTTTGTCTTGACAAATCCTTTGTTGTCTGTTCAGTTTATCCAAAGTATATATGTCAGTTAGAAACGGACATTATGTTCATGATTCCTGAGGAGAGATCACACTCAGAGACCATCATGAAAAACAACAATTTTTATGTATACTGCTGTGTATTTGAAGCTGAAGTAAGATCTCCTAGCTAAGGTTAGAAATGTTAATTGTGGGCACTGTTGTGCTCGATGCTACAGACTATTAATGCTAACACTGGGATTAATATTAACAACAATAACATACACTCTTGAAACTGAAGTGAACAGGGCACTGTGCAAATATCGGGGGGCATATAAATATAAAAGAGGCTACTCATAAGCGCAATGTTTTGATTTTTCTGCATTGTATCCTTGCACGTTAGTTTTCATGCTGCTTTTTAGAGATCTAAGAAAGAGAAAAAATTTCAATAATTCATTTTTCTCAACCCCTCTCCAGGAATCACCTACTTTTCAAAACAAAAATGTGAAACTGTTTTCCTATACATGGAAATATCTCAAGGGGACCAATTTCAGAATAGACTAAAATGGAGAAATCAACAACTCAGTTTTTACTTAGGCTGCAATCCAGAGCAAATTCAGCCTGCTCTGACCTAACTGCACTCTCCTAACTATTCTGTATCCTGAGCAGAAAGTTATGCTGAATCCAGAGAGTCAGGAAGCCTGGGCTGCCCTAACTGCTCCAGAGCATGCTAAGTAATTGACACAAGGGGAAGACTTGCTCCTGAGGAGACACCCCTCAGATCACACTGAACAAGGAACAGCTGTGGTGCCTACAGTGGTGACATGACTCTGCACATCACCTGGTGCGGAAGTCTGTGCGTCATCCCTGGGATGCGCCCCCCCCACCTGGACTGCACAGTCAACAAAGTTGGCGCCTGCGCAGTTGTTTCTGAAGCCAACTGGCTTCAGAAAGAGTACTGCGCAGGCACCATCTCTGACACCTGCACAGTACTTTTCTGAAGCCTTTTGGCTTCGGGGGAGACCATGCAGGCGTCAGAGTTGGTGCCTGTGCAGTACTCTTTCTGAAGCCATTCGGCTGCCGCTCCGCCTCCTGAGTGAGGCCGAATGGCTGTGCAGAGGCTCTAAGGAAGTCTCCTCTGAAGCTGTTCGGCATGCTCAGTGTGTTTCTGCGCAGTGCATCTCAGATGGCCGTTCAGGCCGTTCAGGCCAGCTCCTCAGACCCTGCCAAAGGACAGTCAAACTCCTCCGGCACATCACCCCATACGGAGCGCATCCCCAATGCAGCCCACACCAGCCGCACCAGTCTGGTGACGCCACTGGGTGCCTGCCTTATAAGGAGTCCCTGATGAGATGCCAGTACATTCTACAGTGAATACAAGGGGCTTCTTGGAGTGGCCTGCTGTATCCTGAGGTTTGTGGGCAGCCGTAGTTTGTTCCATATCCTGAGGTTGAGATCAGGGGTTGCAGCTAGGCTGGCCAAGAACTCAGATTTTTGGTCAGCACTGCCATTCTTACTCGGGCCTTATCATGGACCCCTATGGGTCTACTCATTACTATTCCTGCTCCTGAGGTGGTATAACTCTGAGGGCTGGAAGAGGGCATTTCTGCCTTGAAACAGGCTCTGGATACAGAGTAACTGCTCTGCCCTAGGCAATGCTAAAATGCCCTCAACTTGCCTCTCCTGAGCTGCTTAGGCTGCCCCAGTTAGGGCAGAGCAGGTCCACCTCTCTCAGGGCACCCTATCTTGCCTTGCTCTGCCCTAAGCCTCCTTCAGAGTAACTGGGCTGGAGCATCTTGCAGTTGCTCCAACCTAGTGTTAGATAGGGCAACCTAAGGGCTCTTATGTGGACAGATTAGTTGCTCTGGATTGGGCTGTCTGCCACTCCCAATTAGTTTTTTATTTGGTTTATTAATCTAATAATCCTCTTAAACTCTTTTTAGAAATTTTCCCTCATTATCCTTATCCACTGAAGGTACTGACCCTGAGATATGAGCTTTTTTACTGCACTGTCTTTGAGCTTTTTCTTACTGGATGGAAACTCAACTGCCATTACCCTGGGATCTGTGAGTGGGAGTTGATAGCTCTGCTTGTTGTTTCTCTTTCTTGTTTCTTCTGACTTAACAAATGGGGAGGAAATGTTTGCTTTCGCCTGAAACCCAAGACCCTGGAATACTCCTTCCTACTCCTAAACAGTCTAGGATTGACAATTTTTTTTGACCCCCTAAAGCCAATTTTATGCTACCTCCCCTGTGAGCCCAGTTGATTTATTGGGAGAGTCGGATCACTCCTGTCTTTCACCCCCTAGCAGAGACCCACTTGTTGACCATGGGAAGGCACGTCCTGATGATGGAGATGTTTTGACTGACCAAGACATTAGGGAAATGTTAATGCAGCAATCGATAGCGATTCAATTGCTAATGCAACAATCTTGTCTAACTGCCCAGGCTGTTTATCGAATTCACAATCTCTTAGAGGATATTACAGCTCTCCTCAAGGGGCAGTACTCTGATCCTTTGAAGTTCCACTCAGCTCAATTTAAGGTAAATCTTGCTCCCAAATATCCTGAGCCCCAGGTAACTGCCTCCAAAGAATCTTCCTTCCTTCTGGAAATATTCCTGTTAAGTTAATGTATATCCCTAAGAGCATCGCCATCTCATTTTCACCCTGCTCTGGACATTTCTTTGATTGGGATGTGCCTTGGAAGATTGAGAACTATCTAGTTAACTTGTTGAGGATTGACCTATGCAAGATCAACTTGCAGTTTTGAGAGACTGACTTCATTTCGATGTCAGAAGAGAGTTCTTCTTCATTTCCATTCAAATTATGTGCCAAGTTTGTTGTTTGCCCATTCACAGTAACTCAGAGAACTGGGGATCTATCCTCACAGATTTTCAAAAATCTGACCATCTCAAAACTAATCCTGACTTCTTTCAAGAGCATTCTCAGATCTCCCAGTGAGCCTGTTTCAACCTGTAATATCTTTCCTAGGAAGAATTCCAGCTTTTCTCCATCCCTTCTAGACTTCTCAATAATATCCAATTCATCCAACCATCTGCTGGCCTCAAATTCAGATTCCAATGGCCACAATGAAGTAAAATAGTTCTCGAGAACATCCAATGTTCAAAGGCATTGTAGGAGCAGCATTTGGGATTAAGGTGAGTTCTTTCCAGTGATTTTTCCCTCAAATGTAGAATTAGATTATGCCCATTTTAACAATATCCAAACAACTGGATAACAATATCCAAAATCCAGGGAAAAATGAAATTGTCTACAGACCACAAACTTGCATTTTTTCAGAACAGCCACAGTTCCTAATTAAGAATCATAGCAAGTTGATCTCTCAAAAGGATTTCTTAGAAACAAAATAGAAAAAAGGCAGTAGTCTTGCAGAATGGATGATCTGTGTGAATTGCTGACTTTAATCTCCTTAGATTTGCCCAGGGAGCTACAACTCCTGCTACTGCTAATGGAATGACAATGATAATGATGCTCTTCAAGTACTCCAGAATCAGTGGAGACATTTCTGTGGAAATATCCCGCCCAAGTTTATTTTGGGTTCTGTCATATGCCCAAGGCAAGTCAGGAGTTTTGTTTGATCCCTACCAGAGTCCTGATGTACAGCGATCAAGCACAAACATAAAACACTGTGTGTCTGCAACAGAAGCACCACCTTATGGAGTAGTCATTTGGTCCACATCAATGACAAAAATGTTTCAACTGCATTATCTACCTTTTCAAAGGGGAAGGATAATTTGGAGAGGGATTGATGAGCTAAACTTGTACAGTGACAACAGTTTAAGAAATCAATGCCTGGATTCATTTAGCAATAGCAAGGTACAGCAATTTGAATGTCTTATGACAACTATGCAAACGGTGACTTAATTTTTCTTTATCAAATGTTTTATTTTTGTGTTTGCGCTATCTAAAATGCAGTAATTTAGAGATTTATCGAAGTCCTAAACAGAATGCAAAATCAGAATTCTTGCAGAATCCCTACAATCCAGGAATCATTCTTAACATAATCCTAAATCAGAATCCTAACAGAATTGAACCCTACCAGTCCTTTAAAAATAGCTTGTTTCTCATCTGGACTGTTCCTACCCCATAACCAATATTCCCCCATAATTTCCTGCTCAATACTTGCATTTATGAGGACACTGTTACAGTTCTTATGTAAAAACTTTGGCACCAAATCTAGTGGTCCTAATTTGTATTTTACCAAAGGGACTGCCTTCTTCTGATAATTTATCCTTGGCCTTGGTGTGCTCTGACCTCCTTTTTAATAAGAAAATAATGTTTCTTATTAGTTGGCCAGGTTTGGCTGTTACACTTCTTGAACATAAAAATGTGGAAGTCACCACAGATAAGTAAACACCATCTTCATCATTATTATTATCTGACCTTAACATTGCCAAAGGGCTATAGAAAGTACATAAAACTGAAAGACAGGGGTTTTTTTAAACTGCAACTCAAAGCATATTTTGTGTTACATTTTTCCCTAAGGGAAGTTATACCCTTAGTGCTGACACTGCATTGTATTGAGGAGGTTAATGTGCTTTGTGGTGTATTATTAAGCAATGTGCTTTTCACTTGTTTATGACCACTGCACCAGGGGAAATTAAATAGCCCGGAGTTGTGTGTGCGTGTTTAAGATGAAAAGATAACTTGGAGCTTTTACATAATAAAAACCTGTCTAACTTTGAACGTGTAAGAGCCAAATTAGACATCCTAAATATATCAGTGCCACCAAAGATCTAAGCTGTGCATTAAGTCACCACTTAAACCAGGGGTGTCACCTAAAGCCTGCAGCCAGATGCGGCCCACAGAAGCAATTTATCTGCTTCTTGATATAATTTGAGTCTGCTAGCTTTGATAATTAGGCTCTCTTATATTTTGAAATTATGATAAATGTGTACACATTTTCTTTAGTGTCATTTGCAGCCAATGAATTAGTATGTGAGAACTATAGAGTTTATTTCTGGACATCATATGCATAATAATGTCACTTTCTGTTTAATGATGTTGCTTCTGGTGCTCAGCAAGCACCATGAATGCTATTTGGCCCACTACATGAAATCTGAAAATTAGGAACCAGGACAGTGTGTGTTAAGCACTAACCACTAGATCAGTGGTTCACAAAGTCTTACTTGGAAATATGTTAAGTTACGAGATTAGTGGACAGTGGCAATGCTGTGGATGTCATTTATCTGGACTTCAGCAAAGCATTTGACAAAGTCCCACAAGACATTTTAATTGGGAAGTTGGAAAAATATGGGCTAGACAAGGCAGTTGTTAGGTGGATCTGCAACTGGCTCGACGACAGCACTCAAAGGGTTTTAGTAAATGGTTCTGTGTCAACCTGGAGGTTGGTTTCAAGTGGGGTACCCCAAGGCTCTGTCTTGGGCCAAGTTCTCTTTAACATTTTCATCAATGACTTGGAGGAAGGGATACGGGGGAGCCTGATCAAATTTGCAGATGACACCAAGCTGGGAGGAGTAGCAAACACACCAGAAGATAGGAGAAACCTCCAGGAGGATCTGGATAAACTGGAATCCTGGGCTGTAACAAATAGAATGACTTTCACAGGGAGAAGTGCAAGGTTCTGCACTTAGGAAATAAAAACCAAAAATACAGGTATAAGGATCTTGGAGTTGCCGTGGATCACAAGCTGAACATGAGTCAGCAGTGTGATGTGACTGCAAAGAATGCAAATGCCATTTTAGGCTGCATTAAGAGGACTGTAGCTTCCAAGCCATGAGAAGTTCTAGTTCCTCTTTATTCTGCATTGGTGAGACTTCTTTATTCTGCATTGGTGAGTACTGTGTTCAGTTCTGGGCACTTCACTTGAAGAAAGATGCAGCCAAACTGGAGCAAGTCAGAGGAGAGCAACAAGAATGATCAGTGGGATGGAAGGGAAGCCCTACGAGGAAAGGTTGGGGGGAACTTGGGATGTTCAGCTTGGAGAAGAGGAGGCTGAGGGGAGACATGATTGCCCTCTAGAGAAACCTGAAGGACTGTCATATGGAGGAAGGGGCCAATTTGTTCATAGCTGCTTCTGAAAGCAGAACTAGAACCAATGGGTACAAACTGCAAGAGAGGAGATTCCGGTTTGAAATCCGGAAAAAATTCCTGACGGTGAGGGCGGTTCGGCAGTGGAACAAATTGCCAAGGGAGGTGGTGGACTCTCCCTCACTGGGAATCTTCAAGCAGAGGCTCGATGAGCACCTGTCGGGGATGCTCTAGGGGGAATTCCTGCTGCTGGCAGGGGGTTGGACTAGATGACCTACTAGGTCCCTTCCAACTCTATGATTTTATGATTCTACAACAATTTACAATTTACAACAATTGCTGCAGTTGAACTGCTGCAAGAATGGGATTTTCCACTATTCTTGGGGTTGCTATGGCTCTCCAGGTTTAGGGAGTATGTGACCCTCTGAGACACTCTTGGTAGCATCAAACTGCTGTGAAAAAGAAATAGACTCTTTTAAAATCACTTCCAGTTTCATCATAAAACTAGAAGTGTTCCTCCCCTTCATTCTTTATAGGGAAATTGTTTTTTTCTGGTTTCCTGAGTGGGTCATGACTCACCAGTTTGGAAAACACTACACTAGACTGTACACCCCTCACTTTCCAGTTCTTCCTGGACACCTCCCAACAGATATTTTCTAATGCTAGTGGAATGAATTCAGTCTCCCTAAAACACTAAGCATGATGTTTTAGTCTGTGGATTTTATCATTTATTCCAAATTAAATGAATTCAGATGAATTCAGATTATAAAAATGCATATAAAGTATCTTCAATATCAACAATATTGCTTGTTGACTAAGAAAGCAAACATTTCATTTTAGCCCCAGAGAGGGGAGAAAACACCAGTAAACCAAAAGAGTTTTCATAGCCTTGTTTTGCACAATTGATTTTCACATTGTATGTTATTTTTAAACAAACTCCAGCCAGAGTTTAATCGACAGATCAATTAAGCCGCAACCACTGAATGCTAAAGCAGTGAATTCCTACTGACTGTTGGCAATATTCTTGCTTCGAATGACCACTTAACTGGTTTGCTTTTTCTATCCTCTGTTTTTCACCTGAGTGCCACAATGTTCCAAGGCAACCTGGAGTGAGCTATGGTGCCACAGACAATGCAACCCACTGATCGAGCTTATATATGCCTCTTCCATGATTGGACCACTGATTTCAGAAAATGCTATGCTTTTAATTAAAATCATCACCAAAATTTGGCTTGAAGCAAAATTCAAAGAGAATTTCAGATTCAGACTTGGGGAAAACATCCAAATAATTTGAAGGGAAGAGAACAGAACCAGGATGGTGTAGTGGTTAGGAAGCTGGACAGAGATCTGGAAGATCCAGGTTCAAATTTCCTTGCATCCATGACGTTTCCTGGGTGACCTTGGGTTGGTCACTCACTTGAGCTTCAACTGCTTCATAGGGTTGTGAGCATAAAAGCTTTGTAAGCCACCTTGGAGATTTGCTTTGACATGGGAAAAGCAGGGTATAAATCCCTTAAATAAATAAATATTGTTATCATTGGTGTTGATGTCTCCCTCTGCAGGCATGGTGCCATTGTTCCTGTCTGCACAGCTTATTTCCAGGGTGTAGAAAAAAAGAACATCACAGTGGTTTTATAACACCCAGGGCTGGTGCCGTGGCTTCAGTGGTGGTACAAGGAAATAGTAGGATTGGTCTTGGGCAGTCCGTTCCCGAATGCCACTGTGGCAGTGCCAATGTGTCTCCTAGGTTTTGTGTCCATGTTGTGTGGGCATAGAGCTAAGAACTGTGTTGAGTTGCCTGGCTTGGTGATGCAATGTCAAAGGCTACCATTGTCTCTGCCTTCATCCAGTCTCTGCCTTTAGTCCTCCCCTCGCTTCTGTCCTCCTTCCAACATGTTTGGTCCACTCCCCACCTCCCCCACCCTAAGAAGTCTTATTACCAGCTACTGCCATAGGAGTGCTATCCAGTTGTCCATGTGGGACTGAGGCCCAGTGCTGACTGGTGCTAGTCCAGTTCCAGCAGCCCCTCTTTCCCGGGTGCTCTGGATATGCCATACGACATGTTTACAACACTGAAAGGGTTTTAGAAAAAGGTTCAGCTTACAACTTTACACCCAAATATCCCTTTGAATTCAGTTTCTGTTGAATTACAGGGACCACTGTGGAACAAGCAGATTAAAGACTGAAGGATCCTTTCCTATCCGATAATCCTGAAACCACTTTCACAAAGTAATTCAACAGCATCTAGTTTGGAGCAATCGGTTGAAGGCCATGGCTTTTATTAAAGTTACAACAAGGAGCCCTTTTCATATTTTCTTTTTATAAGAGATTACAAATCTTCAGTGTGCCTATAATAGCCTTTAATGTCTGTGCTCTTTGTACAAATTAATGGACTTGCTGCTGTTATGTAGCCTCATTTTAAATTCAAAGAACACATACATCGATAATATGTTTTGAAATTGTCTGCTAAATGAAATTCTATTTATGCTGAAACAACTTTGAATGAACATTTGTTGTAATTTTGCCAGGACATATAAAGCCATCATGTTGGTTCTTTTATCTTAATTATATTTAAATAATAAAATCAAGTTATTAATATTCTTTCTTAATGAAGTAGCTCTATTCAGCCTTTGGGGAAAATGGTAATGATACCTTGAAACCTATACTGTAAGGATCATGAGAAAATGTTTTAGATGGTACAATGGGAAAAATTTGCACGTTCCCATCAATGCACATTCCCATTTAAAAAAAAAATCATTTTTTTTGTCAGTGTATTGTCCAGAAGGGCCAGATGGTGGGACTGAAGCCCCAAAACTCAAATTCTTTTCCAGCTGCATCACTAAAGGTGACATCAACCAGTGCAGAGCTCAGCACCCTGGAAGGCTGGTAGTGATGTGAGGAGGTTATGTCACACTTCACTTTTGGGTTGCCAAGTTTTCCATGCTGGAGAGGGAAGAAGCTGGCAGTGGCCTTGCAGGTGCAGGTGCGCATGTCAACATGCATCAGCTCTAGCCACAGCAGGCACTCCTGTCTGTGCTGCCTGTTGCTCTTTTGCAACAACTGAGGCCAGTTATGGCATTTCTGAGACTGGCACAGCCACAGTGAGAGTGAAACTAAACCCTCTTATGGCTGGAATCTGGGGCAGAATATCCCATTCTTCCGCTCAAAAGATTGCTTTGTATTTCTATTTTTTAATATAATGGCTCATTTCTGCAGGGATGTGTGTGGAAACTACATTGAACCAGTTCCTGGGCTTGTCAAGCCACTGGCCTCATATGGTCCAAATTAACCTAAAGGGAGTTGATGCTGGAGGCTCACAACCAACATGTATCATGCACCCGGCATGAGTCTGCTGGCTGACTATGAGAGGACTTCAGCAGAAGCACCAGAAGCTATTATGTCAACAGCTGTCCCTCATGAAGGACTCAATTCTCTCACTTATTTTCCCCCCTGGAAACAGTTGCAATGATACTTTATCCTGCGTCTAGTATATTTTAACCTTTACTGCCGCACTCACTTTGTCTTCACATTACTGTCTACTTGAAAATAAGGCATTTTGTCCTTTACCTCATTTTTCCAGCTGTGCACAAATCCCAAGCAAATATTTGGAGTTCTGACATAATATTTTGTCTTTCTCTGGTGCTTGGAAATCTGAAGAACAGGTCTTGGAGCAAATAAAAATTCCTTGCCAGACTCAAAAGCACAATATATGCTTGTGCAACACAGTTGGTTTTCCCTGTAAGTTTGTTAAGTGTCCATGACAGCAAAAAGCAGCTTCGTACTATCGTTATCTGAATTTAAAGTTCAGCTTCTATTGTAATTCATACTTTCAATTTGTTCTGGCAGTTTCAGCCTTGTATAAACTGTACTCTGTCGAAACTCAAGCAAGTCAGCTTTCAGCGTTTCTATTTTTGAACATGCCAATATAGTACCTGGAAAATACCAGAATTAGTAGCATTGATTTGTCTCTTTGAAGAAGCCATAGAAGCGAATTAGCTATGAAAACATTCAAAATGATCCGACTTTATACACTGTGGCAACCTGTCAGATTAAAAACAAGCTATTTGTCTTCAAATTTGGTTGAATGTGTTTTAGAATTGGTTAAAGATAGATATTTCCCTCCGTCAGGCACCAACCAAAATGGAATATTTTTTGAAGGGAAAGCGAAGAATACACCAGATGGATGAACAAAAACAACCACCCATCTCATTTCATTCCAGAGATTATGTGTTACTTGACATTTTAAAGTATTAAACACAAAACGATTGCTTGTAGGGTCTATAAATATTTTTGTCCTACTCTGTTTCTGTGGCAACCGTTCTGATTTATGCAGACTTTTGCACGCATGCATATATATATTTTTTATATATATAAGAAATAATTTTATCTGTAATTAAATTGTTCTGCTTTTTGTCTCTAATCTCTTTTTATAGATTTGAAAGCTGTCAGAAAATAACCCAAACCAGAAAAATAATGATCCAAAAATATTTAGGCCATCACACTTCACCCATCTCCTCATTCCCGCAGTGGTGTGGGGAGACCAGTGCATGCACAGGGCTAACCCCCCAGGAGTGGTGCAAAAGTGCTTGATGACACTTTTGTGACACACCTGCAGGCCAGCACGGTACATATGCCAGCAATTGTGCCAGCGTAACCAAGATTTACTGTTGTGCTGTGGGACAGCTAAAGGGTGCTTACATACTTAAAAGTCCATCTATCCGCAGAAAGTTCTCCATTCTCAAAGCAAACTCCATTCTCATACTCCAAAGCAAACTTTCTCATTCTAGAGTAGCTTGGTTATCAATATAATCCTGCCAAACAGGATTTTAGACCTGGAGAGAATGAGACATATTTAAAAATCAGGGCTGCTGCTTTGACACAAAATTGCCAGTTTGATAAAATAGACTCTAGATTAGGACAATTTTACTTTTTCAAGTCATAGAATCATTTCAAGTCATAGACTTGGAAGGGACCTAGCAGGTCATCTAGTCCAACCCCCTGCCTGCAGCAGGAAATCCTCCTAGAGCATCCCCAACAGGTGCTCGTCAAGCCTCTGCTTGAAGATCCCCAGAGAGGGAGAATCCACCACCTCCCTTGGCAATCTGTTCCACTGCCAAACCACCCAAACCATCAGGAATTTTTTTCCGGATATCCAACTAGAATCTCCTTTCTTGCAGTTTGTACCCATTGGTTCTAGTTCTGCTTTCAGAAGCAGCTACGAACAAATGAGCCCCTTCCTCCCTATGACAGCCCTTCAGGTATCTGAAGAGGGCAATCATGTCTCCTCTCAGCCTTCTCTTCTCCAGGCTGAACATCCCAAGTTCCTCCAGCCTTTCCTCATAGGGCTTCCCTTCCATCCCACTGATCATTCTTGTTGCTCTCCTCTGGACTTGCTCCAGTTTGACTGCATCTTTCTTAAAGTGAGGTGCCCAGAACTGAATAAGATGAGGTCTAACCAATGCAGAATAAAGGAACTAGAACTTCTTGTGACATGGAGGCTACAGTCCTCTTAATGCAGCCTAAAATGGCATTTGCCTTCTTTGCAGACACATCACACTGCTGACTCATGTCCTTTTTATCAGTCTTAAAATTTTTCATTCCTGGTATGCCTTGACAATTTTAGTGCCCCATAAGAGTGCTGTGAGATAAAGTTTGAAAATCACTATCCTGGAGGGTAATAAAAACTGACTGTATTTCCTTAATAAGATGATCACCTTGTTTCAAGAGTAAGCATTTTACTGAAGAAGAAAGAAAGAAAGGAAGGAAGGAAGGAAGGAAGGAAGGAAGGAAGGAAGGAAGGAAGGAAGGAAGGAAGGGCTTTGGAAACATGAATGCAAATGAAAATATGTATTTATGATGTGAAAGGAAATTATTTCCTTTAATTAGGGGTTTCTTTCTACTGAAATCAAATTAAAGGATCTAATATTCCACCGCCTTTTCATCCGGGAAGTATACATGGATGCATACCAAAGTGGTCTTGAAAACTCATCCAATTATTACGGGAAACCTCGGCGACTTGCAGCTTTTCACAGAAAACTAAGCATGAGCTGGGAAGTTGAAGCTTTTAATTAAAAAAACCAATCTGCATGTCTAATCCGACAAACCACTGTCTGACATCGGCTGTGCATAATCTAAAAAAGAAACACTGTAGAATTTGCCATCTTCATTCCAGTTCTGTTCACAGTACATACATTACATTCATATTACAGGCAATAGATTGGTTCCTCAGATGACTCTGCTTGCTCTATGCACTTTCCACATGGGCACTCCTACATCCAAGTTGAGAAAGCCAGGAACTTGATTCCATACATCATCTGCCAAACAACCTTATCACTGATCTGGTGACCAAGGCAGGAATTGTGAAATACAATCACACTCAGTACATTCTGAAACGATGGCCTATAGCTAGAGTAGCATGGCAGCCAGGTACCTAACTGGAAATCTGGATGGCACCAGTTCAAATCTGCCTTAAGTAGATAGCCAAGGATAGATTCTGTAAGTATCCTTAGGATACTTGAAGACTATCTATGAGTGAAATGTTTGAAGAAGAGATCCAGCTATTGAACTCTGCTTTAAAAAACCAGCAAATGAGCCCTAACAGAAAAAGTTGGCAAACTTACAATTGATTGATGTTCCATTTTGTAAGAGTCCTGCTCAATCAGGATCCATCAGTTCCAACATTTCATTACCAAAATTGGCATTTCTGAAAGGAAATTGATTTTCTTTCATGAAAGCTCTCCCCCACACCATTTAAACAAATATTCAGGACCAAACTTCTTCTGAAACATGGAGGTACTACACAAGCCATCATCTAATAGCTAGTGGTTGACCTATCCTCCAAGTATGTGTCTTCTTGTTTATGGCATCGAACACCACTGCATTCTGAGCAGTGAATTCCATCAAGAATGACCCTTACCCACGGTCAGTATATGACAGTGGAACATTCAGCCACCTGCCACCAACAGATCTGGATCATGCCAAACAGGCTGAGGTGGCAGAGGTAAAGTTCACAGGTGAGGAGAAGGTTCAGACTGGGGGAGGACAAGGGGTGGGGAATGGGCCAGAGAAGATCTCCATACACCAGATCTTTTCCACATTACCATTTTTATTACTTGTATTGCCTCACTTCTCTACTCAGATTTATATCAGCAAAATAGTTGGTGTAGGTCAGAGGAGAGGCATGGAAGGTTGGAAAATTGGGAATATGATCCAGCAAAGGCACACACCAGAACCTGCCCTCCATTTTTGCTGCCTTCTTATCCCATTTCTTTCCATGGAGTTACACTCCAAGGAAACCTATTGCAGAATAGGAGGCTTATGTGCGGGTAAGGGGATTTAAATTCCCATTCCCTGTTTTTTGGTGCAGCTGCACTATGGTGGGGAGGGGGGTGGTCTCTGTCTTCTAACAATTAATTCTATCTCTGTTCATTTTTAAATGTGAAACTGGATTGAGCCACTGTGAATAATTAATAGAGGCTATCTCTGTCTTGCATGCTGGTCGGCAGACTTCCTTGGGACATAATTGTTATAGGATTGACTGAAAAGGCCTTTGCCTCTTAATTAGCATGATAGATCTCTCTGGAATCAATTAAAATGTGTAGGTACAATAATTCTGTTACCAACAACCTTTGTGCAAATTGACAGCACTCTTTAAATAAACATAATCAGCTTTCATTAAGTAATTAAATCACCAAGGTTGCACACCCAACCAGCAGTAATTTTGCTATTTTCAGTGGCATAACACTTATAAATAGGAACACAAGAGCCCTGCTGGATCAGACCAAACATCAATTTAGTCCAGCAGATGGATTCTAAAGCAGCCCACTAGAATCCTCTAACTCAATGGGAGACAAGCAGAAGGTCCAATTCCTTGCATCTCCAGAAATGGCACAGAAATCCTAAACAGCCTCTGCCAATCAAGTGTGAAATACAAACTAACTAGACCAATGGTTTGCCAAAAACTGGCATTCTGTTCTTCCATGAAGCAGTACCACCATAAATGGTGTGCCACTGCCAAATGTGCAAGAGTCACCAGCAGAAATGGTCATCATCTTCCCACATGAGTCAGCAGCCCACCCAGGCCACACTGGAGAAGGAAAGGTGGAGATAGGAGCAGTCAGTGGGTGGTTCAGAGAAGGATTAGGGTAGTTTGGAGGAGAAAATGGGGATGATGGAAAGGAATCAGTGCATATGGTGGATCCTTTTCATGCATGGGCCTGCCCCTTTCCTCAGACCCACTGAGAGGTCAGCATAAAGTTTTTACTTTCTTCTCATTGACTTTCTGGTTCCCCTTCCACTATAACATGCAGAGGCATGCTATGGATCTCCAAAGCTACTACTTAAACAAACAAATGGGAATTCCAACATACAGTTAGAACCCAATCCTATCATCTGCTGGCTCAAAGAATGTAGCAATGCTAACATGGCATCTGCTTCATCCTGCCAGCCATCTGGGAACCAAATAGGCCAGGAAAGGTAAGTAAAAAAACTTTAATGTACCAGGTAGCCTGCTTGGTCCCATAAGGGTCTCATTGGATATATATCTACAGTGGTGCCTCACGTAGCTAGCCTCACGTGGTGTCTCACGGGGCTAGCCCTGAGATGCTTCCCTCTTCTCCACTGCTCTTCTCTCCATCTGCCCAGCAGAGACAGGGCCACAGGAGGAACAGCGCAGAAGTGTTGCTTTCATTATGGACAGGTGCACTAGGCAGCCCTGACGCTTTTTAAACAGGCTGCCAGCCAGTGCGTCTGCCCCAACTGCCAACTTCACGTTTTCTTTACGTGAAGCACTTTCTTTACGTGAAGCAGAATCCTAGAGAAATTTTTGTTACGTGAAACATACTTTACATGACGCGTTCTTTACGTGAGGCGCCACTGTATATAGTATATATGAAACTGAAAAGTCACTGACTGACTGACTGATCGGTCAGCCCAGCCAAAATGACCCAAACCTTGAAGTGTGAAATTTGGGGACAGTATTCCTTCCATAATGGAGGCACTCACTAAGAACTGGTTTTCGGAAATTCCAACTGGAAGGGGGTGAAAAGGGATTTAATGTGTTTTCCTCCCTATACTTTACACTGAAGAATCTCTGACTGATGGACACAGCCCCATCCCCCAGACCTAGAAACATGAGATTTGGGAGCGTGTTCCTTCTGTGATGGGACACAGCCACCAATGAGCTATTTGGTGCCCAGTGTTGCACCAGGAGGGGGAGTTGTTGCACAGGGGTGGGTGGGAATGGTATACGGGGGGATTGTGCAGAGAAAGGGTGCATAGGGGAAAGGGTGGACAGAGGGAATGGCTCACGGAGGGTATGGTGAAACAGTGGTGGACTCCAACAGGTTCGCACCTACTCTATAGAACCAGTTGTTAACAAGCAATAGGGCATATAAAGTTTAAAAATAGCCAATTAAAATAGCCAGATGGGCATAGAACCAGTTGTTAATTTCTTTGAATCCCATCACTGTGGTGAAATGTGGATTGACTCCCACAAGGTGGGTAAATTTCACTAGAGTATACAATTTCTTTATGATTTAGTTCTGATGAAACTCTGGGAGATACAGGTCTGGACCACGGTTGGGGGTGTCAGATCTGACATATGCCGGTGTCATCAAGTTCCTTCCTAACCCACCTCTTGTCCCATTTCCCAGTCTGATCTTTCATACCACCAGCTGACAACTGATGGTGGTAGGTCTGCAGCAGAACCGTTGAAGGCATGAATTCTACAGAATGGGGACTGGCCACTGTGATAGTGCCCAGCAGGATATGCTGACAGACCACATAGGCCTCCAGCATATTCTATCCTATACAGTATATCCAACACTTTAATAATGTGTTAATTTGATAATAATGTGATGAGTAGTTTGATTAGCAATGACCAGCAATATTTAACAGAGGATCAGAGGGGGTGATGCAAACTCTAGTGACAACATTGTTTGAAACTACCAAGGACTGGTGCAATGCAAAAATTGAGGCACCAAAATAGTGCATCCTGGAAGACTAAAAGAGAAGTACAGAGGAACCAGAACAATAATTCCAGGAAGTTTGGCCAATTTTTAACTGTATTTTATCTCATTTATCCAGGAACTAAAGTGAATCAGAGCCACACCATGAGGCTATGATCTGAGCAGAACCAAGGTGAACACTTGATTTCATGGATCTGAGGTGACCTCTTGGTTCACATCAGTCAAGTCAAAAAAACAACTTGTGCTGCCCTTTTTAAAAATAAAATAATTTACAATGACACTTTTCAAGTTATTTGCTCTGGGCTCCCATTCAAAAGCACTAGACCCATTAGGAACAGGTAACTCAAAGATCACTGATGTAGGAAACAAGAAAATCTACAATAAGGGATCAGTCAATACTGCTTTGGTGTATTTCATCTATGGGAAGAAGTGAACTGAAAGAAGAGAGATAGAATATTATTTCAGAATGTTTTGAGTAGATGTTTTAAAAGAAAGAAACTGAGGAAGGACGCTCTGAAAAGAAATGTTCTTTACATTTTGTTATGAAGTAGATTTAAGAGCTTGGGTATAAAGTTTTTTTAAGACTTTCAGAACTTCTGTGTGTTACTTATGGTAAACATTAGGCTAGCACTTTCTAGAGTACAAGCATGTAACCCAGGCTTGTGAATCCAAGGTTGGTGGGCTGAAATCTGGTCTCATCCCTCTTTCCCACACTTGTTCTGGTTTTGTTCCAAAACAAGCCAATCCAGAAACTAATCAACTTATCAAAGCCTTTGACCATAGAATGGCCCTCAAGTACCTCTATAACCCATGTCTGATTTTGAGAAGCCATGTCTGCTTGCTTCCAGAAACTGGAAGTTGCTTACAGAGTTTTCTGAGTGCCATTCTGAGGCCCACAGAGTGGACTCTGGCTCGGGAGAGGTCTCCAACACTACCAGAAGAACATGGTGACCCACAGCAGAGGATACTATAGGACAGCGTTTCTCAAAGTGGGGGCCGGGACCCCTTTGGGGGTCGCCTGGAGCTTTCCTGGGGGTCGCCTAAAGACCCCTGGTGCAGGGGGCCACCTGGGAAGACCTGGCAGAAACGCTGGAGCCGCTGCGGCTGGAACAAGACCGATGTGGAGCCTTGGGGGCGGGGAGGCGTCCGACACACTCACCACAGACGGCAGCCTCCTCCTCCTCCTCCCAATCCTCCTCGGAAGTCAGTCCCATGATAGTGAGTGGGGCCTACTCCCAGGAAAGTGCTAGGATTGCAGGCTTAGAGCCCAATTCTATGCATGTGTACTCAAAAGTCATTCCTATTGAGTTAAAGTGAGGTTTACTCCCAGGAAAGTGTGCAGCAGTAACAATGAAAATAATTTTATGGTTGGGGTCCCCACAACATGAGGAACTTATAAAGGGGTCATGGCATTAGGAAGATTGAGAACCACTGCTATAGGATGTGATTTTGTAAAGTTTTGGAACTCTTCCATTGCCTAGCTTGATTGAAAGCTATTGTTGTCAATGACAGCAGCAAATTCCTCTGGCCAACCAGCACCAGATTCCTTTATACTTGCCTTTTCAGGAATGGCATTATCAGAGATATTACGACAATCTGTCATTTCCCCCTGCTTGTTCTGAATCAACAGACCTTATTATAAAGTATTAAAAATCCATACATGTCCATTTAGTAAAAAGTTTCAATGCCAAATGGTCATGAACGGGATACCTCATCCCTTTATATGAAATGCAGTTTAGAGAAAATGGTTGTATTTCTTCCCCCAGTATCAGCAGTGTGATTAACTCAGACTGTCATGATCCAATTTCTAATGAGCAAATAGGAGATATCTCTCACTATCGGTATTTTGCTGGTCTTATCCAATGTCAAGTTTCATCACCAACATCTCTCAAAGACCTGTCAATGGCACTTTGCCTGGAAGATGAATTAAGCAGTGAATTTAAAGGGTAAGGACATGTTTAGCTTCTGAAAATAAAAAAGAGCTTGAAAGACAATCACCAGAACGTCTGTTCCTCAGCCTTGGGGAGATCTATCCAGGGGGTGGATGGCAATGTTGACCAAAAAGCTAAACTTGGAGCTCTATTGGCCAAGTACCTCCAACAAGCCAGAAGAGGTTCTTCTAGAAGGGTCTTTGCAGTGGGATTACAGTATTTTGATCCAACACACAGGATAAAAGACAGAGACTATGTAGGCTGGATGGATTTTAGATGCCGTAGCGCTGAAGAATATGAGTACTCTTCTTAAAGAGCATTAAACAGTAGGTTAAAAGAAATAAATATCAAGTCCCATTTCTGTACAAAACAAATTGTCGTCCTTTTCAAATCAGTGTTCTTTTTAAAAAATGTACTTGATGTAAATTTGTCTGTAAAATTATACAATGCAATGTATAATATAAACATATGCAGAATTTTCCAGAAAAAAATTGTTCTTTCGCCTATAGTTTCTTACCTACAAACTGTTGACATTAAAAGTATTTCACTCTGAATCACCTACAAGGTCTTTTAGAGTGACAAAAGAAATGAGAGGAGGAAAAAAGTGAAGCAAGCAAGCGCGCACGCGTGCACACACACACACACAAAAGAATCAGGCCCTGAACTAAATTTAAATTATGACTCTTTTTGGACCAAAATCCCAACTCAAGAATCAGTATCCAAAGTCAGTGATGCACATTTCTTGAGTTGCTGAGTTCACAAAAAGCACAACTTTCAAGTCTTCATCCTTAGAAACAGGCAGTTCTCTCCTTAGGGACTTTTCACTGGTCTTCCTGTTCCTGTGGTGATGTAGGGAGGCAAGCGCATGTCTGTGCACTAGCCTAATCCTACCCCAAGAATGGCGAATATATGTCTTATGGCACTTTTGTAACACCTCCAGGTCAGCATATGTTTTATGTCGGGGCTTAGACCAACCTAACTGAAGATTAGGATTGCAACCTTTGTATCTAAAGGTATTTAGTGAATATTTATCTGCATAATGAATATTTATCTGCAATACACATTCTCCTGCCAGGGTTGAGGCTAAAATCAGTGTATCAAGAAGAACTAACATGGAGCCCCAGTTTTTGCAATCTCCAACATGCTCATGCTTTTGAGGATCTGCTTTCTGAACAGGACTTATTTCAGTTGTAAGCCTGCATGCAGGGTTTGGATTTCTCTCGAGGGCATGTCAGGAGTGGGACCAGTTGGAAGGTTCTGAGTCTGATGATGATTCCCCTATGCCGGCTAAGAAACACAAGGTCCATAAGTCCTCCTTTGGGGTATTATATATGGTCCTGGTTCACACCGAGTCATCTTCCTCAGCTTTCTTTGGAGATGAGGCTGAACTGTCAAGAGTTGAGGTGGACTTTGAGGATGACCAGCACCTGGATAGGCTCTTTCCAGTGGAGGTTTTCCTCTCCAAGTTTCTGTTTAAGGCTTCTGTGACGCTCAAGGTAACCTGACCCCAAAAAGGCTGGAGAGATGCAGCCTAAGACGATATCTCGGGTGATTTTCCCTCATGGTCCCACCAAAGCCTTAGATGGTTCCCTTTCCTGACCAGATCCATAGGGTCCTTGACCGAAAATGGGACACCCATTTACCTAATAAACATTCCTCCAGGATTCCCAATAAGCTCTATAAAGGATGAGGAAGAGATAAAGGAGGAGGTGATGAAAAAACTTAAGATCCACCAGTGGCAGCTCTCTCATCTTCCACTACCATGTCTGCAGAAGGAACTTCATTATGCTGCAACCTTGAGCAGATTTCAGAGCAGCAGCAGGTAACTCAATTATGTTGAAGTCAGCCCTCCTTTGGTTGGATGACGTCATGGATGCTAAGCCTAAGCTCCCTAAGAATGTTCTGAGTGCCCTCAAGAAAATTTCTCTGGCTGCCTTTTGCGGCCGTTTCCTCACTTGACTCTTTGCTGTTTTCTTCTAGGGCCTTGGCATCCAGTTTGGAGGCTAGAAGGAACTTGTGGCTGAGTGGCAGAGATGGGGACTCATCCTCAGTGTCTTGCCTGGCTGAAGTACCATTTAAGGGGGAGAAACTCTTTGGTGAGGTGTTCAAGCCCCACTTGACTGAAGAAAAGAACAAAAAGAAAATTCAGCCCCCTAGTAAAAAAGGGACCTCAAAAAGGTCTCAATCCTTTTGCCTCTCTCAGAAGCCAGGTTTCATTTGCGAAGTAATTCAGAGGTATAGAGCCAGATGGAACCATCACTGGGTTCAGCCCAGGTCTAGATTCTCTCGCTCCTCCAACCAGGCTAACAACAGCAACAGGATTAACAGACCAGCATACGGCTTGACACTGGGTCCGCTGTGACCTCCCTGCCAGTGGGTGCTTGCTTACTGGCCTTTGCAGATCAGTGGAGGGATATCATATCAGATGCTTGGGTTCTCCAGACAGTGAGGTCAGGCACTGGAGTTTATTTGGCTTGCGAAGAACAGGTTCTGGAAAATTCCCTTCTCTTGAGATCAAATTAAGCATATTCAGAAGATGGTAGCCATCTAGCTTCTTCTGGATATCAAAGCAATTGAGCAAATACCAGTCAGACAGAGGGGAAAGGGGGTATATATAGGAAAAAACAAGGTGTTTTTCCTCTTTCCCAACCAGAACATGAGGGCCATTTTAGACCTAAAGTGGCTGAATCTTTTTCTCAAGAAAAAGAAGTTCAGGATGGAGACATGGAGGTCAATTGTGGCATCCCTGGAGAAAGGACTTTCTCACTTCTGTGGATCTCACAGAGGCATATCTCCATGTTCCCATACTACCGCTGCTTTGGATATGGGAAGTTGTACTTCCAGTTCATATCAATGCCCTTCAGTCTGATCGTGTTACCAAAATTTTGGCATCATTGGTTGCTCACCTACATCTACAGGAGGTAGGTAGCTCTCTACCCTTATCTGGATGATATCCTCCTGAGATCTCTGTCCAGAGAAAGGGCCAGGAGGGACCTTAGCAGGAAATCACACCCTCATCAGAATGGACAATGTAACCGTCAAGGCATACCTGAACCAGCAGGGCGGGGGAAAAGATCCTTGATCCTAATGAGGGAAACGAACTTCCATTTCCAGTGGGCGGAGGCCAAACTCCTTTCCCTTGGAATGGAACACCTGGCAGGAGAGGCAAACATCACTGCCAATTGGCTCAGTCACCAGCAACTGAGCAATATGGAGCTGAATCCTCAGGTGTTTCATCTGCTCACAGCTAAGTTTCGCCTTCAGAGTGGACCTGTCTGCTACGAAGGCCAATGTCCTAGTGGCCAGGTTCGTTTCCAGAAGTTCAGGGAGCAGAAGGGGTGGATGTCCTGCAGTCTCCTTGGCCAAGGAGCCTATTGTACGCTTTTCTCCCTCTGCAACTTCCTCCCTTCCTACGCAAGGTAAGACAGGTAAAGGCCAGGGTCATTCTAGTAGCTCCTTTTTTGCTCCACTATCCATGATTCACAGACATCGTAAGAATGCAAAAACAACCAGGTTGGAGGCTTCTCAAAAAGCAAGAACTTCTATTTTATGATCCCCTTTGTCACTCTCAGCCACATCTCCTCAAGCTAAGAAAATGTGAAAAGTCGGTCTTAATCAAGAGGGACTACCCAGATAAGGTAAGTAAACACCTTGCTGGCATCCAGGAAGGATTCTACACGTGTTATATACCTTTACTTGTAAGAAGTTTAGTTTTTGGTGTTTTGAGAGGGGTATTTCACCCCTCAAGGTTAAAGCAAAACAATTGTTCTGTTTCTTACAAGATGGACTAGATTTGGGCCTAAAAACTACTATAATACACTGAAGTGTCAACTAGCAGCCTTAAGTAGTGTCCTGGAGTCATGTGGTGATAATTTTTTAAAATCTTGGTACTACTTGATGTGCAATTTCATGCAGAATACAATTAAACAAACCTCACTGGGGAAAAAGACGCAGGAAAGGCAATGATACATCACCATATCTACCACCCTAGGTGTTGCTCTGCGCCCTCTGCTTGGGAGGAAGTCCATCATGGAGTGAAACGCTGGCCTCCCTGCACCAGATGACACAAACTATAGTGATTTCACTGAGCCTGTCTACTGTTGGCAAGCGAGCTCACTGAAAGACTTGCAATGCTGGTTTAAGAAGGATACTACTAAATCTTATGGAGACTTTTGGTTCTGCTGAAATTGTGTGCTCAGATACCTAATAGCATGACCCAAATTGGCCACCCCCTTCAGGCTATGGCTGTAAAGATTCACTCCGTTTTCTCCACGCATGCCTCGCAATGGCATATGAGCTCACATACTCCTTCTAGTATAGGCCCACTGTAATAACGGTTTAGGAACCAAATACAGTGGTGCCTCATATAAAGAGCTTAATTTGTTCCGAAGGCATGCTCTTTAAGTGAAGCGGATTTTCCCATCGGAAACAATGGAAACTCAAGTCGATTGGTTCCACAACCCCAAAAATATTCATACAAAAATATTAACTGTATGTAAAAATGATGACAAAACACAGGAAGAGAATTCAAAACACTATAATATAATACAGATCACAATTACTGTAATAAAACACTGTAATATTCTGTAAATAAAAAAGAAAAGAAAGACCTTTCTGGCCAAGGGTGACTAATTTTCACTGGTGTCTTTTGGAGCATCTTTAACAAGGAACCTCTCTGTGTGTGAGATCTATCTATGCAAACTAGATAGGCAGTCTGCAACAGCAGAGGGGCCAGATCCTATCCTGTCTACGCAAAATCATTTCCATTAAATCCACTGGGTCTTATTCACAGGAAAGAGTGTGGGATGCAGCCTGACTCCAATTTTGCATGAAGAACAACAGCAGAAGGGCAAGATCCTATGCTGTCTACCCAGAATCAAGCCCCATTAAATCAGATGGGGCTTACTCACAGGAAAGGAAAACTGCAGGCAGGGAAAGTGGTGGGGGGGGAAGAGAGGAAGTTGTAGAGGAGTCCAGGCAGGGGGCTTCCTTGGGGGAAAGGGGTTTGTTTGAGGGGGACTCCAGAAGGGGTGCAGGAGGAGGTTCCCCTCCTATGTGATGGAGGCTGAAGTGCAGAGGCTGGGCTGGCCACATATTTGCTGACTGCAGGGCAGCCATCTTTGTTGCTGGACTGAAGAGGCTCCTGAGCTCCTTCTGCTGGCCTCTTCATGTACTGCAGGCAGGAGCAGAAAGTCCCACCTCAATCCCACAGCCCAGCCAATGCAGGGAGGAGGAGAGGGAGTCCAGCCAAAGGGCACTCGTTATGTGAATCACGCTCGTTATGTGAGGCAAAATCACACACAAATTTTTACTCACTGTGTGGGGCACTCGCAATGTGGGGCATTCGTTATGAGAGGTACCACTGTAGTAGCAAGGCAGGAACTGATCTTAAAATCAATGAACATTTGTCCTTGTGAAGACAGCAATGACATGGACTGTTCTGAAAAGTGTGAAAAGAAAAGCGCACGTTCTTTTAATCCTTCCCACGGTTCTCTGCCTCAGAACTGAAGAGGAGAAATTACTATATCAAGTGTAGATAATTGCATTTTACTTCGCCCTGTTTAGAACTTGCCTTGCTATGTTGACATTGGCACCCTGGGAGCACATCCACCCTCCACTGAACTTGCATTAGATTTGCTTCTCTGTGTCAGCTCTGCATGAATCTTCTTATCCACAGTAAAGTGAACAGCTAACAGAACTCAAATGACGTTCAGAGACTTACTTGTAGGGTCAAAGAAATAATAGGCAATATCTACAGAAACACTGCCTTGTAAAATGGCTCTGCCTCTTCTCAGCAAGATTGTTCTAAGGTGTTATGCTGTACGTTGAAAAGCCCCAGAATTCATCAAACACTTTCACAATGACCAATCTTAGGGTCACTCATGCTCACAACTGGACTTTGGAGAGGGAATGAGCAAGAAAAGGCCTAAATAAATCCTCCGTGTTGACAATGTGACATTTATCAAGAATATTTTATGAGGCTTTTCAAAAACAAAAACAAACAAAAATATTCACAAAGCATTTTACACAGATAGATAAATGGTTCCCTATCCAAGAAAGGCTCAATTTTAAGAAGACACAGAAGAAAAGTGAAGAAACAGGCTCTGGAAAATATACTATACTGGAATAAATTCAAGGAGGAGGAGGTTGCAGCAGCAGAAGAGTTTGGGAAGAGTAAAATGGCTGCCATTAACGCTCACAGCATTTACTTGGTGGCTGTTTTGCAATCACTGCTGCCATAGCCGCAGTGCCACAGCTTCACTATCAGATGCTTTGATGCCTGATGAATTTGATAAGCCAGCAGTAGAGGTTAGGATCATTGGGTAGTTTCTGGATGGGAATGAGAGCAAGCAGGCGGAGGGAGAGGGTGAAGGGACCCTACATTGGGTGGTGAGTGGAGCAGCCACAACTGTATACAACTTTTGTACTGATGTGTTACACGATGACTGTACTGATATGTTAAAGGGAGCATGATGAGCAGAGCTTTTGCCACCTTTCTGCTGGCCCCGGGTCTAACTGGCTTGAAATCAGTATATTCCACCTAAAAGCCGCTGGGGCAATGATGATACTGCTGGTTGTCTTAGAACTGCCACTAACCTAGGTGAATAGTAGGCACTCCATAGGGTATGAGGGTCATGCAAAAATGTTTTGCATTGGACCATGCAGCTCCAGAGGCTGGCCCTGCAAGCAAAAAGACATTTAACCCAGCAATTTTCAATTTTTCAGACTTACTCCTTTGCATACAGCGAATAAAGTAGAAGGATCTGAACACAAGAACCTCAAGGCTCTGAACTCCAAGGCATTCTCAGCAGTCATGGATTTGGTGAGTGGCAGGGCTAACTTTCAGGGCACTTCCACAACATCATCTGTTCTCGTTTCGGTTCCTGAAAAAGTATATCCCTTCCCATTGTGTGAACTCTTTCTGATCACCACTGACCCAGTTTCCCAGAAGGAAAAAAAGCACTTGATTCTGAGGTCGGTAACCTTGATTTTGAAATCTTTCAGGGGCCAAGAGAACAAACAGAAGTGTCTGATCTCTCGGTGCTTGAGGTCAATGCTTATGCATCTGCTTTGGAGGACTTCACAGGGCAAGACCTTGACCTTAAATACAGATGATATTAGGAGTCTTGATGATTCAAGCAGCAATTAGTTCTGCTGGATGTGCCTAGCGAATTTAATATTGGGATAATTATCATAGTATTGTTTGTTGACATTGTTTTTATTTGAGGAATAAAAACATCATTTCCTGTACTATGCAAATTATTGTTTGTTCTTGATAATTCATTAAAAGCAACATTTATTTTATTTTCTGATAAGCATCTCAGTTCCATTTACATGTTTCTCAGTAGCCTACACAGAAGTATATCGAGACCTTTGGGCTGTACATTAACAACTAAATACTTTCCTCATGAAAAGGATATCCATTTCATAATGTAACATTAACTTTTTCCCTAAACATGATAGACAAACTTTTTAAATACGTACAGCCCTAACAGAAGAACTTATATTGTGTTTAGTTTTACTGTACTGTTGGAAGAAGCACAGAAAGAGGCAATTAAAATAATCAGAAAATTTTAGAGCCTCAGCTTCTTTTGAGAATGAAAACACAAACATCTTAAACCTATTTGACTGGCATCCACAAACAATGAAGCCATACCACTGGACTGTATTCTGCATCCTATAAGGGGAGCATTCCTGGGGGTTTCAAATGCACGTGGAGACGAGGTCTCCAATGCACAATCTCCCATTTTCAGACATAGTAGCAAAAATAATGTTATTAAGGTTCCATTTTTTTATTAATCTCACAATACAAAACCATATCATGTTTTCTATCATGGGCACTGCATCTCTGGTAACATTGTGCAATTTAAGTGCACAATAAAAAGGAATTGCAATTTGTCAATAAATCAACACGGGACAGATTTTCCTTCCAATGATGTTGTTATAGCACATAAAAATGATTTTGGGATGAAGCACTGGCATGCCAAATGCTATTAAGACAAAAAAAAGTTGCCTTAACATTTTCATTTTTAAAAATAAATGACACAAAACATTTGATTGTGTATATGAGATGCAGGAATTCATAACATCCCAGGTCCATTTACAGATATAAAGTTGCTCTCAAAGTGCATTAAAATATATTTTTTACAGAATACTTTCAAAAATCGCAATGCAAAAAAGGTTCCTTTCATCAGTGAAATGGAAAAATTGTGTGTTCCACGCAGAGAGGCAGACTGAAAATCAAACTAAAAAAATCTATCACTGTTTGTCAAACAAATGATGTTGCAAAGGTGTCATTTTTGTAAAGATAAGCATACTATTGTGTCATGGATATGGGCCAGTACTCGGCCTTAATTTGGTGAAAAGGAATTATAAACCACCTGGGATGCAACTAAAAGGGCGACAGGCTAAATGTAAGCAAGCATCTTGGTAGACGAAGGTGTAAAATTACATATTAGCCAATGCAAAGGGTGACCAGATGTCAAACCCAAAATTCCCCTCCAAGATCCCCAAAATTCCTGTCCCCCAAGCCAAAATTCCTACCCGGTTAAAAAAATTTTTAGTACACCCCCCTAAAATGTAGGGCAAATGTAGGACATATTGAAATAAAGCAAAAATACTCACGTTGGTTTGCTATACTTAATTTCAACACTTTTAAAAATTGAAAACCTTTTAACATATGATTCTGACCCAGACACGTAAGACACGCTCAAAGCAGTTTGCAGCAACATACCACGTGCAAGTGACTTCAACATGCATGATTCTGACCCAGATGTGTAAAACGCCTTCAAAGCAGTTTGCAGCAACACAAGCCATGCAGGTGACTTCCAACATGCATGATTCTGACACCTACATGTAAGACTCCCTCAAAGCAGTTTGTTGCAACACAACCCATGCATGGGGAAGGGAGGTGGGAGATGTAAGTAGGCAAGGGGAAGGGGGGATAGGTACGTAAGCAAGGGGAAGGGGGTGAGAAAGGTAAGTAGGCAAGGGGAAGGGGATGGGAGAGGTAAGGAGAAAGGGAGGAAAGGTAGGCAGGGAGGCTCTTACCTGTGTGGGTGTCCAGCAGTGGTGGAAGGCTGTGGGGGGCCTCCAGACTGTAGGCCTAGGGGACTGGTGGGGAGGCGGCAGGGACTGGTGGGGGTTTTTCAGAATTCCGCAATCGGAGGCCTTCGAAGGCCTAGGGGAGCAGCGGAATGTGGCAGTGACTGGTGGCGGGCAGCAAGGCCTCTGAAGACCGTCTGCAGTCTTCTGAGGCCTTGGGGACTGGCAAGCAGACAATGGGGGCCCTCCAGCAGCCACCACTTGGCACTGGGGGCCCCAGGGATGGCCGCTAAGGCAGTGCCGGGGTTTGGGGGCCTCCAGCAGTCATGGCTTGGCTCTGGAGGCCAGTGGGAGGGTTGCAGCAGGGGTGGAACATGAGCAGGTTGGTTCCCGTGCGAGGCTGGTGGCCTGCTGACCAACCAGGAGGCAGGGGAGGGATCTCCTCCTGGTCCCACCTTTCGAGGCTCCCAATGGGAGCCCTAGAGACGCGAGCAGCAAAATAAAAATGGAGACCAGGAAATGCCTGGAATCCAGTGAAGGTGGGGTTTTTCCGGCTTGTTGGTAAGCCCCGCCTTTTTCTGAAGACCTCAGGGAATTCCGGAGAATTGGCACCCTGAGTGAGCAGGACCCTCTGCAAGCAGAGGGCATTATGAAACCCAAAAGAGAATGGGAAAGATGTAGAGTGTCAATGCATTGGCTGTCCTGGGGAGTCCTAAAGCCTGCAGTTTGGTTATTAAGCAATTTGTAAGCATCTCAAGATACATTTGTTATAACACTCCAAAATGGAGACAGTGATGGAAGAGATCCTAAACCAGCAGAAGATGCGCTCTTGCCAATAGATGGCAAGACCACTCTATTTACAACCCTGGACTTTGATCAACTGGAGGGTGGCCTGGGCCTCATAGCAGCTGGAAGTTTGGTGTTGGTGAGAGTTGACCAACCAGGAGGTGCTGAAGAAACAGCTGGAGAAGGCCCAGGGGTCACCCGCAACTGATACAGGCCATACTGGGGGCTAACCTTTGGGCCTGATCCTGACATCTATCTCCATAAGCAACTGCTCCTTGACCACACTTAAGAACCAGGGAGGAGGATAGGGCAGAGACTGGGAAGGTGGGGCACAGGGGAGCAGGAAAGGTGCTTGGGAGGGAGAAGGGAAGGAGATAGGTTGAAGCATTGAAGCATGTCCTTTAGCGAATGTTCAAGCATGTCATCTAGCAAAGGACATGATACCGCCATGTGGCCAAGGAGTGGCCTACCTAGCATATACCAGACTGCAAGACAGATTAGTACGGATAAGTTTATTATTACGAACTTTATAACTTGTTTGAAGCTAAAAGCCAACTGCAGGAAGAAATAAAGTTAACCTATTGTTTCCTGTACTTTCCTTGTGTGATTCTTCCTTGTGTCAGTCCTGAGGACAGAAGCAAAGGATCTCTTCAGGGTCCCTGTGGAGCCAGACACCACAGAGGAGGAGTTGGCAGAGGACATGCTATTCCTGGAAATGTCCTACAAGGACAATGACCCTTTGTGTTCTTGCCAGCCAGTTAGGATCTTTCCAAAGAGACTTCCACCATGGGAGCAGGCGGCTGTTAAGAGGTGGAAGAGGCTCTCAAGAGAGATATAAGTGAAGAAGTGAAGGCAACACTTGCCCAGGCAATGCAGAGAGAGACTCCCAAAAGAATGCTGCAGTGAAGGCTAGCACGGGGTATGACTTGGACACCAGAACCCAAAGACCAGAAAGGCATGTTGCTTGGGTACCTGAGGCCAGACACAAGCCCAGCCTGGTGGAAGGAGGTTTCCCCACCACCGCATCCGGATTGGTGGAAACCCCCACCAGGGAGAGGCATTTAGAGGGAATAAAGGGAGAGTTTGAGCAGGAAGTTTAGGCAGGAGGAAGGAGAATGGAAAGGAGAATGAAAAGAGGACATGTCTTGTTAAAAGGGAAAACTGTTAATGTGTTTGTGCTTAATGACTTGGACTTACCTGTTGTGAGTTCCTGTTAACTTACCTGTATTACTTACCTGCAAGTTCTGGACCTCCTGAAGTATGGATGCAAGTAAAGAAACTATTGTTAATATGCCACCTATGTCTCTGTGGCCTTATTTGCTGGGGGACCTGAGTCTCGGACCTTTACCTCTGCCGGGGGGGGGTCAACCCCTTCTACCCACATCACCCCCAGTGACCCACATCACAGTCCCTCCTCCCATAGGAAACCCCCAATAGAGTCTTCGTCTTTGGAGACTGCAATGGACCAAAGCAGCGCGTCTGTTGTTAAGATATTGTGTCTGAACAGCCATGTGATCTCAGCCTAGGGCTTTTAAGATGGTGTCTGGCACTCTTTACATGGAACAGTTTCACAGAAACCCTTCAGTTTTCTGTTGCTTGCATGCTAGCTTTGTGAGGAGTATATCTCCTTCACTGGGGAAAACAACTCCTTTGCCATGATCTTCCTTCTGCCAAGAACGGAGAACTGCATTTGTACAGACTCTTCCACTAGTGAGAGAACACCATAAACCAGTGTGGTCCCATAGATCTCCCATAATTTTTTCCTAGAATTTCTTCTCCCTTAATTCATGCACAGGACTTAATTCATGCACAGGACTTATACAGATATAAGTTTTGAATGTATCATGGGTTTTATATTTAAAGAGACAGAAAAGATTATGACTCATACTTGAACCACTCTGATTACGTGAAGCTGTTACAGATGTGCTTCCCAAAAAGAAATATTTTCCAAAAAAAATTCGGTTGTATAGTTTTGATAAAAAGTGGTGTGGCTCTTAATAACACCCCAGCCAAATCATGCACCCCACGATAGCTTTCTGGACAGTGGGGGAATAAAGAAAAACAAGGCTGAACAGCACAGAACCTTTAAGGGTTAACTTGGGGATGCACATGCAATTTAATTCTCAGCTTAAAATACTCACAGTACAACGCATATTTCAGAATTTTATTTTTCCTATACTACTTTATACAGTATAAAACTTTTTGGAAGTTGTAACGCCAGCAGACTGCTAGCACTGCAATGTTGCCACAGGATCCGTAAAACTGACATTGCACTATGATAACACAAAATTGCTCAGCCGTATAAATGGGAATAATGTAATATCACTCCCCACCATTAAAGCAATATTCCTAAACAAATAAACCGGCTTTTATCTGATGAGAATTCATTCATGCGAGTGTTTTTTTTAAATGAGTTCTGCTAGTGATAACATTTTCTTTAGAGTTATCTTTTTCTCATTCCAAAGGCATAACAACAGCAGTAATGTTGATTTCTGCATTGGTGTTTATACAGATAAAATTAAAATCTTGCATACAGGTAGGTAAGTACACACATAACTACACTTCATTGGTATTTGATAATGATCTTCACTGCAGAGTTCCTTTATGGCTACCTGAAGTGGAGGGAAAAACTAGGAAGGAGATTGCTTATATTCTTAACGCATTCAAAAACCATTTCTATCATGTGCATCCTATCATTATTTACAATCTTCTAAGTGCAATCTGAGCCACATAAGCTCAACTGCTGAAGCTTTTTCCAATAAAGGGAATCAGCCTTAGTGTGAAAGCAAACATTACCTCTGAGCATAAGCAGAGTGACTGATGTGTTACCAGTATGCCCACACATATCTACAAGAGTCAGAATGTCAGGCCCAAAGGTTTTAGCTATTAGAATTAGTTACTAATATAATGAAAAATACATAAACAAAACACATTAAAATGAACATAGAAGATTGCTTCATATGTTATGATAGAAGTGAATGTTCCTGTGGAGAGGAAACACTCCCTCCCTAAGAAGTACAAAGGGACCTGTTGTACTTGACCATCTCTGATGAAGAGGAGTTGGAAGAGATTTTTGTGCCCCTCATTGTGATGGTTCGGGGGGAGTACTTGGAGGAGACAGAAAGAGAGAGGATTCTGAAAGAGTGAGGTAGCTTCTGGGGAAGCAGTTTGGTCCCTCGGTGGAGGTGTAGACTCCTATGGGAGAATTGGAGCAACTGGGAGCAGGTGAGATAGTGGAACTGGAGATGAGCGGGGTACTCTTGGCCAAGCCCAGGCTCACGTCCTGGGAGGAGCACAGAATAATTGTAAAGGAAGGGACCGTGGTGAGGCTCACCCTCGGAGGTGGCCTAAACACGTGGAGTGCCCACTGACGGAGGAGATTAAAGAAATGATGAAGCTATGGATGATTGAGCCATCAAGGAGTGAATGGCGTAGTTAACCCGTAGTGGTACCTATGGGAGATGAGATCTTAAGAGTCTATCTGGACTTCCGAAAGGTCAATGAGGTGTCAAAATTCGACACGTACCCTATGCTCAGGGTAGCTGGGAAATTGGAAAGGTTAGGGAAGGCCCAGTATAGCTCCACCATTGACCTCACCAAGGGATACTGGCAGATACCGTTGCACCCACAGTCCAAAAGGTACACTGCTTTCGCCACTCCAGTACAGCTTTTCCAATTTGTTAGAATGCCTCTTGGCCTTTATGGAGCTGTGGCTACATTCCAACATCTAATGGATCGGGTACTGGCCCCACATTCGGGGTATGCATCCGCATATATTGATATCATCGTGTTCAGTGAGAGCTGGGAACAGCACCTGATCCACCTAAGACGAGTGTTCAAGGGCTAGAAGAAGCTGAGTTAACAGCCAACCCCAAGAAACGCAAGATAGGAATGAGGCAGACCAAGTTCACTTTAGGGGTGACTGCTCACTCTACCAGGGTGGCTGCGGACTCGGCTGTTTTCAAGGCTGCACAGTCCTTGGAATCTATATGTAGGGCTGCTAGATGGTCCACTCCCAATACATTCATTTGCCACTATAAGATCAATCAGGTGGCCTCACCTGAGGCCGCTTTTGGTTGAAGGGTCTTGCAGAAAGTGGTGACTCAGTGAGGGACACCACAGCTGTCCCACCCAATCTGAGAGTGTGGCTCTGGTATATCCCAGTCATTCCAAGAATGCCTCCTTTTCCCTGCTAGGTACGACTCAGGGTCTCCGAGTAGACTTGCGTGTTGTATTTTCTTTTTACCTGGATGTTGGATGTTCTTTGTCTGTCCAGATCTTTGGTGTTAGTCTGTTTTCTAGTTACTTTCACCACTAGTTTTCAGTCTTCTGGTCAGAGTTGTGTACCTGGGCAGCAAGTGTGAAGACTCTTCTTGGGCTCTGTTATCCAGCCTGGGCTGGGTTGCCCCTCCCCGCACAGGAAGGAGGTGAAAAAGGCACCAGGCCCTGTCTCGTTCAAAGGGGCGGGGCGAACCCCATCATTCCAAGAATGTTCCCTTTTCCTCTTCTAAGAAAAGGACATTTACAGGTAGGAACATTCCTGACCTTTCTGCACTGCCCCGTCAAAGGCCTTAGACATGGCTTAGGGAGAGCCGGCGTACCATAGTCAACAAACTCCAAGATTGTTGACTTTGTGCTAAAGCTGATGCTTAGTTTCAGTCTTTGGTGTCCTTTCTTTGGAATGGTGAAGCATAGAATCCAGAGACCCATTCTCCACCGCTACCCCTTGGAACATGGGGGGGGGGGGGGGCACGACAGTGCCTTTGATTAGAAGATTCATACACTGTTAGATATCTTAATTCAGCATAATCCGTAAACTGAATATTAGAAGGCAATGAATGGATAGTCCACTTTCTGCCTACTAACAGCTTCATATAACAGAAACGAGAAATTTTCTTCCTCTTTGCTGTTTAATGGGGGAAAATGTAAATTATGCTGAGAATTGTATGGAAAAAAATCTACTATGCACATGGATAAAGGGGAATTTCACTTTACTCCAAATTTAAATAAAGTTGCGATAAGAGCAAATTGCAATAACAATGAATAGAATAACAGGTGGAATTGGGAATAGAATGAAATCAATGTGACTCCCAAAAGATGTTTATGATGAAGTTATGTTGTCTTTCTCTCAGTCTCAATCTAACCGAAGAGAATGCTTGAAGTGAGCAATAAGAAGCACAGTGTGGAAAGCTGGTGTGGAATGAGGAATATGAGATTGAGCAGATCAGAACCTTTCTGATTCAAATGTTGCCTCTATTATGAACCCAACTGGTTGTCTTAGATGTGATGCTCCCCCCATCACAACCCAACCTACAATTTGGAAATAATATGTACCTTGCAGAGATGATGTACGGTTTACATCAAGCACCACAAAGCACTTCAAACAATCTGAAATTTCTACACAAATCCTAAGTATTATGTGAAAAAGTCCAGGCAAGCAAGGATTAAGAATGCTGGACTGAGTTTTTTCCTCAGTTCACAAAGTGGGGGATTTTGTGACTACCTGGGTTCAACAGTAAAGAGGAGACTCTACACTAGGGTGTCAAACTCATTTCATATAGTGGGCAGCATAGCTTTCATGGAGCCTTCTTAGGGCTGGAAGATACATCAGTAAGCAGGAAATTGAGTCATTAAGCAGATGTCGACCAGAAAGTAGTTTATTCTCACATGGAAACTCTCAGCACAATCCTAACTTGTGCTGGAACAGGGAGACTGTCCTTACCTGTGCTGTATACTGCACAAGTATTGGATGTGCTACTACCAAGAAGGGGAGATGCATCCCTTTCCCCAGGGCAGGGCTACAAACAGCCTAAATAAATCTATTCAGATGTAGACCACCTATATTCACAGACATTTTACAATCCAGAGTAACTACGAGAGCACATAAGAGACATTACGTGCACCCGAAGTTACTGTATCACCTAGTGAAAACCTAAGGGAAATTCATATTGCAATCCAGAGCAAATTGTTCTTACACCAGAGCAAGGACTCCCCGTAGTTACGCTGGATTGTGCCCTAAGGAGACAGTGGAAAAGGGAGAAGCAGCTCCAGCTGCCCAAAAGGCAGTTTGGAGCTGGCATACCTGACTTGTTCTTATGCAAGCAAATGCTGCTTCTGTGGGCTGTATGGTTAGCTAGAGACAAGTTTTGTAAAAATTTATTCAGACAAAAGTTATGAGAACTTAATCTCTCTTTAAACACACATATAGCCACCGCATGAAGTAATCTACTTCTGATGAGTGACAGGGCAGCCTGTGGAGAAAATTAAGGGCTCGCCACCATCATGATATTGTTCAAAACAGATTGTGCTGCAGCTACTTATAAAAATAGCAACAACATCTTTTGTCTCAAGTTCCCAGTATAACTATGAAATCATAAATGAATTATATCTCTCAAGTGAGCCTCTGTCTCCATAAGCCTTCCTTGCTTTTAAGTCTGAAAATGCACTTGTGACAAGAAAGAAGAAAAAGGGAGAGATGCTGTTGAAGTCTAAGAAAAAAAACACAGTCTAAAGAATTTGGTCTCATCTCTGTATTTTAACGAATGGAATTCAAGTTTTCAGAAATAAATCCCTTCACATCAAGTTTGAATTGTAGGAATGAAGATTTGAAGATATTGAAATAAAGGTACAAACAGTAGATTTTTAGTATCATAATTACAAGGTGTAGGTTAGTGGTTCTCAACCTTCCTAATGCCATGACCCTTTAATATAGTTCCTCATGTTGTGGGGACCCCCAGCCATAAAATTATTTTTGTTGCTACTTCATAACTGTGATTTTGCTACTGTTATGAATCGTAATGTAAATATCTGATATGCAGGATGCATTTTCATTGTTACAAACTGAACATAATTAAAGCATAGTGATTAATCACAAAATAATATTTAATTATATATTGTGAAATATTTATTTCTAATTACAAATAAAAAAGATGCAGAATACCTTGCAAAGCCCCCTACACCAGGGGTCTTTAGGTGACCCCCATGAAAGGGTCAGGCGACCCCCAAAGGGGTCCCCCAGTTTGAGAAACACTGTTGTAGGTGATAGAACACAAATACTTTCATGTCAGTCTTTTCGGCTTAAGAATAATCATTCCAATCATTCCAATGAAAACTATGGCTTTATAAATAGAATATAAAACAAGGGTGTCCAAAATCTGACCTAGCAGCCAGATGTGGCCTGTGGTGAGCCTCAATGTGGCCGTGGCAAGACCCCTCCATCCAGCCTATGGGCAAGCCTTGTAATCCTCTGTATCTGTCTCTAATACATAGCCTTTCAATGTAAAAAACAGAGGCTCAAGGTTTCCCCTTCTTGCATATCCTGAAGAGTTAGGGTATTTGGGAGGCTTACAAGTTTATGGGCCGAGGACCTCCTCCTGGCATCACTGGCATCATGGCTCGTTCTAGCAGAAGTGCAGCCACTACTGGAGCCTTCAGGGCTTTTCCATCTCTCGAGCAGGTTTGCAAGACAGCTACTTGGAGTACCCCAGACATGTTTATCAAACATTATAAAATTGACTCCTACACTGCCAGGAACTCAGCCTTCAAGCGATGGGTACTCCCCAGTGTGATATTTCACAAGTCAGGCAGCTTCCTCCTTTAAGGGGCAAGGCTGGGGCAGTACCCAAGAGAGCATCTAGACTGACCTCACCGCAGAGAGTCCCACCAGAGAACGGGAGTGTTTGCACTCACTGTGAACTCCCACTTCTTGGTGGGCTCCACGATGATGAGGTCAGTATCCCTTCCGCACTACCTGACCTCTGAGATCACTCTCACTCTTTAGCACTGACTTTCTAATGTTGTTACCTATCTCTCATTTGTAAATGTTGGGCTATAATGTTTTGAATTGGAGATTTGTTCTCCCTGGCTATTAGTTTATTTTGTTACAGATTGCTGGCTTCCGACACTGTTTTCACCTACGGCTGTGATCTCTCTGGGGACTCCAGTGGAGCTCCTCTCTTAAATACTCTGACATATCTTGCGTGCCAGAGGGAGGAGCACCCATCTATACAGACTTCATCGTGGAGCCCAATGAGAAGGGGGAGTTCATGGCGAGTACAAACATACGTGTTTTCCAAGTCTGATGAAATATAATGCATATCAGAAAGCTTTCCTTTCCATTCTTTTTATTGCTCCAAATACTTCACAAAGAAACTGTTCACTATCACAATTAACAAGACTTGAATTATGGGTTCAAAAAATTCAATTTGCGGCTATCCATAGCAAATAATGAGAACCATCTGGGTTGATTGATATGGAAATGGAAACTAATTGATCCTGTCATTATAACGCCTTTTATAGAATGAGACTCGACAATATAATATTAAGCATTCTGGAGTTAATCAAAGCTGTATTTCAAATTCATCAGTGGGACATTATTAAAATAACCCTATAGCCTGAGACCCCTCGTACCTGAATGATCACTTTTTCCCAATCAATTTGCAAGCTAGTTGCAATTGGTTGTTGTTTCAGTGCCTTCACTGCAACAGGTTAGAACACTGATGCTGAGATGGAGGATTTTGAGTGCAGTAATATCTTACATAGGAGGTATTGGAGCACAGGAGCATAGGAGATGCACTCTTTTAATGTGTGCTAAATGAACTTTGCTACTGGAGACAGTGTTGATTAAACAGACAAGACCTGGGGCCATTTGGCCCAGAATGCACAGCTTCCACTGTCAATCATACCAGAAAACAGCCTATAACTAATCAGTGCTAAAGTAGCAATTTGATACTTTCAACATCACTTTAAAGGAAAGAGATATATTTTCAATTTGGTTTTTTTAGTAATAAGATTGCCAAAATAAATGAGTTTGCCTCTTGTTTGGGCAATACTATTATTCAGAACTGTTGTAGGTAAGAGTCACATTTGTTTCTTTGCCCCAAGGTAAATCAGAGCTTGGCCAGTGACATAGCTAGGTGGGGAGCAGGGGTGCAGTTGCACCAAGCAACAAGCTTTAGGGGGGCTACAAACTGAGCTTGACATTAGAGGCTAAAGTTGTGAAAAACAGAGTATGCAAGAAGGATAATACCATCATCCTATATATGGTTGAAAGGTTATTTAATGCAGAATGCAATGAAACAAACTGCATTGGAATATGTATATTTTACCAAACTTTATGGCCAATTAACCAGAAAATGAAAACACAAAAACCTATAAAGTAGATTTTTCTTAACTCAAAACTTTCTATATTACTGATTGCTTTTACAGCCAACGAAATATCATTCTGATACTTTATGAACTAATAAATTAATATGAATCAGCTCTCATTGCCATATAAATATATCATAATACATTATACCCATGCTAAGTGGGTATACAGGTACTTCTGAGTGGTACTTCTCTTATATTAAGCAAGGAAATAACCATTTCAATTTGCCCCAGCATAGTTTTCCCAGCCAATATGGGACACAATTTTCATTTCTTTACTTAATTGCATTTGATTTTGTAATTTCAGGAGGGGGGGAGGAAGACAGACAAAATCTTCCTTGACTCCAGATAGCAAATAGGTGCTTTAGCTAAGCCACTAGCATAGCAAATAAGTGGTGAACTGCTGAGGAGGAAGCAGGTTTTCCCCCAATTTTATTTCTAAAAATACCCAGGGATAACATCACTTCAGGTTGTGTCATCACTTCCAGGGCAACATTTTGAGCTTTGTGTGATGAGGAGACCCTGGAAACTGAAGGAATGTGGTCCCTGCCAGTGGATAATGTTCATCAGATGCTGAGGCGTGAAGCAGAGAAGGAGAGGCTGGCCGCAATGCTGAAGCAAGAACACAAACTGGGAAGACCCAGAGAACAGCACTGCAAAGGAAAGGGCCGACTGCCGACACATGACGAACCCCTCCTCACGGTGGATGGCATATAGGTGGAGGTGCAGTGAAGATCGATCGGCACGCTAGTGAATCATATAGTATCAGTGTTGCTGCAAGCTGCCTGGAGCAAGCAGGACTATGGCCATTGATTCAAAATTACAAAAATGTCTGCAGTTAATGACCTGGAGGCATACATTACATTCGAGAGGATTGCCACTATGGAAGGGTGGCCCAAGAACCAGTGGGCATCCATCCTGACCCCGTGTCTAACAGGACCAGCTCAGACCAGTAAACACCTGGACAGTAGCTGGCGTGGGCGATTATAACACTGTTAAAGAAACCATTCTGAACTCCCTCAATGTTTTTGGAAGAGACATGTAGGCAGAGACTTAAAAAGAAGATGAGGTCAAGGCTACTGGAATATGTAATCAAACCCAACGGCCTCCAATGGCTCAAACCAATGGAGAGGTCTACCTCACAGGTGATGGAGATGGTGCTACTAAAACAGTTTAGCTGGGCACTACCTACGAATGCCAGAAACTGGGTGCTGCACTGTGAACCCAGAATCCTGGACGAGGCAGTCCCAATGAAAAAGCAGTCAGCCACATACGTGGGCAAGGTCGAAACACCTAAAAGGCAGTTTGGAGGAGGTGGAGTCACCGAGAAGACCCCGCAGACAGGGGACGAGCTATGGAGCAATGGGGTAAGGCCAAGGAATGCACCGCACAAGAGCAAACGCTGAGGCCACAACCTATCTATGTCTAGGAGCACCTCAGAACTGAAGCATTCATGAACCCCGTTGGGTCTAGCCCAGATAGAACGGCCAGGGTGGGAGGCCTTTTGTGCTACCATTGTCGGCAAAGGGGACATGTCCACCAGGAGTGCTCTAGGAGGGAGGAGTCTAGATTAATGGCCTGGATGGGAGCACAGGTACAGGACTCAATCCACTTCAGCACGAAGGATGGCAAAGCAGGGCTGGCCCTGGTGGACTCAGGCAGCACACAAACACTAGTGTCGGCTGAACTACTAGAGAGGGATGAAGAAATGAGGACTGTACATATTAAATTTGTACATGGAGATGTGAAGCCCTATCCCAGAAGATGGGTCATATTGAAGGTGTGGGAGAACAATCCCAAGTGACGGTGGCAGTAGGAGCTGATGTTCCTTATGATGTCATGTTGGGACAAGACTGGCAGGGGTTATAGAATCATAGAATCCTAGAGTTGGAAGGGACCTAATAAGTCATCTAGTCCAATCCCCTGCCTCCTAGAGCATCTCCAACAGGTGCTCATCAAGCCTCTGCTTGAAGATCCCCAGTGAGGGAAAGTCCACCACGTCCCTTGGCAATCTGTTCCACTGCTGAACCGCCTTCACTGTCAGGACTTTTTTCCAGATATCCAACCAGAATCTCCTTTCTTGCAGTTTGAACCCATTGGTTCTAGTTCTACTTTCAGAAGTAGCTATGAACAAATGAGCCCCTTGCTCCACATGACAGCCCTTCAGGTATCTAAAGAGGGCAATCATGTCTCCCCTCAGCCTCTTCTTCTCCAGGCTGAACATCCCAAGTTCCTCCAGCCTTTCCTCGTAGGGTTTCCCTTCCATCCCACTGATCATTCTTGTCGCTCTCCTCTGGACTTGCTCTAGTTTGGCTGCATCTTTCTTAAAGTGAGGTGCCCAAAACTGAACACAGTACTCAAGGTGAGGTCTTACCAATGCAGAATAAAGAGGAAAAAGAATTTCTCATGAATTGGAAGCTACAGTCCTTTTAATACAGCCTAAAATGGCATTTGCCTTCTTTGCAGATGCATCACACTGTTGACTCATGTTCAGCTTGTGATCCACGGCGACTCCAAGATCCCGCTCACATGTTGTGCTGCCAGGCCAAGTACCCCCATTTTATACCTGTGTCTTTGGTTTTTATTGCCTAAGTGCAGAACCTTGAACTTCTCCTTGTTGAAGTTCATTCTATTTGTTGCAGCTCAGTGTAGAAGAGCCCAGAAGTTTCTAGGGGAGAACACTCTCAAAGATTCCTCACAGCCAGATGGGCTGGGTGAAACCTTCCCTATTGGCCAGACTTTGATTGGCAGGAAGGTGTCCCAAAATTTGTATAAGAATACCTGAGGCTCAAGCCATGCGGTTGATTCCTTTGTGTGAGCTGAAAGAGCCATGTGCTCCAGAGGCAAGGAGATGGAGCCTGTGGAACTGACTGCTACTGGTACTGCTACTGGCACGCAAACTGATGTACGATTGCTTTGACAATGTTCTTTTGGCATTAACGCTATAGGGTAATGAAGTAATAGAGCAGAAGGAAGTGTTTGTTGTTTTAAATTCTGAGTTTTATTGTGCCATGCTTATGCCTTGATTGTTTGCTGATTTGGTTTTTATAATTAACTTTGACCTTTATTTTGGAAAGCCGGTGGTTGTGTCACTACTTTGTGGTAACCCAAACCACGGACCCTTAAGGGTAAGCTGGAGGCTGGCCGGGTGGACCCAGGGAATGGTCTAAAGCCAGGGATCACTTATACCTCAGTGCCTCTGAGCAAGTGCAGAGTGCTAAGTTGCTGACTGGCGCTTAGAAGAGGCTTTTTGGGACCTCTGATTCATTGAGTTGTGTACAAAGGCACCCCGGTTCTGAATTGAAATCCAATCAGAACAGAACACCCAGTAATCCAGTTTATCCAGATCCTCCTGGAGGTTTCTCCTATCTTCTGTTGTGTTTGCTACTCCTCCCAGCTTGGTGTCATCCACAAATTTGTTCAGGCTTCCCCATATCCCTTCCTCCAAATCACTGATGAAAATGTTAAAGAGAACTGGGCCCAAGACAGAGCCTGGGGCACCCCATTTGAAACTGACCTTCAGGTTGACATAGAACCATTTACTAAAACCCTTTGAGTGCAGCCGTCGAGCCAGTTGCAGATCCACCTACTTTTGCATCACATATGGGAGGCATGAATGAAGGAATGGCGGTGGGGAGACAAATGGCAGTGGCATGGTCCAGGGAAAGGCTGCAGGCAGCACAGAGCAGACCCCTTCCTCAAGGCAGTGTGGAGTGAGGAACAAGATGAAAAGGAAGATGCGCAGTCCAAGGCAGCCAGGGTGGTATGCAAGGATGGGGTGTTGAATAAGGAGGGGGACGATGCCCGCAGACAAGAGAGTGTAGATCAGTTGATTCTCCCAAAGGAACTCAGACAGGAGGCCCTGATCTTTGCCCATGAATGCCCCCTCACAGGCCACATGGGACAAGAAGCCACTGTCAAGAGGCTCCTACCTATGGTATACTGGCCTGGTGTGTACCAGGATGCCAAATACTACTGCCAGATCTGCGAAGCATGTCAGTATACCCAACCCAAGAAGGTACCAGGGGGGCCTCTTCAGCCAATGCCGCTAATGGATGTCCCCTTCAAGAGAGTAGCTATAGTCGTGGTGGGACCACTCCCCAAGGGGATGTACATAATGATCCTGGTGGATTACATCACAAGATATCCAGAGGCAAGCCCACTAAGAAATACCACTGCACCCACGATAGCCAAAGAGCTTATAAAAGTATTCACAAGAGTGGGGTTCCCCAGAGAGGTCTTGATGGATCAGGGGAAAAAACTCATGGGGAGCGTCATGGCCAGTATGTGGGAGCAACTAGGAGTAAGACACATCCACACTGTGAGGAGATGCCTAATCCCGGCTGAAGCACTTGCTCAAGACCTGATTTACCTGTTGTGGTCTGATGAGGACAACTCTCCAGGAAAGTGTAACCCCTACTTTACCACATGCCGGAGAACTCGAGGAGTACCAGCCGAAACGAAGGCATGGGAGAGAGAGAAAAGGGGAGAGACTGAGGAGGTTGGGGAGATGGAGGAAGTAGAGGTGAGGGCAGTCCTGCCAGCCCCTCAGAGTAACAGGCCAGCCTGACCCCAGCGGGAGGAGGGGGCGCCTTAAGGACCTTCCAGGTCCTGGACCTCAGGAGTTAGATGAAAGAATGCCCCCATAACCTTCCAGATCCTGGTCTATGTCCTAGTGGCAGGGGATCTGGGTGAGGAACCTGGAGAGAATAAAAAGAGGTAAAAAGCCCAGGACGCAGATGACGAGGAGAGGGGGGAGAGCCCTGTGTTTTGGATGTGGAGCTCCTGGGTATTTCCTAAGAGATTGCCCACAAAAGGGTGCCGCAAGGACAGTGGCCTTTGGAGGGATGCAAGTAAAGGCCAAAAGAATGCCCACATTCACTGTATAAATAAATCAGCACGAAGGGGTAGCCTTTATAGACTCAGGATGTTAACAAACATTGGTAAAACCAGTAAATGATGAGACATCTGGAGGGGAACCAATGTGGATTTGGTGCATGCATGGAGACACGCAACCCTACCAAAGGGCGGGAGCGTCTATTGAAGCCACAGAGGAAACGTTGATGCTGAGAGTAGCCCCACACCTTAAGTATGCAGCTATAATAGGAAGATACTACCTGGGATTTTTCAAGCTGTTGGAGCAAGCTAGACTACAAGATGCCAACTCAGGGGAGGAGGAGAAGAGTCCCGGACAGGAGGAAAAATAGGATGGAGAGGAAAGATTGTACAGGAGGGGAGTGGACCCTAAGACACTGGAAAGGATAGACCAGTTGGTGCTGCCTGCACGGCTGAAGAGGATGGCGATGGCGTTAGCACATTGGCAGGGCATATGGGAGAAACAGCCACACTGAGATGGCTTTTTAACATGTTTCTACTGAGTGCATCTTCTACAACATATTTGTGTTGCATGCATTTTAACATATGGTTAAAGCACTCAACCATTTTTCCATCTCTTTCACCGGAAACTATCCAGTCCTCCCTTGCTAGGGTTTGTGTGCAGCCAGAGTCCACCAGCGCCACCCCCTCGTGTCTTCCCACTAGAACAGTACAAGTGGGGGCCAGCCTCTTCAATACCTGCTCTTGAGTCCAGGCCGCCACATGGGGGGTTTGCCCAACCCCACAATTTCTATGAATGTGACATTTTTATTCATACGCTTCAGGAAGGATCACTGTAAGCATTGTTCACTCCAAACATAATTACTGCTGCAAACTCTCACCTGAGAATTTCAAATTAACCTCCACTGTACTGCTGTAGTGAAGAACTTATTTGTATGAGTACAAAAAACTTAACAGTAAAGAACATTATCCACACTTCTTCAACATCTGTTATTGCTTGGAAATGAAGCAGATAGCAGGGATAGGAGCTTGAGTCAGGTTTTTTTACTGACTTGTATACACTTAAATCACTTGCGTCTGACTCTGGCATTGACTCTGAGGCCACTGACTTGGAAATGAGTCCCTACATTTGCTGACTTGAATCTCTACTGAACTATACACAATTTTCCAGACCAAGTGCTGTGGTCTAAAAAAATCTAAGCCAATCCTAAAAAAGAGGGTAGGCTAAGTGCCACTACACTAAAGCTAAAAGGTAAAACTAAGAACCAAAAACTGCAATTTAAAAAACTAAACCTAAAATCAGAACTGAGGCTTAAACTTAAAGTTTAGTCTTAACAGTTGAATTCTAAAAGTTAAAACTAAGAATTCAGAATTAAAATCACATCATAATTAAAAGCCACTGTTGTCCCTCATGACAGCATGTCCCCGAGTTTTTCAGAATATGAGGTGGCACTTTCTAAGAATGACTCTGCTCTTTTCCCTACAAAAAGGAAATCAATTCATTCAAATGTTTGCCACATTTGACTAGAACTTACTAACTGAATGCATTGACTCAGGAATTTTGTCAACAATGACTCATTATTGTTAGGGCATGATGTAGAATTTAAGGCACCATTACATTACAGTTCTTGACAACAAACATTTCTAGGGACATACTGTTTCAGAAAGCCTTGATATAAGTGCACTTAATATGTAGAAAAGGCTGAGGGTGTCACTAACGGAAAGCATGGATTGGCTGAACATTTTTGACACTAGCTTCCATGTTAGCAAGGTGTTAAAAATGTGCAAACATATTAAATGTATGCTTAGGCTGAAAACGTGCAAACTTATAAAATGTGCAAACACATATTAAAGAGAGAAACTGGTTTGTTGCTGGTTGTTGGCAGAAAGAATGAACACCTGCAACCACATAATAATCTTGCTGTGTTTTTCTAACTGTAGGTTTTTGGGGGGTGATGGGGTGGGGCTATTTGGGGGAACTTTTCATAAGGGAATGGGTCACAGAGTCTCCTTAAGTGCTAATTACTCATATCTTCCTCTCCTCAGTTTCCTGAAAATACATGTCTTTCTAAAAGCACTTTCGTGGGATGGGTGGGAGATGATTGCACATTCAAAGGCTTATGAACACAGAACATTGTATGGAATAGGTATTTACATTGGCTCACAGTTAATTAAGACTACTGTTTGTATTGCTCATGCTTGGAATTTATTTTTGCACAGCCTAGCAAAGCTCAATACTCACAATGTTGTGAACTCACTGCTTGAAAAATATTATGAACATCCTAAGATACAACATGATTTGATTATGTGGGATTTCTAATTAATATATTGTTCAATATCTTTTGGATCACAAATTATTGTGCTTGATGAATTCAGTGTATCCGCCTTTGCGGAGTTTCAGAGAATCAGCTGATTTGAGTGATTTAATTAGAACACTTGATTGGCTGTAAAGGATTAAAGCTCGAGCTCCAACCGACTTGAGCACCAACCGACTTACTCTCTCAAGTGTGCTTAGGACTGCAGCATCAGCCTGCTTTTTTCAACAAATCTGTTTAATTCATTTATATTTAATTCAACATGCATTGGCCTGTCCGTGATTATAAATGAATCTATTATTGATTTATTGCTGATAATTTTGGGAGGGAATGTTTTCTTATTTATTGCTTTTAGGTTCTATTTGTTGTCGGCTGTTTCTCATGGCTGTTCCTCAACAGCAATTGGGCTTTAGTGTTGGTAGAATGAGCATCTCCTTTTGCTCTCTGAAGCCTCCGAATCCAGTACCCCTTGCTGGATACAGCATAACCCATTTTTGGTGTGGATGTGCCCGCAGGAGGAGAGGGAGAGTATGATAGGCATATGCTGAAAAATGACGCTGATAATTTAGCAGTAGCGTGATTCTATAAGTATTAATAACAGTGATGAACATTATACATGATAAAGGCATAAAAACGTTATTCCTCAATCAATTTTTTTCCACGTAAGAGACTGGAACATGATATTAATAACTGGAAAAAAATAATGGACAAAATGGAAAATAAAGTTACTGTTAAGAGAACAAAATTTTTTATGAAATTACACATAAAATGATGAAATAAGCAGATAACATTGAAGAGTTAGTACATAAATTAAGTATTAATGATGTGCAGCTTCCTTCCTCTTTGTCTTATACCCCAATCACCCTGTTTACAGATGGGCAGGGGCAGCGGGGGAGTGTTTTAAGAGAATTCTGACATACATACAGGCCAGCAGCAGTCCTTTTTTCCCTATGGCTGGCTTTTTAATGGGTGAGAAGTCTTGATTCAAGTCTTTTAAATGAAGTGGTGACCTGGAAAGTGCCCCCATTATGACTCTTTTGCAAGTTGAGCTGGAGGGGACTGGTGCATTTTTTGCAAATAAACGAAGATATTTCTTTCTTGCTCTCCTAAAGTCTTGTAAACCTTTGTGGGTTCTGATAGGAATGTTACTTTAAAAAATTGATCCCTTTGCAAAAACATTTGGGAACCACTCCAACAGATTACTCTGGCCATTCAGTCTATCACACAATTGCTACACAGATCAAATGGCATGGCAAACTTTGCACGAGAAGCCCTTTGGAGGAGGCTGGATGAGAAACATCCCAATACCAAAACAAAAGCAAACATTTCAGGTGCAAGAAGGACTCAGTAATCAAAAGTATGACTAAACACCACTGCAGATAAGAGTTTATGCTGCCACACTTAGCTGTTCAAAGAAGCAACAACTGCTGTTTCTCCAGAGCAATTTGAGCTGTCATGACAGCACCACATCTTGATAAATGTCTCCACCCTCCATGATCACTCCCTTACCATTCCCAGACAGGAGGAAATTAATTCTCTGCTGGGGTGACAGAGTGATGCTGCCAGACTGTGTCTATGTCTCTTTCCTTAACTTCCTCCCTCCAGCTCAATAATTCTTTTAAATGCTCACTCAATACATGAAACAACAATTAGGTAATAAGCTCCTGGGCTTCGGCTGACTATGCTTTAAATCAGTGGTTTTCAACCCATGTGCCCCAGCACCCTGGTGTGCCATGATAGAGCCCCAGGTGTGCCACAAGCTGGAGAGAACCTGCAGGAGCCGCACGCTTAAAGGAGCAGCAGCTGCTGCCTCAAAAGGGGCAAGAAGTGGCTGCCTTTAACTTCTTAAAGTGGCAGGAGTGCCTAGAAAGCTCCTGCTGCTGATGGGAAAGCCCAACAATAAGCAGGTCAGACCAAGGGGGATGGGCAGACTGGGGGGGTGACTTGCCTACCTCGTGCTGAAAGGTGGATGGCCGAGGAGGCAGTGGGCAGTGGGATGGCAAAAGAGGCAGTGGGCTGCTATCTTAACCACCCATCTGACGGGAGTAGTTCAACAGGCAGTGGGCACTTTGCTGTCCAATGAAGCAGCGGACTATGATAAAGTAAAATTATCTTGGGGACCTTAAGCAATACATGAAACCTACAGACAAAGATTGAGACCAGGCTGCTGAAGGCAGTAAATCCCAGGATGCTAGCCAATGCCATCCATGCACCCAGATTATGATGGCGTAAGAGAAGATGAAGGAGGGAGTGGTAGAGATGGTATTGCTGGAGCAGTTTGTGCATGCCCTCCCCACGCAGCCAAAGAACTGGGTGTTGTGTCAAGGACCCAAAGACTTGGAGGAGGCTGTGCAAGTGCTAGAGGTGCACATGGTGGTGGTGGTCCAGCCCACAACTGAAGATGGAGCCAGGGCAGGGACGACGTGGGGGCACAGCCCAGGTGGGACCCAAAGGGAGAAGAGTGAGGTACCTCCGGTGAGGATGGAGAGCCGAGCAGCAACTGGGAGGGGAGGCCCAGGGAATGGAATGGGCAGAAATAGACTGCAAGCAACAGGGGAAGGTGCGTCGGAACCCCAGTGAGGGGGGAGAAGTTATTGCTTCGGTTGCGGAGCCCCAGGGCATATTCGTCGGGAGTGCCCACAGAGGAATAACCCACGGACTGTTGCGTGTGGGGGAGCCCAGGTAAAAAAACTCCCAGCTCCCACCTTACCCATTAAGGTGGATGGACAAGAGGGGACAGTGCTAATAGACTCTGGTTGTGCCAGACCATCGTGAGAGCAAGAGAGGGAATAGCAAGGGAGGGAAGCCCCTTCTTGATCTGATGCGTACATGGAGACGTGTGGCCCTACAGGAGGGAGTGGGTGCAATTGGAGGTGGCAGGAGCCAAAGAGAGAATCAATGTGGGGGTGGCTCCCAACCTCAAATATCTGGCCATCATAGGCCAAGATTTCCCAGGTTTCTTCTCGCTATTAGAGGCGGCTAAGACTAGGGAGGCCTGCCAAGGAGAAGATGAAGGAAGGGACAGACGGCTGGAGGAATGCTCCGGAGGTAAAGGAGGCCCAGGAGCGAGACCCCTCCCTTACAGAGGCGTGGGAAAAAGCTAGGAGTGAGCAGGGTGAGGGGGAAGGAGGACCACACTTTGAAATTGATCAGGGGATGTTCTATAGAAAAGGTAGGGACCTAAGGGCACAAGAGACCATAGACCAGTTGGTGTTACTTGGCCTGTTGGCCCATGAATCACTACTGGGAAGGCATATGAGGGAGAAGGCCACACTGCGGCAACTGCTGACCCATTTTTTGGCTATAGAGGGTAAAAGACTTTTGCAAAACGTGCCAGGCAGGTCAATTTACCCAGCCCAAGCCAGGACTGAGGGGGCACTTAAGCCGATGCCTATCACAGACGTTCCCTTTCAAAGGATTGTCCTGGACATAATAGGGCCATTGCCTAGGGGGCAGGGAGGGTACAAATATGTCTTAGTGGTGATTGATTATGCCACCCGTTATCCCGAAGCTGTACCACTGAGAAACACCCAGGTGCCCACATTGGCAAGGGAATTACTGAAGATATTCACGAGGGTAGGGTTTTCTCAAGAGGGGCTGACAGACCACGGATGTAACTTGATAGGGAGGACTATGCAATGCTTATGGCAGCAGTAGGAGTATGCCCCTTAAGAGCAAGCATGTACCACCCCAAATGTAACGGATTAGTGGAAAGCTTCAACAAAACATTGAAAGGGATGATCCAAAGCTTCACTTAAAGGAACCCAGAGGATGGCCGCAGCTAGTGGAACCCATGTTGTTTGCTGTTTGAAAGGTTCCCCAGGCTTCCCTAGGGTTTTCTCCATTTGAGTTGTTGTTTGAGAGGAAGCCCAGGGGGATATTGGACATAGCTTGCGCTCAGTGGGGTGGAGAGAACTCAGGGGGAACCGGGAAAGGGCCGATAAGCTGGAATGCCCTCTGGGACCATTTACAGGAGATTGCCTAGTGGGCCAGAGAAAAATGAGAAGGAGCACAGGCCGATCATAAGAGGAGGTATGACTAAAAGGTCCAAGTAAGGACATTCCATGTGGGGACAGTGTGCTGTTGCTTTTGCCGACCAGTGAGACAAAGCTAACAGCTAGATGGCCCCTTTGAGGTAGTCCAGAGAACTGGAGAGTTATTAAGATTGAGATGCCAGGGAGATGGCAATTAAGATGCCAGGGAGATGGCAATTAAGATGCCAAGGACGGAAATCAAGATGCCAGGGAGGAGGCCAGAGGTAAAGGGATTCCACGTCAATCTCCTCAAGGAATGGAAGGAGCAGGCAGTTATATCATACAAGGAAGGGGAGGAAGGAGAGGAACAGTTGGGACCCTCAATCAAGGAAATCCTCTGCCTGATAGGGACTGTAGAGATGGGGTTGGAGTTAGCTCATAGGGAGCTACATGTCTTCTCTAAGAAACACAAACTTGGAGGAACATAAAATTATGGTAAAAGAAGGGGTGGTAGACAGGTTGGCCCCTAGGAGATGGGATTACCAGAGATGGGCCCGGCCTGGCCCAACATCCGGTTCACCGCAAGTGGGTGGGCCAGGCCAGGGTCAGGGGGTGGGGCCGGTAGACAGGTCAGCCCCTAGGAGATGGCATTACCAGAGATGGGCCTGGCCTGGCCCAACATCCGGTTCGCCGGAAGTGGGCAGGCCAGGCTGGGGTCAGGGGTTGGGCCGGGGTCACGGGGTGGGCCAGGGTCAGGGGCTGGGCCAGGGAGGGCACGCCACCCACCCCAGCACACTGTGGCTGCAGGTGGGCGGGGCGAGCCCCAACCCTGGCACACTGCGCATGCGCCAACCCCCGGCACATGCGCAGTGCGTCTCCTTCAGAGGACGCACTGTGTGTGCGCCGACCTCGCCACATGCGCAGTTCATCTCCTCCAGATGGAGGAGATGCACTGCACATGTGCCAAGGTTGGCGCACGCGCAGTGCGTCTTGTCCTCCCAGCGTGCCGAACCGGCACGCTGGGTTTTCTGGCCCCCCCGCCACTACCAGATCGGTAGCGACGGGGATTTGGGGACAAGCAGTTTGGGCGATCCAGCCTGAACCTGCTTGGGCCCACCACTGGGCATTACCACCTAGAAAAGGTACTAATCAAGGAGGTGCAGGAAATGCTAAATCTAGGGATGATAGAACCATGATGAAACAGTTGGAGGAGTTATGCAGTGGTAATCTTCTGTACAATCCGACCTGTCACCTAAGGTCATCTGAAGGGGCCCTACTGACTGTGCCGCCACTAAGGGATGTGAGAGGTGTGGCGGCCAGAGATAGGGTCTTCTCAAGGTGGCACCCCAGCTTTGGAACTCGCTCTCCTTAGAACTGAGGAAAGCTCCCTCAATACTGAGCTTTAGGCGGAGCCTTAAAACCTTTTATTTTAAAAAAGCTTTTTAATGGGGCAGAGGTTGGGGGGCTGTTTTATTGTTTTTACATATATGTTTTTAGCCTGAATGTTTTAATTGTTTTTATTGAATTGCTCTATTTATTTTTTATCATGTTTTATGTCAACCACCTTGAGTCGGGCTAATGCCCTGAGAAAGGCAGGATATAAATTTTTAAAATAAATAATAATAGTCCCCAAGGGAGGAGAAGTGCAAGTATGCATCGACTTCAGGAAAATTAACGAAGTTCATTTTTAACATTGATGGCACCAAAAATGAACATAAGTTCATTTTAAAGATGATAAGTCTAGGACTTGGATCACCTGACTTGTGGCACAGGATTGACTCTCGTGTTTGGAGTTTTGAGGGGAAACCCCTGACTTTTACACTGGCCACTCTGAGAAAAAGCATTTAACACTCAGTAAGAATATTGTTTGAAAATAAGCAAGGAATCTTGTGTGTCACTTCCCCAAAAGGGGTTAAAATGTCCATGCTTCTTACTGCGTTTTGCCAGTGTTTGGAGCACCTCACATACAAGGTCAACCCTGCTCTCCACTTACTCTCCATTTATTCTAAAAGTCCAAAAAGGCACAGGACTTGTATACGTATTTGTCAACACATCACATTACACAGAAAATGGATATAGGAGAAGACTCAGAAAATTCTTCATTTCTATTGCTTAAATCGCTAATACATTTCATCTTCAGGTTCCCAAGTGAAGCACTCAGTGAATGGTTATCCACTCAGCCACTTAGGTTTGCTTGTGAATGATGGATGGATGATTTACACCAGCATTTCTCAAAGTGGGGGTCAGGACCCTTTTGGGGGTCGCCTAGAGCTTTCCTGGGGGTCTCCTAAAGACCCTGGTGCAGGGGGCCAGGTCAGACTTGCCAGACCTCTGGCTGTAGCTGCGCGCACACTGGAGCTGACTGACAGCCTCAGGGCCCAATCCTATGCATGCCTACTCTGAAATAAATCTCATTTTGTTCAATGTGTGCATAGAACATACATTTTATTTGTAACAATGAAAATACATCCTGCATATCGGATATTTACGTTACAATTCATAACAGTAGCAAAATTACAGTTATAAAGTTGCAACAAAAATAATTTTATGGTTGGGGGTCCCCACAACATGAGGAACTTATAAAGGAGTCACGGCGTTAGGAAGATTGAGAACCACTGATTTACACCATAAAAGCATTTCCACCCCTTCTCTATTTCTCTCCCTTAGGCTGGCTGTAGGTACGGCCTCTTCTGGGACCTGGATAAGGAGTGTGATTCCATCCTAACAGAAGGGGTTTTGGAGGGGAAAAGAGGTGCCTCCTTCCTTTAAGGGATAAACAGAGGCCAGGATCCCTGGACGAATGCCACAAAATCCAAGCAAGAACATGGGATTATAAGGGGGAAACAAAAAAATTCACACTAGCAAGTCTTAAAAAGATACGGTAAGAATATTGTTTAAAAATAAGCCAGGAATGTGTCACTTCCCCAAAAGGGGTTAAAATGTCTGTGTGTTTTGCCAGTGTTGGGGACCCCCCATTTCCATATTACTCCTATTTGGTTGGTTTCCCCATACAGAAATTATTTTTATTTTTTCTCCCCACCCCTTTTTATCTTGAAGGGATTGGTTTACGTCTGTGTAGACACAAATTATCTTTTTGCTTCAACTGCTGCTGCTATCTAACCTCCAGTATGTTCTTCAGTCTCCCGGGGCGTTGGGTCAATGTTTGCTGCAGCTACAGCTTAAAGCTGCCCATATCCTTTGAGTCCAACTTTAAACACACAGGGTGGTGGTTGGTTGGCCCTAGGGAAGGTTACATTGCCAGGGGTAATAGTTTTTCTTCACCGGGGGAGGATGCTTGAATTGCACCTGGCAGTGGGTGCCATTTTGAGTCCAGGGGATTGGAGCAACTTGGCCTTTCTCCCGGTGCTTTTCCTGCCCTATGGGGTCCAAGGGATTGGGGCTACTTGCCCTTTCTCCCAGTGCTTGTCCTACCCTGTGGGATCTAAGGGAGTGGGACTACTTGCTTTCTTCCTGGGTGCATTTCTGCCCATGTTGTTTGGGGATAATACGCACTGGTAGCTCTGCCATCTTCTGTGCCTGATTAATGGGCACCTTTTATACTTATACATATTCACACCTGTAAGTGAAGGATGTGTGGATATTGCCCTGGTTGTGTTACTCTTCTGATGAGCAATAAGCTCAATGGTGGCTCAGTAGTGTCCCTATATTGGGAATACACTAATATGAAATACACCAATTTGTGTCATTCAGAACTAGGGTACAAATTACAAGGCTACCAAACATCTTGATGAAGTGTTGGAAATTAAAACATTATTTGTTTTCAAGTTGAGGCGTAAGGGTGACTCTAGACTCAAGTCAAGCCCAGCTGAACCATTTCCATCCCTAAGGTATACTCAGTTAACTCCATATTCTTTCAGCAGCAACGACGATAAGCCAGTACATGTGGAGCTTATATTCTTTTAACAAGGAATTTAGGCTTTTTTTGTCTAGTTGGCACTAAAAATTGGGGGAAAGAAACAACTCTCACATGCCACTTCAGCAGAAATGGACAACAATTTTAAGGATTGCTGTTTCTCCCTTCTAATGGCAGCTTAGAAATGCGAAATTTTTAAATGTCTGGTTCTGGAATTGGGAGGAATTTTTCGTAACTAATTCTAAATAGATATAAATTAATCACAACAAGAAGCCTTTTATGTAATCCTATGTGTAACTACTCAATATTAAGCCCCACTGAGTGGAGAGGAACTTACTGCCATGACAGCGTGTATTCTCATGATAGGATTGCATTCTCAGCCAATGTAAATTCCGCTTTTAGGGAGATCTAATGCGCAAGACTCTAGCTAGATCATGATTCTACATGTACACTATTGATGTGGGGGACAGAATTACCTATAATTTGGTCACTACAAAATATTATAGGTTATTCTTGAAGTGGGTACAAGATTCACCTGCAGAGCAGGATCCTGTTTCTCCATAGGTGCTGTACGTCTGTAGGGTATCTTCAAATGTTTGCTGAAACTACAGCTAGAACTTTTATCAAAATACCTTTAATAGAAAAGTTGTGGATTCTTCTGTTTATGACCTTTCTGGCAATTGGCAGCTTGTTTGCAAAATAAAAGACAGACCTACTTAATGACAGGTACACCTTCCTCAGATCTCTGCTGATACATCTGATTCATTCATTTCCCAACTTTCTTTGATTATAGAACTCAAGGTGACACACAGAAGTATTCCCTCTGGCAGGTGGTCATTCACAATCCATTCACCTCCCAGCTGTTCTGTAAAGCATGGAGATGGCAACCAAGATATTTGGCAGCGACACGTGACAACATTAACAAATGTGTGGATGTGGCATCTCCGTGAGTCACAACATTTGGCATAGAAGAGTTCAGTATAGGGCCAGGATAAGACTGGACATATACAAATAGGAATCTAATGGGAGTAATACCTGTTGGTTTCAATGGGACTTCAGAGCAGACATCAAAACCAGAATTACAAAAAAATTACACGTATCAGTAATATATTGTTTATACTGCTTTATATTGCAAGTTCATGATTATCCAAAGATGGCTGGTTAGACCTGGCTTACTTATGGTTCTCTAATATCCCTTGATGGTTTGATCATCCATGAGTAATACATTACAGAAATATCGTCTTTTAAGACCAAGTTGTGTGAAAATAAGGATGTGTTCATAATTGTGTGACTGGGTCTTCTCCATCTCAGCTTGTCGACATATCATGGACTCATTTTGCTCGTGCGATGCAACCATCATTAGAGTGGTAGGCACTCCAGCCAATGTCTTTCATCAAACTGGAAGGTGGCGTTCTGACACTTACAAACTGTATATCAGAAAGTAGGCCTAGGAGGTGTTGGCTCAGTGACCCGATCATTGCCTTGCCAGTGACAGGCTTGGCTTCTTAGCTGGACTCGCGTGGGTTCAACTAGGATGTGGGCTTGTGGCCCAAACCTTTGCCTTGCCAGCGGGCTTGGCTTATTAGCTGAACCTATAACTGTTTAGTTAGGCCGTGGGCCAGAGTCCCAACAAACTTTGCCTTGAATGCGGGCTTGGCTTACTAGCTGGACCTGGAAGGGTTTGGCTAGGACGAAGGCTTGAGGCCCAACCTTTGCCTTGCTTGCGTGCTTGGCTTACTAGCTTAACACACAGAGGTTATGCTAGGACATGGGCTGTTTGCCTGGCACATTCTGTTAAGGTTGTAGGTTAAAGTTAGGATTTGACCTTATGTTTGTTTGCTTATTGCCACTGTTTCCGATGGTGCTCATTTTACCTTTGTAGGAGCATCATCACCATTGAGGACTCGAGTTCTTCTCATCGGCCACTCCATCCTCTTCTGGGCCAAGAAGAGGGCCAAAAGCAGTGGATTTGGCACCCAACTTGGCTTGGGATCCAGAGCTTCCATCACCTGGGTGACCAGGCAGGGTACAGGTTGGGGGCAGTTTTTTGCCTGCTCTCCTTCAATTTCTTAAGGAGAAACCGCCGCCGCAGGTAATCTTTGTACACCTGGGGGAGAATGATCTCTCTCAGAGATCTTCCATATCTTTGAGATTTCTCCTTCATGACCAGGGATTCACATTATCTGGTCCAAACTATTGCCCAGGAGGGCATTGAGAGGAGCCAGAAGTGTGAGGAGGGTTGATGTGGCTTGTAAGCGAGTCAACACTTATGTGTCACACTTCATACCCAGTATGGGTGTTGCTGTTATACAACATCCTTAAATACAGTGGCGACAGCCGGAAGTGTTTAGGTCTGATGGGCTCCATTTATCTCCATAGGCCACTGATATCTTTCTGTTTACTTTGCAACAGGTTAAAATTTTGTAGTGGGGCGGTGGAGATAAGCGCTAGGCTGACTACCCATGTGGCAGGAGTTGTGAGGGGGTAGGCAGGAATAGGCCTCAGTGGGCAGCCGGAGGTAGCAAGGGTCAGGGGTGAACCGGAACTGGCCTATAATGCCTACCAGGCTCTAGGTGTGGCTGGCTAGCCCCAGACCTGAAAATTAGGCGAAACCAGCTGGGTATCTGGCTGGCTGAGCATCCAGCTACCTCAACCTTTGGGTTGACAAGGATGGGAACCCTTAGGATTTGTTTAAGGAATGCCCTGAGTCTGGCTTGTATCGCCCTTTAAACATTTAGGGGAATCATGCAGAGAGCAGCTTCCCCGACTTAGGCCTGCACGGCTTTTAGCACAGTCCCTGTTTTATGATGTTAAATAGTTTTAATAAAGTAGCCCTTTCTACCAATACTTTGTTCTTGTTATTTCATTGGTCAGAGGCAATACATGAGCTGAAATATTTACATAATATTCACAATTTGTCTGATTTCTCATTGTATTACTGTGAAAACACAATATAAGAAATCTGTATAGGTGGTGGATTGTGATTTTTAGTTCATAGGGGAGGAATTGAAAACAGTTTATTCAGATATGAAGTGGATTTTGATACAAGACAGTCTACTGAGAAGTTTTGTCTTTGATTTCCAGAATTAGAACATCTGGATTCAGTTCCTAAGTTGGAGGCTTTTAATAAGTAATATACAAGTGCTTATCGTGTATTTGCTTATTATTAAATTCGTTTAATAATAAATTTGCTTGATTAAATGTTTTTGCTTATTATTAAACTGTTGCATAAAAGTTATTACACACGGAGCACAATCTTAACCATGTCTACTCTAAAGTAAGCCCTATTAAAAGGAACCCCTATTAGAGGGGCTCACTTCTGTGTAACCCTAACCAAGGCTGCAATCCTAAACCTTCCCCACCAAATAGAGTCCAGCTGAATTTACACTTATAATGTATTTCATCTCTTTCGGGATGTGAATTAAAAATTGTGTCCATGTTTAACGTTGAGGACTCACAAAATGAACACAAGATTGTATTAAAAATGGTTAGTTTAGGACTTGGATCATCTGACTTGTGGCACAGGATTGAAGCTCATGTTTGGAGTTTTGAGGGGAAACCCATGACTTTTACGCTGGCCACTCTGAGAAAAAGCATTCAACACTCAGTAAGAATATTGTTTGAAAATAAGCCGGGTATCTTGTGTCACCTCCCCAAAAGGGGTTAAAATGTCTGTGCATCTTACTGCATTTTGCCAGTATTTGGGGCTGCTCACTTTCAAGTTCAACCCTGCCCATACTTTTCTGAGAGTAAGCCCACTGACTTACTTCTGAGGAGACTGGCAGAGGGTTGGATCTCGCCCTCCAGGGGGTTAAGTTTCAGGGAGACATCACCCGGCAGAATACAGATGATCTGGAAAAATGCAATGATTCAAAACTCGACATACCAATTGTACATAAAACAATGGCATCTGCCTTCATTCCTTTCAGCCAGCCTGTACTGCAGCAGGCACTGCTCCGTAGGTCTGTTCGCGCAGATTGTGCTGAATGCCTGAAGATGCCCCATATTTTTTATAGCAGTATTACCATGCCAAATACAGCCATTATTATTTAAGAGTCACCAATGTTTTGCTCTGAAACTGTTGCTTGCTAAAATTTACACAGAGGTTCAAGTGAAGGTATTTATTTTTTGCCCCACCACTTGCCTGGTATGCAGTGATGGGATTCAAAGAAATTAACAACCGGTTCTATGCCCATCTGGCAGCCACTCTTAAATGGCTATTTTTAAACTTTATATGCCCTATCTTTCGTTAACAACCGGTTATATAGAATAGGTGCGAAGCTGCCGGAGCCCACCACTGCGTGGTATGATAACTAAATATGGGGAAAATACTAGATATAACAACAAGCAGGAGGAAAGAAAACAATTCAGGACTCCTTTTAAAAACAGGTTTTCCATCTGAGATAGGTAGAGCTTGCCTGCCCTCTGCCGGATTTAATGTAATGTGATTATTACGAGAACAGAAAATCATGCACCAAGGAGAGTTGAGCAAAATGTCACATTATATAAGACATCTCTCTCTCTCTCTCTCTCTCTCTCTCTCTCTCTCTCTCTCTCTCTCTCTCTCTCTCTCTCTCTCAAATATCTTAATCTGATGTGATACAGAAGAGGGATTTTTTTCCATCTCCAAAAAAATTCCGGGAAGGGAAGAGAGAACATGACTGATTAAACACACAAACACCATCAAGTGGTGTGAATGGTGGAAGGGAATTGTACTAAGATGAAACCCCCTTAAAACATATTCTTTGCAAGTCTAAGCTGTTTTTACATTTTTGAAGAGGAAAAAGTGGTTGCAGCAAGACAGAAAACCCTTCAAGGGGTACTACAGGCCGGCAACAACTGTGATGTCAGACATGTCTGAACACTTGAAACATGTTTGTACGTGTGGAAAAACCTAAAAGCTTTGAAAAGTCTAAAAGCTTCTACCTGAAAGTGGTCTCTGATCTCATCAACATCGAGGGGAGCAAGTGAAAGGCCTCACTAACCTACTATCATTGCAGGTGCAAGTCAATGCCTTTTACACAGAAATTCCTCCACACATACTTACGAGTTTGCTCAAAGCTGACCGTGCTCAGTATATGGAGGGAAACTGGCATGTCACCTGTAGATCCATGAAATATATAAAGTTGGAATTTATGTCCATCCAATTGTACAAATGTAGGCTTTGCATAGATTTTTTATTATAGTGACCTGATGCATATCTAAATATGTTTGAGCATGTGGCTCTGCCAGTGGGATTGCTACAACGGCATTGGGTCACCATTTTAACCCTGTGCCTGACAGGGGTGGCACAATTGGTGAAAGCATTTTCCCCCACAGGATATAATTGATTATGACAAAATCATCCTGGGTATTTTGAATGTCGCGGAGGAGACATTACAAAGATGCCTAAGGGAAGTTGAGAATCCCCAGGGATCCAGCCCTCCGTCTGGTAAATAAGATTCTGACCAACAACTCAAATGGCTCACGCCCACCGTTAGGACTGTTGAAGCCATTGTGGAGATCCTCATGAAAGATCAGTTTGGAGTGGTGCTCCCAAACTCGGCCAAGAATTGGGTGCTCTGCCCTGAGCCAACGACTTCAGAGTAAGCACTCTGCCCTATAGCGGTATGATTCAGAGGAGTGTGTGGTATATCCCATAGGGTCAGGAACTAACCAAATAAAGTCAAAACAATGAGATCAGCAGTTACATCCCACCACAGCATCTAACACAGGGAGCCTTCCCCCAGTAGCAAAAAGGTCAAACACAAGAAACCCTTGTCAAATTTTTTAAATATTGTGAGCCCTTTGGAAGACAGGGAACAACTTATGTATTTACTTTGCAGTTTACTTATGTAAACTGCTTTGTGAACTGCTTTTGATGAAAAATAGTATATAAATATTCTTAATAATAATAAAACTACTATATAGATGTATTGTAGAACATGGCGATGGCACCTGTACTGTGGAGTTCCCTCCCCTTTGAACTGACAGTCTCCTCACTACTAATCTTCCAGAGGGATCTGTTTATTTAGGAAAGTTTTTGAAGTCTCATAATTATGCTGCTATTATGAATTAATGTCTGTATTTTTTGATGCCTGGTTTATTTTTATATTATAGCTTTCATTGAATATTAATTTTTGATTGTTAACCATTTTGGGTGTCCTTTGGAATGAAAGGCAATGAACAATTCCAATAAATAAGAAATAATGTTCTCATATGCCATTTACTCATTTTCTCCTTACGTAATATATGTTATGAGAATAAAAAACATAAAGGGATTTATTTCACTTTATTGTATTCCATTATGGACATGGCCAGATGAAAACATTTTATATAACTACAAACTACGGTTAGTACTATTTCCAAAATTTGTATGATTCGGGGGAATTTTTTTTTTTTTGATGGGAGGAGGGAAAGGGAGGAAGAAAACAAGCTCTAAACAAATGCCTCTGTTCCAGGGGCACCCTAAACAAATCAAACCTGTTAGGGGCAAGGTATAAACATCAACATTTTCATTTTGAAGAAAACTGAAGGCTTGTTTAGCCCTTAGTTGCCCAAGAGAGTCCCATTGGACCAGGCCTGAAGGTTGTGTTGTGGTTTTTTAATGGACTTTATTATTATTTGACAAGACATAGGCTGCAATCCTAAGCACACTTTCCTGGGAGTAAAACCCATTGAACACAATGGGACTTACTTCTGAGTAGACATGGTTAGGATTGCGCCCTCAGTGACTTTTTAAACTGCTAATTAGTTATAAATCAAAAAGCATGAATATTTTGAATTAACTGTTTTTTCTTTAAATTCAAATTGAGCCATCTAATGCTGGCAGGGCCAATCAACCTATGTTGCTTTTCACTGACTATTCAATACTTTGCTAGCTAGAATTATAATCAAAATTCATAGTATTTAGTATAAAATAATTATACTAAAACTTGATGCAATGTTTATTCATATGTACCAAACTATAATATGGAGGGGGGGGTTGGACTAGATGATCCACAGGGTCCCTTCCAACTCTAAGATTCCATGATCTATTTACTTTTCTCTGGTTTCTGTCATGACCTGCCACACCGTCACCTGCTGAGCTTTTGTTTAAGGTTGGAAAGGTTCAGGAAGACCACATCATCTTCATATCTTTTGTTTCTGGTGGGAAACCTGCAAGGCAAAACATCACCTGCAGAGAGTTTCTTTCAGGTTGGAATTGTTCAAAAAGACTCCAATCATCTCCATATTTTTTGTTTCCACTGAGAAACCTGCCCTGTAAGGCAATAAACCTTACAGAGAGTTTGCAAGTAAAATCACTGATTTCTCAGCTGTATATTTCTGCTTGACCAGTGCAAGTAGCCTCCACTTTGCTTCTGTAGCCAGCCAGCTTTATAAAATGTAAGTCACAGAATTAGGGCAGCTGTGAAATAAAAACTAGGAATTTCCTGACATTGAAAGGTTACCTTTAAATCAACTGAATGAATCTAGAGATCCTCACTGCCAACAATTGCTGGATGCAAGGAAGACAACTGTGGAAGACAGACTGGAAGATCATGTTCTCCATTCCACTAGCCAAGAAGTCTCCAACCTCTTTGGAAATTAATTTCCTTTTCCTTCCTTTAATTAGCTAATGTTTGTAAAGCATTCCAAAGATGACAAGGTTGATAAATAGTGTGTATAATTTAGTATTACCTCACTGGCGTGACCATTGATTTAGACCCAGATTATGTACTAAAGTGTACGCACATGGGTAAAAGGTTGGAGCAAAAGCTAGTTGTGCAAACAAACAAATTTGGTCTGGAGTAATCGCTATTCAGCACCCAAATCTCACAAGAACTGAGTGCTACCATCTTGGATCTCATCATACTGCATGCAATTTGGGCACCACCATCTTGGATCTCATGAAATTTGCAACAGCCAATATAGCAGTGCCCAGCTCAGCTAAAAAGAAGAGGATGTGGAGGTGTCACAAGAGAGGTAAGTTTAGGAACTTACCCATTTGGGAATCCAATGGGACAAGTACTGCTTCAGTTTTCATCTTTGTTCTTTCCAAACTTGGTTGCCCATATTTGCATTCCCTTTCTTTGCCCTAGTTAACTGCATTGTGTGGTCCTTGTAATGGATTTGTTGAGGAAAGGTGCTTGTCACCGAGAGAGCAACACCAGGGACTCAGTGTTCATCCTCTACCTAGAAGAGTCGCTGGAGCTGGAAAGAGCAAATGTTGAGAGGCAGGAGGAAGCAGCTAGCCAACCCATTGGTGCTGGAACAGCTGAACTGACCCAGGAGACCGCACAACACTGAATGGGCCAAACAGGAGCGCTGACCTATGGGCCTGACCCAGGGTTATGGTTTGTTTGTTATATCATTGTTATATCAGTTTGTTATATCATTGCCTGCAGCTGCAAGGAATTGAATATTTTACCATGACACTTCGGAGGAGGTGGTCAGATTGATGGAGTCCTTTGAGAGGGCCGCCTACCTACAGAAGGCAGACACCCAAACACTCCTCAGCTATGGAGGAACACCCCCAGGACTCCAAGCACCACACCCTAGCACACAATCACACCAACAGGACATGGAAGTGGGAAAAGAGAACAGAGCAGTGGTGGGCACTGCCTGGCCCAACAACCGGCTCGCTGGAAATGGGTGGGCCAGTGTCAAGGATCAGGGGTCAGGTCAGGGCCAGGGGTGGGGAGGGCACACTACCCATCCCAGCTGGACTCTGGAGGAGACGCACTGCGCGTGTGCCAAGGTTGGTGCACGCACAGTGCGGCAGGGTTGGGGCCCTCCCCTCGCCCCGCCCCTGACCCTCCCAGGCCCTACCCCAGCCAAGAAAGTACGGAGTGCAGCCTCAGAGCCCCCCTACACATGTCTCCTCATACATGCAGTCAATGGGGCTTACGCCCTGGAAAGTGTGGAGTGCAGCCTCAGAGCCCCCTCCTACGCATGTCTCCTCACACGTAAGTCCCACTAGAGCCAATGGGGCTTACTCCCTGAAAAGTGTGTAAAAGGATTGTATCCTTGTATCAATCCTAGGCATATCTACTAAGAAGTTAGTGCTATTATAGTCAATGGGCTTACTCTTGGGAAAGTGTAAACAGGACAGCAGCCTCAGAGCCAACCCAGAGACTGCTGCATTTCCCACCCTCGGCTTATACGTTGTTTCTTTTCCAGGATGTCCTGTGGTGGTTTTTCTGCAAACCATCGCATGAGCGTATTTATAGTCAGATGTCCCAAGAATTTGTTCCATAAAAGGTCTCTATTTACTGAGTCAAAAGCCCCTTGGAGGTCGATGAAAGCAGCAAACAAACTGGATTTATGAAAGATAGAATATTTCTCTGCAAAAAGAGATAAAAGAAAAGCGTGATCTAAAGTGGAGACACCCAGACGGAAACTTATTGTTCTATCCCTGGTAGGTTATTTTGTTGCGCCCAAGATGAAAGTTTAGTAAGGAGATATTTAGCACAGATCTTCCCAATACAGGACAAAAGGCTTATGGGACAATAGTTAGATGGAAGGGCGGGATTGTCTGTCTTGAAAATTGGGAGGAGAAAAGAAAGCCACCAAGCGTCTGGAAGTGTACCCGAGGTGTTAATCAGGGTAAAAAGAGATGCCAAAGGGACCGCCCACCAATCTGGATTGCATAATAAAACCTCATTAATTATGAGGTCTGGGCCGGGGGCTTTGGCAGGTTTAAGTGATATAAGATCATATATCTCGGCTGGATTAACAGGTGGCCAGTTGGGAAGATTGTAATGGGCACTGTCTGAGAGGGAGGGGGGAGGTTTCTAAAAAGTTTTAGAAAAATAGTCAACCCAGGTGGCCTCTGGAATGGGAGGGTGTATAACGTAGGGGGAACGGCAAGCCCTGGAAACTAAGGACCAAAAGGACTTGTGATTTTTGGTCGTAATGGCTTGTAAAAGAGAGGACCACTTCCTAAGGGTATAGTGGTGCTGTTTGTCCTGAAGCATTTTACGGCAAAAACATCGGCAGCAAAAGTAGTTGCTTAAATTATAGCTAGAAGGGCTATTACGAATAGAGTTAAAAGGCAAGGGCCATGAATAGGGACAGGTATTTTAAAACCTCTTATAGCCTGATTTATATTTTTGAATTTAAAAAAAATATTGAAACATAGGATTTTATGACTTAAATCTTCATAGATTCATAGTTTTTGAAACAAGTGTGCCCAGACAGAGTATCCCTGTAGCTGGCCACTATGCTTTAACATCTAGGGAGAAAATAGCTGTCCCTCCAGGAGGCCACTATGTTGGACAATCTATGAGGTTGCACTTACGCACAAGGGCCATGAATAGGGACAGCTATTTTGATATGCTTTACTGCATGATTTATTTTTTTTTGAATTGAAACAGGAGAGAAAAGCCTGGACAAGCCTGAGACATGAGAGACAGGCCTGAGCCAAGCTTCTCACTTGGTTTGACAGGAATGCTGAAGTGTGTGTGTGTGTGGGGGGTTGCGCTTATGCACAAGGGCCATGAATAGGGACCGCTATTTTGATATGCCTTACTGCATGATTTATTTTTATGAATGGAAACATAGGAGAAACAAGCCTGATACATCAGAGACAGGCCTGAGCCAAGCCTCTCACTTGGTTTGACAGGAGTGCTGAAGTGTGTGGGGGGAAACTCTCTGTCCATGTTCAAGGAGCCCACTGCACATTCCTGTTGTAAAAATAAACCATCATCACATCACATCTGGACATCTGCTGCTGTTCAGATCAAGCTATCCTGCAGCTGCTGTCCTTGGTACCCGGCCCTTTAAAAAACGCCCTTCTATTATAGCATGAGGGCCATATTTAGAGACAGTGTTCTGGGGTTGTTTGTAGGAGCCCCGTGAAAAGCAGCATGAATCTGCTGACTCAGAGTTCAAGGGGTCACCTGTGCCTTATATGGAAAAAATCATCAGCCTCCCTGGAGCCTTTTGAATGACTGACCTTTGATCTGAATTTTTTCAATGAATTATTTTCTAAATTCCTGTTTTTTCAAGGCATCAAAATGTGATGGCAAAAAAATAGCCTAGGCAATACTTCCAACTGCTGGCTGTCCTGAGCATTTACTCAGATGTCTTTTAGATGAAAAAATTGTAGTATATTGCCACTGCAATTTCAGGAATTTTATGCTAATTTGCATGTAGTTGTCCCTAAATATGGCCCGTATGCTGTATGGATTAATTTTTTTAATTTTTTTCTTGAGTCAGAGTTCATGTCTAGCAAATCTTGCCAGACAAATCTGATCTCCTTTTTTGATCAGGTTACGAGCTTACTGGACAGTGGCAATGCTGTGGATGTCATTTATCTTGACTTCAGCAAAGCATTTGACAAGGTCAAAGTTGTGCATGTCGGTTGATGTGCATGGGGGTTGATGCATATGGGGTAAGTTGCGCATGGGGTAAGTTGCGCATGGGGGTTGATGCGCATGGGGGTTGATGCTTATGTGGGGATAGCATATGGGGGGATTTTACTCCTGTGACGCGGGTATGCCTTTCGCTAGTTAAGTATAAAGTCAACTGTGCCTAAAAGTATAGCCAGACATCTGGAATAAATTGAATTGATTGTTACCACTGTATATTGTAGGTAATGTATCAATATTTCTATCATCTAACAGGCACCATGACGGAATCCATTATGGAAGCGAGAAGGCTAGAAATACCTGATAAAGTACAATTTCTTCTAGACATCTGTCGAGCAATCCATGAAATTGCGACCCATGTGGAAAGTATTAAGCCATTAAAACAGGCTGGGCGGTTGCTTTGAAATTCTTCAGAAATACTAATTCTCACATGGAATAAGGAAGAGAAGGAACCCTTTAAAGCGGCTCTTATTTCAGGAAGTGACTTGATGAAAAGATCTGGAGTAGAGTTTCTCAGGCAGGGAAAGAGAAGTTTTGGAGACAAAATTCATAACACGGCAGAGTATATAGAGTGGGCAGCAAACCTTGCAGACACATATTCTGAATTTGCTCGGTTTGGGGGCAAATGCTGCCTAGAAATAATCAATATAAAACCTAGGTTATTGGGCCATTCACTCAGGAATTTGCATGTTCCCATTGAAGATTTAAAATTAGCAGCGATGCAACTGGACAGTGGAAGGGCATTTTAAATTGCAGTTCTTGACCATTGAACTTCCATTGAAGTTTAAAAGTGTTTTAAATAATAGCTTTCTATTGAAGCTGATATAATGGCTAAATTAATATTATGGCAAAGTACAGTGATGCCTCACGTAAAGTATGTTTCACGTAACAAACAAAAATTTCTTAGGATTCTGCTTCATGTAAAGAACATGCTTCACGTAAAGAAAACATTCGTTAGCAGTTGGGGCACTGGCCGGCAGCCTGTTTAAAAAGCATCAGGGCTGCCTAGCGCACCTGACCATAGTGAAAGCAACACTTCCATCCTGTTCCTCCTGTGGCCAGATGTCAGCTGGGCAGAGGGAGAGAAGAGCAGTGGAGAAGAGAAAGCAGCTCAGGGCTAGCCAGAACGGAGCAGGGGAGAGAGAGGCTCAGGATGGAGAGAAGGAGAAAGTGGGGAGACACTTTGAAGGTGTCTTGGATTACAGCCTCCTAACCATGTCTACCTAGAAGTAAACCCCATTGTGTTAAATGGGTCTTACTCCCAGGAAAGTGTCTTTAGGATTGCAGCCTAAGTAGACTTCATAAGATCATGCACATTGAATGCATGTTTTGAATTCAATCCCACTGTTCTGTCATCATTTTTACATCCAGTTGATATTTTTATATGAATATTTTGGGGGGTTGTGGAACAAATCGTCTGAGTTTCTATTATTTCCTATGGGAAAATCCGCTTCACATAAAGAATGTTTCACGTAAAGAACATGCCTCCGGAATGAATTAAATTTGTTACTTGAGGTGCCACTGAAGGATATCTTGATGTGAACAGCAGCAGGAGAATGTTTTATTTTCAGTAGAGGAGTGTGCAGAGAGCTCCTTGAACATGTACAGAGTGTTTCCCCTCCCACCCCACACACACACGTCAGCACTCCTGTCAAATCAAGTGAGAGGCTTGGCTCAAGCCTGTCTCTCATGTCTCTCCATGCATTTGAGAACGCTGTTTGATTTAGGATTCCTGCCCCCAGATCTTGCTCAGGCAAGATGCTCCTGAGCATGGACAAAGTTTTTCCACTTCAGCAGCTCCAGTCCAAACCAACCCTTTTGTTGCTAGCAACCATAAGCTGGTCCTTGCTACACATGTCAGGGAAATGTCTTCCCCCAACTTTAGGAATTTGCTTTTGAAAGCAAACGGCTGAAAGATGATGGCTTGCATTCAGCCTCCTCTTTTGTCACGCAGAGAATCATTTTTCATTCCTCTTCCATTCCTCCAGTCTGTATGAGGGAAGGGCATTTTTTCTCATGGCACTAAATCTCAGGCTCCAGATCTGAGGAGACTTTCCTGATATGGTGTTTCATAGAACAGAATGGGACTACTTCCAAGTAGAACTGTTCAGGATAGCAGCCCTTTTTGAATGTGAATGAATGGATTCTCAACTGTATTTCCATATAATACTCCCAGTACTCCATCATCTTGAAGACCCCCTCCCTTCATGGTCTCCTCTCCATCTTTGTGATCCTTCATGGCCCCTTTTGTCGCTTAACCGCTACGGGCTGATTCTTGGCAGACAGCTGCCAGGTAAATGCTTTCCACGTAGAATTTGCTTCTGAAAGGAAAGGTGATGCTGCAATCACTGTTCTTTGCCTGCCTGCTGTGAGCCATTATTACAAATCAACAGATCAGCATTCATTCACTGTTCTCATATGGGAATGCTGCTCACAGACTGTCCAACATAATGGCTTCCTGGAGGACAGCTATTTTCTCCCTAGATGCTAGAGCACAGTGGCCAGCTATAGGGACGGATATTTTCTCCGTCTGGGCACACTTGTTTCAAAAACTGCTTTCTGAAGTTGAATCTATGAAGACTCAGTCATAAAGGCCTATGTTTCAATATTTTTTTTAAATTCAAAAAAATAAATCATGCTAATAAAAGGGCCACATCACCTCTCTGATACAGAGCAGAATCCTAACCATGTCTACTCAAAAGTAAGCCTCATTGTGTTCAATGGGTCTTACTCCCAAGAAAGTTCTTTAGGATTGCAGCCTTAGTCATAAGATCCCACAGCCCAGATTTCGTTAAGTTGGAGGTGATGCACATGGGGGGTTGATGCACATGGGGGGTTGTTGCACAGTGGGGATGTTGCACATGGGGTTTGATGTGCATGGAAGCATTGATGCACATGGGGTTGATGCACATTGGGGATGATGCACATGGGTTTTTTGCACATGGGGGGTCATTGCGAATGGGGTGGATGAACATGGAGATGTTGCGCATGGGGTGGATGTGCATGGGGGAATGGCGTATGGGGGAATTTTACTCCTGCAACGTGGGTACATTTTCGCTAGTTAGAGAAATAAAAGCACAGGCACAAAAAGTGTGGTATTCAATGGCATGATGCTTTTAGCTTTCTGTAGAATAAACATGTTAAAACAACTAAAGATGGGCAGAGATGAGGCAGGAGATTCTGTCAGTTCTGGGTCAATAAACATAATAAAGGCATATTGGCCTTTTTGCTTGCAAGTGGCTTTCTTGAGATCGCCCTAATTTCTCTTTCACTGAATCCATCCCTCAAAGAGCTGAAATGCCCCAGGTTGGGTATTTGTTCAGTCACACATGACTTTACGAATTCGACCTTGAAACAAGAAAAACCACCCACACACAATAACACAGCTGATCTCTGCTTTGAGTTAAGGGATATGTTGCCCCCAATAACAGAATAATTGCTTCATTGTCCATTGCTCATCTGCTGTTGGGAGAAATATTATGATCATGAGTCCTCCATCTGCTTTTATTTTCATAGCACTGTTTCAGCTTTGGATATTTATTTTTAAAAGCAATGCACATAGGCCATCATCTACAAGAAAAAGCTTTCCTTATGTCTTTCAGTGGCAGTACATTATTATGCTACTCTGAATTTGGCTGCAAATTGGTGGAGCCCCTTAGAGTACCACTGAAGCCTGCCTATTAACTTTCACTATATACAGCTTCTTTAATGTATATACATACACTATACACATATAACTCACAACTCACAAAGAGGAAATTGAGGCAGGTTTAGCTCATAATAGAAGGGTTTGAAAAGCAGCACCTGCCTGAATTCCCTCTTCTATGCAATGGTTAAAGGTGAAGGCACTCTTGTCCTCCATTGTATATAGTCACCCTACCCAAAACCTACATGCAATACTTCACAGAGGTTAGAGAGTGATTGGCCCAATCAACTAACATGGCAGGATTGCACATCAGGGAAGTCGAATTAACCCTAAAAGGTCAGTATGATAGGAGGGTACATGCCCAAGGGCCTTTAGCCCCAGAGACTGTGTTCTGTTGCTCCTAACTACTTCTGAGTCTAAACTTCTGGCAAAGTGACAGGGACCATATGATGTAGTCAGGGAACAGGAGTGTTTTATGGCCAAAGAAGGAGTATGAACCTTCAGGTGTCTAGGGGAGAAATATGCACCTGATGAGGTTGGAGGAGAAGTTGACAGATGATCAGAGGCACCAGGCAAGGGCATTTGACAACCGATTTAGGGATATCTTTTCCAACATCCCTGGTTGCCCTTCCCTAGCCAGTCATCACATCTCCACCAAGAAAGGGGGTGGCATAGCTCCCAGCATGACGCTGGTCCAAACATCTAGAGCAGGTCCTGCAGGAAGAAGTAGAGGCCATGAGACATGTGGGGGTAATCAAACTATCACACAGTCCATGGCATAGCCACAAAGTAATGGTCACAAAGCCAGACAGCACCACCAGTATGTGTATGCCGTAGTGCAGCCCTGGAAGAACACCTACAGAGGGTGCTTCGACCATAATGGATTCGACCATCCTGACATCCAAAACATCCCTCCTGGAGCATATGAGGACTGGTCTATCCCACAAGGAGGAGTGAGGAAGAGGATTAAAAAGAGAAAGGAGGCGAGAGCAGCCGGTTCTGGCGGGAAGATAGGTGACGGGATCATGGGTGCCAGCCGGCCTGGAAGTTCAGACTTTTATGGTTGTGGGAAAGTTGACCTTGAATGTATTGACTGACTGTTTATTGTTTCGGTTAAATGTGCTGTTAAGAGTACGGTGGTAAAAGTTCAGACGTTGCTTAACGAAATCTACTCCTGTCTTCTATTGGACGGCAAAAAGAGGCATGTAGTAGGAAGAATGGAAGGGGCTATGGATGCTCAGGGAAAGTCCTGGTCACCACCACAGGCCAGATTGGGAATATGGATGAAGTCTCGCTAACCTAACAGTCTAATAAGACTGTTGATCTGAAAGGTGCCAAATCTAGTGAAAACCTCAGGACGTGAGAAAACACATTACATGGTTGTGTTGTCCTGCTGTGCAGCAACAAGGAGTTGTTGTGCATGTCCATGAAAAAGGATGGATGGATGGAAATGGAATGAGAGTATGGGTTGGAAAAGTGTGGTTCAATCATCCTGGAAAAAAATCATCGTTCTGAAAAAAAACCTTCTTTCTTAGTGCTTGACCAGTTTAGAGTACATATTTGCAAAACTACAAAAAAAGAGATTTAAAGAAGTGAAGACTCATATAAGCTGTAATTCTTGAGGGTCTTATAAGCCAGTTACAGCCTCTCGATGTTTCCATCAACAAACATGAGAGCAGAGTGGAACAAATGGATGGCACCCTTTCCATCACACTGAAGCTGTTATTGGTTGCCTAGGATTTCTGGGCTTCCTCCTACAGAAGGTTGGGTGCAGTAGATATACCTAAATCAGGATTGATGTAGGTATGGCCTGAATCAGGATTGCACTGTTTGTAATATAAAAGTAAAAAGTAGAAGATGGTGAGAGCTCTTCCATCTACTCTGAAAGCTTCCAAGACATGACAGTTTTGTGGACAATTCCATGGAGTGAAGACCAGGCAAAAGACAGGTTGCTTTTTGTTTTACAGGGTGGATAATCTGCTGAAAGTGTGCATTGTACTGCAGTGCCACAACCAAGATGCATATTCTCTCCTGTGGTTCATCCTTAAATGAATTGCAAGACTATGGCTTTTATGATTTGGCTTCATACACATAACCTGCTGATCCCTGGACAAGACTGCCTGCCAATCAGCCAATCTATTCCTTCAGAAATCCCCTTAATCAGCTCATTAGTGAAGTCTAAGGCTACCAACACCCTGCTTGGCTGATTTTGTAATGAGGCTCAGCTGCCTCCTTTAGACCTAGACTGAGGGCAGACACATCTTGGCACTATGGCTGCAATCAGTGTGATGCAGAAGCCCATGTCCTGGATCATTGGTTGAGTGAGCTAAGTGGCATGTATTTGCTTGACAACTGGCTAACTAATTTTGGAGACGTCTCAAAGAACTGCAAGACAACATGCTTCTTCTCAGAAACATCTCATTAAACTTTGAAAGACACAAAACCAGAACACGAACCCCCAATTTGCTGCAAATAAAAAATCTTTGAAAGCTTGAGACATTGTTTGAGCCACCCATTTTTACACCTGACACAGCATTAGCTTGTGCAGGGACCAAAACTGGGGAAGCAAACTGACAATAGACACATGTGCCAGTAGAATTAAGACAGGCTGCAATTTTATTAACATTTTAAATTATTTTTCAATTCAGCTCCAAGGCAAAGTCATGCATGTTACTACCTTCTTGTGATAATCATAATAAGTGTTTGGTCGAGTTCACTGAAACTTTTTCTGAGCGTTTTTTAAATACATTGTAAGCTCCATAATTTCAGTGGATCAAACTGATAATAATTTAACCTACAGTTTTCTTTAGAGGCATTTAGTGGCCTTCTGCTTGTTGGTGTTATTTTTTACATACTAACCAAAGAATTTGCTTATTATTTTCTCAAGTTGTACCTGATTTTTTGTTTTTAGCCATTATTTTAACTATAAAATATACTGAGTGCTGTAACAGAAAACAGATATAATTATAATAAGCCATGAATGGCCAGATTCTATCTGGCTAGAATACATATGCTGGCACAATGACAACTGAACTGATGGTTGCCAGATATGGGTGCCAGATTTGGACACCAGCACAATATTGGAAAAATCATGCTGATATATACAAGACATCATTCAAGATACCAGCACAACTTCAGTGGTAAAGAGGTCAATAGAGATTAGCATGAGATGCGGAAGGGGTAAGAAGGAGCAGCCCAGCACTGTATCCTAACCACATTTCAGACAACAGGCATGCCTGTTTTATCATACAAAAGAGAACTGAGATGCTGAAATGGGGCAAAAACAATATGCAACTGTTCCAGGACAAGCAGCTCCTTCAATCCATATTGTTAAGATCAGAATGCCTCTAGGAGTCCCATGTGAGATTGAGAACACAATCCTATGCATGTCTACTCAGAAGCAAATCATACCCTAGGTGACACTCTGGATTAGACTCAGAACAATGGCACATTTTTCCAAATCTTTTCACAACTTTGAGTGGATCAGAAGAATTTTGCTGGAACAGTTTGGCCGAGTCAGTCTAAGGAGTGGAACAAAAAACGATTTTACAACAGCTTAATTCCCATGATTACCATATGGGAATATCGATGGGGAAAATTTTTCTTTGCACCAAACAGTACTGATGCCCTGCCAAAGGATATTATTGAGTTTGGTAAACCATCTTACGTTATGAACCAGAGTCTGCTTAGGGCCAAACTAGTTCTCTCCAATTATGCAACCCGCGTTCATGCGTGACAGCTTTGCTCATACACAGCATGAAGGGGGATGCTAAATGTGAGGGGAAAGAATTTGAGATGCTCAGGGATGCTCTAGGAGGATTTCCTGCTGCAGGCAGAGGATTGGACTGCATGACCTATTAGGCATCTACCAACTCTATGATTCTATGAAATGTTCTTTAACATGGGGACCATTTCAAGCACAAGAACCTCCCTTTGAATTCAGAACTTTCTGCAGGCAAAGGATAGACTTGCCACTAAACTACAGCTCCCTTTTCCAGCATCCTTCACTCAACCATATAGACTGGTATGAATCACCCTCTCTTCAGCTTTTTCACACAGGGTGAACCATTCCATTCCACCTCTTACTTGACCCTGGCAAGGCTGCCAAGAAATAATGCCAATTTTTGGCTCAGTTGGAGCCAGCCATGGTCTGCAAAAAGGTGAAATAAATCCCTACTTTTGGTGATGGAAGCGCCTGAGGAACGAACAGGACAAACTTATGAATGGTTACTTGGAAGTAACAATGCCATCATAACTATATTAAGCAGCCTAAGGGGTGTTTCCTTTGTCAGGAAAAAGAAACTTTTGCAGGTCTGTGGAGGAGCCCCTGAACCCCAAGAAGATCTAATGAGTGAGCCTGTCAATAGGAGGGTTGTCTGGGCCGAGGTGCTGGCGTCGACCGAGGGAGAACGAGAGACTTGGTCCGAGGGATACTGGGACATACTCCGGTTGTACATAAACAAGAAAACGGGGATGTACCCCGGGAAGCCAATTTCTGCCCGACCCAATCCAGGTGTCTCCTGCGCGATGGGGAGAAGGCGGGTAGATGACGGGCCCCGGATGGGGAGGGGTGGAGGTTGAGATATATAAGAAGGAAAACACTGGAGGCAGGGCAGCGTGCGAGGAGAGTTGGAGAAAGGGACCGTTGCTGTCCAAGGTGATTTCCCAGGCCTGGGGACCCAGGTCTGGAAGAGTCCTCCGATATACGCTGCAGAAGAGAGAGTAAAGAGTTAAAAGAAGGTAAACGTTTGATACCTGTTTACTTACCTAGAAGTTAGAGAGGAGACGTTCTTATGCTCTTCGTGTTGGATGTTGGATGTTGTAACCTGTAATCAAGAATAAGAACTGTAACCATTATGCTTAAGTGCCTCTGGAAAGAGTAAAACATAATCTTGTTGAAACTTTACCTACCTGCCTACGTGTCCTATTTTCAAGAAGGTGATATTCTCAATGGAGGCAAAGATGACCAGTGATAACAAAGATGAGATAGAGGTGGAACTGGTAAGCGAGACTGACAGTAGCAGGCATGACAAGGTCCTGACATATAATGTGTTATTTACCAGAAAACCGGCTCACAAGGAAATGGAGGACAATGGAGTATCTTCCAGGACACAAGGCACAGTCAGAATTCTCTATTCCACAATAATCTCAGCTGGTCCCTATGGCAGCACATCCCAACAGTCATTGAGGCTGGGAGCTTTATAGGATGGGAGCAGTTTTTACTTGAAGCCTTGTAAAAATCCATTAAGGTTAGTCAAAAGCCCATGTGCTTTGGGATGTCTATCAAATGCCCATGTGCTTCGGAGCTTCCCCCACCTAAGAGACATAAAATTGAGACCAAATATATTTGTCTCAAAAGGAGCTCTACAGAAAATGAATATGAAATGAAGAAAAAAGAACTTTTAGAAAAAGGAATAGAGCGCCAGTGGTTTCAATATAGACAGCGTTTGGAGAGATTTAAAATGGTTAAGAAAATGTATGGTTATGAACATGCTATGTTTTTATTAGAGTCAAATATATGTAGAAGAACATGTTATTACCAAGGGTTTATAAGTGTCAGGGTTCCCCCGACTTGTCGATGCTCTGTGCGGGTGGAGGACATCCCATCATCCCTTACCAGGTCTGACGTGCACCACGGAGGGACATTGGGGGTGACCAAGATAAAGGTTGGGCTCCTCATAAAGTATGTAAGCGGTGCATTAAAGAACTTTGTAATTGGTCCAAAGGCAAGATAAAAGCTTTTCAGTTTGTAATTCCTATGATGTGGCACAAGCAAAAGAATCATAGTGATGATTGATATTTCTGTTCCTGTGATGTAAAGGGGTACAATTCAAAGTGGAAGTGCACAATCACTATCCCAGCAAAAAATTAACCTTGTCACCTGGAATATACACTAATCCAGGTGAATATACACACTGGAATGCACTAATCTCGGATCCTACATCCCAAGAATTCATTTCACAGCAAGACAGCTTGCTACTTCAGGAGACCTGGACCCTGGATGACCCTCATTTTAATGGGTTCCAATCATGTGCAGTCAATGCTGCCCCCAGCAATGCTAGAGATCAGAATAAGGGGGGATATGCACACTCATAGCCACGTCTCTTGATGCGAAATCAAGTCTGGGAGGGACATTTAATCAAATGCAATTGCTGTACTTGTCAGCTTTGGTCAGTGGAAATTATTGATTTTCAATATATATTTCCCCTCCTTACAAAGTAAACCTCAAGTTTCATTCTTCTTGGTTGGGATTAGAGGAGTTTACAGAGGGTGACCTCATGAATAATATTAATGCACACATGATAATTGGAGGCGACTGTAACTCGAGAATCGGTCCCTAGGATCTTCATCTTTTTTCAAAGTATGGCTAGTACACATGCTCCCCTATTGAAGGAGAACTATTAATGAGTCGTTGCTCAAAAGACACGAAAGCAAACTATGCAGGCATCTGTATGAAGCAGATGATTGATCACGGACCTGCTCATTTTAAATGGTGACCAATTTTGGGTGACCATCCTGCAGAATTTATGTATCTAACAGGGGCTAGGATGAGCACGACTGATTATTTTAACATAACTCCAGATCTCCTCCCATATATTATAAAGATGGAGGTTATTCCCTGCTTTTCCAGCGACTACTTCTTGCTAAAATTATATTTATGAGCACCGTTCCTGCTGCTCCAGAAAGAGAGATACCATCACTCACTTCCCCTTAATTATATGGGGAAATTCTACTGCTGTGCCCACTGGAAAATCCAGCTGGAGGTCAGAGTGCATAAGCTGCTCTATTCTGGTGAATTTCAGGATATTTATAATTGTTTTTTTAAAGAATGATCCAGCTTCCTCACCCTAGGAGGTCTATAGAATTTTAACTGAGCAACTCTACCATCTGTTTAGATTTAAGAGACCGGAAGGCCAACACCATAAGCTTGCACACCACAAATCCAAACTGTGGTTTGATAAGGACTGTGTAATACCTTAAAAAGTACTCCATACAATATATAAGGAATACAAGTCCAAGCCAATTCAATTGGCCTTCTTCCAACAAAAACGGCTATATAAACAACTGCTGTCTTATAAGAAAAAGGCATCCAAAGAGGTTTGGTCCTCTTTAATACAGGCAGCTCAATCAAGGGACCAATCTGCCTTTTGGCATCTATTTAGACCATCTTTCCTCCCCAGACCAATTACATCAAACTGCCATATCCAACCTATCATATGGGTGAACTATTTTATGAACTTGAATAAAGATCCTGGTGTTGAACCTACCTGGATGCCGAAGATAGGGGACTTGCCTCCTTGGCCCCCAGTGACAGTCTCAGAGATACATAGCCTGATTACTCAACTGAAAACAGGTAAAGCTTCAGGAGAAAACCTGATCCTGGCTGAACTCATCAAACACAATCCAGAGTGGTGGACTCCTATGCTGGCCTCACTTTTTACATATATCGATAGAACAGCCCAAATTCCTGAAGACTGGAAATCAGCAATAGTGGTCCCTATATTTTAAAAGGCAACAAAAGTGACCCTTCAAATTACAGACTGGTCAGTTTGCTTAACATAATCAGCAAGACGTACGCAAAACATCTTCTAGGCAAATTACAGAATTGGGTGAATCAAAAATACCCCCTTGCTGAAGAACAAGCTGGCTTCAGAGAGGGCCGCTCTACAATAGACCAATGTTTAGTATTACAACATTTTGCTGAAAAATATTCAACTTGATCTACTTCCTTGCACGTAGCATTTATAGACCTAAAGGCGGCTTTCAACTCCATCCCACAAGATATACTCTGGAAGAAGCTAGAAGCCACTAACATCGATTGCAGTCTAGTACTTATCCGCACTTTACATGAGGGTACATCACTCAGGATTTGATGCAGTCTTAACGGTCACCTCTTCAACACAATTCCTACGTCTAAAGGGGTAAAACAAGGTTGCATTTTGGCACCTCTCTTGTTCAACGTATACAACTCCACGACCATCCATCTTTCTGACACTAATAGCCAATCCCCAAAATTGCTGGAAAGCACATAAATGCCCTTTTATATGCAGATGATGCTGCAATCCTATCTAGAACTCCAGTTGGCCTTGGAAGGGCCCTTAAGAGTTTATCTATATACTGCAAAGAAGGAGGACTGTTCATCAATTACCAAAAGACTTAAATAATGATTTTTGCAAGGAGACCCAAGTCAGGAGTCTGGAAAACTGATGGTCACAGGATCGTGCAGGTATCCTCTTATAAATACCTGGGGGTTGTTTTCCATTCTAGTGGTTCTAGGAGAGCTCATGGAGATCAAGTTGTCGCAAATGCCCAGAAGAACGCTTCAGCAATTCTACCCTTCTTCTGTACTTGGGGTGGACAATTTATCCCAGCAGCCCTGAAGCCTTTTAATGCCAAAGCCTTGGCCCAGCTTTTGTATGCAGCCCAGCTAGGACAATTTCCCAATAGAGTTCACTTAGAATGTGTTAAATCTAAGTTTCTCAGAGCCCTGTTTGTTGTTCCTAAATGTGTCTCCAATGCCTTTTTGAGATTGGAGACAGGACAAATTAGGATAGAAGCCAGAATTTGGATAATCATCTTGCCCAGGAAAAACTTATTATTAACCATAATAAAAGCAAAGTGGTGATTTTTGGAAATCAGCAGAAAAAGCACAAATGGTCCATCGGTGATACCCAGATTGAACAAGTTAAGGCTTTTAAATATCTGGGTGTCACTTTTAATGCCAACCTTTCTTGGACCTTTCATCTAAATGCGGCTAAACTTAAAGCAGACCACTCCACTCAATTATTATTAAATTTTATGAGATCTAAGGGGGGAAACCTTACGGCTCCTGCCTGGTCTTTGCCAGGAAAATTATCCCCCAATTAATTTTTGGGGCTGAAATTTGGGGTCATTTTCAAACTTCTATCATAGTGCCCATTCAAAACAATTTTATCCGCCTGCTTTTGAGTGTCCTGCGATCAACACTATCTTCCCTTATTAGAGCGGAAGTCGGCCTACTCTTGATTACAGCTCATTGTCATACAGCCCTCGCTCTATTCTGGTATAGATTAGTCTCCATGGAACCCTTCCGGCTTCCTAGATTATATTTTATTGAACAAATTTCCAACCCTGCATTTCATTCTTGGGCATCTATAGCTAGACCTATTTTAGAATCATACGAAATAATTGTGAGTGCCTTACTCTCTTATATTTCTTCTAGGGTCAAATGTGGGCTGAAAGACAAAATTTGTCTTTTTCACGTGAAACATGATCTTTGTGCCATTTTCAGCTCACCTTGTTCGTATTGGATATCACACTATAAAACAACTTTTGTTTCCGAGAATTACTTGTCCTGCCTTACTATCCCAGCTATGCTTAAGGCTTTTACTGCTCTCCGTTTTCAGACTATGGAGACCTTGATGCTGGAAGGCAGATTTAAAAGTATCCCTTATGCCCTCAGATTGTGCATCTGCAATACGGGGGAAGTTGAAGATATTGCGCATTACCTTCTAAGATGCCCTTTGTTTGAATCACCTAGATTACATTTTCTTATAAACATTATCGCTCAGTTTCTTATAAACATTTTCTTAGAAACATTATCGCTGATCTGATTTGCGGGCTTCTGAGTGGTGTAGACGGTGAAATTACTTTTAAAGTTGCTAAATTTGCCCTAGCGGCCAAAAACATCAGAACCAAATTTTTAGATGATACATGATTATTTCTCGGTTATTTTCAAACTATAATGTTTAGGTTTATATATTAATTATTCTGTTTTCTGTATTAGCAAATGAGATATGAGACCTCTTGCCCTTGCATACTTGTTTATTTTTAACATTGATTTTCTATTTATATGTTTATTTAATTGAGCTGAACTCTTTAAAGTTTTATTCAGATTTTATACCGATTTATGGCACTGTCAAACTTTTATTTTGTAATGACCTAAGGTTAAGCAAATAAATAACTGAATATAAATTCACTCTTAGCTGGATAATCAACTTTACCTGCTGGCTAAAAGTGCACTTCTGTCCTATTGGTCCTGCTGGACTCATCTTATTGGATGATTATAAATCCAAATGGACACAAGTGGTGGAAAAGAAAATGATCTCCCTGGGTCTTCCACTTGACCTATGTAGTATGGGTTGCGATCAGGCGAAAACAAACCTAATCCAGAGGATTTACGATATTGAAAGACAGCTTGATATCTTTAAGGTTCCAAGCTTCCCCATAAGTGAAGCCCGGCCCCTTATTAAATAAGGTAGATAATGTAGATAATATTATACTATAATAATGTAGATAATGTAAATAATAATATTTAAATAATGTAGAGGCTGTTAAATATTGTAGGGCTTTCATTCTAACTATATGCCACTGTCTTCCATCTGCTGTTCTGTAGGGGCGTTTCAAAAAGATCCCATACAAGGAGAGACTTTGCCCTTGTGGCTCTGAGGGGATTGAATCTACTGGGCATTCTTTTTCATTGCTCATTCTACAGAAATATTTGAGACACCCATTTAACACCCTTGACTAAGACACTACCTGATGCACCTAACTGTAATGTTATGAATAATGTTATGAATTTGCCATACATAAAAAGATGTGTAAAGACGTATAAAAGGCTCCATTGAAACCACTGAACTATTATAACCCTAAAATCTTTATTCCGAGTGGGTGCCAACAGATGGGAGCGAGTGCAAATTAGATCCATTTACTTTCCTAGTTCAATTATTTTGAATAACTATTTCGAACTTGAGTAGCAATCAACTGACTAAATCCTAAGCTTATTGTAATACCAAAGTGATTTTATGTGTTTTATGTTCTTGGTTTGTTTTTGCTGGTCTTTGACTGTTAATAAAGAATCAATTAATACATATTTCATTAATTGGACATAAGAAAAAAGATTCTTATTTTATACACTACAAACAATATGGAGAGAGAAAAGAAGGGGGTTCAAAATGCCATATTACCCAGAGAGAGAAGTCTATATCCAAAAGTGAAATTAAGCCCCTTGCTCCAGAGCAGTTAAGATGACTTTCCATAAGATAACACTAAAGAGTGATGTAACTGCATGGACCTGTAACTGCTATGGATTTTGCCAAGAGAGAGAAAGAGAGTCCCTCCTCCCTGGTGGGGCTTTTTCCTCACACCTTCTACAAAACATGCTCTGTTGAGACTACCATTTAGTCCTGTATGGACTTTATATAAGCACTTTTCCTACTAATTAATGGATATTGGCTGCTTTAAGTGTGGCATAACCAACCACATTCCTTCCAAGCCAGATTTCCATCAATAACTGTTTGCTGTGCTTAGATACAAATCTCCACACATTGCCTACCCACACGTCCCTGAGTCAAAGTGTTCACGGGAATACCATCCATTACTAGCCAGGACTCTGAAGAATGTTCCTTTCCTCACTTTTCCCCATATGGGGAGGCCTCTTCCTCCCGATGAGGAAGTCCAGATGAATTCGTGGTGATACTGTCCACTACGTGTGCGCACACTACTACAGGCAGAGTTACTGTGGGACTTTTACAAAGGTTTCTTTTAAAAAAAAATACTCGCCTGTCTTCTGTGGGACTTCTAGTGCTCTGTCTTTGCCTTTCTTGGCCCCACACCAGCCTGCAGTGTCATCTCCAGTAGCGCCCAATGTTAGTCTCTCCTCCAACAAAATATAGTTGGTGACACCAGGAGATTTGGCGATTGGGCACTGCGGATTGTGCCGTGATGCAGCTAGGGTGGGCCCAAATCCACCTGGGTCCTTGGTCAGATCCGGACTGCTCGAAAGGTTCCCGGCCAACAAACCAAAAATGTTACGGAAATGATGAAGGCCCAGACCAGAAATCTGCAGAGGGAGGTTTATTAAGCCGGCAGTCCCAGTCAAGACACGTGTGTCTTACAAAACGAACTGAGGTCCAGAGCAAATCATACATACATCTTTATACCTTTTTCTGGTCGCATACATGGCATGCATCACCCCTCCCCAAGACACCTTGATTCTCATTTATCACTTGTCAATCAACCAACAACAATTCCAACCTATTTCCCTCCTTGTGTTGCCAGCCTCCTGCTATATCTTTGAAGTTGCCTGGCTTTTGTTATCTATGGCAAGGTCAGTTTCCTGGGTCTCTTGTAAATTACTCTCCTCCTGGTGTGTGGGAGACGGCGGATGACCCCCCAAGAAGAACTTGACGAGGACATGATGTGGCTGGACATATCCAGGGAAGAAGGGGACTCTGAGTGCCACTGCGGTCCAGCCACAAGATACGTACCCCCCCCAATTCCACTGTGGGAGAAGGAGAGGCGTGAGAGGGAATCGGAGGCCATCGTGGCTGATACAATGACCCCAGAAGAGTGGCAGGAGATGGTTGAAAGAGACCAGAGGATGGAAGAAGAGAGGAAGAGGATGGTGGCAGGGTACTGGAGAAGGAGGAAGGCCCAAGCCCACAGAGAACCAGGGGGGTTGACTTCTGGAGTTTGCAGCCTGAGGAGGCCAGGGCTGGAGAAATGGGCCCAGCCTGGTGGAGAAATGTTCCTCCCCCTCCCAGACAGGAGGGATGGAAACTCCCCAGGGGGAGGGGACCCTGGAGGGATATATAAGGAAAAGAGCGGGAAGAAAGGGGCAGTGGGAGAGTGTGGTGCTTGATGCAACGGGGAGCTCTTACCTGTCTGTGGAGTGAAGGCCGGAGAGGACTTACCTGGTTTGGGACCTTGTTGGGTTAGAGACTGGTGTACTTACCTGTTATATGGGACTTGTGGGATCGAGTTATGACATATTACTGAGTTTACTTGTTGAACTGTAACCATGAATCGTGCCCCTCATAAAGAGGAAAGTAAAAGCGTTGTGTTGGAAATCCCACCCACGTCTCTGTCGAATTATTTCGGGGAAGATGCAGTTTTGAGTATGGGGGCTACCCCGTTCACGCACATCACCTCCCCCCACCCGCATCACATGGTGCAGGATGTTTCTCACATAATCCTTTATCTATGTCCCGGAAACTGGGATGTCTTGGCCTAATGGCTCCCATTCCCTTGAGGATATTCACACTTATCCTTTTGTTGTGAAAAGTGGGGCCCTGTCCTTACTGGCTATGAACTGGCTCATGAATGTTCCTCTAATATCAAGCCTGCCAACTTGATTCCTTGATTCTTCTTCTCCATCTAATTTCTATATCTATTTTATTTCTTTTCTATAAGACTTATATTTTTAACCCTTTCTGCCTCTATATATGTGCACAATCCTAAGCTTCTTAGAAGATTATCAGGTGCAAACAAAATAAGATGTTCTTTTTAAATTACACAGCTCTTAAAGTCTCATTTGTGTCTTGTTACCCATCATCCTGAGTTCTGTTTAGTCTGTGTCCATAAACTAATTATAATTATACGTATCTCAGTGGCCCATCAGATGCCTCAGGGAGCACATAAGACAACCAGAGACAACCACTCAGTAGTAAGCCCAATAGCCTCAGTGCCCTGTCCTGTGCTTGTCTACTCAGAAGTAAGTCCCATTAGAGCCAATGGCTCTAAGTGTGGGCAGACTGCAGTAAGTGTGGGCAGACTACAGGCTGGGAGTAAGGTCCCAGTTAGGCTAGCATAAATCTTGTGTTCCTGGAAAGTGTGGCTCGGCCTCCATAGAGCACATTTGAGTCAACAGTCTATCCCCCATGCTACGTATTTAACATCTACATGAAGCCGATGGGAGAGGTCATCCAGAGGTTTGGATTGAAGTGTCATCTCTCTTTTCCTCCTGAGTCCAAAGAGGTGGTTGAAGTCCTAAATCATTGTCTGGAGGTAGTGGGGGACTGGATAAGGGTGAACAAGATGAGATTAAATCCTGATAACACAGAGGTTCTCCTAGTCTGGAAGTCCTCGACTCGTGTATTGGAATATTATCCTGTTCTGAATGGGGTTGCACTCCCTCTGAAGGAGCAGGTCCGCAGCTTGGGGGTTCTCCTGGATTCACAGCTGGTCTTGGAGTCCCAGGTGGCGGCTGCGACCAGGGGAGCCTTTTGTTCAGCTTCGGCTGATTCGCCAGCTGCAACCATATCTGAGTTGTTCGGATCTGGCCACGGTGACCCACGCCCTAGTGACATCAAGACTGGATTATTGTAACACGCTCTACGTGGAGCTGCCTCTGAAGACAGTCCGGAAGCTTCAACTAGACCAGAATGTGATGGCTCGTGTGGTTGCTGGGGCTTGTTGGTTAGACTCTGTCGGGCCACTGCTTCAGCGGCTACACTGGCTGCCCATTCGTTTCCAGGCTGAATTCAAAGGCTGCCAAGCCCCAGGAACCCCCCCCCCAACAGCAGCTTCCCAAGCCAGAGTGACCAGGTCGCATCCCCAATGAAGGGGACAAGCATCACCCCAAAAATGGAGGACAAGAACATTGGAGGACAAGCCAAAATAAAAGCAACCACCCCAAAATGTAGGACATACAAGAAGAATGTAGGACACCCAAGGAAAATGGAGGACATCAAAATAAAAGCTAAACCCCTCCAAATGTAGGACATCCAAGGAAAATGGAGGACATCTAAGAAAATTGTAGGACATGTCAAAATAAAAGCTTAAAACCCCCAAAATGTGAGACACACAAGAAAAATGTATATTAATATAATATATAAATGTTACATTGATTTTTATTTTATATTGTACTTTATTATTCTATTAATTATATCTATTTTTGATAGATGCCCAGGTTTTTCACGATCACCTGTGTCGGCTTGGATTTATTGTCCCAATACTGTAGTATGGCACATATAATGAATAAATGTTGCTTCAAGTTTCAGTATAACTTTGTTTTTTATTAGGAAGGGTTGTGGAACAAATAATTTTGATATATTACACCTTGCAAAACATTTGAGTAACCATATATTTGACATAAAGTTTATTGTTGATAGTTCATAGTTTGTAGTGCAGTCCTGTAATGCAGGGAAGGCAGCAAGCAGCACAGGAGAACGGGTGAAGCTGTTGGCCTAGCAAGAGATTAGAATATTAGATAGCCAGAATATTAAATAGCAAAATAATAAAGCACATGATTATAGCTGATAATTGTTTGTGAAGACAAACATTTCTGATGGCTATTGATGTGCTGAGGAATAGCAGAAATAAACCATCTCTGGCTTTCTGCACAATAATGGGAAAAATATTCAGGCCTGCTAAACCAGAAGCACAAATTGCAAGTGATATAGTGTTCTCTTTCAGATAGATAAAATCTTCCCTTTTACAAGATTATCTTGTGGTCTGCCCATAAAGGAGCCTTCACATTAAGTCGTGTTACATGACTTATGGATGGGCCTAACCTCTCTGGGGTACCAGCTAACATGACGGCAGCAGTTGATGATGGAGGCTCAGCGGCAGAAGGCGGCAGAGAGCACCATACAGCAAAAGATGTATAAGGGAGCATTAGAAGAATATCAAGAAACTGGGGTCTTGAACAGTGTTCGCGAAGAGGCTCCCTGTGATAAAGAAACTTAGCTTTCAGATAACCTCCATAGGACTGAGGTACTTGCAATAAATCCTGGCCTTTTGCCAGTATCCAGCAAGAGTACTGCATCCCTCCTGGATATAGGAGGGGTGAGTCCAAAAGCAGGAACTTCTGATTATGTGCCTTTGCCCACACCACGTACCGTTGTGACTAAATCCAAGCTTCCTTTTGGAGAAGGAAGGGCTGATACTTTGGATTCAAAAGCCCAGCAGATGCCAGGAGTTAAGGGAAGTAGGCAAGTTATTGGAGATGCAAGGACTTCCACTGTGCCTACTCCTGAGGAATTGTTCAAATTGATTTATGCACAAAAAAGAATCTTAGAGCATCAGCTTCAAAGAGACCAAGTTAGGAGCAAGGTGACGAAACCAGTGCATGGTTATGATAAGAACTGGTTTCCTAAATGTACTAAAGACTCAGATCCCTTAACTTTCTTGCAGTTTTTTGAAAAGGCTTGCAAAGATCACAATGTACCCCAAGCCGATTATTGTAAAATTTTGCGCCTTGTGGCATTAGACTCTGTGTTAAGTCCTATTTTGGCTGAATTCGCTAATTTTAAGTTGTTTAAACAGATAACAAGGGAAAGATTGGCTGTAACAGCAGAATCTGCTAGACAAACTTTTAGGTTAGAAAAGAGAAAGCCTGATGAGTCATTTGCCTGGTATCAAGCCAGGTTGGAAAGACTATAATATTATCTGGTTAGAGGCTGCTAATGTAACCAATGTGGAACACTTGAGTCAATTAATTTTGAGAGAAAGGTTTTATGAGGGTTTAGACCCTGAGTTATATAAGTGGGTAGTAGCACAAAAGAAACATTTTGCCACTGATTGTGCAAGGGCTGCAGATGAAATTTTTTCAGACCAGAGTAGTTTATTGAAAACATCTAGAGAGCAACTAGTAAGTGCCTGGGGTAAGCAAGGCCCAGGAGGAGGAGGACAGCAAAAGACCCATTCCCCGGAACATGTTATACAACGGGGATCTACTGCTTTAGGAGGGTCTCTAAATAGGAGTAAAACTAACGCCCAGTTTGGGCAAGCCAATGTCTCCTCTGCACCACATTCTTTACAACAGAGCAAATCCATCTCTTGCTACTCGTGTGTGTGGGGGGCGGAAAATAGTTCGTCGTCTTTTACTAAGCCCCAAGGAGGCAGAGTAAAAATGATTCAGGGAGTACTTTTAGAGATGGTAAGAGAAGTTCAAGATCTCATGAACACTGTTGTGCAGTCTCAGGGGATCTGACAGGGAGGGTAAGTAGAGACCAGAGAAGAGTTGGGGGGAGGGTTAGCTCACGTAGATAGTTTATCCCCCGACCTGCTCGCAAAGCTCAGCTAAGTCCCTTGCAAAGCGTAGATATAGACGGACTAAGCCCTGAACAGGAGCCTCCGAGTATTTGTGTTCCAGTAAGGGATGAAGAAGATAAACAGTTGACAAGAACAGTTTTGTCGCAAGATTCAGTCATGCCAGCAGAACAACGTGCATGGATAGCCAAGTTGTGTCATGTACCTATAGTTTTATTTGATGAGCATATTAAAGTGCAAGCTTTTTTTGGATACAGAAAGTGATTTGAGTTTGATTAGGGAAGATTTAGTACCTATAGGCACCCCTGAGTTTTGCTTCCCTGCCCAAGCCTATGAAGAGCAACCTAAGTATCATAGGTGTGTGTATTTGTATACCGAACTGGGAGCATATAAAGGTTCCTATATATGGGAATAAAGCCAAGGAGCTATCGGGCTGTGGGTGGTGCAAGCAGTTAAGGCGCTGTGCCTGTTAACCAGCAGGCCAGGGTTCGAGACCCAGGTCGGCCCCACAAGACAGGGTGAGCTCCTGTCCTTAGTCCAGCTCTGCGACGCCAGCTGGATCCAATCGTATTGGCTCTGCCTTTCCATTGGACTAATTCAGTGGCGTGGAGAGGGGGGATTTGCTGTTTGGGTAACAACCTATCCTCCATAACAATCCAACCCAGGCTTTCGTGCTTCACATGCAGCGTATGCAGCGCCTTGCACGATACCATAGTCTTTCAATATTTATGGGAATCTTGACATCACCTGTGATTTATAAAGTCTAAACAGAATAAAAATTCAGCATTATGGCTCTTCAGTTCTTCTATGCACTCCCAAGCTTGCTTTGCCAGCAAGAGCAGCAAAGGAAGAAAAAAAGATTTTCATGAGGAAGCAACACCCCTTGCCCTACAGCTGCTTTTGAAAAACTCATGCAATCCTAACATGCTCCTAAGAAACTACTGGTTTGGCCTTTTGGTTCCAATTTATTATCATTTTATTTTTTCATATTTATATCACCCTTCCTCCAAGATGGACCTTGTATCTCCGCCTTTTCAGGGCATGTCCTCTGAGCCATGAATGGCACCACCTTTCTCTTCTGAGAAATCTTTATTGTCTTCCTTTTCCTTGTGAGTGAGCAGTATGCAATCTTCTTGTAATTAATGTTATATGTAGTAAGTTTTAAATTTAATGGTAAGTAATTTAGGATGCAGTCCTAAGCTCCAGTTGCGCTTGCCTAAACCCAATATATGTCCTGTGCAATTCTAAGGGTGTCACTTGGGTTACACCAGTGCAGACATGTGTTCATTCCTTAAATCACCACCAGAACGGGAAATCCAATAAGTTGTGGCAGCCTAGGTTGGGATTGCTCCCATAATATTTAACGCTGCTCTTTCACCATGAAAAAATTACACTAACAGTACTATGGTGTCAATTTGACCCCATGTTACTGAATGTGATATATGAGTATTTATATCGTATTTATATCCAGAATAGCTTGGGTTGAGGATGCAATTCTGAATAAACTGCAAAAAATGCCCAAGAACCATTGTGTGCATGTAACAGAACATGAACACAAGAGGAAAAAAAACACATGGAAAGTATTATGTGATCCATTTGACCCCACAATTTGTTAAATAATGAAAATAAAAAATAAACAGAAAAATATATAAAAGGTCATAGGAGCCTCCACTGGATCAGGCCGAAGGCCCATCTGGTCCAACTTCCTGTATCATACAGCGGCTCACACACTGCAGCCAGGTCACTAATCATGGTGTTTCAAAAAACCATATGTCAAAGATTAGCAGCACCAGATGACCCCACAGCAGGGTTAAATTAACCACATGAAAGCAATATATGTGAATATTTTTAGCTTTTATTGTCATGTCCTATGTTCTTCTCATGTGTCTTATATATATATATTGGGGGGAACTTGTACTTTTTGGGGTTACTCCTTATAGTCACCATGGTTGTACCTGATGTTGTAATGTCACCACAACAACTCTGCGAGGTAGAAGAGCTAGCAGTTGGTTCACCTGGATCTTCCAGGGGAACATCCAATTCCTGAACCACTACAGCATCCTGGCTCCTATCACTACACTGTAGGAAAATCTTCAAAGCCATTCATTTCACCATTCATTTCAAAGCCATTTCACCAACCCAGCCATTCCACTGTATACCATGCCAACAAGGACCATCAATAATTTGTGTTTGCATCTGCTGTGGGGCGGCATACGGTCAGCTTTGTTTCTGAATGTTTTAAACATCAGAGCCAATTTTTTAATGTTCATACTGCAGTATCTGGAAACTCTCACATCACCACATATCTCAGATATATGACTAGAGAGGCCAACTCTGACACATATCACCACTTCTGAACACCCAGGAGCATTTGAAAAGCACTGAATGCTGGCTTTTAATGTGATGCAGTAATGTACAAACCTAAGAAGAGAGGATCAAGAAGGTTACAACTTCTGATTCCCAAAATGTTTTGCTTTACAAATTTAAAATCAAACAGCACCTATGGATTGCCATTATGTCCTGGAAAACTGGGACTGTCATGGTTTTCAGGGACTGCATTTGCATGCTTACAGGTTTGACGGGGTTGTGTCCTGGTTTTGAGGAAAAGCATTATGGCAATCCATGTTGATGTAGAAGGGAAAGTTTCATTCATACATCCCTATGTACTGGGTATTGCCCAATAAAGTGTATCTGCTAGTACTGATGAGTGAAGAGTGATCGCGATCCCCTTTCCAGCAGGGCCACCACAGTCAGCACAAGAAATACTGTATTTACTCAAATCTAACTCTGACCTTTTCCAGCCAAATTCAGTCTCCAAAATCAGGGTGCACATTAGATTCGATGGTTAATTAGATTTTAGCAAATATGGTATTTTGATTATGAGTGTAGGGTGTACATTAGATTCCATGGCGCATTAGATTCAAGTAAATGCAGAACAAAAAAATAACATTAAAACCAGCTTCCAAGATCAACCTGTTTTTCCATTCAGCCACCCACACTGCATCCACCTTGCAAGTGGCAGCCCCTGGCATGACACAGCACAAAGTGTGGGGCTGCAGCACCACCTGCTGCCCAGCTTGCAAAGTACTGTGCAACCCAATGGCTGTTTTGCATGGATGGAAAGAAAAGTCCCCCCCCCAACCCACATTTTTTGCCCCTGCTACTCCATCCTCAAGAGATCTTAGACATCCCATTTCCAGTAGTAGCAAGAACCCAATGGGGTGATGATCCAGATTCTCAGGGCAGCCTCTACCCCAAACCCACCCCCTCCAGAAGAGCTTCTTAAGGAATGAATGAAGAGGAAACGCCCAGGGAAGGCAATGAAGGATGCTGGTGTCTTGATTTTCCAGCACTCACGTTGTTCAGCATCTGAAACACAAAAGCACAGGAGACACTCATCAGCCTGGCGAAGGGCGGATCCTGCCACCCTTTGCATGAGACAGATGCACACCCAGCCCTCAAATAGGTTGCAAAAACCATGCAAAACCACTTTTTGCAGAGTGGGCTCCACCCTGGAAATTTGCAAGAGGTTGCAACAATATAGCCACAACTACAAACCACTAAAAAAAATTCAGACTTCAAAAGGGGGAATCTTGCAATTGGGGGCTATATTTTGCTATTTTTCTAGCAGCTTTCCCCCCAAATTTAAGCAATCAGAAGTGAGAATTTGCACCGTTTTAGGAGCCACTGGGGAAAAAAATCACAATTCTCCATCTCAGATTACTAGGAACCCCCAAACCATGCAACCAACACCCCCAGCACGAGATCCCATTGCTTCTCACCTCTGGATTGATCTCCATAGGTTGCCAAGCCATAGTGTCAATTGTAAGATCAAAACACAGACACACCTCACACTGTGCAAAGAACTGCTGCTCTGGAAAGGTAAGTGCCCGCCCACCCCTTTTTATAGGGCTCCAGGCCTGACTCATTGCAAGGAGGGGGGAGCTGGGGAAGAACCATTCCAGGCACATGGATCTCTGGTGGCTGGGGATGGTGCATCATCCCCCCTCCTCCTCCAAGAAGATCCCCAATCAAGCTATCCTATGGATGGCTGGTTGCACAGCTGAGCAGCATAAATTGCTGTTTTAATGCACCCTGTTATAAACCAGGAGGTTAGTACAATCCTCAGGTCTGCTGATCTCTGGGAAGAAGTTGCTAGCAAACCCTCCCTTGGTATGGAGAGCAATAGGGGAGTAGCATGCAATGGGTAGATCCCTGGTGCAATGCCAGGAGTGCATGATTGCACCACACACAGTTTCTGTGCAATGCAACTTTTGCAGTTTGGCAGTCAGGGGAAAACAACTGCTGGCTGCAAATGGTTTTACACTGTGGAGATCTGCACACTTTCACAAAAGCAAAAAAAAGTGCATGCATGTGAAGTTCCAGCCTGCAAACTCTGCTACAAAGTTAGCAAATTCAGCATGCAAAGAAATAAATAGCGTTGCCAGTTTTTTTCCTCCAGCAAAGCTTGTGGGCACCTTGATGCTTTTCTTATGGGTGCATTTAAATGTTGAGAAAAGCTGATCAGGGTGACCATAACCCCATAAAATGAGGACAAGGCTTCCCCAAATGTAGGACATCAAAGGAAAAATGTAGGACGTGTCAAAGAAAAGCTCAAAAGAAGCACAGCCAGAGCAAATGAGAGCCAATTGTGGTTGATTCAAACACTGAACTATTACATGTAACATACTATTTATTAAATTCTCATAGCTTCTCATAGCCCAATGCTGTGCTTGTCTACTCAGAAGTCCCACTAGCGTCAATGGGGCTTACTCCCAGGAAAGTGTGGGCAGACTGCAGCCTGAGGGAAATAAGATATACATCCCTCAGAAGGAGGAGTTGGCGGTTTGCCACGCTTTTGAGAGACTACACCCGAGAAGAGCCGTTACTGTTCCCTCAGACCGTTACTCTCCACAGAGACGCACACTTAGACTGAGGCGCACTAGTGTTAGTGTGACTGAAGAAATGGCCAGCCAGAAAGAGAAGCCAGAGACTTCGGCCCAACCAGGGTGTTACCTCTTTAGTAAGCAGCAGCTTCTCTGTCTCTCTATACGTCCCGCCCCCCCCCCCCCGTTAGTGTCCTGTGGAGGTCCTAGAGCAGCGGTTCTCAAAGAGGGGGTTGTGACCACGATCACATGTCCTGCGAAGAGAGCAGGGAGGGAAGCCATGGAGGGGTTCTCCTTTCTCCCCCCCCCCACTTCCCTGCCCCCCCCTGGCCAGGCAAGTGGCAGGGAGGGAGGGAAAGGTGCCCCGGGCGAGTGAATTGCTCCCCCTGGCACCTCCAGCTGGACAACTCTTCTTCCCTGCCGCTTGCCTGGCCCTGAAGGGGCCAGGGCTTCTTATTTCTGACCCCCGCTACTGATCCAGTAGGTGGAGGGGCAAGAAACCCCCCGGGGAAGCCCTGCATTGCATGTGCGCCAACCTTAGCGCACGAGCACTGGCTGAACAGCTGGGCCAGGCAAGCGGCAGGGAGGGAAGGAAGGTAGCAGGGAAGTGCATCAGGGGTTTTTTTTGTATAGTTGTAACCAAATACAATCCAGCTGAATGTACATCTGTTCTCTTGCAGACTGTGATCTGAAGCATGATAAAAAGTTCATCTTTGCAGAAACGGATGACAAGCTGCATCATAGGATAAAGCTTTACAATGTAACTGTTGAATTTGGAACATTCCAAATTGTATTTACAGTTGGAGTATGGTAGGCAGAAACCAGTTATTAGAAGTTATTAGAATTTATTGGAATTTATTTGACTTTATTTGACACTTTTAAATTCATGCTATGAGTCCCAGGCAGTCTACAGGCAAGAAGGCTTCAATCAACTTTCTCAGGCTCCCCAAGATAGGATTATGACGTCACAATGCCTGCCTCAGCCCTCAGGCTTTTGATGTGGTCAAACTTAATAGTCCACTTAACCTCAATCAACTCCCACTCTCTCCCAGGAGAAGGGATTATGACATCACAATGCCTGCTCATAGAGAGCTGTCAGTCAAAGCATTATTGAGGTTAGCGATGATTAAGCCCACTTGAGACTTCTAAAGCCTGCATATCTCAAACAGAAACGCTAGGGGAATCCCCGCTTTTCGTCCTCAGCTGGCCCCGGAGCGCTAATAAGAAAGCCTGATATGAAACAGAAAGGAAGCAGCATAGCAAAAGGAAGGAAAACAATGCAGCGGAGATACTGATTATCAGATAAGGCGGAGGAACTTGCCTGGAGCCCAAAAGACAATAAAATTAAAATAAATTTTATTTCCTTTTTCACATGAGAACGGAAGCCTAGATGGATCAGCCAGATGTGAAGCCTATATGTGCTAGATAACAGCAAATGTTTTCTATTATAAAATGTGTAATTATAGATCCTACCACGCCCTGTTCCCTTCCACCATCCAGGAAGCCACTGGAGATAAAATCTTTATCTGTACGAATTCTCTTGTCATGAACAGAATAATCTCTTTATGAATGATGTGCCTACGTGACAGTTAAGCTATAAAAAGTTTGTACAATTTGTGTAAGGTGCTCAGTCTTTTTGGGAGGCAGAAACTCTGCCCGGCTGTAGTCTGAAGCTTCAATAAAAATTATCTTTTGCTTGCATAAGCCTCTTCTGGGTTTTTCCTGTCGGTACCAATCTCATTTCCATAACAGTAGATTACAGATTTTAAATTGAAATTACACTTTTGAAATCTTCCTCCCACAGATGAGTCTAGAACCAGGAGCACAAGATGAATTTCATAAGGTGCAGGCCAGAACTTATGATGCTCAGCATCAAAAGCATAACTCTTGCCTGGACATTCTGCACTGGGAATACCAGCTGTCTGTGAGTACAATTCTGCACTGGAACAAGCAGCCCTGTGTTCCTCTCCAAATCTTACAAACTTTCACTGATGGATTCTCTTGTTCTCAGCTGCAGCTCGGGGGCGTGGAATGATCTCCACCCTTTATTCTAAGGCTCAAACAGGGATCAGGACCCGTCCAAATTTTGGGGCAACACTTTGTTACTCGAGAGGAGTCTTTTTCCAGCTCAGGCAGCGATTCCAATGACGCAGTGGTGTTGGTGAAGTATGTAATTTTGACTCAGGTATATAGACTACGTGCCCAGACTATGTATTTTCCTTGTGCAAGTAAATGAATTCTTTTTTATCTTATAACCAAATTCAAGGAACACCGAAAAAGGTATCATCTTTGCTATAATTTCTTGACAATTATTACATTGTGATCAGAAACACACAATGTTAAATCAGAAACACATTAATTATATAAGACGGTCCGGAAGCTTCAATTAGACTAGAATGCGGCAACTCGTGTGGTTGCTGGGGCTCGTCGGTTCGTGCTGCCCATTCGTTTCTGGGCTGAATTCAAAGTGCTGGTCTTGACCTTTAAAGCCCTAAACGGCTCGGGTCCAGGGTATCTGAGGGACCGCCTTCTTCTGTACAATCCGACCCGTCACCTAAGGTCATCTGAGGGGGCTCTACTAACTGTGCTGCCACTAAGAGATGTGAGAGATGTGGCAGCCAGAGATAGGGCCTTCTTGGTGGTGGCACCCTGACTTTGGAACTCTCTCCCCTTAGAACTGAGGAATGCTCCCTCAATACAGAGCTTCAGGTGGAGCCTAAAAACCTTTTACTTTAAAAAAGCATTTTAAATGGGGCAGAGGTTGGGGCAGTTTTATTGCTCTTTTACTGTTTTTAATAAGTTTTTAGCCTGTTTTAAATGTTCTCAGTTTTAACCCTAGAATGCCCTTCTGGATCGCGGATCCAAAAATTGGTTGTTTTCTTGTTTTTTTAATGGAAGTTATTCTTACTATTTTACAAGATTTTGTGACTTTCTTACTATTCTTACTATTTTACTATTCTTACTATTTTACAAGATTTTGTGATTCCTCTACTTAACCTGTTATAAATCCAAAAGCATGAATTTCTGGAATTAGTATTTTTCCTATAAAATCACTTTTTTTCTTAATATGACCGGCTAGACTACTAGTTCACCATTAATATTACAGTCAGTACAGGGTTGTAATGGGTTAATCTAGGGAGTTCAGTGGCCCACCTGCAGCTCTGTGGGAACTTTTCTCACCATGCAAATGGTATAGCTTGCATTCCTTTACAAGTAATTGCTAATTTCCCTTATCTTTGTGAAAAGGAAGCTCTTATGTTTATGAAAAGATGCCTGTGACAAGGAAATAAACAAACAGTATCCCATGCTATTTAACTGGCCTGAATATTACCTCCCATCATTGTGCTAAAGTAGTTTAGGAATCTAAAGGAAAGAGGTGACAGGAGATATAATGGACTCAGGAATGCCAAGGAGCGTTGCAAGAACTAAAGAGGGCCTTGTGCAACCCTCCGGTACTCATGGCACCCGATTTCTCTAAACCCTTTATCGTGCATACAGATGCCTTGGGGAAGGGCATGGGGCAGTGTTGTCTCAGGAGAGTGGCGACGGGAAGAAGCCAGTACTCTTCCTTAGTCAGAAGTTGAACCGGGCCAAACAAAACTACGGTAGAGAAACTCTAGCCATAAAATGGGCTGTGAACACATTAAGGTACTACCTGCTAGGAGCCCCATTCAAACTGGTGACCGATCACGCCCCACTTATGTGGCTACAAAGGATGAAGGACTCGAATGCAAGGCTAACCAGGTGGTATTTGAGCCTTCAGCCCTACGCCTTTGTCGTCGAACATCGAAAAGGGGCTCTGCATACTAACGCAGACTTCCTATCCCGGCAGGTGGAGGATGCCCCGTGGAGACCGGGAGAGGTAGCTCCCGTCTTACCGGGGGGGGAGTGTGGGGGACGACAGATGACCTCCCAGGAAGAACGGGAAGAGGACATGATGTGGCTGTACATATCCAGGGAGGAGGGGGACCCTGAGTGCCACTGCGGGCCAGCCACCCGACACACACACCCCCCGGATCCCGCCGTGGGAGCTAGAGAGTCGCGAGAGGGAAGCAGAGGCGATAGTAGCCGATACCATGACGCCTGAGGAATGGCAAGAGATGGTGGAGCGGGACCAGAGAATGGAGGAGAAGAAAAGGATGCTGGCCGGCTATTGGAGGAGACGGAAGACCAATGCATATAGAGAACCGGGGGGGGGGCTGACATCAACAAGCTGCAACCTGAGATCGGGCTTGGACCATGGCCTGGCATGGTGGAGTAAAATACCACCCCCGCCGAGGCAGGAGGATTGGAAGCTCCCCAGGGGACGTGGACCCTGGAAGGATATATAAGGGAAAAGAGCGGGAAGAAGGCAGGCAAGGAGAACATGGTGCTTGGTGACAGTAGGAGCACTTACCTGTCTGTGGACTTGAGGTTGGTGGGAGACATACCTGTGGGAAGTTATTGGCCGGGAAGATATACTCACCTGTTGTGAGGAAGTTGCGGGGCCAAGGTTGAAACCAGTTGTTGGATGTTGCCTGTTTATACTTTGTAACAATGCAAGGGACCCCTCTGACAGAGGAGAGTAAAAGTGTTGTTCTTGAGATTCCACCCACGTCTCCGTGGCATTATTTCGGGGAAGATGCAGTCATGAATATGGGGACTACCCCGTCGACACACATCACCTCCCCCCACCCGCATCACAAGGCTCAACAAAATAAACAATGGTGGCAATTGCCAGACAAAAGATTGCTCATACCACATCAGGAGGTAGCAGGCCTAGTTGATTCTTACCATCAAGGTACACATGCAGGAGCAGAAGCAATGTATGAGGCCATTAAGAGGCATTTTTATGCTCCCAATTTATCTACCCATACCAGATAGTCCAAAATTGCAGGGCCTGCAAAATTGTTAATCCACGATCAGCCAAGCCTTGCCCACCTGGAGTGTTAGAAGTTGGAATTGAACTATGGAAGTACTGCAAATAGACTTCACCGAAATGCCAAGGATTGGTCAATATAAGTATTTATTATTAGTGGTATGTACTCTAACTGGATGGGTGGAAGCCAAGCCAACTGAAACAGAGAAGTCTAAAGAAGTTGTTAAGTGGCTGCTAGAACAACACATACCGGTTCATGGCCTTCCTAGGAATGTGAATTCAGATAATGGGACTAATTTCACAGCTCAGGTGGTACAGGACACAGCCCAAGCTCTAGGAGTCCAATAGAAACTACATGCAGCACTTAGGCCTACGTCATCAGCCAAAGTGGAGCGCATGAACCAAACTCTTAAAGGGATATTGACTAAATTATTAGTGGAAATGCAAGGAAATTGGGTACAATTGTTACCCCAGGCATTGTTCAAGGTGCAGAACACTCCACATGGCAAATCTAACACCATTTGAAGGGATGTATGGGATGCCATCTCCTATATGGAGGCAATTTAAAATTCACAAAAATAGCCATAGGATTATACAAAATTGGGCAAATGAAATAAATAAAATTAGAAGACACTTACATCAAGATATCCCTTTGAATGTCATAGGCCCTACTCATGATTTTGAGCCTGGAGATTGGGTACTTGTTAAAAAATGGAAGAAAGAACCGTTACAGCCAATTATGGGGGGATCTTATCAAGTGATTTTAACCACTCCGACCTCAGTTAAATGTTTAGGAATCAAGGCTTGGGTCCATTACACACATCTTAAGAAGACTCAGGAGCCGAGGTCATGGAGAGCAGAACCGAGTGGAGACCTGAGGGTGCGTCTGATTGCTGGAGATCCAGAGTCCTGAGTAGCAGTTGGACAGGTGATTAGCACGAGGACGAAGAAAAGGAGGGCAGGCACCAACGATACCAAAAGACTACACGTTGGCAACGCCCCCCTCGAAGACAAAGATGTTGTTTATATGTATATCTATGCGTGTGTATAAGACTAATGCATTGCAGGAACAGATAACAGCAAAAGATATTATTACAAAATGGGGTGCACAATATGCAAAATTATTGGGTTGGATTGGCAGAGGCTGTAGCCAATATAACAAATGGTACCCAGCCACATGGATGTTGGGTTTGTACTGTAGGATGTACATGGGGGATTGCCGTTGTTTCCCCGTCCATTAAACCTCCATCAGTCGAAGCTGGGATTTGATTTCCACCTGATTTTGTTTTTGCTCCCTCTCTGCCCCATGATGGCCAAGAGGCCTGCCCCTCCTAGTACCTTCCTCGTTCTAGGTGCTGTTTAAAACCCCCAAGTCATTTTTGCCTATTCATTTGTGGGGAGCAGTAGTGACGCCCCTGGGAAATTTTTACCACCTTCGACCATCCTAAGCTGACTTTTGGAAGTTTCTTATTTCCTTTTAGCCTGCATTTTACTGACCATTTCCTCCTTTTCATACCTTTGATTGCTGTCTATGCACATGCTAAAGAACAAGTTCTCTTTGCCTTGAGGTAGGATTTTCCCATTGTTCATGGGTTCCTGACCCTGTCCTGACCCTGTTGATGCATATGCGAATATAATCTGGCAACCTTGCACCTCACTGTGCCAAACCATCTCTACTGCTGAATTTCCCAACAGAGTGAGAAGACTCTATATTTCCATACATATTGCCTATATTTCCACTTCAGCTCATAATTAATGCTCATATGTCTTTCTTTTTCATGAAAACATAAGGCAATGTGGAGGCGGGTATTAATTTTCAGTGATTTTAGTTTTACTTGCTGAATGATTAATAAATGAGGATTTTTGAATCAGATTTTGATTATTGTCTCTTTGTACATCCTAATGAATGTCACTTAACACTTTAAAAGTGTTATGACAGTTTTCTTATGTGCTTAAGAGTGCTTATGACAGTTTTCTAACAGGGGAATTTGGTTCCCACTTCAACCACCCGGGAGAGTCAAACAGCTTTGACTGATGGAGCGTTAAACAGTACAACTTTAGTGTATTTTAAAAAGTGGGAAGACCCATACAATAATACATTTCAGCAGGACACTACACTAAAAGTGGTTGCAAGGACGGGAGGGTTGTGTATTCAGTGAATACCAAAAGGAGGTCATCGAGTAGGACAGGCAAAATGTAATCATACAGTGGCATATAATGATGAACAGTGTAAAGATAGCGATGGGACAAATTGTTATAGTTCTGACAGTCAATCAGAACCGATTGAAATGCCTGCTTGTGACCCATCATTAAGAGGTGCATGGAAAGAGATCTGGAATGTCACTATGAATGACATTTGTGGATCTGCTTTTACACCTGACGGAAAGTCAAATGAGCAAAATGCCATGTCGCCCTGGCTTCTTTTGTCTTAAAAGTGTGGTTGTTGGAGCGTTAGAACCTTCGGGTATGAGAGCAATGGATTGGGGTTCCCCCTATGGTGGGTGTGTGGAAAGTATGCATATAGGCCATTGCCAGAAGATTGGACAGGATCTTTTTTGGCTTTTTTAATACCCCCAATGTGGGTAATTCCAAGGCAACCCGCACATACTAGATTTAAGAGGGACATAGAAATCTTGCCAGGAATAGCAATTGGAGATCAGAAATGGAGACAGGATGAGGGGACACCAGAACGGATTGTCCAGCACTATGACTTCGCATCTTGGAATCCAAGCAAATTAATCTCAGGAGCCCGTGATCTGACATATAACCTGAATCGAATAATTAGGTTACAGGCAGTGGTCCAAATCATGGCAAACCACACTATAAGAAGCTTACGGATGATAGCACAACAACTTGATGAGTTAAGAACAGCGACGCTGCTATTAAAAATAGGATTCAATTACGTACTAGCAAAACAGGGTGGATTATGTGCAGCAATAAGCATATGTAAGGAAGCGTGTTATTTCAATATTTCAGATTATAGTGATGCAATTAGGAATTTAGATACAGAAATAGAAAAGGTGACATACGTTCCAACCCAAACCTGGAAAGGATGGGATATGTCATGGTTAACATTATGGCTCCCTAACCTTGCATTAGTCAAAGGATTTCTAGGAACAGTTCTGATTGTATTAGCTTTGTTGTTAATTTTACCATGTTTTCTTCCATTATGTATTACTAGTTTACGTAACAGGAGTTGATTCTATGATTCAAAAATGAACAACAGCTCACGTAATGGCTTTATACGCTCCATTAACACGAATTAAAGTTGAATTAGACTCAGAAGAGGAAGACAATCTGGCTAAATAGAAACAAAATTATAATTTAAGGAGGGATTGAAGGATGAGCTAGAAGTTATTAACTTGGAGAAATTAATAATTTGTGTACCTTTGAATAAAAGTATAATCTGTGTATCTCTGAATAAAAAGTGTAAGGCCAATATTTCTGAATAAAAGTATAACCAAGGCAAGTGTTTTAAAGAATAACCAAACATCTGGAACCAATTGCTTTAAGAGTATAGCTAAACATCTGGAACCAATTGCTTTTATAGCTAAACAACTGGAAACAACTGAGTTGAAGCTTATGTAAACCAATCTTACCTGGGAGTGCAGCCAAGTCCAATTTGGGATGCTGTGCTTGTCAAAGGTGATTAATTATGGGCAAGTTTAAGGAATATTGTATGTCATATTATGTACCATATAAGTTAAACCATATGTCTGTATGCATGAGGTAATGTATAGCCCATATAAGCTAAACCTATGTGTGCATTAGGTAATGCTTAACCAATGGTAGATAAGTAATGAACAAAGGAGGCCAATCACAATATGCATTATGTAATGTTTAACCAATGGTAGTTAGAATAATGTACAAAGAGACCAATCAAAGCTTTGTAAGCCAAGTCTATGGCTGAAAAATGTATAAAAAGAGCTGAGAACAAAGAAAGCCACCACATTTTACCAGTGTATTGCTGGAGTGGTCACTCAGTACTGAGTTGAGTAAACTTTGACCTCCTCCAACCATCCTTTTATTTAACTGGAAACTGGTAACAGTTGTACCGGATACTCCCTCCCGTTAGAACTGAGGAAAGCCCTCAATACAGAGCTTCAGGCGGAGCCTTAAAACTTTTTATTTTAAAAAAGCTTTTTAATGGGGGCAGAGGTTGGGTGGCTTTTGTTTTATCATTTTTTGTTTTTATTGTTTTTAGTCTATGTTTTTAGCTTGTTTATCTAATTCTATTTTAATTGTTTTTCATCTGTATTTATTATCAAATTTTAATGGTGTTTTATTATTTTTTAATTGCTGCTTAGCCGCCTTGAGTTCCTTCTCGTTAGGGAAGAAAGGTGGGATATAAATTTAATCAATTAATTAAATTAATAATAATAATAATAATAATAATAATAATAATAATAATAATAATAATAATAATAATAATAATAATAATAATAGTTTATCTTTCAGAATGTGAACTTACTTCTGATAAAAAATTTGTATTTAATTTGGATGACCCTAAGAACATTCATAAAGTTACATTAAAGATGGTAAGTACTGAAATTGTACTGTGAAAAACACAGATTAGCAGTACATTTAAAAGTCAAATACTAAATAAGACTTTTCAACTGTTCCTTACACAGGTTAGGTTGCTCTGAAGCACTGCATAAAACTGAGGTGTGCTCTAAGAATTTTAGAGGAAAACCTCAAAGTTTTACTTTAGCAAGCCTTCAGAAGGATTCCCAAACCTCTGTAAGTATATTGTTTGAAAATAAGCCAGGAACTTGTCTTTGAGTTTTCTCATTGTTTGGGATTCCCCACCGTTCCCAGAGGGTTAGATCTTCAGGTTAGGAACTTAATTTTTTCACTAATTCCTACTGTTTTTAGATTCAGCTGGGAGGTCTTAAGCGGTTTCCCTGTTTATTCTCAAGTTACGGCAATGATCTGGTCCAAGTAACAATTTTGGGGCAACACATGATTACTGAAAAAATACAAACAGGGGAGGACCTGGAATCTGATTCGGAAGGTGTGATTTTCACAAGGTTTTAGTATATTTGTATCTGTATATCTGTTTATCTGTATATCTGCACCCTGGAAGTACTAAATGCATTATAAGTTTGTTGTTCTTATTTACAGGAATGAAGAAACACCAGGAAACAAGGTTAGTTTTTCTTTCATCTTACAATCATTAATGTAATGTAATGTTATGATAGTAAATTATATAGCAAAAAACAATTTCAGTTTTCATTGGCAGAAGGCAAAACTAGACTCAGAAATGAAGACTGAAGAGCATCCGTAAGCCGAAATACAAAAAAACCTTCAAATGACTAGTCTGCTAGTGTGATATATCTGTTTTTCGTTTGATTTTTAAATGGAACTCTAAATATTTGTTGGAATATTGGAACTCAATATAAATGGAACTGTTCTTATATTTGTTAGGAACTATTTAACAATGACATTTTGTTATGCACTGAAATGTACACTGGTGGTGCTTCAGCACTGGCCATCAGAGAGAATATTCTTACAAATTTGCTAAATTTGGTGTTTTGGAAAAATATGTACTTTAAAAAAATGCTAAATGTTAAATCTGTTCTTTGAAGATTGGTGTTAGTAAATTGTGTACTTCCTTTATAAGCAGTCTCTTGTGTTTTCTTTTGACTAGAATGTGAACTTTGCATACTCAACAAGGAATCTGTTAAACCCAGAAGTATCACATAGCAGAGTGTGGCAGAGCAAGTACCACATGCCTCAATATGAATGGCCACTGCAAATCAGTTTTTAAAACTGCTTTCTACTGTTGTAGATGGACAGCCATGCAAGCAGTCATTCCATTCTTCAGTCCCAAAATCAAGCCCCTGCATATACTGAGGCATCACCTTATTCCATTAAGCACAATAGACGAGCAAAAACCTAGAAGTGGGTCCTGAAACCTATTTTTCCATTGTTTTCTTTATACATGGATTTTTTTAATCTTGGGAAGTTCTGGAAGGAACCCTAATAGATAATGAGGGACACCTGTATTTGGAAAGAACCTGAATTAACTGTAGTCAGGTAAATTCTGCAATGTAACGTGTTGTTGTTGAGTCTTGTACCTGACAGTCCCCTTAGAACTTCTATTGTCAAGCACAGCAGTGAAATAAAAAACACCAAAGAATAAAGCTGTTTAGAAACTGGTTCTGTATTAAATTAAAAAACAGTCTTATCATGGAAGTCTTTACACTTCCAAGGTTCTCTCAGTTACTCAACTTCAGCTTCTGCAAATGATTAGCAATGTAATTCATGCTGGTTTGGCACGGTAGATGGTTACTTCTACCCACGTTCAGTCCTTCTTTGGATACCCAGGGCATTTCAGGCTTCCAGGCTTCACAAGGCCTAATCAAACTGAGCCAAATGACAAACTAAGGATGCAATCCAAAGTAACTACAGGGAGTCCTTGCTCTGGTGTAAGAACACTTTACTCTGGATTACAATATGAATTTGGTTTTCACTAGGTGGTGCAGTAACTACGGGTGCACGTAATGTCTCTTACGTGCTCCCGTAGTTACTCTGGATTGCAGCCTTAGTTGACTGCTCATAAAAGACTTCACAGAACAGACTGAAGAGACTGGACCAAGTTGCAACATTTCTCAGCCGTTATATAAGTTCATCACCTCATTTCTTTCGGCCAGTGATTGCACTGAACAAGCTGAGTTGCACTAAATTAGGTTTATGTTGCAAAAAAAGTGCACTTTTTCTTGCAATGCCTGACAGCTGTTTTGGAGTATGCTGTGTTAGTTTCCTGGAAGAGCAACAAGAATCCAGTTTTCTTTATATGTGAATTAACATGGCTGTAAAGGTCACTGGATCTTCTTTGCCATACAGCCTCAGTGAGCATGGATCAAGTCTATCAAAATATCTATTTTCCTGAACTCAGACCCTGAAACTACAGTTGCCTAGTGCTGAAATAAGCATTTGAATGGAATAGGTGTTTTCTGGCTATGTTTTGGCTGCAGTCCTAAACCCACTTTCTTGGGAGTAAGTCCCATTGAACACATTGGGAATTACTTCTGAGTAGATGTGGATAAGATTGCACCATTTGTCTCTCGAGTCTCCCAACAGTCGCTTTCCATGGATGTGCCCGGGGTATTGTGTGAGAAGGAAAACAACATCTTTCTATTCATCCTTGGGACATTCTGTGGCAAGGTGTTCCATGGACAAATGACACACTGGATCCAGAAATGTAGGACACCCAAGAATAATGTTGGATGTGAGAAAATTAAAGCTAAAACCATTCATATACCGTATTTACTTGAATCTAATGGCACCATCAAATCTAATGCACACCTGTGGTGGAGCAGAAGGAGGAGGAGACGGCACGTGGGCTCAGGAAGTAAGGCCCAGGCCTCCCTGGGATCGGGTGCTGGAATCAACTAAAGATGAGAGAGTGCAATGGTCTGACTCGTATTGGGATTTGCTAAGATTGTATTGTGCAGGGCGTACCAGGGTTTATCCTGGGCGGCCTATCACTGACCGACCCAATCCTGGCACTTCCCACTTGCTGGGAGCCTTGCGGTGGGTGAGCCGGGGCCCCAGAGGGCGGGGAGGCGGGAGGTTTATATAAGGGAGAAGTGGGAGAGACGCAGGGGCAGTTGGCTGGTGGTGAGGAGGAGAGGTGGACGATCCAGCGCGGGTCGCTGTCCAGCCAGCAAGCTAAACTACAGACATACCTGCAAGGAGAGAAAGGAGACGTCGATGAATGGGCCATCATATTGTTGAGACTTACCTGTTTCTGGTTCGAGTTATATGAGTTGTACTTACCTGAAAGATCCTGCCGGCTGGAAGGACTCCTGGAAAGAGAAGAGGATACGTGAGTGTTTCGGTGATTAGGTGCTGAGATGGACATTAGTGACTAGGGGGTGAAGTAACCTCCCTGGGGGACATTGTAGAAACCTTGGACTAATCTGGCGAACTGTGTTGGTGTGTGATCATCCTATCTCCCCTCCCACCTCTTGTAACCAAGCCCGTGCTACCTGTGTGTACCTAAGCTAAGTTTTATAAAGAAACCTTTTGATACCTACCTGGAGTGGCTCATCCTTCCCGGATAGATCTGGGGTGTTCAAGATGGCTGATGACCAGGTCAGCGAGTCTGAAATAGAAGTGTCCTTGGCAGGAGAGAGTGAGGGGCATGACAACACCCTATACTTATAATTAAAACACATTGACTCAGTTCTAATTAACAATCAAATCTAATGCGCATCCTGATTTTAAAGACTAAGCTTGGCCGGAAAAGGTGAGCGTTAGATTCAAGTAAATACAGTATATTAATTTCATGTAGTTAATTTAAATACTAGATTACTTATTATTAATTTTAAAATTGTTATGTATAATTTATTAATTCCAAGGAGGCTACATGTCGCTTGCTCATAAGGAAAAGGAGGACAATGAAGTTTTTTTCCAGGACACACAAGAGGCTAAAAAAGAATGTCCTGGAAAAAGAAGACAGGTGGTCACCCTGGGTGGATGTCCTTTGGTTCTGGTGGGTATGAGAGGGAAGCAGGATGGCCATGTTCTCACTTTCCAGGACAGGTCCTCTTTTTCATCCTTATGTACTGGAAAAAAACTTCATTGTCCTCCTTTTCTTTGAGTTGCCAGCATGTAACCTGCTTGGAATTCATAAATTATACATAACACTTTTAAATGTAATAATAAGTGTTTAACAATCTGAAAGCAATAGATATGGGTGTTTTTGTCACGTTCCTGGGAGTAAGAACCACACAATGTAAAAGAGCTAGCAACTGGTTCACCTGGATCTTCCAGGGGAAAGCCCAATTCCTGAACCACTGTAGCATCTTGGCTCCTATCACTACACTGTAGGAAAATCTTCAAAGCCATTATTTCACCAACCCAGCCATTCCACTGTGTATCATGCGAACAAGGACCATTAATAATTTGTATTTGCATCTACTGTGGGACAGCATATGGTCAGCTTTGTTTCTGAATATGTTTTAAACATCAGAGCCAATTACTGTGAGCCGCCTTGAGTAGGTCTACGGCTTGAGAAAGGTGGGACATATAGTTTTTAAATAAATAAATAAATATCTTACACAAAATGTTATCATTATATCAGTCGAGTTCATTTTGGTGTCTGGAAATGAAGGATTCTAGGAACTCAAGAACCATATCAATCATTGCCAAATTAGATATGTGGACCCTCACCATTTGAGCAGAAATGAGTTGGGGGACCTCTTGACTACAGGTATTTCTTAGTACATTAAATGTTTCATTAAATTTATAAGCTTTGCAGTTTCAAGCGGGGCTGTTTATAAAGCCCTAAATGGCTCGGATCCAGGGCATCTGAGGGACCGCATTCTTCCGTACAGGTTGACCCGTCACTGAAGGTCATCAGAGGGGGCCATACTGACTGCGGCCACCAAGGGATATGAGAGGTGTGGTGGACAGAAATAGGGCCTTCTCAATGGCAGCACCCTGGCTTTGGCACTCCTTCCCCTTAGAACTTAGGAAAGCTCACTTGATACAGAGCTTCAAGCATAGCCAAAAAACCTTTTATTTTAAAAAAGCATTTTAATGGGGCAGAGGTTGAGAGGGCTGTTGTTTATATTGTTTTTAGTGTATATGTTTTTAGCATATATGTTTTAATTGTTTTTAATTGAATGTTCTATTAATTGTTTTTAATTGAATGTTCTATTTATGTTTTTAATTATGTTATAATGTGAGCCGCCTTGAGTTGGTCTACGACCTGAGAAAGGCGGGATACAAATTTTTAAAATAAATAAATAAACAAAAAAGTCAGTGTAAGTGGGAGGAATAGAAATACCATTTCCACTCTTTACTGAAGCAGGGATTGGGGCCGGACAACATTCTTGGCAGCACGTCATAACAAAGGTTAAATTGATTCTGATGATACCATATTCATTAAAAGTATGTTATAGGATTTTATTAGAAACGGTAACTATTGAAATTGTACTGGAACATACATTACAGTTTGCCCTAAAACGTTTTCATTGTAAAAAGTAACTGAACAGACTACTGAACAGACTAAAAAGATTTTTTTTTTAAAGCATTTCAGTGAGGCGGAGCTTGGGGTGTTATTGTATTTAGCGTCTATGTTTTTAATTGTTTTTAACTGAGTGTTCTATTTAATGTTTTTAATTATGTTTAATTATGTTTTACTTTGAGCCACCTTGAGTCAGTCTACGGCCCGAGAAGGCAGCATATAAATTTTTAAAATAAAGAAATATTTAAGTGCTGAAACCAGCCAGGTGATTGAAACTGCATCCAATTCTCGAAACATTACTGATCAGAAAGCATCCAAGAACTCAAGAACCATATTAACCATTGCCAAATCAGATTTGTGGACCCTCACCATTTGAGCGGAAATGAGTTCGGGGACCTCTTGACTACAGGTATTTCTTAGCACATTAAATGTATGAAAATGGAATGTTTTAAATTATGTTTTACTGTGAGCCGCCTTGAGTCTGTCTGCAGCATGAGAAAGGCAGGATATAAATTTTAAAAATAAATAAGTGCTGAAATCAGCCAGGATATTGAAACTGCATCCAGTTCTAGAACCATTACTGATCCAAAAGCATCCAAGAATGCTAAAAACTAAACGGAAGGTTAATCTTCAATACCTCTAAGGGTAATAACTAAATAAATTTAAAGGTACAACATTCTGTGGTGGTGTGGGGAGATTGGCATATGCCTGGTGCTGGCCTAACAGAAGGTGAAGTGGGGAAGAAGTGCCTTATGGCACTTTTGTGACATCCCCAGGTCTTCACAGGTCTTCCGCCAGCGCTTATGCTAGCCTAAATGGAGGTTATGATTACAACCTAAGTGAGGCACAGATTAACGCCCTGATTATTTCTTCATCTAAGCACTTTGCTTTTCCAGTGACAAAGTGTAGGTCGGGGGGGGAACACCTCCCCCCTTCCTGATGCAAGTATTCCCAACCTACTCTTGGGGAAAGAGGGCAGAAGGCAGAGTCGTGCTAAGGCAGCAGATCAACAATTCTCCTAATTTGAGGAGCATCCTGAAGTCTGTTACTATCAAGTGTGCTCTCCCCCTTCAACTGCATTGGAGTCAAATACAAAGCATTTGTATAGTATTGGCTGCTCCAAAGGAAAATATAAATTTGAATGCTAACTCAGAATGCATTTCTCTATATTGTAAATACCTAAAACCTAAAAAGGCCAACCACTTTTCTGTAACTGTACCTGTACCAGTTACAATCAGAATATACAAAAGTACATAGATCAAAAAAGTATTGTTACAACAATTATATAACAGTTTTGAAGTTGGCAAGATTAACTAAAATAGAATTAAAACAGAGAGAAATGGTTTGCATAAGCAGCTTTGGGCCATTCCTAAAAATATTTTATTTTAATATTTAAAAAAAAAACACAATTATACAGTTACATATACATGCACTCACAAAAATCAATTAAATAGTTCTTCAAAATATTTGAGGAAAAATATTTGCTAGCTTGAATCAGAGAAATAACGTTATAAGCTTCTAACAGCACAATCCAGAGCAACTAATCTGTCCACATAAGAGCCCTTGGGTTGCCCTATCTATCAGTAGGGTGGAGCAACTGCAAGATGCTCCAGCCCAGTTACTCTGGAAGAGGCTTAGGGCAGAGCAAGGCAACATAGGGTGCCCTAAGAGAGGTGGACCTGCTCTGCCCTAACTGGGGCAGCCTAAGCAGCTCAGGAGAGGCAAGTTGAGGGCATGTTTAGCATTGCCTAGGGCAGAGCAGTTACTCTGTATCCAAAGCCTGTTTCAAGGCAGAAATGCTCTCTTCCAGTTCCTATATACCACCTCAGGAGCAGGTATAGTAATGAGTAGACCCATAGGGGTCCATGATAAGGCCTGAGTAAGAATGGTAGTGTTGACCAAAAATCTGAGTTCTTGGCCAGTTTAGCTGCAATCCCTGCCTCTCAACCTCAGGATATGGCACAACTATGGCAGCCCACTAACCTCAGGATACAGCAGGCCACTCCAAGCATCCATCTTGCACTAGAAGGACTGCAGCTGTAACTGGTTGTCAGGAACTGCTGGGCTTCCTTATAATGTAGGCACCACAGCTGTTCCTTCTTCAGTGTGATCTGAGGGGTGTCTCCTCAGGAGCAAGTCTTCCCCAGCTGTCACTGACTTAGCATGCTCTGGAGCAGTTAGGGCAGCCCAGGTTTCCTGACTCTCTGGATGCAGCATAACTTTCTGCTCTGGATACAGAATAGTTAGGAGAGAGCAGTTAGGGCAGAGCAGGTTGAACTTGCTCTGGATTGCGCCCTAAAAGAAATACTGTATTTGGTCAAACAAATGGAGGAAAATACCAAGTTATAATCTGAAGGTTGCTTTTATTCAAATATTAAGTTGTACAAATGAACTTCACCATATATATTAATTCTCTGAAGAGTTAGAAAAACTGTGATCCCAGAACCAGAGACTGCTGGCCTGGACGGTTACACTCTCAATGAAGTGTATATGTGAACATGTGACATGTCAATGTCAAGCCACAACTCATCCATGAAGTGTGAAGCCACAACACGTCCACAGCACTGCTGATGATGGAGAAGGGGCAGAACTCCAGTATGACTGGAGATTACTTTCAGTATTTCAGAAACATTTTATTTCAAAGTAGTGTTTTATTGAGGTAGAGGGGGGTTATTGTTTTTAGCTTTGTTTTTAATTGTTTTTAATTGAATTGCCTTATTTATGTTTTTAATTACGTTTTACTGTGAGCCTCGAGTCGGTCTATGGCCCGAGAAAGGCAGGATATAAATTTTTAAAATAAATAAAAGTGCAACATCCCTCAGGAGGAGCTACACCGTTGCAGCGCTTCTGTGAGACTATGAGAGCACACAACTGAATCTTCCAGAGCATTGTGGTGGAGTCCCTGAAACCCAAGAGGACTTTGTGGCTGAACCAGTGAGGAGAAGGGATGTGTGGGCGGGGGTGCTGGCCTCTACAGAGAAAGATCGGGTGACCTGGTCCGAGGACTATTGGGACCTACTGATGTTATACATGGACAAGAAAATTGGATTCTATCCGGGGCGGCCCATTACAGCCCGGTCCAATCCAGGTCTCTCCTGCGCTGTAGGGAGGAGACACAAGGACGAGACTCCCCGATGGGGAGGGGAGGAGGGAGAGATATATAAAGGGACGCGGGCAATTGAGCGGGGGTCGGGAGGAGAAGGAGAGTGCTGAACGGTGCTGTCCAAGAAAAAGACCTCATCTCTGGGGATCCAGATTTGCAGGCAGGCCTGGGCCACATTTGAAAGAGAAGAGAAAACAGTTAAAGTGTTGACAAAGTTGGATACTTACTTGGGTACTTACCTGTGTTAAAAGAAAGATATATAAATGAATCTTGGCTGTAAGTTGGACTGTTATCCTGTTGTACCTGTAACGAGAGACTGTAACCAATAAGCGTATGTGCCTCTGCGTGAGTAAAGAACTGCTTGTGTTTAATTCAAGAAACATACCTATCTGTCGTTCATTCTGGTGGGACGGGAAAGGCTGGTAAAGATTATAAGATGACTAGTCAAGAGAGGGACGAGATTGAAGTAGAGCTAGTCAGTGAAACTGACAGCGGCAGACATGACAAGCATGCAGGAGCCATTTGTCTCCACACGCAAAACTTCGGCAGTGCTAGAAGCGGGAGAACATGGCTGCAGATTATGGACCTGGAAGTTTCATCTTCAGTTGTGAAATATAAGCCAGGAACATATAAATTTTCTATACTCCCTTGTTAGATAAAGAGCTTCCAAGCCCATCTCAACTAGCAAAATTTAATAATTTTGCCTTTGTTAACTTGGAAAATTTTGGCTGTTTCTTTGAGCAACTGGAGACAGCAACATGGGAAGACCCCCCCCCACCCCGATGTGAGCTACGAGCAAACAAAAAATTCATGTTCAAACAAAAAATTCAGAATTGTGGCACAAGATGGAAGTCCGATCGTGGAATTAACAAGGGGAAACCAGTGACTTTCACACTTGCCATCTTCAAAAAACCATTCAGCACAAATTTTGCCTTTGACTTGGAAAACTTTGGCTGTTACTTTGAGCAACTGGAGACAGCAACATGGGAAGACCCCCCTCCAAAAAAAAAATTTGTGTTCAAAGGTGCAAATCATATGGTGCCATATGTGGGAGACCCCGCCAGACGGAGGAGGAAGAGATGGCAGAGGACTTGATGTGGCTCGAAACATCACAGGAGGAAGAGGTGGGAGACCCTCCCTGCAGATGCCAGCCATATTGGGTACAATGAGCAATGACCCCTCCGGAGGAGAGAGAAAGGAGAGATGCTGAGCTGGACGCGATCCAACCGGGAGACTGGGGAGTTCTGGAGGAGGAGGAGTCGGCAACCGAGGAGATTCAGAGAGGAGCCAGCCCCTGGAGAGGAAGATACCGACCTCTAAGATGGACTAGGTCGGAGAGGAAGGTTCCCTAACAGGGGAGCGCCCTGAGACCCGAACTGATGACAGGCCCTGTGTGGTGGTGGAATTTGCCCCCACCCCCTATCCAGATTGGTGGGAGCTGGGAATGGGGAGGGGCATTTGGAAAGATTAAATAGAGGAGAGAAAAGCGGGAGAGGCAGGCGGGAAGTTGGAAGAGAGACAGAGGAAGAAGGAGAGAAGGCAGAGGGAAAGAGAGAGGAAGTAAGAGCCATGTGCAGGTGTGCTTGATGACTTGACTTACCTGGTACTTACACCTGTTAAGAGATTTGCCCGTTGGCGAGTTATTGTTACTGTTAAGGGATTAAAGACGTGGAACCTCCAAATTATAGAAGCCAATAAAGACACTGTAATTAATATTCCACCTGTCTCTCCATGGCCTCTGTTCCCGGAAGATCTGTCTTTGGGGGTATTCCCAGCCATCACCCAGTCTTCCCCTTCTACACATATTACCCAAGACAGCCCGCACCACACCATATATCACCTATCATCACTTATATCAAAGCAAACACAACTGGAATTAAACTGCCAATATACACCAGTGAAAAATGGGGGCCCACAGGAAGCCAGCTGTATTTAGCTGTGGGGGTTACTAAATTCAGGGTATACTTGGCTTGGCAGCACAACATGTGAGCGGGATCTTGGAGTCACCATGGATCACAAGCTGAACATGAGTCAGCAGTGTGATGAGTCTGCAAAGAAAGCAAATGCCATTTTAGGCTGCATTAAGAGGACTGCAGCTTTCAAGTCGCGAGAAGTTATAGTTCCTCTTTATTCTGCATTGGTGAGACCTCACCTTGAGTACTGTGTTCAGTTCTGGGCACCTCACTTTAAGAAAGATGCAGCCAAACTGGAGCAAGTCCAGAGGAGAGCAACAAGAATGATCAGTGGGATGGAAGGGAAGCATTACGAGGAAAGGTTGGGGGAACTTGGGATGTTCAGCCTGGAGAAGAGAGGCTGAGAGGAGACATGATTGCCCTCTTCAGATACCTGAAGGGCTGTCATAGGGAGGAAGGGGCTCATTTGTTCATAGCCGCTTCTGAAAGCAGAACTAGAACAAATGGGTACAAATTGCAAGAGGGGAGATTCCAGTTGGATATCCAAAAAAATTCCTGACAGTTCGGGCAGTTCAGCAGTGGAGCAGATTGCCGAGGGAGGTGTCTTGACGAGCACCTCCTTGACGGCAGAGGCTTGACGAGCACCTGTTGGGGATGCTCTAGGGGGATTTTCTGTTGCAGGCAGGGGGTTGGACTAGATGACTACTAGGTCCCTTCCAACTCTATGATTCTAAGTGGCACAGCTGAAAACTCCTACTTTGTTTCCTGGGCCTCTGACACTATCTTTAACCACAATGCAGGGCATGAAAGCTCCTGGGATTCCGGATTCTACTTCTACTAAATTCCATTACTGCCTCGATAACACCAGTAAATAGTAAATGGGCAGCACCTATGTTTATTGTGGCACCTACAGTACAGTTTGTTGCAGCACACTACCTCCCCCCTTAACTATGCTGTTGCTCTAACCTGCAATCTTCCAAATGTACCACACATAGGGAAGCTGTGGTCACAAAAGTCCATTTCTGGTTATAGTTGAGGAATTCACAGGTGGAGCTGAAGAAGGAGCTCGTTGTACAATTTACTGACACCAAGTGGAGATGACACAGAAGCAAAACTTAAGAGGGAAGGCAGACCACTGCTTCTGAGGAAAGGGGAAAGGGCCCCTTGGACATTGCAGTGGGGCTCCCTGCAAAACACTGTGTTTCCCACCCCATTCAGCCCACGACTCTACCTTCAGCCACTTTGGCTCTGTGTGAACCATTGTGGAAAGATAGTTGGTATTTTGCACCCATCCATGCATCTAAACCAAATAAAGGGTGAAATGAGATGCAAATTGTTGTTCTATCCATCTTCTTTCTCCTTTTATTCAAACCATGCTACAGCAGGGAGGAAGGGATGATCAGGAGTGGAGTATACCATATGGAAAAGAGGCAGTTAGCCTGTGTCCCCCCTTCAAGCGTGTTGTAAGACCTGGAAAGGAATTCTAAATTATCATTAGTTGCTGCAGGCAGGTAAGTTCCCTCTCTCCCTCATAATAAAACTATGGTCAGCCTGGGTGCCCACAGGTTGTGCTGGCCCTGCTTTACAAGCAATCCTGTAAGGTGTCATTGTTTGCCTTCTACTGACAATATGGGGCATAGAAATCTATGCTGTCAGACTTGGCTATGGAGTGGGAAAAGAGAATAAGGCTCATGCCTCCTTCTGACTTGATCTTACAAGACATGAAGCACAAACCTGCAAGGTTTGTCAGGGGTAAGACCCATTTGTCAGGGGTAAGACCCACAGTGGGATGATTTTGGACACTACTGTACATACACACATTTTACCAGGGATGAATTGGGTGCATTTGATATTCAGTCTGAGGCCTGTGATGATGACCTAGCTCGTGCTGAACAAAAATTTGGGGTTTTATGCTCCCATAGTGCAATCCTAGCTGTCCATGTGGTCCTTCACATGTTAACTTGTGCCAGCCCAGGTGTGTCACAAATGGTTGCAAGGCGAATCTGTGCCACCTGGTGAAAAGGGAAGGGTGGCATAGGGAGATGTGACAGCCTTCCTGTGCCCCACGTGATGGTGCATTGGCTAGCTGGTTTCAAGCAGTGTGTGAGTCGGGGGGGCAAGAACAAAGGCATTTCGGTGCGGAGGAGGGCAGGGGATGGTGTCTTGGGGCAAGCAAGGAGCTGGCACAATGTGGATCCCAGCCCAGTTCCCCAGGCAGCGCAGAATAGCCAGAGATTTCTCTGGTATGCATGGAGTTGTGCCACCAAAATCAGTGGAGCTGCTGCTGTGCTACTGGGGTGAAAGAAAGTTTTGCCTGGCACTGGGGCAGCATAGCAAAAGTCCAATCTTGCAAGACAGATTGTGCTTTGAATCCTGTTCCAGGTATCTATGTGTCTGGCTAGGATGTTGCCACAAGACTTTGTATTATTTATGGAGAAGTGGGGAATGAATCTCGACCTCTCTTTCAGCTGTTTCTGCTCCCCTCTGTGCAGTTAAGTCAATCCAGAACTTCTCTGGAAAAAGTTAGCCTTTCTCCTTGGTTTTCTCCAAGGATGCAATTCTATGTATTTCCTGGGAGCAACCCACACTGAGCACAATGGGATGTACCTCCAAGTAGACACACATAGGATGGTGATGCGAGTCACCTCCAAAAAGGATAAATTCTGCATTTGCAATCTCAAAGGTTGGGTAAAGAATATTTGAGGAAATTGGGAAGGGAGAAAATAAAAAAATGCTGGAATTATTGACACACCTGACTCAAAAATACACAAGTAAACAAAAACACATGCTATTTGGACTCACGTCACTTGACTCAAACTTCCATCCCTGAGAGCTGCCATAGGTAGTATAGAGTCAATGTTATGCCAGAGACCCCAGCAATTATGCTCCTAGAGCTATCAGGTACATTGAATGAAAAGAAGACCTGATTCATCTGCAAGTGATGAAGACATGATTCATAATCACTTCCAAATGGCATGATAAAAGTTTACATCTGAAGGAAAAAAAAAACCTGAGCACCTGTCGCTTTGAAGGTACATATGATGTGAACTTATAATGTTTTTAGTAAGGGGAAGATTTTCTTGTTTAGCTGGGTTTTTTTATCTACATAGCAGCTGAGCCTCACCATCTGGCCTGAGCATGGGAGAGTTCAGCCAAAACAGTCAGGGCAGGGGTGCTTGTCACAGTTGTTCAAGCTATGGGATGTGTCAGGGGATACTAAAAATAAACCAACTTTGACATTATGCAATCTCAAAGGAGGAAGTGAATACAGCAAGTGATTTTTTGATATAGTGAGCATTCAACATTCCAAATTATCATCTCTTGAGATTTCTCTCTCTCACACGAGTCTGTTTTTCAAGCACGTGTTGTTCTGTTTGAAAAGGATGTTTGCATCTTTGGCCATTCTTTTAAAGACCATACCATATTATGGTCATTAAAATAGAGTTTTATCAAATAGTTACCGAAGCACTTTTTATCTTCTTTGAAATTAGAAGAACTGAACCTGAATGTCCAGGTCCTGATTGGGCACCCATCTGGTCAGAGGTGTTTCAGGGAGAAAGCAATTCCCCTCTTGGCTGGGAGGTAATTCTAACAACACTGCAGAGCCCTTGCAACAGAACCCACAGCCCAAGGAGGCTGAGCATGACACTAATCATGGCTGGACCCCAAAGCTGTGGAAGACAAGAGGCAACATGGGGCAGAGCATGAGTAGGAATATATGCACATTGGGAGCAAGAGTGAGAAGGGGCAGGATCCTGCAACAGAACTTATCACACCAGAGAGGCAGAAAGGGGCTGGGTCAGAGGGGAGCCAGCTTTACAACCCAGGAGCAGACCAAGTGTGAAGATCAGTAGCAAGGAGGCTGGTTGATAAAGGAAGCTGGCTGGCCTTTGAGCCTACAAGGAGCCAGACAGAACGATAAAAGTGAAGCAACCGTCTTTTCCCATAGCCTCTCTGAGCTACTGCTCTGATCCTGCAAAGGAGCACCACCCTTTTAACCTGACAGCTGTGACCTCTCATGGATTCCACTGAGCCTGACATCTCTGAGATGGCAGGCACCCTGCCTAGGGCCAGAGACATTGCTTATTCTTACATCTATAATTATGAATGTGAGAAGGTATCTAAAACTGCACCTGCTGGATCGGGATATGGCTCCAGTAATTGTGAGCTTTTGTTATATATATTGGGGTGTCCCTATAGTGTGACTCAGGAGCTAGATGCAGCTCTTTGATTACTTTCAGTATTTCAGAAACATTTTATTTCAAAAGAGTGTTTTACTGAGGCAGAGGTTAGGGGGTTATTGTTTTTTATTGCTTTTAGCTTGTATGTTTTTAATTGAATTGCCTTATTTATGTTTTTAATTATGTTTTACTGTAAACCGCTTTGAGTCAGTCTAGGGCCCGAGAAAAACGGGATATAAATTTTTAAAATAAATAAAATTTTCTATACTCTCTTGTCAGATAAAGACCTTCCAAGCCCATCTCAACTAGCAAAATTTAATAATTTTGCATTTGTAGACTTGGAAAATTTTGGCTATTTCTTTGAGCAACTGGAGACAGCAACATGGGAAGACACCCCAATTTTTGTGTGGGCGTTCAAAGGTGCGTATCATGTGGTGCCATATATCACCTACCATCACTTATCAAAATGGACCAGGAGCCTCTAATGAATGGCCTAAGATAGAAATGTGTTCCTGGGGAAACCCGTGACTTTTTACACTGGCCAGTATCAAAAAAGATACTCAGCAGTCAGTAAAATCTTTCAATATGAAAATATTCAACCCCAACCCCTGAAGCAAGAAATTCGGGGAGGGTGTTCCTTCTGTCACATGAACACCCACCAAGAACCAAAGTGGAAAAATTTAACTCTTAAGGGGCTGAAAAGGGGTGCAACATGATTTTGTACTATACTTAACATGGAAGACTAACCAACATTCAGCCAATTCGGTGCTCACTGCCTGATGCACTGGGGGTGGTTTTAAGGAGGGAGTGGATGCACTGGGGAAGATGCTGTGCATGGGGGTTGATGCGCATGGGAGAGATGATGCACATGGGGGATGTTGCGCTTAGGGGGAATTTTACTCCCACGATGCAGGTACACTTTTCGCTCATCTGTCATAAAAGAATCCATACAGGGAAGAAACAACTCCAATGCCAACAACGTAGAAAAAGCTTCCTTCTCCCAGTGGAAAACTCACCCGCTATAAAAAATTCATACCACTTGCTGGGGCTGGTAGCTTCTGAGGAAGAACTCGAAATGGTTTTATATTGCTGGGATGAATCGTCTTGCTAACTGCTAACCTTGAAGCATATCTTCAAAAACTTTCATCAACAATGGTCAAGAGGAATGAACGTACCAAAAATGTCATATGAAATGAACTTTAATACCAAGAATGAAACTGGTGCACTTTGCAGCACCAGCTCACTTTGCTCTTCAGCAGACTGCAGAAGAGCCTGGGCAAAATGCATTGCAGCCATTGGCTGCAAAAGACCATGGGGTACAGTGCCTGACTGTTCCTGTGCTTGCTTTGCCCAGGGAAGCTCAGTCAGGCTCTAGCAAGCTTCCCCAACCCTCCCTCCCTATAGTGCAGCTTAGGATTAGCTGGTCGCTTTGGGGCCGGGTAGGAATTTTTTGGATGTCACCTGATTGGCTTGTGGTTGCATTCTTTTTTACCTACCCTGAGCTGTACAAGGGGAGCTGTACAAGGCGAGCTATACAAGCCAATCAAAACTCCTAACTTGTTTTTAAACCCAGTCACTTTGGCAGGAGTTGTGCGGAGCAGGCAGGATAGGCCTCAGAGTGCAGCCTTAGGTAGCAAGGGTTTGGGGGTGAGAAAGCCTCCCTGTGATGCTTGTCCAGCTCCAGGGGTATGGTCTGACAAGCCCCCTTACCTTGATGGGGAACCTAGGCACAGTTTCCCCTTACTCTTACCCCATCCCCTTACCTGGATGGGAAACCTAGGCGCAGCTGCGCGTCCGGCTACCTTGACCTTCGGGTTTGCAAAGACGGGCATCCTTGAACTCTGTTCAAGGAAGGCCCTGAGCCAGGCTGGGAATGCTCTTAACCACCTTTAACATCTGCATGGGGAACTATGTGGAGAGCCGCATCCCCTTAGAGATGGGGAAGGCTATGGTTAGAGCAGTCCCTGTTTATTTAATAATGTCACTGGTCAACAGCCGTTTTGCATCTGGCATGTGGTATATCAATTATTATGTAATTTTGTGTGTAGAATGCGAATCTGCAATTCAAAATGTTCTAGCACGTTAGGTTTTGGAGTTATTAAGTATTGTTATTTTTTAATTTTAGGTTTTTACCTGTTCTTGGTTGTTTTGTTTAGGTGTTTTATTTTAGAATATTTTACATTTTGTTTTTCAGATGAGTGGTAATAGATCTATAAAGCATCACTAGATGGCAGATGAGGAAAATATTCCTAAACTTTATTCAGTATATGGCAATATAACCCAGTTGTGAAAAAGAGGCTTTATGATCTAGAGGACGTTGAAACATGCATGACGCAATTCCCAATACTGCATTGTGAATTTTTGTTACCGGTATCTAAGTTTGTGTTTATTGTGAGAGATAGTGAAAAGTTGTGGTGTTCGAAACTTAAGATAAATGAAATGGCTACTAGTAAACTTCGTTCTTGTGTAAACGACCCGGACTTTTGCTATGTGTGTGGGAAATTCACTCCGAAAGCCCACAGGAAACCAATCACTAATTTAGTAAAGAAGGCATATAAATCATATTTTGATTGTCCTCTTGGCGATCAAGATAAAAATTTTGCACCTCATATTGCCTGCATAACCTGTATTACTACTCTAACCGAATGGTTGAAAGGAAAGTGCCATGCCATGCCTTTTGCCGTTCCTATGGTGTGGTGAGAGTCAAAAGACCATCATTCAGACTGTTACTTCTGCCTCACTAATATTGCAGGATATTCAAGCAAAACTAGGCATAAAATAAAGTATCCAAATGTGTCTTCAGTGCATTTGACTGTGCCTCATGATGAAATTTGCCTATTCCTGTGTGTAACTTGCAAGCCATGGAACCAGATCCAACAAGTGAAGTCAAGTGAATCAGAAGGTGCTGAACCAGACGAATACTGTCCTTCATCTTGTGACACTTCGCCTCAACTCTTTGGTCAAAAGGAACTGAACGATTTGGTTTGCGATCTGAACCTTTCGAAACAGCAAGCTGAACTATTGGGTTCGAGACTGCAACAACGAAATCTTCTAGCTCCAGAGACAAGTTTCCATTTTTAGATCAAGAAGTAGTTCTTTCGCCCAATATTTCCACATGCAGAATGCAATGTGTGTGTGTAGAGATGTCAATGGTTTGATGATGGAGCTAGGTGTACAACATAATCCATAGGAGTGGCAACTATTTATTGACTCTAGTAAAACCAGTTTGAAAGCAGTACTACTGCATAATGGCAAACAATTCCCTTCGGTACCCTTGGCTTATGCAGTAGACATGAAAGAAACTTACAAAACCATGGCTTTGCTGCTAGATGCAATCACATATAAAGACCATGAATGGCAACTTTGCTGTGATGATAGTTGTCGCACTCCTTACTGGTTTACAAGGCGGGTTCACAAAATACTGCTGTTTTTTGTGCCTATGGGACAGCCGTGACACCAAAAGCCACTATACAGTAAAGGAATGGCCTATAAGAAAAACATGTTACTGGAAAGGAAAATGTGAAAAACACTCCATTGGTTGAGCCTAGTAAAATCATTTTGCCTCTGCTCCATATCAAGTTGGGGCTTATGAAGAATTTCGTAAAAGCTATGGATAAAGGAGGACAAGCATTCAACCATTTAAAAGAAAAGTATCCAAAATTGAGTGAAGCAAAGCTAAAAGAAGGTATATTTGTTGGACCACAAATAAGACAATTGTTGAAAGATCCAACCTTCGATACCAGGCTCACAGATACTGAATTAGCTGCTTGGTCCTCTTTCAAAGCAATTGTCAATGGCTTTTTGGGCAACAGAATAGCTGACAACTATGTTTCCATTGTGAATGATCTCTTGGACAACTACAAGAACATAGGATGTAGAATGTCGCTAAAAATTCACTTTTTGCTTTCCCATCTGGATTTCTTCCCGGAAAATTTGGGAGCCCTAAGCTATGAGCAGGATGAATGTTTTCACCAAGACATTCTTACTATGGAACACCGTTATCAAGGAAACTGGAGCCCTTCAATGATGAGTGACTACTGTTGGGGTCTTGTTAAGGAGTGTGGTGCAGGCAGGCCTACACCCGAGGAGGAACTGGCCGAAGATCTGATGTGGCTGGACTTTACGCATGAGGAAGGAGACCCTGAAAGCCACTGTGGGGCAACCACCAGACATACCGCGCCTCGCACCCCTCCTCAGGAGAGGGAAAGAAGAGAGCAGGAGGTGGAGGCAGTGCTTACAGAGACTATGGACCCACAAAAAGAAAGAAGACTGTGGGAGAGGGAGTGGTTAGAGGAGCAGAGAAAGAGGAGGTAGCAGCCTACTGGCGAGAAAGGAAGGTTCGGGCCTATAGGGAGCCAGGAGGGGGGAGCCCAGGAGGCTTTAGCCTGAAGAGACCAGGGTTAGACCACGGACCTGCGTGGTGGAGTAAGGTTCCCCCTCCACCCCGACCAGAGTGGTGGAGGCCTCTGCAGGGGCGGGGTCCCTGGCCTGAGTATAAAGGGAAGGAAGAGCGGGAAAAAGGCAGGCGGGGCCGGAGGAACTAGGAGAGAATTTAATCCCCACGTGTGGCGTGATACTTACCTGTTTGTGGTTCATGTTGCACTTACTGAAGGGTTCCTGGATCTTCCGACGTCGGAGAGGGAGGAAGGAAGAGTACTTACCTGGTGTTTTGGAAGGGTAAAGAATTGTTTTGTAACGTTCAAGGTTGAAACCTCCAATTATGGAAGCAAGTAAAAGTGTTGTGCTTGATATACCTCCCGTGTCTCCCTGGACTTATTTCAGTGAAGAACTAGCTATGGGGCCTGGGGAAGCCACACAGGACTCGGCCACATCCACCCATATCATTTCTGTGGAGAGCCTGCACCACAGGGAGACTGATGAAACAGCATGCAAAAGAGCTTCAATTTCACATTTTCCGAATACAAAAGACAATTAAAGATGAAAATACTTTCTGAACTAATTTAGACATCATGTCTGTAGATAAATATGAGAGACACAATACTAAGTTCTGAGTTTGCATCTCTTGTTTGTATTTCATTCTGTCAATATTCGCCAGTACTGTTTTTTATTCTGCTATGTATCTAGAAAATGTGACGTATTTGAGAAAAACTAAGTTTACCACTGAATTCAGCACCCACAAATTAGATAAATCCACCCATCTACAAATCGGATACAGAAAAAACGTTTAAATTTGTTGACCAGTGATTATTGGAGGGGCAGGAAGGCTAGAGCTTACAGAGAACTGGAAGGGGGGAGCCCAGGAGGGTTTAGCCTGAGAAGACCACGGGCCAGCATGGTGGAGCAAGGTCCCACACCCCCCCCCCCGCGGCAGGAGGGGTGGAAGCTGCCAAGGGGGCGGGGACCATGGCTGTGATATATAAGGAAAGGGTGGGAAGGCGAGAAGGAGGAGTGGAGAGCTGTTGACAGTGCTTGGTGACATTTTACTTTCTTGCGGAAGGAGGAAAGAGTTAAATGTGTTTGATGTTGAAACCAGACTAATACCTACCTGTGGACTGGAGAGGATTGTGGTTGTTATATTGTTTGAGAAACTTTGTATTCCAATATGAACAGTACCTCCAATATGGATGAAAGTAAAAGTGTGATTTTGGACATTCCCCCAGTGTCCCTGTGGAATTATTTGTGTGAAGATGCCGTCCTCGGTGGAGGGGGGGCCGGGGGGAGCTTGGCCATGTCCACGCACATCACCTCCCTAGGAGGCCTGCACCACAACGGTGGCCCGTACGGGGACGGAGGTGGTGGAAGACAGGTGCAAAAATAGCCCCCAGGATGGATGCGTTGGGGGGGCTGAGGAGCAGAGCAGGATGATGGCAGCCATGATGGGACAGCAGACAGCTGGAAAGAATGGCAGGCATGCAAGGAGGGTGTCTGCCCAAGATGAAGATAACCAAGATGACCACTGAGGACGACCCGGAGGCATACCTCAGGACTTTCGAGAGAGTTGCTGAGGTGGCAGGGTGGCCACGTGAAAAGTGGGCTACCATTCTCACTCCCCATTTGACAGGGCCGGCACAACAGGCGGTGGACGTGCTGACCCCAGAGGAAGCTGCAAATTATTCAGAGATTAAACGGACAATCTGGGGGACATTAAATGTGTCAGGGGAAGCCTTCCGACGTAAGTTAAGAGACATAAAATGGAAGCCTCAAATGACCTCCCGAGCTTTAACCAACCTAGTTAAAACCAGTGGACTCAGGTGGCTAAAGCCTAAGGAAAGGACCAAAGAAGAGGCTGTGGAGCTGGTCCTGGTGGAGCAGTTTTTGCAGGCTTTACCACCAAAAGCGTGTGCCTGGATTATGTGCCAGGAGCCAGTCAACCTGGAGGGAGCGACAAGAGCTCTAGAAGTGTTTTTGGCAGCTGAAAAGGAGGGGCGAGAGGCGGCAGGGGGAGGCACAAAGGAGGGAGCGCGTGTTGTGCGCGGACCCGCCCAAGGAGGAGCCCCAGCATCAGTAGATCGGCGTTGGAACGCACAGGAACGAGCTGAGAATGCGCCCAGCACCATGGCCAGCAAAGGAGTGAGCGGTCCAGCACCAGAGCGTGGAGCCCGGCCGAAAGAAGGAGAGCGGGGAGATGGAGGGACCCAGGGAGAGAGCCACCGATGCTTTTCATGTGGGGGAGCCAGGCATATCCGGTGAGATTGCCCTGGGAGGAGGGGTCCCCGTACCGTGGCCTACAGGACTCCCCAGGTAAAGGCCCCAGCAGCCCCAGTGATGCAGGTAAAAGTTGCAGGAGAGGAAGGGGAGGCCCTGCTGGACTCGGGATGCGCTCAAACTCTAGTCCGGACACCACATTTGCCAGGGCCCCAGGGCAACGTGACCTGGATTAGATGTGTGCACGGAGATGTTCGGCCGTACAACCGGACAGAGGTGGACTTGGAAATAGCTGGGAAGACAGTCAGGGCAAAGGTGGGGGTAGCCCCAAAACTAAAGTATTTGGCCATCTTGGGGAGAGATTTCCTGAACTTCCCAAAGTTGCTGGAGAAGGCACAAGCTGCTTGGAAGGTGGAGGCCACGGTATTGGTTACTGAGGGCAGGGTGGGGCTGGAGGAACCCTGGGAGGGTGAGGACACTCAGAAGGCTCAGGAAGATGACCCCACCTTGAGAAGAGCTTGGAAACAAGCACGGCAAGGCTACCCAGAGGGACAGAGAGGGGTGCGCTTTGAGGTGATAAAGGGGAAGTTGTATCGGAGAGGATCCAAGATTGACCAGCTGGTGCTGCCTCGGGCCACGAGGGGGGAGGCTATGGCCTTAGCCCATGATACCCTGCTGGGGGCACATGGGGGAATAGATTAACCACTAGGTTCTACTAGCCAGGGGTCCGAGAGGATGTAAGAAGGTTCTGTGAGTCGTGCGAGCCGTGCCAGCTCACCCAACCGAAGGGAGGGCCGGGGGGTCAGCTGAACCCACTACCCATCATTGGGGTCCTGTTTCAGCGGATAGCTATGGATATCATTGGGCCATTGCCAAAGGGACGGGGCGGTTTTGAATATGCAGTTGTGATAGTTGACTACGCTACTCGTTACCCAGAGGCAGTTCCATTGCGAAATACCAAGGCAGGAAAACTGGCCAAAGAACTAGTAAAAGTTTTCTCTCAGGTGGGGTTCCCCGAGGAGGTCCTGATGGATCAGGGGCAAAATTTCATTGGAAAGGTGATGAGGGAGATGTGGTCCCAGCTGGGGATGAAGCCCTTAAGGACCAGTGTGTACCACCCCCAGGCAAATGGGTTGGTGGAACATTTTAATCAGACTCTCAAGCATATGATTTCCAAATTTGCTGGACTGGATCCCAAGGGGTGGCCCCAAACAATTGAGCCCTTGCTCTTTGCCGTCCGTGAGGTCCCCCAGACGTCCATGGAGATGTCCCCATGTGAGATACTGTTTGGGCGGAATTCTCGAGGCATACTGGACCTGACAGGGAGACACTGGGGAGGAGAGGAGCCAGAGGGGGCTGGACAGGGGCCCATTAGTGTAAACCAACTTAGGGAAAGACTGGGCCGCATAGCTAAGTGGGCTCAAGAAAGGTTGTGGGAGGCGCAGAGGGAACAGAAGAGGTTCAACCAACATGTGAAAGTAAGAGAGTTTGCACAGGGACAGAAGGTGCTCCTTTTATTATCCACTAGCAAACGCAAGCTGACTGCCCAGTGGCTAGGACCCTTTGAAGTCAGTAAGAGAATAGGAGAGGTCAACTACAAGCTGAAAGACCAGAGGGGTGAGGAACTTAGTATACCATGTGAATTTGTTGAAAAAGTGGGTAGAGAGAGAGAGAGGTAACGGCAGAAGAGGAAGAACTAGGTCCCCACAGCTCTGTGCCACAGAACTACCAGCCATCTGTGAGTACAATTCTGCACTGGAACAAGCAGTTCCAGTGCTAACTGTTCCTCTCCAAAGCTTACAAACTTTCACTGATGGATTCTATGGTTTTCAGCTGCAGCTCGGGGCCGTGGAATTATCTCCGCCCTTTATTCTAAGGCTGAAACAGGGATCAGGACCTGTCCAAATTTTGGGGCAACACTTTTGTTACTCAAGAGGAGTCTTTTTCCAGCTCAGGCAATGATTCCGATGACACAGTGGTGTTTGTGAAGTATGTAATTTTGACTCAGCTATATAGACTACATGCCCAGACCATGTATTTTTCTTGTGCAAGTAAATGAATTCTTTTTTTATCTTATAGCCAAATTCAAGGAACACCTTGAATTCAAGGAAATTCAAGGATGGGGATATCATTATTTAAAAATACTTCAGAGTACAATTTTGGGTTGGGCTAGAGAATGATATCCCCATCCTCAAAATATCATGTCTGTAGATAAATATGAGACACAATACTAAGTTCTGAGTTTGCATTTCCTGTTTGTATACAAACGTATCTTGTTTGTATACCCTGGCTTGGGTCCAGGGTATCTGAGGGACCGCCTTCTTCCGTAGAATCCGACCCGTCACCTAAGGTCATCTGAGGGGGCCCTACTGACTGTGCCACCACTAAGAGATGTGAGAGGTGTGGCGGCCAGAGATAGGGCCTTCTTGGTGGTGGCACCCAGGCTTTGGAACTCCCTCCCCATTGAACTAAGAAAAGCTCCCTCAATACAGAGCTTCAGGTGGAGCCTTAAGACCTTCTATTTTAAAAAAGCATTTTAAATGGGGCATAGGTGGGGGACAGTTGTTTTTATTGTTTTTACTGTTTCTAACAAATATTTTTAATCTGCACATTTTATTCAATTTAATTGTATTTTAATTATGTTTTAATTGTGTTTTAATCTTTATTTATGAGCGATTTTAATGTTTTATTTCCTGATGTTAGCCGCCTTGGGCTCCCACTAGCGGGGGAGGAAAGGCAGGATATAAATTGATTAAATAAAAAATTAAATATTTCATTCTGTCAATATTCGCCAGTACTGTTTTTTATTCTGCTATGTATCTAGAAAATGTGACGCGTTAGAGAAAAACTAAGAGCACAACCCATGTCTACTCAAAAATAAGCCCCATTGTGTTCAGTGGGTCTTACTTCCAGGAAAGTGTCTTTAGGATTGCAGCCTAAGTTTACCACTGAATTCAGCACCCACAAATTAGTTAAATCCACCCATCTACAAACCAGATACAGAAAAAAGTTTAAATTTCTTGACCCTTTAATCCAGCACTTTTGCCCGGCTCTTTATTTGCGTCTGTCTGGGGTAAAGGGTTTGAGTTTGTTTCTGGAATATTACAAACTATCTTATATTCGTTTATTCACGTACTATAGATATTCTTCAACCTTGTACGTAAGTATGCAGAATGCTGCAAGCCCTGTAATGGGCTTGCCCACTTTGCACCCCCGATGGAGTGGTCCAGCCGGAGGAAGATGCTTGCAGCCGATTGGCTGCTAAGGGCCTGGAGGCGGCGACTGAGGGCTTCAGTGGGCACGCAGTCCCGCTGGCCAATCAGTCGGTGTGAGAGCGGTGTCCTGGAGGGAGCTCCTGAGGCTCGCTCCGGAACATCCTCTACTTAGGGGCCTTTGCCTCTTGCTGCACCGGCAGGGTCCTCACTTGGGACGCCTCCGCGTCTTCTCTTTGCGTCGGAGTGCGATCGCGTTTGCGGACACACAGCGGCTAGCGGCTGCCACGGTCACTCTTTGGCGGGCCCGGCTCGCTGGGGCGCCTCCGGACGGCACGGCCACCATTTTCGGGCCCACAGCCTTCCTTCTGTGCCTGGTGGCACGGCCGCCATTTTAGATTGGCGGCCATTTTGTTGCCACCTTGTGGCGCGGCCATTTTGTTTGCCCTACTTGGGGCCTCGTGGCAGTGGGGTTGTGTGGCCTTAAGCCCCCCCACTTTATCTTTTTTGGGGAGTTGGCCTTTGGTCTCTCCCCTGCTGTGGGCCTTCGCTGAGTGGTGACTTCGTTGGATTAAGTGGACACTGTGGGACATTGCATTGGGCTCTCCCTGCTGCTGCTGATTCCAGTGCTGACTAGTGGGCAGACCATATCCTTTGTGTACAATCAAGAACACACACAGGGCAGGGGTGGTGGCCCCTGGGCAGCTACATGGGGAAGCAGCTTCAGAAGCGGGGTGGTAAGGCCCCTTGGCCCCCCACTCCCTCTCCTCCTCCCCCGGAGCCAACCTCCTCTGTTGGAGGCTCTCGACCACAGGGCCTGGTTGAACGGTGCAAGGCACTTGAGAGGGAGGCTAAGGAGAGGGCGGCTAATAAAGGTGATGGGGCCTCTGTGTCTTTGGTTACGCCCCCCCACTCGCACTTTTACGAGGAAGGGTCGGGGGCACTAATGTTCGCGGCTCGCCCTTCTAGGTCTGGCAGCCCAGGAACCTCCTCAGGTACAGCTTTCTCAGCCAGGTGTTTCCAGTGCCCCTTCCTCCTCTCTAGGCGGGGCCGCTATAGGTGAGGTTGAGGAGGAGGATGACACTCCTGAGGTGGTGGGTTGTTGGGAGGAGCCTTCTGTTTTTGCGCCTCCTCCTGCTAAGCAGGCAGCTACTGTGGTTCCTTGGTGGGTCCCGGGATGGGGGGGTCCTTGCTACCCTTGGCCTTCTTTTGGCATGGGTCCTGTGTACAACCCCTGGTATGGTTTTCCCTGTCCTTCTTGTTTTCGATCTGCCTATCATGTGGACCGTGCGAGGGGAGGGATACCTTCGGGTCCTACATGGGAAGAGGTCTACCGGCTGGCCAGGCACTCGAGGACGGTCCTGAGGACCGTCCTTATGGCAGTATTGACTTGCCTCTGGGTGGACATCTTGCCATGTCGGTCAAGGAAAAGATTTGGAGGGGCGACTATGTTGATCTCTTCAGTCTTCTCCAGGTTGAGCCTGAGCGGGTGCCTAAGGTTGGGGAACCTGAGCGTGATCTTGAGGCGTCTCAGAGGCGCAAGATAGATCACAATTGGACCAACTGGCTATACGGATAGTGAGACCTAAAAACAGAGAAATTAAAATTTTAAGAGGTATCCCTCCCAATCCCCCGAGGCTTGGCTCACCCTCCTTCACAATACACACTCACCAAGCTTAAGCAGAGGCTAATAAAGGAACTGAGCCAGGCTGTTGCCTTTTATGGTAATAACTGTTGAAGCAGAGCTTGTATGTTTTTTCATTGCTTGTTTTTTTCTTGCTTGGGCACTTGTAACCCTGCCCAGAGGTTATAAAAGCTGGTGTTTGCTGAGGAAAGGGGCCACACCCAAGGGACTTGTTGCCCAGGGTGTGAGCCTCAGATATCTGAAATAAAGAGCTCTTTTATCCTCCTCCTGCCATCTGCATTCCTTCATTTCAGGTGACATTTTCCTGGTGCCGTGACTCGGATGGCAAAATCTGGCTTTTGCCTGCCCTGCTGAGGCTCAACTGTGCGATCTTCCTGCCGGCAGCACTGCGCGCTCAGGCGCCACCCGTTGATTTCAGGAGAGCTTCGCTGTGCTGCCGGCGTGGACCTCTCCAGTTTGATCCTCCATCTGGGTGAAAAGGACGAGGTGATTGCAGGAGGACGTCCCGGGACCGGTAGTGGACAAGGAAAAGTGCTCGTAGGTAAAGTATTAATAGGCTTCCTGGAAAGGATAGGGACTGCAGATTAGCCCCCGCAGCAAGAATCCAGAGTGGTGGTGTAGGCTGCACCCCGTGTGCTCTAGGATTCTAGGTGGGAGGTGTGTGACTGAGTGTGGAAGAAGTCCGGCAGCCATCTTTTGGGTGTTGGTCCATGAGGATCATAAGCCTGAGGTGGAAGTGAGGCACTCCTGTCGGCCAGTACGTGCAGACCCTTAGTAGTCCGGTTCCCATTCTCCGCGAGGAGGTGGGCGGGCAAACCTGGGGAAGCGAATGTGTCCATTTTGAATCCCTTTTTGTGAGCTGTTCGGACCCCTCACCGGCAGCCTGTTTACCCTTTCCTTGGTGTGTTTGCTGTCTGTCAATAATGGGTGGGGGTGGCTCAAAATTGTGTGAACCTTTACAGTGTATGGTGGATAATTTTGAGGAAGGATTTCGTGGGGATTATGGAGTAGATGATGTAAATCCTGAGACACTCAGGTCCCTGTGTCAGGTGGATTGGCCCAATCAGAGCAGCACCTGGCCTGGGAATGGTTCTTTTGATCCAGTAGAGGTTCTAAAGGTTCATGAGTCAGTGTTGGGTCTATCAGGGGATGCCCCACACCCCAATCAATTTCCTTAGATTGACCAATGGTATCAAGCCTATCTCAACAAACCCCCATGGCTCAAAAGGTGAATGGATCGATGCCCTAAGGCGAACGGTCCAAGACCAATGGTGGTGGCCACAGTAAAGGTTAAGTTGTCAGAGAAAAAGAAAGAGAAGCCACCGGAAGGGTCTAAGAAGACTCAGATGAAAGCTTTGCAGGAGAAGGCAAAGGCATTAGAGGAGAAAGAAAAGAAAAAGTCTAGAAATCCTTTCATATTACAAGGACCAGAGGATACCCTTATGGAAATGCCTCCACCCTATAATCCCATCTACCCACAGTTGCCCCAACCAATGCCACTGAATCAGGAGGATCAAGGCGCGGTTGGAGAGGGTGAGAGAGGGCAGCCATCTTTACTGGTTGAATTGGCGCCCCCTAGCCATCCCCCTCAGGACCGCGCCCGCAAAGATGAAGATGAAGCCAGGGTAAAGGAAATGGAGGAGATGGTGAAGAAGCAAGAACTAGAAAATGAAAAATTGCGAAAGCAGTTGTTTAAATTGGAAAATGAGGAAAGAGAAAGGAAAATAAGGTTAAAAGAATTAGAGAAAGAAAGGTAGAAAAAGGATGAATTAAAGGATGATGAGGAAGGAGAACTTGAAGGGGCAACTTGAAGAATGCCATATAATTTAAGGGAACGGCCAATGCAAAAGGGTGAAGGAATGTACCCGCTCCGTAAGCAGACCAAAACCATGACTATTCCGGAAGCGGGTCAACCTGACACAGTCCAAACCCGGTCATTGTTGGGATATATCCCGTTCAGCTCAATAGACTTGCATAATTGGAAATTGCAGGCAGGTACACTGTCTGAGAATCCTAGTCCATTGATTAAGCTGTTTCAGAGCATAATCAGGACCCATGATCCTACCTGGGATGATTTGAACCAATTGATGGAACACTTATTAACTGATGATGAGATAGACAGGGCCAAGGAAGGAATGTATAAAGAATTAAAAGAGGAAAGACAGGGCCATAATGACTATGAAGTTATAAAAGATCAGACTCTACCACCCCTTAAGGCCTGACTAGGATTATAATACTGAAACAGGAACAAAGAAGCTGAAGGAGTATCAGAGATTGTTTCTTCAAGGATTGAAGTGTGCAGGACAGAAACAGATAGATCATGGTAAAGTGGGGGAGGTTTTACAAGGGCTGAATGAACCCCCTGGAGAATTCATGTGTAGACTTAAGGAGGCTTACAGGCAATATACCACCATTGACCCTTATGCAGAAGAAAACAGGAGGCTGTTGAACCAGTCATTTTTGCAACAATGCACAAGGGACATTAGGAGGAAAATTGAAAAGCAGGAAGGGCATTTGGAAATGGAGTCAAGGCAGCTAATGGAAGATAAGGCCCTTGTAATGGCTGCAGCTGTAAGAGGAGAACTGAGTACAGTATCAGTTATAGGACAAGGTAGAGGACAGTTTAGAGGCCGGGGGAGAGGCCAAGGGGGGCGAGGACAAGGAAGAGGAAGGGGTCCAGCCTTGGCACGTGATCAATGTGCGCTATGCAAGTGTTTTGGGCATTGGCGACGTGAGTGCCCCCAAAGACCCCTGACCAACAGCAAGTGCAATCGCAGGGGCTCCCAATTATGTATCAAACAGAAAATCAATGACGGGGACCGGGCTCCAAAGTCCCCTCAGCTATTTTGCCTAAGGAGCCCATGGTTACCATCAAGCTGGGGGGTGAAAACAAGGACTTTTTAATAGATAGCGGTGCAACCATTTCAGCTATAAACCAACCCCAAGGACAGCTAACAACTAAGTCAGTATCAATAATAGGAGCAACAGGATGTGGAGAATGCCAACCGGTATTCAGAATAGATGACTGCAAAATAAATAATAAGACCTTTACCCATAAGTTTGCCCTACTCCCTAACTGCCCCATTAATTTGATGGGCCGAGATATGCTCTGTAAGCTGCAAGTGAGGTTAACCTTCACCAAGGATGGCCAAACTGTAATGGAGCTCCCCCAGGAGAACCAGGAAGATTTTTGGGGAGAAGTGCAAGCTCCAATCTATATGCTATGGAAGTATTCAAGGTTGTGGCAGCCAAATAAACAGTCAGCAGTAGTTATGGCCATTCCTGAAGAAAGGGACGACACTGGAATTCTGGAAAAAGCTCCAGCTAGAGTGTGGGCAGAAAATGGTGGGTATGGTCTGGCAATTAATCATGCACCAATACAGACTGCATTAAAACCTGGATGTTGACCTGTTAGTATACCGCAGTATCATATTCCAGTTCTTCAAAGAAAGGGGTTGAAGCCAGTTTTAGACAATTTTTTGGAAGCAGGAATCTTGCAGGTAATAAGATCTCCTTGGAATACCCCCTTATACCCAGTGGAGAAGCGAGCCAGTGGTCAGTTTAGACCAGTGCATGATCTCAGAGCAGTCAACCAACGAGTAGAGCCACTAGCCGCATTGGTGGCAGACCCCTATACTATGCTGAGACGACTTTCTCCCAAGTATGTGTGGTATTCCGTGCTGGACATTAAAGATGCCTTCTTTTCTATTCAAATCTCCCCTACTTCAATGTCAATTTTTGCCTTTACTTGGGAGGATCCAGACACTGGGGTTAGAAGTCAAAGGGCATGGTCACGCTTGGCCCAGGGATGCGTGCATAGTCCAACTTTATTCACAGAAGCACCAGAGAAAGATTTACAACTGCTCCCGAGAGAGAGAGTGGTGGTTATTCTTCAGTATGTGGATGACCTTTTGGTAGCTGCTGAAACCTGAGAAAAATGTGTGGAGTGGACATCTAGACTTTTACAACACCTCTATGACTGTGGCTATAAATTGTCAAGGGCTAAGGCTCAACTTGTGAAGAAAGAAGTAGAGTATTTGGGATTTGGCTTCAAGGAAGGCCAGGTTGTAACACCTGAAAGAGTGTCAGCAATCTGTCAGGTTGAGCCTCCAAAGACCAGGAAAGGTGTCAGAGCATTCTTGGGATGATAGGATATTGTAGGCTGTGGATCCCAGATTATGCGACATGGGCACAGCCCCTTTACAAAGCCACCAGAGGTAAGGAGACAGAGCCTTTCCAGTGGACTCAGACACAACAAGAGGAATTTGAGACCCTTAAGGAATCTTTAGTGAATGGACCAGCATTGGGACTGCCAGATGTGATGCAACCATTCTCATTGTTTGTAACAGAAGATCATGGGATAGCAAAAGGAGTGTTAACCCAAATGTTGTTGGGGTCCCATAGGCCATGTGCATACTTGTCAAAAAAATTGGACTCAGTGGCAGCAGGGTTCCCTGGATGCTTAAGAACAGTGGCAGCAGTGGCCCTGTTATTACATGAAGCCAAGAAAATCACCTTTGGAGGAAAGTTCAGTTAGGACTACACATGCTTTGAGACCCCTTTTAATGGAGGGAGGAATGAACTGGATGTCTACAAGCCGAGCTTTCAGGTATCAAGTTGCAATATTGGAAGACCCTTCAGTTAATCTGCAACCATGTACTGTGTTAAATCCAGCAACCTTCCTCCCAGATTCAGTGGATTGTAATGTAGAACATGATTGCTTAGCCACAGTGTATCAGAATTGGAAGGCCAGGCCAGACCTAAAGGACCAGCCCTTAAAGAATGCTGAATTAGAGTTGTTTATTGATGGGAGTTTCTTTGTAGAAAATGGCAAGCGCCGAACAGGATACGCCATTGTAACTCCAGACATCCCAATTGTCCATGAGGCTATGGCACTGCCATCTGATACTTCGGCACAAGCTGCAGAATTAATTGCAATGATTAGGGGTTTAGAAATAGCAGGAGGCTGAACTGCCAATATATATACAGACTCCAAATGGGTATGCCTGTTGATCCATGCACATGCACAATTGTATAAAGAGAAGGGTATGGTGGACTCCAAAGGAAAAGAGATAAAATATAAAAGGTTAATTATGATTCTGCTGCAAGTAATACAAAAACCGAGAGCAGTTGCAGTTATGCACGGTTGGGGCCACCAGAAAGGGGACTCATATATAGCTAAAGGAAACAACCTTGCAGATCGATGTGCAAAAGAAGCCACAGGAAGCAAAAAGGACAAGCAAACTGGGCACTTAGAAAGGAACAGGGTATGTGGTTTGTTGGCCCAATACTTAGCCCTGAAACTCCAGAATCTAGTCACAACCAAGGAACCCAGATAGATACTTTAGTGTGCCCCCCTAATGCCAGACTTAGAAGGAATTGAGCAAACTTGGACTTATGAAAAGAAAGATAAACAACTAGCATGCACACTTGGAGCTGCACAGCATAATCAATGGTGGGTTCTACCAGATAATAGAGTATTGATCCCTCACCTAGAAGTGCCTGGACTAGTACATGCTTATGAGTCTTCACATTCAGGAACAGAAGCTATGTATGAGGCAATTCGCAGATATTTCTATGCACCAAACTTATCTACCCATACCAGATCAGCAGTAGCTCATTGCATTACATGTGAAATGACTAATCCCAGGCGAGGGAAGGTGCCTCCATCAGGATTTGTGGAGAGAGGAATCGAACCAATGGAAGTGTTACGGATTGATTTTACAGATATGCCCAGGTGTGGAGTTTATAAATATCTGCTTGTGGCCGTGTGTACCCTGACAGGATGGGCAAAGCCCTGTAAAACAGAAAGGGCCAGGGAAGTAGTTAAATGGCTACTGGAGCAACATGTTCCTTTTCATGGTCTTCCCAGAAATCTCAACAGTGATAATGGAGCTGCATTTATTGCACAGGTAACATAGGAAACAGCCCAGGCTTTGGGAATCACATGGAAACTTCATGCAGCTCTTAGGCCTTCCTCGTCAGCAAAGGTTGAGAGAATGAACCAGACCATCAAATTATTGCTAACTAAATTAATACAAGAGACTAAAGAGACATGGGTGGTTCTGTTGCCTCAGGTACTATTTAGAATTCGGAATACACCAAATTTCACCAAGCTAACACCCTTTGAGTGTTTGTTTGGACGGCCTTCTCCAGTCTGGAGGTCTTTCAAACCGGTAGAAAACGTTCCTAGAAATATCCAGAATTGGGGAAGGGAGATTGCCAAAATAAGGGCTTATTTAAGAAAAACTATTCCTCTTAATGTAGTGGATCCCACGCACAATATAGTTCCCGGAGATTGGGTTTTGGTTCAGTAATGGAAAACTGACTCATTGCAGCCTAAATATGGAGGTCCTTATCAAGTCATTTTAATAACCCCAACTGCAGTTAAATGTTTAGGTATAAAGGCTTGGATTCACGTCACTCGTGTGAAGCCTGTACCTGCACCCAAGAAGTGGACAGCTCAGCAGACTGGAAATTTAAAGCTAAAAATAACTGCTGAACCTGACCATTGATGACAGCGGAAGGTATGTGCCTATAACAGCAAAGCAGTCCAACACATAGGCCACCCTTCCAGAAGAAAAGGAGGGTATGTATTTGTGCCAGCATTGCAGATCAACACGCAAGTCACCCCTCAGAAGACGAAGAACATTATTATGTTGTTGTTGGGACTAATTCAACCTATTGTCAGTAAATGGGCAAGTACCAAGCTAGAAGCCAGTAATAACAAATTGTTGCAATTATATCAGTCTAGAAAGTATGAAAAACCAAACCAATTGATAAGATTAGCTGAAGTAGTAGCAAATGTGACTAATAGTGCAAGGCCCTATGGGTGTTGGGTTTGTGCAGTAGGGCCGATGGCGGCTACTGGAGGCATTCCATTGTGGCCTTTGCCATTGAATGCAACAGGACTCGTGTCAGATACTTGGGAAGATATGACAAAAAGGGAACAATCTCTAAAAAACATTATTCATAGGGTCATACCTCAAGATGGTGAATTTTGCATTGAAAGGCGAGGTCCTGGCCTAGTTATAGGATACTCCAAGTGTACATATGTGATTAGATGGCACAACCAGACTCAGACCCTTGTTGTGCAACAAAATAATCAAGTCCTGGCTAACATTACAGGTTCAGGTCAAGGTATGAATTGTTTGTCTATATTTGTCTATGTTATAAAGATGCATATGGTGCTGCCCATGATTGTGGACCCCGTAATGTCAATTGTTTGTGTTCTTCAATTACCTTGACTTGGTTAAGGTGGGCAGCCCAAATACCAGCCTTCTTTCATGATTTGCCTCTCTGGTTTGTTCGTGGGCAACACGCCTATCACGACCTACTTGAAGGTTGGGCAGGGCGCTGTTATTTGGGCCTATTAATATTACCTATGTGGGTAGTCCCTCATAGTCACTCAGATCAAAGAACAAAAAGAGATACAGAAAAGTTATTAAATCTGGACATAGGTGGAGAACAGCAGTGGGGAAAGGATGTGTGGACTCCTGAACGAATCTTAAAGCATTATGGGTCAGCAACATGGAATCCTAATGAATTAATAGCAGGGGCTAGGGGACCTATTTATAATTTGAACCGCATCATACGCTTACAAGCCCTGATCCAGATCATATCTAACCTTACTGCTGATAATTTTGATCGGACAGCACAGCAGCTGGATGACTTGCGTACAGCCACTTTACAGTTAAAGCTGGGGTTACATTATGTTCTGGCAAAGGAAGGAGCTGCAGTATTGAATGTCTCACAAGAAGCTTGCTGCTTCAACATAGCAAAAAATGGTGAAGCTATCAGGAAGGGAGCAGCAACCATACGAGAAGTTGCACATGTTCCTACTCAAATGTGGAACGGGTGGGATAGGGGTTGGTTGACATCCTGGTTTCCTAGGCTTGGTATGTTTAAAGGGTTTCTTGGAATATTAATCGTTATAATCTTGCTAGTATGTATGTTGCCCTGCGTTATTCCCATATGTCTTGCGCGTGAAATATGTTAGAAAGCATGGTAGAAAAACATACCACCAAAAGAATAATGGCATTATATAGCCCAATTACACCGGTACAATCAGATACAGAAGCTGAAGAGTAATTAAAATTTGAATTTAAGGGGGGATTGAGACCTAAAAACAGAGAAATTAAAATTTTAAAAAGTATCCCTCCCAATCCCCCGAGGCTTGGCTCACCCTCCTTCACAATACACTCACCAAGCTTAAGCAGAGGCTAATAAATGAACTGAGCAAGGCTGTTGCCTTATGTGGTAAAAACTGTTGAAGCAGAACTTGTATGTTTTTTCATTGCTTGCTTTTTCTTGCTGGGCACTTGTAACCCCGACCAGCGGTTATATAAAGCTGGTGTTTGCTTCAGAAAGCGGCCAGACCCAAGGGACCTGTTGCCCATGGTGTGAGCCTCAGATATCTGAAATAAAGAGCTCTTCTATCCTCCTCCTGCCATCTGCATTCCTTCATTTCAGGTGACAAGGGGGTTCAAACAAAACAGTTGTGCTACGAATTCAATGCCACTGGCAGGTGTTCCAAATTGGGTTGTACATTTTCCCCTTCATTGTGCAATGCGTGGAGCCAAACACTCTCTGTTCCTGCCAGACAGGTTGGTCATAGTTGTATGTTATGGGGGCAGTTTCTCCCAGTTTTCATACAGTTTCTGAAAGTACATCAACCTCCTCACATTCTACTGGTTCACCTGGGGGAGAATGATTTGGCCCAGAGGACATCTGTTTCCCTCAGGGTTCAGATCAGACAGAATTTATCCCTTATCCTACAATGGTGTCAAGTATACATATCATTTGGCATCTATTTTGCCCAGACAGGCTTAGGGAGGGACCAAAAATATATGGAAAATAGATGGGGCATGTAAGCAGGTCAACGCTTACGTCACCCAGTTAGTAACAGTGGGGAGTCGAGTTATTAAGCATCCCCATGTAGTTTGGTGGTGGCCCAAGTTGTTTTTTTTTTCAGATTGGGTGCGTCTTTCTCCACAAACCCTAGAACTTTTTGTGGTTTAGTTAGTTCGGGGCTGCTTTCCTGTCTTTACTGGGGTGGTGGAGCTAAGCTCTAGGGTAGCTGCCAGCGTGGCAGACATCATGCGGGGTTAAGCAGGATAGGACTCAGTGTTCAACCTAAGATAGCAAGAATCAGGTAAGCCAGAGCGGACCTATTGATACCTAGCGGGATCTAGGTGCTGGCTGGCTAGTCTAATTAGACCTGGAAATTAGGCAAAATCAGCTGGGCAACTGGCTGGCCGAGCATCCAGCTGCCTCAACCTTCGGGTTGGCGGTGAGGAGCAGCCTTAAGTGGTTTAAGACTGGCTCTGAGTCAGGCTTCTTCACCCTCTATTTTTGTAGTTAACTGCACATTAGAAAGCACTCCCTAATTTTTTGCCTTGTTGATTATTGTAATTAGTCAGTAAAGTGGCCCTTAAATCCAAGTTTGTCTCCTCTGCTTCATTCTCGCCGGTGGGGGGGATTGGAAAGAAAACTTTTCAAAATGTGACTTTATAGTATCAATACAGATGCCAGAAACCACAAATTTCATAAGCTATTTCTTGTGATTTGCAATATTTTGATGAAACTGAAGGTATTCAGTCAAAATTAATAGATCTGGGCAAGAGTAAGAGTATAACTTCTGAAACAGTTTCAGAAATTATTCATTGTGAAACAGAACAACATAGTTGGGAAAGTAAGTTGGGGGGATAATGCAAATAACGATTTTGGAGGTCTAGCAAGAAAAGGTGAATATGTTTTTAAGAAAATGAAATGGAAACTGGATAGATCAGTTGTAGGAGTTGCATGTCCTGCCCATATCTTGTGTAACTCTTCATGAGCCAGAGCTGACAGTCTTTCTGTTGAAAGGTCTACAACTACTTTTCTATTTATTCTATTAGAATTGCATAACTACCGGTAATGGAATTTGTGAATAAAAAATGAAAATCTCCTAACCCATGTTAAAAAAAAAGATGATTCTCTTCCGGAAACAATTGGAAGATTCTTACGTATGTTTGAGCCGTTGAAATCATACTGGATAAAAATCCAGTTCTTCTGAAATTTTTTTCTCTAGTGAAGTTGGGGAGGTTTATTTCTTGTTTATAGTAACACAGATGTGTCTGTTTCAAAGATCTAGTGCCAAAATTGAAATGAAAGATTTCAATGAATGAGGTTAGGATGGTTGAATGAAGACCTACGTAGTCAGGGGCTTCACATATGAAATAAATGTCTTGTGCAGGAAGTACATGAGTTCATGACAGTAGAGGATGAACTTCTATGTACAGTGGTACCTTGGTTAACGAGTGACTTGCTTAGGGAGGCTTTTTGGATAACAAGCAAAATTTTCTTGTAAATTTTATTTTGGTTAAAGAACAAATTTGGGTTAACGAGCAAAAACTTCAAGCACTTCTGAAGAAATGCCTAGCCTGAATCACCTCCTTCTCCTAGATCAGGGGTCCTCAAACTACGGCCCGTGGGCCGGATACGGCCCGCCAGGGCCCTCAATTCGGCCCACGGGCATTTTCAGAAACCCCCCCCCCCCGCATCCCCCTGGCCGGGAGTAAGCCCATCACTTCTGTGTAGGAATGCTTAGAATTGGGCTCTGATGCTGCAAGCCTGCCACACTTCCCTTGAATGGATGGGGCTCTGATGGTTAGGATGGGACTCTGATGCTGATGATGTTTTCATCTTTCCATCAACTTCAGTATATGTTATGTTGAGTAGCATTTTTACATGAAAGTAACACACTGTTTTCAAAATAACTTGTTCCTTATTACTTAATTGAATTAATTAAATAATTAAATAATTAACTATAGTCCGGCCCCTGACAGTGTCTGAGGGACAGTGAACTGGCCCCTTATTTAAAAAGTCTGAGGACCCCTGTCCTAGATGGTTGCTCTTCAGGAGGTCCCTCTGTTGCTCAAACAGCCACTAGCTGCTCTGAGAGTCACTAGCACTATCAACCACATCTCCTGCTCCCCGGAACACAAGGTAAGGAGCTGGTGGGAGGCACATGGTTGGGGGGAAGCATCCTTGGCAGGGAATGATCTCGCATTCAGCCCCCTGCATGGTGCTGGGCAGACCCCAGACTCTTAACGGTCCCTGGCCCATCTCTGATAAACTTTGGTATGGCGATGCTGGGGGGGGGGGCATGAGTGTCAAGAAGTGTTTCATACTGGAAAAATCTCCTTCTGAGTATTTCAGAGTAAACAGATTTTACAGATCTGTTAGTCTTGATAAGTAACATTAACTGTGTTAAGTAACAAGATTAAAGCTTAAAATTTATTAATTTAAAAAACCAAACAAAAACTTTTAAGTTTGTGTTTGGGCATACTTGGAACTGGTATCATTCATTTTTTAAAGTAAAAACTAGGCATTCCGTTATCCAAATTAAGCTTGACTACACTATTAGCTCCCTTAACAGCCAGCGTTAACTATGTTGCTTGGCGTTTAAAGCTGAGTACTACACCCTGTGTCATACCCTACTGATTGTGAGAAACGTAGAAGTTAGTTAGAAAGTAATGTGTAGAGTCCACATTCGTGAAACATACACACAAAAGTTATTTCTATAATTAGGAATAGTAGAATACAGTTGTGGTTAAAGAAAGTGCATACTCTCTATATGCAGTATTCATGTTACCTCCTTTAGATGAGAAAACTTTTAATACTGCAGAGAGGCCCTACCGATGCATGGAGTGTAGAAAGAACCTCAAACAGCACTTAAGTAATGAGAATGATGCTGGCCACCCCCTGCTGATGGGGCTGGCCAGCCAGTTTTATCCCTCCCCCCGGCCAGATGGTACAGCCGGGGGAGATGTGCAGGCAGCCATTGGCTGCTAGGGCTAAGGGGGCGGCACCAGACTGGGCATCCGGACTCTGTGCCAAGGGATGCCTCAGTCGGCTTTGGAGCGGTGTCGAGGAAGCATCTCTGGCGCTCACTCTTGCAGAGTGGGTTTGTGGCTCTGCAGGCCGACCTCCAGGGGATGGGCTAGCGGCAGAGAGGGCTTGTTCTCTTCAGGGACGCCTCCGCTTCGTTCCTCAGCACGGCTAGCGCGCTGTGGGGCTGCCTGCCCTTGGCTTTTTGCGGGCGGTTCGTCCTCTTACAGGACGCCCCCGCGGCTTGGCTTGGGGCTCTAGTGAAGGCCCTTGGCTGTCTCATGGTCGCGGCAGCCATTTTGCGGTGGCAGCCATTTTATCTCAGGTTCTTTCTGCCTCGTGGCTGGCAGCCATTTTAGGCCAGTCCCCTTGGGGCTCTTGTTGGTGCTTCAGGGTGGGAGCTGGTCTTTTGGCCTAGCCTCTCATGCCTTTGGTTGCCTTTGTTTCCTGCTGAGGAGCCTTCTTCGTGGGAGCCATTCTACTGGGTGTTGCAACGTTGGTTGCTTGTATCCTTCAGTGTAAAAACTAAGACACACGAGGGTTGTGGTGTTATTGTGTGGGTACATGTCGCGGGTCTGGCTTCCTCTCCTCTCAGTCCCTCTACAGACAGTGACTTCCTCATCAAGGATTACAGATATCTGTGCCCCCTCATCATCTTCTTCCCCCCAAGTGTACATGCTGACAGAAGAACAGACTCAGGTGTGCTTCACAACTCAAGTTACTTGTTCAGAGCTTGATGGTTACTTCAAGGTACATCTCTTAACAGTTCCTTTTCCTCATATCATGTCTCTTCCCTCCCAACATGGATAAGTTGATACAACTAATAAAACAGTCCTGGGTCCCAGGCAAACAACTCAACAGCATAGTAAATGTCCACAGTCTGTAACCATTCTCCCTTTTCTGTTTACTTGTCTTCTAGGCCAGGGTTGTTCAGGATACTCAGTTCTCTGCAGTCCAAGGTTGACTTGGTGCTCACCACCCTCTCTCCAGGATAGCTTCTCCTGCACTCCCCTTTCCCGCTCTTTTTCCTCCCTTATATCTCCTCTCCGTCCTCCCCTTCCAGGGGAGGTCCAAACCCTTCCTTCTGGCTTGAGGAGGCTATATCCTGTTCCTTCTAGGACCTCCTCCCAGACATCTCTTCCCTTAACTCTTTCACTAGTGGAACCTTCCAAGGGATGAGACGCTTCATCACAGTACACTATGGGTAAAAAGACACAAAAGCGGGGTGGTAGGGCCCCCAGACGCCCTCCCCCTCCTCCACCTGAGCCTAACTCTGGATGAGGAGTTGGAACAGATGGAACATAAGGTTCTGGTTGAGCGCTATAAGGCGCTTGAGAAGAAGTTCAAGGAACGGCTAGAGGGCAGGGGTGATGGGGATTCTTGGTCTTCGGGACCGTCCACTCGTACTTTTACACTGAAGGGTAGGGGGGCACTAATGTTTGCAGCTCACCCTTCCAGGTCTAGCAGCCGGGCTTCTCTTGGTGGTGCAGCCTGATTTTCCTCATGATTCCATGCCTGCTCAAGCGGGTGCATCTTCCTCCTCAATGGGCGGTGTTGTTCCAGGTAAGGATGAGGAGGACGATGCTCCTGAGATTGTGTGAAGTTGGGAAGAACCGGAAGTTTCTTCCCCTCCCCCACCTAAGCAACCTGCAATGATGGCCCCCTGGAGGGTTCCTGGTTGGGGGGGCGTCTGGTTGGGGAACACCTTGTTTTCCTTGGTCGCCTATGGGCTTTAGTCCATCCGATAATCCATGGGTTGGCATAGGGCGTTTGGCATGTCAACGTGGTGTCAGTGAGGGTGATAAATTAAGGGGTTGGCCTTCTTGGGAGGAAATTCGGAGGTTGACTCAATATGGTGATGATGAGGAAGGACCAGAGGATCGCCCTTATGGCAGCATTGATTTGCCTCTGGGTGGCCATTTGGCCATGTCAGTGAAGGAGAAGATCCGGAGAGGTGATTATGTGGACCTCTTCAGTCTTCTTAAATCTGTACCTGAGAGGGTTCCTAAAGTTGGGGAGCCTGAACGGGATGCCGAGACCACTAAAAGGAGAAGGGTTGATCGTAATTGAACCAACTGGTTCTATGGATACTGCATATATATGGCAGTAGTAGTCCAGTTGCGACCTAAGAGGGCTCCTGCTTTAATTAAATATTTGGACATTGTCCACAGGACCTTCAGGGATTTTGGGGGCCAGGCTTGGCTCCAATAAGATCAAAACTTCCGCCTTCGGGCAGCCAATGACCCTGCTTTGTGATGGTCTGTTCCGAAATTTGAATTGTGGATGCAGGTTGTGGCTACTGCCAAACCCATCCCGGGTGACCGCTCAGACAGTGGTCATTTGATTGCGTGCAATGTGGTGACACAATCCAAGGCGTCTTCGGGCGCCTTGGGGGTTCAAGGTCGCCGCATCTGCTTTGAGTTCAATGCCTCAGGTACCTACTCCAGAGTTGGGTGTCTCTTCTCTCATACCTGTTCAGTGTGTGGAGGCAAACACTCTGCCCCCACCTGCTACAGGGGTAGGGGAGGCAAGCTGTCGGGTGGCAAGGGTGGTGCCAAAGGTGGCGGGGGCCAGCCTGCACTCCCAGCTCCAAGTAAAGGGGCCCAGCCCGATTAGGTTAGATGTTTTGGCTGGCCTGCTGAGGATGTATCCGGATCAGCAGGCAGCGTGTTACCTGTTTCAAGGTTTTTCTTCAGGTTTTAGGATCCCTTCACCCCTTATTGGGCCTATTGGGCTGCTAACATTAGGTCGGTAAAAGGTATGGAGGAGGTGGTCAGGGCGAAGCTAGCCAAAGAAGTTGCGGCTGGTAGAGTGCTTGGCCCTTTTGAATCCCCACCTTTTGCCAACTTAAGGGTGTCTTCTTTGGGTGTGGTGCCCAAGAAAGCCCCCGGGCAGTTTTGGTTAATTCACCATCTTTCCTTTCCCAAGGGAGACTCTGTGAACAATGGTATCCGTTCTCACCTGTGTTTGGTTAGGTATACTTCCCTGAATGAAGCAGTTTGCCGTTTGCAAGCTTGTGGACCTGGAGCACTTATGGCCAAGACTGACATTGAATCTGCCTTTCGGCTGCTCCCGGTTCATCCAGGTGATTTCTGCCTGCTGGGCATATGGTTTGAGGAGTGTTACTACGTGGACAGGGCTCTTCCGATGGGCTGTTCTATTTCTTGTTCGGCCTTTGAGGCCTTTAGTACTTTCCTTGAATGGGCCCTTCGCTTTAGATCTGGTTTTGGGGATGTGGCTTATTTGGATGATTTTTTGTTGATGGGGGCTGAATGTTCTGATGAGTGCCACTGACTGCTGTCATCTTTTCAGAACCTTTGTGTAGATTTAGGTGTCCCTTTGGCTAAGAAGACCGAGGGCCCTCCACTTCGCTTACCTTTTTGGGGATCAAATTGGACACTGTGGCTCAGTGCTCCAGTTTGCCTGCTGATAAGCTGGCCACCTTGTGTGGCTTGTTAGATCAGGCCCTGCAAGCGGGACTCTTCGGGAACTCCAGGTTCTGGTTGGGCACCTTAATTTTGCATGCCGAGTTGTTGCCCCGGGGCATGCCTTTCTTTGAAGGTTGTGTGATGCCATGATTGGTCTGAACGCCCATCACCACGGGGTGCGTGTTTCGGCTGACATGAAAGCGGATATAAAGGTATGGCTGACCTTTCTGTCCGATTTCAATGGCGTCTCCTTTTGGAGGGAGGTACAGCTCCTTAGGGCAGACCTGCAGGTTCATTCTGACGCTGTGGGTGGTTTCGGCTTTGGAGTTTATTTTCAGGGAAGATGGTGTGCTGAGCCCTGGCCTGAGCATTGGCGGGACAGCAATGTTGTTAAGGATCTCACCTTCTTAGAACTTTTTCCTGTGGTTGTGGCTGTGCACACCTGGGCTGATCATTTCCAGAATTCTAATATTAGGTTCTGGTGTGACAACCAGGCTGTGGTGCATCTCATCAACAGTCTTCTAGGTCTCCGAGAGTTATGCGCTTGGTACGGGCTTTTGTTTTGCAGTGCTTGCGCATAAACTCGGTAGTATCTATTAACCATGTCCCAGGGCTGGAGAATGGGGTTGCCGATGCTCTGTCTCGTTTTCAGGAAGAGCGCTTCCGGCAACTCTCTCCGGCAGCCCATCCGGATCCGGACCCCATGCCAGAGTAGCTTTGGAGCCTTGGACCATGAGGGTTCATGACCTTATCCTAGGATCGCTGGCCCCTTCTACCAGGATCAGTTATGATCGGAAGATGGAAGAATTTTTGGATTTTTGCCATTCTAATGATTTGTCAGAGTCCTGGCCGCTATCGGTGGGTGCCTTCTTCTTTTTGCTCCACTTGTATGAATCACTTGTTTGCACCCCCGGTCTATTGCGGTGTATCTTTCTGCTTTTGCAGCTGGAGTTAGGGGAGTGAAGGATTCTACTTGGAGTTTTCGGGTGCAGCGCATGCTGGAAGGCATGAGGCGTGCTCAGCCTCCTGTCCCTGATAAACGGCGGCTAGTGACAGTTCAGATTTTGACTGGTTTGTTCAAAGCTTTTGGGAGGTATTGCAGCGCGGACTTTGAGCACGACCTATTTCAGGTGGTGGCCTTAGTTATGTTCTTTGGAGCTTTCCGCATTAGTGAAGTGCTGGTTCGGACTCCTTCGGCTGACCCAGCTTGGGTCCTTTGGTGGTTGGATCTGACCATGGACCAAGAGGGGTTTACATTGCGTCTTCACAAGTCTAAGACTGACCAGAGAGCAGTTGGGGCTGTGGTCAAGCTTAAGGCTCTGCCGCATCATCCTTTGTGTCCTCTGAGGGCTCTTACCAGGTATTGAGACAGGGTTCTCCACTTTGTGGGTTCCCTGTTTCAGCATGCTGATTTGGAGCCTCTCACTATGTTTCAACTCAGGGCAATTTTTTCGGTGGCTATCACCGCTCTTGGGCTTTCCAACAGGGTGTACAATGTGCACTCCTTGAGGATTGGGGCTGCAACACTTGCTGCCGGTTTGGGTCTCCCTGTGGAGGTCATCCGCCGCACTGGGCGATGGCAGTCGAATGCCTTCAAGTACTACGTGCGTAAAGAGGGTCCTTAGAGTGGAGTTGGGTTGGTTTTATTGCATAGTTCTTCAGGTTCTTCATCACTAAGGTGTACATGTTGTGCAGTTATGTATTTACCTTCTCTTTGTTTTCTTGTAGATGCACCCTCCCATCGTCCTCTCTGAGTACTGGTTGTTGGCCACTCCATCCTCTTCTAGGCAAGAAAGAGGTCCAAAAGCACGGGTGCCGGCTCCTGCCTGGGCATGGGCCTGAACATCCGTATGTTTTGGGCTGTCAGGAGAGGCATGGGGTGGGATCAGTTGCTCCCAGTGGTTGAGGAACTTTTGCAGGGCAACCCTCCCCCAGATATTTTGTTGGTCCACCTAGGAGAGAACGATCTGACGCAGAGGTCGACAGTGTCGTTCAGGCTTCAGATCAAACGTGATTTGTACGTTGTCTCCTGGTGATGCCCTGATATTCGTATTCTCTGGTTATCCTTCCTCCCAAGACAAGTGTGGAGAGGAGCCTGGAATATTCGAAAAATTGATTTGGCCTGTCAGCGGGTAAACGCTTACATGGCTAAATTTGTTGGGAGTATTGGAAGGATTGTCATTCGCCACCCTAATATTTTCTGGCAACTGCCCCACGTTTTTAGACCAGACGGGGTGAATCTTACGGCCCAAGCTTTAGATGAGTTTTTACAGGATTTGGTCAGGGAACTGCTTTACTGTCTTTAGTGGGGCGGTGGAACCATGTGCTAGACAGGTTCCTCGTGTGGCAGGTGTCGTGCTGGAATAGGCAGGATAGGCCATTGGTGACTGCCTGAGATAGAAAGGATCAGGGTGATGCAGAGCGGGCCTAGTGGTACCGAACCGGACCTAGGCCTATGCGGCTAGCCCTGTACCTGGGATGTAATATAGGCTCTGTCAACTAGGCAACTGGTTGACTGAGCGCCCAGCTATCTCGACCCTGGAGTTGGGTTTGATGGGCACCCTCCAGAGTGGGGGTGTGACCTGAGCCAGGCTTTCACCCTTCCCTATTTTTGTGGTTACCAGCATGACTTTGTTAGCAGTCCCCTGCTTTTATTGATGTTAAATAGTTAATAAAGTGGCCCTTAATTCCACATCTGCCTCCATGTACTTATTCTGCGTCATGGAGGGATAAAAACAAAAACTTCCTTGTATTCCACTATATATCCTTCCCCCTATATATCCTTTAATGTCTCTTTTTTTACATAAAAAAGCGTTTCCTCATGTTGCTCTGCTAGTTGTGTGACTGACTCAAAGGGTGGTGCTCATCTCCATTACAATGTGGAAGAACCAGCATTGTCCTAAGACATGGTCATGTGGCCGGCATGCCCAAACACCAAAGAAATACATTGTTACCTTTCCACTTAGTTGGTACCAAGTTGGTGAAGAAGACACAGACACTGTGCCTGTAAACCAGAAGGCCAGGGTTCAAGACCCAGGTCCCCACAAGACAGGATGAGCTCCTGTCCTTAGCCCAGCTCTGCGATGCAGCTGCTAGAACCAATCGTATCGGCTCTGTCGTTCCATTGGACTATTTCAGTGACTATTTCAGAGGGGGGATTTGCTGCTTAGGTAACAGCCTATCCTCCATAATAATCTACTCAGGCCTTCATGCTTCTCATATAGCTTCAAGCACAATACCATTGTCTTTCGAGAGTGATGGATGCCAATACTACTATACTGCCAATACCCAGCACAAGGAACATTTGGGGACAGACAGGTGCCTTACAGCCTATGGGAAATGCAGTGGGGACTTTTCCATCAAGTGTTGTATTTGGGGGCTACCTCGCCCTGACTTCTGCAGGAGCTGCAAAAGCGTAGGCTGTAAGATAAATGATTCTGATACACCTCTCCCTAAAGAGACTTTTCCTTCAGGAGTGCTCCCTAGCAGTAGCCCTCTGGAAGAGGGTAGCTACAACTTTTAGATGGCCCAAACTAGCATCACAACTCTGGGAAATAATAGTATCAGGGAAGGAGCCAGAGGTATGCTAGGAACCCAGAGGACATTGGATGGGCAGGGGCAGGGTAGGAGGTGGGAAGTACCATGGCATGTGGTCCGACTACTAAACTTGTATGTGTCTCTGGCTCTCTGTATTCGGAGATCTAAGGAGATCAGGGAGAAGAAACCCTCCAAGATACAGACCTGCACAGAATTTGTAAAGAACAGAGTCCAAAATGTTGCCAGGTATGAAAAATCAAGGACAAAGAGGGTTGTCTGGGAAAAGTGGCGGAGTTGGTTGAAGGGTTCATACCTTGCAGTAACCTAAGATATACCTTGACATGTAATTTATTGAGTTTTGTGGAGCAAAGGGAGCAAACAAGGGGTCCGCTATGGGGGAGGTTTCCAGGAAAGATGGTTTAGCTAGTGGAGCCCCCAGCTAGGCCTCTGAGCACCCTTGCTAGCTCTCCTGCCCCCGCCAAGCCTCCTTCCAAAAAAACTTTCTCCACGTCCTCAGTGGTCCAAGATGCAGTTGACACATCTCTTGAGGCCAAGATACCTCATTAAGCAGATCATGAAGGCGGCATCTAATGTCAAGACTAACAGCCCAATCCACAGCAACTATTCCTTACACATAAGAGGCCTTAGGGTGCCCTATCTATCACTAGGGTGGAGCAACTGCAAGATGCTCCAGCCCAATTACTCTGGAAGAGGCTTAGGGCATAGCAAGGCAACATAGGGTGCCCTAAGAGAGGTGGACCTGCTCTGCCCTAACTGGGGCAGCCTAAGCAGCTCAGGAGAGGCAAGTTGAGGGCATGATTAGCATTGCCTAGGGCAGAGCAGTTACTCTGTATCCAAAGCCTGTTTCAAGGCAGAAATGCCCTCTTCCAGTTCCTCAGAGATATACCACCTCAGGAGCAGGTATAGTAATGAGTAGACCCATATAGGTCTACTCATTATAGACCTATATTATAGACCCATATACCATATAGAGCAGGTATAGTAATGAGTAGACTCAGATAAGGCCTGAGTAAAATGGTAGTGTTGACCAAAAATCTGAGTTCTTGGCCAGCCTATCTGCAATCCCTGCCTCTCAACCTCAGGATACGGCACAACTATGGCAGCCCACTAACCTCAGGTTACAGCAGGCCACTCCAAGCCTCCATCTTGCACTAGGAGAACTGCAGCTGTTAACTGGTTGTCAGGAACTGCTGGGCTTCCTTATAATGTAGGCACCACAGCTGTTCCTTCTTCAGTGTGATCTGAGGGGGTTCTACTCAGGAGCAAGCCCTCCCCAGCTGTCACTGACTTAGCATGCTCTGGAGCAGTTAGGGCAACCCAGGCTTCCTGACTCTCTGGATGCAGCATAACTTTCTGCTCTGGATACAGAATAGTTAGGAGAGAGCAGTTAGGGCAGAGCAGGTTGAACTTGCTCTGGATTGCGCCCTAAAACCAAGAAGTCCAAACAGCCCAGCTCCCCTCCTTCCTTCATCAGAGGAGTCCAGCCAGGTATCTTTACCATGGAAAAGGAATCACAAACCCAAGTCACACAAGGCATTCACCAAGAAGCACTATCAACTACTTTCGAACCACTGGGTTGTCAGAAAAACTGAATAGAGAGCTCTCTTTTGCATTGTGTGGTTCTTAGGTCTGGCAAAAGATATTCCGGCCACTTTGCTTGAAATGCTCTAGGACTGGCTATCGCAAAATAAAATTATTGGTAAACCAACTGGGTTCAAGCAGGGAAGCAGAGATTTTGTTACACCTTGCTCATCAAAATATGCCTCACAGAGCAGTTCACACCTGTTTACAGTTGTTTGCTTTTGGTTTTTTTTGTTTTTTTTACTTTACCTGTGCATTTAAATCAATTGATCCAGGTGGATCTTGTGGTTAATTTTAGCAATAAAGAACTGGAAAGATGAATGATTCTGCTAGTGCAGACTTTGTACCATTGGTTCTGTTAAATTACACCTTTGTGTGAAGATTTGTCTGCGGACATCCCACTATACAGTGGAATCAAAAGACGTGAGCTAGCACCTACCCTATTGAATCTCTTCATCAATGATCTGCCCCTCTCCATTTACACACAACCAATCCTCACTGCCATAAATTAGGCCTTTTAAAAAATACCTTTGCTGATTTATGCAGATGACATAATTACTCTCCTGATTTAGATCTGACCCATGATGCCTGGTTCTAGCTAACCTTATTTATATAGAATAAACTTTAATTAAATGTTGAGAACACCAAAACTTTAGTTTTCAGTACAACATGGAAACCTCAATCCTGGATCTTCAATTAAAATTAGGCAATTTAAGGGTTTTGTTTCACTATAGGGTTCTGTGACTCTGCACCGTAAGGCAAATATTCTTGTTGCAAGATTGTCAGATTATTGTATTTTTAATGCATGAGTCAGTTTGTATATTCCATCAGCTCTGTAAATTTTCAGCACAAGGGTTAAGGCCCAAATCCTGTTTGAAATACCCATTTGGATGTCCATGTTTAATTTTCAGGTAGAAAGGATTCCAGTGGGGTTTTTATATAAAATATTTGCTTTGCCATGCTGTGTCATGTATAGAGTAATGACGCTGACTAGCACACAGGCATGCACAAACCAGCTGTCTCCCCAGCTGCAGTTGTCTGAGCTGGGGTGACTACAAGGGCTGATCAGCATCCCCTCCATTCCGCCCTGTAACAGCTTGAGATTAGCTGGTTGCTCTATGGGTCAGATAGGAATTTTTTGCTTTTACCTGAATTGGACAGTGATAGGGGCTTTTCACCTACTGTAAGCTGGATAAGGGGATAGCTAGCCCCTGGCCTAAAATTAGGCAAAGCTTGCTGTGCAACTGACTTAGTCTGCCTTAATAGGAAAATCACATAATCAGATTAATTTTAAAGATATCATTTCCATTTTTTTCTCTTCTGCTCTTGGTTAAAACTGACAAAACAAATGTTTTGGTTTAATTTAGTGAACTGAAAACACTATAATGTTAAGCTCTAAAATTCAAACAGTATTTAAGAAAAATTCAAACGGTATTTAAGGTTGGGAATCAACATATAATTCAGATTTGTGAGGCTGATGGAAATGGTTCTGAAAAAGAATTAGAATATCCAATTATTACAGTAATTTGTAACTTACCAATGCAGCCCCTAGATAAGGAAACAAATGATTACTTAATGACTGCTTCCCTATCACAGGATGGATGTCACACCCCATTATCACGGTTGCATTAGTACCAGAAAATGGGATAGGATGTGGCCTTGAGGCCGCTACTGCACAATGGAGGAATTTTTTTCTAGCCACAAAGTAAGCTCCAGCAATCATTATGCTGCACCAGCAAAATCATTGGCCCAAATGAACATCTCATGCAAAGAACACTGACCTGCCAGGAATGTAAACTTCAAACTGAATGAAATATTGGGTATCCCACCTGCAGGTTAAATTATTTTACAACCAAGTTTTTTCAATTTGTTCTCCAATGTTTCACATTTTTTTTCCAACCTAGCTTGGAGGCCAGCAATGGTGGGGTACTCTTAACTGGCGAATAGGGACGTTACAGGTTTTCCTCAAATATTTTCTAAGGTGTGTGAACTGCTTGAGCCAGCACGGCTGCGCCCACTGAGCTCTGAGGATGTGCTGTGTTCATGCAGCCTCTTCTCCTCTCCATGGTTTCCTGGTTCCTTCCTGCCTGCCAAAATACGTTCCCCGTCAGGGTGACCAGATGCCAAACCCAAAATTTCTGAACCCCAAGGCCAAAATTCCTAATCCCAGGCCAAAATTCCTACCCGCTGAAAAAAATTGCCAAAAATGTATTTTTTCGGTTTTTTGACCATAACTTTTGATAGGAAGGATATATCTCAAAACTGATTATTGCATTGGATTCTGCTCTTCGATATGAATCAAACGACATATGGCATGACGGGGTACTGTACACTACCACAAAGTTTCAAAATGAAGCCAAAATGTAGGACAATGATGCCAAAATGTAGGCCACTCGGACAGGAGGCTAAAAATCCGGACAAATCCGAGTTTTTCCAATCATCTGGTCACCCTGTCCATGCTCTCCCCATTTTGTGGGGAGAAATGGCTCTGAAGGGGAAAAGTGAAAACTGGAGCAGATAGTGCATACAGCTGTATAGACCTCTTGCGGCTCTATATCCTCCAACTGAGTCTTCAAAGTTTTAAATGCCCTCACCAGAGAATGGACTCCCACCAAATCTGAGATCAATAGCCTGGCTTTTTTGGGGTGGAAGGGAACAACACCTGGCCTGGGAAAAGGTTTAATTCAATTAGTATGCATCTAAGCAAAACATCCTGCTTAGAACCAAAACTAATCCTTGGCCAAAATTTTAAGCTCACTCAAACCATAGTTTTTAAATTGGCTGTAATGAATATGCATGTACACCTGGCGGTCTGCTCCATTAACTTCTTAAAGGTCTATGAAAATGGTAGCAGCTTGGTTAGTTAAAATTAAATCTAACCTAAATCTAGTACAAATATATTTTTAAACTTCCTTCACACAAACACTCCAACATCTGCTGTAAAGAATATTTTTCAATTTATTTTGCATCATTCATTTAAAGTTATGTCAGGAGAGCACTAAGTCCTCCACCATTAATGTAGGGTCTCTACCAGTTTTTTTTCACAATACTGGATTTCATAAAACTAACATGCCAGAGTTACACTGTATCTACTACATAGGTATTGCACTGCTTATTCATAGCAATGTAGTAAAAACAAGCTGTTACTGAAAGCATAGTAAAACGTTTGTTCCGCTTGCAATGGGAATTTAGCAAGGGCCACTTTATTTACAAATTGCATACAAAAATTAGCAGGGACTGCCCAACTAACTTGCTGTCTGGGTAGCTAAATAGGGAAGCGGCTGTTTTCATGATTCCCCCAATGAAAATGGGTGTGCAGCCAGACTCATGGGCATCCAAGAGGTTAATAATAGCCAACAACAATGGTTTGCAAAATGGATCATACAATTTTTGTGGAACATACAGAATTTTGTCTATGCAAGTCATGGGCCTCATTATCCACTGGGGTTCCATTCTAGAACCTGTGGATCAGAGATCAGTGGATTTCTTCAGTAGAAAAATAGCTTTAGAGACCCAAGAATTTTGCTCCTCTACCGTTGCCCGAGAATGCAGATATACACTATACTGCATTGAGCTGTAAGGTTAGGTTAATAACGGCATTGAATTGAGTGAAATTAAGAACATGAAAGCAGGAAATTAGATTTTGATATTTTTGTTAGTGCATTTAAAGGTAAGAGTCAAATCAATGGATGCCAAGGCAAATCAGTGGATAGTTATATCAATGGATAACTAGATTCCACCTGTTCTATTTTGATTGGAAAGAAATGTACATAACTCAAAATGAGCTAGGAACCAGTGACTTAAATGAAACAAGCTTTTTTGAGATCCAAAATGCATTTTAAAATGACTGAATGAACAAACAAATCTCTACCCCAAATAAAAAAGTCAGGATTTGTGCAGGGCACAAAAATCTTCTGGTTTCCTCTGATCCTATTCTCTCTTCATATACTTTTAACTTACACAAAATATGTGTTGTGTGATGCTGCTGCATTTAGTCATATGAATTTGCATTTTAAAATGAAGGAACAAATGTCCACCTCAAATAAACTCAGGATTTGTGCAGCGCATGGCATAAAATCCTTTGGTCTCATCTAACCCAATTCTCCCCTTTCATGTACTTTAATTTACAGGCTACGTGTAATGAGGAAGAGGAAAGCAACTAAAAAAGACATCAGGTTTGAGCACAGGTTGTAAACAGAAGGAAAAAAAATATAACAAAGTTCTTTGAGCTCCCAAAAATTAGTAGGAATGACAGCTACCAAATTCAAAGGGTATATAATTCAGGGTTGAGGGGTAGGAGTAAAGAGGTTTTTACAGGAGTAGGAGTAACATTAAAAAAAATTTCTTACTGTGGAGTAGGAGTAACCCCCAAAATTACCACTATTCCCCAGCTCTAGCTTAAAATAAATGAATAAATAAATAAACCTCTTTCCCAAAAAAATAAGTCAAGATTTGTGCAAGGTGTAGCACAAATTCTTTTTGTCTCCTCTAACCCTATTCTCCCCTTTCATATATTTTCAACTTAAATTGCATGTGTGAGTGTGTTTTATCTGATGCTATTCCGTGTTACCATGTGAATTTGCATTTTATAATTAATTAGTTAATTAATAATAATTTTGCTCTAGTTTAAAATAAATGAACAAACAAACAAATACATAAATAAACCTCATTCCCAAATAAAGAAGTCAGAATTTTTGCAGGGCTTGTGCACAAACCCTGCTCTCCTCCAACCCAAAACTCCCTCCCAGCTACAAACAACTACAACTCTCTGCCACTGAGCACAAAATGGAGCAAACCCAGCCTGCTCCCTGGCTTTTATAGACAAGACAGCGCATGCGCAGACCCTCTGGTCCCTTGATTCCCAGGCTGTGTTTGTGCGGAACGTTCTAGCCCCGCCCCTTTTCCCAGGCCCGGGTATCCTTGCAAGCAGGGAGAGTTTTCTCTTTGCAAGAGTGCATTTCTCTGCATCACGACTGATACTGTGAGTGACTCAGTGCATGGGGGGGAAGAAGGGGGGAAGCTGAGTTGCTTGCTGGGTTTATCTGTTCTTTGCATTAAGCACCCAGCAGAGGAAGAAACAGGCTGGCTTTGGTTTGGAGAAGGACATCCTCCTATTGCTTTCCCCCATTTGCTTGCACTTCCAAACATCTGCAGCTGAAATTAAGCATTCCAATACTCCTTTCTCTGCAGTCTGATCTTGTCTGTGCAAGTCTACCCAAGCAGTAAAGTTTCAGTCCTGCACTCACTGTGCAGCCTGATCTTGACTGTGCATGTCTACTCAAGCTGCAGTCCAGGACTCACTCTCCAGCCTGATCTGTGCGTGTTTGCTCAGCACTAAGATTGCAATGGACTCACTCTGCAGCCTCATCATGTGCATGTTTGTTCAGCAGTAAAGCTACACTCATGCACCCCCCTCTGCAGTCTGATCCTGTACTGTGCATGTTTGTTCAGCACTAAGGCTGCCATGGACTGATCCTGTCCTGTGCATGTCTACTCAGCAGCAAGGTTGCAATCCTGAACTCTACTAGAGAGTCAGACTGCAATCCTATCCATACTTTCCTAGGAGTAAATATTAAAAATAATGGAACTTATTTATGAACAGACATGCATAGGATTGGGCTCTAAGGCTGCAATCCTAAAAACACTTTCCTGGAGTAAGACCCATTGAACATAATGGGACTTAGTTTTTAGTAAACATAGTTAGGCTTGTGTTGTATGGCTGCAATCTTATCTTTCCTGAGAGTAAAGTAAGACCATAACAGGCCATACTTTTAAATGGACATGCATTGGATTGTGTCCTAAATCTCACTGAACACACATTGACAACTATTTCTTTATAAGCTTCCTCTCCTCTATTTTGTCAGGTCTGCTGATGATCTGGTAACTTCCTGTGCTAAATGAACGGTTACTTTCTGTTTTAATTTGAATTTTCCACAAGTAAATCCATGTTGTAATAGGGATATGCTTGCAGCCTTATTTTCAGCACACCCTTTTATTAATAGGTGTTGAAAATTGACACAATAAAGTCAAAAACATGCCTTTGATGGCAGGGTGTTAAATCTGAAGCTTTGAGTAGTTTTTTAGTCTGTCTCTGATAGCTGCATTTGAAACGCAAAGGTGTAGGAAATACTGGGAACTGCTGTTCAAAAGCTTTCTCAGTTGTATTGATGAGAAGCATTATCAATATGCACACACACAATTTTGCATGTGAAAAATACTTGTACTGTAGGTGAGTTGTGCTTTTGCAAGACTGATCTTTTAAGAAAGCAAAGTATATATCTCACAAGTATATATCTCTACCAGCGATGTTTGATTTTGATGACATGTGCTAGATTGAATTATAGAACCAATACTTTTCCTAAAGATCCTTCAGATGCACACGCAGCTGTCCACACGTACCAGTTCACATATAGGTTGTGTAGTGTGGGAGACATAAGTGTGCTTTCTGTCTAGGTATTTTATCCAATTTTCTACAGATCTTTGATAAATTTCTAAAATAAAGCACATTTTTGTATGGAATGCCCAATATATGCAGTAAATGGATGGTGGGCTCTATTTGGCTTGATAGGCCACAAGCTGTATAATAGGCCTGGCTTTATTTGATGTTGTCTTTTATCTTAATGAAATAACTATCGTTTGTTCTCTTTCTCCCCTGTGATTTAATCTCAGTGTGTCTTGGGTTCATTATTTTACAAAGATGAGGCTGGTCATACTTGATAACTATGACCTGGCTAGTGAATGGGCAGCCAAGTACATCTGTAATCGCATCATCAAGTTCAAGCCAAGTCGAAGCAGGTATTTTACTCTTGGTTTACCAACAGGTAATGCAGTTTCTTCGCTTTGTCCCAGTAATGTGACTCCTTTCATTTAGGGGTTTCCAGGAATTCTTTAAAGAAAGCCTAGTTGGTATCCTAAAGTTATCCTACCCTTATGACTTTCTCTGCTCAAGTTAGTTTTTGCGTCTGTTGGCTCACTCAGAAAAAATGTTTCTCAACCAGTCATACGGGTCCAACTAGTGGTACTTTTCGCAGTGTCTGATGGTACTTGTGGATCTTCTGCACACATGCTGTCCAGTAGCAAGACAAGTGATATGACATCACTAGGAAGCCGGCATGATTGGCAGAACTCCACAGCATGCTTTTCATGAACTCGAAAATGCCCATCTGTCCATCCTGTCTGGTTACTTCTTGCGGCACTTCCATATGTGGAGCATGCAAACTGGTATGGGGAAGAACAAATATTGGGAAATACTTGGTTATGACATACTGGATCTCAAGATACACATCCAGTTGACTACCTGGGAGTTTGAACAGTGGAAGTTTCTTTGCAATGACCTCTTACCAAACACTATCTGAAGCTGCTATATTTCTTACTTTGAGACATTTGCTATTTGCCGTTGATTCAGCAACTTCAGTTTCTTAAAACGTAGGTGTAGAATAGATAAGTTGTGCAGTTCTTTGAAATCTAATCTGCAGTAGCAAAACTTGGCAAGTAAAGAAAGACTTTGGTTTAAAGCTGCTTAAATGCTTTGCAAAATAAAATACATTGTTCCATAAATTATTGTAATTTGGATATCTTTATGTTCAAGTGTGTGTGTGGGAGAGTTTAGTGTGGAACAGACTTTTCCCCCATGCAAAACAGCAACACATTTACAGTTAAGTGTAGTGCAGATGAAGTTGTGGCAATGTTTTTTCATTTTGTAATGACAATTGTTTTTTTAATAATATACATTCTTAATGAAATATTTTGCTTTACTGCAGGAATGACACCTCTTGGATGCTACCAAAAACTGATAGAATATCATAAAAGCGGTGATCTCTCTTTCAAATATGTGAAAACATTCAATATGGATGAGTATGTAGGTATGCCTGACTCTGTTTCTCATATTTAAAGCCTGGAATCACAAATCTGTTTTTAAATAAGGTGTGGTTGGTTTTTTAAATAAATATAATTTTATTGTTTATATTTGTATTTAATTGTAAGGTGTAAATCTAGACTTTTTGGCTCCGGGTCAGTTGGAAAAGGTCTCCTTGTGATAATTCTTTGTTCCAGGGCTTCCCCGAAGTCATCCAGAGAGCTACCACTCTTACATGTGGAACAATTTCTTTAAGCATATTGACATAGACCCAAACAACGCTCATATTCTTGATGGGAATGCTCCAGATCTAAAGGCGGAGTGTGATGAATTTGAAAAAAAAATAGAAGAAGCAGGAGGAATAGATCTGTTTGTTGGAGGTAAGCACAATTTTGGTGCCATCCTAAAAGCATGCAGTTTGCAAATATCCCAGTGTTTATCCAGGGTGATTCAAAATGAATGGGACATAAATTTTGTGTTCTCTTCCAAGGCATTGGTCCAGATGGTCACATTGCTTTCAATGAACCTGGCTCAAGTCTGGTCTCAAGAACACGACTGAAGACACTGGCTATGGACACCATTTTGGCAAACGCAAAATACTTCGATGGAGACTTGTCCAAAGTTCCAACAATGGCGTTAACAGTCGGTGTAGGGACTGTGATGGATGCAAAAGAAGTAAAAACATTTCTCTTTATCTGCTTTGACATTTTTCTGGCTTTTAGACAGAAGGTGCATTGTAAATTATTAGTAGTTTTAATTTCCAGTCTTATTCTTGGTCGAGGCTTATTCCAGATCGAGGCTCTCTTTGTAAGAATCTAAAAGTACTTGATTCCTATAAATTTTGTTCAGCATTTTATATCTGATATTATTTCTGCTGTAGCAATGGTCATAAGGACTATTACAAAATGATGCCTGGAGTGTAATATATTTCCTGTCTTTTCTTCCAGGTAATGATTCTAATTACAGGAGCACACAAAGCATTTGCATTATACAAGGCCATTGAAGAAGGGGTCAATCATATGTGGACCGTTTCTGCTTTTCAGCAACATCCTCATACTATCTTTGTATGTGATGAAGATGCTACCTTGGAACTGAGAGTTAAAACAGTCAAGTATTTTAAAGGTGAGTGCTGTCCTGCCATAGACTAAGCCGGTCCTTCCCATGTCCATAAACAGATTTTGAATGTCTGTCTCAGTGGCTGTCTGCCTAATTAGCCCAAGTCAGTTCCTGGCTTAACTGCTGTGCATCTATTTTCTACTTTTGGCATTTCCATCTTGAGGAAAAAGGCTTTGCTATGGATTTTTTGCCTCTCGTACCTCAAATGGGTGGACAGCTAGAAAGCTATAATCAACAAGCTGCCACCTCTTTTCCCAACATGACTCAAGTATTAAAGCAAAATTCACCTGCATAATCAAGTTAGGTAGCTGCCCTATTATGCATGAGTGTTGTTGAAAGGTGGACCTATTAGTGGAGGTCTTGAATGACTGTTTTTCCACATTTAGCCAGTCCAGTGTAAGGACGTGTGATTCTGTATGTGCTTGGGCTTTTACTTAGTTTCTCTTCTCTTTAAGGTTTAATGCATGTGCACAACAAACTTGTGGAGCCCTTGCACAGTATGAAAGAGCAAAATTGAAGAAGCCAAACCTGGATTCCCATCTGGCTGACTCTGGAAACATTGGGGAGCAGATGGAATCCCAGCACTGTATTTATGCTGAAAACTTGCTAAACTGGAAAATCTTGAGTACTGTGGATTTTTTAAAAATGGTCCAAAATTTGACATTCCTCGAAGCACTGTTACGAATTGTATTCTGCTTTCCTGCTCAGATGTTTTCCTTGCTCCGTGCAAGCTGTACTTCACTATAACTACTGATGTTAATGTACAGCCATATACAAGCTGTCTGCAAGGAAACATATTCTGTAACTCAAGTATATACTCTGTTTTGTCTTGAGTAGTGGGGAAGGGTGAGGCTTGGGCCTTTGGATTAGTAATCAGGCACTTTACTGTGAAACATATACACATGCACCTAGCCACTATCTTCACAATTGGTTGCCTTAAAATCATACCTCTAATTGTCCTTTATGGGGGCCCAATCCTGCTCAGCTTTCCAGTGCTGATGCATTCAGCAGGGCATTCAGTGTATCTTCAGTTGGGGGGGGGCAGTTTTTAGGCATCCTCAAATAAATAAGCATCCATTGGTAATCTTAGCTGCAATGTGGCTGCATCAGAACTGCAAAGTGGGATACGATTGGGTTCCACGTATGGAGAGGTTCAATACCCTCCGTGTTCATTTCAGGAAGCCATACCTCTAAACTCTTAATGAGTGGCAATGTCTTTGGCTTGATTTGATGAAAAACCAGTGGCACCTCCATTCTAACTCTGAAACAGCTAGATGCACCTGTACTTTTTTTTTTACAGCACATGCATTTTTAGTTTTGTTAAAAAATTTGAGTTAAGCCAAAACTGACCCTGTAAAATAGGCAATAGGAGGAAAAAGATGAGTGCATTTTTTCCATATTTTGAAGTCCTCTTTACCTACAAACTAATCACTGACTCCAGTATCAGTAGGCATCTCACAGTTTTATAGTTTTAGCTTCAATAAGTGTGACTATTCTGTTGCTTTTCAACTGTGCACTGTTGCTTTTAAGAAAAGCTTTTTGTTTGGTGTATGCTGATAAGGGTATTTCATCCCAGGGAGGGTTGCTGGTGTGGCACCATTTGAAGTCAAGGATGTGTCCTAATAGAAGGGAAGTTATTCCATTGTACCTCAATGCACAAACTAATAAATGCGTTCCTTTAAAAATCTTGTTATAGTGTCCAATGCAGCTTAAGTTCATGTTTATCACCGTTCTGTAAAGCACATCTTATTATCCATAAAGATGACATCACTTGACAACAGGAAAGGCAATATTCCAGTGGTCAAATGTGGATTCCTTTAAAGTACCCTGTTATTTCTAGTCAAAGGATCTCAAATAGCAGCTTTTTCAATGACCTATGCACTAGGCTAGATCAAACAATAATTTAATTTGGTACAAGGAAGAATCATTATGTACTGAACATTTGCCCTGAATACAAGAGCCATATCTTCTGAACATAATTGTTTGAGGCATCTCAACGTTGTTTAATCTGTAGTAGCCCCACTTATATACCAAAATGTTTATGCAAATGCAGCTTAAGCTTAAATAATCTTATCTGTGTGGATAAGATTATCCTGTTTTTAAAAGCAGTATTTTAATTCTAAACTAATGCTGAACAAGTGCAAAAGCTAGCATGGAGCCAAAATCTAAGGTATTTAAAGCTACCTCCAGGCCTGTAGCCATCAATGGATTTAATATATGCAGAATATATCATTATTAATTACTGATAACAGAAATACATTATTAAGGAAATTGATTCTGGGAAGGGTATGACATTGCTACAGTGAGGGTACTTTAAGTACTCAAAGGTATTTGTAATAAAGTGTTTTGTTTTTTAAAAGTGTTTGCTTTTACATATGGAAGATCTTAAACAGATTTGAACTAGGAAATATTTAAATATTCTATGTGTGTGAACAGATACATATATATTTTAACAGATACATATATATTTTAAAATCAGCAAGTAGAAGGGTGATGTCTGGGAAGGAAGGTGTCCATAAAAATATAAATATAAGTATCTATAAGTTAATATACCACAAAGTAGATCAGTAGACTTACAAAATGCTATAAAAGCAGACTTGCACTCAGGCTATTCCAAGGTAAGCGGCCCAGGAGCTTATATGGTATTTAGGTTATGGGCAGAAGACTAGAAATGGTTCACTTTTTAAAGCATGACAACATAGTCACACAGAGCTCGTCACACAGAATGCATAACATGCACAAAAGAAACTACATCTGAACATGGTTGAGTGGTGGTAAAGAAGTAAAGCATTACATAGTAAAGAAGGCTATGTAATGCTAGCCTAAAAACCCTTTGGTCCCGAAATTATCAACCATCAGGTAGATTGCTTTATTGAAATACCACAGGCAATATAGTACGGTACTTCAAATCAAATTATGTTACAATCAAGTAATACAATGATATGAAGCTTTATTAAATTAGAAAACTCAAAGGCATACACTTATACTGCTCATACTGAATGCACATACATATATCACACTCAAGACACCCATCCTGTAAACATTAGCCCACTATAAAGAATCCTTCAGCTATAAAGAGCTATGAATTGTTGTGGACTTATTCACTATTTGTCAGGCTGCCTCTTTAGAACACTTATGAAAGCATCCTTTGGGACCTCTATGTTTCCAATTTTCCTCAACTTCTTTTTTCCTTCTGCTTGCCTTTTTAAAAGCTTCTTTTTCCGTGTAATATCACCACCATACTGTTAAAAAGAAAGATAATTTACATTATATCCAATTTTGATAGCAGTAATAAACAGCTGTAATCATGGGTTTTGCACACTTTTCCTTCCAAAATTAATTTTAAGGAAAAATACCAATGCAGAACTGTGCTAGCAACTATGAGCACAATCCTAACCAGGTCTACTTAAAAGTAAGTCCCATTATGTTCAATAGATCCTACTCCCAGGAAAGTGTCTTTAGGATTGCAGCCTATGTCTGCAATATAGGATTGCAGCCTATATTAAAGCTGCAATATAGTGACCCTCATCTGTGGATTTTAAGCCCTTGGATCGGAAAGCATTCCATAAGCTACCTCTGGTTCACATTAACAACTTCCAGTCATACCTGGGACACTGACTGGGAGGTGTTCTGATGCTGAATGTCACAAGTGGCTTCTCCATGCATCAGAACACCTTCAGGACAGAAACAGAAGTTACAGTACACACCAAAAGTGACTTCCAAATACAACCAGACCATAGGAAGCTGGGAGGCCAATGAGGCCTCCAAGTAAAGTCCTTTGCTAACCTGGGGATGTCACAAAAATGCCATAAGGCACTTCGGCCACCATCCTGGATGGTAGTTTGGCCAGTGCACAGGCATACATCTCCCCCACACTACCACGGGAAGATATGCCAGCCGAGTTAGACTGGCCTAAATTAGTTAGGATTGCACCCTGAGTGCATTAAAAACTGTGTCACAATCCTTTGCAATGCTGACAGAGGAGTAGTGGAGAGCTTTTGCCAGTGTAAAATACAAAGAGATACTTACACATTTTGCCAGAACATTTTTTCTATAAGCTTTCACCCTGAAAGAGAAGTTCCATAACGTTTCAATGTGTTTCAGCTGTATTCTGCATAAAGTTATTTATGGGTCCTGCCTTCTTACAGATTCAGGACCTGTGGTTTTTAATTAGCCACATGTTCCAAAGCTGTTTGGTCCAGGTGGAGACTTGAACTGTACCCTCTCACAACTGGCTCTCACACCTGTAGGGGCTCCTGGGGCTAGGGCAGACTCCCTTACCCTCAAAAGCCTTTGTGAGTCCATTGTTCTGGCCTTAGAAGGCCTTCTAATGATGGGGGAGGCCTCCCCAGACCTCAAAAGATCCTCCAGTTGCATTAGGAGGGCTTAGCATACCCTGACCAACAGATTTTGATTACTCCTGGGTTTCAGCCTCTATGGGGTTTCCAGGAACAGCATCCCCATGGATGCTTAGGGAAGACAATAGTATTTAGTTTTTAGTAGTGTCAGCAAAAGTACAGATCCCATTGTATGGCAATCTATACTTTGGCTACCTTTTAAAACAAAGCAAGGACTCAAGAATATTAACTCACGTTTCTCTTGCAATTATTTTGTTCCCAACAGTTGCCTGGATAGCTATTTCAAAAAGTTGTCTTGGAATAACATTTTGTAATCGTTCACATATAGCTTTACCAAAGGTATATGCCTTGTCTCTGGAAAAAGAAGAGAAGCATGAGAATAATGCAGCAAAAGCATCAGAGCCTAAACCCATCACTAAACATATTTGACAGTGCAATCCTAAGCATATCTACTCAAAAGCAAGTCCCACTATGTTCAATAGTACTTATTATAGCGAGTAAGCCCTATTGAACACAATGCATAGGTTTGTGCGCTATGTTTCTTAAGTTTTCCAATTCAACTAGAGGGGTGTGAAATATAAGGACTGAGGGCAACATGTGCCACCAGAAGTTCTTTATCTGACCCCAAAAGCTGTCCTAGCACTTTCATTTTCAGCAGTGTCACTTCTGTGGAGGCTGTGGGTGGGAGATAAAGAAAAGGGACGCTATAGGGGAAGAGACACACCAAGAAGGATGGGAAGGTGATGCTGCCAAAACAGCGGGAGAACCCAAACTATTACACAGGCCAAGTGTCTTCTGCCAAAAATGTCACCTCAAAGACCATCTCTCAGCTAAGAAGCTGCACAATAAGAACAAATGTGACATTGATGCAAGGGTAGCATGTGTGATAAGCGGCTCTCCCATATATTTTGAAAATATGATCAAGAAGTTTAGTTGGAAGTAAGTCCCATTGTGTTCAAGTTTAGTTGGAAGTAAGTTTAGTTGGAAGTAAGTCCCATACATCCCTGGGAAGTATGGATTGTAGCCTGTTCCCCCATCCTCTGCATATCTATTTGGAATTAAATTCCCTTGTGCTTAATGAGGCTTATTCCCAAAAGTGGGTGAATAGGACTGCTGCCTCAAAGCCCCATCCTAGGCAAGTCTACTTGGAAGAAGACTATGTTAAATGCAACTTACTCCTAGGAAAGTGAACTTGCTGGAGAACCGGTTGAGGAGGCTCCCACAAAGGTCATCCAACAAGTGTGGGCCTCCCAGTCAGTGGGGGCCAGAATACTCCAAGGGGGTCACAACCCCCTCTTTTAGAACCATTACACTACATAAAATGAGTTGTGACACCCTGAGTCTAAGTTGTTATTTATATGGTTGTTTTTCATAAGAAACCCATGGCTACAGGATTCACATGGGTGGAAAGGATTCACAAAGGCTCCTTTCCAGTCCCTCCTGTCATATCACAATAAACACAGGAAACCCAAGAAAAATCTTAAAATTTGCAATGAAAAAAATCAGAAAATTAATTACACTTAAATGAAAAAGTTGGATACCAGCTTTTCATGGTTCTGCTATGTCTATTTCAGGGCCGTAGAGCACAATCCTATCCATGTTTACTTAAAAGGAAGCCCCATTGTCTTTTATGGGTCATAGGCTGCAAGGCTGCAATCCTAACCACTTTCCTGTGAGTAAGCTCTATAGAACACAGTGGGACTTCTGAGTAGACACCTTTAGGATAGCGTCCTTAGTTCCAGGAAAGAGCGTTTAGGATTGCAGCCACTGTAATTTTTTTTTAAAATGTTTGATTCGTTCACCAAAATGAATTGGTTTCTTAACAACAAACACAAAGAGGAAGATGCCTCTCTCTCTCTCTCTCTCACACACACACACCCACACACACACACCCACACAGACAGAGGTGCCGATGTCATTTGAAAAGGTATGTCTTTGATAACTTTCTTTCTCTTAAAATAAGCAGGATGTCTGTTTCATTTACTTTTTACTCACTTATGAACAATAGTTACCAGTTCTTCTACAGGATTTCCATTTAAAAGAATGTCCATTTTGACCAGATCTGCTACCTGGTATCCTGCATCCTCATAGTCAAAACTGAAGAGGCACAAAAAGAAAACATTACAACAACAACTACAATCTACAATCTACAGTATTTATATACCGCTTTTCAACTAAGAAGTTCACAAAGCGGTTTACAAAGAAAATGGAAAAATAATAATAGCTAATTAAAACCTAATGGGTCCCTGTCCCAAAAGGGCTCACAATCTGAAATGCAAAAAACAACAGCAGAAGCCACTTGAAAGGCATTGCTGGGGTGTGTAGGGCCAGTTACTCTCCCCCTGCTAAATAAAAGAGGAGCACCCACTTGAAAGAGTGCCTCTTGCTCAGTTAGCAGGGGTGTTAGCTCAGTTAGTATTAAATTTCCATTCTATTTTTTTACTTTATAAAAATAAAAAGAGCACTTTAAGTATTTGAATGAGGCTGCAGCCATTTTCCTTCAGTATTTCTCAGTTTCAAGTACTTTAGTGATTCATAAAGGTAGGCTGGGAAAAAAATTATAATTTTCTCAGTACATGCCTGCTCCCAATTCAACCACATATTTTGCATACGCTCCTGGGTAGTTGAGTGAGAACTGTTAAGGGACAAGCCTATGTTGTCATCATTCCTTAAAGTTCATTTTTTCTATAAAATTAGGTTTGCCAAATGTCTTGAAAAACAGGGACAGTCCTGATTTTTTATGATTGTGTTCACTTACTGGCAAGTGGGACAGAGGGTCCTGTTCTGATTATGTGGAAGAGAATTGTGGCAATCCTATATAAAATATTCTTCTATCTCCTACTAGAGTTACAGCAAGGACTTAAAATTAATGTGCTAAACAGAGTGGTCCAATGACCTTAAAGGCTTTCTCCACAGGTGGTACTTCAAGAGTATCATCTAATACCACTCCAGGTCCATTGTTGCCACCTCTGCTCAAAAAAGCCCTCTACTTCACTTCTCGTGTCGTTTTCAGGAGTGCAGAAATTTCAGTTGGGTTTAAAGAAACAGTGCAAATGAAGGTGTGTCTTCATTTCTGTGGTCCCAGTAAATCAAACCTGAAGTCCTACACTTCCATGTTTCAGATCAACACAATGCCCATATGTGGTGAACCAAAATGAGGCACTGGGTAGAAGACTCAGGGCAAAGAGTGCCCCCAAATCCACCATCCTCTTGCCCCAGCACAACCCACATTACCTTGTTTCATGTATGCACCACCCCAGGGCAACCTGCCCTATGTCACAGAATAACAAAATTGGAAGGTATCTACAGGATCATTTAGTCCAAACCCTTTTCTGTGGCAGGAAATCCTTGAGCATCTCTAGCAGTGCATATATGTCCTCAGAAATGTTGCTCACCTGGAGAATAGACACTGATAGTGTAGACTGACATCCTTCCCCTTAGACAATACCTCCATATAGATCATGAGCACATCTCTTCCTCAAAATCCTGAAAGTCAATGGGAACTGGAAACTTGATTTCCAGTGTAAATCACATATTTCCTGAGCACTGTATATTAGGAAAATTACCTGGCATATCCAGAGGAAAGGGATTTCAGAGCATCGTAGAAATCTACCACAATTTCATTTAGTGGGAAGATGTACTTCATCATGACTCTGTGATCATCGATGTATAGCAACTCCTGCTGAACAGCCCTTCGAATCTTGGCAATAGAACACAACAGATTAAGAGTTAACTGGAATTTCCTTTATAATTTCTCCACCAAATGTTACATTTCAAATCAAGAGGCTGAGAAAAAGGGTCCTAGTAATTAATTTATAAGGAAGCAATCAGCACTCCAAGATTTCTTACTGTGTGAAGGATTCATTTTGCTAACCTAGCTGGTCTGCATGGACTTCAGTGGCTATTGTTCAAAATGTCCAAGCAAACTAATTTTCTTATTGATAAAATAGTATTTTTTAATGGAAATTACAGAACATTACTTGATTTGATCACCTATCACTTTGCTTTCTGGCTAAAAACGAGGAACAAGAAAATAAGACTGCAATCCTATATGCATTTACCTGGGAGTAAATCTCTTTGAACTCAACGAGTCTTACTTTCAAGCAGTCACAGAGAAGATTGCACTGTCAGTATTTGAAGAGAACAGCTGGAACAGATTGTAAATTGCTCAGGACATGTCTTTCTATAATCAAGCTGTCCAGTTTAATGCAACTGAAGGAAGTATTAGGTGTATTCCAGATCCTGCACCAAGTTCACACAGTTGTTCTTAAGTTCACTGATGCCCTCTTTTAATATAATTTTAATGCTGACAACGGTGAGCAATCAAGAACTTTAAAATCATGAACCAACCTGACACTGAGTCAGTATCTTCCCAATATATTCATCAGGTGTTATGATAGTGCCAAGAACAATAGGCTCCAAATATTCCACCACATTTGACTTATCAGGAAACTCTGCAGGGTTTATGATGGTCACCTCCTCTTTCCCATGTGCCTGCAAATCAGAAAATAAGTCATTTGCCTCATTTTAAACAGGCTTCAGGTCATGCTTCTCATCCAAAAGGATGGGCTCAATTCTTTGTCAAAGCTATGAGATGGCAAAAACCCTGAGAATCCGTTTCGACTGCAGCATTTTCTTAAACGTGATACCCCAAGGCTCACTTTCTGGATTAAAACTGAATATTTTAAAATATTTTACATTTTTTCACATCAAAATATTTTAAAATATTTCACCTATTTATACTACCTTCCCTCCTAGGAACTCAGAGTGGTGTACATGCTCATTTTGTCCTCACAACAACCCTGTGAAGTAGGCTAGGTTGCAATCTGATCCACATGTTCCTGTGAGTAAATCCTGTAGATCTTAGAGGGGCTAATTTTTACAGACTTGCATAGGACTGAGCTGATAAATCACATCAATTTCAATGGGATTTAGAGCACAATCCTAACCATGTCTACTCAAAGGTAAGCCCCATTGAGTTCAATGGGTCTTACTCCCAGGAAAGTGTCTTTAGGATTACAGCCATAGTCAAGATTTAATTTCTTTCTTTGGATATACTGTAACTAGGGTTGCCATAATTCCCTTCCACAAAAATCAGGATAAGACCCTCTGTCCAGTTTGGCAGTAGGTGACCACAATCCCCCCAAATCAGGATTTTCCCTGTTTTTCAGGACATATGGCAATCCTAGATGTAACCCAGACAGACTCTACTCTATGAGTCCGAATATGATGTATCATTTTGTGTGCTTTGTTAGCCTTTAAAAAAAATCCGACATTACCTTTATCAATTTTGGTGATGACAGAATTGCCTTATAGGGAACGGTGGGTGTTGTGAGAATGACAGATGCATTATACTCTTGTTCCAATCGCTGATTAAAAACTTCCATGTGTAAAAGGCCAAGAAAACCCAACCTGTAAATAGAACATTTATACTGCATTAACTTAAAAGTTACCAAAATGCATTGTAGTGTTAATAAACATGCTCACCAGGAATGCCAGCCGAGCACATCAGGGCTGCAATTAATTACTTACTAAATAATTATAGTGGGCCCTTCTTATCCGCAGGCTGAATATGTGTGGATTTGACTATCTGAGGATGCCTCTAAGGCTTTAGTCTCTGAGTTGCATGAGTCCCAAGGACTTGTTGAGCCAAATCCATGAGTGCAAGATCTGTGGCTAAGTAGGCACAACCTCCACTTCCAAGTCAAACAAAACATTTGGTTCACACAGCCTAACACTGCCACAGCCCCAAACACAGCCCCAAATTGTAGCTTAAGCAGTAGATCAAATGCTGTTAGGCTCACCTCCAGCCAGCTCCCAAAGCAAGGCTACTATCACGGTGAACAGACACACTGGAGTCATTAAGCGTCAGTTTTTCTACCGCACTTTTCAAGTTGTTATAATCTGACTGGTCTACTGGGTACATTCCTGCAAATAAACATGAAAAAAGATGAATCATAGAATCATAGAGTTGGAAGGGACCTAGTAGGTCATCTAGTCCAACCCCCTGCCTGCAGCAGGAATTCCCCCTAGAGCATCTCCAACAGGTGCTCATCGAGCCTCTGCTTGAAGATCCCCAGTGAGGGAGAGTCCACCACCTCCCTTGGCAATCTGTTCCACTGCCGAACCGCCCTCACAGTCAGGAATTTTTTCCGGATTTCCAGCCGGAATCTCCTCTCTTGCAGTTTGTACCCAATAATAATAATGAATAACAGGAGCTGATCAATAACCTGCACCAGCTTCAAGTGATTCCTCAGGATCACTTAAAATGTTTCTCCTTGTGCAAAAGATGCCTTTTTCAATTGCAACCCACAAATCCTACAGCAAATTTTAAACAACATTTGCATTTCACAGACCAAAATGCACCAAAATGGAATGTTATTTTGAAAAATCTTGCAGGTTTATTCCAGTTAGATTATCTTAATAGTTCTCTAACTTTTTGGAACTAAAACCTACTTTTTAGAATGTTAATCTCTTGGGAGCCACCAGAAGTGATGTCATTAAGGTGGAAGTGATGTCAAGGCCAGAAGTGTCATCAATTTATGCTTCAAACTAAACCACAATTGACCATAGGTCCTAAACACAGTGAACTTGTGCTGTTATTTTGCATAGCTTGGAGTTCAAGCATTCCAGCTCAAAAGTCAAAGCAGAATGCAGACTTGGATCATTCTCCAACCACAGATCCTTTCACCCTTATCCAGCATCCCATCTTCCCACCAATTCAGGGCAAAGCAGTATGCCACTCTCCTACTTGGAGCCTGCTGTCCTCGGCAGCTTTGTACCCTGTATTCTCAGTTCTATATTTTCAATGGCAACTGAGGTAGGTGCTATGCCATCCACCTGAATTTGGTTTGCAACCCACCTAATGGTTCCCAATCCACTGTTTGAGAAACACTGTCTGAGAAGATACTTGCAGCAGCAAAAAACTAAATACAGTAAGTCCTTGACTTATGACCATTCAAGATGGTCATATGACATACAAGCATCCCTACAACATACAAATATTGGGGATGATCCTATGTTCGAAAGAGCCACCTCAGTGCCTAGGAGTGAAGGGGAAACCCCACTCCCCAGGGCGTGAAGTGAGGGGGGAATTCCTGCTCACTCCAGGACTTCGGGACCCACGATCACGAAATCAGTGCTCACTTCAAGCGCAGGAAGGACTAATGAACATTTCAACTTATGAACTTATGGGAACGGAACTCATTTGTAAGTCGTGGATTTACTGTACTAGTTTTATAAAAGCCAGAAAAGGTGATGTGCTTAAACCTGATAAGGAATGTTCCATGTCTGCATGTGATAACTGTTCCATTACTGGCCTTCCTCTTGGAGAACACTTCTCTAGAAAAAGGCCAGTAGTGGAACACTGAGCACATGTAGACATGGAATAGCCCTTGGCATCTACAGGGGATCAAATCTAGGACCCCCCTCCCAGTGGATGACCAGATCCACAGTTTATACAGAGATCCAGAGAACCACAGTAATGCCTAACAATACAAAAAGGCATTTGCACACGGTGTGGTCCAGAAGCACCCACCCTGTCCAGGATTCAATGTAAAAAAACCAGATTCATATCTGAACTGGCCTTTGAAAAGGGAAAAAGAGGTAAGTCTTTACTCCTCCTAGTCAGAATTGTTGTCATGATTACTACTAGAGTCACTTCTACTATTCCTTTACCATCACCACATATTCCCTTCCCACCTCTTGTGTTGCTTTTCAAAGAGAGACCATTACAGCCCATAAAGTTGTTGACTATAAAACTCCAGCCCAGAAAAGCATGTGAATAATTATATCATTTCCCATTTGCTAACGGTAGATGTTTACAAGAACTTGAGGAATACCTTATACACATTGTAAGGCTTCCAGTCTTTTGAATTACGTGCGCCTCACCTGCAAAGACCATTGGTTTCGCTGATTTAAACCCAGGTAATGGCTCCACTGGTTGGTTATGTAAATAGAGTGTGTCTCCTATTTGGGCTTCCGTAACCTCTTTCATTCCAGCAATCAGATAGCCAACCTGGCCAGCATATCTAAATGAAATTGGTATCATGTGGAAATAGGTATCATTTTAAGTTTTTCAAACCTCTCTTCCCTTGCAGATTAGCTACTTTGGAATTTGATCACCCATTTTCTTGTCATACTTCTCAACTGGCTATGATGATGTCCAAGCTTGCCACCTTTCTCTTGGCGTCTGGTCTTTCTCAAAACTACTAGTACAGCCCTTGCAAACAAACTAAAGAAAAGTGTTTTATTGTTGATGAAAATTGACTGATTTAAGGCAAAAACCAAAAGACACAAGGTGGTGGTCTCAAATGCCATTTGTCAATTTTGCCTGTTTTGCTCAATTTTTTATAATGCCTTTGCTCTATGTCTGCTATTAATATCAACAGAAAAAGACAAATGTTGAAGGACAATAAGACAGTTGGTGACAACACGGACAAGAAATCAAGGCATCAGCAAAGACCACAAATTATACTTTTGTGTTCTATCTGAGAAGAAAAACAAAACTTTCAAAACTTACAGTTTATGTTTTGGTTGTTCATTGGGTGTCAAGATTCCTACTTCATTAACTTCATAAATTTTTTTGGTATAAGCTGATGTTATCTTGTGGCCTTTGCAAACTTCCCCACCAAACAGTGCTATGTTAGCAATGACTCCCCTGTAGTGATCAAAGGTTGAATCGAACACCAGAGCCTTCAGTGGGTCATGTGTACTAACTTGAGGCCTGTTGTTATACATAAATAAAATTTAAAAAAACCAAAAGGTTGTTGTATTTTATACATTTAGTGTTCTTTATTCAGATTTTCACAGCCATCTTCCCATATCCATGGCTTTACTATCCACCAATTACTTATTTATTTTCATTTAGTGTGATGCCAAACACTCCTCTCTATTCCTTCATAGCCTTTTGGTTGTGAATACAAACAGCAATAGTGCCTGTGCAAAAACTGCCTGTGCACAGTTTTCATGCACATGAAAAAGCCCCACCTACCCACCCCAAACCTTTTACTGATGTTTGTAGTTGTTTGCTGGCCTCCCAACCTAAGTTACTTTTAGAAGTCCTTAAGACATTTAGCACACAACCATAACTATGTCTACTCAGTGATAAGCCCCATTGTGTTCAATGGGTCTTACTCCCAGAAAAGCATCTTCAGGATTGCAGCATTAAATAATGAGAAGTGGTACATCAGGGGACAAAGGTTGAAAAAAAAAACACTATGAAAAGCTTTTCATTCTAGTACTGTAGGATATGGAGAAAAATCTCCCTATACCATGCATAACTTTTAAAAAGTCTCAGCCATGTCCCCCAATTACTTATCTTTTCCCAAACATTGCAATCATTCAATATAAGGAAAATGCTCCAGCCCTCTGATCATTTGGATGAAGTGACAGCAGCATATCTATCTATCTATCTATCTATCTATCTATCTATCTATCTATCTATCTATCTATCTATCTAAAACTGAAAAGTCACTGACTGACTGACTCAATCAACACCCAGCCAAAATAGCTGGGTCTAGAAGCATGAAATTTGGGGTGGGTGTTCCTTCTGTGATGGAGGCACCCACTAAGAATCAGTTTTTGGAAATTCCAATCGGAAGTGGGTGAAATGGGCGCAACGTTGTTTTCCTCCCTATACAATGAAGAATCCCTGACTGAGGGACGCTCTGCCCCAATCCCTGGCCTTAGAAGTGTGAAATTTGGGTGACATGAACACCCTTCTGTGACATAAACACCCACCAAGAACAGATGTTGAGAAATTTAACCCTTAAACAGGTGAAAAGGAGTGCAATGTGTTTTTGTCCTATACTGAACATGGAAGACTGACATCCAGCCAATTTGGTGCTTGGTACCTGATGCAATGGGAGGGATGGTGCACATGGGGAGGTTGATGCGCACGGGGAGGTTGCACATTGGGGGGCTTGATGTGCATGGGGGTGTTGCACATGGGGGTTGATGTGCATGGGGGGTGTTGCGCATGGGGAGTGCGTGCGCATGTGAGTGCGTGCGCATGGGGGTGATGCACAATGGGGGGATAGCATAAGGAGGGTATTTTACTCCCATAATGCTGGTACATTTCGCTAGTATAATTATAAAACCCATGCCCAACGTGGCACATGAAATACAATGGCATGTTTCATCGACCAATACTGACAGTCAACAGATTACTTACGGTGGGATCCTGTCAATAACCTCCTGAAGAACTCTTCTGACATTTGTTCCTAGCTTAGCAGAGATCTGAAGTGAGAAAACAAAAAATAAGGTTTTACCTTATGTGTGAATTACATATAGGTCCAACCTAATTAGATACAGATTTTTCATGCACAGATTTGACTCAACACAAATGGCCACTGCAAATCACAGCTTGTCTACTGTTGTAGGGAGTAGTCATGCAATTAATCATTCCATTTTTCAGTCCCAGAATCAAACTCCTGCAGATATTGAGGCAGTCTTATTCAATTAGGCACAACAGAGAACAAAGAAACCTGCTCTTTTTTTATACACAGATTTTTTTTAAAAAATCCATGAGACATTCAGGAATGGAACCCTAGTAAATCATAAGGGACACCTTTATTTATATGGATTGTTGCAATCACAAAGCCACATTATATTAGCCAAGAATAGTTTGCCAGGAATACTACACAAATGTATTGCTTCAACAGGTATTATTTTTCCATTTCTTTGTAAACCGCTCTGTGAACTTGTTAGTTGAAAAGCGGTATATAAATACTGTATAAATACAGGCACTACTGTAGACAGATAGATAAAAAAAGAAAAAACAGCAGAGTCCATTTTTAACTAAACATGTTTTAAACCTTTTCTAATTCTCTCCAGAAATATGTCTTACACTTAACACACTATGGGCTTTAGCTTATGTATTCAGAGCGCAATCCAAACTTGATCTGGAACAGGCAGGCTGGCATGACTGCGCTATTCCCAGGCCTAATGGAACTACTCTAACTTACACCACATCTAGAGATGGCTAAAGTTACAATCCAGAGTAACTACGGGAGCACGTAAGAGACATTACGTGTACCTGTAGTTACTGCACCATCTACTGAAAAACTATGGGAAATTTGTATTGCAATCCAGAGCAAATTGTTCTGACACCAGAGCAAGGACTCTCCCTAGTTACTCTGGATTGCGCCCTAAGTCTAAGAAGACAGGAGTAGCCACAGGCTGCTATGATCCACAGACGTCCTAGATCCACAGGCATCCTATGATCCGGCATCTTAGCATGTCTCCTACTTCCTGCCCCCTTAATTCTCCTTCAAACTTCAGGCCTTCATGATTCACAGACAGCTGGTGCCAAGGTTGGAATGCAGCATCAGGGAAGTACTCACAAAAGACATCTTACCCTAATGCAGTTTTCTTTGGGAATATCAAATATTTTTTCAATTTGTTTTTCAACCCTCTCAGGATCTGCATTTTTCAGGTCAATCTGCAAAACAACATAGTTGCCAGAATAATATGACAGATAATAAGACAATGTATACAATGCAATAGAACTATCAAGTTCATTCTCTTGCAACCAAAATGATAGAAAATACCCCCATGATACTGATATCTTGAAAAACATGTCAGTTTCTCACATACTAATTTTTTCATTTTTTTTACCAACGAAGTGTCCATCAGAGAATTTACCTACACTTAAGGAATCAAAGCCTCTTCAAGGTACAACAGAAAATTTATGGGTCGCATACAGAGCTGAATACACGTATAGCAGCTGAAAAGCTGCTGGGCAGGACAGGCTTCCAATGGAGTACAGCATGGCGTTTTGTCCTGATTTGGTGTCTATATAGGATGCTGGAAAGGTGGAGGGAACTGTGGTTAGAGAAGGTTCTATGGCCTATATCCTAAAGTGAAATTAAGCCCCTTGTTCAAGAGCAGTTAAGATAACTTTCCATAAGGTAACACTAGAGGGTGACGTAACCCCATGGACCCGTAACTGCTCTGGATTTTGCCCTGAGTTTATGTTCTGCTTTGACTTCTGAGTTGGAATGCTTGAACACCAAGCTATGCAAAATAACAGTATGAACAGCTGTTGTCTAATGGGATCTTTCTTTGATTGACATCACTTCATGAAATTGACATCATGGAAGTGATGTCATGGCCAGAAGTGACATAGTGGGTCCCAAGGGGCTATATTTAGAAAAAAAGTGGGCTCCGGAGCTAAAATGTTTTGAGAACCACTGTTCTAATATGAGTATTACCTTATTTATAACAGGAATTATTGATAGCTGTGCTTCAAATGCCAGATAGAAATTTGCAACTGTTTGAGCTTGAATGCCCTAAAAAATTAAAATTTGTGTGTTGAAAATACTGTTTTAGAGACAAAGAAAAGCAACATGCAAATAATATATTGATGCAGCAATGTGTGTTAATATCTCATATCACCCAATTCAGTAAGAGTGTCTTTGCAAAAACCATGTTTTAACACAATCTACCTTTCTGGATCACCCCCATGTATCCAAAGAGTTGCTGCCCATGTTCAGTACTAAAAGATGGATACATCATGTTTTATAATTCTGTGGTTCCTTAAAGGGATACACAAGTACTCCCATGTGTGATCAAACATGGAAGTGGTCAGCCTTCCAAAGATGGGAAAAGGGGGTAAAAAAAGTCATAGGCATAGGTGAAGAAATGTCCCCAAAACACCAATGCAAGGTGAAATCCAGGGTAACAACAGGGAGTCCCTACTCTGGAGTAAGAACAAGTTACTCTGGATTGCAATATGAATTTCCCATAGGTTTTCACTAGGTGGTGCAGTAACCATGAGTGCACGTAATGTCTCTTACATGCACCCGTAGTTACTCTGGATTGTCAAAGATATCACACATAGGCTTCAATCCTAAAGACACTTTCCTGGGAGTAAGTCCCATTGAACAAAATGGGGCTTACTTTTGAGTAGACACTGTTAGGATTGTGCTCATAATGTACTAGCCAAAAGGTGCCCAGTGAGACACACACAAATACAGCCACCTAACTGTTCATGATCCCAATAGAAGCATCAGCTGAAAAGAGGGAAAAACAACTCAGTTTCCCAAAAGCAGATTGTATGGGGTTGAGTTCCACAATACAGGACAATACAATAAAATACAAGACAATGTATCTGGCCTGCTGATACACCTAACGATAAAACTATCTCAAGTCCATCAACTTATTTAAAACAGATATGTACAGTAGACAGGTCCAGGTTAAGTTCTATAATGTATTTAATGTATGTATGTATAATATATTTAAGCCATCCAGGATAATAGATAATAAACCCTGTTACCGGCATGGGTTCCATTCCAGAAGGTAATGCATTGTCGGACAAATCTTGGAGAGGAAAGAAACCTCCACACAACCTGCATCTTTTAGGACTAAAAACAGCTCTAAAAACTTGGAACTGGTGTGGTTTGGCCACAAAAGCATAAGAATCCCAATTTTGGTGCTTTTTGTGGTTTAAATTCAGATCCCACCATTCATCTGTGGTGTAGATGCTGGATCAGTGAATACATAGATGCTGAATTGGTGAATACCAGGGTCTGACTGACTTCTTTTCTAAACACAACCTATGCTTGGAAGAGTAAAGTTATTCCAGAAACAACAAAAAGCTGATGTCCCCTTATGAGGTTTACATGAGACTGCAATGGGAAGAACTGAAAGACTCTACCTCATTTGCATCCACTACAAGCACGACACCTTGACAAGCAGACAATGATCGTGATACTTCATAGCTAAAATCCACATGACCCTGTGCAAGAAAAAAAGCCAAGAAGCTCATTGTTTAACGTGACATCAGTTGCAGCAAGTCATAGCACTAGATGCCACCACTTTCATGCACACATAAGGTTTTCACATTATTCATATCTTTGAAAAGGGAACAGCATAAATGGAATGGCCCAAACTAATCAAAATGGCTGAAAAGAAGTCATAACTTTGCCCCAGCTCCATGGCAAAAATACAAATATCATTGCTCATTTTCACCTAATATCAGAATTCAGCAATATCAAAATTCACTTACTGGTGTGTCAATGAGATTTAAGAGGTAATTTGTTCCTTCATGGCTATAAAATAGAGAAGCAGTCTGGGCTTTAACGGTGATTCCTCGTTCCCGCTCCACTTGCAATTTATCCAGCACTTGTTTATTATGGTCAGTTTTGTCAATTGCTCCTAAAGGGTTAAACATAGTCAGTAATAAACATACATACACCTTATGGGTCAAATTCTATCTGACTTTCCAGCACTGGTGCTCTCATGCCATTGGGATATATACTGCATTCTGTGTTGGGGGACAGTCAGAGGGCCCCTTCCATATAACCCAATATTTTCCTCTTATCTTGAGACTGCATAGTAGCTGCTCCAACATGGGAAAGCTGGATAAAATTGGGCCCTAAATGAAATTATTCTTTCCTTTTATGCACAGCCCAATTTTGTTTCAATGTGTACTTTTTGCTCTTGTATTTATTTATTTAATTAATTTGTATCGCGCCTTTCCTCCCCTGCAAGAGGAAGCTCAAGGCGGTTAACATCAGGGAAATAAAACATCATTAAAATAAATCATAAATAAAGATTAAAACACAGTTAAAATACAATTAGATTGAATAAAAACATGTAGACTAAAAACATTTGTTAAAAACAGTAAAACAATAAAACAACTGTCCCCCCCACCTCTGCCCCATTTAAAAAGCTTTTTTAAAATAAAAAACGTATATGCCAGTGGTTCTCAATCTTCCTAACACCATGTAACACTCAATCTTCCTAATACTTTGTAAGTTCCTCATGTTCTGGGGACCCCTAACCATAAAATTATTTTCGTTGCTACTTTGTAACTGTAATTTTGCTACTGTTATGAATTGTAATGTAAATATCCGATATGCAGGATGTATTTTCATTGTTACAAATGAAATGTGTCTTCTATGCACACATTAAACACAATGGGATTTATTTCAGAGTAGGCATGCATAGGATTGGGCCCTGAGGCTGCAATCCTATCCACATTTACATGGGAGTAAAGACCCCCTGACTATAATGGGATTTATTTCAGAGCAGGCATGCATAGGATTGGGTCCTGAGGCTGTCAGTCAGCCCCAGTGCATGCGCAGCTACAGCCGGAGGTCTGGCAAGCCTGACCTGGCCCCTTGCACCAGGGGTCTTTAGGCGACCCCTAGGAAACTTCTAGGCGACCCCCAAAGGGGTCCCGACCCCCACTTTGAGAAACGCTGGTGTATGCTCTTTCTAAAGTAGGATGGACGCTGTAAAACTCATCTGAAAATCATTAGTGCCAAGTATAGAAAAATGCTACTGCATATGGACAACACACATGAATGGAATGGAAAACAATTTTTTTTTGTTTTTTCAGAACAGCAACAAACTAAAGTGTTAGAAGCAGCCACAATAGATAGCAATTTTACAGCATGTAAACAAGCTTCTCTCTAATTCAAAGTTTCCTTCTAATTTTATACAATAAGCATACAAAAAGACATTCAGCATTAGAATTCTATAGATGCAGTTTGTAAAGACAAACTTTACACACAGTGCATAGTATATACTGTAGTTCATAAAATAGTCCATGCTTTTAACCATCTCTCACCTGTTATTTCCAGCAGCCTGTCTGCAAGGGTGCTTTTGCCGTGGTCCACATGAGCTATTATACTGAAGTTCCTAATGTTTTCAACAGGAAATTGTGACATATCCCCCACATCCTAAAATAATGAAGAGAAACTCAACCCATGAACACCTTAGGACACTGGAGAAATCACATAGGAATGTGTACCTCTGATGATGCATTTTTGGTTCTCATGTCGTACATTTCTGAATGGTCAATTCTAAATGCTGTCTTTGGATTTCATGAGAATATTAATGTTTTTTTCCGAGTTTTTCTGCTCACAAAGATTCCACCTCATATAGGTTTGCTAGTCTGATGTCGCAATGCTTGCAACAGGCCATCTGAGGGACCAATGATCACACAACTGGGCTTGGTGGAATATGGTATTGTCCTTAAACTGCAATCCTCAAACTACTCACTTGAGAGTAGCATTCATTATTATTCTAAACTATTGATAGTTGTTGGTCTCTCAGAAGCCAAGGGAGAGATTCTGTACATCATAAGGACTGCGGCTTTTGTAAAGAAATCACACATGCATATACAGTACCATGTGATATATGCATTTGTGGATTTTTTAAAAATTGTGACTAAATGCCAGCTGACTGCTTTTGAAGAATGTAAATAAAGGTATGTATGTATGTATAAATAAATAAGGGAGGTATATAAATAAATACAACTTTGACAAATGGTAGTCAACAATCTGCATATTGTAGCAAAACAAATTTTGGGTGAGATCCGCAGAGAGGACTACATGCAAGTAAGAAGTCAAATCTCTGGGTGTCTGTGGTGCTATGATCACTGTGGTGCCACCAGGGCATCCATTCCTAGATCATTCCCCTTAAGGGGAAATTAAGGCTTTTTTTGCACCTATGGTGGGTCACAACCCCCACTTTGAGCACCAGTGATTTATATAATTGAATAGTGCTTAATGATGTCTAAATCAATTCCGCCCTACTAATATGTAGGAGTTACACAGATAGTGGTTACCTTGACAGTCTGAGAATGACACTTCCTCAGGAACGTGCCATGACAGTCTCGAGGAGAGGTTTTCTTCCGCAGCGACATGTATGAAAAAGGTGCAGTGTTGTACGAAACACTTTTTCTGACAAAAAGACATGAGGTCCTTTTCACAAGCACAAACATGATTCAGCAGCAACAATCACAATTCAGGTATATGGCAAGGTAGCTTTTAGACTGACATCCCCAGTTTGGCCACGATTCAGCAGAGTATTATCATCCCTCTTCCACATCAATGTACTTGTTCTTATAAGCAAAGAAGTCCAGAATGCAAATGCATTTCCAACAGTTGAAGCAAGTCTTTATGAAGCATTCTCCGTGTTCGTCACACAATCCAAACTTCACAGAATACAAAGCTGATCCTTTCCCATAAGCCTTTGAAAAGAGTTTAAATTTAATTTTTCTGAAATACATCTAATCGGTTCAAAAATGTTTACTTTGATACCCTGAAGCCATTATTTTTTCCCAGGTGGGGAATTGCTTCTTGCAAGCAGGTTACTAACAATCTTGATAAACCACCAATAAATTAGATAATTTTATATTAGTAGAATTTTTTATCTAATATTTGGACTAGATAGGCCATACCTGGTATTCCGAAGTAGTCTCTTTCTAAAACCAGGAGGTTGCACATACCCATCCCAGCTTGTAATATGTAACACAGCTTTTCTTCCTTAAATCTGTCCAATCCCCTTTTAAAGCCATCAGGACCAGTTGGCATCATTACATCCTGATGCAAGGAGTTCCAAAGACTACTTCTTTTGTCAAACTACTTCTTTTGGACTAGGAGTTCCAAAGATTATTTCTTTTGTCAATCCTAACTGTCCCAACACTCAATTTTAGTTGATGTTCCTTAGTTCTGGTGCTGGGTGATCGGGAAAAAGAACCTCCCTCAATCAATTCTATTGATCCCTTGCATAATTTTGCTGCAATCCTAAAGACACTTTCCTGGGAGTAAGACCTATTGAACACAATGGGGCTTACTTCTGAGTAGACATGGTTAGGATTGTACTATAAGACTACAATCCAGAGTAATTATGAGACCTTTTACACTGATGTAGTTACAGTGCCACCTATGGGAAACCTATGGGAAATGCATAGAACAATCCAGAGTAAGTGACTCTTATGTCTTCCCATAGTTACTTTGGATTGTAGGGTGTCTTGTAGGGTAAGTCATGCCCTCTTATTGATGTTTGTTTACTTTCTAAACTAAACCAATAGATCTCTTACCTTTTTGCACCAGGACCCACTTTAAAGAATTTAAATCTGTTGAGACCAACCAGAAGTGGTGTAATTAACATGGAAACAAAGTCATGTGACTTCCTAACCCTTCAAAGCAGTTGCAAAGGATTGTGCTCCTAGGCTGCAATGCTATCAACTTTTAAATACAATAGGATAAACTTAGCTACATTGGCTACAGTAGGATAAACTTAGGGTTGTACTAGCTGCAATCCAAGCCAACCTTACCTGGAAGTAAGCCTCATTGACTATAATGGGGTTTACTTCTGAGTAGACATGAATAGGGTTGGGCTCTGAGGCAGCAGTCCTAGACACAATTTTCTGGAAGTTAGACTTCTAGACTCTAATGGGGCTTACTTCTGAGTAGACATGCATAGGGTTGTACTCTTAAGCTGCAATCCTAGCCACACTTACCTGGAAGTAAGATTCCTTGACTCTAACGGGGCTTACTTCTGAGTAGACATGCATGGATTACATGCACCCCATTGCACATTGCAGAGTGAGCATCACAGGCTTGCAGGTCTGAGAGTGGAGCACAGAAGCACGTGACAGTGCAGAGGAAAAGGCTGGGAAGCAAAGAGGCAGAGGATGTGGCAGCAACACAGTCACTCCTGGTTCTGTTTGGCACATGCGGTGCACTCCTGGCTCTGAAAGGGGGTGCCTGCAACTGGCATGGAGCAGCACCAGGTGCTCACTGCTGGAACAAGGACAAGGTGGCCACATCTCCAGTTTTCCCAGGATAGGTCCTTTTTTGGCCCTTGTCCTGGAAAAAAACCCTTATTTTCCTTGTGAGCAGGAAGCATGTACCCTCTTGGAGGCAATGAATTGTACTGTATCTACGGTAATTATAATTGTATACTAGCAAAAACATACCCACATTGCAGGAGTAAAATTCCCCCCATACTCCATCTTCCCACTGTGCATTCATCCCCCACTGTGCATCAACCCACCAATGTGCAACACCCCCTCACTGTGTGTCAACCCCCATGCCCATCAACCTCCCCTTGCACAATACCCTCCCATGCGCATCAATCCCCCCACTGCAGACCAACTGTGGACCAACCCCCCATGTGCACCGACCCCGTGTGTAACATTCCCCACTGTGCATCAACCATCCATGCACAATACATACATCCATGTATCCAATACATACATCCAATACATCCATGTGCATCAACCCCCCATGCGTGCCATCCTCCACTGCACATCACCCCCATGCGCATCACACCAAATGTGACCCCCTCATGCACATTCACTCCCATGCACACCAACCCCATACGCACCAAGCCCCCATGCTGATTCTTAGTGCACCCCTCAGTCACGGAAGGAACATCCACCCAAAATTTCACACTTCTAGGCCCAGCGGTTTTGGCTGGGTGTTGATCAGTCAGTCAGTCAGTGACTTTTCAATTTTATGTATATAGAAGATAATGAAGGTAATACATTGTACATTATAGTTTTGTCACCCTGATTCTAGTGCAGTTGTGGGTAGGGATACCAAAGTGGGACCGACAGCACAACAATCCTAACCGTGTCTACTCAAAAGTAAGCCCCATTGTGTTCAATGGGTCTTACTCCCAGTGTTTTTAGGATTGCAGCCAGTGGCCCTATAGCTTTATCCATTGTATAGGAGAGGAAATTTGGGCAGGTGCAGCTCAACAAAAGAAAGAAAGAAAGAAAGAAAGAAAGAAAGAAAGAAAGAAAGAAAGAAAGAAAGAAGTCTCAGGGTGTATCATGAAGTCCCATGAGTGAGTAATGGAATGATCACTCTAGACTTTTTGAAAGTCTATGTTTGGAAGTGGAAAGGAAGGAACCACTTAGTGCTGGTAACAGGAAAAAGGGGGCACCTGCACACAAAACGCCGGAAGTGCCTCTCAACCATAGATCAGGGAATGCAAGAGTCTTGAACTGTGGCCACTAGAGGGCGCTCAAAGCAAAACTGGCTGCAGCTCCCATGTGTTTCAAAGTGAAACCTGCTCTCTTTTGGTCTGTTTGGTTGAATCTGAAGCTGTTTGGTTGAATCAAGAGCCTCAATTCCCCCTCCCTCACTTTTATAAAGGGGGCCATTGCTAGCCACTCTTTCCTGGGAGTAACCACCACTGACTATAATGGGACTTACTTCTGAGTAGCCATGCAAGGATCAGGCTCTGAGGCTGCAATCCTAGCCACACTTTCCTGGGAGTAACCACCACTAACTATAATGGGACTTACTTCTGAGTAGCAATGCAAAGATCAGGCTCTGAGGCTGCAATCCTAGCCACACTTGCCTGGGAGTAACCACCACTAACTATAATGGGACTTACTTCTGAGTAGCAATGCAAAGATCAGGCTCTGAGGCTGCAATCCTAGCCACACTTGCCTGGGAGTAACCCCCACTGACTATAATGGGACTTACTTCTGAGTAGCCATATAAGGATCAGGCTTTGAGGCTGCAATTCTAGCCACACTTTCCTGGGAGTAACCACCACTGACTATAATGGGACTTACTTCTGAGTAGGCATGCATAGGATCAGGTTCTGAGGCTGCAATCCTAGCCACACTTTCCTGGGAGTAACCACCACTAACTATAATGGGACTTACTTCCGAGTAGCAATGCAAGGATCAGGCTCTGAGGCTGCAATCCTAGCCAAGCTTTCCTGGGAGTAACCATCACTGACTATAATGGGACTTACTTCTGAGTGGGCATGCATATAATCAGGTTCTGAGGCTGCAATCCTAGCCACGCTTTCCTGGGAGTAACCCCCACTGACTATAATGGGACTTACTTCTGAGTGGGCATGCATACAATCAGGTTCTGAGGCTGCAATCCTAGCCACGCTTTCCTGGGAGTAACCACCACTGATTATAATGGGACTTACTTCTGAGTAGCAATGCAAGGATCAGGCTCTGAGGCGGCAATCCTAGCCAAGCTTTCCTGGGAGTAACCACCACTGACTATAATGGGACTTCTGAGTGGGCATGCATACAATCAGGTTCTGAGGCTGCAATCCTAGCCACGCTTTCCTGGGAGTAACCACCACTGATTATAATGGGACTTACTTCTGAGTAGCAATGCAAGGATCAGGCTCTGAGGCTGCAATCCTAGCCACGCTTTCCTGGGAGTAACCCCCACTGACTATAATGGGACTTACTTCTGAGTAGCCATGTAAGGATCAGGCTCTGAGGCTGTAATCCTAGCCACACTTTCCTGGGAGTAACCACCACTGACTATAATGGGGCTTGCTTCTGAGTAGCCATGTAAGGATCAGGCTCTGAGGCTGCAATCCTAGTCACACTTTCCTGGGAGTAACCACCACTGATTGGGTGGTGGCATAATGGGATTTACTTCTGAGTAGCAATACAAGGATTGGGCTCTGAGTCTGCAATTCTAGCCACACCTGCCTGGGAGTAAGCTCCACTGACTATAATTCTAACCACCTTTCCAATTCAGAGGTAAGGGAACACAAATTTCCTAACCTTGAGGAGTCCTCCATGAGTACCACCCAAGTGCATGATGCAGCATGTGCCTCACTGGCACAGATGGTTAGATTGGTTCGATTTTGTACCTAAGAGGATCCAGATGGATGGAAGGACTTTTTCAATCAGAGAAAAGGAAATGTTAGAGCCTCATAACGCTATTTATGTCTCATTTCTTGTCTCACGACTGGGTAGCAGGTTCTTTACCAGTACCACTACTTTAAGTACCACTAGTGGTACCTGTACCACTGATTTTAAAAAATCCTGACCTATATCAAGTATCTAGTACACTTTGAAAGTATTTAAAATTAACAAAAAAAGAACTTGGAATAAAAACCCATAACATTGCTTTCTGCCTTTTAATCACAAAATCTGCAAAAACATTATAGCCATTTTCAAACATGCCTAGTTATAATGTAAGGGATGGCAACAACAGATAACAAGAAACAATGATACAGGAAAAAATACAGGTTGAACCTCCCCATTCACAACATTTGGTTCCAAGAACCTGCTTGATTTAACTATTTTCGTGTTATAGAAAGGCAATTAGTTATCATTGTAAGAAGGCAGAAAATGAATTAAAATGAATAAGTTCCCTTTCAAGAAGCTGTAACTGCCCTGCAAAAAGCTGAGCCCCTACAATTTGCAAGCAGGTGCAAGCAATTTAAGCTCAGAGCAATTCACAAGTAATTATCTCTTGGGGAAAAGGGAGGGGCTCTGCCTCCCAGCTGAACACAAACTAAACTAAAAGTTAATGAACTTTAAGACTAGCTTAATTGCCTGCCCCATTGCCATGGTAAGCAGGCTGCCTTTAAGCCATTAACTGTGACTTAAGGGATATTTATCTTTGAATTTAAAGGGTTAACCTCTGGCTTTGAGACAAAATCACATATAAATAAATTACATATAATGAGGCTACACCTGTACTATTGGTTCTTGATATCTGTGAATTTGGTAGGTAAAACAATATCCTAGATCAGACATTCTCCAACTGTGTGTTCCCAGGGAGCCACAGAAACCTCACATACACCCATTTCCCTATATTGGATATAGGATGGTAGCCCTAATGGAATGCCTTGGCTAATGGCCCAAGAGGTCAAGAGAACTACTAGTTGAAAAACATTGAGAACACTGTCCTAGACTGACTTCCACTTTTTTATCACAGCTCCTCCTGTCCTGTGTCACCCTTTAATATTTGCTTGTGACAGATAAAATGTTGAGCAGTGAATGTGGTTTCCTCTATCTGCTTAGAAGACAGAGAGAAGAGGAAGGGGATACCCACAGGGGAAGGTTGAAATTTGTCCCAATTTGTACCCAATATCACTCTATTATAGATGTGGGGGAAAATTGGTGACTTGGGGAATTCTGGATCAGGACTTTCTGCATCCCAAATACATGCTCAGTACTGAGCTACAGTCGGCTGCCTCCCTGGAATTTTTCATTACAAATGTTTTACTTTAAGAGCTAATGCAATTATTATTGCAGCCAGGAATCAGTCTTTACATCAGGTTTTTGTTGCAGTTTTGACCGCCTACTTTATTCATTTGTCTTAGTCCACCACTAATCCTACAAACACTGTGGCTTTATCTGGGCTATGAAGTCAGATATAATATCCCCCCAAGAACTGTCAGGTAGTTCAATAGTGATTTATTCATTACTGGAGGTACCCGAGCACAAGTTTAATGGCAGGATGATGCAATTTAGAAATTCAATGTGAAGAATGATGTGTTGCACCACATAGGAGAATAAAGCGCTTCTGAAGAATGTGATAAAAATATTCCCATAAACACTAACAAATCAGTGTTATAGTGTGTTATACACCTACTTTTATGAAGACCAGCAAATTACTCCATAAAAGTGTCTGCCTGAGAGAATGGCCAGAATTGTCAAAGAACGCACTTTACAACTATTGGAAAAAGGCTTCTAGAAAATTTTGTTGGAAAAAGATCAGGAACTTTAAGTCACAGTTATAGAGAGCAACACTGTACAAGAGTTGGGTTACATACATGTGAACATGATGAAGGAATTGTCAGTACCACTTTGCTCTCCAAACATCCATTTTTGTATTGCTATTGCATGTAACGGATGTGTGTTGGTACTGCTGAGACTATTAGGCAAACTCCAGAAAGTAAGCTGCAGATTCTGCAGCATAAGGCCACAAAATATTTTATTAACATGACCAGAGACAACACTGTTTGTGGGAAGGTGGTTTTGGAATGGCAGGATATGGATTTCAGGTCATCACAGCCAACTGGTCAGGATTTGAAACTGTTCATCATCCTCTTTATGGCTTGATAATAAATGTGACTTGATAATGAATGTGCACTGCAATTCCCTGTGTCCTTTCTGCTTCATAATTTGTAAATGATGCACTGCACGGCAAAACCTGCAACATGTAATCAGGCACATATATGTTTTCTTATCCTCTGAAATATAAACGTGAAACTTCATATGTGCATTTAAAGAGTGATATCCAGCCCCATCGCACAATAATGCAAATATGAATTGATTTCATTTCATAGGCCCCTTGCCAGACAGGTGCTTCAGGTCGTACAATGGAAAATTGAAAGGTCTGTCAATGGTTTTTGGAATGAAGGAACTCAAGTAATTCTATGCATTATTTACAATCAATTAAGACTTTGCTGCCACTACAGTCATTCAAGTGACAGTTGATGGATTGAGGCAGGTGTTCCTTCTGTCTGAGACGCTGGTAGGATTTTTATTTCTGCACACCAACAGCTGCACACCAACAGCTTTGTTTTTCTTCCAGTTGGACCAAATTTTTATCATCATCAGGAGCCTTTGGCATATCAGTTATGCGGTGAATTGCCACCATGCAATCAGACTGAGAATACACACTAAAAAGTGATCAGCACCTTTGTGTGCACAGTATAAAAGGAAGTGTGTTCCCAACCCAACAGGAAAAACAGAGGTTTGGATCCACAGAACATGTGAAATAAAGGAGAGAAATGGCTTTGTGCTCTTCTGCGAGCTCATGCACAAGAACTAGCTAAAGATGACTCACAATGCAGAGCCACAAAATGCTGGTGGTCAGTAACGTGGTGATGTTCAAGGCTGCAGAGGCTCATTGACCAAGAAGTATGGCAGCAGTATGATGGCACCATTACATCTCTGTCAAATTTCTGAGTCACCTAGCTTTTGTATTATTTTTACGTGCATGTGCTGTTGAAAGAGAGGCTGAACCCTCGCTGCTGCAGCCCTACCAAATGGCAGGAAGAGGTCAGCCTCTCCTGTGATCACACAGGAGACATGATTGCACTCTTTAGATACCTAAAAAGCTATCATTTGGAAGAAGGGATGCATTGTTCTTAGTACCCTCTGAAAACAGAACTAGAACCAGCAGGTACAAATTGCAAAAAAAGAGATTCTGGATCAATATCAGGAAAAAAATTCCTGAAGCTTAGGGCACTTCGGTGACGGGATTGATTGCCAACGGGAGTGTTGGACTCTCCTTCACTGGGGATCTTCAAACAGAGGCTCAAAAAGCACCTGTTGGGAGATTCTCTAGAAGGATTTCCTGCTACAGGTAGGGGGATGGACTAGATGACCTATTTGGTCCCTTCCAACTTTATATGCTATAATCGCTCATGCATATGCATTCACACATGCATCACAGTGGAAATGGGCAGTGCAAACCAAACTTGCGTGGAAACAGTGCAAGGATTGGAACTGCTGTCGCACTACTGCAAGGAAGGGGAGGCTTGTCCTCTTCCCTGGGGTAGGGCTTCAGTAGTCCCAATGGGTCTCCTAGGACTTAGGACACATTTGGAGCCTGCTCCCATCTGTCAGGGAAGGGAGGTTCGGGTCCACCATAACCACCGGACCAAGAAGCTCTTTCCACTTTCCCTCCCACTTCTCACTCTCCCCATCTCTTGGAAATTGACAAGAAACATGATGAATGAGGAAGATACAGATGGCTGCTTAGAACCATAAACACATCTAGAAAAGAGCGTGTGCAAATCCTTCTGGATGTGGGATCACTTTTGTCCTTCAGTGCACTCCCACTAAAATCTTTTGAGCAAAAGAAACTTTCCAAGAGAAGGAGGATACTTTTTGGTCCAAGGTTTTGATAATCAGTGGTTGAGGTCAGCACTAAATCCGGGGCTAATATTTCAAGGGTATTTGTTACCACTCAAATGAACAAATCATTGCCAATATGAGACTGGAATTCCTCCCTTCATAGTGCAAACCTATTCATGTTTACTGAGAAGGAAGTATCACTATTTTATGGGTTTTATTCACAGGTAGGTTTAGATAGGATTGCAAATCAGTGGCTGACTTAAACTTAATGAATTAATATTTCAGAAATAGGACATTTGCTTGGATAGGGGTGAGAGTTTTCGGTAGCAAATGAGTTTGTAAAACAAAGACAGTTTCCAAACGTTCCGCTTCATTTGCTGGATTAAATACATGTGTCCCTTTGCTCATTTGATTCTGTTGTCGCATAAGACAAGAAGTCCACTTTTCTTGACTGAGGAGCCAATCTTCAGATAAGCAGGAAAACAAGAAAGAGGCCAAGTACCTATTAACTCCTGACTCGCTCATGAGATTATAAATCAAAACAACGATGATATTGTTCTCTTGCGCTAATCACTTCATTATTTCTGATGAAGAAATGGCATGAAATAACCAGAATTCATAATCCTATTTCTTCCTACAGTGCAGTCAGAGGAATAAAAATAAATATTATTTCTAAAGAGGTTATTTCAGGAGTACTGGCATGCCTGCTTCCTGATATCATTCTGGCTGTCTCCCTCCTCTAGCTTTCTGGTGGACTGCTTCTCACACTCTTTTCTTGCATTCTATAGTAGGCTGTTATTAAGGAAGACAGGAATATTCTACACCACAGTAAAGGAAAATATATAAATAATGGACATGTGGAGCTAGGAGAACAGTGGATGAGTGAATCCGTGGACACAGGATCCCCAGATACAGTGAGCACCTATATAGCTTTCTTCATATCATCTCTCTCTCTCTCTCTCTGTGCAACACCAAAAGAGCAGGAACTTGATCCAACATGCTCTCTAACCATGTTCAGTGGTCAACCATGTTCCAGTCACTCTGCGGCCATTGCTTACTTCTGCAAATACAGTACCGTAAGTGCTGAATCGAAGGGCATCCAGGGTTTGAGAGGATGAGGAACCAGTCTGTTTTCCCTCTTTCTACATTCCATTAATCCAGGGAGCGAATACACAAAAGGAACTCTTACCTATATATTTTTCACAACCATTTGTGTAAGAACATTCTTCTCTACCAAACCCAAAAATGGATCTCACTGAGGAAATAGGCACTTACAGATCTATCAGTTATTCATTGGAGTTTGATCTTGATTGCTAAATAGCCTTTTAATAGTTGGCATTGTTTAAAGAAGTTGCATATTGAAAGGCATTTTTTAAAATGCTAAATATTATTAATGAGAGAAGTTTCACTGCTAATGAATCTTTCTTTCCTTGCATGGTAATGTGACATTTGAAAGTGTGTTTTCCTTCTCGCATGATCGCATTAATTTTTCAAGACGGCTCTGAATCTTAGAGGCAGTTTGCATATGATGTATTACAGTAAGGCACAGAGATAAATCAGAAGTTCAAAAAGATTAAATGGTGCAGTGTTATTCATGGCCCTAATAAAATCCACAATTGGAGCATCTTCCACACTTTTGACAAATTCTGAGGCCCCAAGTGTGACAGATCATCCTGGCATCTGAGATACACCTGGGGCTGCAGTCCCCTGCAACACCCATGGATCATGCTATGACTTATAGAGTGAGTGCTGCAGTTCCCAGCCGGGTGTATTTCCCATCTTGTGTGGAAAATAAAAGCATGAAGTTGAAGATCCTGATTAAGAGTGCTCTTTGTTTTGCTAAAGCTGCAATCCTAAGCTCCAGTTAAGCTGGCCTAAACCCTAGCATAAGTTCCTTATGACACTTTTGCGCCACTCCTGGGGAAGGGTTTGGCCAGTGCACAGACATGCACATGCCTCCCTATTTCACCACAGGAACAGGAAGACTGATGAGGTGTGCCAGCTTACAATAGGATTGCACTCTAAATGTTCTATGCTTTTTAAACAGAGAGCAGGTAAATTATAGCTAGAGGTCCAGTAGTATCTGATGGCTTACAAGTCTACTACCATGGGGGGGGATCATGCTCTGATAATGTGTGTACAAACCTAAATCCCTGTATTGACATGAGTTGCTTAGATCTTGTAAGATCTTGCAAGATTTTCTGGAGGCAGAGTTAGAACTGGACAAACAACACCTTGGTCAGTGAAATGCTTCCCGCTCTCCCCTCCCAGGGCCTTTTGGACAGTCAGATCTCTTGTCCAGCAAACTAATGCACTGTTAATTTGAGATGCAAAGGGAAGTGTGTGCCACCCTATGTATCATGATCACCCAGCAACTCAGTTTCTTAGATCTTGCAAGTTTTTCCTATGCAGTTTGGAGGACATTTAAAATGTGACATTATGTGTCCACCTTCTGGATTTATAACTCACCTTTTGGATTACTCAAATTAGTGCTTTAGGAACAAGCCACAATTTTGGGAGTGGAGAGGCAATTCTTGGCATGAAAGCAGCATGTGGGAGAAAAGCTGGACCTCCTCTTCCCTACAGACTCCCTACAGACTCTAGGTGCACAATTCTAACCATTCCTACTCAAAAGTAAGCCCCATTATGTTCAAAGGGTCTTACTCCCAGGAAAGCGTCTTTAGGATGACAGCCTTTGTCTGACCAGAATCATTCCCCTGGCTCAACATATCAGGTTTTTTTAAAAAAAATTTGGTTGGTTGTTTTTTTTTTGTTGTTGTTCATTTGTTTTAGAGAGAGAGAGAGAGACTTTCAAATGGAAGGAGCATGTGTTCTGTATGCGCATCACTTGGATCTTGCCGGAAGCCTTTTAGATTCACAGGCAACAAACACATCGATAGATGAAGGAAACATTATTTATCAGTCTAATTAAGATACAAACAAGACTTCTAAGTAAGCTGAACCATACAGATATATGATACCAAGTCTGCCATTGACAGAGCCAAGACAATAGTGGATGAACTGTGATGGGTGAACAACATCTCCCAAGAAAAGCTTTGCACCAATGCTGTCTGATAATGGGACACCCAGGGCGCACTCCTAACTAATTTAGGCCAGTACAACTAAGCCTCTCCCCATTCCTGTGCTGGTATGGGAAGCCCAGCGCATGTCTGTGCACTAGCCTCACCTCCACCCCCCAGGAGTCTTCTCCACCCCCTTACAGCACTTTTGCAACACCCGCAGAGTAGCACAGGACTTGTGCTGGGACTAATGTCAGCCTAACTGGGGATTAGGATGGCAGCCCTGCTCAGCTACCATATTCAGTAGTGAATGATTCCTGATGCCATGGAAGGTAGTGTTAACCTTTGGAATTGCAAGGCCACTTCTGCATGGTCCTTCTGAGGAGGCCTCACTGCAAGGATACCCCCTTGTATGTGATGAGTAGGGGCAAGGACAGGCAAGGATGGGGGTAAGAAGGAGCAGGCAAAGCACGACACCAAGAAATTGGCTGGCTGTCACAAAAGGCAACACACTATGGCTGCAATCCTAACCATGTCTACTCAAAAGTAAGCCCCATTGTGTTCAATGAGTCTTACTCCCAGGAAAGTGTCTTTAGGATTGCAGCCTATATCAGTGGTCCTCAACCTTGTGAGGACCATAGCTCAAGACTGTGCATTCAGACTGAACTGCGCAAGCACGGCCTAGCAGCAGGGTTGTACTTGCACAGTTCACCCCAGCTATGACTGGGCTGCGCATGACCAGTTGGGACTGGGCTGGGGCTGAGCACTCCCAGGGTTCCAGACTCCAGTCCAGGGCCCATTGCCAGCACGGCCCGGTGGGCAAGGTGCTGCATACCGGAACTGGGTTGCAGATCAGGGGTTGAGGACCCCTGCACTATAGAGTGCAGTCAGGCCACCACTGCAAGTAACAACCCCAGGAAAAACCCTGGTACAAGTACGTCAGCATGGGGGAGCAAGCAGGGGCAGGCTACATAACGGGGAGATGACACAAGGAACATTGTGCATGAAGGCTCGAAAGCTGGCAGTTGTCAGTGGCAGTGGTACCACCAATACACTATCCTTATTCCTGGCCTCAAACTACTCTCCCAGGAGCATGCAAACCTGAGCTAGCAAAATCTTTGGCACAAATCGAAGTAGACCTATCTAGGTATCAACTGGAGGCTTACCCATTAGCAAGGGAAGAAATGTTCCCTTACCCAGAGTAGTCCTTCCCTCACAGAATGCAGCATTCACTCTGGTAGCACAACTGCATGGACCACGAGGGTCAGGGGTGTCCAAACTTTCAACTTCAGGACTTCTGGACCATTAACAATTGTGTAGAAGAGGGAGATTTAGCAGGTACAGCTTGTCATCTGTGAGATGAGAAGCTGCACCTGATGAAATTCTCCTCTCTACGTAATTGTTAAAGGTCCAGAAGCTCTAAAGTTGAAAATTTGGACACCCCTGGTTTATAGGCTTGGGATGCTCAGAGATGTGCCCAATTAAGGGAAATAATACTTTTAGAAACTTGTGCCTCAACTGTTATACTAGAACACTTAAAGAGACCAATGCTGCAATCCTAAACACACTTTCCTGGGTGTAAGACCCATTGAAGAAAATGGAGGTTACTTTTGAGTAAACATTGTTAGGATTGTGCTCCAAGTGCACTTAGAAGGGCATGTGGACTCCACTAAATGCTTGACGTATAAAATATGCCACTACTTCCCCTGAAGGCCAAGCCACACTTTCTGAATTCCTTCTTTTATGTAATTGTTAAAGGGACAGGAATCTTGTCCTTTGTTATATCCAGTTATTGTAGATAAGAACATTTTAAGATTCAGATTTAAAAAATTTGTTTTCTAAATCAAAGCTCTCTGTGTGTGTGTGATGACTGCTTTCTGCTTCGTTATTATTGTTGATACTGAGCAAATCATGTTTGCAATACTGACCATGACACTAAACTTTGGCACGCTTCTAGGGTGAGGACAAATTTAGTACTTTATAAATAGCTCAAGATCTTCCTAACTGGTTAACACACTAGAGTATTTGACTTGTTGCTCTTCGTGAAATTGGAATATATGGTAGAAAATTTTCATCTACAGCACTGAGAGGTAGGGAGCCTTCCATTTAAAAATATTAAATCAATATATTATTTATTATTTAAATCAATAAATCAATATATAATTTAAAAATACAAATTCTAGCATTAATATTATTAGTATTACTAGTAAAACTACTGTTTTACTAGAGTTTCTAGTAATACTAGTGTTAATACTGGTGTTACTAGTGTTTATACCAATGTTATTTTGCTAGTAATACTAGTGTTACTAGTATTAACATCATATTAATGCTAGTATTACCTCTAGTATTAAAGTTACTAGTTCTGTGTTACAGCTGTTATAAAAAGATATGGTTTTGATAACTGAAAGTTCATTTTGTCATACTTTTGAGAGATATAAAAGGCATCTGAAGCATTAAAACTTCACAAAAAATTAAGCCTTAAAATATTAAAACTAGATGACTTAGGAGTTATTAGACTTTGGTTCATAATTTTATGTGTGCATAATTCATAAAGATGTCACATTTCTAATAAAAATCTCTTAATTTACTGGACCGATTAAAAATAAATTAGATTTTTCTTCTGAATTTTGAAACACATATAATTTGTTTGCTAGTTGAAAAAAGAGTTGCTACAAAGATAGCTGTTGGAATAAATGTTTTTTTGATATGTTAAAGCAGGGGTGTCAAACTCATTACATATAGAGGGTCGTATTAGCATTAATGGTGTCTCCTGAGGGCCACAATCCAATTTTTTGCATGTCAACTCAGAAGTGCCCTCCTTTCTCCTGGGCTCTTTCTCCTGCCCTGGGAAGCTGCTGCTGCTTGCTGCTGCTGTGCATGAGCCCTCCTTCCTCCTGGGCTCTTTCTCCAGCTCCAAATCAAGCATGCTGCCGCCACTACTGAGCTGCTTCCGGGGGTGAGCATGTCACTCACGGGCCACAGGTGTGCCTGCAAAGGGCCGCATGTGGCACTCGCGCCGCCAGTTTGACATGCCTGTGTTAAAGCATCATACTGAAGCAGAGAAATTGGATAATGGGATATCATTCAAAATATTTATCCACATGAATTATTTGTCATATTTTTGACACTTTGCTTAGAGATTTGTTCATGTTACAATTAACAAATCAGGAGTAAAACATGGGGATTGTGGGCTAGAGGTGACCTTCAGCCACCCACACATACACACGGCTTACAGAACAGAAACCTAATATTGGACTACTTTGATCTGTGGTTTTAATAGTGCTGATCATCTGTTACTTGCAGGATATATAGGTGGGACCAGTGGTGGGCTTCAGGGGGTTTTCACAGGTTCTATAGAACCCTTCGCTAATGAGTGCCTGGTTCTGAGAACCCTTACTAATGGGACATAGAACCTGTTATTAATTTACATTATTAGGACATAGAACCTGTTGTTAATTTATTTAAATGCCACCACTGGGTGGTTCCTCTTTATCTGCAAGTTTGGCAGCTACAATTTTGATACAGCATAGGAGCTGGACCTGCATTGGAGGGACCCAGCTGACTTCCAGATACAGTGGTTTTCTGAGGAACAGGGAGGACATGCACATCCTCTCCGAGCCTTGGAACAGGTGCTGGAAATACACTTCTGGTTTTTGTGAAAGCTGGAATAATCCTTAGAAAGCACAGCAGCAGATATTTGTATAAGCTCCATCACAAACTGTCACTCTGCATGCCTCCAGTCTTTTCAACGAGTACTAAAATACAAAAAAAATAATGGATAACCCTAAGTTAAAGGTAAAGCAGGTACGAAATCTTAAGCATTGAGCTACTATGACTGTGGCTAAATAATTTGCTTTCCTTCTCAGAATGTCCAACTTTGAGCAATTTGATATAGATTTTTACCAGTCTAACTACAGCACTGATAACCAAGAACAAAGTTATGATGGGTCTGGAACCACTGCAAATGACTATGGAAGCAAAAAGTAAGAGCTTGAAATTGGCACCATTTACTAATTTATTTTAACATTGTATTGTAGTATAGTGCTACCTTGGTTTTAATTTTCTGAGCATAATTCATTCCAGAAGCATGCAATCCAAAACATTTGTATATCAAAGTGAATTTGCCCATAAGAAATAATGGAAACTCAGATGATTCAATGACACAGCCCAGAAATATTCATACAAACTGATTACAGTACTGTAATATAATACAAAATAATAAAGAAAATACAAAATATAAAGAAAAATAAAACACATTAACCTGCACTGTGAGCCCAATCCTATGTATGTCTGCTCAGCAGCCGGTCTTATTATAGTCAATGGGACTCCCAGGTAACTGTAGATAGGATAGGCATCTTAGTCTCTCGGGTTGCAATCTGTCCCCTTTACACAGGAGCCCCACTGATTACTTCAGAGTAGACATGCAAGGCTAGGCCTCTCATGCTCCTTTCCATTCATGAGCCCCACTGAATATAATAGGACTAACTTTAGAATAGACATGCAAGGCTGGGTCTCTCAGACGCCTTTCCATTGTTCCCCTTCCATAGGAGTGAGCTTCACTGATAGGGGCTTACTTCAGAGTAGACATGCATGGGCTGGTCTCAGGAGAGGATGTGCAGGTTCTGGCAGACCTTCAAAACTGTCCATATCCAGGATGGGACTAATTTTTTCACTTATATTGCAAGGCATCACTTTTACTACAAGACTGGCAGCACAATCCAGAGCAACTAATCTGTCCACATAAGAGCCTTTGGGTTGCCCTAACTATCACTAGGGTGGAGCAACTGCAAGATGCTCCACCCCAGTTACTCTGGAAAAGGCTTAGGGCAGAGCAAGGCAACATAGGGTGCCCTAAGAGAGGTGGACCTGTTCTGCCCTAGCTACTCTGCCCTAGGCAGTTCAGGAGAGGCATGTTGAGGGCATGTTTAGCATTGCCTAGGGCAGAGCAGTTACTCTGAATCCAGAGCCTGTTTCCAAGGCAGAAATGCCCTCTTCCAGCCCTCAGAGTTATACCACCTCAGGAGCAGGTATAATAATGAGTAGACCCATAGGGGTCCATGATAAGGCCCGAGTAAGAATGGCAGTGTTGACCAAAAATCTGAGTTCTTGGCCAGCCTAGCTGCAACCCCTGCCTCTCAACCTCAGGATATGGAACAAACTATGGCTGCCCACAAACCTCAGGATACAGCAGGCCACTCCAAGAAGCCCCTTGTATTCACTGTAGAATGTACTGGCATCTCATCAGGGACTCCTTATAAGGCAGGCACCCAGTGGCGTCACCAGACTAGTGCGGCTGGTGTGGGCTGCATTGGGTGATGTGCTGGAGGACTTTGACTGTCCTTTGGCAGGCCCCAGGCGTCAGCATGCCCATTCAGGCCTGCTCCAAGGCAGAGTAGCAGCCAGAAGCTGCCGTCCGTCCTCAGAGCTGGCCTGAACAGCCATCTGAGGTACACTGCGCAGAAACACACTGAGCATGCCGAACTGCTTCAGAGGAGACTTCCGTAGAGCAGAGGAAGTTCGCGCCTCTGGACGGCCATTCGGCCTCACTCAGGAGGTGGAGTGGCAGCCGAATGGCTTCAGAAAGAGTTCTGCACAGGCACAAACTCTGACGCCTGCACAGTCTCCACTGAAGCCGAAAGTCTTCAGAAAAGTACTGTGCAGGTGTCAGAGATGGTGCCTGTGCAGTACTCTTCCTGAAGCCAGTTGGCTTCAGAAACAACTGCGCATGCACAAACTTTGGCAACTGCCCAGTCCAGGTAGGGGGGTGAGCGCATCCCAGGGGTGATGCACAGACTTCCACACCAGGTGATGCACGGAGTCGTGTCACCACTGTAGGCACCGCAGCTGTTCCTTGTTCAGTGTGATCTGAGGGGTGTCTCCTCAGGAGGAAGTCCTCCCCATGTATCAATTACTTAGCATGCTATGGAGCAGTTAGGGCAGCCCAGGCTTCCTGACTCTCTGGATGCAGCATAACTTTCTGCTCTGGATACAGAATAGTTAGGAGAGAGTAGTTAGGGCAGAGCAGGCTGAACTTGCTCTGGATTGTTCCCAAAATTAAATAGAAATGTTTGCTTCTCTTGCAAAATGCTCTCAATCCAAGGTTTTACTGTATTTCACTTCACTATCTGATAGGAATGGTTTCTAGAAAAATGAATCACCTCACTGCATTCCCAGGGGGAAGGAATGTGTGAAAAAGCAGAATAAGGATATATAAATACATATGCATAGATAAATACATATGCATAAATAATATGCATAGATGAATGCATATGCATATAAATACATATGCATAGATATGGCTCCAATATGCCTATATTGATATCAAGATTGGATTGTTGTAACACACTTTACGTGGGACTGCCCTTGAAGACAGTCCAGAAGTTGCTGTTAGTGCAGAACGTGGCAACTCGTGTGGATGCTGGAATCCGGCGGTTTGACTGTCATGCTGCTGCTCTGACAATTACACTGCCTTGGGTATCAATTTTAGGTAGAAAGTCAGCGTAAAATGCAATGCAAATATTGAAAGTGTTTTTTATAAATATATGCTGAAGGTATCATTGTGCAATTACTTAAGTTCTCATACTAAACTAAGCAGGATCTTGCCCCTTTAATCTAATAGCATTGCTCATATTTGATGACCCCATTTCAGAGGTTGGACAAATGAACCCCCACCACCTGAATCCTTTGCTGCTCCAGAAACCCTTCCATCTTCTAAGCCATACACAGGCCAGATTTTTCAACCAGCATACACTTCTCAGTTTCCATGTGATCACACTTATGCTGACAGCTTTGATGAAGAACCTCCTTTGCTAGAAGGTATGGAATTTAAATTCTTCCCCCATCCTCCTGACAATGATGTGATTCTGGGGATTGTGCCATTGCTTTCTCCCTGTCTCCGCAGAGTTTGTGCTTCCCAAATTTCCAAAGGGAAGTTTGCAAACCACTGCCCTAAGTAGTTTATCAGAATGAAATGTCTTTTTCTCCCTCACAAATAAACACTTCAGACAAATTGTCAGTCAAACTCATAAACAGCATAATTCGTCTCAGATGCCGATGTTTTTGACGTATGCTTGGAATTGCAACCAGGTTGATCATTCTAGAGTTGAACTCCTAGGTAAAAGTACATTGAACACTAAGGCTCAATGTACTAGGCTGCCAAATAAGAGAGGCTGCCAAATAAGAGAAGGGGATAGAAAAAAAATGGAAATCGGTTGATTTGTTGTCTTGCATTTGTAACACAGACACATGTTTATGTTTGAAAGGGCAACATCACAATTTGCATGGAAAATAAAGGCATTAACTCATTTTTATGGCACATCCATCATATACTTTACTACCTCTAGATGACAGCACACAATAAATTTTGTATTCAGATTTCACAGCATTGCCTTTCCCTCTATATTTATATTGCATAATCAGATATCATGTTAAGGTACTATAATTAATAAACACTTGTTATAATCTTGTTTACATATCTTGTAATAAATTTTCTTGTTGCTTTTATTAAAAAAAGCAACTAGATAGCTTTTCTCAAGGCAAAACTTGAGAAAGTCTGTGTCATTCATGCTTATGAACACTCTGGCTGAGATAATTAGATTTCAGCTTTACAACATTATCTAAATCTGTCATGATTTGGAAGGCTACTATCCTTACATCCCTAGGAGAGAGAAAGTAAATATCCCCAATTCAACTTTCCATATCAGATCTGAACCCTAATCTTCCTCTAAAAACACATGGTGCAATGCTAACCAATTTAGGTCAGCCCAACTCACTTGTCGCCCCATTCTTATAGTGATATGGAGAGGCCTAAGTATGTCTGTGCACTGTCCTAACCCCCCAGGAGTGGGGCAGAAGTCTTTTGCAACACCCCCAAGTCTGTATGCAATATCTGCTGGCCTAAATGAGGATTAGGATTGTGCTGACAGTACAATCCTAATCCTCTCTAGATCTGGCGCAGCACTCTCTGCGCTGGTAGTAGCCATGTAAAAGTGCCAACTTTTTTGATTACTTGAGAGTAGTCACCACCAGTCACTGAATCCTTTGGGCACCAATAGAGGTAAGTGATGCAACAGCAGGGTGACCAGATGCCTGAACCTTAAAAGGAGGTCAAGGTTCTGAATTTCTCTCAGCCTGGCCTTTCTTGCAGACAATGGCACATTTGCCTACTCATGAGTAAAGCTGCAATATTGGGCACTTTCACTTTCCCAGAGTGCTCAATGCATATTTCTTTCTTTTTAGTTTTTTTGGCTATAAGTTTTAATAGGAAAGAGATATTTCAAAACCGTTTTTTTAATTGGATTCTGCTCTTCAATGCAAATCCAACGACATATGACATGCTGGGGTACTGCACACTATTTCCAAAATGAAGCCAAAATGGAAGACGAAGCCCTTTTTGAGGACACCTGGACAGAAGGCTAAAAAAAGAGGACAAATCCAGAAAAATCCAGTCATATGATCACCCTGTGCAAGAGCTGGAAGAGGCTGGTAGGAAAATATTCCAGAGGCAGGGAAGTGGTATAATAAGGTAGGTGGTTGGGAGAGGAAGTGCAGGTCAGGCCTAAGAGCTTGTGGGATTAATAGATTGTATCTTATCCTCCTCCTCCACTGTATCTTATCCTCCTCCTAGACACCCAACATTTAGGTGCTTGTACTTGTGTCAGTGAATTAGCTGGCACAGATCCTAACAGCCTCATTGGGCAGGTTGGAACATTACTTAGAATAAGGGGGAAATATCCCTTTCTCCCAAGGTAACATTGGCCCTATACCAATTAGCACTGGATACAGTAGAAATCCTACTGTACTGTGCCAGTGCTGGATGCCTAAGGGACATACCTGCGTCCTGTCGTCTGTTTTAACCTCCAGGGAGTTCATGTAGAAGTTCATGATAGTGATGTTAGGAACATGTCAATCTGTTTATCTGAAAGATGTCTTTGACCATCTTTCTTCATTGGCCATATTTGATTCTAATGTAATGAGGTGAGTCCATCAAGATATTGAGAGAATGAACACTGCTCTCAGGTTCTGGTAGCCCAGCAAGTGGCCACAAATGGTGCTGCCACCCACTTGGAGAATCTCCACAATCCACCTCAGTTACCAGTAGCATGGCAGAAGGGAGGCATTGTGGGCCACTTGGATTAGGGAGAAGCCAGGCTGGGGAAAGAAGGATGGATGTTGGCGGCTTTAGCACCCACAGGATCCTATACCCATTCCCTGTCTGGACCTGTTCCTAGAGTCTCCCCAGATCTATGCCAAAATAAAGAGCCAACACTAGTCTGAGAAAACTCATTAGAGACCAAATCCAAAGTTCAATTGTATATGGATGCACGCACACAAGTACACACATGGGAGGGGGTGCAGTACAATTTATTGCTTGGCTGCAATGTACAAGACATGAGAATAAGGAGCCTACAACCAATTTTTTGTTTGGATATGGGCCTCAAAGTCTTTGACTAACAGTTCTACCAAGGTGTTCTGGAATAATACTGGAATCTTTTCTGTTGCAGAGCTAGGGATCAACTTTGATCACATCTGGCAAAAAACATTAACAGTCCTAAACCCAATGAAGCCAGCAGATGGCAGCATTATGAATGAGACAGACTTGACAGGACCTCTGGTTTTCTGCCTGGCTCTTGGAGCAACATTGCTACTGGTACTGCGTAACAAAGAAAACGTAATGATTTGATCCGTAACAACCATAGCTGCAGATCCAGCAGCAAAACTTGTTGGAAACATTTCTTCAGCTTATAAGGAGAACGAGTCCGATTAAATGTCTCTTTATAGTCCATGTCTCTCCACTTCTTGTCCACAGCTTTACTAACAAAATTAGTTTTGGCTTTTTACAAAAAAAAAATTAAAATGCACTAATTTAATAATAGAGGCTTTCTGGAAAAGAGGGCTGGAAAGTACATTTTAAGGTAAGGTAACAGACAAATTCCTTTGTTCCAAATACCCAACAAAACCTCAAAATCACTTTATTAAGAACAGGGTAAATAACATTTATAGTGATGAAAAACACATATGACTAGAAAAATGGCTCAGGCTGATGCCTTAAAATGCTCTTTTAAAACTTTTATCTGCATATGCATATTTGAATAGTATCATAATTTCTAACCTTGACATACCCCCAAATCCAGAGTAACTACGGGAGCACGTAAGAGACTTTACGTGTACCCGTAGTTAACTGCACCACCTAGTGAAAACCTATGGGAAATTCATATTGGAATCCAGAGTTTACTGCACATTTGCCACACTTAGTGACAGTGGTGTGTTTGTGGTTTGAGGATAGGCTTGCGCTGTTACAGTGGTGTACATGGTTCCTTCCTGTGTCCTCACAATAACCTCGTGAGATAGGTAAGGCTAAGAGAAAGAGAGAGACTGGCCCAAGATCAGCCAGGAAACTTCATGGCTGAATGAGAATTTGAACCTGGAGCTTCCAGGTCTATGTCCAACTCAGGAACTAACTATACCTTTCTCATGCTAATTAACTGATTAGCTACAAATCAGTTAATTTTTTTTCATTTTTTTCCTGATCTCATCAATGCACACAACTCTAATGAAGCAATGAAGATAAAATGCATGTAAATATGGTAAATGGGAAGACAATTTGAACCAGTCTGTTCCACTTCTATGTTGCATCTCTCCTCCCTGCCCACCCAGCCCCTTCCTGAATGCACCAAACTTTCTCTCTTCACATCAAGCAGTTTATCAAAGAGAGTTTTCATTTAGCTGCTATCCAGCCACCTTCTGCCTCTGGAGCATCAATTTATTAATCTTAGATTAAGCTGCTAAGTATGGCTGTGTCAATTAATCAAATGCTCTGGAAAACAAGTTAAAATATTAGCTGATTATTGCTGGCATTGTGTTTATGTGCGCCTTCTGGAGGAAATATTGCAGATCAAACCTCCCTGCCCAAATTGAAAATGCTAAACCTATTGAAAACCTTTAATGACTGCAGAGGTAGTTGATAGTAATCTGTTACAATAATGGCATTATACACCAACCACTTGTCAGCAGTAGCCATAGGAGTGCTAGAAATATGAGTGTTGGAAAAGGTGATTGCCCATGACTTTTCTTTCACAGATAGAAGTTTCCCTGATACGTATCTATGATAGGCTATAATTGTAGCTGTTGTTACTTTCTTAGAGGGAAAGTGTGAATCAGGTTTATGTTTATAAAAGTATGTTTACTTACCAAGGCTAGGTTTAGCCTTCTAGAAAGGTGTCCCTCATTATCCACTAGGGTTCTGTTCCAGAACCTCCATGGATTAAAAAATCTGTGGATAAAAAAAGTGGAAAATAGATTTAAAGACTCACTTCCAAGTTTCTTGCTCTTCCATTGCACCTAATGGAATAAGGTGGTGTCTCAATAACCAAAAGGGTTTGATATAGGGACTCCTTGCCGAAACAAAAAAATGTGCTAAATCAAATTTTAAAAATAAAACGTGTATCCCTTTACAATTTAAAATATTAAATTTAAAATTTACAGTTTAAAATGTGTGCCCCTTTAAAATTGTAAACAATTTTACGGTTGTCTAAAAACAGTTTTTCTTACTGTTATATAGAGGCAGTCAGCAGTTAGAAATGCAAAGGACCTGCATTATCTGAAAAATCGAATGGTTGCTTGCATGATTGCCTTTCTACAACAGTAAAAAAGCAGTTTTTAAAATTGTGATTTGCAGTGGCCAATCATGTTGAGTCAAATCATATATTAAAAAATCAGTTAGTACTGTATAGGTATTCCCCTATCTGCTCCCATCTACTCAGACTTAGGCCACCCACCACCCACTAGCCACCCTCTGCACAAGGATCTGTCTTCTCCCATAAAGTCCCATAAAGGACATAAATAAATATTGTCCTAGCACATTGATCATTGATACATGATTATTCAAATCTCCTTGTTTTGACATATAGGGAAAACTGCTGCCTCTTTGCCAACCAACCCACAATCAGTACAGTGATGTTGTCTTATGCATCCTTTATTTCCACAGGCAGGAAAAGTTCAGTTTGGCTATGTCTATGGCACAAGCGCTCTTGGATGCATAGCAATTCATGCGTTGCTGAACCTGATGAGCCTAGCAAGTGTGACTTATGGCTGTGTGGCTAGTGTACTAGGTTACTGCCTTCTACCCATGGTGATCCTATCCAGCTATGCAATATTTTTCTCCCTACAGTAAGTATCGGTTATCAACTGACATGCTGGCAGACTGCTTTGAATGTTACAAGAGGTGCATTAACAGGAACCTTGTTGAAACAGAGGAGGAAAAGAATAGTGGTTGGAAATTAAGGAGTTCTGATGGGTTGGGTTTCATTTTAAAACCATTTCAAGACAATAATAATGGTCTTGCTGGGTTTGTTTGTTGAGCATTCTGTCTCCATTCAGACAGTGGCCAGCCCTTTTGTTTTTAGAACAGAAATGTCCAAGCCTGCTTCATTTCAGAGACACATATGATCAGCTTCAGGTGTTTGACAGTCACAACAGCCCAATCCTAACATGCCCTGGAGCAGGTAGGTCGGTTGGCCTGCACCATATCCATAGGAGAGCTGGGCTGGTTTGTAGCACAAGTTGGAGTAAGGGAAATGTATTTTCCTTACCCCTATCACCCCTATTATATGAATCTATCACAATGGGGGCTTCTTTAATCTGTGCCATCTAAAAAGATTTAGGTGGCATAGATTTAGGTAAGTGCCAGATCCTGGCACCACCATCCTCCTTCCACTAACCTGTCTGCCTACTGCCCACCCACCCACTGCCAGGGAATATCCCTGAAATACCCTCCCCCTATTCTTCCCAAATCCCCCTATTAGCCTTCCTGGATCAACACTTACCATATGTGGGGTTTGATCCAACAGGATCAGACCACTGAGTGTCCTTCCACCACAGTGGCTGGCTTCTGAGTCATCACTGACATGCCTTATGGCACCTTTGTAACATCTGGAGGCCTTTGTGTTGGCCTCGAGAGCAGTTTGGTTTGCATCCTAAATATATTTATTCACAATGAACATTAAACTAATATTTTAATCTAGTAGTCTCTCAGTATCTACTCTTATAAAACTTTAAAATGTTTTCTTCATCTTTTATATTACTTTTGATGCAAAAAGAACCTCAACTAATGTATTTCCAGGAGCCACACATTATGCAGTACTGAATGTCAGAGAACTGCATGATAAAACACAAGCACACCACTTTCTGCAATTCAATCTTTGAAAAACACTGAAATCTGTGAAAAAACCATTTTCTCCCATCTCTAGTCATGGCCACAACAGCAGGACCTTAGGACTGACTTTTTCATTTTTAGATTGTCATATACTGCGCAGGGCATGAGAAAAGGTGAGTTGTAAATATTTTGAACAAAGAGATAATAAATGAACTTGACGTCATCCTGTTTTCCGAAGGTGTAAAATACTCTGTGGCTGTGGCTTCAGTCTTTATCTTGCATCAGTGCAATAGCAGCAGGAGTTGTACAAACAGGTTTAGAAAACAGCAGTCAGGAAATGAAAAGTTCTTTTTTTATAAAGCAGTTGTATATAAATACGTTTTTGCTGTCAGCAGGTTTTTAATTTTATTTTTTAAGCGCCCAGACTTTCTACCTCGCTCCACGTTCCAATGAGTGGCTAAAGCCTGCCATGGCAATAATCCAAATACTAAAGGATTTGAGGTTCCCTTGATATGACAAACACTGCCGGTTCCCCGGAAAGAGCCATTAATTCTATCTCGTCTCTACAGCAATAAGCAGGTTGAATTGATTAGCCTATTTCATGACGTTCATTTATAAAGCTGCACAAATGTGTATTTAAGAGACCGGTGGGGTTAGCTTCCGGAGAACAGCTATCTTTCATATTGGATCCAGGGTCCGGCTTAGAAAGCGGTCAGCAAAAATGACAGCCAACCAACTATTCAGAGAAGCAAGGATTGTTTTTAAAGTTGTACATCCTTTGGGGTGAGGACCTGTCCCCCACAGACCCATCTTTTGGTTATGTTGCTCAGTAATATAACGTATACGCAAACAGTGGAATACAATAAATAGCACTTAGATCACAATCATAACCATGTCTATTCAAAAGTAAGCCCCATTATGTTTAATGGGTCTTACTCCCAGGAAAGTGTCTTTAGGATTGCAGCCCTAGCCAGCCTGAGATTCAACCAGAGCCCCATTCATGAGGCCACCTGAATCTGTTGCATCAGATAGCAGAATGGTAGGAAGTGCTCTTCTCTGCTCACCTTCATGCCTCCATCCCTAGTTCTCTTTCCACTCTCAGGATTGAGAAGAACAGAATGGGAGAGGAAATTGCTTGAAGAGGAGAGGATTGCTTAGTTATAACATTAGATTCAGAGTTAGAGGGGGAATTGCAGAGTTAGAGGGAAAATGGAAGAGAAGGGGGTTGCCGAATTAGAATATTGAAAAGTGAAGAGGAGCAACAGATCTGACATATCCCTCCAGAAAGGGGAGTAGCACTTGGCATGCCTCCTTGCCCTGGACCCACCACCCTGCGAATAAGGAAGGTAAAAAAATAATAAATAATGATAACTCAATAATAACTTGGTCCTCTGTACCTATTGCTGCTACTTTCTGAAATTCCCCTGCAGGATTTAGTGGAAGTCACACTGGTGCCAGCATAGGAGAATTTAGTTCGGATTAAGCTGTGAGCTCTGTACAAAAAGCAGGTATTGAATGAGTGACATTTTGGGATAAAGCATGGTAACAGGGATAAGAAAATGTTTGTGAGTTGGATTATTTCTCATTCTTATTCTGCCCTCTCTTGTTTCCTCAAGCTGCTCATTCTCATCAGAAGTTGATGAGAGTGCTGACAGCCACGCTTATCCCAAAGGACATGGGAATGGGGCTGAAATATGATGAAAAAATAAATACTGTAAATGAGTGTATACTTTTTACAGTAAGTGGACGTAAAACAAATCAGTAGAACTATTCTGGGTTATGAGACCTGGGAAGAGGGCACTAGAAACCCTGGGAAGAGGGCACTAGTGATCAGGAACCCTGACTACAATCCTAGGCATATCTACTCAAGAAGTAACTCCTCCTTTGTTCAATGGGATGAAGGCTGCAATCCTAATCTCCAGTTAGGCTGGTTTAAGCCCCATCATAAATTCTGGGCACAAACGTGTCACAAAAGCGTGCCACTCCTGGGGGCAGGTTAGGTTAGTGCACAGACCTGCGCTTGCCTCCCTACTTCACCACTGGAACAGAAAGACCAATGAGTTAGGCTGGCCTAGGTTAGGACTGCACCCTTACTCCCAGGAAAGAGTGTATTGCAGCCTGACGGACTTAAGTTTTCCCATATTCCTTGGGTGATACTGTCAGTCAACCTGTTATAAAGCCAGCCCAAGTTTTCCACTTGGACATGCCCATAGTTTTTGACTGTGTATTGCCTCTCTTATGCCATACATACATTTCCTCTTTTTATTTGCCATATGCTTCTGGTCTATTACTGAATGAAAATGCTGAGGTTGTTTGTCTTACAGTCTGAACAAATTAAAGGCTTACTAATTTAGTACTTGCTCCTTGGTTTTTTTTAAAGTTGCCAATTAGAATGACATTTTTCATCCTAAATAAAAATGTCTCTTCCCCCCTTTGTCTGACTCGATGTTGAGCTGTGTTTGTTGCGCACTAACCCCTTGGCTATAATTGAATCCCTGATTAGCACGATATGCTTTCATGCTATTTTTATTAATTGATGGAATTTCTTTTGTGATTTTTATTTTTTTGCAGGGGAATTCTTGGAACTCTGCTAGCTCTGATCATTATTGCCTGGTGCAGCCTCTCCGCCTCCAAAATATTCACTTCGGCTTTGGCTATGGAAGGACAGCAATTTCTGGTGGCCTATCCCTGTGCTTTACTGTATGGACTTTTTGCACTGATGACTGTCTTCTGAGCTCTGCTTTCGGGCCTGACTGTTCTAACCTGTATTAGATTGCAAAACCAGGCATATCTGCAGGGTGCTTCCTAGAGATGCTGTCAGTGTCTGAGATTATTTGACTCAGAATGCAAATTTGTCCAACTTGTAATGCTCAATAATATTACAAATTCCAGGTCATGTCCACCAAAAGTCCTTCTCGGGTTTGTCACGTAAAAAGGGGATTTGACACATGTGCAGTCTCCTTCAGGCTGACTTGGCTGCTTTGTAGGTGAGATTGCAAAGGATCTTGTATGATCCTTCCTATCTATGAAAGTCTTATTGTTATCAAGTTTGTGACTACCCCATCAGACCAAACAGCCTATAGTTTTATGCATGGATATTATATAATTGTAAAATTGGATTGAAAGCTCTGCCTTGTTTTTGGGTGAACTTGTTTTGGCTGATGCTGGAAAATATATTTCCCAGGAACACTTAGATAAGGTATATCTGCTCAGCACCAAAATCATGCAGGTGTCAACATTACTAGTCAGGACAGATCTGTAAGGAAGGTCCACCTGCAGACATTAGTGGTGAGGTCCACCTCACCAAAGTCTGATGTCCAACTGATTGGCACCTTTGTGAGAGTCTCCTCCGCTGCTGCACCTTGGCCTTGGAACTCCTTCCCATTATACATTATTCCACACTGGACTCATCTATATATATATAAAAGGCATCTTCATCATCATCACTGAGTCATCAACACCCAGCCAAAACCGCTGGGCCTATAAGCGTGAAATTTGATGATGGTGTTCCTTCCATGATGGAGGGATCCACTAAGAACTAGTTTTCATAAATTCCAACCAGAAGGGGGTAAAAAGAGGCGCAATGCGTTTTATAAAACTAATCTTCATCGTCATTACTGACTCATCAATGCCCTGCCAAAACCGTCAGGCCTAGAAGAGTGAAATTTGGGGATTGTGTTCCTTCTGTGATGGAGGGAGTCACTAAGAACCAATTTTCAGAAATTCCAACCGGAAGGGGGTGAAATGGGGTGCAACGTGTTTTCTTCCCTATAGTTTGCATTGAAGACTCAGTGACTGATGGATACTCTGCCCCAACCCCTGGACCTAGAAGTTTGAAATTTGGAGAGGGTGTTCCTTCTGTCACATCAAGAGTGGATGTGGAGAAATCTAACCCATCAGGTGCTGAAAAGGGGTGCAACGTATTTTTGTCCTGCACGTAACATGGAAAACTATCCAACATCCATCCAATTTGGTGCTCAGTACCTGGTGCACTGGGGGGGGATGTTTTTTGGAGGGAGGAGTTGCATGGGGAGGATGTTGTGCATGGGGGGCTGTTGCGCATGTGGAGGTGATGCGCATGGAGAGGTGATGTGCATGCACGGATGCTGCACATGGGCAGATTATGCGCATGGGGGACTGATGCGCATGGGAGTGATGCGCATGGCGGGGTGATGCGCATGGGGGTGATACGCATGGGGCGATGTTGTGCATGGGAGACTGATGTGCATGGGGGACTGATGCGATTGGGGGTTGGTGCGCATGGGGTTTAGTGTGCATTGGGGGGTTGGTGCACATTGGGGGGTTGGTGCGCATTGGGGTTGGTGCGAATTGGGGGGATGATGCGCATTGGGGACTGATGCACAAGGGGGGGTTGATGCGCATGGGGGGTTGATGTGCATGGAGGGACTGATGTGCATTGGGGGACTGTTGCGCATTGGGGGACTGTTGCGCATGGGGGGATGATGTGCATAGGGGGTTGACGCGCATGGGGGGATGTTGAGCATGGGGGTTGATGCACATCGGGAGAAGTTGCGCATGGGGGACTTTGCGCATGGGGGGACTTTGCGCATGGGGAGTTGATGCATATGGGGGGTTGATGCGCATGAGGGGTTGATGCGCAGTGGGGTATAGCGTACGGGGGAATTTTAATCCCGCAATACGGGTACGCATTTTGCTAGTCTATATATATACGTATAAAAGAGAAAAGTCACTTACTGACTCACTCACCGAGTCACTCACTCACTGACTCATCACCGCCCTGCCAAAACAACCAGCCCTAGAAGTGTGAAATTTGGGGACGATGTTCCTTCCTTGATGGAGGGGTGCACTAAGAACTGGTTTTTGGAAATTCCAACCGGAAGGGGGTGAAAAGGGACGCAACGCATTTTCCTCCCTATACTTTGCATTGGAGAATTGCTGACTCATCAACATTCCGCCCCAACTGCTGGGCCTAGAAGCATGGAATTCTGGGAGGGATCCTTCTGTCACCTGAACACCCACCAAGAACCCATTGGAGAAATTTAACCCTTAAGGGGCTGAAAAGGGGGCAACGTGTTTTTGTCCTATACTTAACATGGGAGACTGACCAACATCCAGCCAATTCGGTGCCTGGTGCAGTGGGGGGGGGGGGATATTGTTCGGAGGAAGAGGTTGCACTGGCGAGGATGCTGTGCATGGGGGGAAGTTGCGCATGGGGGATGTTGCGCATGGGGGGATGTTGCCCATGGGGGGAAGTTGCGCATGGGGGAAGTTGAGCATGGGGGAAGTTGCGCATGGGGGGAAGTTGCACATGGAGGGAAGTTGCGCATGGGGAAAAGTTGCACCTGGGGTGATGATGCACATGGGGGGAAGTTGCGCATGAGGGACTGATGCGCATGGGGGGAGGTTGCGCATGAGGGACTGATGCGCGTGGGGGCAAGTTGCATATGGGGAAAGTTGCACATGGGGAAGTTGCGCATGGGGGGAAGTTGCGCATGGGGGGATGATGCGCATGGGGGAAAGTTGCGCATGGGGATGATGCGCATGGGGAAAAGTTGCACATGGGGGTTAATGCACATGTGGGAAGTTGCGCATGGGGGATGATGCGCATGGGGGACTTATGCGCATGGGGAAGGTTGCATATGAAGGAAAGTTGCGCATGGGGGAAAGTTGCGCATGGGGGAAAGTTGCGCATGGGGTGTTGATGCACATGGCGTTTCGATGCGCATGGGTTTTTGATGTGCCATGGGGGGATTTCGTATGGGGAAATGTTACTCCCGCGATGTGGGTACGCTTTTCGCTAGTAAGATCTTAAGAATCATAAGAAGAGCTTCTGCAGGTTCAGGCCAAAGGCCCATCAAACTTTCTGTATCTCATAGCAGCCCACCTGATGCTTCAGCGAGCACATAAGACACCTGCATCCAGGTGCTCTCCCAGTGAGTCCCCAACACTGACCTTTTGACAAGGAACCCAACTCTTTCTTTTTACATAAGAATATATTTTATAACTTCTGTTCTCTGCAGGCTTTATTTTCTGGTGTTCTCCAGCTGCTTGGAATGTTTTATTCCTGCTGCTTTCATGACTGGTTCGGTTAAAATGTTTATATGTTGTAAACGTCCCCAGGGCACTTCATCCTATGGAGATAGCTCTATTTCAGATGGGTTTGGAGGAGTTCATGGAAGTGCTCTGGGAAACCTTCAGGCCAAATGCGCAAAGAGGAGAGCTTATCACAAGATGACATCAACAAAAACGTTATTATTGTGGTCCACGATACAGAAACAAGACCAGAGCTACTTCACAGCTCAGGACATCACCCTTTCAGTCAATCACTTCTTAGTAGGTCTGGATGGTCTATCCAGCATGGATCACACATTGATCACACAAGTGTATGCAGATCTCCTCCCTGCTAACTGGGCAAGAGGCACTCTTTCAAGTGGGTGTTCCTCTTTTATTTAGGAGGGGGAGAGTAACTGGTCCGACACACCCCATTAATGTCTGTTCTAATGGCTTCTGCTCATGTTCTTTGGCATTTTAGATTGTGAGCCCTTTTGGCTCAGGGACCCATTAGCTATTAATTTTTTTCATTTTCTTGTAAACTGCGTTGTGAACTTTTTAGTTAAAAAGCAGTAGGTAGGTAGGTAGGTAGGTAGGTAGGTAGGTAGGTAGGTAGATAGATAGATAGATAGATAGATAGATCGATCGATCGATCGATCGATCGATCGATCGATCGATCGATCTCTAATCTTATTTGCTCCACATCCAAATGCTTTCTCTCTTCTTTCTAATTGGCAGAAACTCCATTAACAATATTAGATTACATACTTTGTGTCTTTTTGCTGAATGGAAGACAATGAAATAAAATTGGGAAGGGAATGTTAACAGTTTCCCATGTAAAGCATTAGACTGTAAATATTAGCTTTTAAAAACATTTTGCTGAAATGTTAAAAAATGCAAAAACTTCCTTTTAAAAAAAATTTCACTGGGTGCAATTCTAACCAATTTAGGCTGGCATAACCCACCTGTCTCACCATTTATGTGGTGGTGCTGGGAGACTGGTGCATATCTGTGCACTGATCTAATCCTCCCAGGAGTGATGCAGAAGTACCTTATATCACTTCACTGGAGGTTAGGATTGTAGCCATAGATGCAATGCTAGCTCTGAATCTGGGCCAGCCCAAATCACTTGCACTACCTCAAGATTTAGCAAACGTGCCATAAAGCATGTCTGTAACACCAAACAAGTAGGGTAGGCCAGTGCAGGGGAGTTCTACTGGCCAATCTCACTGGCCAGTAATGTAATACTAATAGAGTCAGTTTGGAATCATCAAGCTGATTCTGAAGGGTCTTCCCCTATCACTGTTGTTATAGCCGGATAAGAAAAATGAGGTATCAAATTGAAGGAATGAAAATGTAGTCAGATAATTTGAAAAAGGGGAAAGAATCTGAGGAAATCATATTAACTGAATGATTATTCATATTAACTGAAACTTTTGTACTGACTAGCTAATTTTCAGACTTCACTTGGTATTAGCCCCTCTAGCCATTAACTCATGTATTGAGGAGGAATGGGATAGTCACAAACCTTCCAAATAGAGGTTGCGTTGTGCATTATTTGAATCAACAGTGAATAGTGCAAAACAGACAGGTGGTGCTATGTGCTCAACATGCCAGGGTGCAGCAAAAAAGCAGTTATGTCCCTTATATGATATACTATATATCTGAAATTAACTGTTTATGAGAATGTTGCATAAATGGTGTGCAGTGTGAGTGTTGTGCCTCTATGAACAGAAGTTGGATGTGAATATGAAGGGGGAAATGAATGCAGAAAGTGTACTGCATACCAAACCAAAAACAACCACATAAATTTATACAGCTGTCCACTTGTCTTCACATCCAGATATTTTTTTAATCTTCCTCTACCGAATCAGCATAAACTCCATTATCAAAATTAGGTTATGATTTATATGGTTTTGCTTAATGGACAGAAATGAAACAAAACTGGGAAAGAATGTTAATGTTTGCATGTTGAAAGCATCAGGCTGTACTTGCTTTTAAAAAACATTTTTGCTGAAATAACTGTTAAAAATGTGAAAAGCTTTTCAAAAAATCAACAAAAAATAAAATAGATTTTAAAACATACTTTTGAATTGACCATAATTTGACAGCCAGAATGGTGTAGTGGTTTGAGAGTTGGATTTTGAACCTGCAAGATCCAGGCTGAAATCCCTGTTCTATCGTGCAGCTTCCTGGGAGACCCTCAGCTACCTCACAAGGTTGTTGTGAGAACAAAAAGAGTAGTGTTGCCATAATTCTCTTCCATAAAATCTGGACATGACCCTCTGTCCTATTTGCCAGTCCATTGTCCTATTTCCCCAAAAATCAAGATTGTCCCTGTTTTTGGGGACATATGGCAACCCTAAAAAGGATTGGGAAAGGTCAAGTGGTGGGTGGGCCCATGGCAGTCCAGGCCCAGGAAGTGGGTAGGGCTAGAATCTAACCTAGCCCTAGCAGGGTGGGGGCAGAACCTAACCCCTACCCCAGGTGGCTTGTCCTAGTGCCAATCTGCTCAGATCTTCACCACCTCTTTAGGTGGCACGGATCCAATTAGACCCATTTGCATCACTGCCATGTTACCCAGGGGTAAAGGGAATTGATTCATACTGCCTTACAGTGCACTGAAGCCAGTCCAAAAGCTGCATTTGGTCCCAGTGCAACATAGGGTATGGTTGACCCTCTCCTTATTTTACCTGACATCTTGGGTAGATCGTCTTGTCCAGTTGATAGTCGAAATGTTGATAGTTTCATCTCCTCAGCCTGCTTTTTTGACACAGAATGTTGGTCAGAAGATGCAGACACATCTCGCTCAGTTTATTTATTTATTTATTTATTTATTTATTTATTTACTTATTTAAATAAATAAATAGATAGATAGATAGATAGATAGATAGATAGATAGATAGATAGATAGATAGATAGATAAATGGCAATTACAATTGCTGGTATCTCCTTTTTGAGGTCCAGCATGTTAAACCAGAAGCTAATAAGCAGAAAAGTACAACTGGGGAGGAGAACAGGTAAAGCTGAACAATGAATGTGAGCAAATGCAACTCCACAGTTGGATTTCACACATTGAAGTAACAGCTCACCCAATTTTTTTTCTCCAGTTCTAGTTTTAAATAATTCAGGCACAGGGTTGTCTTTGTACTTTCAATGAACAGTTTAGTCAAGTATGAACAATGAAATTATTATGATGCTAAAGGATTATCATAACAAGACAGGACAGCAAGAACGTATTATTATTATTATCGTGCATCCTGGGCCAACAATAAATTTCAGCTATTTGGATTTGTTTCTCTGTTTTCTTTTTCCCTTTTCTTTTTTTTAAGAAGAGAAATGGCTCAGTAAAGCTCCATTCTACTGTACATAATGTACAGCAATGTTTGGTTCTAAAATTGCCACTAAACTACCACCTGCTGTCACAGCAGAAACAGCCCTTTGCAGAGCCAAAGTAATTCCTAAATACATGCTTCTGGAAGCCAGAATTGAATCTGAGCATGTAATGTACAAATCTTAATGCTTCTACCTTTCTCTCTAAGGAGAGAGAACCAGCAACAAACAATACATTCACAGAGAAACCAACAATCTGCAGAATACAAAACATATTGGGGGAACCAGCATAGCAAAAAAATAGTAAATTTATGGGTTCCTTTGTATCACTGGAGTGGCATGACTGTAGCTTAGTGTCAGAGCACATGCTTTGCATGCAGAAGGTCTCAGGTTCAAGGCCCAGAATCGTATGTTTACAGGAGCAACTATATCAGACCCCCTCCCTCCAGGTTCACAGCAACAACTGTGTAAAATTTGAGGGCCATATATTGGGCATGAGTTGCTTGATGAGTACACAGAAACATGGACTCAATGAAGTGGCTCACCATGGAGAAAACATTTTCAACACCATTAATGGAGTGTCCATAATGTAGACCTTGAAGCAAGAAAGCATTCATCATCATCATCAGTGTCACAGCCCACCAAATATTTGGACTTGAGTTCTGGGGTATAAGTTCAAATGCTACCCAAGAGTTAAACAACTAGTGAAATATTGCCATATAGTGTTCCTAGTAGTGTGGTTACAGTTGTTCAGCAACAATAAGGGTAGTGGTTGTTTTCACAAAAATTCACAACAGAAGGTTCAGTTCCATCTTCTTCTATATATATAAAATTGAAAAGTCACTGACTGACTCACTCATCAATGCCCAGCCAAAACCGCTGGACCTAGAAGTGTGAAATTTGGGGAGAGTGTTCCTTCCATGATGGAGGCACCCACTAAGAACTGGTTTTGGGAAATTCCAACCAGAAGGGAGTGAAATACTTTACATTGAAGAATTGGTTACTGATCAACGCCCTGCCCCAATCTTTCAATTTCAAATATGAAATTTGGGGTGTTCCTTATGTGACATGAACACCCACCAAGAATTGATGTTGAGAAATTTAACCCTTAAGGAGGTGAAAAGGTGTGTAACGAGTTTTTGCCCTATGCTTAACACTGAAGATTGATCAACATTCAGCCAATTTGGTGCCCAGTGCCTGATGCACTGGGAGAGGGGTGCACAGGGGGCAGGGTTGGAGGAATGGTGTGCATGAGGGATGGTGCGCATGGGGGTATGGTGCACGGGGAGGAATGGTGTGCATGGGAGATGTTGCAAATTGGGAGATGGTGCTCATGGGGGATGATGCGCACGGGGATGGTCCATGAGGAGGGATGGTGCGCATGGGGAATGCTACAAATGGGGGTGGTGCACATTGGGGGAATGGTGCGCATGGAAGGAATTGTGTTCATGGGGGAAATGGTCCAGGGGGAGGGATTGTGCATATGGGGGGATGGTGCGCATGGGGAATGGTGCACATGGAGGGAATGGTATGCATGGGAGAGGGGTGATCATGGAGGGAATGATGCACATGGGAAATGTTGCACATGGGCAATGCTTTTTTGTGGGGGGGGGGGGGAGAAGGTGCCAGTATTCACCACAGTGGCACAGCTAGTCATCCCCATATGACTAAATATTAATTAGTGCTGAGGGGTGGGACAGGTGGAAAAATGTGCCAATACTGAGTAGTGGTGAGTACTCCCAGAAAAAAGCCCTAGTTGATAATAAGCTGCCTCTGGAAATTTTGAAGGACTGTCTCAGTAGTGGTGCCAACTCTATGAACACCCTCCGTCTTCAGCTACAATCTGTTCCCTCCTGGGAGACTTTTCCATGCAACATGTATACATTTTTGTTTAGACAAGGCTTTTGAGTTCTCAGCCTTTTTAACGACATCTGGCTTCTACAAGTTTTGTTGTTTTTATAAGATGTTGATGCTGTTCTCTTCAATTGTAATTATGTTTTATGGTTGTTTCAAGATTGTTTTAATGCTTTTTGAGCTTTCAGGGGATAGTATAATCGGTTTTTAATTTATATTTGTACTTGCTTTTTTAAGCTGCTTAGGGTCTCCTTGGGGAGTGTGAGCAAGACTAGGAGGAGCATAACATGGCATACACCTAGGAGACAGCCTTTATGTACACCATCGACCCCTGTACACCCCCCTCTGGACATCAACCTGTTCCCTGATGTCATGGAAGTCTGGTGGCTCCAGGAGATTATGGAACAGAGGACGAGGATGGTTTAGACCACCAAGAGGCATTACAGTGGGACCGTCCCCAAGGTGGCATGCCCATGGAGGGATACAACATCTGCCTTGGATAAGAGAGAGAGGAAGGGGTGGTTGGAGACAGGAGGAGGGCTATATATAAGGCAGGAAAAGGCAGGAAGAGGATTCGGGTGGGAAGCTGGAACAGAGACAAGACTGCCAACAGGAGGCAGAGATACCTGAAAGGAATGGACAAACGTTAGCTGTGTTGTAAGACTTTGAAGGGGAACAAATGGTTCTGGAAGGGGAAAGCTATACTTAACTGCATGTAAGGCTGTTGTCTTGTTAAGGAACTGTTACCTGTAAAAGAAAGGAACAAGTTAATGCAACCGTCAAGCTTTTTGCCTGTTGAGTAAAGTAATCTTGGTTCTGCACTTACCCGGTTGGTACTCTTCATTATGTCTGAAGTGGAGAAGGAGGATGATATCCAGATATCCCCACCCAAAGGGAGGCATGTCATGCACAGGTCCAGAGAGAGATGGGAGGAGGACAGGGGCATGACAGGGAGAAAAGTGGGGCAATAATGCTGTCAATCGATCAGTCAATCAAGAGCATGAAGATACTGGCAAATTCCAACATTTGACAAACAAAGAGATACTGCCATTCATCCATTATCTGTTGATTCACCAAGCATCAACCTAACTAAGCACAACACAAACCACAGTGTGGATTCTGCCTATCAAAGAAGTGCATGCAAAGCAAATCACTCCCCGTGAGTTGGGCAAGCAAGTCAATAGAAAATGAATAGCACAGGAACATGGGTCTGTAACATCCTTTAGGACTGTGAGAATTCTAGCTAATCCAAATCTTTGGGTAAGAATGGGTTAGTGATCTATTGACCCCAGCACCAGTGATAGATAAAAGGGATTAAGCACATGGATTTCAGTATCATAATACATAAAGCACCAATTATACTAACCCATAGAAAGCAGAACAAGCAAGAGAAGAACTTGTGTACCTCATCCCCCCAAACAATTAATTAGACAGCCTACTTTCAATTTTCAGAACTTGAACTAGATGATCCATTGGGTCCCTTCCAACTCTATGATATAGGTCTAACAGTGGCTACTAATCATGATGGCTGTGCATGCCTACTGGTTTCAGCAGCAGAGTGCCTCTGAATCCCAGTTACAGGAGTGCAAAGATGGGAGAGAAGGATTGTGCTTGTGCTCTTACCGGAGGCAGCTGGTAGGCTACTGTGCAAAATACTAGATAGACAAGATGAGATAGACAATTACGATTTCACTAGCACAAATCCAAGTACATCTTTCCACACTGTGAAGGCTTACCGTGTGGTAAGCCACACGGTAAGGAAACAAATCTTCCCTTATCCAGAGGAGAAATTTGACTGGCTGCCTCCCCTCATAGGATGCAGCAGTAGCCATTTTTGAATGCAACATCAATGGTGGAGGTGTTACGGAAAACCAAGATGATCAGGCAGGAGATGTGGGGCTAGCAGTTCTTCCCATGTTTTGACAGCTGTTTGACAGTTCTGATGAGATCAAGGTCAATGGACTTTGAGAACCGAAGGTGGGGCTCACACCTGAACACCATAAGGACTGGTGGACTTTAAAAGATACTGCAGGGGAGTGTGGCTCACACCTGAAATTCATTGGGACAAACCAGAATCTCAGGAATAAAACCAGATCCAGAAGGAACCTAGAATGCAGTATTAGGGAATGTGTGAGTAGAGTGACTTCTTGGAGGAATGTCACATTGGAACTTTACTGGACTCAGACTCTGACTATGGAAACTGCTAAACTGGGACTCTGCTGGAACTGTGGAGGACCTTGGAACAGCTGTGGACCTTTATTCTTGGAGATTCTTGGGGAAAGGCACAGCACTGGAGAGGAGCTTCTGAATTATTGGGGATTTTAAGTTATTGTGTCTGTGTAATAATAAACCCTGTTTGATAAAGGAGTTGGGTTTTCATTTCTTTGCACACTGTGGCCCTTTCTGGAGTAAGGGAGGGTATTAATTGACCAAAAGTGCACATTAAAAGGGATAAATAGGGTAAATTGATACCTGAGATGAGATTCACAAACTGGTACCAGAAAAGGAAATTTGGATGGGACAGGGGGATAGTACTGGGTTGCAATTAGAAGTAGGCATCCTATATAAGACAGTTTTGAAAGAGCTTCACAAAATTAGATTTGTAAACATAGAATGTTTGTATCACTGGGAATTAATTAGAATGCAAAGGAGGTGGTTGGGCAAATCTCTTGCGGAGATTCTGTAGTCAAAGTCTTTTACATCAATCAACTGATCAATTAAAATGTACTTTTAATTGCTTGGCAGTTCAGTAATAAGAGGACAACTTTGGAAACCCTTCACAGTTTTTGTTTCTTTCTGCAGTGATTGTGTTTGAATCATCAGGAAAATGCTGGTCAGTTGCCTGGTTGTAGATCATGCATGACATCACCTTGTATCATGCTCAACACAAAGTCCACAATGACCTGGTATCATCATCCAATCCACAGTGTGTCAAAATTGGTGTTTACACCCTAGAGTACTTCAGTTAAAACTTAACTTTGTCAGCTGCTGCTTGCTAGAACTGAAAAAAGTATAAAATAATAATAAATAACTATGTGGTTATAGAATTCATTTTTCTTCCTCTAAGTACAAATTCATTTACAGATCAAAGCCACCCACTGTTTGGATTTTACATTTGTGTATGAACTGTGTAAAAAAGACTTGTTAAAAGAGATTGAATTTTGCAGCAGAAATCAGGGAAATTCTTTGCTGTAGGGCTTGATCATGTATCATGCCAATGTAAGAGTTAGCTTTGTGTAGTAGTGGCTGTGAGAGTCCTTGGTTAAACTGTACATCTGCCACAAAAGTACTATTTTAGCCTCAGGCTCCCATCTTGAACTTGGGAGTGGCTGGCTCCAGTGGCATGGCTAGGGGGAGCAGTTGCACCAGGCTACAAGCTTTAGGGGGGCTACATGCTGAGCTTGACACTTGAGCCTAAAATTGTGAAAAATGGGGTATGTATGAATATTCCGTAATACCATCATGTTAAATATCACTGGAAAGATAATTTAATGCAAATATTTAATATAAATTTAATTTTTAATATAATTAATATAATTTAATATAAATTTTATTTTTATATATATAAATAATAATCTATCAGAAGATATGGCCAATTAAACAGAAAATGAAAACACAAAAACCATTGGAACAAAAAGTTAAGTCAAAAGTTGCTCTGAGAGCCAGTGAGATGTAATGCTGATTTTGAATGGAACTAATAAGGTGTTAATATGAATCAGATCTCAGTGCATATATCATAAAAGAGTTACCCCATACTAAGAGCACAATCCTAACCATGTCTACTCAGATGTAAGCCCCATTGTGTCCAATGGGTCTTACTCCAGGAAAGTGTCTTTAGGATTGCAGCCTAAACGGTTATACAGGCACTTCTAAGTAGTGCCCCTCTTATATTTAGCAGGAAAAGAATAATCATCCCTCTTTGCCCCAGCCAATTTCCCTGACCAATAAGGGACACAATTTTCATTTTTGCAAATCTTCCCTTCTGATTGTAGCTCCTGCATCAGGTGCTGTTTTGTATCTAAAGTTCCCCAATGCAGACAAGTTTAGGAGTATGTAGGTGAAGCATACTCCTCTACTTACCATGGCAAGCTCCCTCCATCCGGCCCACTGGCAAACCCAGTGGAGGGGAGATGTGGGGAATACCTTGGAAGGTATTCTGAGGGCCTCTCAATGCATATGAAAGTGCTTCTGAACTGGTTTGAAAATCACTGCCTCTCTCTGATTAGAATTCATTCATAAGTACCATCTCTATTCATTTATGTACATTTTGAAATGTAAATCAGTTCTTTCTTTTCCTGGGCCTTATGATGTGGTGCTTCCGCCAAAAATTTTGGATACCCTTGCAGAGGAATGGATCTGTAAAAGTCCCTCCCTTTTCTCTTGCACAAATGCATCTTCTTCGGTGGTATGCAGGACAGAGTTAGAAAGAACAGAGTTTTGTGTTACCTTTGACTTCTCAACTTTATTGTGGCATGAGGGTATATAGATTAGTCTATTGCATCCATGAATTGCAGACCACAGAACCTCATGAGAAAGTATATTTGTGAATCTCTAAAGTGTCAGAAGAGTCTTTGTTGCTTCTTACTGTTTAACCTAAGGTTAATGATCTGTCTCAGGATGGTTTTAAGGTAAGCATTTCTTAAAAGGTGCTTTTGAGTTTTGAGACTCGGAGACAAAGATTTAAAACAGAGCGTTGTGTAACATCGCCCCAAGCACCTGCTGCTACTGTTGCCCTCAAGAGTTCCAATCAAGGCTCACAGTTGAAGAATCACAGTTTCTAGGAGCAGAAAAAAGAGAGAAGAATATTGATGGAAGAGTAAGGAGACTATTGGCACATTTCTTTTCTGTGCTGGAGCAGAAGGGCTACATGGCCCACTCTGTCTCCAACACTGGTATTGAGTGAGCTGGAGGTCGTCTCAGGACATCTGTTTCCTTACTCAATGTCAAACCCCACTCTGCCCATTAGGGCTTCTCAGATCTGGGCTTCTCAGATCTGCACTAATGAAATCACTGGCAGAAGTTCAAGAAGCCCGCTGTAGGGCTTCTGGTCAAGGAAGGGGTGAGGATAATGGCAACGGTCTCCTCTGCCAATCTTGTCCCTCCTGGTCCTGATCCACCCCAATTCCACCTTCCCACACCCTGTTGCACTACCTCCCAGCCCTCCCCCGTCCTTCCCCTGTGCCACTCAGGGCAGAACTAACCTGCAGCTTACTTGATCATTCATCAGTGTTGTGCAAGCCTTACTTCCAATGCTCCTTGCTTGCATGGTGTTGCAAACATGCTTAACACCACATTAAACTGTGTTTTTGTGTGCTTTATAGCATGTTTGTGACATCTGATGCTGGTCCAGCAGCTAATATATCAGCATAGCAAGTGAGTAGGACAGGCTGTGAAGGTTTGAGCTGGTTGTGGAAGGTCATGAGGCCTGAAGTGCTGACAGCAGTTGACACGTAAGAGTTAGTGAGCACATTCTGCTCATAACATATCAAAAGACCCTATACTTTTCAGCACCACACAACAAGTTTAACATTAATTACACTACAAGCTGCCCTCTGCTGTTTCTGATTGATCTGCCAAAGTTTGCTCTAGATAAGCATGCAGTGACTGCATTATTAACTTGAGCCATTTTTCCAAGGGCCAGTAGATTTATCAACTGCTTCATGATTAGTGACTGGAAGTTTACAGCGTCCAAAAGTACCCAGATGGACAATCATATTGCAGGGCCCTATGCCAAACTGCCAGGTTTCCATAGAGGCCGTATGGTCAAAATGGACAGGCGCACCATTTGTTTCTAGCTCTGGATCAATTTTTACTTGTTTATCCAGCGCATTTCTTCATCTTAACACAGAGGCAGAAATGGTTATCAATGTGTTCACCTTAATACAACTAAATGCACCGCATGAACTTTTGTAAATGCAGGCGCCTCTAATTTTCTGCCATTCTGAAATGCAGTTGTGTATTCAACAAACATTGTCTGGAAGTAAAACAGCAGATCCATTTGGCTACAGTGATGCTATAGTGGAAGGGAGAGTCTTCTGTATCTTGTTAACCGCTACTGTTAGTTCAAAAGTAGAACAGTGAATTAAAAGTCCTTTAATCAGTAGAAACTTGGCATCTGTCAGTCTTGAAAGACTATGGTATTGTGCTCGACGCTGCATGCAAAGCACGAAGGCCTGGGTAGATTGATATGGAGGATAGGCTGTTACCCAAGCAGCAAATCCCCCCTCTCTACGCCACTGAAATAGTCCAATGGAAAGGCAGAGCCAATACGATTGGTTCCAGCTGCATCGCAGAGCTGGGCTAAGGACAGGAGTGCACCCTGTCTTGTGGGGACCTGGGTCTCGAACCCTGGCCTACTGGTTAACAGGCACAGTGTCTTAACCACTTGTGCCACCCACGGCCTTGTCTATAAATGTCTATTCCTTTGCTGAAAATTCTAGGAGTAACATTTTCCTTAACAACTTCTTGCTATGTGAAATGGTAACCTCATGACCTATTTTGGATAATTTCTGCCTATTGCAAATATTTAGCCATAGCTGTCTTCTCATCTTATACAAATTGCAATCTGCTGGTAAATTAGGGTTTCTTTTTGTCCTAGAACCCTATCAGTGGGTACTAAGAATGAACCACAGCCATGGATATTTTAAAAGCTGCTATTTGCCTTCATCAGCTAATTTTAGCTGCCAGGTTTCAACTGTGTCATCATACTTTGGCTTTCTGATTTCCATAACAAGGAGATCCGAACTGGTGTTAATAACATTTGTATTCAAATTGTGTGTCTCTACATGTTTTATTTCAAATCAATTGCAAAAGGTACAAACATTGGCAAAGTACAGCAGAGCCACAATATAACTCCATTTTTCCTCTTGAGTATCATAAATGGATTTGCAAAGTCACTGATGCTTCCCAAAATATTTTTTCTTGAAGCAAGAGGGTAATTTCCAGGTCTATCATACAGAGAAATATATGTCCGTGTGCAACGTGAATAGCAACTAATTCAGTGGCATCACTAAGGTTTGTGCCATCCAATATGGGAGGCCAGAGAGCCTCCCCATGATGTATTTCCTCCCATGAAGTGGGAAGGGAAACGCTTTTTGCTCCACCCTGCTGATTTTTTGGCTGTAAGTTTTGATAGAATATATTTCAATGTGGTTTATTACATTGCATTCTGCATGAAATTATGCATTGATGGATACATAATATGATGGTGTTTTTTTCAAAAATATCAAATTAAATTAAATTTGTTTTGGTAAGTAATGGTATCTCCCCCATGTGTGAGACATGGTGTGGTGGGCATCCCCACAATTTGGTCATTAGTGTTAAGCTCAAATTGCTGCCCCCCAAATGCTTGTACCTCCTCCAACTCCTTAGCTATGCCGCTAGTATAATCTATTTTTATAACATTTAAATACAATTTTCTTTGTCAGTGAAATGCGAACAGTTTTCTCTCACATCTTGATTAAACCTCATACAGTTCTGGGAGAAGATCAAAGTGCTTTGTAATTCAGATCTCACCTCTGGGCACACAGTAACCAGCCTGATGGGCATCTGAGGACAAGATTTGTGGATTCCACCTTTTGGCAAAGAACAGCAAGCAAATGTATTCCTTCCAATGGGGAACAGAGATTGATGAGAACAAGAGTCATTTATATTATTTTCTCTAACATTTTGCAGGTTTAACACAAAAATGTCTCCCTTGGTCCCCAGGTAAGGCCCATCACCGGCAATTTGGCTGTACGATAATATTTTCCTCTTTTCCACCGTGGCAGTTTGATGATTACTGCTGAAGATGCAAAGATCGACATCAATTTATGAGAAGTCTACTGCATTTTTTCTTTCTAAGCAGATTATTGATCAGGCAAGCAGTTGTCTTTCAAAACTGCAAGTCAGCGAAGAGGAAAAAACCCAATGGCACGCTAAAGAGCAATGTCCATTGCAGCCGCAGTGTTTATTATAGTGCCTGAAATCATGTTTAAGGAGGAAAAAGGAGAGAACTGCCAATTTTCGAGCTTGCAAGGAAGCCACACAATCTGCCAGGGAAGATATAGATCTTGCAGCCTAATACTAATCCTCACCACTCCATAGTATGCAACCATACCAATAGACAGAGCACATGCTGCATTCTATGGTTGGGGTGTGAGGGGACACCCAACCAGACACCCAACAAAAGTCAGAAAAACTATTTTAGTTACTTCTCAGTGTGCTTCCTGATTAGCAAATCATTGTAAATAACTCCTAGCTGTTGAGTTTGCATATGCCCAGCGCAATTCTATTATGGTTGTCATCTAGTGCTGGCAATCTCTATGCCGCGCTAGGTGCCAGAAAGCATGATTTTGTCATCACCTAGGCAGCCCAAGTGGGGAGGCCTGCACTGCCCCACTGACACTGCATCCAGGAAGGATGAATGCCAGTGGTGGTAGGGCAGTGGGAGGATGGATCAGAGGAGAAGAAGAGGATGCATCACTGACATGCATGAGTCAAAAAGGGGCAGTTGGGCCAGATGTTTCAACTGTGACTGATGGAACTGTTGGTTGGAACAGCTGGAACAAGTGACAGTTGCACTCACTACCACTCTCTCTCTAAGACCTCCATGCAAGCAGGAGCAGCTGCTTAGGACTCCTGATTTGTTTACATGATAAGGCCTCTGGTCAAAACCAGATTCTGTAAATATGAACCAATATAAATTTTGAGTAAAACTTCCTGAAACTTGACTCAAATCTCAGCCTAATTTTTGTGTGTGCCTAAAATTTAGGAATCAGCCAGGGTGTTTAGGGAAAGGCTCCTTACCCTACAATCCAGAGCAACTACAGGAGCACGTAAGAGACATTATGTGTACCCATAGTTACTGTACCACCTAATGAAAACCTATGGGAAATTCATATTGCAATCCAGAGCAAATTGTTCTTACACCGGAGCAAGGACTCCCCGTAGTTGCTCTGGATTGTGCCCTAAGTCTCAGAAGGGGACTAAGGCTACAATCCCAGCTCCCAGTTAGGCAGTACAAGTCCTGTGCCGACCTGGGGATGCCAAAAAGAGCCTTAAGGTACTTCTGTGCCACTCTTGGGAAGAATTAGGCCAGTGCACAGATATGTGCTTGCCTCCCAACATCACCATGGGAATGGGAAGACCCATGAATTTTGCCAGCCTAGGTTAGGATTGCACCCTTAACTGTGGTCATTACTCTGCTGAGATTACTCTGCTCCTAACTACAGGGATCCAGTAGCATTTCTAGAATTAAACTGAACAACTAGTAGCAAGACTGGATTGAGCATGGCCACAGTTCCAGATCCCAAAAAATGAAAGCTTAAAGCTTATTTATTTAGAATAAACAGGTTACATATCAAAAACTAACAGAGATTTACAGGAATACAAAACGAAACAAAAAAGCTATTCTAAAACTAATCTGTTATTCAAGACTAATTCACTTGTCTGATATTTTAAGGAGAAGTTCTGGTTTTCTTGGGTGATGAGTAAATAAACTGCCTCCCAAGTAGGTATTTTTATACTCCTAGCCTGATGGATCAGCCAGTCAGGAGGCAGGCGATGTAATGCCCAGGAAGCTCTCCAGGTAGGTCAAACCACTTAGCTCAAATGGGAGGTTGTTGTTAGTGAAATGGAATTTTCCAGTTAAATGGAATTTTCTAGTTAAATGGAATTTTCCAGTTTCCATGGCCTTGCACCCTTAGCTGGATGGAACCCTTGATTAAAGTGACATTGCACCCTCCGCTAAATGTAACCTTCTTTGTTTACAGTATTCTTGCACTTCCCTTGATCTCCTTGCTGATACTTCAACCACTCAACTTTTATTCACAAAATGGAGTCCAACCATGGCCTACCCATCTTTGGCTCTTTACAGAGGGGCATTTCTGGGTGACAGAGGACAAAGTAAGGGCATTACTCAGGATAAGGATGAAAATATACCCTTACCAGTCTGGCAAGGACACCTCCAGTCTGTTCCTTGTGGTTGTCTAATGAACATGCATTGAAAATCAAAGCTTGGATCTAATGGCAAACATATGCTTTGGCTTTTGCTTTCAGTTGCAAATGGAGACTCACAGCTGGAATGTCTCTCCATACATAAGTGTACCTTACATGTACCTTACACAAGGAACACTCTGGGCTCCATACATGTACCTTACACAAGGAATACTCTGGGCTGATTTGGCCTTGTCTAACTATGTAGGTACAGGGGGAGCTGCATGGTAAGTAATGCAAAAGATGCAACACCCCCATGTAAGTGCCCCTTCCCACTTATCGTGTCAGTGGCCACTATCTAAATGGCTTTCTGCACCATCAGAGCCATTCTGGGCAGTGTTGCTGCCACAACTGTTGGTGGGCACTCCCTGAAAACACAAGAGAAGACAATGCACAGAGCAGAAACACCTTCAGAACCTCTACCGCATGATCTGCGTTTGGGTTGCTGTGACTCTTTTATGCAAATAAGCCGATGTATGTAAATGTGCATTGTTCATGCAGATTGCAGAATTTTCCTTCCTAAATGCAATGCATCACTTAAAGTGCCCTCATTTTTCAAAGCATCTATAACTTTGGGTGTGATTCAAAAGGATCCAGTCTCTTTGCCAAACCATACAGTTATTATGCCCTGGGAAAGTTTAATTTTAACCATCTTCCAATGGAGGTTGTACTTGAATCTGTCTAATCATGCTATGAAATGAGGGAACTGTTATCACAGTGGTGATTACAAGCTTCCATACTGAGAAGCTGCAAGTGATGGCATCTTTCAATTCTTATGGTTCAGAATGCCCTGCAAACATACCAGTGATACAATCAAAAGCAATAGGACAGTCTTGGGGCCAACTCTGCTGTTTAGTGGTTCCTCCCTCCGGGGCTGTTGGGAGGATTGCAAGCCAGGCTGAATCCTACCAATCATTTAAAAAAGAGCTAATGTGAGTTGGCAAATTTGTGTTCTTATGTTCTTAAACTGAAATAGATATATGCAGAACTAGGATCTCATCTGGAGATACCAGTTCAGACACTCCACAATATGTCATTTGAAAGCTGCTATTGGGGCTCCATTAACAGAGGCTTCCTTCTGACTCAATGGGATGGCTGTGTTTGTGATCTTTATTAGTCCAGACTACAAATGTGGGACTCCCCTCAATTGAAGGCTCTGAGAAAATACAGAGGATTTGTACCACTGAAGGTGGAGTGAGTCGATCAGTGAAACAAATGGGTACAAACCTGTGTTTACAACAACCTAAGGCAACTGTCTCAGTCTGCTTCATTTACAAGCCAGCCCTGACTTTTGTTGACCAGAAATATAATAGCCAGAGGAGCAAGGAACCATGGAGACTATTGAAGACCTTTCCATCCACTACCACTTTAGATAATCTTAAAACTCTTTCTGAGATGTCACCAGGCATTGCTCATACACCTTTTATTAGCATCTGAAAGGACCAGACACTTGTAAACAAGAAAGAAAACTCATTTTCAGGTTATTGGCTATGCACCTAATTTTGCAGTATCCACTTATATGATGTCCAAATTCCACGATGTCCAAGAGAATGGAAGGCTCATCTTGAAAGGTTTTTGATTACCTGTCCTAAAACATTCCCTTTTATGAGATTCTTCACACACACAAACCATGTCTTTCCCAACCCTTGTCATATGTGAAGCTTCCAGTCCACACCTTCAAAGCTTCCATGTGAACACAGCCATGTTGAGATCCCACCAGCGGTCATGCACTCCTGAGGCCATATTGTGGGCCTCCTTTCCTATGAGTCAACCCTAACGTTGAATCATACACACAATTCCATATATAGTTATGAAACTCTAGTGCATTAGAACACTTGACCTAGCAATCGTGTGTCATTTTTCCCAACATTGATGTCACTTCCATCACTAATCAATGGAGATAATTTTATGAATGGCACATACTACTCTGTGCATTAATGTATTTGCTTGGTAAAGTTTTCCCCATGGATTTTTCCCTGCAGGCTGCTAAAGGCCATTTTTCACAGAGTAATGATATTGCTCCCATTGTGCATGGTCAGCAGTAATTTGATACAAGCAGTAATTCATCTACACTCTCCCCTTTTCTCTTTATTACTGGCTGCTTTTATGCCTCATCTGACATGCTCTTTTTGTGCTATAGCAGAACCTAATTCTGAATGTGGATTAAGTTTTTCCCCTTTCCATCTGGAAACAACTGGCATCTATATTTGTCTGTCTACATGTTGCACGGCACAACTTAATGTTCTCCTTCCCTGTTCCCCAGTTTAGAGGAGCAGACAGTAAGCAGATTGCAATTCTGAAAAGTTAACTTCACCACCTACCACTGAAAGCACAGCTAATAATAATCAATATGGTTTTCTTTGACCCAAAGAACCCTTATTTTTAGGGTTATTCCAATCCTATAACACCAGACTCCCAATTTCTCTCACGTATTTCCTCAAATAATCCCCCACAACCTTACCACCCTGCTGAAGGCTGTGCAAAGTTGAGCTGACTTACTTTACATAAGAAGCTGCCATTGATCTATTCAGCTCTGTATTATCCAAAAAGCCCAGAATTGTCTAAATTGTCCACCTTAGGATTTTTTCTGCCAAAAGAGCAAGATATAAATCTAATCAAATGAGTCAATGATGGTGCAGCTGGCTGGAAAAGGAGAAGATAATAGATCTGTGATAGATATATGTCACGAACAGCATTATTTATTTATTGAAATGATTTATATGCACGTCCCATTACATTCAGTGGGCCCAGTCTCAAAAAAACATATATGGGATTACAGCCTAACATTGTTGCACACTGTACCATTGAATCAGGCTTAGGATAAAAGGGATTGCTGCATAGACTGAATCAAAATATCAATCATTATGGATTTATTGATTCAGCTACCCTTCCTCCAAGGATCTCAGTGTGGTGTGCTAGCCCAAGACAAGGGGAAATATTTCCCCTTACACTGAGTAACACTGCAGTAGCCCAATGGGGCTACTTGGATCTGTGTCACCTTGAATGGTGGTGCTGCGATCCACCACAAGTGCTGGATCTCAACCCTGCTTTCTGTACTCTACCTGTCTGCCCCCAGGAACAACCACCACCCACCCTCTCCCCACCCCAGAATGTTTCCTTAAACCTCCTTCCCACCCTATCCATGCACTGACCCCTGCACTGACCAAGATCAGCTAGTGCAATTTAACCTCTTGCAACTTAACACTCTCTTGCCAAAGGTGCCCTGGAACTGCACTCCTCATTTTGCAAGGATGTAGAGCATTATTTTATACAAATTTATACTACAGTGTCCTTAACTACAATGTCCTAAGAAGGGAAAAATAATTTTCAAGCTGTTTTACACTGCTATCCTAAGTATGTCTAGTCAGAAGTCCCACTGTGTTCAATAGTACTTACTCCCAGAAAGCATGGTTAGGATTGCAGCTCTAGGCCACAATCCAGAGTAACTATGGGACCTTTTACACCGACACAGATAGGGTGCCACCTATGGGAAACCTATAGGAAATGCATAGAGCAATCCAGAGTAAGTACCTCTTACATCTTCCCATAGTTACTCTGGATTACAGGTTGAGCTTGTTGCGTGAATAAACTACCTGTGGCTCCAGAGTTTATTTTCCTGTATTGGCAGCCCCAGAGTTCATTGCGGTAGAGGATGTAACGTGGTTTTTTGTAACCAGTACAGTGATTATTTGGTTCAGATTCCACATAGAGATCGTAATTTCTGCTCCATAACATCAAAGAACATAAAAGATGTCAAGCAAATTGCTTGTTTGTATAACACTGGTGGAAGAATTAAAACATCTAGATTCTTAGCAAGTGCAAAGCAAGGTTAGCTTCCACAATTAGTCTGTCCAGATCTGATTACTTGGTACAGTGCAGGCAATTTTAGCAGCAATTTGTAGGGAAAAGCAAGAAATTCTAGCTTGAGTAGAATAATTCATTGTACAATATGCAAATCTTTCATGTCTAAGTCAAAAAGTCATGCCTACTCAAGTCTAAGTCAAAAAGTCAGTCTACTCAAAAGTCATGGTTTGTGACACAGCTGTATTTGCTGACTGAAAACACACAGATCATGTCAAAAAAAGATGTCTAAAGATAGATGTTGAATAAGTTCTGATCTTTTTATAGATTTCCGATGAGATCACAGGAATCTGGTCAAAGTGCCTTAGAATTGTGTGTGAACTATCTGTACTGATAAAAGATTCCTGATGGGTTCTGTGATTTACTTCCTGTGAAATCACTTTTGAAACTCCCTTTTATAGAACAGTGTCACTGAGTGTAAGTTTGTGGACTTTCACACACGAATGCAGAATATTTGTAATTTTATTGGCAGAATAGCAGGGTGGAGCATTTATTTTTTTCAACATGATAAAGGAAATAGGATCAGCTCCCTGGCGTGTTGCAGTTTATTGACTTTTAGGGGCTAGCACTCTTTATAAAATTGAGGACACTTGAAGGGCATTATGAAAGAAGGGAATCAGTTTAGGGCTCTGCCCAGAACTCAAAGTAATATGGCCGTGGGATTGGCCTAGCCATGGTTTGGGTCTTGGGTCATGGGTTCATGGGTTTGGGTCTTGTCATGAACATTCAAAAATTAGAGCTGCCTGTCTATGAGACCAAGGGTACAATCCTAACCAGTTCTGCCTCCTACTCCATTCTTTCCTCCTTGCCTATTGTCCATCTCAGTCAGTGATAGCTTACTAGCTTACTAGCAGCAACATGCTAGAGCTGTGGTGACTACATGCAGTGGCACCCCCAAAATGGTCACTGTCTTCACACTCTTTGCAATGTCATAAAGGCTATGATGCCCCCACATGCACAACACCTCCCCACCACTATGGACACCTGTACCAGGCAGGGGCAGAATTTGGGGCTGGGTGATAATCAGTCTTCAGTGTTAAGTATAGGCTGAAAATGCATTGCACCCTTTTCATAAAGTGTCAGGAGCATGTGCCATAAAGTATCAGGCCATAAAGTATCAGTAACATGTGCTACGGACAACACAGCATAAGACCAATGTAGAAGGTGACAACAATGCTAGGGAATATGTTAGAAATATTTCTCTTGTCTAGGGACACATGAAATGTGTAAGCAAAATTCCATTTTCTTTTCTATTTTCTCTGCCCCAAGCAGGGAAAGTTTGCACAGAAAATTCACCTGCTCTTTAAAAGCAAAACTGCAACCAGTCTATTTCCAGTGTTGTCCCTTTAATGTTGTCAACTTGTTTTCATTAAACGCACCACATGTGTCCATCTGCAACCACACTGCATCACAGGCTTTGTAGTGTTATGGGTACATTCTTGGCATCTATCTTTCTTAGCTCTGACAGATGACGTCTGGCATGGCACAGTTAAAGTGTATGGTGCAGACACAGATGGTTTGGCTGTCAAAGATTATATTTCACTCCTGAAAATGAATATAAGCTTGGCACAAAAGAGCTCACTTCCATAAAAGACCTAATGCTTATTTATATCAGCATAACTTATTGGTGACCTCACCCACTTTCTTTTTTTGGCTGAGTTCCTCCCATGACTTTGACAACTTGGTAACAGGAGGACACTTTGTCCAAGACTGTGTGTGGAAGCATGGTGAAATTTGACCTGATGATTATCTGTTTTCATTTGTACCTACCTGCTAAAGGCATAGAAGCCTTGCAGCACCCCTTCACACCCCCCCCAAAAGGCAGCAACCCAATTTCAGCAAATCCATGAGGGATTATGGTACTCCAGTACTGAACCTGAATGCTAAGGTTATACTTTTTTCTTGATGGATGTAATCATCAGAACAAAAAGTATATTCCTCTCCAGAGGTGGGCCCGGCCTGGCCCAAGATCTGGTTTGACGGAAGTGGGAGGGACCAGACTGGGGTCAGGGGGCAGGGTGGGTCAGGGGTGGGGCTGGGGTGGGGCGAGGGGCGGGCAACATTGGCACTTGCGCGGTGCCTGCCCTGAAGCGGACGGCCTGCTTCAGAGCGGGCACTGCGCAAGCATTTACATTGGTGCTTGCGCGGTGCCTGCCCTGAAGCGGGCGGCCTGCTTCAGAGCAGGCACTGCGCAAGTGCCAATATTGGTGCTTGCACAGTGGGCACAAAAACATGGCAGCCGGCCCGAACCGGTCTGCTATGTTTTTCCGTTTCCCCGCCGCTGCCGGTTCGCCAGCGGCGGGGAAATGGGAAGATCCGGTTCGGGCGAGTAGGCCCGAACCGGCATCTGACCACCCCTGTTCCTCTACCATTAGAATCAAAGAATGTCAGGGGTATGTACCTTCTATTTTCTTTTTTTCCCCAGATAAAGCACTCAAGAATGTTATGCAGAGAATGTTATGCAGAGAACATGAAACCTACCTAGCTGGACCAGGCATGATGGCTGGGGTGGAGATTAGTCATGATGGGGTGACCATTTCAGCAACACCTCGTGGTGAGCAGTGTTAATGCATAACACTGCATCTGAGTAAAACCTGATGGCTCATTTGACCATGTTCACTTTTATACAACAGAGAAAAAACAAAGCTAAATGCCACTATTCATACTATTCGTACTGGGGTGCCAGGCTTCAGGAGGTGTACAAAGGGTTGCTCCAAAATGGTGGCAGCAGTGGGCCATCTTGACCTTAGATGCAGTTGCAATTTGGCTAGCACTTGTAGCTGCCCAAAAGACAAGCCTTATTTTCTGGTATGATTTTAAATTCAAAGTTTAAAACCGGGATACAGCTTGTTTCAGCACTCCACCAGCACCTGCTCAGTCTTTCCTGAGAGAACAGCCTATGCAAGCAGGCCTCCATCAGTCTTGAAAGACTATGGTGTTGTGCTCTGCGCTGCATACACTGCATGTGAAGCACGAAAGCCTGGGTTGGATTGTTATGGAGGATAGTCTGTTACCCAAGCAGCAAATCCCCCCTCTCCATGCCACTGAATTAGTCCAGTGGAAAGGCAGAGCCAATACAATTGGATCCAGCTGGGGTTGCAGAGCTGGGCTAAGGACAGGAGCTCACCCTGTCTTGTAGGGCTGACCCAGGTCTCGAACCCTGGCCTGCTGGTTAACAGGCACAGCATCTTAACTGCTTGCACCACCCACAGCCCTGTGAAGAACAAGCCTATGCCTTTCGACTCTAAAATAAGTCCTAATATCCGAGCAAGAGGCACTCTTTCAAGTGGGTGTTCCTCTTTTATTTAACGGGAAGAGTAACTGGCCCTACACACCCCAGCAGTGTCTATTCAAGTGGCTTCTGCTGGTGTTGTTTTTTGAATTTCAGATTGTGAGCCCTTTTGGGACAGGGACCCATTAGCTTTTAATTAGCTATTATTATTTTTCCATTTTCTTTGTAAACTGCTTTGTGAACTTGTTAGTTGAAAAGCGGTATATAAATACTGTAGATAGATAGATAGATAATCAGTGGGGCTCACTCCTTTGTAAGAGAGGTAATGGAAAGGAGCCTGAAAGACCTAACCTTGCACATCTACACTAAATAAATCCCTACTATAATCAGTGGGGCTGACTCCTATGCAAAGGGGCAGACAGCAGTCTGAGAGACCTGAGAGCCAATGCAGCTTAATTTGTTTTATTTTTCCTTATATTTTGTATTTTCTTTATTATTTTATATTATATTACATATATTGTAATATTTTTATATGAATATTTTTGGGTTGTGGAATGAATTGTCTGAATTTCCATTATTTCTTATGGGAAAATTTGCTTTGATATAGAAATGTTGTGGATTGCAAGGATGCTTCTGGAACAAATTATGCTCGTAAACCAAGGCACCACAGTACAAATATGAATACAATGTTAGTACAGGTTGACTGTTTCTCTGCACTGCTTGGGATGGGAAAGTATCTTGATTTTGAACACAATCCTAAACATGTCTACTCAAAAGTAAGCCCCATTGTGTTCAAAGGGTCTTACTCCCAGGAAAGTGTCCTACTCTTGTCCTTCATTGCTACCCATTTGGGTGCTTGCTAGCCTCTTGGAGATTTTTCAACAATATTTGTACAAGTACACCCACAGAGTGTATGTGTGTGACCTTAGTACCTCACTGGTTCAGATCTCATTCTGCAAAGCAGGAGCTGAGATCTGTGATCCTGGATCAAGGGATCATCTAGTCCATCATGTTTCCAAAAGCAAAACCATTTATGTGACCATCGCTGCAATCCTGTCCACACTTTCCTGGGAGTAAGTACTAACACTGAACACAATGAAACTTATTTTGGAGTAGACATGCTTAGGATTAGGAGCCAGACTAAACCTGTCCAAAATCCCACTGAATGTGGGTTATCTGGAGAAGGAAAACTCCCACCTCAAACCTCCACTGCCTTGTGGCTATACCCATCTATGGGAAAGGCTTCAGGAGTCAACCTCGAAGCAAAATCCAGAGCTGGAGTCCTGGAAGCAGTTTGTGACTATGTACAATCACGTTCTGATAACTCCTGTGACACAAGTGGAACCAACTGTATTGGCTCTGCTATTCCATTGGACTATTTTAGTGACATGAAGAGGGGGGATTTGCTGCTTGGGTAACAGTCAGACCTCCATATTAATCTACCCAGGCCATTGTGCTCTGGAGAGGACACTCAGAACATGATACCATAGTCTTTCGTAACTGAAGGATGCCAGTGCCAATGCTTAGGATTGCACTGCTTAGGATGTCCTATTTTTCCAGGAAATATCTCGCACTTTAGCCTTGTGTCCTGGAAAAAAAAAAAACTAAAATGTTCCCCTTTTCCTTGGAAGTGGGCAGCCTATAGCCTTCTTGTTATCAAAAAAATTATATATAATAAGTTATATGTAACAGTTTTAAATTTAATAAGTACCGGTAATCTAGTGTTTAAATTAAGCACACGAAAGCAAGATATCTGAGTGATTTTAGCTTTTGTGTCATGTCCTACATTTTTCTTGGCTGTCCATTGCCGACATGAACCAGCAAGTTTCTGGTACAAAAACTGAAAGAGCACAGAAGCAAGCTGGAGATGGGATTCTTATTACTTATCAATAATCGTGATGCACATTAAGAACAAAAGCACTGGCTTTACAGATATCCAGTACATGGTGTGTGTTTTTTAAAAAACCTGTTTGGAGTTGAATTTAGAAGTGGAAAATAATGGCCAATTCTCTTACCTTTGTAATGGAAATTGATGGAAACTAGACTCACAGGGGATAATTAGATTGATACTCACGTTTTCTTTTAAATGGGTCAGGCAGTTGTTTTGAAAAAAAAAATGATTGCAGTAATTATATAAGGACACGTGACAGTCGGGAATTGAAATACATGACTTTTGAGCTGCCTAAACTTCAGGGCCAGAAAATACAATATTGTCATCAACTGTAAATGTTGTTGTATGTAGCATTCACCTTGAGTGCAGGTGCACCGATACATTATGCCTTTTTCCTTCAATGCAATCCTGGGATGAAGTTCTTCCTTGGGTTTTGTGAGCTTTAACAAAAAATGTTTTAATTCAGAGCTTATAAAGGCAAATGGAAGGAGTTAACACAGGCAAAATCACACAAGGAGGGATCACTTTCTGAAGCTATCAGGGAACACTCAACTGAACCAATCACAATAAGGGAGAAAAAACCTACAAAATTGGGTTTATGCAGTCTTAAATTCTATCTACTTCCCCAGTAATATTCTTTTTGTAATTCCCTGTTAAAATTGCCTTCTTTTGACATAAAGAATAATATATATTGTACTTGGAATTATTTGAAATAAATTGGCATCGTCAGCACTTGACATGAACCTGTTGTTCCCTAGAACATTGCCCAGAAACTTTCACAACGCACAAGATTTTGTCAACATACACTCTTGGGGATGGACTCAGTGGTACAGCACATATGCTTTGCATGAGAGAAGATCTCAGGTTCAATTCTATGTATGTCTTGATAGGCAAAAGACCCCCCCCCCCCCCAGTACAGTACAGGAAGGCACTGTCACACCACCTCAAGAATCAGGAGACCAACTCTAGTGCTGTTGCACTGTAGGACAGATAACATCACACTGGCCAGCTCAAGAGTCTGGGGAGGGTGGGGGAAGAGTGAGATTGGGTCATTCTGGGGTGGGGGCCGGCAGACAGTGAGTGGCCCTGCGGACAGCCTGGGGCCAATTGGGTGGGGCAAATCAGCACTTGTGCTGGTGGCACTGGCACTTCTGGCACTGGTGGGGCCAAGTTCTGGCACTGAGCAGATCATTACCACACTCCTGAGCAACCTGGCACAGCACCAGGCTATTTGGAACTGTGCCAGCAAAAGAGGTTGCATAGATCTAAGGAGCCCTATTGGGAATACTGCCATTTTACCCAGGATAAGGGGAATCAGTTCCCCTTGCTCCAGGCTGAGCCGCAGCCAGCTCCAACCCCAGGCTGGATATGGGGTTCCTGGTTCCAGTTTGAGTCAGGAATGGGTGGTCCATTAGTTTCCTCTTCTCTCCCTTTCTCTTCCTTTAATCCATGGGATCACCTATTTATCCATGTTATCGTTCCAATATTCAAGTAAGAACTGGTGATGCCTCCCAGCAGGTAATGTGATACATATGAATGTAATATGAGTGTAATACATGAATGACTGCTGTATAATTCTCTCCTTCCAAAGCCTCTGTCCAAGCCATGTGTAATTCCTAATATACTTTTTGCTGACTTTAAATTCTGTCTCTGTTTCACATTGTATATTCAGCATTGTGAGATCTTATGGAGCTGCATATATAGAGGAAAATATATTTGTATAGAAGAATTCATTTCTATCTCTCCCCGTTCCCCAGGAACTCATATGTAATACCCATTTGTATGAATATCTCAGCAGTCTTCATGTTTTTCAGACCTTTAACCCCTAGCTGCAACACATGACCCACTTTAATGTTTCAGTCTCTCTTGCTCTCCCCGGTCCTTCCATTTTTCTTCCTTTATCAAACAAAGCCTAATAAAAAGAAAACGATGACACTGCTTTCATTATGATGCAAGGGTCAAGGTGGTCCTGGATCTTGAAAACCAACAATACGCTTTGTATTTTTTCTCCTGCATTTTTACATTAATACAGTACATTACGGTATTTGCACATTACCGTCTTGCCTATCAGGAGAGCTTCACTATTATTACTTATCTTCGAATTGAAGATATCTTGATAAGCTTCCATGGAAACACAGGGTACACTAACTTCTGGGAAGGAAACAACTGTTGCCATGTCCAACTCTCTGAGATCCCATGGACCACTGCACACCAGACCCCCCTATCTTCCACTAACTTCCAAGGTTTCTCCAAATCAGCAGCATCACCTCACTGGTGTGGCTGGTGTGGGCCACACTGGGTGATGAGCCGCCTAGGGGTGACATGCTGGAGGAGTTTGACACTCCTCCAGATGGTCCTGGGCATCAGCACGCCCATTCAGGCCGGCTCCGAGATGGAGCGGCAGCCAGAAGCTGGTGTTGAGGTGCAGTGCACAGAGACACACTGCGCATGTCCAAGCCTTTGGACATGCATAGTGTGTCTCTGCGCAGCCATTGGGCTTTGCTGCAAAGGCAGAGCAGCAGCCCATGACTCTGCCTTTGGAGCAAGGGCCAATGAGTGCACAGAGAGGCACTGCGCATGTTCAAAGGCTTGGACATGTGCAGTGAGTGCCTCTGCATGGCCATTTGGCCTCACTCGAGAGGTGGAGCGGCAGCTTGTGGCTGCTGCTTCTCCCATGCTAGGCCGAATGGCTGCACAGAGGCGCAGACTTCCTCTGCTCTAAGGAGGAGCAGGCTGCTCCTCCTTAGAGCAGAGGAAGTATCATCTGAAGCCAACTGGCTTCAGAGTAGACTGTGCAGGCGTCAGAGTTGACGCCTGCAGTCTTGGAAGGAAGGTGTGTATGTCCTGGGGTGACACGCTGTGGCCCACACCAAAGTTTATCCAAATTCAACCCCTGCTGATCCCTTCTCCTTTTGTATGCATAAACCCCTCTTTTCCGGGCCATGTTTAGCTTTGTCTTCAGCCGTGTGGTCTGGTGGTTGAGTGTAGGGCTGTTATAAAGACCAGAGTTTCCTTACACTTGAATGGACCAGAAGCACTACAGCTGCTCCTGCTTGCATGTGGGTTTGGGGGCTGGTGGAGAGCCATGTGCTCACGCCTGGAGAAAGGAAGAGGGAAAATGGTCCATCCCTCCTGCAATGATCACTGAGAGGGGAACAAATAAAGAGGTCAGTCAGGGCAGAGGGTGGTTCATTGCCGCCTTCTGATACGTGCAGACCAGTGTTGTCTCTTCCCTACAGAAAGAAGGAATCAGGAACTGATGAGTGAGCCCTAACCACAAAGATCTAAGCTGTCTTGATCAGCTTATCTACTCCAGATGCCTCCTCTGACATGGATGATCTCTTCTGGGCTGACTCTTTCTATGTTAGGAAAGGAGATTCTAAAATACCAAGGGTGCAGTCCTAACAAATTTAGGCCAGTCTAACTCACCTGACATATCTTCTTGTGGTGGTGTGGGGAGGTTTGCCTTGTGTGGTGTGTGCCTTGTGTGTGAGGTTTGCCTTGACTGTGTAGGTTTGCCTTGTGTGCCTAACCCCTCCAGGAGTGGGGCAGAAGTGTCTTATGGCACTTTTGTGATACACCAAGGCCAATACGGGACTTATGTCGGGGTTTATGTCAGCCTAACTGGAGCTTAGGATTGCAGCTCAAGACCATTAAAATGAAGATAGGGCAGTAAACTTATCTCAAGTTAATAACAGATATATGTGGACAGATCAGCCAATAAACATGTGTGTGGGCAGATAATTTGTGTGACCCTGTTTGCAAGGACACTATATCAGTATTTAAGGAAAGAAACACTTTGCAATAGGCTGGCTTGGCTTGCTAATAAATCATGGAGGAAGGGGACCACAAATGGTAAGAATAATATTTTTAAAAGGCTTGGCTTGATTGTCTGAGGCAGTGAATTTAACCCAGAAGCCATCTTTCAATTTCACTTAAATTGTAGGGCACTGAACTAATTTAATGGGAAGTGGGGTGGCCCAGAAGATAAGTGAATTTGCATTTATGGGACACAAAGATATATTTGAGGATGGCTCTGGGAAAGTGCATTATAAAAAAAGCTCACAGGTTCGGCCTGGGATTCATGCATTTCATAAAAGCTCCAAGGCACTGAGTAGACAAAGCTGAAAAGAACTGGATCACAATGCTTGCATTAGAGTACAGCAGCAGGCAACAATGGCTTATACAAATTGGATGAATTTGGGATCCAACTGCAGGTTAAGATCTCATATAAGGCTGCCTTCATATATCTGACGGGATGACCTATGGTAGTTTTATGGTGTTAAAGATTTTTTTTCTCGATGAAGAGTGCTGTGGTACAATGAATAAACCATATTTTCTCCATAGGCTCTTTTATAATGTGCAGATTGTATTGTAGTGAAAGTTGTATAGTGGGAAAGGGACTGAGCTAAAAGTCAGGACTTCCTTGGTTCAATTCTCATTTCTGCATGTCGGATGCAGTCACCACACCTGTTCCTTGTTCAGCGTGATCAGAGGCAGGTCTTCTCTGAAGCAAGCACAGTCCAGGTCCACTTACTTGGTCCTCAGGAGCAATTAGGCCAGCCTAGAGCCTAGCCCTAAGAATTGACCTACGTTCCAGCTCTGTATATGCCTACTTTAGGCTGCCATAGCTAGACCATTCTCTCTGGCCTAAATCAGGATTGCACTGCTAATGTTTAAAATCTGAACTATGCAAAGTAGAAGCACAAATGTACAATGTAATAGGACCTTTGGCTGACTGCAGCTTAAATAGATTTAATTAAATTTAAATTAATTAAATCTAATTAAATTAATTAACCTATTTAGTTTGAATTCTAAATAGTTTTAGCCATGACATCTTTTCTGGTGGGTCCAAACAGATTGTCATTCAAAAAGTAGATCCCTGTAAAAATTGGAGAGCCACTGCTTTACATTATTTAGGATTTTACCATACTAGTCCTTTGAATCATTATTATGTGATCAGTTATCCATGATTATACCACATGTTTAATCATGATACATGTCTTTACAAGTAAACCATCAAGCCAGTGCAACCCAGCAGCCATCTATGGGGGTGTAAAAAGGTAATGGTGTCCCCTGCAAGTCATACTGCTAGTCGTGACAAACTATCGGGTGTGGTGCTCATTCCCATTTCTAGAGCAATAGATCCTGCATTGTCTGAAATGTGGCCTGCATCCACATGGAATGATGTTACCTTCCCACAAAGTGGTACCTATATACTATTTGCATTTCCATGCTTTCTAACTGCTAGGTTGGCAGGAGCTGACTAAGGACGGAAGCTCACCCCATCTTGTAGGACCTGGGTCTTGAACCCTGGCCTGCTGGTTAACAGGCACAATTTCTTAACCACCTGTGCCACCACAGCCCACCTATGGTGATGTACCAGGGACTTAATAAATGTATTTTTGTACTGCCTGCCTGGGATCCCATAAACAAGATGTTCTTGAGTTCCAAGCAGGCACCATCACTTGGCTTGGGGTCCCGTGTTTCATTTGGTAAATCACAAGTTGTTTCAGGCCTGTACTTGGAATGGATGGACCATACATAAAAAGTGATAGCCTACATGTTCTAACTCTTAAGGTTTTCAGAAAATAAAGATTTTATCATTTGTTTTGCACAGTATTTCATCCATCTTATGTGACCTATCTTATTTCTAGGCCACGATTGTACTGTCATGCCTGGCCTCCTTAAACGTTATTTCCACCAGTGTTTCCACATCGCTTGTCACTGCTACGTGGGTGAATATTTTGAGGAGCTTATTCTTTCAACCTTCAAAATTGCTTTGCTAATTTATCATGTCATTTGCACTGGTTAAGAAAAGGATTTTACTATGCCCTTTACTCCGTGTTCTCCGAGGCCTATGCTCAATGTAGCAGTGCTGAGCAATTGTGTAAAAATGTTCTTTGTTTTGTGCAGAGGTAAGAGCGTTCAAGTGATGGAATAGCTTTGGAAGACGAGCTCGGGCAAAGTGGGCCAATTAGGACTCTCTGGTTACATATCCCTGGAAACTCATTACTTCAGTTCCATTTAACAGATCCTTGGGTTGATACCAGCATATAAAGATGTCTCCCGTTGGATGCTGTTTCAGATTCCTTCGTTTACAGTGTTCTGGGCAATTTCTGAGTTCAGCCCAAGCTTGCTTATTGGCTGGATTGAGAGAATATCTAGGTGGTGTTATAATGAAAGCCTTCCAGGTAGAAGGAAGCTTGATGATGTCCTTCTTATTAAGCAGCTGCACTCCCAGCTGGCTCGTTTGTCACAAATGAAAATGATGCCTTTGGTTCTTTGTCTCTGCATTATGACCAAAATCAGAATCAGAATCACTTTCCGGGCATCACAAAAAGACAAATGTTGTTGGCTCCCTGAACTCTGGATCATAAAAGACCCGGATGCCATAATATACCATAATGACATATCTCTAATCAGACTATTCAGTGCTACCAAAGGATCTCTTAAAACTGAATCACAACTTGCTCATTTGAATTTAAATGCAGCCCTTCTTAGCAAATCACTCTGGAGTGAACATTCAGCAGATAGTAGAAACTATGTCAGAGTTTGAGAAAAGCACATGATAGGGCTGTCATTAACCCAAAATTTGTGAGACGGAAAAAAAAACTTTTGAGCAGTAAACCATTACTAATCATAACCAAATTAAGCCCCTTGAGTCTTATTGGTTTCAATCATGCTCAGCTTTCAGTTGAAACAAATGAAACTTTAGGGCTACAATACCATGCCCTCTTACTTAGAAGTCAGCCCCAGTGAACTCAGTGAGACTTCTGGGACAATGCGCATAGGACCAGGCTGTAAAACTGCAATTCAAATTATGGGCGCAATCCAAAGTAACTATGTGGAGTCCTTGCTCCGGTGTAATAACAATTTGCTCTGGATTGCAATATGAATTTCCCATAGGTTTTCACTAGGTAGTGCAGCAATTAAGGGTACACATAAAGTCTCTTACGTGCTCCCGTAGTTACTCTGGATTGTAGGGTAAGTTTCATAAAACTTATACCCACTGAATTAATGAGACTTTGAATGAATATGATTTATGTTGCATAAATGCTTCACTTTGGCTGCACGTGGCTTTTTGCCTATGATCATGTGAGACAGAAATATGGGTGCAAGGTCCACTTTTATTACCCATTAAATACAAAAGGGGAAACATGAGATCTGCAGCAATGAAGAAAGGACAGACTGTCGTGCAAAGACCACTTGCTGAAGGGGAGTCATATGGTAGTCACACTCGTAAGAACATAAGAAGAGCCTCCACTGGAGCAGGCTAAAGGCCCATCTAGATCAGCTTCTTGTATCACACAGTGGCCCAGCAGATGCTTCAGGGAGCACACAACACACCTGCATCCAGGTGCCCCCCCCCCCCCGCATCTGGCATTTTGAGGTTGTACACCTCTACACGCACCCCTCATGCCTTGTATCCCATGATGGTCCTTTCATCTAGGAGTTTGTCCAATCCCTTCTTAAAGGCATTGAGGCTAGAAGCCATCACCATATCCTGTGACAGGGAGTGGTGGGCATTCTCAGCCATGACCCTCTAAGGAACATGAAAATTTATAACAGTCAGAGTGCGATCTTAGGCCGGCACAACTCACCCATGTGGTGGTGTGGGGAGGCTGGTGCATGTCTGTGCACTGGCCTAACCCCTCCAGGAGTGGCACAGAAGTGCCTTGCAGCACTTTTGCGAAATGCTCAGGCTACTTCAGGACTTATGTTGGGATTTATGCCAGCCTAACTGGGGATTAGGATTACAGCCTCAGTCCCTGCCAAGCGTACGCCAAGCCAGGAATCATTTCCATGCGGACCAAGTGAAACAAGTCAGGCTCTACCCAACCAACATCTAACGCCATTGAGTGACGGAAAGAACACACCAAGAGAATTCCTGGTGTACACCAACAGCCACTTCAAACCTTAATGACTACACTAACCTGCAAAACATAGTGACTGAGAAAGTAAAGAAAGGATGAAAGAAGTTCCAGCCTCACACACAGATTTGGTAAGCAGAAAAACTGCATGCCACCAACCAAGCAAGAAAACAGAAAATTTCCTGCCTGGCCTAAATAGCAAGCAGCTAGGCCCAGACAGAAACAACAAGAAGGTGGGTTGGGAACAGGAAAAATATTTCCATTAATTGCATGCCAGAGGCAGGATCAATACAGATAGTTTAGGTCAGAGGCATTCCTGATCTGGGCACCACCCAGGGTGGTGGTTACCTGAAAGAGCTTTGAATCCTAGAAGTTTTCATTCATTCATTCATTCATTCATTCATTGGATTTATACCCTGCCTTTATCATGCCAACACAAATGCCCAACAAGGCTTTCAGAGTTATTGTTTTGTCCTTTTTATCATGTCACTCTGACCTTCCAGGCTATTGCATGCATTATATATGATATCCTGCTTTTGGATCACCTCCATTTGGTTATCTTCCAACCCCTACCCCCTGTTTCCTTCCTAATCTTGCTTGTCAGCTAGACAGTGGGTGTGAAAGGTGGCCAGGCCTAGAGCAGGCCAGATATCGCAAACAACATGATGTGGTGTGTCTCTCCTCTCTGAGGCTGGCTGGCCTCCAATATCACCTTGTGATGCCACTTTGTTAGATGCCAACAACAATTGTGCAGCCAACAACAAGTGAGCAGAAAAAAAGTGCAATGGTGAGAACGCCATTTTTGCATAGGAAGTGGTGACAATCAGGAGGATCATGGTGCATATTCCAGGTTCATAACAAAAGCAAGACAGTTATCAATGACCAATTTATAATATCAAGGCAAGTGCTGTTTTCTTTAGCCTTCCTTTGCTGTCTTGAGAGCAACTTAAAACCCAAGCTTTGTTCTACCTTATCACACAGCTTTGTATTTCACTGGGGAGATCAACAATCTCTATTCTGCCAAGGGATATGTGTGTGGCTGATTATTTCCAACTCTTCCAGCAGAGCTGATTTATACAAAGCCGGAAACTTTTTGTAGCAAAATGTTCATTTGTGCCATCTATTGTGAGTACATTCCATTCGCTTTCTTTAGTGTTTCTTTTGAATATCGGTCAATATATGTGGCAGCCAGTAACCATCGGACTCTGTAAAGCTGTTTTCTCTATTATGCCTCTTCCTTTCAATACCTAAAGCTTGGTGCTTCCTCCATTCCTTGTTACATATAATTTCCAATATACAGTATATATTTTAAGAGCCCCTTTAAAAATGGCCATTTCCTTTGCTATTCCACCCTTTCATAATTTCCAGGAATAAAACACGCATTTATCTTATTTTGCAAATGTAACCTTAAAGAAATATATTTAGATTTGATCTTGCTGACTTGGAAACAAGCTTACTGAGAGGGGATGACTCTTCAAAGATGTGAGTGGACAGAAGCCTCGATAGTGATATAAAAATAACACTTGCACCAAATATCTGACTAGATGCAAGTAATCTGTGATTAAGGGTGCAATCCTTACTCCCAGTTAGGCTGGCACAAACCCTTGCACAAGTCCTTTTCTTTGCTGGGGGGGGGGGGGTGTCACAAAAGTGCTGTAATCTATCCACTGTCTATCTACAGTATTTATATACCACTTTTCAACTAATAAGTTCAAGAAAATGAAAAAGTTTACAAGAAAATGAAAAAATTAATAGCTAATTGATATCTAATGGGTCACTTCCGTGCCACTTGTGGCATGGGAGACTAGGGTTAGGCTAGCTGAATGCTGTCAAGATTTGAGGCCATACTGAGTCTTGAACTAGTAATCCAAGGCATGAAGCAACTGATACACCTGTGTGCCATTACCCAGTTTTGATCAAAGGAAGTACCTGCAAGAGGACTATTTGCAGCCACTAAGGAGGATTCTACATCAATGGGCAAGGTGGATGAAGTGAAACTCTCTACCAAACCGTTATACAAGCTTCCAGGTTAGGCTTAACAATGTTCCAAGTCAGTGGTCTCCAAACATTTTGGCCAAATGGCCACATCAAATATCTGGAATGTTGTTGAGGGCTGAAAAAAAATTAAATATAAAATTTAAATAAATAATTAGAGATGGAAGTCTAATGCTGAGGCTCTCTAAACACCTTCTGAATGCAAATAAAGCACAACTCTGGTTGTGTTTTGTTGAGAGGACCAGAAGCTCTCAGTGACTTGCTCAGTGACTTGCTCAGGACCAAAGACTTGCTGAGAGTCAGATATAGGCCTGCCGTGGGCCACATCTGGCTCTCCGTCCTAGGTTGGGTTTGGAGAGCCCTGTTCTAAGTACCGTAATTAGGAGATCTGTGCTTGTTGCTTCTGGACTGTCTCTGCCTTGCTTCCTGTCTGCCTGCTGGTGCTTTGAAATGTGACATTTTGTGAGGTGAAGATATACTAACTTTACATTCTAATTAAGTTGCTTCACGGCAGTATTATAATGAGGAGAAAACTCATTTCTTGCTATCCCTTCATATGCAAATGTAGAGAGGCCCAGAAGGAGTGACAAGAGGCAGGAAGACAAAAAGCAGGCAGTTGCAGGAACAGAATGCAGTTAAGGGCATCTCCGAGAAACTGGGTTGCATGCACTGAGCGAGCATTTGAAACTAACATTACCCTCAGGAGGCCAGACTTTATTCTGTCACAGTGCTAGGAAAGGATGCATCTACATTATAATTGCACAAATCATACCTCTGAAAATATATATGGAATATGGATTTTAGCCATATGGCTTTTATTCATGTTGATGTCTAATATCTAAAAAGCAGGCCTCTGTCAGTCTTGAAAGACTATGGTATCGTGCTCAGCGCTGAATACACTGCATGCAAAGCATGAAAGCCTGGGTTAGATTGTTATGGAGGATAGTCTGTTACCCAAGCAGCAAATCCCCCCTCTCCACGCTACTGAATTAGTCCAATGGAAAGGCAGAGCCAATACGATTGGATCCAGCTACGTCGCAGAGCTGGGCTAAGGACAGGAGCTCACCCTGTCTTGTGGGACCGACCCAGGTCTCGAACCCTGGCCTGCTGGTTAACAGGCACAGTGTCTTAGCCACTTGCCCAGCTCGGCCCCACAAGATAGGGTGAGCTCCTGTCCTTAGCCCAGCTCTGCGACACCAGCTGGATCCAATCGCATTGGCTCTGTCTTTCCATTGGACTAATTCAGTAGCGTGGAGAGGGGGGATTTGCTGCTTGGGTAACTGCCTATCCTCCATAACAATCTAACCCAGGCTTTCGTGCTTCGCATGCAGCATATGCAGCGCTGAGCAGGATATGATAGTCTTTCAAGACTGACGGCCTGCTTTTTTGTCTAATATCTACCCCCAATATATTTCAGTAATTTCTAATTTGAAACTACCATAATTCGTGGTTTCTAATTTGAAATTTCAGCAGCATCTAAAAGTTTGTATATCCTTTTGGTATAAGGCTAGCCAAGCAATCACATGTAGATTTATTATGAATTTACTTTTAAAGGAATGCGCAGTAAAATATAATTATACACCTGCTAATTCCAAGGGTTATAACCCTTTTATTATAAAGTGTTAAATGCTTTTTAAAAAATGATTTTATATTTTATTCAAGAAAATTAATAACCTGTGTTCTTGATAAATTTGCTTTATTATTATTTTTAAATAGGCACATGCTTGCAATAGCTACAAAAGATTCTGATTTGTGTTTTTGGATGTTATTGATGTTGGGGCCCTTTTACAGTATGGTTCTTTATATAAATAAAAATTTTCCTTGCTCAATATATTGAAATATGTTGGGAAGTGTGTTAAATTATACTTGCATCCCTCTGATTGCCAGTGATAGATATTTGCACTAGAGTTAGGGATGGTTGTGTAATGTATTTGAACAATTTATTAGTCTATTTATATTTGCTGTGTTTTACGTTATTTGTGTAAACTTATCTTTATGAACAATATTTCTATACCACTTTTCAGCAAGAGTAGTTCACAAAGTGGTTTATGTGGTCAAATAAATCAGTAAATGGTTCCTTTGCTCCGAAGACACAGATGAGATGAGACACCAGCAAAAGCCATGGTGGGGTGGAGGGACACTTTGGGCACAATCCTAAGCAATTTAGGTCAGCACAACTCACCTGTCTCCATTGGTAGTCTCCCCATAGTGCCATAGTGCCATGGGGAGATTGATATATATCCGCGTGCTGGTTTAACCCCAAGGAGTGGTGCAGAAGTGCCTTATAGCACTTTTGTGACAACCCTAGGCCAGCACAGGACTTTTACCAGCCAACCAGGAGTTAGGATTGCACTTTTGACTCTTGCTAGATATGAGAGGATGTCATTTGAAACTGGCCATTTGTCCAGTTAGCAAAGGTAGATAATTGCGTAGCAAAGCCTTACAAAAGCCTCCTTTCTTTCCATCTTAATTGTTCCACCTTCATTCTTATTTCAACTGGCCTCAGCTTGAAATTTTGCAGAGAAAAAGGTCTATCTGCTGCTAGTGTCTATAGCAGGGGGTCACCAGACTTTTAACTTCAGGGCTCCTGGATCTTTAACAAGTGTGTAGAACAAATTACAGCTTGCGTTCTGTGAGATGAGAAGCTGCACCTGCCGAATTTCCTGCCTTTAAAGGTCCAGGAGCCCCAAGGTTAAAAGTTTGGAGACCCCTGGTCTATAGCATCCTCACTCGTTGGGCTTCATAAGGAGTTTTCTTAAGTGAATATGAACTCACTTTCCTCAGCTGCTATGGCATATGATGGGCAGTGGCAGAGAGACAAAAGACACAGCATATTGACAACCTCAAATTCTTATCTGGTTGCTGCTCTTTCAATATTCCCATGGATACTGGGAGATTTATTGAGAATGGCTGTGCCACCATTGCTTTGCCAGGACCGGCTTGGCATTCATCGCTGGTCATCCTCATATCAGTTTTCCACTCATAAGGTGCTGTGAGGATTGATATTGAGGTAGTATCTGAATAGGACTGAGACAAAAGTATACTTTACCTTTATTTTCATCTCCCCATGGCTTCTTCTGAAATTGGATTTTACATAAATGCTTTTTCTCATTTCTTCCTTTATTACTGTTATACATATTGTTTTTTTTTAATGTTTTATGGTTTTATTGTATGTTTTTTTCTTCTCCATCACTGTGAAAGACATTACTGGGAGAAAGGTGGACATAAATTAATTAAATAAACAGCAATAACTATAAGTAAATTCAGTGGACTGTTGTTTTCTCAACAAATGCATGTGCCAACTTTATGGCTTGCAGAAACTTGTCTGTCTTAACAATTATTCCAAAACTTCTGAAAACAGAACTTGAGCTGAAAGGCGGTGGTGTTGTGCCATTTCTGTGTGCAACCAGTCAGCTTTCTTTGTGCCACTGAATACTTGCACATCTATCATTAGGTTAAGAATGACACTGCTGACCTTTACCATATGTCTTTTTCATTTATGTACTAATATCATAGCCAGGCTGTCATCTTTGAAGAAAGCTGGATACAAAATGCCTCATAGTATGAAACCATCTTCAAATCTGGCCCACTACAAGTTTTGCATTTTAACAGCACAACGCTATACATCTTCTCCAGCATTAGTCCCATTTGATAACAGAGTCCATATGGATACCCACAGGTTACACTGCCACAAATCCCCCACACTGGACTATGTGTTGTGAATTTGCCATAAAGTACATTAATGACAATTCATGAACTGGATAGGCTGGCACAAGGATATGTGTTGGCCTCACAGTGCCAGATACAGTGGTGGAGGGATTCATACATGAGTTGCTAAGTGATAGTCCTCACATGTGAATTTGCCCAATGAGGTTTTTATGACTTTTTCAGTGGCCAATGATGCTTTCATTATTTCTATCATCTTCTTCCTAACAATATCCCCAGAAATATGATTTATGTACCATGCATTGCTTATGTGCATATTACAAATTTGGTATACAGTATACTCTTTCTACCCATCCAGCACTCAGCTGAGATGTTGTCATGATTTGAATGTCTTCATTTAATCTTTTCCTACCAGACCATTTTATTTTATTCATTTTACTTTTCACATCTGGTACATTATTCAAATTGAGTTCTTATCTATCACCATAATGCATCTTCTTGTTTAGTTTACAACAGTTATTTTGACCCATCCTTATTATCAAACAACCGTTCTGGACCACTTGCCAAATTTCATTTCCATTCATACTTCTATCTTAACCTGTACAAACACATAACATTCTTTTCAATGTCCACATCATTGCTGAAATAATGTGTCTGAAACACTTGGCATTCTATACTTTAAAGAGCTGTACAAATGTTAGTAATGATAATATATTTTCAGGAAATGAAATACATTGGTTGGTTATCAGGGTTGATTCAGTCCACTCAATCCAAATGTCCAGGAACTGTGATATACCATACAATCCAGAGTAACTACGGGAGCACGTAAGAGACATTAGTGTACCCATAGTTACTGCACCACCTAGTGAAAACCTATGGGAAATTCATATTATATTCCAGAGCAAATTGTTCTTACAACGGAGCAAGGACTCCCCATATTTACTCTGGATTGTGCCCATACAGTATATTGCTTCTTTCTATGTCTAACATTTGAATCATTTTATGGTATACATTTCTGCCTATAATCTTATGTAATGCATGCCTTTTATTGTTTAATAGTCCAATTTATTAATCTTTTAGCAATGTTTAAGTTATGTTCATAGTATTCTTTTAACAGCCAATCCTCTCCAACTCCTACTTTACATTTTTATGAAGTTATTTTAATGACCTTCTCTTAAAGATCTTAGCTTCTTGAATATTAGCATCTATAAATCCCATATTAATCCATTATACAGCATGTTTCACTTTAAGAGTGTGTTTCCCTTTAATGGCTCTTCTATAGTTTCATTATTTCGATGTATGTATTTATAGATATGCCACTCCATAAAGATTTGAGTATCCTTGAAAAAGTCTTACTATGGCAATGCTTAGATAAACCGCCGTATTTATCATGAAACAAGTTTGCTTTCTAAAAATGAAGTGATTTCATAGAGCTGAAAAATGCTGAACTTCTTATTGATTGATGTAGATTCTAAAAATACACTTTTCCTCTTAAATATGTCAAACCTTGAAAGGCTGGAAAGAATCTAAGGAGAAACATGCGACAAACACAGTTTTTGAGTGACTGGCATTTTAAAATATATTTTGGTCCTCAATTATGACTGAGTTCCCACAATATTTTAATCTTCTTAGTAAAGCAATAGCCCAGTCCTAACCAAAATTTTCAGCACTGATGTATCCACAATGCAACCGCAAGGCAAAGGAACAAATTCTCCCTTACATTGTGGTGGCCTTTGTAACTGCAGAATATGATTTCTGCAGAATTTAGCGTGGACCTTTGCTGCAATCCTAATCTCCAGTTAGGCAGACCTAAAGCCACAGCATAAGTGCTGTACTGATCTGAGTGTCACAAAAATGCCACAAGCCACTCATGGGGGAGGTTTAGGCCTGTGCACAGACATGCCCTTGCCTCCCTACATCACCATGGGACCAGCTAGCACAACTGATGAGTTGTGCCAACCTAGGTTAGGATTCCACCCCTTGTTAGTATGGCTGCATCAATGCTAGAAAAGTTGTTAGGAGGGGCTGCAAGTCACACTGATGTCAATGACAAATGCCATTTTTTAAAAAAAACCAACAATCTGAATTAATTGCAATCTCATATTAATTGGTATTAGTTCTAGGATGGTCATCCTCCTCCTTTTCCAGAAAAATACTGTATATTGCTGTAAGAAATGAAAATCCTTTGTTTATCAGCCATCTATTTGCCAATCATAGAATCTGAGAATCAGTGATTGCATAAAGGGGGAGGGAAAATGTGACTAAGACCTCCCTGCCTGTTCATATCCATACATTTATAATAATATCTGCATATACTGTCGTGTGCATAGATGCAACCCTGACATTTTTTTATACTAAAAAAAGGAAGAACCCTTCTGGATCAGTCCAAAGGCCTATCTAGCCCAGCTTCCCACATCTTACAGAGATCCATCAAATGCCTAAGGAAGCACACAAGACCACAAAAGATATGGCAGGTATCCCCTAATGCAGGAGTGTCTAAACCCTGGACTTGGGGCCAGATGTGGCCTGCAGCAACCCTCAATGTGGCCCGTGGTAAGACCCCTCCGGCTGCAACCCTCAAGACACAGTCCTGGGAGAAAGAACCATTGAACACAATGATGGGGTTTACTTTTGAGTAGACATGTTTAGGATTGTACTCTCTATCTGACCCACAGACCAGCCTTGTAGTGCATCTAATATACTCTTTTATTTAAATTTATTCAGATTTGTAATGTAAATCATTTTCTGGCCCCTGAAACCATGTCAGAGAGATGATGTGGCCCTTCTGCTAAAAGGTTTGGACACCCCAACCCTAATGTCATTGGAACATATGTAGCTGGGAGACAGCTACAGGATGTACCATCCCCCTACCCCCCATCACCAATACAGATCCCAGTATTGATCCTCAGTGGGAGAGAATATGGTTTGCATGCAGAATATCTTATTCCATATTCTGGCATCTCCCTATATAAGGTCTCAGAAAGTAGGGTGGGGAAAGAACACTGGGTTTACTCATACATTAGCACAAACCCACAACTTCAAATATTTCTGTATTGATTTTTCCCTTTCAGCTTTCCAGTACACATGTATGTATGTATGTATGTAATTCAATTTATATCCCACCTTTCTTCCTTAAAAAAGGAAACCCAAGGCGGCTACCCTATGCTACAGTTTCCTTATTGTCAACCATGTCCTTGATAGGAAAAAATACATACTGGTATTTACATTGTTATGGGCAAGACATAACTGAATTCCTCATTTACATATGTTACCTTATTAGACTGCTCTGTGGAGCTTGTCACCTTCAACCTTCCTCATGTATACCAGCGCTATCCTTAATTTATCCTTATGATGCATTTGGGAGACAGCTGCTCTTAAATGCAGCACCTTGCAAGGTGAAGATGCACTGCCTCTACATTCCGATTATGTAGCTACACTGCAGTATTATGATGGGGAGAGAAGTCATTATGGCTACAATCCTAAGAGCACTTTCCTGGGAGTAAGCCTCATTGAATTCAATGGAACTTTTTTCTTTCTTTTTTCAATTTTTATAAAGATTTTATTAATTTTCAGATACAGGAAAAGGGAAGAATAGGAACACCAAAGAAGGGAGGCAGTAAACACAGGTACACACAATAGATCCTCCATAGTACAACACATATTATCTTCTCTTTAGCCAGAACTTCTTCTCACTGATCAACATTCCATCAGCTTATAATCATCATATTATCTGTACGTAGCATTTCTTTAAATTCATACCTAACACATTCGAAAATATCTTCCAACTTCTGTGTGCAATGGTTCTTACTTCCATGAAAGTGTCTTTAGGATTGCAGCCTAACCCTACAATCCAGAGTAACTACGGGAGCACGTAAGAGACATTACGTGTACCCATAGTTATTGCACCAGCTAATGAAAACCTATAGGAAATTCATATTGCAGTCCAGAGCAAATTGTTCTTACACCGGAGCAAGGACTCCCTGTAGTTACTCTGGATTGCGCCCTAAGTCTTTCTTACCTAATCCTATCTTCTATATAATCAAAAATATTCTTCATATAATTAAACCAAACTGGTTTAATTATTATATCTGGATCTTTAGAGCATAAGCTTATCATGGGGTCATCTTTATTCTTCTATCAGTTCACTCCCACTTCCAGACTTTCATTCACAATAATTAATTATTATATCTTCCGCATTTTATTATGTTATCTTCCGCATATAGTCTCTCATTTCTTCTTATGGTTATTCAAAAGTTCTTCATTCCCACTTCCTAGCCTTCATTATCCACTCCACATTTTACATTTTGTTTACCTGTCCTTGGGCTGTGAAAACGAAAGTGCAAATGAAAAACACCAATACATGAGACATGGGCCTATATCCGAAAGTGAAAGTAAGTCCCTTGCTCTGGAGCAGTTAAGATGACTTTCCATAAAATAACACTAGTGACGTAACTGCATGGACCTGTAACTGCTATGGATTTTGCCCTTATAATCTCCTATATCTTCTAATGATTCCATAAAAACATCAGCCTGCAATCTAAAATCAGTCTTACTGTGGCCGCTTCTCTTTACTGTGGAATTTCTTTATAAACATAGGGCGCAATCCAGAGTAACTACGGGGAGTCCTTGCTCCGGTATAAGAACAATTTGCTCGGGATTCCAACATGAATTTCCAATAGGTTTTCACTAGGAGGTGTAGTAACTACGGGTACACGTAATGTGTCTTACGTGCTCCTGTAGTTACTCTGGATTTGGGGGTTGTCCCATATGGTCCCTCTTGCAGAAACCACCCTCCATTATTCTATCCGGCTTCATGACGCACTCGATGATCTGAGGAATCCAAAACAAAAAAAATTATATCTTAAATTTATGATCCAACATCAATTGATCTTCCAATTCAAATTCAAGTTCTTATCCAACTTAAGTTCCAAAATCCAATTCCTGATATTTATTTTACTTTGACAATTAAAAAGGGAGAAAAACAAAAACCCTGGTTTTCATAATTGATGCTGAAGTTAGTCACCTCATAAATCTTCATTTACGGTCTGTTGCGATAAGGCTTTTTAACGGATTTTTTCCATTATTGATAGTTGTCCATCCCACGGCTCACCATTAGCCATCAAAATGTTATCTAATTCCTGCTGCAGATCTTTAACATAAATCAGCTTCTAATTGCCATTAAATTCATTAAATTGAGTCCATACCTTTTCTCATGGTGTTAACAGTGATGGGATTCAAAGAAATTAACAATCAGTTCTATGCCCATCTGGCAGCCACTTTTAAAAGGCTATTTTTAAGCTTTATATGTCCTATCTCTTGTTAAAAACCAGTTCTATAGAGTAGGTGTGAACCTGCTGGAGCCCACCACTTGGTGTTAGGATGGGTCTGTCAACATTTTAGTTGTCAGCTTCTTTATTCTTCTTATAAGTTCAGTTGTAAATCTTTTTGGATGCACAAACGAAAGGGAGGGGAAGGAATCTGGGCACAGCTGCTCACCATTCCGGTGCTATGATGCTCTCATGCACTGAGCTAGGGCTGTTATCAGTGGCTGGGGTTTGTTCCAGCTGCATCACAGAGTTGGGCTAGGGACAGGAGCTCACCCTGTCTTGTGGGGACCCGGGTCTTGAACCCTGCCCTGCTGGTTAACAGGCACAGTGTCTTAACCACTTGCACCACCCACAGCATATACTTGCGCTAAACATATATGTTTTTGTCTCTGTTTTTTGCTGCAATTCAAAAGACACTTCCCTGGGAGTAAGACCCAGTGAACACAATGAGGCTTACTTTTGAGTAGACATGGTCTTCTACAAAATACATTCTTGCATAGCTAAAAAAACTTATGGGACAATTATTTAGATAATGCTGGACAGTGAACCTTACCAGATTTCATTGTGAAACAATGTGATGTAATGAGCACAAATGTCTACTTTTCTGTGGCTGGGGAGGTTTTTTTTTGGGGGGGGGGGCAGCAGTCCCAACCACTCGTTGTGCCTTTGTAAACCAATATACAGCTAAATAGGAGTGAGCTGGTCCCATGAATAAAGCATCCGGAGACACTCTTTTTCTCTGTCCCTTTTTCAACACAAGAAATGGAAGGAGAAGCGGAGGAGGTGAGTAGCTGACAGAGGTGAGCATTCCCTGTCAAATCTGCCTGGAGCAACTTACTGTAGTGGAAATGTGCAAGATGCCTCAAGCAGATAGCTTATGATGTCAGCCCCTTGCTCTGACAGGTCTGGAAGGCACGGGGTTGAACACCAGGGCTTTAGATTGCAGTGAGTGTGCTGCCCATCTGCAGCCACTTGGAGACAGCTGGTCCTCAGGGTTAAAAGCAGCATTATTTTATGTGGGGGTGGTGGAGGATTAGGAATGTATTTTCCCTTACCTTCCCATAACCATCCCATTTTGTCCTTGATCAACGGGTGCTTGCTCTTTAGCCGGTATAGGTTTGAGGATAGTTAGGGGGTATTTTCAGGAGATAAGGAAGGGGACATTATACTGACATACCCTACAATCCACAGTAACTGCGGGTGCACGTAAGAGACATTACGTGTACCCGTAGTTACTGCACCACTTAGTGAAAACCTATGGGAAATTCATTTTGCAATCCAGAGCAAATTGTTCTTACGCTGGAGCAAGGACTTCCCATAGTTACTCTGGATTGCACCCAACGTCACATGCACCAGAAAGAAGCACCATATGCTGCTTCTTCTCTCATTTCTGCCCTATTTAGCCCCCCCCCCCCAGCAGCCCATTCAGCCCACCATCACCTCTGTGAGTGGGCCTTCCTCTTGCTGCTGCCAGGCATGAGACTTCCACTGTCTCTCTCCTGGCCACAAGTGCATGGCTCCATTTTCTGCATAGGATTGGACCATAAATCTTTTTCAGCTTGAAAAAAGAAGAAAAAGATTTCCTTGATGGGGATGAGTAGCACACTATTTTCAAAATACTTTTGGAAACAACCAATAAATTAAAAGCTCTTCCATTTAAAAACGTGCACTGGAAATTTATTCTTATGGTACATATGTGGGTCAGCTGAAATGCAGCATGAATAAACATTATATATCTATAAACATTGGGCGCAATCCAGAGTAACTACGGGCAGTCCTTGCTCCGGTGTAAGAACAATTTACTCTGGATTGCAATATGAATTTCCCATAGATTTGCACCAGGTGGTGCCATAACTATGGGTACAAGTAATGTCGCTTACATAATGTCCCATAATTACTCTGGATTGTAGGGATTATCTATCTATCTATCTATCTATCTATCTATCTATCTATCTATCTATCTATCTATCTATCTATCTATCTGATTTGCACCCCGCCTTTCTCCCACAGAAGGGGATCCAAGGTGGCTAACAACAATGCTAAAAACAATAAAACACATATGGCAGTTAAAAACATTTTAAAAGCATTTTTAAAATATTCTAGACCATAAAATCAGATAAAATCAATTCAAACCATGATAATAACCTGGCATCAATTGAAGACTCCTCTAAATAAATCTGCTGGCATGTCTGGATCAGAACTGGAAAGCCAGGTAGGTTTGGGACCTAAGATGCAGTAAGTAGATGTGGGACACCTGTTTTCAAAGAGAGCAAAAAAGGTTTGAAATATGCAGTGATGCAACATCTTCCTGGCTACTGATCTATCACCATGAAAATTGGCACCCATGTTTATGACACAGTGTTCTGCCTGAAATTTTTACATCAGCTCAGTCCCCGCATTTCATTTTGGGAGAGGCAAGAAACGCACACTACTTTGCAAGGTGATGTCTTGACATTGACAAATGAGATGTCAGAATGAAAGTATGGTAGTTGTGCAGATTCTAGACTTTTATCATGTTCAGGTTTCAAGTTTGTTCAATCCTCACACCTCTTTCCAAGGAGCCAGGAAAATGTAGCATAATGTATCTTTTTGAAGCAATCAGAAACCATAAGATAATTTGGTATGAATGTTCAAGGTACAGTGGTGCCTCACTTAAAGAGCTTAATTCATTGCAGAGGCATGCTCTTAAATGAAACACCCTTTAAGTGAAGCGGATTTTCCCATAGGAAATAATGGAAACTCAGACGATTGGTTCCACAACCCCAAAAATATTCATATAAAAATATCAACTGGATGTAAAAATGATGGCAAAACACTGGAATTGAATTCAAAACATGCATTCAATGTGCATGATCCTATGAAGTGTATTGAGGCTGCAGTTCTAAAGACACTTTCCTGGGAGTAAGCCCCATTTAACACAATGGGGCTTACTCCTGGGTAGACATGGTTAAGAAGCTCCAATCAAAGACACTTTCCTGGGAGTAAGACCATTTAACACAATGGGGCTTTCTTCTGAGTAGACATAGTTAGGAGACTGCAATCAAAGACACTTTCCTGGGAGGTTTACCTGGGCTGCTGCTGGAGGTTCAAGGTGGTCAGTAGGAGCACTTGGGAGCAGTTAGAGGTAGCAGCGCTGGCCGGCAGCCCTTTTAAAGAGCCTCCATGCGGAGCGTCCAAGGGTGCTGTGGGTGGTGCAAGTGGTTAAGACACTGTGCCTGTTATCCAGCAGGCCAGGGTTTGAGACCCGGGTCAGCCCCACAAGAGAGGGTGAGCTCCTGTCCTTAGCCCAGCTCTGCGAAGCCAGCTGGATCCAATCGTATTGGCTCTGCCTTTCCATTGGACTAATTCAGTGGCATGGAGAGGGGGGATTTGCTGCTTAGGTAACAGCTTATCCTCCATAACAATCTAACCCAGGCTTTCGTGCTTCGCATGCTGTGTATGCAGCGCCGAACACGATACCATAGTCTTTCAAGACTGACGGAGGCCTGCTTTATGCAGAGCATCAGGGCTGCATAGCATGCGTGCCTATAGCGCGCTTGCTTGTTAAGTGAAGCAGAACTTGTTATGTGAAGCAAGAACTTTTTGCTTGTTATGTGAAATGCTTGTTAAGCAAGGTGCTTGTTAAGCGAGGTACCACTGTATAAATATAAGTTAAGGGAACACCAGCCCAGTCAAGTGAAAATGAAAGAAGATACACTATAGTGTGGAAATGCTCCTGATGAAAGTTGGTGTATGTATTCCAGAAATAATTCTCCATTCCAAGTTCCATTCCAACTAGTCATTCAGAACATTTTTCTGTAAAATATTTGTAAAGTGAGGCTTCTCAAGCCCTGTGGTTTCTTAATAATGTTGTGTTTGTAAATTAGTAAAACTCAGCAGATGAAGAGAGTGGCAGTGCCCACAAAAATGGAAGGACCTGGAGGAGCAAAAGGTATTTTGGGAAGGAGAATGTATTTTGTCCTATATGTGATGTGTGAGTTTAGAGGGTCAAGCTGGGGTCCGGGAAGGAAAGCTTGGCTTGGGCAAATAGCTTTCTTTCAGCCTAACTTACTTCTCAAGGTGGTTGTGAGAATAAAATTAAAAGGGGGAAGAAGCCATGCATACTACCCTTAACTCTGGATCTAAAATATTTGTAAAGTGAGGCTTCTCAAACACTGTGCTTTACTAGTGATTTTGTGTTTGAGAGGTTCAGCAGGTGAAGAGAGTGAATGAAAGAAAGGCAAGATATAAATGCAGGAAAAACATGAGCTTCTATCTGAAAAATAATGATCATGTTAATACTTTTCTGTGAAATTTTATTCCTTTTGATGCAGTTATCTTTCAAGTAAGCATATCTAGGAATTATGCCGAAGTAGTTGCAACATCCAATTTGTGGTTATTCAGGTTTAAGAAGAGAGTATAGGTGGGAGAACAAACTCATGGTGGTGGTGGCTCTCTTTTTCACTTTGGTGCCACTTATGGGACATGTCTGTCATTGCAATACTCTGACAATAGGTATACACCCAAGAGTTTGGGGCTCTTCAGTCTAGGTGCCTGGAAGGCACGAATGAGACAGGCAGCACAATCCAGAGCAACTAATCTGTCCACATAAGAGCCCTTGGGTTACCCTATCTATCACTAGGGTGGAGCAACTGCAAGATGCTCCAGCCCAGTTACTCTGGAAGAGGCTTAGGGCAGAGCAAGGCAACATAGGGTGCCCTAAGAGAGGTGGACCTGCTCTGCCCTAACTGGGGCAGCCTAAGCAGCCCAGGAGAGGCAAGTTGAGGGCAAGTTTAGCATTGCCTAGGGCAGAGCAGTTACTCTGAATCCAAAGCCTGTTTCAAGGCAGAAATGCCCTCTTCCAGTTCCTCAGAGATATATCACCTCAGGAGCAGGTATAGTAATGAGTAGACCCATAGGGGTCCATGATAAGGCCCGAGTAAGAATGGTGGTGTTGACCAAAAATCTGAGTTCTTGGCCAGCCTAGCTGCAACCCCTGCCTCTCATCCTCAGGATATGGCACAACTATGGCAGCCCACTAACCTCAGGATACAGCAGGCCACTCCAAGCATCCATCTTGCACTAGAAGAACTGCAGCTGTAACTGGTTGTCAGGAACTGCTGGGCTTCCTTATAATGTAGGCACCACAGCTGTTCCTTCTTCAGTGTGATCTGAGGGGGGTCTACTCAGGAGCAAGCCCTCCCCAGCTGTCACTGACTTAGCATGCTCTGGAGCAATTAGGGCAGCCCAGGCTTCCTGACTCTCTGGATGCAGCATAACTTTCTGCTCTGGATACAGAATAGTTAGGAGAGAGCAGTTAGGGCAGAGCAGGTTGAACTTGCTCTGGGTTGTGCCCATAACTATTTATCCCTTACATAAATAAGTCTGTGGAACACCAAAGTATGTGGTGGTTATATCTAACCTAGATGCCTTTCAAAGGGGATATGACAGATTTATGGAAGAAGAGTTCATCACAAGTTACAAGTCACAGTGACTGTATGTAACCTCTGTGTTTTAGAAAGTAGCCTATCTCAGGATACCTGGTGCAAGGGAGCAGCAAGAGGATGAAGGTGTCTTCTTGTGGCTCCCCCAGGCATCTGGTGGGCAGCTGTGAGATACAGGAAGCTGGACTTGATGAGTCTTTGACCCCATCCAGCAGGGAACTTCATATGGTTTTATAAGCTGCTCTGGAACACCAGGAAGGGAGACACTTACAGGGGTGAAGCGCCCATGCTGGAAAGCAGGACCGCCAACATCAAGACATGGGATGGTACAGGGCTCCAGAATTCACCTAGAATCCAGAATCTCACCTAGAATTTAAATTAACTGCATGAAATCATATGTGTAGGTGTGTGTGTATGTGTTTAATTTAAACACTATATTAGGTAAAGGTGTCCCCATAAGTTTTACTGTTAGTGGTGACCAATTGTAGTTTCCAGGCCGAATAGCCAGTGTTGTCCAAAGACACTTTTGTGGTCATGTGGTCATGTCTATACATCAAGGTGCACATAATGCTGTTACCTTCCCATTGAGGTGGTACCTATTTATCTACTTACATTCATTTTGAACTAATGGGTTGTCAGGAGCTGGGCAAGGGAGCTCAATTCGTCTTGAGGCACTCGTTTCTCAAACCCAGGCCTGCTGGTTGACTGGCATCACTGAGTTGCTATAGCCTGCAATCAGTTGCAATCCTATAGACATTTTAGTAGGAATAAGAGCCATTGAACTTCATGGGGCTTACTTTGGAGTAGACATTGTTAGGATTGTGCTCTATATTACTAAGCACAGGCATCCAGCACTCATTGTACAGGTTAGGGACTGAAGCACCATTCAAAAGTGAAAACCATTGAAAAGTGAAAGCTGGTCTTTTTCAGCTTGGAGTGCAATATGGCCATCAAAAAAGACATAAATATCACTTGCAAAAGCCAAAATAATACATATTTATTAATACAGCCAAAAATACATAAATTACATTTGTTATATATTTTAACATAATGTAACACAATTACAAAATGAGCAAAGCTATATGTGGGCAACAAATATCTTATGTATTTCAATGAGGGTTATATATTTATTTCAATGACCAGCAGAGAGATGTTGAAAGAGTGGAGCATGTGTTGAATAAATGAGTCCTGGTTATATGGTTGCCATATGCCTGAGAAAATGGACAGTCCCGATTTTTGGGGATTGTGTTCACATACTGGTAAATGGGTTCCCAATTTTGTGGAAGAGAATTATGGCAACCCTGCCTGGGTATATCTGAAATGTGTTGAAAGAGCAAAACTGTCAGAAAGTGAAGGACGCCTGTATTAAATTTAAAACTGATTAATTGCATATAATTTATTAATTATGAAAAGGCTGCATGCTACCTGCTCACAAGGTAAAGGAGGACAGTGAAGGTTTTGTTCTTTTCCAGGACACAAGGCTAAAAAGGAGGACGTGTCCTGGCAAAGGAGGACATGTGGAAGAGGCAGCTGTGGCTAGCCAGGACCCATCCAGGCGCTGCGCTTCTTTGCAGGCTGTCCTGACGTCAGCGCTCTCTCCAGTTGCTGCTGCTGGGCGCAGGCAGAGCCAGGCTGTTCCCGCACCAGCCTCCTTCTCCTGGTGATGCTCCATCCTAGAAGGGGTGCCAGGAGCTGGCCGCAGAGGGCTGGAGAGGGCAAGGCGCAAACCTCAGGAGAGACCCCAAGAAGGTGCCCCAAACCTGGGGGGCGCAGGCGTTTGGAGAGAACCCAGTCCAACCCCTAACCTCTTTGAGACTGCCACTCTCTCCACACTTTCCTGAGAGCAAACCCCATTGAAAACAATGGGAATGACTTCTGAGTAGACAAGGGTTCGCAGCGTGCGCTGGTCTTGCAAAAGGGGGCTCAGGAAGAGGAGCAAGAAGGATCACCCCAATCCTTGGGTGGGAAAGGGCCTCTGAAACCCCACTTTGGGTGTGGGTTCTGCGCGGGAAGAGGAGCCCCTCCGCAGAAAGAGGAGGGAAAGCACCCCTTCCACCACCTGAGGAAGAGGAGGAGGAAGAAGCGCTTGGGAGCGCAGAGGGACTGGAGAGTTTTGGAGAGCGCCCAAAGCGCGCAGTGGAGACTGGAGACAACCCAGGTGCGCATTGGAGAGGGTGCAGAGGAGGTTGGAGAGACCCCCAGCGCGCCTTGGAGGGAGCGCAGGGGAGAGACTGAGCTTTGGACTGGAGACAACCCAAGCGCTCAGCAGAGAGACCCCAAGCGCCAAACAGAGCCAAACTGAGCCTTGGAGAGTGGAGAGACCCAAAGCCAGCGCGCAGTGGAGGCTGGAGAGAGCAGTGGAGAGCCTGCCCACTAGAGAACCCAGGGAGCGCGCAGTGGAGAGCGAAGTGAGCCTTGGAGAGGACTCGGTGCGCCCAGAAGAGAGTGAGTGGAGAGACTCCCAGAAAGCGCGCAGTGGCGGCTGGAAGGAGAGAGTGGGGAGGAGAGGGCGCAGTGGAGAGCGCAGCCGGCGGAGAGCCCTTGGAGAGGGCGCAGTGGAGAGCGCAGAGCCCAGCACCTTGGAGAGGTCTCCAAAGGGAAGGTGCGCCTCGTGCGCCCTGCGCCTGAGCAATCCCTGCAGTGAGCGGCCAGGGGGTGCCCGGCGGGTGCCATGGCCCTGAAGGACGGTGGAGGCGGTGGAGGCGGAGGGGGCTCTGGCACCACCATCCTGCCCATCAGCGACATGGTGTCTGCTTCCTCCCCGTCCAGCGGGGGCTGCGGGTCTGGCTTCCCGGAGGTGGTGGAGCTGAACGTGGGAGGGCAGGTGTACGTGACCAGGCACTCCACTCTGCTGAGCGTCCCGGAGAGCACCTTGGCGCACATGTTCTCCCCTCGACGGAGCGCGCAGAGGGAGCTTCCCAGGGACAGCAGGGCTCGTTTTTTCATCGACAGAGACGGCTTCCTTTTCAGGTACGTCCTGGATTACCTGCGGGACAAGCAGCTGGCCCTGCCGGAGCATTTCCCGGAGAAGGAGCGCCTTCTCCACGAGGCTGAGTATTTCCAGCTGTCGGACTTGGTGAAGCTGCTCTCTCCGAGGGTGCCCAAGCAGGGCTCCCTCCAGGACGAAGGATGCCAGAGCGACCTGGAGGAAGGCAACTCTCCAGGGAGCGGTGCGGGTGGGGATCTCCTTCCTCCCCATCACCAGGGGGAGAGGCGCTCGGGGTTCATTACCGTCGGCTACCGGGGTTCCTACACCACAGTCCGGGATAACCAGACCGATGCCAAGTTCAGACGCGTGGCCAGGATCATGGTCTGCGGGCGCATCGCTCTGGCCAAGGAAATCTTTGGGGAGACCCTCAACGAAAGCAGGGACCCAGATCGCCCCCCGGAAAAATACACGTCCAGGTTCTACCTGAAGTTCACCCATCTGGAACAAGCCTTCGACCGCCTCTCCGAGGCAGGTTTCCATATGGTGGCTTGTAACTCCACAGGCACAGCAGCCTTCATCAACCAGTACAGGGAGGACAAGATCTGGAGCAGCTACACCGAGTACATCTTCTATAGTAAGTCCCCAGTGCTTTACTACCAGTGTCCTCTTTGTGTCCCCATATGGAGGTATACAGTATATCTCCAAAAACAGGGACAGAAACTCATAGGGAAATGCCAAAAACAGTTTCATCACCATGTCACATGCAAAGACAGTTTTCGCCTTTAGACCAGCAGAGAGATGTTGAAAGAGTGGAGCATATGTTGAATAAATGAATCCTGGTTATAGTGTTGCCATATGACCCGAAACAATCCTGATTTGGGGGGACTGTGTTCACATACTGGCAATAGTGACAGAGCATGCTGTACCTATTTTGTGGACTTATGGCAACCCTACCCATATGACATCTTTTTTCCAGGACATGTCCCCTTTTTTAGCCTTATGTCCTCAAAAACTTCAATGTCCTCTTTTTCCTTGTGAGCAGGCAGCATGTAGCCTTCTTTAAATTAATGAATTATGAGCACAGTTCTAACCACGTCTACTCAAAAGTAAGCCTCATTGTGTTCAAACCCATTTGGGTTCGGACCCAAAAGTAAGACCCATTGAACACAACAAGGCTTACCAACAGACACTTTCTGGGAGTAAGACCCATTGAACACAACAAGGCTTACCTAAAGACACTTTCCTGGGAGTAAGACCCATTGAACACAACAAGGCTTACTTTTGAGTAGACGTGGTTGGGATTGTGCTCTATATAAACTAAATGTACATGTATCCTTTGCTTTTCCATGGTTCATTTTCTAACAATCCACTCTTTCAGCACCTTTCTATTATACCCAGAACATGTTTCGCTCTTTCAACTTCTCTCTGCTGTTCGAAAGGCCATAATTGCCCTCCCTGTTGCCTTAGCTCAGTGGTATTCAAGCATTTCAGTCTGGGACTCCCTTCTGAGAGTGATCTGTGACCCCCTAGAAGTGATGTCATGGGTGGAAGTTACACTCAAAGTGCCCAGTGTCTGATTCTGAGATGGCTGCATCCAGCTTTTCAGGACTCCCCTAAAATGAAGTTGCAACCCCCAACAGGGTTCCGACCCTCACATTGAAGACCACTGATGTAGCTCCTTGTCTAATCCCATTCTGGAAATTTAATGAGAATCCATTTGCAGAATGAATGCAGCAGGAATTTGCAAGATAAAATGGGCATTCGCAATTTGCTAGCTGAAAAGCATTGGAAATAACATTTATAAACTAAAGAAGATTCTTTTCCACTTTTCAACAGTTTTCACTTTTCGACAATGCTCCTGATCCTAACCTGTCCAATAAGTGGGGGATGCCTGTATTTGTTTTAAATTTACCCTCCCATGGATCAAAAAATATGTGAAAATAGGTTTAAAGACCTACTTCCAGCTTTACAACAGCTTTTCTTACTGTTGCAGAGACTGAATGATGGTTTGCATGACTTCCTCTCTACAACAGCAGAAAAACAGTTTTTAAAACTGATTTCCAGTGGCCATTCATGTTGAGTCAAATCCGTGTATATAAAAATCTGTGTATAAGAAGGTTGGACCTTCATTTTTAATTTATCTGAGGTGAAATCCAAACTGATTTAGGTTGGCACAATTTGCCTGTCTCCCCATTCCCATGGTGGTGTGGGGAGGCCTGTGCATGTCTATGCACCTGCCTAACCTCCCTGGAATGGCACAGAAGTGCCCTACAAAACTTTTGCAACACCCCCAGGTCAGCATGGAACTTATGTCCAGACTTATGCCAGCCTAACTGGGGATTAGGGTTGCAGCCGTAGTGTTTAAATTAATCACATGAAAGTAATATATATGAGTGTTTTTAGCTTTTATTTTGTTAACTCCTACATTTTGGGGAAAGCCTTGTCCACTTTTTCAGTGATGACATATGCTCCCTGGACGAGGCAAAAGCACCATGATTAGTTTCAAACAAGGTTCACAAGGACCGCAATTCCAGAATATCATTCTTAAGGCTACACTACAATCACATGTCACATTAATTCTAGACAAAAGTACCTCTGAACATGTGCAGAGTGCCTTTTGTTCTCCACTAAACCTCAATACACTAAGGGCACAATCCAGAGCAACTACGGGGAGTCCTTGCTCCGGTGTAAGAACAATTTGCTCTAGATTGCAATAAGAATTTCCCATAGGTTTTCATTAGGTGGTACAGTAACTACGGGTACACATAATGTCTCTTACGTGCTCCCATAGTTGCTCTGGATTGTAGGGTAAATCTTCACTACAAAGTTTATATAGATTTGGGGACAAAGGCTTATTTGAGAACAGAGTTTTTCAACCAGTGGGACAGGTGCCAACAGAGGTACATAAGTTGGCGTCTGGTGGAACTTGTAGTACCCCTGAAATTATGCTGCCTGGCAGGGAGACAAGAAATGTGACACAACGAACAGTGGTTAAAGGTAAAGGTGTCCCCTGCAGGTTGTATTGCTAGTCATGACCGACTGTAGGGTGCAGTGCCAGTGTTTCTAAGCCTTTAGAGCTAGTGTTGTCCAAAGACACTTCCATGGTCATGGGACCAGCATGATTGCTGAAGGCACGAAACACTGTTTTACCTTCCCATCGAGGTGAAACCTATTTATCTAATTTCATCTCCATGCTTTTGAATTGATAGGTTGGCAGGTGCTGGGCTTAAGGACAGGAGCTCACCCAGTCTTGTAGGACCCAGGTCTCGAACCCTGACCTGCTGGTTAATAGGCACAGTATCGTAACCACTTGTGCCACCACAGCACAAACAGTGGTAGGAGCAGTGGTGGGCTCCAGCAGGTTCACACCTACTCTATAGAACCGGTTGTTAACGAGAGATAGGCAATATAAAGTTTAAAAATATCCATTTAAAAGTGGCTGCCAGATGGGCAGAGAACCGGTTGTTAATTTATTTGAAGCCCATCACTGGGTAGGAGGCTCTAAAGCCCTCCTGCCCACCCTGGGCCTCTTACTTATGTTTGTCTCATTGTATCTGGCCTCCCAACCCAATAACAGTGATGTTATTCCCAGTTAATTCTGGTGGTACTTCAAATAGGGGACCAGTGGAGGAAAAGTTGAGAAACACTGATCTAGGTCATTCATCTTAAAACACAAAAAGAATCCTGCAGGATTAGATAATTTATGTATTAGAATTGAAGGTTCTAATATGACAAGGTAACATGATTTCTTTCCCCTTCTTACTGCTTCATAAATTATATTTAATTGCTTTTAGAACTCAGCAGTAGTGGGTCCCAAGATGCAGGCATTTCCTGATATAAATGACTCACTGCAAAAATCCATCTTGTAAAAATCCACTTAAGACCATGCACGCTGCAGAGGAGGTGAAATTTGGCAACCTCTCTGTGTACAATGGCGCTAAATAAGTTATAACTTACCCAGTAATCTCCACTGCATCAGATACTCGTTTTCTTCTTTTTAAAATATCTGAAAACATGTGTGAGACCAGAGGAATAATCATGAAGCTGTCAGTTCCTAATGTGTACTCTTGGTTGAAATAAAAATACAATCCTATAAATGTTTATCACTCTAACTTTAAACAAATCTGCAGAAATAAGTTTGAGTTAGATGCACTCATTTAACTTAAAAATAACAAGAGATGCTTTTAAGAGCAGAATGATGAGCTACCATTGGGAAGGCAAATTTTTTTTCTTCTCAGATCAACTTTCCTCCTTTTGATATATTCATTTTCCAGGGTTAGTGGAAAACTCTCTCTCTCTCTCTCTCTCGCGCACACACACACACACACACACACATGTTTATTATTTACTGTTTCACTAGCTTTCATCAATTTTTTATTTTAAAATATTTATATTGTTCTTTTATCTTAAAAAAGGTTCAGTCAAATGTGTGTACTATATCTGTTGAAAAGTATTGTTTGAATGGCTATAGTTATTGAATCTATACTTTCCATCTGGGTGATAAGCCTGTAACATAGACACATTAATTATCATTTGATACTGTAGTTAATACATGTGTTGCAAGTGCATGTGTAAATTGGCACTCAAATCTAGTATATACCAAGAAAAGTTTTCTTAATCTGATTGTTTTGGACTTTTGTTTTGTACAGGAGAAGTAAGTTCATATACTTAACAAGCTACTCTAATGGGTTTTGTAGTGGAGTTGTGAACCAAGAAACTAGAGAACTGCTCTTGATGTCAGTGGCAAGATTTTTTCTGTGTGAAAATGTGGGCTCCTTCCCTCCATCAACCCCTATGAAGCTTGAACTAACACTGGTGTTTTCTGAAATATCACAAGTCTCCCTTTTTAAAGGACGGCTTGGGAAATGATGCTGTTTAACTTTGAGCGTTTCATAGGTTTAATTGAAGTATGGCTTAGTACAAGATTAAAGCAGGCAATGCTAGAAGTAAGGAAGTGTTTTAAATATTTTATCACTACATTTCCTTCCATTCTCATTAACTACAAAGTAAACAGACACCATCTAGACACATTTCAGTGGAGGACAGAACAGAAAAGAATCTTAGTTTCCCCATGCTATAAAAATATCTGTCTTCCCTTTCTCCTCTTCGACAGTAGGTAAAGTTTCTTAAATAGCAGTCTTTTAAGATAGGAGTACCACAGTGAACAGATTTAACGTTGTATGGAAATGGTAAAATCAACTATAGATGTGGACTGCAAGAGCTAGACAGCACCGCTAAATCTCATGATATGCATGCTGTGTTGGACGATAAGTAGAAAGAGATTCAGACTAATGAAAACGCAGCTGGATTCAAAATGGGAACATCATTTATCAGAGGTTTTTTTCCCCAAAGATTCATGAAGCTTTAAATCATTTTTAAAATAGCGTTTGGGCTTTCCTGTGTGTGTGTGTGTGTGTGTGTGTGTGTGTGTGTGTGTGTGTATTCATGTGACCATTCATGTGACTATGAATTCATGTGACAATTCATGTGACCATGAAAATATATATATATATATATATATATATATATATATATATATATATATATATATATATATATATATATTCATGGTCACATGAATTGATCCTTTGCATCTGCTTAATGTATCGATCATAATGAAAACCTATAAATTAATCCTCATTATGTTGAGATTTTTTAAAAGTGTGAAATTGCATCTAATTTCTAGCTGTACAGCCATTGTACTGAAAGGCGCCAGTTACTCCTTTCATTGTGAAAGCAATACACACACTTTCCTCCATAAATGAACTGGGGAAAAAATTCTCTCTCTCTCTCTCTCTCTCTCTCTCTCTCTCTCTCTCATATATATATATATATATATATATGAGGAAAGTGTGTGTATTGCTTTCACAATGAAAGGAGTAACTGGCGCCTTTCAGTACAATGGCTGTACAACTAGAAGTTAGATGCAATTTCACACTTTTAAAAAATCTCAACATAATGAGGATTAATTTATAGCTTTTCATTATGATCGATATATTAAGCAGATGCAAAGGATCAATTCATGTGACCATTAGGCTCCAGGGCTATTGAGCTTGCTCTACTTCTCAGCTGCCTGCCTGTGAACAAGGCCATTGTCATCTGCAAATAAAGCTTTATGTATACCATTTCACTACTGGTCTTATGCTGCAATCCTAACTATACTTTCCTTGGAGTAAGCACTATTGAACACAGTGGGACTTACTTTTGTGTAGACATGCTTAGGATTGAACTTTCTTTTCATGTTGGTGGTTAAAAAGTTGTCAGGATGCATATTGTGGTAGGTGGCACATGTTCACAGTTTAAAAAATCACTGTGGTTTGGAGGTTGAGGTTTTCAGTTTTCAAGTTCTAGTTTCAGATTGGAAGTCCATAGCCTTTATTTACGACAATGCATGCTTCATTTTAAATAAATGATGTTATTGTTTCATTTTTCTTGATTGAATTGACCCTTTCAGTATTAATTGGCATTCTGGGTCCATTGCTGTGGTCCTCACTTTTGGAGGGATAGTCTCTCTCACATCTCCCAAAAGTTGAGGTTGGAAGAAACCCAAACCAAAAAGCATTTGCTATCATCTCTTGAAGAGACCATCAGTGGCCTAAAACAAGGCTACTCTACTATTATTTTGTTGTTTTAGGATAAAATTGTTGAATGCTTTGGCAGAACAGCAGTATATACGGTAAGTGCAGTTAATAAATGATAGAAGTCTTTTGGATAAGTTAGAAAATTATTTAACCAAACGTAAAAGGCTGCAATCCTAGCCACCTTGTCCTAGGAGTAAGCCCCATTATCATGGGTCTTACTTCTGAGTAAACAGGAATAGGATTGTACTCAAAGTCCAATTTATTTCAGTGGAAAAATAAAGGACATGAATAAATCTTTCCCATGAAGATCAGTGGGATATAAAACTGCCTGAGGGTGCAGTCTTAACTAACATTCCAGCACTGGCGTGCATGTGCTGCATCCTGCAGTTAGGAGGCAGTCAAAGAAGCCTCCTCAAGGTAAGCCTCCTCAAGGTAGTATTTGTTTCCTTGCAGAGTTGCATTGCCCTTACATCAGAGCTGGAAAACTGGTTAGGGTTGTGTGCTAAGTCTAATTGGATAATGTTCTATGATTTAGAGCAAGCAGAACGTTGGCAGGTTTTCAAAATGTGGTTAGGTTAGGTTATTGGGAATGCCCAAAAGGTTCACACACACACATAATACCACCCAATTTATGGAAATTCTGATGCCCATTCAGTTTCAAAGCTAGCTATGATCCTGTGAGTTTGGTTGGGCTTATTCTCATGGAACTGGTGCTGCCCCATTATTTTTTTGAGGAAAGCTGGGCACAATTTGCCCAGCTGTGCCCAAGTCCTTTATGCCCATGAGACAGTGTGCTAAATGCTGCTCTTAGTGCCTTCCTCTGCTCCTCCTGCTTGCTAGAGGAAGCGTGGACAGAACTGACATGAAGCGTGGCAAAGAAGAAAGTGGCAGGCTACTACAGAATCCCATTCAAGGAATGGAAGAACTTTGGAGGGAATGGGTGTACACTGGAAGGCTGTTGTGCCACGTGACATGATTTCATGGATAGACCAGTACTGGGGCAGATAAAGAGTTCTTCAGGCCACAGAAAGACTCCTGAACACAACTGGAGAACATCTCTGATCACCTCCAAGAACTGAAGTCTGGCCTCCATTGCAGGTTTGGAACCCATGGTGAGTTAAAATCACAGGTCCCAAATCTACAAATACAGAGAAGAGATGTTTATTGCCCATATGATTGCAGTGGCATTCTATTTGAGATATTTTGCTGATACACATAATACATCTTATTCTGTTAAACACCATCCAAAGAGAACCAAAACGTACAGCCACATCAATAATAAATTGCTTTTTCGCAATGGTAATTTTGTCCCTCTTACTTTCCAATACCTACTTAAAACATCAGAGTAACATTGGGAAAGAGAACCATCATTTTTCTTTGTCATAAAACTACTTGGAGAACTTTTAGTTTAAAACAGTACATGAGTATAAAAAGACCAATTTGTCACCTGCCCCAGTGCAGGTAAGATGGTATGTATTTGTGCAGGGAGAAGGGGAGTAAACCTAGGCTGTCTGGGGAAGGAACTGGCAGACTGGGGAAGAGGCAGGAGTTTTTGGCAGCAATGACGCAAGTCAGATCTTATTCGCTCTTTTAGAAAACTCCCTGCCCTCTTTTTTCCCTGGACATAAACCAACAAAACAGATGAAGTGTATCTGATGAGAATCATAGGTGGACCTGGGCTTAAATAAGAAAAATTACAAAATTTACTTCCTATTTGCCTTTGGGTTGGCCCCACAACTATAGGATCTATTTACAGTATTTATATACTGCTTTTCAACTAAAAAAGTTCACAAAGTGGTTTACAAAGAAAATGAAAAAAAAATTAATGGCTAATGGGTATGCAGCACATGCCTTTTTGGTACAGCTACATTGGTGCTAGTAGTAGGGGATAAATAATGTGTTCTTATGTGGCATTTAGACCCAAATTAAATATTGAAAGGATATATGTGATTGTCACTGAGACTTATCTTTCCAATGATATACGGTCATCATTTTTTAAAAAAAGTGATACTATCGCCCAACCATTCCTACTCCACTTCATTCCTGCCCCTGCAACGGTAGTAGCACCATATAAACTGTAGATTACAGAGGTGGCATGGGATTGCAGCACATACATGTTTCTCCATAATATGTGGTTACAGTCTATGGCTACAATCCGGAAGAGTACTTGGGCTAGCCTATCTATCACTGGTCTGGCCCAATTCCAAGATGGGCCAGTCCAGTTACACCAGAAGAGCTTGGGCCAACGTAAGTCATCATAGGCTGATCCAAGACAGATGGACCTGGGCTGGTCTAGCTGTACCGTCCTAGGCAGTTCAGGTGAGGCATGTTGAGGGCATGTTCAGCATGGCCTAGAGCAGTGCAGTTAGGCTGTATCCAGAGCCTGTTTCCAGGGCAGACATGCCCTTTCACAGCTCCTCAGAGTTAGAACACCTAAGGAGAAGGAATAAATCTGAGTAGACCCATAGGGGTCCATGATAAGTCAGAGTAAAAATGGAAGTGATGGCAAAAAATGCTGAGTCCTAGGCCAACCCCTGCCTCTCAATCTCAGGATACAGCACAACTACACTAGCCCAGTGAGCTTGCTGCACTTGTGCTGCTGCTTCTTCAGCAAGAGTTAGGCCAGCCATCTACCTTGTGGATCTGGGCTAACTTTTCAGCTTAGGATATGGCTTATTTAGGCCAGCTTAGCTGGACCATTTTTCTGGCCTAAAGTCAAGATTGTGTTGTTAGGCTGCAATCCTAACAATTAGGCCAACCTAATCCCCTAAATCCTGTAATGACCTGGGGATGTCACAAAAGTGCTGTAAAGGCACTTCTGTATTACAGCTGAGGGGGGTTAGGCCAGTGCACAGACATGTTTGCCTCCCTACATCACCACAGGAATGGGATATAGGTTGAAGACTTTCATTGCATGGGCATATAAATAAACTTCAAAGCAGTATTTAGGGACAGACCTGCTGCAGTTCAGTTGTAGTCTTTCACATCATGTTCACTCAAATCATTTTCTGGACTACATGTGCTGTATTAGCAAGTCAAGTCAATTGCCACTTAATCTTTCACTGTTCTATCAATGCATTTATAAGATCAGCATCTTTTTAAAAATCAAAAGAAGGAAGGATCAAATGCCTCAGATCCTTATAGAGCTCTTAATGCCAAGCAATCAGCTTGTGGGTTGGCTTCTTGGACAATGAATTCAGCTCTTATCTTAGCCTTCTGGTTTTAGAAATAGGCTACCCCACCCCAAAATGCCAGATGCAAGGAATGGCAACAGGATGCAGGTATCTTGTTATCTTATGTGCTCCCTGAAGCATCTATTGAGTCATCATAAGAAATAGGACAGTGAAATACAAAATCTATCGTGTTGATGTATACAAGATTAACTGTTTTAATTAAAGAAATAGGAAGTTGGAATAGACCAGTGGTCTTCAATGGTGGGGGACTGCCATATTGTGTGTGTATGTGTGCGTGTTTATGTGAGTGTGCATGTGTTGAAAGGTGTATGTGAGTGTATGAGAATACATGTATTGAAAGGTGTATATGTGTGAGAATGCCTATGGGGGCTGGAGGCAGTGGGGGTGAGTGGGAGAGAGTCTGGGCCCTTGGGATCAGGTGTGCCCTTAGGAGCAGTCTGGGCCCTGGGAGTAGATGGGCAACCCCCCCCCCCCCGAGAGGTTTTGGGGGGTTGGGGCAGTGGGGTGGGAGAAGGACTGGAGGCAGGGTGATCATGTGTCCTGTTTTTCCAGGACATGTCTGTTTTTTTAAGCATTGTGTCCTGGTTTGGGGGTGCTAAGTTTGCCAGGGGTCCCAGAGAGATTTTAAAGATTGAAAGGAGGTCCTGAACTGAAATTGCTGAAGTCCACTGGACTAGATGGACCTTTAGCCTGACTCAGCAGGGCTCTTCTTATGTTCTTTTGATTCCTTTGCATCTCATAACTCCCACCTTGCTGCTATTGTGTCACATAGGGTTTGTCACATGCATATTACTTTCTCTTTTAAATATTCTCATTGCTACTGATAAAATCCTTTGGACGGAATTAATGACTAGTAATATTTAGACATAAATATCTAAAATAGTGTAGTGTATTTCATATTTAATATTGTAGAGCTCAGTTGGAAGGAGTCCTTTCTGGGTTGACAAGTGAGTTAGACAATTTTTTAATTGTATAAACAGAGAACAGGCTGTTTGCTTAATTCTTTTTTGAAATCTCTTACATTAATGTTACCAAGCCTGCAATCCAGAAGTGCATTTGGGCTGCCCTATTTATCACTGGAGTGGCTCAAGTCCCTTCCAACTCTATGATTCTATGATTCCCTCTAAGTCCAAGATGGGTCAGCTGGGGGGGGGGGGGCTGCCTTCTAGAGCACTTGTAAGCTCCACTTGCCTGGGATTAGGGCCATGCTGGAAGCGTTGCACCCCCTGGATTGACCTTCCACACAAGCCAAAGTATTTGCTTACTCACAAGTAAACGCGGCTGAGCTGTGAGGAGAGAACTTACTTCTGGGGTGATTTTGGGAGCTGCATTGGATCAGGACCCTTCTAGTGTCCTTGGATTGCTCTCGGCCTGCCCTTTCCATTGGACTATAGCATGTTTGCCTACTCATGAGTAAAGTTGCGATATAAATTATTTTCATTTTCCCATCTATTTTCTATGCATATTTTTGCTTTTCAGTTTTTGGCCATAACTTTTGACAGGAAAGAGCTATTTCAAAACTGATTTTTGCATTGGATTCTGTTCTTCAGGATGAATCCGACATACGACATGATGGGGTAGTTTGCACCATTGTGAAGTTGATTTTTTTGGAGTCTCCAGAACCAAGATGGTGATCCCTCAGCCTTTGTGATCCCTTTGTGGGGGTTCTGCGACCTCCCTGAGGCTTGCAACCCCCACTTTGAAGACCACGACTGCACTACAGGTATTGCTGTACTGCATTCTCATGATGCAACTATTACTGGTTGTCAGGAACTTCTGGGTTTCTTTATAAGGCAGGCACCACAGCTGTTCCTTGTTCAGTGTGTTCTGAGGGGGGTCTCCTCAGGAGCAAGCCCTCCCCAGGTGTCACTGACTTGGTGCCTACTGAGCATGCTCTGGAGCAGCTAGGGCAGCCCAGGCTTCCTGACTCTCTGGATCCAGCATAACCTTCTGTTCTGGATTCAGAATAGTTGGGGAAGCCCAGCTAAGGACACTCCTTACTGCCCTAACTCTGGATTGTGCCCTTAGTTTTCCAATTGATATTGCAATTCCCTCTACCCTGTTTGCTTTAGAAATTGTAACAATTAAGATAAGTTTTACCTTTATTGTGAGATCTTTAGGTATATGATGACATTTATTTCATAAGGCATAACTTTGGAAATCTAAGTTGTCTGCCTTGACATCTTGGGATAAAGCAGTATGTAATTGTAAATGCTTAGTAAAAAGAGCTGAAAAACAATTTTCCTTCTGAATTTTTGAATATATAATTAAATCTGCAATCCTAATCTTCAGTTAGGCCAGCCTAAGCCCTGACATAAATTCTGTGCTGACCTGAGGGGTCACAAAAGTGCCATAAGATACTTCTGCCCCACTCCTGGCAGGGGGGAAGGGTTAGGCCAGTGCACAGGCTACGCTGTCCTTCCCACACCATCATGGGAAGATATGCCTGGTGAGTTAGGCCAGCCTGAATTGGTAAGGATTGTGCGTTAAGACTGATATCAATGTTCTGAAGAAGCTAAGCTTATGCATGTTGTATTCATTATTAAGTGCAAATTTTTATTTTATAAAAGTATTTTATACTTCAAATAAAGTTGAAGTTAGAAGTGGTGGGACTAATAAGGGTAGAGTTTAAGTGAAGTGTCTTTGGATGGAAATAAGTATTATTTCATGAATAAATTGGTTAGAGTAAATATTCAAGGAGGAACTCAGGTTTACAGCATAGGTCCTGTATCTTTCTCCCAGTGCCTCTTTTCTGAATTAAGAATGCATTGATGTCTCTTTCTCTTTTTTCTTTTTGGCAGCTCCATATTTCCTTCTCTCCTCCCATCTCCCATTTCTGCTGCCCTAATTCGTGACTCTAAGATTAAGGTCTTGACCTCTTGCAGATGTTAAATGTTCCTTTTATACAGGAGTAATGTTTAGTAGATTGTATCCCGCTGAATAATGAACAGTTAATTTGCAGAGTTGTACATTTAGAGATAATGTATGCCCTGACTTGTGACTTCTTAAAGTTATTCACTGAAGATGAAAATTGTAGAGGTTCAGCAGAAAAGTTCAAATGGACAGGTCTGTTCTATAAAGGTAGGCAGTCTGTGCACTATACAAGAGTGCCGCATTCAAGGAAGTGCCTTTGAAGTATTTTTAACCTGTTACTCTTTAACATGCCAGGTATATTAATAATACAGTGGGGAAATCTATTATTTTTGAAATACTAACTAAACTAGTTAAAATATATGGGTGACAATATATTCCTGGATGATCTTGGGCCAGACCCTCACTATCAGCATCATCAACTCACAGGTTTGTTGTGAGGATGAAGAAGGAAGGTATTTTCAATATATTCATTCATTTATTTCATTTGTATTGTACAGAGTCAGAGGTTTGATGCTTTCTCCAGTTATTTACTATGGCCATGATCCCACTAAAATTAAGAACTTCAAATTCCCATTGAAATTCAAATGCTGATCTTTGCTGTAACGCAAGAATCTCCAAACCTTTTCATATACATTTTAGCCGACCAAATGTGACAATTACAAAGAAATATAGCTGTGCTTAAAACTGAGAAATATTATATAAGTAAAATTTTCAACATTAGCAAACCTGTAACAACAAAAAACATGGTGGTGGGACAGAGGTAGTTCCCTGGGCTGTAGAATGGAGGTCCTTGCTCCATTCTACTTTATTCCATGCAATTAATGAAATTTAGAAGTGATTGGCTTTGGTTTGATTGTGCCTAATATTAATCCTGCCAGTATTAGCTACCAGCTCCTATTATCTGGTTTGAAGTGAGCTAATGACTTACAGTTTCAGTTATGATTATTAGGAAGCGAAAGCCAAGCTGGGTGTGATTTTAATCACATCACTGGACATGGCATGCTTGCTTTTCCAACATGGCAAGTTGCATATGCAGGGAGTGCAAACTAGATTGGAACTGTGGTAGGGCTGTGTGACGCTTTAAATCTGCCCCCCTTGCAGTGGCTTAGATCTGTATTGTCTTCTTGTAGATTGAGCTGTTAATCCTGTTCCAAATTTCTCTCTGTTGTGACCTCATCAGGTTGCATCAGGCAAGCTGTTTCCTAGTTGCAAAGTAGGAAAAGTAATACTTTTTATACAGGTTTATAATAAGAGCTTAATCAAAATAATATTAACATAAGAAGATTTGTCCCTATCCCCATAAGGGGCAGGGAGGAAGACGAAGGCAGCAGTGCAATTCTCAGGATTGTGCCACTGTCAAGGACAGATGGTTTTTCTTTCACTTACCTCCATCTTTACCAAACTCTGTGTGATGTGGGGCTCCCACAATTTAGAAAAGTTAATAATCAAAAACCACTTCATTTCATGATTGAAAACCAGAAGTGGTTTCCCAATTGATATATTAACTTTTACTACGGATCACATTCTTGCTTTGCCCCCACGAAGATTAAGTACTTCCCAAACTACCAAGAAATTTCAGAACCACTGTCCAATATAATAAATATTTTAACTATATTGTGAGATTTTCTTTATTAATTTAGGTGGAGTAAATTGATATAAAACTGAAATTATTTGACTTGTGTAATAAAAAGGTGTTTTAAATGGTGGGGGATGTATATCAGAGGGGTTAGAGCTCCTTCCTTTTTGGGAAAGGTTATGTTTGGGACTTTTTATCTTGGGAAAAATTTCTGGAGGGAAGAACATGATTGGGATGATAAAGTTATGTATGAAGTGGCGAGAATGGATAGAGAGGATTTTTTTTCCCTCTCTTATAAAACAAGAAACAAGAGTCATCCAATGAAATTGGTGAGCGCTTTTGAATAAACAAAAGGAAGTGGTCCTAAATTCAGCACATGATCAATGCTGTGTGGAATTAGTTGCCACATTATGTGGTATTCACCACCAGACAAATATGAACAGCTGTGCAGAAAAATTGGAGAAATTCAATTCAATTGGAGAAAATACAATGCTGAACCCTCCAAAGCTTTCATTCCTTGATGATTTTGTGGATGCTGATACTAAGCTGACTATCAGGATCAAAGGTGGGGCTGTCAGTGACCACATGCTAATCCAGGGCAGTAGCACCTAGTGCTTAGCATGCTCACTCCCTTCTTGCTCTCTTCTCTCCTCAGTTTGGGCATGCAGCTTACTGGGGAAAAAACCTTGTCAAGCTGAATCTGCTGTCACCAGACCTATTCCATACTTTCCCCCACCAATGCAGGTGTGCCAAAATGCTTCATGCTGCATCTTGAAGAGAGGGTAGTTCCAGAAGTCTCCTCTAGGTAAGGGAACCCAGGTGTAACCCTCTGTGTTGCAAATGGGTCTACTCAGATATCCACCAGCAAAATTGCTGGCACAAGTACACATAGACCTGGGAAGGAGGATCAGGTCTCAGAGGGATTGAGCAGCTTCTATTGCTGCTAAACCTACTCCCTTTCCTGGCCTGATCCACCCATCACTACCTCGTTCCACTAGTTCTGCTTTTTAACTGCCTCATCCTGTCTGCTCTTCACATATATCTTTGTCTCCAATCCTCTGGTGCTCTGTCATTATATTAGGGCTGTCCTGCTGGCTGCGTGTGACTTCAAACTTTGCTGGCACACATGGTTTTGCAACAGCCATAAAATATTCTTCTTCATTGGAATGCTAGATCTGGCATGGGGGAAAGGGAATAGGATTTGGCCAATGGATGTCTTTAAAGTCTTTGGGCTTAAGCATAACACATACAATATTTGTTTGTTTAAATGCTTGTCCATGATTACTTTCCATGCATCTATAAAATACTTTCCATGCATCTAGAAAATCTGCATCTAGGGAGAGTGCTAGACAAGAGGCAGAAGGAATGTTTTACACAGACAAAATTTTTAATATTTAATTATTTCCTCAAAGAAGTTCAGGGTGATGTACGTGACCCTCCCTTTATTCATGTACAGCTAGTAGATAAATAGCTAATATAATAGCTAGTAACAGAAATAAAGTCAAATGAGAAATCCAATGACCTGAAAGGCAGTATATATGGTAAATACCAGTAGGTTCGGCTGAGAAACACTGACTGACTCAAGATTGGTCATGTGCAATCTTTGACCTGCAATCAAGTAATGTAGGCTGCAATCCTAAACCCCTGTTAGGCTGGCATAAATCCTGTGCTGTTCTGGGGTGTCACAAAAGTTCTGTAAGGCACTTCTATAAGGCAGAAAAGTTATGTAAGGCACTTCTGTGCCACTCCTGGGAAGGGTTAGACCAGTGCACATACATGTGCTTGCCTACCTACATCACTTCTAGAATGTGAAGACCATTGAGTTGTGCCGGCCTAGGTTAGTATTTCTTGTGGAAACTATACAATGTTGTTATTCTAAATGTAGAAGGTAGTGAGTAAATTCAATTATGTTTTTCCACACCAAACATATTTACACTAGGAAATTGAAGGGAGAAAACAAAACAGAACCTGCCTACAAGATATATAGCAGGCATGTCAAACTGGTGGCCCAAGGGCCGCATGCAGCCCTTTGCAGGCACACCTGTGGCCCACAAGTAATCTCCCCACCCCCAGAAGCAGCTCAGTTGTGGTGGCAGCACACTTGATTTTGAGCTGGAGAAAGAGCCCAGGAGGAAGGAGGGCTCATGCGCAGCAGCAGCTTCCCATGGTGGGAAAAAGAGCCCAACAAATAGAGGGCACTTCTGAGCAGACATGCAAAAAATTGGATTGTGGCCCTCGGGATATACCATCAATGCTAATGTGGCCCTCTGTATGAAATGAGATTGACATCCCTGATATATAGTATAAATATATACTCCAACACAGGGCATTTCAATAGGGGCTTGCATTGAATTTCCTACAGTTTAAATGTGCCTGAAGTTATGTGCAGAGTTAAGTACAGAGTCATGACTGCAGTTTCTTGAAGCGCTAAAGCTGCCATGTTGCTTCTTCCTTTTTCAGATTATTTTTTAACCTTTTAGGGTTGGATTTGGTCTACACTAGATGGCAGTAGACTAGTACACGTGCACTAGAAATGGTTTAGTAATGTATTTTCTCATGACCAGGGAGAAATAATCTTATTGACTATTTTCCTTTTGTACATAGGGAATTTAAAGAATTGTAACTGTGATGCCAGAATTTGGCCTTCACTACAATCAAACCAAATAAAACTACAAAAGATCTCTTTCTTGTGCCTTTTGTTCATGGATTAGATTCCCAGTGGATAGTGTATCTCCTGCTAACCATTAACACTAGACTTACAATAAGCTGTAGGTATATTGAATAGATTTGCAGTATACTTGGTCAATATACAATGATTAAATTCATAGGAAATAAGAGTGGCGGAGAGTGGCATTAGTTGTTCTGCCTTTCCAAAGAACATAAGAAGAATCCCTCCAGATCCGACTGGGAATTCATCTAGTCCAACAACATCCTTCCAATTGAGGCCAGCCAAGTTCTTTTGAGCTCTTTGAAGTCTTAGGACACAATCCAGAGTAACTACGGGGAGTCCTTGCTCTGGTGTAAGAACAATTTGCTCTGGATTGCAATATGAATTTCACATAGGTTTTTACTAGGTGGTGCAGTAACTACAGGTGCACGTAATGTCTCTTACGTGCTCCCATAGTTACTCTGGATTGTGGGAACACTTGTCTGTTTTTCCTTTACTTCCTCACTGTGTCAGTTCCTTCTTCCTCAGCGTTGCTTTTCTTCCTGCACTTGACATCTGAAGGTCAACTCTGTGTTGGAACTTACAGTAACTGATAGCTCTGACTTGTATTTTTGGTCAGCTTTGTTCAGATGTATTGGGATGATTACATCAAGGTCAAAATCTGTGAAGACCCTGTTTGTTCTCTCTCTCTCTCTCTCTCTCTCTGAAGCCATGATCACGTAATACGTGCCAGACAGTAGAGTTTTGCCAGTTTCAAGATGTAGTAGGTAAATGGCAGAGTGATTTGCTACTTTTATTTTTGTTTTTAAAAGTTTCTTCCTTTTTTATTTCCTCTGAGGCAAACCAAAATATCTCCTACAATCCAGAGTAACTGAAAGCACAGAAGAGACATTACATGTACCCGTAGTTACTGCACCACCTAGTGAAAACCTATGGGAAATTCATATTGCAATCCAGAGCAAATTGTTCTTACACCAGAGCAAGGACTCCATGTAGTTACTCTGGATTGCACCCATCTTCTCACACCCAAATCATGTTTTAAACTGAAAGGATTTGAGAGAACATCATGCCCTCTAAGAGAAAAAAATTATTAAATGCTCTTTGTTCTTTAAATGTTATTGTTTGTTGCATAGTGCTTTCTAAGTTTGCAAAGCTCTTCATGTGTTTCTACAGTCTATATGTAATTCTTATTACAAATTTATATAGTAAATAAAGCTGCAAATTCTATACACACTGACCTGGGTATGAAGTCATTGAATATAGTAAGACTTATTTCAAATCAGGCATGTATAAGATTGCTCTGTAAGTATTTTTATCACACCCCATCACTGAAGCTGAGTTAGATGGAACAGGAATGGTTTGCCTCACTCAGAGCACAATCCTAACCATGTCTACTTGAAAGTAAACCCCATTGTGTTTCACTGGGTCTTACTCCCAGGAAAGTGTTTTTAGGATTGCAGCCACAATCCAGTGAGTTCATTACAGAAATGAGATTTCTATGGAGGAAATGCTGATTTACAGCTCAGTCTATGAGGGCATACCTCTGCAGCACACACCGACACCACCCTGCTCTTCTGTCCTGTCTGCTTTTCAGAATAAGCCAGCTCTCTTGCAAGCCATTGGAAAGAGACAGAAAGTTTCATATAACATCTAATTTGGCCCATAGATAACCTCACCATCTGTGTTGGCAAAATACCTTATATAATTCTGGAATAAATCCCATGCTGTCTTCGCAATTAATGGCCAGGTTTTTCAGATAGCATTTTTAATTGTCTGCCACAAGCTGGAATTCATTCCAACTTACTAGTACCAGCAAATGGTAGTTCCTGTAAGTTTATCCCTGAAGCATTTCTCCATCTCTGTAAAAAAAAAAGAAAAGCCTGAAGTATTTATGTCTTCTAAATATTGTTTTTTTATATTTTTCCTTTTACATCTTTTTTTCCTGATAGGCAGGAAGCAAAAGTTAGCGCACACATACAAACCCCAACTGTACTGCAACCACCACAATTTGCAGGGTCTATTATCAGGACTGTGGTGACAGCCCGGAAGTATGCAGCTAGAGAAGCTATAGGTTCTCCTATGTTAATCATGACAATCTTCCATTAAAATCAATAGTGGTGATCCTGAGATGCTGGGCATGCAGGCTGATGTTGCATCAAAATGGATGTTGTGGTATCCTAAGCATGCCTAATAGCCACTTAAAGCTTTTGATATCTCCTTGGGAGAAAAGGACATTTGTCTCCTTCCCTCACGTATATGGCCTTGCAATGGGGCTGCTCAACTCTGCACCTGCTATTTACCCTACAATCCAGAGTAACTACGGGAGCACGTAAGAGACATTACATGTACCCGTAGTTACTGCACCACCTTGTGAAAACCTATGGGAAATTCATATTGTAATCCAGAGCAAATTGTTCTTACACCAGAGCAAGGATTCCTTGTAGTTTCTCTGGATTGCGCCCTAGTCTTGTGTCAGGCTCTGACGTAATTATTCATCTTTCCCTGCCTTCCTCCTCACCCCAACTTACCTCTCTACTGCCTGGCACTTCATACAGAATGCTGTATGGCAGTTTGGTGGCCTCTGATATGCACTGGTCCAGCATGGGCTTGTGCTGGGCCAGGTCTGGCCCTGAGCTGGTGCTAACTCCTGTAAACGTGCCTTATATAGCATGTTTGCAACAGCGCATGCTGCTCATCAGGATTGGGCCCTTAATCACGTAATCTAACTAAATTGTGCAATCAATTGCATTAAATGGGTCAATCTCTGGTGTGTATAGGATTGCAAATTTAGACTATAATCTCATCATGTTAATAATGTTAACCCTAATTAATATTTGGCTAAAATGCATTTTTAAAAATACAGATTTACTTTGTTTCTTGTCTCTTAAAAATAACATCTGAAATACTTTTTCAGCCTAGTTGTATTCAGATTGACCATATAACTAAAAAGGAGGACAAAGATTCCCAAAATGTAGGACATGACTGAAAAAAGCTAAAAAAAATTCATATATATTGCTTTCATGTGGTTAACTTAAACATTATATTACTTATATTTATTGCCCTACACACCACAGCAATGTCTGTTCAAGTGGTTTCTGCTGGTGTTCTTTTTTGCATTTTATATTGTGAGCCTTTTTGGGACAGGGACCCATTAGCTTTTTATTAGCTATTAATTTTTTAAATTTTCTTTGTAAACCACTTTGTGGTTTTCAATTTTTTAGTTGAAAAGCGGTATATAAATACTATAGGTAGATTACTTATTAAATTTAAAGCCATTACAATCGTGCTTGTAAAAAGTTAAGAAAAATCATGGATTTTAATTTGTTCCGGAGCATGCTCTTTAAGTGAAACGCTGTTTAAGTGAAGCAGATTTTTCCATAGGAAATAATGGAAACTCAGACGATTGGTTCCACAACCTCCAAAATATTCATAAAAAAATATTAAATGGATGTAAAAAATGATGACAAAACACTGGAATTGAATTCAAAATATGCATTCAATGTGCATGATCCTATGTAGTCTACTAAGGCTGCAATCCTAAAGACACTTTTCTGGGAGTAAGCCCCATTTAAAACAATGGGGCTTACTTCTGGGTAGACATGGTTAAGAGGCTGCAATCAAAGACACTTTCCTGGGAGTAAACCCCATTTCACACAATGAGGCTTACTTCTGAGTAGACATAGTTAGGAGACTGCAATCAAAGACACTTTCCTGGGAGGCTTATCTGGGCTGCTGCTGGAGGTTCAAGGTGGTCGGTGGGGGTACTTGGGAGCAGTTAGAGGCAGCAGCCCTTTTAAAGAGCCTCCATGCAGAGCGTCAGGGCTGCATAGCACGCGTGGCCATAGCGCGCTTGCTTGTTAAGTGAAATGGAACTTGTTATGTGAAGCAAGATTTCTTGGAAATTTTTGTTTGTTATGTGAAACACTTGCAAGCAAGGCACTTGGTAAGTGAGGTACCACTGTACGTATAATTTGTTACATATAAGTTATTAATAACAAGAAGGCTACATGCTGCCTGCTCATATGAAAAAGGAAGACAGCGAAGATTTTTTTCCTGACACATGGCTAAAAAGAGGACATGTCCTGGAGAAAAGGTATATATGGTCACCCAGGGTTGTATCAGCATCCAGTCTTAACTCTTTGGCTCTATGCAACCTTCTGGCTGCTGCAGCCACCCAGCTGATTGGTGGGTTGATGGAGCCAATTCTGGGTTGTGGAACACCAACCAACCGTTTGACAAATACTGTGTTAGTGCTTTTCATCACAGTCCTTATATACGCTTGTTCTTGGTCTCTTTTGTCTTTTAACTCGCTGTTGAATCCTTCTGATTAATACTCCACATTCTATTGGTCCTTCTGTGGCTTTCAGTCAGCAGTGCCCATTTACAAAGAGTTGTGAATTTCCAACCTAAATTGAGTAACAATATCAGTACCTGCTGTGAGTTTTCAGAGACCTGAGCCCTGACTGTGCTTATTAATATTGCATTGTTTATTAGGAAAGTAACTTGGTGATACGTTTTTTTTTTCTCTCCAGTTAAAGGCCAAAGTTGTGTCCCACTGAGATTCTAATGGCAAATTTCCTTGTACAAAGTATAAACCTAATGATTTTTTTTAACTATAAGAAGAAAATGGCATACAACGGCATATAGTATAGTTAATGAATACTGTATTCCTAGTTTTTCAAGCTGTAAAACATCAGATAGTGTGTAATATAATTTCACTGTATAATCCTATTGTATCAGAGCAAAATGTTATAAATTTAGATTTTTCATAATGAAAATGTACAAACCCTACAATCCAGAGTAACTACGGGAGCACGTAAGAGACATTACGTGTACCTGTAGTTACTGCACCACCTAGTGAAAACCTATGGGACATTCATATTGCTATCCACAGCAAATTGTTCTTACACCGGAGCAAGAACTCCCCATAGTTACTCTGGATTGCGCCCTTAGATTTTTTTCATAATATATGCATAAGTAAATATTTTAATTATTTAAAATGTGTATCTAGCCATGCAGATGTGCACTGCATATGTTCATTTGATTTAATTTATAATCTGCAATGCCAGTTGAGACTGGGAGTGTGCAAATGTTGTTGACATCAAGTTAAGCATTATTGATTGGGCTTCTACTTCCTTTGTAGTATCATTGTTTAAAGCAGTGGTATAAACTCATTTCATACTATGGGCTGAATAGCATTCATGGTGCCTCATGAGAGCCAGAAGTGTTGTCATTAAGCAGGAAGTGACATCAGTAAGAAATAAGTACAGGTCCAACCTTGTTATATATAGATTTTTTAAACAATAAATTTGACTCAACACAGTGGTCAGGCAAAGGCAATCTTTGCCAATTGCCTCTCTACAACAGTAAGAAAGCTGTTTTTAAACAATTCTAAAGGGATGCCCTTTTTAAACTGCTTTTATTTAACATATTTTTTTGTATCAGTGAGGAATCCAAGAATCAATATGAAGGCACAACCGTATTTCAAGAAACCTGGAGTTGGGTCTTTAAATCTGTTTTTTGCTCATTTTTTAACCCTCCGTCAGTCGAAGCTGTTTACTCTCCCGGTTGGTCGAAGTGCGCATAAAATTCCCCTTTTAGAAAACTGTCATAAGCACCTACTTAACTCAGTTGTAACACTCTTAAAATGTTAAGTGACATTCATTAGGATGTACAAAGAGACAATATTCAAAATCTGATGCAAAAATCCTCATTTATTAATCATACAGCAAGTAAAACTAAAATCACTGAAAATTAATACACGCCTCCACATTGCCGTATGTTTTCATGAAAAAGAAAGACATATGAGCATTAATTATGAGCTGAACTGGAAATATAGGCAATATGTATGGAAATATAGAGTCTTCTCACTCTGTTGGGAAGTTCAGCAGTAGAGATGGTTTGGCACAGTGAGGTGCAAGGTTGCCAGATCATATTCGCATATGCATCAACAAGGTTAGGACAGGGTCAGGAACCCATGAACATTGGGAAAATCCTACCTCAAGGCAAAGAGGACTACTTGTTCTTTAGCATGTGAATAGATAGCAATCAAAGGTGTGAAGAGGAAATGGTCAGTAAAATGCAGGCTAAAAGGAAGTAAGAAACTTCCAAAAGTCAGCTTAGGATGGTCGAAGGTGGTAAAAATTTTCCAGGGGGGTCACAACTGCTCTCCACAAAAGAATGGGCAAAAATGACTTGGGGGTTTTAAACAGCACCTAGAACTAGGAAGGTACTAGGAGGGGCAGGCCTCTTGGCCATCATGGGACAGAGAGGGAGCAAAAACAAAATCAGGTGGAATTCAAATCCCAGCTTCGACTGACAGAGGGTTAAATCCATGTATTTTAAAAAAATTAATGGTAAGTTATGGAACAGAACCCTAGTGGATAACAAGGGACACCTGTATTCTCAAGTAGGAACTCATCATTTGCAAAAAATACTGTAAACATATGCTAACCCTTTCAAAATATGGGGGACCCCAATTAGCATGAGCTTTTGCAAAGGCATTGCTTTGCAGCTCAGTAGCTGAGAGCAGCAGCTGCTGCTGGGAAAGCTCAATGATCATAAGATTATCCAACCTGTGGGCCTTATACTTGATACTCCTGATTTAACCACTTGATACTTGTGGTTTTGTTCATTTTGTCTCCCACCTGATAAGGGATTTAAGCTCCTGACAGCCCAACCCTATGCATACCTACTCAGAAGTTTAAGCCTCACTGAATTCAGTGTCACTTTCACATGAGTGTGCATAGGATTGCAGCCAGAGTGGAAAACTGTTGTTAGTGGACACTGAGCACAATCCTAAAACCATGTCTACTCAAAAGTCAGCTCCATTGTATTCAGTGGGTTTTATTCCCAGAAAATCCTATGTCTTTAGGATTGTAGCCTGTGCCTCATTATCTTTAAAGGACTTGGGGGAGTATGAGATCTGGGCAAGAGGCAATCTGGCTTAAATTAATTGAGCAAGAGGCACTCTTTCAAGGGGATGCTCCTCTTTTATTTAGCAGGGGGAGAGTAACTGGCCCTACACACCCCAGCAATAGTCTTTTCAAGTGGCTTCTGCTGGTGTTTTTTTTTTTTTTTTTTTTTTTTGCATTTTAGATTGTGAGGCCTGTGAGGACAGGGACCCATGAGCTTTTAATTAGCTATTAATTTTTTTCATTTTCTTTAGTGAACTTTATAGTTAAAAAGCAGTATATAAAAACTGTTACATAGATAGATCTCAGTGTGTACTCAGCTCAGCACTGTTTAGTGCTGGATTTGTGCTGGATTTAGTGTGGATTTGTGTTTCCCACTCCGCTCCTTAAACAGCAGACAGCCCTCATTTTTCACTGTGGCTTTTGTGACTATCTGAGGAAACCTTACAGCTGTTCCCCAACTAACCAGGCTTTAGTATTTATCCATGGGGGGATGTAGCCTATTTAAACTTGGGATTGTTAAATGGTTCCTTTTAGCATATTTTTTATGCTGAGAATGGAAACCAGAGGGAAAAGTCAGGGAGACAGAAAGCTTGGACCTAACAGCACAAAAATACAGCACAAAAACAATCCATTTTTGAGATTTTTTATTTATTGGAAATGTATAAAAGGGAACATACCTCCATAAGGAAGCAGGTAAATTGGGGTTCATGCCATACACTGGACTTAAAGCGGGAATTTTCTTCCATAATAAACAATAAATAGGGTAGGGATAGGGATTATAGAGAGTCCTGTGGCATACGTACCTGGTTATGTATATTCAAGAACAACCTGGATAGCTTAGTGGTTCAGATAGCTTAGACTGAAAGATCCAGGTTCAAATTTCCACTCAACCATGAAGCTTCTTGGAGGACCTTGGTCTAGTAATACAAATAAGAATTATAAATCATGGTTTGAAAGGCACACTGCTCATGCCAAGGGCCAAGAAAATACTTTAGAAAAACTTGTATTACCCTACAATCCAGAGTAACTACGGGAGCACGTAAGAGACTTTACATGCACCGTAGTTACTGCACCACCTAGTGAAAACCTATGGGAAATTCACATTGCAATCCAGAGCAAATTGTTCTTACACCGGAGCAAGGACTCCCCGTAGTTACTCTGGATTGCGCCCTTAGTGCAAGAAGAGATGCACATTATGACATTATTGACCTGCTTCCAAAGAAAGAGCTCACCCAAAGATCCAGAATTATAGTAGAAAACCAAAAGATTAATTTTTAGATTGTGAGCCCTTTTGGGACGTGGGGCCATTAGTTATTTTATTTTTTTCTACTGTTTTATTTGCTACTGTTTTGAAGACAGAAATATCCTTTCTTGACTTTTGGGAAATACGGTGGCAAATATTTAAGTGTGAAATATGTTGCTGCTTCTTGTCCTACCGATTATCCCGCATAGGAGCAGGGACCACTTCTCCATCAAAAAACATCCTATCTCCTGTGTTTTGATTGCAACACTGTCATCTTTTTTTCATACTCAAGCACATAATCTAGATGTTGCACTACCTAAAAGACCAGGTCTGTTCATTGGTGCAATAGACCCAGCAGTAGACCCAGGTGAACTGCTTTGTGAATTTTTGTTAAATGTGGGTATATAAATATGGTTGATTGACTGATTGTCACAGAAATACTGTAAGATTTTCTCAGTATTTCATAAAATTTCATATTTAAGAACTATAAAGAAAGGCCCATGCAGTCCAAAAACAATACATTGTTGTAACTTAGGCTGAAATCCAGAGTAACTATGGGGAGTCCTTGCTCCAGAATAAGAACAAGTTACTCTGGATTGCAATATGAATTTCCCATAGGTTTTCACTGGTGCAGTAACTACAGGTGCACGTAATGTCTCTTATGTGCTCCCTTGGTTACTCTGGATTGTGCCATTAGTACTATAATCTAGTTAGAAAATGTTGGTATCCTATTCAGTTAATTGTAATAAAAAATTCTAAAGTCCTCTTGAAGTTCAAGGAAATTTTACTCCCACAATGATGAGTAAATCCCAATAGACTAGAAAATTAAACAAAAATGGTTGAGAAATTGAACTGAGTTCAGTTCATGTCAGGCAAGGAAGGAGGCAAAATAGGATCCAGGATTTTACCCAGAATGTGGTTCATGCTTGTAAAGAGCCTGTCAAGATAGGCTTTGAGGTAAACCTATCTGGGACACACATCTTTTATTTATTGATTTATGCATGTAGAAACATTTTTCAACTAACATGTTTCATAGATGAACTTTCTCCACTCAAGCTTGGCTTTCTTTCTTGAATTTTCTCATTCCTGTGATTGCTTGAGAATGCATCTTTTTATGAAAAACACATTTTTAAAAAAATAAGCTGTTAACTTGAATGTGTCTCTGGAATTAGGACATCTGCTGTGTGTTAGTAAAAAAGAATCACTTTTACTACTAATTTGGAAATTTTGCTTGCCTTGAGGCTTTTGAAGCAAAGTGAATTTAAATTATTACTTCAGAGTTATTCTGCAGAAAATTGATAAGGATGTGTATTTCAGAATGTCATGCAGAGTAACTTCACTTTGCAGTGCACAAGAAGAAGCATGAGATTTGAATTTCACACATTTTTGAAAGATACCTTCCTCAGCGAACGATTAATGGACTCTAGAAAATGATGTTGGCATACAAGTTACTTGGAAGTTCTCAACAGTTGTTTTGAGTGCATTTTCCTCCCCGTATCATAAATTTTATATGTTTTCAAGGTTGCTACTGTTTTGAAAACAGAAATATCCTTTCTTGACTTTTGGGAAATATAGTGGCAAATATTTAAGTATGAAATATGTTGCTGCTTCTTGTCCTACCGGTTATCCCACATAGGAGCAGGGACTGCTTCTCCATCAAAAATATCCTTTCGCCTGTGTTTTGATTGCAACACTGTCATCTTTTTTCATATTCTAGCACATATTCTAGATGTTGCAGTATCTAAAAGACCAGGTCTGTTCATTGTTGCAGAAGACCCAGGTAGTGGGAGGCACTGGTACACTTGAGTAGGAACTGAGGACTAATTGGTCCTGCTTTTTTGGTAAAGTCAGGCTTGCATTCCTTTCCCTATCTAAGGTACTACATTGCTGCTTCCTCCCCAACTCAGAATACCAAGAGCTTTCTAACCATTTCTACTCAAAAGTAAGCCTCATTGTGTTCAATGGGTCTTACTCTCAGGAAGAGTACTCTCAGCCTAAAAGTCACACAGTGTATGTACAGAGTATGCAATTTTATGTCTAGGGCCAGATTCAAAGGGGGGAGATAGGAGCCAGAGGAGGGGAACATGAAATTTCCTGGGATCTTGCATTTTCCCATTTAGGACTGGGGACGAAGCAAGCTTCTGTGTCTTTTGTTCCTCACTTGTTTGACCTCCTGCGGCTGCATCTGTTTGCTTGACTTGTTGTTGCTGCAGTAAACCACACATTCCAGCAACAACCCAAGCCATACCTAGGATTTATACTCCCGGAGGTGTCTGGTGGGCCACTGTGAGATACAGGTAGCAAGACTAGCAGGACTTTTTATATCAAACCATAATATTTTACAGCATGGAACCTCTGTTGTATTGTTTGCAAAGCCAAGAAATAGAAGATTGATCAGGTTGAATATTTTAAAAAGTGGATCGGATGGGCAAACTCACAACTTCTACAGGGCCTTTCCTTATAGAAGCGCCAATGCCAGTCATTTAGACCCCAATTTATTGGTGTGGCTGCATATAACATTGCAGGGGAATAGGATTGGGCAGTTTATTTCACAATTTGGCAACTAAAAGAATTATAGGCCCTTTATTGGCACAGTAATGTCTGTTTACTAAATCATTCCAAATACAAATCTGACTGTTTTCAGTAGCTCTGTTTATTAAGATTTACTATTTACCAAGGATTTCAATCAAGTTTTTAGTATTGCTGTGTCTGCCTTTTTCATTTGAAACTCTCTTTGACAAGTCCCTTCATTATCTGAGTGTGACTTGGAAGTGTAGAAAGATAAAAGATCCTGCAAAATGGTTTAAAAGAAATCTTGGTGAAATAGAAACCTCTTGATTTAAAAACCGTTCTGTATACTTATATATGATAGTCATATATTTTGTATTTGTAGACATCACTGTGTGAAATTGCTCTCTGAAAATATCTAAATAATGACAATGTTCTTTGAGAGTTTTTTTCCTCTATTTCAATTTCCTTCTTTTTCTTTCTTCAACTCTGCGGAGATGACAGCTTTTAAATACATTGAAGTTATATCATAAATTTGAGGTAGAATCTGGATGTATATTAAATTATGTCTGCCGTCAGCAGTAACCAAACAAACAATCAAGTAATCTTCTTTAGTGGTTTATGTTTTCAATTGAAAACCTTTCTTGTATTTTCTGTGCTCCTAAATAATCCTGGCAGGTAGCATTATATCAGAAGTTGGAATGTGTGAAAATAACTTCTGTATTTCTGTGGAGGTTTTATTCTTCTTCACTGTGCTCTCTGATATCTACAGAGTACCTGTGAAGTGTTTGGGGTAGCCCAGCCTTTCTGAACAACTTTCATTTTCATAAATCATAAAAAAGCAATTGTATAAATGATTGTACAAAAGGTTTATACATAGATTTTCAATCAGTGTGCCATGGAACACTGGTGTGCCGCAAATGGTCTGCAGGTGTGCTGTGGAAATCTGGGCAAAGGATAATTTATTAACAGGGCCAGTTTATTAGTGGGGCCATCAATGGTTCAAAAGCTGATGGTGTCCTTTGACAATTTTAGCATCTTGTTGGTGTGCCATGTTGAAAATCACTGTACTGCATACCTACATGTGTTGTCATTTTATGTACACATTACTGGTGGCTGTTCATATACCATGATTTACATTTTCATTGCTAGCTGCACATTTTTAGCACAGGAGCTTTTTCATGTGCCCCTATCCTCCCTGCTGCCACAGGTTATGGAATCTCTACTCACTCACTCACTCGCTCGCAAAATGAAATTGACAAAGGTTTTCAAATTTTCCCTTGATCAGTTCACCTCTTACTTGGATATCTACAGAAGGAAACTTGTCGGTATCACTGCTGCTCTTTGCACACATTTTCCTGATGTGTTATTTTATTCTCTGGTCCACACCTGCACAAGTTTTTACATTCCTAAGCTTATTATTTTGTTCATTTTCATTTTGTTCTCTAACGAAATTTAATCAGTTAGTGCCAGACATAAGAGAGTGTCTGGGATACTTGTGCACACCAACTGAACTGGAGTTTCCACAGTAGAAACTGAAATGGAAGCATTCCTATATATATAAAATTTGATTTTTGAAGCAAGTTAATATCTAGGAAGTATTTAGGCAAAGAGCAGAAGTTAGCACAAAATCTGCTTTTGCAACTTTTGTCAATGTCCTTAAGACAATTAAAGGTACAGCCTAATGCATTTCTAGGATTGCATCCTCATTCTCTTAATGCCTTTAAAAAACCTGCAACACTATATAGCAGGAATCAAACTCATTTGACTGAATTGTAATAGAGCTGCACGTACAAAATCAACACTTATTAGGTTAAATATTCTAAAACCCATGTACCTATAAGTTTGAAACTGAAACACATTAAAAACAGAAATTGGCTATGTCCACAATGAATCTTTTACAGAAACAAGTTAAAAGTAGTTTCAGTCTGGAAGAGGAGCTGTAACTAACTTTACCTGGGAAGATCTGAGGGTTTCTGAGGGTATGGAAGTTGAGTGGGGTAGTAATGGCCCCCTAGCACTGATTCTTAGGTAAATGTAGATACAGGTGTAACCTAGTTATCAGTTTTTATCAGTGATTTTGTCTCAACACAGATACAACTGCACATACAGTAAAGTTATCTTTTGTGGTTTTGGAACACAGTACTAAAAATAGGTATTTGCAGTCCACAAATATACTGTAGTTACTCATCCCTAAAAATTGATAATCTTGTATGATAGTTGAAAGGTAATGTTAAGAAACCTGTTGTCATAGAGTGCAATTCTAAGCAAGTCTACTCAGAAGTAAGTACCATTGTGTTCAATAGTACTTACCCCCAGGAAAGTGTGGTTGGGATTGCAGCCTATGTTGTTAGAGCCTGGTTTTCCTTTCTGTAAATGATACTTTAAAATTTGGGGTTTTCTTAAGGTAGCTGGAAATTGCATTCAGCCCCTGGCAAGATGTGAAAGTCAGCTGTTAATGACTTGATTTCCTCGACACAGGATGACTGCAAAAGTTTCCTAAACTTAAGATAGACTTGCTAAACTTAAGATAAACTTAAGATAGATAAGCTTAAGATAGTTTTTTGACAAAAGATAGGCTCCCATGATGAATTTTGCCACACCTCTAAGAATATAAAAATTACTATTTTCCCCAATAAAATAGCCTAAATTTGTAAGAAGCCATTTTCAGCAAGTGGAATGAGTACAGAATTGATGAAATCAGGATCAAATAGGAAATCAGCTGTGTGAATCAATTAATTATCAATTATCACTTTTTCTTGCAGATTTACCAAATATACTCGAGTATAAGCTGACCCGAGTATAAGCCGAGGGGGGCTTTTTCAGCATTAAAAAAATGTGCTGAAAAACTAGGTTTATACACAAGTATATACAGTAAGCCTTTCCTAAAAACAAAAACTGTTCACAGTTAAAGTGGCTAAGACATCCATACCAAACAACAAGTATTAATATCATACCAGATTTTTAAGTATCATGGTTATTATAAGGTAAAGGTAAATGTGTCTCATGCAGGTTGCTCTGCTAGTTGCGACTGACTCCAAGGAGTGGTGCTCATCCCCGTTTCTTAAGCCATAGAGTCAGCATTTTCCGATGATGCCTCCATGGACATGTGGCCCACATGAGTACGGAATGCTGTTACCTTCCCACTGAGGTAGTACCTAGTTATCTACTTGCATTTGCATGCTTTCAAACTGCTAGGATGGCAGGATCTGGGCAATTGATGGGAGCTCATTTGGTCTTGATTGCCGATCGTCAGATTGACAGACACAACACTTTTAACCAGCATTTAATAGCATGTGATGGGGGAAGGAAATTCTTGTATGCAGTGCAAGTTGGGCTTCAGCCACTTTCTGGAGCAGACCTTTTTTAATTTACATTATTCATGGGTTAATGAGTGCATAAAAATAAATTCCCTGATGGGAAGTTTCAGTCTGTGTCTGGTGACAGGACAGTTGGTCCTTCGTCTAGTTTTTGTGTCTCCCATGTGTTACATGAGAGTTTGCCAGAAATTTCAGGAGCATCACTAATGTCGATCTGCCGATTCCAAGTTGGCAGATAGATTCTTGGAGACATTTGGTTATTGTAGCGTGTGTCAGAGATGTGGACACAACCTGGAACGGTTGAAGGGACTGATGAGTCAGGGTGCCGTAAATAGGTAACTCGGAGTTGATCCACATGCCATTCCTAGATATATTTGCCAAGTTTCTGTTTTAAATTCTTCCCACTGGTCTGGTCAGCTTCTCCAGAAGACTAACAAGGTGTGTAAAACGATAGGGTAAAAATTTATGTGCAAAGCAGACATAGCAAAGTCTGCTTTCTCCTGAAATAGGCACAGTCTTATTCTTTCTGAGAGTAAGACCCATTGTGTGTTTGGGGAGGCTTAGGATTCTTTATTCTAGAAAGCATTTCATAGTTAATTGGGACTTCTGTTTTTTGGCATGTTTTTTCTGTTTTATAGCTAATTATCAATCACTTCTTGTTGCTGTTCTTTAATTTTAATGCATGTTTTATAGTTAGATGTGTGAATTTTCTATTTATATAAAAGAGAAAAGTCACTGACTCACTGACTGACTGACTGAGTGACTCATCACCGCCCTGCCAAAACCGGTGGGCCTAGAAGCATGAAATTTGGGGTGGGTGTTCCTTCCGTGACGGAGGGGTGCACTAAGAACCGGTTTTCGGAAATTCCAACCGGAAAGGGTTGAAAAGGGGCGCAACGCATTTTCCTCCCTATACTTTGCATTGGAGAATTGCTGACTCATCAACATTCCGCCCCAACTGCTGGGCCTGAAGCATGGAATTCTGGGAGTTCCTTCTGTCACCTGAACACCCACCAAGAACCATCTGGAGAAATTAACCCTTCAGGGGCTGAAAAGGGGGCAACGTTTTTCTCTCCTATACTTAACATGGGAGACTGACCAACCTCCAGCCAATTTGGTGCTCTCTGCCTGGTGCACTGGGGGATGTTGTTAGGAGGAAGAGGTTGCACTGGCAAGGATGCTGCGCATGGGGGGAAGTTGAACATGGGGGGAAGTTGAGCAAGGGGGGAAGTTGAGCATGGGGAGAAGTTGCGCATGGGGGAAAGTTGCGCATGTGGGAAGTTGCGCATGGTGAAGTTGCGCATGGGGGAAGTTGCGCATGGGGGGAAGTTGCACATGGGGGGAAGTTGGCGCATGGGGGAAGTTGTGCATGGGGAAAGTTGCGCATGGGGAAGTTGTGCATGGGGGGTTGATGCACATGGGGGGAAGTTGCACATGGGGGTTGATGCACATGAGGGGAAGTTGTGCTTGAGGAGAAATTGCACATGGGGGTTGATGCACATGGGGGAATGTTGCGCATGGGGGGTTGATGCGCATGGGGGAAGTTGCGCATGGAGGTTGATGCACATGGGGTGTTGATGCGCATGGGGGTTGATGTGCATGGGGAAAGTTGTGCATGGGGGGTTGATGCACATGGGGAAGTTACGCATGGGGGAAGTTTCACATAGGAGAAGTTGCACATGGGGGGGTTGATGCGCATGGGGGGTTGATGAGCATGGGGGGTTGATACACGTGGGAGAAAGTTGCGCATGGGGGAGTTGTGCATGGGGGGTTGATGTGCATGGGGGGTTGATGCACATGGGGGAAGTTGCGCATGGGGTGTTGATGCGCATGGAGGGTTGATGCGCATGAGGGTAAGTTGCGCATGGGGTGTTGATATGCATGGGGGAAAGTTGCGCATGGGGGAAAGTTGCTCATGGGGGGTTGATGCGTATGGGGGGTTGATGTGCATGGGAAAGTTGAGCATGGGGGGTTGATGCATATGGGGGGAATGGCATACGGGGGAATTTTACTCCTGTGACGCGGGTATGCTTTTTGCTAGTTAATTATAAAGGGCTTTGAATTTTTCTAAATATAAAAGGTAGTATTTAACTATTATATGTGCCAGGAATGCATGCAATAACATATGTGAAATAATGGACACAATCCAGAGATAGGGCAGTGAAATGGCCCAACTAGGCTTCTCCACGTAGGCTGTATTCAGAGCAGAAAGTTGGGCTGGATCCAGGGAGTCTGGAAACCTGGGCTGCCTTAGCTGCTGCAGGCATGCTAAGTAGGCACCAAGTAAGTGGCATCTGGGGAGGGCTTGCTCCCCAGGAGACCTGCCTCAGATCACACTGAACAAGGAACAGCTGTGGTGCCTGCCTTATAAGGAAGCCCAGGAGTCCCTGACAACCAGTCACAGCTGCTGCATGAGACTCCAGTACAGCAGTACCTGTGGTGGAGGGTGGATGCAAGGGGAATGTTGGAGTGGCCAGCTGTCTTCTGAGGGTTGGTGGTCTGTTGTAGTTGTGCCATATCCTGAAGTTGAAAGGCAGGGGTAGCAGATAAGCTGGCCAAAGACTCAAATTTTTTTTTGCCAACATTTCCATTGTTTACTCTGGTTTCTCATGGACCCCTATGGGTCTACTCAGATTTATTCTAGCTCCTGGGGTGGTATAACTCTAAGGAGCTGGAAGAGGGCATGTCTGCCCTGGAAATAGGCTCTGGATACAGCCTAACTGCACTGTTTTAGGCCATGCTGAACATGCCTCTCATTATGCCTCTCCTGAACTACCTAGGCTGGCAAGCTATGCCGGTACAGGTCTATCTGTCTTGGGCCAGCCCAGTGATAGATAGGCTAGCCCAAGTGTGCTTCAGGACTGTAGACAATATGAAGCATTTATTCAGGATATTTTAGCACATGCACTGCAGGTAACTTGTACATAGAAAGTATCAAATGAGGCTGCAATCTTAATCCCCGTTTAGGCCAGCGTAAGTCCCAGTATAAGTCCTGGGCTAGCCTGGGGGCGGTGTCACTAAAGTGCCATAAGGCACTTCCGTCCCATTCTTTGGAGGGTTAGACTGTGCACAGGTCTTTTCCTATAGGAAAATCCACTTTGAATTACAAGTGTTTTGGATTACAGTATGCTTCCAGAATGCATTATGCTCGTAAATCAAGGCATCACTTTATAGATATTCTGAGTCTGAGCAAAGAACGCAGGAAGCCACTTTATGCACCTGAATTTCAGCTGCTGAAAGCATGTCTTATTTGGCATCTCTGTATAGGAATGAATTTTATCCTCTTTTCTTGTTAATAGCTGGGTTAAATAATCAAGATGAATCATGCTATGAATTAAATAGGAAAGTAAAGTATAAGAGGCAGTCCATACTTGTCAAGGATTTTGAAAATAATTCTGATTTGGTGGATAATTATGAATAATGGTCTCAATCCCAAATTTCATTAATCTTAGCAAGGGAGAGTTAAACACATCCTTAAACCATCCATTCAAATCTATGGAGTTAAAAGTGGTTAATTGGCTGGATTATGTTACGTGAGTAGACTTTGTATAGTGGAATAAAAGTGACATTCTATCTACACTAACTTGGGAGGAAGCCTCATTGAACACAAAGAGACTTACTTCTGAGTAGACATGCATAGGATTGGGCTCCAAGGCTGCAATTCAAAGTTAGGCCAGCATAAGTCCCAGCACGAATCCTGTGCTGGTCGGGGGGATGTTGCAAAGGTGTTGTAATACTTCAGCACCACATTTGGGGATGGGGGGGTTTAGGCCAGTGCACAGACATGTGGTGGCCCCTGGTGACTTCTTAAAACCTTCTATGTTGAACTACACCCGCCTAAATTCCCTCTTCCATGCAATACTTAAAGGTAAAGGCACTCTGTCCTCCTTTCTGTATGGTCACCCTGGGTTGGCCTCCCGTTCCTCATGGAGGAACAGGTGAGTTGTGCCAGCCTAAACTGGTTAGGATTGCGCCTTTAGTCGAGCTATTAAAGTTGACATCAAAAATAAGTGTATAACTAGGAAAGTGAGGCCTTTTGAATTGACAAAGTTCCTGAAAGGCAAGAAAAGTTTCTAATGTAAAGTTATATTTTCCTTGGTTTCAGTCTTCAAAAATACACAATCAACAAGCATCCAATTAGCAGCTTGTTTGCATTTATGTATAGTCACAACAAATAGCTTTCAATTGATTTGGCTGTAATAGTTGTCAGTCAACCCAGAATGAAAAACACTGTAGTATTCTGCCTTGGTAAATAATGGAAGGGAAAACTTGTTTATGTCTCAAATATCTCAAAGTGTGAGCAAAAAATAGTCTTTTGGTACTTTTTGGTTTATTTCAATTGCTTTGTTTGGCTGATTGATGCAGCCTTGTCTTTTGTCCAAAGATGGGATCACCATCCAAAAGTGAAAACCGTTAAAAAGTGAAATCCAATCTTTTTTTAGTTTATAAATGTTGCTTCCAATGCTTTTTTAGCTAGCAAATTTTTTATCTTTTATCTTGCAAATTCCTGCTGCTACATAAAGATTTCTGCAAATGGATTCTCATTAACTGCTTCAGGAATGGAATTAGACCAAGAGCTCCAACATAAGGGAGGGCAATTTTGGCCTTTAGAACAGAAGAAAGAGGTTGAAAGAGTGGGGCATGTTGAATGAATGATTTTTCAGTATAATTGAAATGTGAGGATAGAATGGATTCTCAGAAAACGAACTGTCAGAAAGCGGGGATACCTGTATCTATTTGGTGGTGGGTTTTCCCCCCTTCCTAAAGAAGAGGAAGAAGTGAACAAATAGTAGAAGTGAGACTCGTGTTGTAAGTGCATCTGGATCTAAAAAGATTGAAGACTACATCCTTTTCCTTTTAGCAGTGACAGGAGTGTCTGTATATGAATGGAGAAAAATATGATTTTATATTTAGGTGGAAATATTTATAGCGTTTAAAAATTAAATACTTAAATGAGCACCATGTTCTGCTGGCCTTCTGCTTACATTTTTCATCCCCCAGCTGACAGCTGTAAGGTAACAAAGGCAGCATAACTAAATATTTCTGGTGTTCTTTTTCACATTTAAATCTGTGCCAGAGTAGCTGAGACGGATGATAAATGGAGAAAGAAAAGGGCTGCATAAATGTATGTCTTGAGTGGAATATTAAGTGCAGTTTCCATATGTAATAATTGCTGCAGTGGATCAGTGACTCAGGGTGCAATCCTGAGTAACTACGGGGAGTCCTTGCTCCGGTGTAAGAACAATTTGCTCTGGATTCCAATTTGAATTTCCCATAGATTTTCACTAGGTGGTGCAGTAACTACGGGTGTACGTAAAGTCTCTTACGTGTTCCCGTAGTTACTCTGGATTGTAGGGTCAGTCTTGCACCTGTGAGGTGATGGGTTAAAATACCCACTCCTGTTGACTGACATGAAGAAGACCTTTATCTGAAAAATCTTTTGGGAGGTGGTGGAAAGGGACTGGAACTAAAGTGTAATGCTGAAAGGGTAAAGCTTTTCATGTTTAAGATGTCAAGGACAAAATGCAACCCTATGCATGCCTACTCAGAAGTGAGCTTTGCTGACGTAAGTATCCCACTTAAGTAAGTGGGGTTCTTAAGTAAAATGTATACTGATGGGGGCCCATATCTGCACAGCTGGTATCTGCCTATTTCAAGATCCTATCAGGATTCAAACTTACAGGGAAAATAAGGAAGGCTGGTAGGGGCCTGAATGTTTTAAAAGACTTGATTGAAGTTTAACAGAAAGCAGGAACTACTGTAAATGGGTGTGCATAGAATTATAGAATCCTAGGGTTGGAAGGGACCCAGAATTTCATTTAGTACAACCCCCTGCCAGTAGCAGGAGCATCCTAGAGCATCTCCGACAGGAATGTTGTGAAGGCAGGGTTTTCCTGTGTCTGCAGATTCCCAGGCATGCAACAGATCCCTGTGGATATCCTGGCTCACCTATATAGTGGTACCTTGGTTTAAGAGCATAATATGTTCTGGAAGCATGCTCATAATCCAAAATGCTTGTATATCAAAACAAGCATTCCAGTAAGGAGTACTGGAACCACAGATGATTGTTTACAGCCTCCTTTGCCTGCCCCTTCAAAGTTGGAAATTTTGAAGGGGTGGGCAAAGTACGCACCTCCTCCCTCCTCCAGGATGAGTAGTTATGCTGTGCTACTTGACTTGGAGGGGGGGGGGGGTGAACAGAGCCTCCCTGCCCTGTCCTTCCAAGCTCTGGCTTGGAAGGACTGGGCAGTGAAGATGTGCACCTCCTTTGCCCTCCCCCAGAAGCTGAGCAGCTATGCTACTTGGCTTCGGCAGGGGGTGGGGGTGAAGAGATCCTCTGCCCCACATCCTTGGTAGGAAAGGGACCTCTCCCTCCCCAGCCACTCCCTTCAGCTGTGGGTGTCCTCCTCGCTAAGGCAAGCAATGTAGTGATCACTTTGCCACTTGTCTTTGTGGCTAGGGGAACTTCTGCTGCCCCTCTTCCAACTGTGTGATGACTGCACAGTTGAATGGACAGGCATGAGAGGCAGTGCCTCCACCATCTCTGGGGAGCTGAGGAGCATTGTTCCTTGCCTTGTGGTGGGGCAAAGGTAGCTCCCGCCGCCCAACCCTGGAAGTCTATGAGGGATGGGCAGCAGAGACCACAGTGTATTTGCTCCCCAGAAAGGCAGAGGAGCATCTCTGTGGTGGCCAGCATTTTGACCTGGATTTCAGCAGTGCCTTGTTTATTTTGCTAGGCATTGCTCACAAATTGAGCAAAGATTTATGGGATTGCAATCCGGGTCACTTGTAAACTGAGGCACCACTGTATAGGATTGCATCCTTGGCCTGAATTTCCAAAGGAAAAACAATGGTGATAAGTTATTCATGACTAAGGCTGCAATCCAGAGCAAATTCAGCCTGCTCTGACCTAACTGCACTCTCCTAACTATTCTGTATCCAGAGCAGAAAGTTATGCTGAATCCAGAGAGTCAGGAAGCCTGGGCTGCCCTAACTGCTCCAGAGCATGCTAAGTAATTGACACAAGGGGAAGACTTGCTCCTGAGGAGACACCCCTCAGACCACATTGAACAAGGAACAGCTGTGGTGCCTACAGTGGTGACATGACTCTGCACATCACCTAGTGCGGAAGTCTGTGCATCATCCCTGGGATGCGCCCCCCCCCACCTGGACTGCACAGTCACCAAAGTTGGCGCCTGCGCAGTTGTTTCTGAAGCCAACTGGCTTCAGAAAGAGTACTGCGCAGGCACCATCTCTGACACCTGCGCAGTACTTTTCTGAAGCCTTTTGGCTTTGGGGGAGACTGTGCAGGCGTCAGAGTTGGTGCCTGTGCAGTACTCTTTCTGAAGCCATTCGGCTGCTGCTCCACCTCCTGAGTGAGGCCAAATGGCTGTGCAGAGGCGCGGACTTCCTCTGCTCTAAGGAAGTCTCCTCTGAAGCTGTTCGGCATGCTCAGTGTGTTTCTGCGCAGTGCATCTCAGATGGCCGTTCAGGCCAGCTCCTCATACAAGTGGCAGCTTCTGGCTGCTGCTCCGCCTTGGAGCAGGCCTGAATGGGGGTGCTGACGCCCGGGGCCTGCCAAAGGACAGTCAAACTCCTCCGGCACATCACCCCATACGGAGCGCATCCCCAATGCAGCCCACACCAGCCGCACCAGTCTGGTGACGCCACTGGGTGCCTGCCTTCTAAGGAGTCCCTGATGAGATGCCAGTACATTCTACAGTGAATACAAGGGGCTTCTTGGAGTGGCCTGCTGTATCCTGAGGTTTGTGGGCAGCCGTAGTTGTTCCATATCCTGAGGTTGAGAGGAAGGGGTTGCAGCTAGGCTGGCCAAGAACTCAGATTTTTGGTCAGCACTGCCATTCTTACTTGAGCCTTATCATGGACCCCTATGGGTCTACTCATTACTATACCTGCTCCTGAGGTGGTATAACTCTGAGGGCTGGAAGAGGGCATTTCTGCCTTGGAAACAGGCTCTGGATCCAGAGTAACTGCTCTGCCCTAGGCAATGCTAAACATGCCCTCAACTTGCCTCTCCTGAGCTGCTTAGGCTGCCCCAGTTAGGGCAGAGCAGGTCCACCTCTCTTAGGGCACCCTATCTTGTCTTGCTCTGCCCTAAGCCTCCTTCAGAGTAACTGGGCTGGAGCATCTTGCAGTTGCTCCAACCTAGTGTTAGATATGGCAACCTAAGGGCTCTTATGTGGACAGATTAGTTGCTCTGGATTGGGCTGTGTGGGTGCAATCCTAAAAACACTTGCCTGGGAAGAAAACCCATTGAAGACAATGGGGTTTACTTTTGAGTAGACTTGATTAAGATTGTGCTTTAATTTAAGGTCAATTTAATTTCAATTGATTTTTGGGGGTTGAGTATAACAGGTAATACTGTTCTGGAAATACTTAAATGACTACCATGTTCTGGTATTCATGTATATTCATGTGTTATTCATGATTCTGTGAAAAAATGAAACTGTACCCACTGGCAAGGGTTCCTTGGATTTTGCAGGTTAGAAGTAATTGTGTTTTTGGAAATCTGAGTTCTTGCTGGTTTGACTTTTGCCACTATCTCTGAATTTTCTGCAATGTGTCTGCTCAGTCAACTGACATAAACAGATTTCCATATAGACAGTACTAACGTTAATAAACTCATGTTAAGGAACTGTCCCTGGACTTCCTGCGGCTGAGAAAATAGGAAGTAATTAATGCAAACATAGTCACTAAAATATATGGGTCTCTCTCTCTCTCTCTCTCTCTCTCTCTCTCTCTCTCTCTCTCTCTCTCTCTCAACACACACACACACAGATACAGATTGAGAGTGCACATTATGTTATTATATCTCTCTCAGAAATCTAATTTTATAAAACATCATATTTTTAATGCTTTTGAAAAATCAAAACCATTCTTTTTCCAGTTTATATGCCGTATTTTCCTATACTTAAAACCTTCTTTCCATTATATCTTGTTTGTGCACTTTGAGTGGCATAAAAAGTTAAAGGTGTCACTTGCAGGTTATACTGCATTGTAACTGACTATAGTGTGCTGTGCTCATCCCCATTTCTAAGCCTTTAGAGTCAGCATTGCCCAAAGCCACTTCCATGGTCATGGGGCCGGCATGACTGCTGAAGACGCATGGAATGCTGTTTTTCCTTCCCACCGTGGTGGGTACCTATTTATCTACTTGCATTTCCATGCTCTTGTACTGCTAAGTTGGCAGGAGCTGGACTAAGTGGTATATAATGCATTAATTTTTTCATGTTTTTCATCCATCCAATGTTTCAGATCTTTAAACATAGCATATGGTTGAATTCTTGTGATGTAGTCAAAGAGCCTGTGAAAAGGGCTCAACAGGAACAGAAACTAAACTGAGGTTCCCTGGACTTCCCTGGACATTGGTTCCGGGTAAGATGGTAGAAAGTCCCATTAAATATGAGCCATGATAGGTGTGTGTGTGTTTGTGAGTGCATAAATAAATGTAGATGTGGACATCCTAAAAATACCAGCTACAGGGGAGGGCACCTAGATGCAGACATTGTGTGCTCCCTGAGGCATCTGGTGGGCTCCTGTGTGATACAGGAAGCTGAACTAGATGGTCTTTTGGCCTAATCCAGCAGAGGCTGTTCTTAGGTTCTTATGAGAGGCAAGTACAAGGTGGAAAAGAACTGTCTTTAAAATCCTGTGAGTTTATTTTTGTTTTCATTTTGTTCTTAAATGAAATTAACCGAACTTCTCCTTTAAGAAGACAATGCAGAGCTTTTCTTCTTTGTCCTTCAGTTTTACATTACACTGTACAGTTTTACATTAAATTGTATAACTGTTTTGTGTGGTGAAGCATAGAATAAGAAAATTGGTAGTTGCAGTTATGCAGAATTAATATTAATGCAATCAATAGCTTTAATTTCCAAAATTATTGCAAACTGCAAAATTAGAATATTTGAAAGTCTCCTCTGAACCTTCCAGTTAGGTGTCAACTCAGATGTCAAATTAGATAATGTTATTTTTTTTTGTTAACTAAAGAATTTGTATCTACTATGGAAGTTTATAGAAACTAGGGGAAAAAAACCTCTGTAACAGTTTTCAAAAAGTATTTTTTCTTTTTAAAAAGCCTTCAGTCAAACAGACATGAGTTTACTCCTTTATCTCATAAAGAGCCCAATCCTGTCCAGCATTCCAACACTGATGCAGCTGGGCCAACAAGGTGTGTGCTGCATCCTGCAATGGGAGGTAGGCAGTCATTTATGCCTTCTCAATGTAAGAGATGTTTTCTCCCCATATACTGGGATTGCATTGTGACTGCAAAGTTGGATAGTGTCTCATGGCTCAATCTAGGGTGCCATATGTCCTGAAAAACAAGGACACTCCCAATTTTGGGGGACTGTGTTCACATAATGACAAGTGTAATAGAGGATCCTGTCGCGATTTTGTGGAAGAGAATTATGGGCACAATCCAGAGCAAGTTCAGCCTGCTCTGCCCTAACTGCTCTCTCCTAACTATTCTGTATCCAGAGCAGAAAGTTATGCTGCATCCAGAGAGTCAGGAAGCCTGGGCTGCCCTAACTGCTCCAGAGCATGCTAAGTAATTGACACATGGGGAGGACTTGCTCCTGAGGAGACACCCCTCAGATCACACTGAACAAGGAATAGCTGTGGTGCCTACAGTGGTGACACGACTCTGCGCATCACCCGGTGCGGAAGTCGGTGCGTCACCCCTGGGATGCGTGCACCCCCCTACCTGGACTGCACAGTCGCCAAAGTTGGTGCCTGTGCAGTTGTTTCTGAAGCCAATTGGCTTCAGAAAGAGTACTGCGCAGGTACCGTCTCTGACGCCTGCGCAGTACTTTTCTGAAGCCTTTCAGCTTTGGGGGAGACGCTGCCGCTCCATCTCCTGAGTGAGGCCAAATGGTCGTGCAGAGGGGTGGACTTCCTCCACTCTAAGGAAGTCTCCTCTGAAGCTGTTCGGCATGCTCAGTATGTTTCTGCCCAGTGCACCTCAGCTGGCCATTCATGCCAGCTCTGAGGATAAGTGGCAGCTTCTGGACTTGGAGCAGGCCTGAATGGGTGTGCTGATGCCTGGGGCCTGCCAAAGGACAGTCAAACTCCTCCGGCGCATAACCCCATACGGAGCACATCACCCAATGCAGCCCACACCAGCCGCACCAATCTGGTCCCTGCCTTCTAAGGAGTCCCTGATGAGATGCCAGTACATTCTACAGTGAATACAAGGGGCTTCTTGGAGTGGCCTGCTGTATCCTGAGGTTTGTGGGCAGCCGTAGTTTGTTCCATATCCTGAGGTTGAGAGGCAGGGGTTGCAGCTAGGCTGGCCAAGAACTCAGATTTTTGGTCAACACTGCCATTCTTACTCGGGCCTTATCATGGACCCCTATGGGTCTACTCATTACTATACCTGCTCCTGAGGTGGTATATCTCTGAGGAACTGGAAGAGGCCATTTCTGCCTTGGAAACAGGCTTTGGATACAGAGTAACTGCTCTGCCCTAGGCAATGCTAAACATGCCCTCAACATGCCTCTCCTGAGCTGCCTAGGCTGCCCCAGTTAGGGCAGAGCAGGTCCACCTCTCTTAGGGCACCCTATCTTGCCTTGCTCTGCCCTAAGCCTTTTCCAGAGTAACTGGGCTGGAGCATCTTGCAGTTGCTCCACTCTAGTGATAGTTAGGGCAACCCAAGGGCTCTTATGTGGACAGATTAGTTGCTCTGGATTATGCTGTATGGCTAGCTCAGTCTAACCCAGTGATTTTCAACCATTGTGCTGCAGATAGTCCTCAGGTGTGCCATAGAAATTTGGGGAGACTCATTAATTAATAGGGAAATTGGGGGATTTCAACAGCCTGGTGTGCTTTGTCAATGGTGAAAACAACTGATGGTGTGCCTTGACAATGTCAGTGTCTTGTTAGTGTGCCATGAGATGAAAAAGATTGAAAATCACTGGTCTAACCAGTTTAGTCCAGCGCAACTCATCCATCCATTCTTGTGATTGTATGTCTGTGCACTGGCCTAACCTCCCTAGGATTGGTGCAGAAATGCCTTAGGACACTTTTGCAACATCCCCAGGCCAGCACAGGAATTGTGCTGAGATTTGTACCAGCCCAACCAGGGGTTATCATTGTGCTCCCAAGAGGCTGGATTCTGCGTGAAAAGAAACAGTTTTTTATTCTTTTCATTCCTTTTTCAGGGAGGGGTAGAATTGCAGAATACACACAAAAGCATGCTCAGTTTTCAAAACGGAAATATTTTTAAAATAGCTGGAAGCTCATGTTTGAGAGGATGGAGTAATAGGAATTATTTGTAAATATATATCTCATTTAAAGAATAACACCAGTGAGGCAGAATCCTTTTACTGGCTACATTTTCATTTCATTTCAAGGATTAAGAGATTCCGTTTCGGACCATCTGCTTCTTGTCTGTCTGATTTCCATTGTACATACCAAGTCTTGTCTACCCCTTGTAATTAGGCTCTGTAACTGATTTTGTTTTTCTATCCATAAAGACAGAGCTTATCTAGAAATGATTTTGCTTCTTCAAGGGCATTCATACATTTTCTTTTGTATAATGTAAAGGAATTCTATTAATATAAACTTTAGAGTCAGCCTGTTGGGCTTTTATAATGTCAGCTGTTTCTACAATCAAGAGGCCTTTTTCTCTTGATCTACTATCCTAAAAATACTGTGGTGTTACATGCCAGCAGAAGCAATATGTGCATCCATATTTTGGAAACTTTTGGGTAAAGCCAGCAATTGTTTGTGAGTTCGAGCCCCACTGTAAGTTCTTGTAGAGGAGGGAGGAATGGAGTGATGCAATTCATCTAATCTATCCATACAGCTTTTCAACTTAAAAAGTTCACAAAGTGGTTTAGCAGAAAATGAAAACAATTTTCCAAAGTGCTCTCCAAAGAATACCTCTCAAAATGGCAATTTTGACATTCTTCTTGTTTCTTATCACGAGACTAGAAGTGGGTCGCAATTGTTTCGGCATTTTGAGAAGCTCTGCTAAAGCACTTCCTGTACCCATTACTGTATGGTAGAATTGAATTTTATATGGTAAAATCAATTTTTTTTGTTTGATGGTGTTTTTTTAAAAAAACTAAATCAAATTATTACCTTTTTCATTATTTTTGAATAAAAGTTTATCTATTTATGATCCAGGAACATGGGGTTTCAAAAAAATGCCCCCAAAGTCATTACTTTACCACACATGCACTTCTTTTTTTAATTAGTTTGTAGTGTGGTTTGTTGTGTGGTTGTGTGGTTTGTTGTGTGGTTGTACTACAGGTTTGCAGTATAGGTTGAAATCCTCATTCCACTTAAATAATATCACATTCCTATTAAAGTTTATAGTTGTATAACAAGCTGAGCCAAGAAATGCCTGGCTTGCATAGAAGGGTTTGGCAGGAAATAGGGCTTTGAGAAAAGATGGCCCATTTTAGGTCCCAAAAAACAAACACTCAGACTGTATGACACCCTCTTCTACCAGTGGTGGCATGAGGACAGTGTCAATGTACAGCACTTGGCATATGCCAATAGGATTGTCCTATTTCTATTTCTAAAAAATAAAAATCCTACTTCTAAAAAATAAAAATAAAGAGTATTTGATTTTTCCTTTTTCTTTCCACGAATGTATAAACCATCTCCTACCGCCTCCTTTTGTTGTAGTTTACACTCTGTTCCCACAGCTATAATGATAGTTATGAGAACTTACAGGTAAGCATAATTAAGAAGATAATTGGGGGAAGACTGATAGCTTAGTGGTAGGCCTCGTGTTTTGCATGTATAAGTGTCCCAGTTCTTTGTCCAGCATCTGCAAGTAGGACTGAAAAAGACACATGTCCTAGATAGCCGTTGCCTGTTTGTGTTGACAGTCCTGAGTCAAGTGGTTTGGGCATAAGATAGTCTCCTATGCAGTGGTGGGCCCAGCCTGCCCTAACAACCGGTTCTCCGGAAGTGGGCAGGGCCAGGCTGGGTCAGGGGGCGGGGGAGGGCATGCCACCTTAACCCTTAGTTTACCAAAAAGATTGTATCACTTGTGATGGCATCAATCAGTACTAAGCCCCTGGGTCCTGTGTAATTTATTCCTATGCATTACACTTTGTTATGCTCTCAGGGGGAATGTGTGCCACAATTAAGAACATAAAAGCATAAGAAAAGCCTCCACTGGATCACACCAAAGACCCACCTAGTCCAGCTTCCTGAATCACACAGCAGCCCACCAGCTGCCTCAGGGAGCACATATGACACTTGCATCCAGGTGCCTAATACAGCAGACACACCACTAGTTCCACTGGTGGTACTCATACCACTGGTTGAGAAGCACTGATCTACAGTTTAGGACCAGAGTCTGTGGTGTCCCCTCTGCAGGCTGAGGTTTGCCTCTAAGCCCCTACTTAAGGCTACAATCCTGTCCACACTTTCCTGTAAGTAAGCTCCATTTTAACTATGATGGGACTTACCAGTACTTCTGAATGGTCATACATAAGATTTGGGCTCTTAGAATCCCAGCCTCTTGCTGCAATATAACACTTGCCTCCAGGTGCCTCAGTGCCAGCAGACACACCACGTTCCACAGGTGGTGCTCATACCACTGGTTGAGAAACACTGATCTACAGTTTAGGACCAGAGTCTGTAGTGTCCCCTCTACAGGCTGAGGTTTGCCTCTAAGCCACTACTTAAGGCTACAATCCTGTCCACACTTTCCTGTAAGTAAGCTCCATTGCATATAATAGGACTTCTGAGTAGTCAAGCAAAGGACTGAGCTCTTAGTAACCAGCCTCTGGCTCCAATCCTATTCACTTTCCTGAGAGTAAGCTCCACAGACTCTAATGGGACTCACTTCTGAGTAGCCAAGAATAGGATTGGGCTCTAATGCTGCACTCCTCTGCACACTTTCCTGGGAGTAAGCTTCATAGATTGAAATGGGATTAACTTTTGAGTAGTCAGGCATAGGATTACAAGCTCTTAGAAACCAGCTTCTTTCCAGGGAGTAAGCTTCACTATTATAATGGAACTTACTTCTGAGTAGACAGTGATTGGGCTTTGAGGCTACACTCCTATGCTCACAGGGGAGTAAAACCTACTGACTTTAATAGGATTTACTTCAGAGTAGGCAGTGGACTGGGCTCCTGGGGGTGCAGGATGGGAACTGCATGCTGCCTGCTTATAAGGAAAAGGAGGACAATGAAGATTTATTGTGGTCCTGGAAAAAGTATGGATAATAAGAAGACTCCATGTTGCCTGCTCATAAGGAAAAGGAGGAGTAAAAAGAGGACCTGGCCTGGGAAAGGAGGACATATGGTCACTCAGTACTTGCTTCTGAGGAGGCATGCAAAAAATTGGGCTCTGATGCCTCCATCCTATCCACACCTACCTGGGAGTAAGCTCCATTGACTAGGATGGGACTAGGATAGGATTTACTTCAGAGTAGGCAGTGGAGTGGGCTCCTGGGGGGGGGCAGGATGGGAACTGGGGCTATTTCTTCAGTTACCCCCCATACTTCCTGCCCTCAATCTCAGGTGGAGAGATTTCTCAGAGGGGCAGGATGAGGTGGGGAGATCTCTTGGGGGGGGGGGGGGAGCAAAAGGTCTACAGTGTGGATAAGATTGCAGCCTGAGCCCAATCCTAACCGTGTCTACTCAGAAGTACCATTCAGGTCAATGGGGCTTACTCCCAAAACTGTGTGGTCAGGATTTTAGCCAGTGGTGGGCACCAGCAGGTTCGCACCTACTCTATAGAACCAGTTCTTAACAAGAGATAGTACATATAAAGTTTAAAAATAGCCATTTAAAAGTGGCTGCCAGATGGACAGAGAACCGGTTCTTAATTTCTTTGAAGCCCATCACTGATTTTAGCCTTACAGTCCAATCCTGTGCAGGCTTACTTAGAAGTAACTCTCATTCTAGTCAGTGGGGCTTACTCCCATGTAAGTGTGGATATGATTGCAGCCTCAGAGCCCAGTCCTAATCATGTCTACTCAGTAGAAAATCCCATTATAGACAGTGAGCTTACTCTCAGGAAAGTAGACAGGGCTGGAGGAACAGGGCTGGAGGGAGAGATCCAATCCTCTGCCAAGCTCCTCAGAAGTAAGTCCCATTATAGTCAGTGGGCTTACTCTCAGGAAAGTCTGGATGGGAAAGTAGCCTCAAATCCTATGCTACTCAGAAGGAAATCCCATGATAGTCAATGGGAATTGCTCCCAGGAAAGTGTGGCTAGGATTGTGGCCACAGGCTGCAGTCCTCTACTATACAGTGTGGCTTACTCCTGAGTAGTACTGGGTAGTACTAAGTAGTTCTCCATGCCTAGTACTGGGCTGCAAAGGCACCCAGGGAAGGAGGGAGGCAGGCAGGAAGGCTTGCTGCTATTACTCACCTCAGCCTCCCAGAGGTTTGTCTGCCGGCCTCTCCATTCCCTCCCAAGGACCTCTTAGTAAAGCTGCCCATCAAATGCATGATTCAAAAAAAAGCATCTGCAGAGAGGCTGCTCATTTGCATGTGAGTACCCAGCATGCTTTGCAAACTGCACCAGGAAATAACATCTGAAAACTGGCTACAAATAAGGTTTTTAATCAAAATAAGGTATTTAGCAAAGTCAGGATTCCTGAATAGCCTCATTCAAAGGTCTGGGGCATTAAGAATTTACTAACCCTGACTTTAAAGCATGGAACTAACAGTGATCCAAACACCCCCCAGTTCAGAAGTCAGAGTCTGAAGGTGCTGCAATGGTAAAAGGAACAGACTGTTTATATTTTAAAATTAAAAATAACCGTAGGGAGGGAAGGAGGGGGGAGAGAAGGGGAGGGAGGCTCAGAAGGGGAGGAGGGGGAGAGCTTCCAGAGGCCCTTTAAGAGAAATTCAAACACACTTGCATGCAATTCAAAGATAAGGGCCCCCAATTAACAACCGGTTCGCTAGTCAGCCCCTAATTAACAATTTTTTCCCTTTTTTGCCAGGCAAGCTGTAGCTCATCATGCATTCATACTTTTAATTCCAGACTTAGCAGGAAATAGGCCAGTTGTGGGCTTCAGGGGGGTCTCACAGGTTCTATAGAACCCTTTGCTAATGAGCGCCTGGTTCTGAGAACTGGTTACTAATGGGACATAGAACCTGTTGTTAATTTAGGTTATCAGGAAATAGAATCTGTTGTTAATTTTTTGAATCCAAACACTAAGGCTGCAATCCTAACCTGCTGTTAGGCTGAACCAAGCCCCAGCACGAGTCCTATGGGGGCCTGAGGATGTCACATAAGTGCTGTAAGGCACTTCTGCACCACTCCTGGGGGTGGGTTAGGCCAATGCACAGACACACACTTGCCTCCCTACATCACCACAGGAATGGGAAGACTTATGAGTTATGTCAGCCTCGGTTAAGATTAAACCTAAAGAGCCCAATCCTATGCCTGTCTATTCAGAAGTAAGCCCCATTATAGACAATTGAGTTTTCTTTCAGGAAAGTTTGGAAAGGATTGCAACCTAAGGTTGCAGCCTTTTACATACTACCTAGTTGTGATTTTAATTATTCAGTGGGACACATTTAGAGTTGTGCCATTACATCACCAGTTCAGCATATCCATTCACTTTCCGCTTTTGAGTTGAATTGATCTTCAAACGTAATTTGATATTGATTTCAAATATTGTGATAGTCTTATGCTATATTATGAAATAACACCTAAAAGATTTATGCATCTTGTCATCTTAAGCCTGGAGATACTATAATCCTAGAATCCTAGAATTGGAAGGTACCCAGTAGGTCATCTAGTCCAACCCCCTGCCTTTAGCAAGAAATTCTCCTAGAGCATTTCTGACAGGTGGTTGTCGAGCCTCAGCTTGAAGATCCCCAGTGAGGGAGAGTCCACCGCCTCCCTTGGCAATCTGTTCCACTGCCAAACTTCCCTCACCATTAGGAATTTTTTCCAGATATCCAACCAGAATCTCCTTTCTTGCAGTTTGTACCCATTGGTTCTAGTTCTTTATAGACACATCACACTGCTGACTCACGTTCAGCTTGTGATCCATGGCGACTCCAAGGTCCCTTGTGCTGCCAAACCAAGTATACCCATTTTATACCTGTGTTTTTGGTTATAATTTTTATACCTGTGTTTTTGGTTTTTATTGCCTAAGTGCAGAACCTTGCACTTCTCTGTGCAAGGTTCTGTTTGTTACAGCCCAGTATTCCAGTTTATCCAGATCCTCCTGGAGGTTTCTCCTGCCTTCTGTTGTGTTTGCTACTCCTCCCAGCTTGGTGTCAACTGCAAATTTGATCAGACTCCCCTGTATCCCTTCCTCTAAGTCATTAATGAAAATGTTAAAGAGGACTGGGCCCAAGACAGAGCCCTGGGGCACCTTACTCAAAACCGACCTCCAGGTTGATACAGACCCATTTACTAAAACCCTTTGAGTGTGGCTGTCGAGCTAGTTGCAGATCCACCTAACGATTGCTTTATCAATCCCATATTTTTCCAACTTCCTAATTAAGATGTCATGTGGGACCTTGTCAAATGCTTTGCTGAAGTCAAGATAAATGACATCCACAGCATTGCCACTGTCCAGTAAGCTCGTAACCTGATTGAAAAAGGAGATCAGATTTTTCTGGCAAGATTTATTCTTGGTAAATCCATGCTGGGTTCTTTTGATCACCGAGTTCTTGTCTAGATGTGTGTTTTATTATTTCATTCATTTCATATACCTTTATTGGCATTTAAACAGAATAGATACACAGGCTAAAAGTTAAAACATTTTAAGCATCATTGTGGACTTGCCTTCGCTATCACATCTCAAATAGTAATTTGCAAGTGACTACTTTTTTTATGACAGCCACCAGAAAATCTGCTATCATTCATGGGAGTCACGCCAAGTTTCAGTTATTCCTAACAAGTCAAATTTCCCTTCACTTGCTAGAAGTTCCAGCTCAACTTGTTTATTTCCCAGGCTCTCTGCATTTGTATAAATGCAACGTAAGCCCTGGAGTTTGCAACTCAATGCATGTTCTCCCCCTTTTTAAAGGCTGGGCCTCTCAAAGAATTCTCCAGTTACAGCCATGCCCTGACAATTCCCATGGAGAGCATTTTCTTGATTCCTAATTTTCTTTTTGACATATCCCACTCCCTTATTTAGTTTAAAGCGCTCCTTATCAGGTTCACTATGTTCCAGTCTTCCCCCAACCTGTAAGATGTGGTCCATCCTCTGCCAGGAGTCCATTTTCTAGGAAGCTCACTCCATGATCCCAGAAGCCAAATCCTTCTCAATTTTCCTTCTCAAAGCTCACTCCATGATCCCAGAAGCCAAATCCTTCTCAATTTTCCTTCTCAAAGACACAATTTTCGAAGCCAGCTATTAACTGAAAATTTTGCTGTCTCTCCGAGGACCTTTGCCTATCACCTGGAGGATACCACTTGGGTATTCCCCAGATCCTTATTCTTCTTTCCAAGAGCTTCATAGTCCTCGGCAATCTTCTGGTAAGTTTTCCTAGTGGTGTTGTTCGTTTGTTCCTATGTGGATGAGTAAGAACGGGTAGTGGTCAGCAGGCGTGATCATCCTTTTGTAGCCTCTCCATGACATCCCGTATCCTGGCACCAGGGAGTCAGCACACCTCATGGGAAAATAGGCCTGGTTGGCACAAGGTTTGAATGCCCCAATTAGAGACTACAAATTGAAATAAACAACAACCCCCAAAAAACCCACAGTAGTTTTAAATATCATTTTCCCCATCAAATCAAGATGCTGATTGTATAAGAGCATTCACTCTTGAATGCATTATCTACTGATTCTTCCTTAGCTATGGTAAACCAATACAGTAGTCTGTTTAGTTTTATTGCCTTTTGTCTTTTAAAAAATTATTGTTAGGAAGAAGAGAGAGGGAGGGAGAAAGTCTAATTAAATCTAATGGACTTCTGGTGCACATTTATTGGAATATTGACATTTTATCACCAATTAGACTGTATTCCTCATCTCATTAGCCTGTTAGCTTTGCTTTTTAAATCATTTTACCTGATTAGATGAGAAAAGGCTTTTCTGCATTTTAAATTCCATTTTGTGTATACAGGCATCCCCCACTTATTGGACCAGAGCACTGTCCAAAAGTGAAAACTTTCGGATCCCAATCTTTGTTGTTGTTGTTGTTGTTGTTGTTGTTTATAAATGTTGCTTCCAATGCTTTTTCATGCAAATTCCTGCTGCCGCACAAAGATTTCTGCAAATGAATTCTCATTAACTCTTTTGGGAATGGAATTAGACCAGGAGCTAGAATATGAGAGGGCAGTTTTGGCCGTTAGATCAAAAGAGAGAAGTTGAAAAAGCAGAACATGCATTGAATGAATGAGTTCTGGGTATAATAGGAAGGTGTTGAAAGAGAAAATGAACTATCGGAAAGCAAGGGATACCTGTATGTGACTGAGGGAATGTATAGAAGAATCTTACAGCCAAATATTTTGCCTGTGGGACTATTTCAGAGCATGTCTGGATGGCCCCAAATTGTACGCTCTCTGCTATGCATAACTCAGGTGGTAGCAAAATCCTTCAAATGAAAGAGATGGAATTTGCTTTATGTCAGGAAAGAATGGCATATCATGCACAAATCTCTCTCAAACAAGAAAGCTCAGGGAGCAAACCTATCCAGATCTATGCAGAAGTAAGCCCCATTGTGTTCAATGGGTCTTACTCCCAGGAAAGTGTGTTTAGGATTGCAGCCATACTTTGTGTTATTTGAAATGTTGTTTTGCTCAATTGTCTTGCAGGTGTGACAGTTTTTAGATGCAGGACATACAAGCAGTCGTTCACATGGTAAAATGCACGTAAATTGTATCACTTCAATTTGCAAAGTACATAATGTTTGATCACATTACAGAGTAAAGCTTGGTGTTGAAATAAAACCCTCCCTGTTTTTAGAAAGAACAAACATAGTACAGAAGGGTCATAGCTCAACCTTCTCCCTGATATGCTTGTTTATAAGGAGGTAAATGAACAGTCAAATATGTAACCACCACCCCACATTTGTGGTCTAAAGATGCAATCAGAAACAGTTTGATTTTCTGATCTTTCTATAGGTGGCTTAAGACAAGAAATAAAACTTGAAATGGCCTTTCTTAGACTTGTTTAGACTGTGATTTGCCTTTTCCTGTGACTAACATAGATTGAGTTGAGTATAATATATGCCAAATAAGGTCTTCCTAGCCTTAGTTTTTTTTTTGAAAAAACCCATACATTAAACTGCTCATTTATGGTAAATTGGTATAAGAAGCAGGTTGTCTGAGCCTGCCCTTCTTTAATAGAGAATCCCCTCGAGTAGGGTAACACAGATACCCAGTGAGCATGGCTCGAGATAAAAACAGAATTTCCTCATGACAAGAACTCAACCCTTCTTTAGGGTTGTGACTCATGACACTGCTAGCATGACACTGCTAATGCTACCCTGAAATTTAGCTTTTCTCCTCAAGAAGCCAGAACCCTGTTCCTGCCAAATTTCAGCTCCAATTCCCCTGTCCTGATCTTGATTTTTCCTACACGAAGCAGCCGTTAGGCATTTGTTACATGTGGTTGCTCTAGGCTCTTAGAACATGTACCATTCAAAACCAGTACTAGGTTGCAATCCTATGCAGGCTTACTTGGGAGTCCAATTGAGTCCAATCCTATTCTGCCTATTTGGCAACAGATAAAATGGCTGCAACGGTAATCTGAGCCTCAGGCTACCGCTGGAAGCTCCTCTTTCATCTCCTTCCCATAAGTAAGGGATGTAGCCCTCCAATAGAGCTACCTAATTCTGTGGCAACCCTTCAGTTGCCATACAATCAGGATTCTCCCTGGTTTTTGCTGAATTAGAATATTTATTAAACGGTTATTCACGTGTGGTTTGCTATATGTAGAATCTGTAGAATTTTTTGCAACACAAATGAACATTTGTGGCTTTAAAATATATATACAGTGGCACCTCATGTAACAAATTTAATTCATTCTTGAGGCATGTTTGTTATGTGAAATGTTCTTTATGTGAAGCGGATTTTCCCATAGAAAATACTGGAAACTCAGATGATTGGTTCCACAACCCCAAAAATATTCATATAAAATATTAACTGGATGTAAAAATGACGACAAAAAACTGGAATTGAATTAAAAACATGCATTCAATGTGCATGATCTATGAAGTCTACTTAGGCTGCAATCCTAATGACATTTTCCTGGGAATAAGACCCATTTAACACAACGGGGCTAACTTCTGGGTAGACATGGTTAGGAGGCAGCAATCCAAGACACTTTCCAAGTGTCCCCACTTTCTGCTTCTCTCCATCCTGAGCCTCTCTCTCCCCTGCTCCCTTCTGACTAGCCCTAAGCTGCTTCCCTCTTCTCCACTGCTCTTCTCTCTCTCTGCCCAGCGGACGCCTGGCTATGGGAGGAACAGCGCTGAAGTGTTGCTTTCGCTATGGGCAAGCAACACTGGGCAGCCCTGACGCTTTTTAAAAGGCCTGCCGGCCAGCGTATCTGCTCCAACTGCCAACGAGTTTGTTACGTGAAGCACAGTTTGTTACGTGAAACAGAATCCTAAAGAAATTTTTGTTTGTTATGTGAAACATACTTTACATGAGGCATTTGTTACGTGAGGTGCCACTGTACTATATTTTTATCACTGACATTTTCTTACATCTTCAGAACGTTTTAAGATTCCCCCCCTTTCTTCTGCTTTCCCTGTCGGAAAAAATAACTCTGACATGGAATGAGCATCCTTAATGACAGGAAGGAATGTTTTACCAAATGAGCAACTTCATTCTAAATGGATCCTCACCAGAATGCAGCATTGCTTCTGTTGTGTCCTGCCAATCTCTCTATGGCAATGTTCTCAGGTAATTATGGCTTTCTGCAGGCCAAACCTCTGTTGTGCCTGTCCAAGCTGGGAAAAATAAGGCAAAGAAAATTAGATCTGACTTAAGAAAACAGTAGTAAACACAGGTACTGTTTGTTTCTTTTGGTCAAATCTGTTGGGGATTATTAAAATAACAGGCATAGCAGTAGCCATACAACTTGGGCTGCATACACACTTTCCTAGGAGTAAGACCCGCTGAACACAATGGGGCTTATTTCTGGGTAGACATGGATAGGATTATACCCTCACAATCATTAGCAGTAGGATTATTTAGGGTTGTTGAAAAATTCTGGCCTTACGTGAATGTTGCATGCATGTGTGAATCTTTGTTTAGCAGATCATCTGGGATCTTTATCACACTTTTTTGTGGTCTTTTGAGTGTTGAATTTTAAATGCTCCTTCACATCTTTATATTCTTACAGAATTTTTTTATCATACATTATATCATCTCTGTACCTATGCTTTATTTAAATGTCTTGCACTCTTGAAACTTTTCCCAAGTTTTAGGATAGCACATCAATATTCATGAATCTACACTGTAAATAGCAGTTAGTAGTTACTCCTGCTAACTGGGCAAGAGACACTCTTTCAAGTGGATGTTCCTCTTTTATTTAGCAGGGGGAGAGTAACTGGCCCTCCACACCCCAACAATGTCTGTTCTAGTGGCAGCTGCTGGTGTTCTTTTGCATTTTAGATTGTGAGCCCTTTTGAGACAGGGGCCCCTTAGCTATTTATTACCTATTAATTTTTTCATTCTCTTATAAATCGCTTTGTGAACTTCTCAGTTGAAAAGCAGTATATAAATACTGTAGATAGATAAATACTGTAGATAGATATACAGAGCTTCATTCAGGCAGAGCCTTAAAACCTTTTATTTTAAAAAAGCTTTTTAATGGGGCAGAGATTGGGGAGCTGTTGTCTTATTGTTTTTAACATATATGTTTTTAGCCTGTATGTTTTAATTGTTTTTATTGAATTTGTACTACTTATGTTTTTAATTATGTTTCATGTCAGCTGCCTTGAGTCAGGCTAATGGCCCGAGAAAGACGGGATATAAATTTTTTAAATAAATAAATAAATAAATATACTTTTTACTGTATTTTGAAACAAATGTGTTTTTTTAGATGCCAACCCACCCTGCCTCTATCCTCATTAACAATATGGTTATGAGACCAATGAGCATCAAATCCCACTTGCTGAAGTGCTCAAGCCCCACTTACCAGAACAGTAATTTTTAAGGCTGCAATCCTAAAGACACTTTCCTAAAGACATTAAAACCATCTTACTTCCTGGGAGTAAGATCCATTAAACACAGTGGGACTTACTTTTGAGAAGACATGGTTAGGATTGTGCTCTAAGTTTTATGAGTACAGTATAACCTGGACCATGGGTTCTTTGGGAGTAAAGATTAATGGAAGTTTATTGTGTTTTAGTAGTCTTTGTTTAATTTTCATAAACAGTTGCGTGTTGGATGTAACTATTTATTGACATACCTCTGCAAGCAAAAACAGATTATATACAGAATTGGTATATCTGTACCCCAAAAGGTACTTTGACTCTAGGTTGGTTCCAGGGGTGGGCCTGACCCGACCTAACAACTGGTACGCCGAAGTAGGTGGGCCAGGCGGGGGTCAGGTGGCGAGGCCAGGTTTAGGGGGCGGGCTGGGAGGCTGCGCTGCGGGTGGGAGGGGTGAGGGGCGGCCCCAATCCTGGTGGATTGGGGCCGCCTTGGCGCACGCGCAGACGTGTTCTGAACAGGACGCGACTGCAAGCGCAGTCTGCTTGCACCGATTTTGGCAGTTGCGTCTTGTTCAGGACACAACTACGCTTTCGCCAAGATCGCGGAAGCAAAGTGGCGTCCTGAACAGGACGCGACTGCGCTTGCATCAATCTTGACGCAAGTGCAGTGGTGGGCTCCCCAGGCGAACTGGTTCGCCTGGGTTTTGACCCGCCGCTAGCAACCAGATCACTAGCGGCGGGCCAAAATTAACAACTGGTTCGGGCGATCTGGCCCAAACCGGCCTGGGCCCACCTGTGGTTGGTTCTCTCCTTTAGTTGCCATTCCTGTCTCTCTCAGATTATAGCTGTCCCTTTGCATTCACTGCTGCTCCAAAAAATGGACTACCTAAGAAGAAAGCATAGGTTAGATCACCTTACACTTGTAACCACTGCTCCTCTTTTCAGGTTTATTGAGGTCAGTGGAACCTCTCGTTCTAATAAGGAGGTTCCTGTTAAGAATAATACTGGATTGTTCAAACCTCTTTCTGTAATTTCCTGACGCAGTATTCTAAATGTAAAGAAAGCAATAAGGAATGCAATTGGTGACCCCCCCTTGCCCAAAAAGCAGATCACCAGCTAAAAAACCAGATCATCAGCTTAGAAGAAGCAGAGAATACCAGATTCCTTTTCTTAAACTCTAGCTCTGTTGCTAAGTAGAAGGTGAGTAACATGGTGGGAAGTCAAATAAAATTGTGCAGGAAATTCGAACTCAGTTTCCATATTCATTGAGTTTCAGTTTCCGTAATAAACAAGGAAGAGCCTTATGATCTCTGGAAGTTCAGATGCATTGCTTTAGAACTGCTTATCACGTAAAGGCACGAGGTCCTGTTCTTAATGATAAATTGCTTGATTCATTTCAAGGCACTACACAACCATTCACATGCCATTGAGCTTGATGCTATTAAAGGGTAATTTCCCTTGTGGGAATTTTATTCACCACAACAGGGTTCTACACAGCAAAGTCCTTTTATCATCCCAAAGCAGATAAAGGAATTTAAAATAAAAGGCTTCTTCCCGTTGCAATCACAATTGCACAATCTGCCCCTCATTTTGAAATGCCCACAAGCTGAAAAATGTAATCACATGCCTGAAAAACGAAAACATTTATTCAAAATAGCCAAATCTAATTATGAAAGTCATATGTTTTTCACTCGGAAGTGAGATACAACCAGTTTTAATGCCAACAGAGAACTGTAATTATTATGGAAAACAGCTTTTTTGCCCATTTAGCATTGTCTGTAATAAAACCTAATGGAATAAATCCAGACACACATTTTTGCCTTTGCTGTTTTGGACAATCCCGTTGCTGCTGTTGATTTTCTCAATTTTCTTTACTTTCTGTACTTCAGAAGTTAATTATGTTTTTCTTGTGGCATTCATTATAGTTTGGGTTACTTTGGAGTTCTGTTCCAGTCCCCAGACACTATATATAATCCTGTCTCGGTTACTGGCCTCTTGCACAAATTCACATAGTACAAACTGAAGATATTTGAAACAATGAGAAATGAGAAAAACATGAGAATTCAAATGAGAAAAACCATTGTTTATAGCAGAACCTTTCCTGGCGCAGTGCTACAGCACCCATACATGCAAAAATCCCTATAAGGCTTCTTCAATAGGGTACCAGAATAGTGTTATCAAATAGGGTTAAGGTGTGATGGGATGGCTATTCCTTTAATCATTGTATAAATGATAAGGATTTTTGGCAGGATTTTTTAACCCTTCTGCTTTGAGCTTCACCTGCCAAAATCCCCTCTTCCATGCAATTCTTACCTTAGGGTGCAATCCTATCAATGTCTACTTAGAACTAATCCCCATTGTGTTCAATAGGTCTTACTCCCAGGGAAGTGTGTTTAGGATTGCAGCCTTAAAGGTACAAGTACCCTGTCCCTCTTTATATCTGGATTAATCATTTTCTGGTAAACAGTTTATATTTTAGAAATCTTTTTTTTTCTTCTCTCCAGAGACATTATAGGTATTGAAAATTCTGTTCATTCCTTCCATACAGTTTTTTTCCTCTCTCTGTGATGTTCAAGGTACAGTGCAATCCTAAGCATGACTACTCAAAAGTGAGTCCCATTGTGTTCAATAGTACTTACTCCCAGGTAAGTGTGGTTAGGATTGCAGCCTTAATTTACAACAAAAGAGCACAATCCTAACCATATCTATACAGAAGTAAGCCCCACTGAGTTCAATGGGTCTTACTCCCAGGAAAGTGTGTTTAGGATTGCAGCCTAAGTCTATAAGAAGCCCCCCTTGAGTATAACAGGTCTCACTGTCACATAACCACATGTTGGATTAGAGCCCCAGAGCTTGTAGTTTTTCTGTGTGCAGAGGACAAGAGTCTGATGGGAATATGGGAAACATATACAGACTTTCCATACCCTGTAAAGTCTATCCACATGATGCATTTGCATTTGAGAGTAGGGTGGAAACAGATAGAGTAGGGTGGAAACAGGACTCTGTTGGCCATGGAGGAAATACTCCTTACTGGGCATTGTACCTTCTTGCAAGTAGCAACGCGGTACCCTTTTCTTGATTATAATAGTATTATGTCTTTTAATGGTGGTAATGTCTATATAATTTTGATAACAAAACAGAATTTCATTTTTAGAATTATATATTTTTTGTTTTCTTCTTTCCTGCCACAGCATTTCTATCACAAGGCATACAAGATGGCGTACAGTAAAAAATACTATACATTTATCACAATTAAATAAAAATATTGTTCCCGTTTTTCCAAGCAATGTTTGTAAACTAGCAGGCCTCCGTCAGTCTTGAAAGACTATGCTATCGTGCTTAGCGCTGCATACTCTGCATGCGAAGCACGAAAGCCTGGGTTGGATTGTTATGGAGGATAGGCTGTTACCCAAGCAGCAAATCCCCCCTCTCCACACCACTGAATTAGTCCAATGGAAAGGCAGAGCCAATACAATTGGATCCAGCTGGTGTCGCAGAGCTGGGCTAAGGACAGGAGCTCACCCTATCTTGTGGGGCCAACCCGGGAATCGAACTCTGGCCTGCTGGTTAACAGGCACAGTGTCTTAGCCACTTGTGCCACCCACAGCCCTAAACTAAACAAGCAACATTTATAAACTAATAAAGACCAGGTTCTTCTTTTAAAATGTTTCTACTTTTCACCATGGTTCCACTCCTTATCATGTCAAATACTAAAGCAGGGGATGCCTGTATATTATTTGAGGGCATGTTTTAGAGTTCATTTATGTATTAAAAAAACCTTTACAGATAATGAAAATCATATCATTGAGGGTGCAATCCTAACCTATTTAGGTCAGTGCATCTCACCTGTTGCTCCGTTCCTTTGGTGGTGAGGGGATTCTGACACATGTCTGTACATGTCTGGCATAACCCTTCCAGATGTGATGCAGAAGTGCCTTATGGCACTTTTGCAAAACCTCCATGCCAGCATGGGACTAGTGCTAGGACATGTGCCAGCCTAATTAGGAGTTAGGATTATGCTGTCATTTGCTTAATTTATTGCCTGCTCACCTTTTTCCTGCTCTTTTTTTTTAGGACCGCCTCAAAGAACAGTGTCTCCCAAACAAGATCATGAAGACAGGAAACTTGAAAAAGTTACAGACAAAGGAAGTGAAAGTGGAACTTCTTGCAATGAGTTGTCAACCTCTAGTTGTGACAGCCACTCCGAAGCCAGCACTCCCCAAGAAAATGCTGCTTCCATCCAGCAGTCCACAGGGCACCAGCCAAATACAGTAACACTGGATCGACCCTCTAAGAAGGCTCCTGTGCAGTGGATGCAGCCACCAGACAAACGCAGAAACAGTGAACTTTTTCAGAGTCTCATGAGCAAGTCCAGAGAAACAAACCTATCTAAAAGGAAGGTGTGTGAGAAGCTGAGTATTGAAGAAGAGATGAAAAAATGTATTCAAGATTTTAAGAAAATCCATATTCCAGATTATTTTCCTGAGCGCAAACGCCCATGGCAGTCTGACCTGTTACAAAAATATGGACTATAGTTTTTTTTCAATATTTCATGACATGTCAATGGTGCATTAGATGTTTATTAAGTTGCCAGTTTCCTCCTGATGTACTTCTTTCTGGTCTACCTTTGGATCGATTCCTGCTGCTTTCTTTCTGTGAACAGTGGATGTGGGATAGGACATGGGTTGATTTTTTTCTTTCATTTTTTTAAAAAAGAGGAAATAAATAAAATGCGACTGAAGTATTATGGATTATTTTATAATAGTTAAATGTGCATGATAAAAACATTTTGATTTTCTGACTTCTCATTTGTAAAACAAATATATATCATGAGATCATTCATCATTCTATGTCCACAATAGCTGTGATTCAAAATCCACTGGATGAGGAAGAATGAGGCTTATGATAACAGAATTAAATCCAAACATTTTTTCAAAAGATGTTAACGCAATAAAGCAAATGTCTATTTTGCATGAACACAAATGTGACAAGTAGTTCACAATGACAACAAGGGATTTGTCTGCTGCTTGGATAAATATTTGTTCAGTACCAAGACTATAAGTGTTACATGTCTTTGGAATTGAACTTTGTGAGAATTTGTGTGTGGCTGTGTGTTGTTTCGTAAGGATGGTGTAAATATGCCTTATTCTGTTTTATGACTGCATCAGCACTCATCAACTAATGTTTATCAAGACTATTTCTGTGAAATGCAAAACCATCAACAGATTGTGAAAAATTGGTTTGATGATCTGTTTTCATGTCAGTCAACAGCGTTAAAAAATTAAAAAGACCTTAACATATTTGTTACAAGGGGCCTACTGTTAGATGTCCTTGATTTATTACTCTTCTATTAGTATTAGTAGTCTTCAAGTAGTTTTTAGGAGGGTTTTTGCAGTGTTCTTTTTATGCTTCTACTTTGCTACCAAAGCACAAGCAACATGTTTCAACACAACATGAATAATGTTTGGGGTATGTGCGTTTTAATTAAAATGTTCAATACAGATTCAGCATGATGGAAAACAACAGTGTTATTGATTGCTTGGTGTAGTAGCAATAAAATCTCAGCCAGGAGTGCACAAAGAGTATTTTGGTTGACAAAGAAAGTAATATTTCTGACAACAGTTGGGAAAATTTCTGTTAAAATGTTGAATTTAAGATGTGATTAACAAGATGCACCAGACAAAAACCTGTTTTCCCAGGGGAAAGAAGCTAATATTTACTCAGAATGACACAAAAAATAATCTTGTTAAAGCAGGCATGTTTGTGGGTGAGTGATGAGTTTGCAGAGGTTTTTGAGATATTGTTTGTTTATTTGTATATACAAGCTTGCCATTCTTGCCTTCTTAATTCTGTTGTCTGCTGCTTTTCTTTACAACAATTCAGCATCTTTGCTGATTTGGCAAAGCTGGTTACATCTGCAAGTATTGCTTTCAGTCATAGATCCATCAAGGATCATAGATCCATCTAAGATTTCAGAAAGAAAGAAAAAACATTCAGAATTTATAACCCTTGTCCTTCACTGGATCAAAGCAATTAAAACGCACTTTTTCAGTTTATACTCAGAAGTTTGTGGAGCTGTTCTAGTTGTGTGACTTCCAGCTAAATGCTTCTACCTGAGCAAGATTTAGTTATGAGCTGGTAGCCCAGTTTGGTCCCAAAATGGTGTGAAGTTTCATCAGAGTGTATGAATAGGCTTTTATTTTTCATGGAAATAGAGAAAGCTTTGTGTCCTCAGGTTCCTTACTGGTGAAGATCAAAGTAATTCTCAATATTCTGGGAAGTATACTGGTGAAGATCAAAGTGTTTCTCAAAATTTTGCCATACCACTTCACATGACCCACCTATTCAGAGTATCACTAGAAGTAACTGGTGAGGACATCTGGGGTGGGAGACCCACCGCAATGTGACAAATGCCTGTAGAGGCTCAGGGAGAGGGCCTAGAAAAGCATACTCTGCCTGCCAAAACCAAGCCTCTTACTGCTGTTTGTTGCATCATGTTCCTGGTCTTGTTGGCAGGCAGTAGGTTCCTGCAAGTACTACCAATGATACCTTTACCACTGCTTGAGAAACACTGATGTAACTCCTTGATTGGTGTGTAGGGATGCAGGCATAAATAGCAGAAATATTTCTGCAATGTATGAATAAGGAGAAGCAAAACCTTCACATTCAACTGCTATTTTTGGCCCACAAAGGTTATTCATGCAGTAGCATAGCTAGAAAGGGGGCAAAACAATATTTTAGGCATTGCAAAGCACCAAGTTCCCTCCCACTCACCATTGGAGCCTTTCTAGTAGTCACTAAACCAAATGGTATCTCTTGTGCATTGCTATGTCTGCCCAGAATGGCTCCAACAGCAAGTGGGAGGGACACGAACCCTACAATCCAGAGTAACAACGGGAGCACGTAAGAGACATTATGAGTATCCATAGTTACTGCACCACCTAGTGAAAACCTATGGGAAATTTATAATGCAATCCAGAGCAACTTGTTCTTACACTGGAGCAAAGACTCCCCGTAGTTATTCTGGATTGCGCCCATAGGCTACAATCCAGAGTAACTACGGGACCTTTTACACCGATGTAGTTACAGTGCAACCTATGGGAAATGCATAGAGCAATCCAGAGTCAGTATCTCTTCCATCTTCCTGTAGTTATTCTGGATTGTAGGGTTACACAGTGTGCTGCAGCACTTGCAGTACTTACTATTTCACCTTCCTTTCTGTGCTACTGCCCTCATGCCTCTTGAAAACAAAATGTTTTGCTAGTGTTGGATACACTCAAACATCATGCTTAATACCTAAGTGACCTGAAGCTAGTGGTGATCAGCATACAGATTGCTGCAGAGAACTAACCTGATTGGTAATGTCAAGCTAAATTTGCTATGGAAGAGTGACCATTGTGCCAAATCTTCCTGATGGTATTTCTTTCTGCAGGTACTTTCTTGCCCTTTCCATCTTTCTGTTTGACCTACTGTCACTGCTCTGATCACCAGGATAAGCAGCGTCTCAATCTATACTGAAAATAAAAAAATAAATGTAAGAATTGAGCCCATGACAAAGCATAACATTATTTTCTTTTATTTGTCTTTCTGTTTTTTCTAATGTTCATAGAATGTTAATTTAAAGAGGATTGTTTATTTAATAAACATATTTGTAGATTTTCCACTAAATAAGTTTATTATTTATTGGGAATACATTGCTCTTCCACAAAAAATTCACCAATCTATTTACGTAGCAAAGAGATGGGAGTTTGAGCACAATCCTAACCATGTCTACTCAAAAGTAAGCCCCATTATGTTTAATAGGTCTTATTCCAAAGAAAACGTCTTTAGGATTGCAGCCATAGTTTCCTGTACAAAAAGGTTAACCATAAAAAGACAAGATTGAGGTACCAGCAGATAGCACTGGAAAGGATGATAAATTGAATAGGGACAGTTTCTCCCCCGCCCCCAATATCAGTGGGTCACCATTTTCATAAGATGTTTCTTTGCAGAATTTCAAATTTTATAACACTAAACTTTAAAAAAGAAACCTATAAAATACAATATGGGTGTGAGTGACCCAGTATCCATGAGGGTTTCATTCCAGAACCCTCATGGTTAAGTGAAACTGCAGATATCAGGGAATGCCCTCACTCCCTAAAGGGTCTGAGCCCCCCTGCTCTGAACCCAGCAGAGGTTGTTCATGTCCATCTGCGGCCTCTGCCAGGCTCAGACTGAGCCTCAGTTTTTTCAGATGTCATTTCTGTTTTTTTCATAAAACTGAAGTGATGTGTAACCCTTAGATGCCCATCTGGATCCAGAGTCCGGAAATGCAAATTTATGCAAATTGGGCTATTTTTAGATGGGCATCTAAGTTAAAATGCCTTAAAAGACATTCAAAGACCTTGGTGAAGACCTGATCTGTGGATAACTGAATCCATAGATATAGAATTTGTGAATATGAGATTTTCCTTTCCCATATATAGCTATAAGTATAAAACCAAAATTGCAATTAGTAAAGCAGTAGCAAAACTGATCATTTAATAGGAAAAGGTGTTATAAATGGTAATATTTCATCCTGTGGCAGAAAGGAAACTGTGGGCTTGTTTGTCAGGTCTCCCAAGGTACAGAATTCCAGAGGAGAGGTTTTCCTTTATTCATGTCAGAAGCACAAACATGAGAACATTTTTTACAAAGAACATTAAAAGAAATTTAATTAGATGTCATTTACCAAAACTGGACTACCTCAACAGCATTTTCTCATCTTCCTCTGTGGCACTGTATGCACTGAAGCATATATAAGGGGGTTTGTTCTTCACATTCGCTAATACACTTTCATGGTGTGTCCCCATTTCCTCAGATTGTCCTTAGATCTTCCTGCCCCAGTGCACAGTTTATTTAAGGATTTCCATACAAGCCATGGTTGTTCTTGACCAAGTGGCATGCATGCATATCAGTGGTGGGCTCCAGCAGGTTTGCACCTACTCTCTAGAACCGGTTGTTAACGAGAGATAGGACATATAAAGTTTAAAAACAGCCATTTAAAAGTGGCTGCTAGGTGGACATAGAACCAATTATTAATTTCTTTGAATCCCATCACTGATGCATATAATTAGGCGCATTCACTCAGCATCTCCCTTCTTTCTTTCCATAGGTTCATAGCAGTCTGTGGCAACCAAAAGGAGTGGCCAGAATTCGAAGGAAACTATTCACAGATCTCAATCATGGGTGGGTTTGTAGAGATGTTAACCCACTCTTTCTGCACTGCACTTTTTTGACAGAATTTGGGGGGGGGGGGGAGAGACCAGCTAGATAGTACATCTTTTGTGTGGATGTTGGTAATAAACATCCAATGACCAGTCTTGCTGTTTAATTTAAGGCTACATTACCTGCTTTGCATGTTTAGAGCTATGTCAAATACAGCTCCAGCCAAGTGGCATAAAGCTAAAGCAGAAGTTCTTGGTATATGTGGTTGAGCTTCCCATCTTCTGTTTGTTATTTTCCTCCAGATATTGTTTCTGGCGAAAACTTTGGTGTAAGAACAGCGGATTAGAATTTAAAGGTGTGATCTAGGGTTGCTCCCATTATCTGGGGGTAATACAGTGTTCTAGTCTAGATCCATTCCACCAAACCTACAATGTTCCTGATGCCTCTTGATATTTCAGGTGGAAAGCACAAAAATTGTATCTAGGCAGTTTGGGTTTAGCTGATGATCCCTGTAGGTTTTAGCTGATTATCCCTGTAATATATGCTGAATAAGTCCAGAGCATCAATCAGATTTTTCTCCATGCCCTCAAAAGTTATACTCTCTGTAGCAATTTCCAGATCATATGTACAGATAATACTTCTGGTAGCTTCTGACAGTGGTTTATTATTGGTATATATGTTGAACAGCACTGGTGCTAGCACACTGCCTTGTGCAGACCATTTCTTGGATTCTCCAAAATGTATAAAGGAGAGGTGATCTATAGAGGAGAGGTGCCACCAAAGAAAATGTCCTATTCATCTATGCGACAGTGGGAATGCAGCAGTCTCTCTGTGCTTTGAGAGAGAAAATATGATCAAGATGAAGCGTTACCTAAGGGTAAAAGGGTTAAAGTTGACAACCAGACCTTGCATTTAGCCCAGAAATTTAACAGGCTACAGTGAGATATATCTCATCTCTGTAGTAGCAGTCCCAGTCTTCTGTAGAATTTCAAAATAGTCACCATGTCTACCACCAGTAAGAAGAAAAACTTTTTTACTCATAAAAATAACAGAAGTACTGTACATGATCTCTTTATTATCCCCCTCTTCAAACATCTAATTAGGGAGCCTGGCCCCAAAAGGAGATGAAAAGTCTGCCTCTGTATCATGCTGTATTACCACCCATCAGTTGGTGAGGAGCCAAATGCAGGTTCTCTGAAGTGGCAGCGCTTGATCTGCAGATCCCCTTTGCTTTCCAGCAGTCTCTCTCTCGCTTTGAGCCTTTTGCTTCTAAATCATTTACGAGCATGCTTTGGATGTTTAGGGAAGTGTCTGGCATCTATCATGGAGTAATTTTAAAACAAGCCAGTCAGCGCACAGCTTCCAAGAAGCCAAATGCAGATCGACCACTGTTTCCTATACTGATGAAATTAGGTGTTTCATTCCTTTCTTTTGTGAATGCTGTAAAGTGGCAGTGCATCACTTGAAGAAGTCAGTCTCTATGCTGGGGTGCCAAGCCGCAGCTCATGAGTCATGTGAGGGTCTTTGACATATTATGTGCAGCTCATGGAAAAATGTTCCATCACAATCACAATTAATGTAAAAGGTAAATCAAGCTTTATAATTTTTTCTCCAGGTATAAAGTGAGACTTCGGGCACAATCCAGAGCAAGTTCAGCCTGCTCTGCCCTAACTGCTCTCTCCTAACTAATCTGTATCCAGAGCAGAAAGTTATGCTGCATCCAGAGAGTCAAGAAGCCTGGGCTGCCCTAACTGCTCCATAGCATGCTAAGTAATTGACACATGGGGAGGACTTGCTCCTGAGGAGAGATCACACTGAACAAGGAACAACTGGCTTCAGAAAGAGTACCACACAGGCACCATCTCTGATGCCGGCACAGTACTTTTCTGAAGGCTTTCAGCTTCAGAGGATACTGTGCAGGCGTCAGAGTTGGTGCCTGTGCAGTATTCTTCTGAAGCCATTCGGCTGCCACTCCGCCTCCTGAGCGAGGCCGAATGGCCGTGCTGAGGCGCAGACTTCCTCCACTCTAAGGAAGTCTCCTCTGAAGCTGTTCGGCATGCTCAATGTGTGTCTGCACAATGCACCTCAGCTGGCTATTCAGGCCAGCTCCGAGGACGAGTGGCAGCTTCTGGCTGCAGCTCTACCTGCTCTCCATTCAGGAGCAGGCCTGAATGGGCGCGTTGATGCCTGGGGCCTGCCAAAGGACAAACTCCTCTGGAGCATCACCCAAAATGGAGTGCGTCACCCAATGCGGCCCGCACCAGCTTCACCAGTCTGGTGACACCACTGGGTGCCTGCCTTATAAGGAGTCCCTGATGAGATGCCAGTACATTCTACAGTGAATACAAGGGGCTTCTTGGAGTGGCCTGCTGTATCCTGAGGTTTGTGGGCAGCCATAGTTGTTTCATATCCTGAGGTTGAGAAGCAAGGGTTGCAGCTAGGCTGGCCAAGAACTCAGATTTGTGGTCAACACTGCCATTCTTACTCGGGCCTTATCATGGACCCCTTTGGGTCTACTCATTACTATACCTGCTCCTGAGGTGGTATATCTCTGAAGAACTGGAAGAGGGCATTTCTGCCTTGAAACAGGCTTTGGATACAGAGTAACTGCTCTGCCCTAGGCAATGCTAAACATGCCCTCAACATGCCTCTCCTGAACTGCCTAGGGCAGAGCAGGTCCACCTCTCTTAGGACACCCTGTGTTGCCTTGCTCTGCCCTAAGCCTTTTCCAGAGTAACTGGGTGGAGCATCTTGCAGTTGCTCCACCCTAGTAATAGATAGGGCAACCCAAGGGCTCTTATGTGGACAGATTAGTTGCTCTGGATTGTGCTGTTCACTGGAATAAAACATAAGTTTAATATTTATGGTGAGTAAATCTTTATAAGAATTTAACAGTGTCATTCTAACTTATGCTTGAACAGACAGGCCAATTGGCCTGCGCTGTCTAGTGCAACTTTGGGGTTGCTGCTGTCCTACCATGGGCAATAGGAATGTTTTTCCATTTGTCCAGGTAATGCAATAGTAGCCCCAATGTGTCAACTTGGACCAGCCATCTCTGGAGGTGACTCCTTTCCACTCTGTCTCCCTTTACACTGGCTGTGATCAACCAGTTTCTAGATTTTGGAGCATTGTGGATTTTGGATGGCTGTGGGAATATTTCCTATTCACTGGGTGTCACAGCCGTGCTTTATGCCCATTTGTGACACAGTAATTTGCATTGACCTAAATGCACAGTCAGGATTGCGCTGTAAATGCCTCTTAAATATTGCAGCTTTTTCTCTTTTCATTTCTCTTGCAGCTCTCTAAAATCTGAGGTTTACCATGTGACTTTCATGTGACGCAAATTTAACATACAGTAATATAAACGTTTGACTCTGTGTCCATGTGAGCATGGAAAGGTTTAAGAAACCTATTTCTACCCTGAACTCAGACTTTAGTGAGGCTCACACCCAGAAATACTGTTGGATGTGAAAACCCTTCTGTTGCTGTTTGTGATACATCCCTTCAAGTCACAACTTCTAAGCTCAGAAGCAACACCCTGGTTCTGGCCGACTGAGAGCTTGCTCAGATCACAACTGGAAAATCATCTCTATAATTAAAGATTGGTTGTAAAGCTTGCATTCTTGATCATTATTATGCATGGCAAGAGTGCACTCTGAACATTAGTAGCCCATTACTGGCACATAGCATGGTGTCATCCCTGTCTTCCAGCTCAAATTACCATTGTAATAGCTGCTGGCTTCTGGTAGCCAAGCCCTTTGCAAGTTTGCACGAGGGAGGCACAGTTTATGCACGGCAGCTCTAAAAATCCCTCATAACAGGCATAAAACACCAAACTGTGCACAGAAGCTCGGACATACTCTGAATGCAAATTCTCGGCACTCCCTGCAACAGCTGTTTCCTTTCCTGATGGCCAGTGAGAAATTTGCTTGGGCACTGCCCCAGCATTCAGAGTACTGAACATGAAAATATCTCATGGGCCCTATGAAGCAGCTGTGCTTTACTTTTATAAACAGGGCCAGCTCTCCCATTTGCTGGCTAAGAATCATTCCTAGGCTAGCCTAGGAATCATCCTGGGTTAGAGAGTCCTGCAACTAAGACCATTCCTCAGGCTTTCCTGCACATTGCAGGGATATCTGAGAGCAGGACCTGGCACAGTGTGGAAATAGGTGTCTAGGAACCTACTTAATATAAGTTGTGCTAGTGTCTTCATGGGATCTAGCGAGGTCATAGGTGGTATACCTAATTAACGTATATTAATTAAGTTCCTAGACCTTGCTGGCAATAAATATGCATTTATTCACACTCTTGTTCAGTTGTACACATTGTTTATTGATTAAACTTGCATTGCCCTGATTGGAGTTTTAACAATTATATAGAAAAGGGAATTTCAGCAAGTACAGCATCTCACAGAATTTACTTCTGAAATTTCCTCTCTTACACAATTGTTAAAGGTCCAAGAGGCCAACGGTCTATGATACAACAGTCTGGCCACATCTGTGTTAAAGAATATGGTTTTAATTATTTTATCTTATTTTAATTATTTTATCTTATTTTATATTTGTATAGGCATATGGAACTTGGAGCAGATTTTGCAAATGTTGGAGTTTTTTATCTTTTGGGTGTTTTTTTTTTACAAAGTTCAGAAGTGCAGAAAGTGGTATTCTTTGTTTCTATTTGTTCTCCCCCTTCCCAAAAAAACCACCCACCACATGATATAAGCACATGATTACAAAAACCACTTGGACAGAAATGACATAAACTGGTGTAAGAGTAACCACAGAGAAGTTAACAGGGCTTGTGCTCAGAGAAAGGGCAATACAACTCTTAGGCTACAATCCAAAGTAACTACAGGTTACACTGACATAGTTATAGTGCCACCTGTGGAATACCTATGGGAAATGTGTAGAGCAATCCAGAGTAAGTGCCTCTTATGTCTTCCCATAGTTACTCCGGATTGTAGGGTTAGATTCCATGTAAGCATTCACTAAATACAGCCAGAATGGTTCAGAAATGGAAAGATCCAAGTTCAAATCTCTGCTCAGCCACGAAGCTTCCTGGGTGACTATGGGCTAGTCATGATCTTCCACCCTTCACCTACCTCACAAGGATAAAAGGAGAGTAGGAACCATGTACGCCACCATGAGCATCTTTGAGGGAAGACAGTATAAAAATGTGAAAAATAAAAATTATGCACACCACAGCATATTTTCATCATCATAAAGCGGCGCAAGTGGCTAAGACGCTGTGCCTGTTAACCAGCAGGCCAGGGTTCGAGACCTGGGTCGGACCCACAAGACAGAGTGAGCTCCTGTCCTTAGCCAGCTGGATCCAATCGTATTGGCTCTGCCTTTCCATTGGAGTAATTCAGTGGTGTGGAGAGCGGGGATTTGCTGCTTGGGTAACAGCCTATCCTCCATAACAATCCAACCCAGGCTTTCGTGCTTCGCATGCAGCATATGCAGCGCCGAGCACAATACCATAGTCTTTCAAGACTGACGGAGGCCTGCTTTTTAAAGCTCATGTGAAACATATATAATCCTATATCTTCCATTTGGAAGATTTTATTTCAAAGACAGAGATTTTTAGCTGTTGAATTAGCTGTTGGTTTTCAGACCCCATCAGTTGTCAGCATGCTGCATTTTTGTGAATTTCTCTTTTTAAATGAGCTGTTTTCTTACTTGTGTTCCACCTGCAGGCAATCAAGGAAGTCTACTGCACTAAAATAACAATTATATTTTAGTATATGGAGCTGCTTCAGAGATTATTGAGGTTGGTGCTGATAAAATTGATGATTTTCTAAACAAACGTGTTGCGTTGCCCACATGAGGAGACAATTCAGGTGAAGGAAAGAAATTGCCAAGTGTTAACAATTAAACTGGTTCTAAAATTTTATGTATACAATTGATTCACATTTCATTCATGCAGTGATAAGTTCATCAAAGGCAAACATTCAACTTGTGGGTACTGCCAAGGCGAACACTTCACTTGGCCTGTTCATTAACAGTGATTGCTTACCCATGGCGTCAAAGCATTTTGCAAAGGAAGTCAGTGCATGATGAAAATTGTAAACGATCCAGCCAGCATTAATTGCACTACATGTGTGGAAATAGCAAGCAGATCCAATGCTAAGAGTCAATGGTCATAAATGTGGAAAGCACATCAATTCTTTGGTAATAGTTTTGCACAAACAAATTTAAACAGCTTACTCATTCCTTGTTCAATGAATCTGGTGCAACCTCAACTGAAATGGAAGAAGTTTTCTAAAATAACTGAATTTATGCAACTACCATGCTTTTTTGACAATGTCAGATTTGACACATCAGCCACTGAGAGATGTCAATTACAAAAACAACAACCAAATCCAGTACACCTCTCCATGTAGTGCAGCTGCGCCAGTGCAGGCTGTGCTGCTTCCTGTGCAGGAATCTTGCAAGCTGAAGGTCTCCACAAGCTAAGGAGACATTTGTGTCCTTGCTCCAGGAAAGGCCCCAGTCTGTTCAATGAATCTGCTGCATAAGTCATACGTATGAAGAACATACGTAGGATATTGTATGTATTTAATGTGCTGGTACGCTCTTTCCATGTTGGTCCATGGCCCAACTGCCACCAACCCTTCTGAGCCTGATCTGACCACCTGCTCCATCACAGCCCTCCTCCACCCCTGTGTGACGTGGCAGGGGACTCACCTATTCTGATGGACATCTGCTGTGCCCAGCATGCACACATGGGCCGTGCCAGCTAGCACACTGAGGGCAGAATCCTAACCACCATTCCAGCATGGGCATAAGGGTAATGCAACTCCATGGTAAGGGAACAAACATTCCCTATCCTTGAGGAGGCTTCTTTGACTGTCCCTCCCCAACTGAAGGATGTAACACATGTCCCACTGTTCCATGTATGCCAGTGCTGGAAAGTTGGTACCCTCAGCCTTCACACCATCACAAAATGCTTCATAGTGCTTCTTCAATGGGCAGAGGTCTGGCTTACCACCAGTGCGTGCACAATGCCAGAGACCCAGTGAGGCTTGATCCTGGGATTCATTTGATTACTTAAATTGCCATTTTATTATATTATGTAAGGTATTCATAAAAAAAAATAAAAGCTAAAGTTTAAAAACTCTGCATATCAATCTGCAAATCTCTTTAAAGTGAGCATGATGATGGAAACAGTTGAAAGCTTAGAAGTTTTTTGAAAGCCAACAATGATGCCTGTGAGATGTAGGAGAGAATTCAGATGTTCCTGACCCAAAGCTGAGTCAAATGCATGACTCGTCCATGGATACAATCTCTTTTTAAAAAATATTTTAATAAGATTTACACAGTTTCTGTAAGAAACTGCACAGTAGCAGTGCTTTGAGGTTCAAGGTGACTATAAAATATCAGAATATACAGCTGTAAATTTTCCCTATACTATATAGGTATTTTCCCTATACCATACAGATATTTCTGTAGGGTGTTTTTTCATTCTTTTCAAATACCTCCTCCCAGCTATGAAGAGTTTCTTACCAGTGGTTTCTTTTTTGACACATGCAATTATTTTAGCATGGAAAACTATCTTCGTTTTCACATTTCCTATCATGTTATGCATTGAAGAACTGTCTGGAAGTGACCGTTTCCTTCTTTTCCGCATAGTAATTAATTGTTTTTTAGATTCAAATAACAATATCAATGAAAAATTGCCCTGTTGGAATAATCAGACAGCAAAATGAAAATGACACTAACACAAGCAAAAACACAAACCATTTATTTTAGTAAAAGACCAAATGATTGTTTCCCAGTAGCTGTGATCTGGAATTTAAATTATATTTTAGATGAGATCTGCAGCTCATTTACATGAGACCTAATCTTGAATGGAAGTGTATTCCAGCTATACAGGAGACCTCTTAGCCCACTTGTTACCATGGATGATTGAAAATCTTGTGTTAATTAATATACGTAATGATTGGCAATGAATCTGATTATTGGTTCACTCTGCTTTGGAATTTTTATTGTATAAGTGTAGCTATTTAGATCAGTGGTACACAAATTGGGGGGTTGTGACCCCCCATTTCATATATTTGTCCCCCACTCCCATTAAGGGGTGGGGTTAAAGTAGCAGAGTAATCCCCAGGAGTAAACCCCTGCAGGGGAATGGGGGACTATTTTGCCACCTACCAGAGGTCCTGCCTGGGTTTGGGGACCCCTTGTGGAGCACTCTGTGTGAGATTCAGGAAGCTGGACTTTATTGGCCTTTGTGCTGATTTTCTTCATTTTTATTTTTTAAATTTTTATTTATTTGATTTACATCTCGCCTTTCTTCCTAAAAGGGTACTCAAAGCAGTGGGGCTTATGATCCAGTGCGGTTCATGTGTGGTGGTGGACTGTAGAGGTGCTCTATGTGCAGAGTGACCATATGATCGGACCAGGGTGAGTATTTGTCCTCTTTTTTAGTCTCCTGTCTGCATGCTCTCGAAAAGGAATAAATGTGAGGAGCATACAGAGGAAGCACATTCCTCCATGTGCTGCTAGATTCAACAGCGGCAGAACAAGATATGCTGTCTTCAAACAATAGTAGGATACTCAGGAAATAGGTGGAATTGGCTATCTGCAGGACTTGAATCTGTATCCGCTTCACACTTCTGCTGGAAGAACGTCCATAGTTGAAATCCTAGACCCAGTTTTAAGGGAGTTAATCCCACTGAATAGAGTAAGACTTGCTTCTTGAGAAAACATCCATATGCTTATGCTCCAAGTGCTTGCTGCTTTCTACACCTTGTTTAGCCACTGTGCATGGTCCCGACTCCTAAACAGCCTGGTTCCTGGGGCTACACTTGTGCTATGGTCTGGACTTCCTGCACTACCAACATACAGTGGGCTTACTTTATCCACTGGGATTAGGATTGCTATAATTCTCTTCCACAAAACCGGGACAGGATCCCCAGTCAAAACTGCCAGTATGTGAACGCCAGGAAATCAATTCCTGGACTGATTCTGCTGATAATTAAATTCTGCTGATAATTCTGCTGATAATTAAATTCTGCTGATAATCAAATTCTGCTGATAATTAAATCCGAAGGGAAGAGGAGGAGAATCTGGCAAACCAGAAACTGCTTCCAGTTGCACCTTGGAGACATTCTGAGGTGCAAGAAGGCCTCCTCACACCTCTGACGTCCTCAAAGATGCATCTGGAACCCACTTCTGTTAACGTCTAGGAGGTCCTGTGAAGCCCTCCAGATGCAGGCTCCACACATGTGGATACTGAAATCAGCAGATGCCAAGCCTGCAGATAAAGAGGACCCACTGTACATGTAAAATGTACATGCAAGAGGTGGTGACTGTAGTGACCTGAGAAGTTACCAAATCAAGCTCTCCCTTAGCCCTGACTGTGGCCTCATTAACAGTACGATCCTGTGCATGTCACTTCAGAGCTAAGTCTCATTCAGTACATTGGTATATAGAATTGGAACCTACCTAGTCTTAAGCAAGCCATGATTCTTTTTTCTTTTACTAAAGATGATTTATAATACTGATCTTCCTTACTTAGTTGTTGCCAGGTAAGTGACAATGAGCACAATCCTAACCATGTCTACTCAAAAGTAAGCCCCACTGTGTTCAATGGGTTTTACTCCCAGGAAAGTGCCTTTAGGATTGCAATCAATGTTTATGAACTATTCTGAAAATACCAAAAATGTTATTGTGTTCCCAGTTTCCAATATTTTTACACATGCACAGCTTTTTCTTCCAGTATGAAATTTAAAATCTGGGATTCAGCACAGTTAGAGAAGGCTGCCAGACCCCAGTTAAGCCTGAGCTAATCTCCCAGGCCTAGGGCATTGAATTAACTCTTTGCTTCTCTGAGTGGACTGACAAGGCATTGTGCTTTAATTTGCATCAAAATAGTTTGATGATTTAAAAAGGGGAAAGAAAATCCCACACAGCTTTTCCCATGCTACATTATCACATCACTAAGTCCTTCCCTGCAGAAGAAAGATAAAATAAGAGAGTCAGAGAAAACAAAAGTAATTCAGGAAGAGGGCTCAGAAAGCTTAAGCATTATCTCAGCTGGGTTCAACAGTACTGGGGTTGCAATCAATTCACAGAGAGCCCCAGGGTATAACATCTTACAAAACCACACATATTGTAAATAAGGAATATGTAATAGTTTAACTTGACTTTTCCCAAAACCTCTGCAAAGACCACATATTATAAAGAGGGCGAAAAAGAATTTGTAAGAATATGGAATCCATATTGATACTTTTAAGAATACCATTCTTTTGTGCTGTCAAATGTCTTCAGAGTGCTTCATATATGATCTTATAAATCTTACAACAACCTATATGGTAGATTAGTGATTTATTTCCACATTGCAGAAGGGATGCTGAAGAGAAGTCAGTAAAATCCTCTAATAGTTTCATCATGAGAAATGTTCATTATGGAAAAATGAAAGAGGAGACTTTTCAATGTATAACTCACAGTGCAATCCTAACCCCTGGTTTGGTCAGCAGAAGTACTCACACAAATCCCATGCTGGTCTGGGAATGTTGTAAAAGTGCCATAAGGCACTTCTGCATCACTCTTGGGGGGTTGGGCCAGTGCACCCACATGCATTGTCCTCGCTATGCCACCATGGGAATGGGGAGATAGGTTGACTTGGCCTAAATTTGTTAGGATTGTGTTCTCATCATCTTAGCTACTATGTTATGTCTGCTCTGCTCAATAAAACCTGAATGACAGTGTTATTTTGGGAGGTAACATTTTCCACTGTGCACTATGTGCAATGCGTTTGCTTCACAAGTTAGAAGTGGGTAAGACATTTATGTCTCATAGGGCAAATGAAAATGACTCATGGTCACTCCAGTCTGCTCAGATTTGCACCACCTCCAGAGGTGGCGCAAGTCTAAGTAGACTTGTAGAGGCTGCTGAAGCCTAACCTCTGGGAAGGGGTTGAGCCTCCCTTTACCAGTGGTTGTGCAGCAGCAGCTTCTAAACTTGCGCTGCATACAGCACAGGCGTGTCAGCCTGCTTGTTTCAGCACAAATCAGGATTTTACTACTCACATATGCTGTACTGGATTAGGCCAAAAGCCCATCTAGACCATCTTCCTGCATCTCACAGTGGCCCACCAGCTGCTTCTGAGAGTACATCCATAAGATACCTGCCTCCTGTTGCTACTACCTTGCACCTGACTTTCAAAAACACAGTAGGCTCTTTCCTAAAACCTAGAGTTGCCTACAGAAGTTTTACATCTCTCCATTACAATATCTGTTAAAAGATATTTGTAGAACTTCTAAGTGTCACCTATTCCATATTTCTTGACTTTTAAAAAACTTTTGTCCTCTTGTTCCATGTAAAGTCCAATGTGGCTACTTGGATCTGTAATGTCTAAATAGCTGGCAGAAGTCTGAGAAGCCCATAGGATTAAGGCTTGGAAAGGGTCACAAGATACAGGGTAAATCTGTCTTGCTGGTATCCTATCATCCCTGCCCAAGTCTATTGATGGGTTTTTGTTATGTATCTGTGCAAAGTGCTGCTTTACTTTATAGTGCCATAAAAAGTGAAGGGCAGAACCCTGCAAAATTAAGCACATCTGTCTGTCTGTCCGTCCTTCTGTCTGGCTGGCTGACTGACTGACTGACCGAAATCAATTCAACTCAATGAATAGATGCATGCCAGGTGTACCATCCCAGAAACAACTTTTTTTGAAACAAAACAGCAAATGCTCAAGGTGGCTTATATAGCTTTTTATCCTTTTTGTTCCCACAACAACCCTGTGAGGTAGGTAACTGTTCTTTGGGCAGCTCGTAGAACTCTTCTTTTCCAGATGGAGTCCTTCCCAGTGTGGTCGTCATAACATCTGGCATCAGGGAATGCCTTCTAAGCTTCCAGCAGAAGCAGTTTCAGGTTGGCCAAAGTATAAACAGTGACACTTCCTGGCTCTGTTGTCCCACGACAGCTTTCTCAGGTTTCTGTCTCCCATTCATAATTTATCCAAGTCTTTTATTGTTTAGCAATCTTCTACCAGCTTTCTGCTCTCCTACCAAACCACAACTGTTGCCTTAACTAACTCTTACTGTTTCCAAGGTCTTTCAAGTGTTATTCTAAATTTCATATGAAACATTATAAAAATTATTTAAAACAAACAAAATATTCACCTATCTGGAAAATCTGATACAGTATATTTTCGTTGTTTCCTTTCAGGAAATTTCCTACTTTGGGTGATATATTTAAATATACCAGAATAAGGAATCAGTACTTTGCCTGTGGCTCATTTACTATGATACGATTACGAATACCTTTATTGGCATTAAAGATTACAACAAAACAAAAGCATCAAAAGAAGAAGAACAATATCATAGGGAAGGGGTTGGAGTGTGGAAGGGAGAAATAGGAAAATTAATTCAAAGGAGGAATAAAGGGAAGGGAGGGGCTCATTTACTATATAATCTCATTTTGGTCTCAGCCTTCGGTGAATAGTAATGGATATCGACCAGTTGTTTTAACAGTGGAATAACAGATTTGGTTTAATAACAGTGTAATATCTTTATAATGGCTGGACTGAACTGAATACATTCATTGTTCCATAGGCAGTACAAAGCTGTATTAGGACAACTTATACATTTGCTGGAGGATTCAATTACGGTAAGCAAGTAGGATTTTGAAACAGGCAGATCTATTATACGCAGAGGAATCAATTAGTTTAAAATGCCAGCTGTGGTACATTTTCGCAAGCATGTAGACATTCTTAGGACTAGCAATCTGACTTTTTATAATTTAAAAAAATGCAGTTTAAAAATAAATATAAATATGCAGCTAGCCAGAACAGTCTACTAAAATATGTATGGATAGTGTAATATGGAAGACATGTTTATCAGGGGAGTATTAGCCATGATACTTACATGAATCCCCAGGTCTTTGTAATCTTTTGACAACCCCACACCATGATCCAGGCCAGTATTTGAAAGCCTCGATATCTCACAAGGGAGTCCAAACCAGGATTTAGACTGGACTGGAAGTCTTCCAAGGAGTGATATAAATCTGGGTGTTTCTGCCTGCAAGAAAAGTTGCAGAATATTAAACCCTACATGTTCTAATATACATCACCCCAAGTGTATTTCCTAACAGTTTGTGGCCTTCTGAACATCACGGTTCAGAGGCAGGCAGTATGCTACTGTACATAGGCATCCCCCACTTATTGGACGGGTTAGGGATCAAAGCAGCATCCAAAACTGAAACAGCTGAAAAGTGGAACCAGTCTTTTTTAGTTTAAAAATGTTGCTTCCAATACGTTTTTAGCTGGCAAATTACAAATGCTCCTTTTAACTTGCAAATTCCTGCTGCCACATAAAGATTTCTGCAAATGGATTCTCATTAGCTTCTTTGGGAATGGGATTAGACAAGGAGCTACAAAATGGGAGAGGGCAATTTTTACCCTTAGAACAAAAGAGAGAGGTTGAAAGAGCAGAACATGCATTGAATGAATGCATTCTGGGTATAATTGAAATATACTGAAAGAGTGGATCATCGGAAAATGACCTGTATTCACTGAATTCCATACTTCTGTGTGTTTTTGGCACCACATTTTATCATTCTGATATTGTTCAGAGCAACTTGAAGCTAAGCTTGCATAAATAGGGTGTTAGGGTTCCCTGACTTACCTGACAGTGGGGCTGCCTGGGAGAAAGACCCTTACCCAGGCAGCAGTAGAGGTGAACCAAAAATGCCCAACTCAGCCCACAGCTCACAAGGAAAACAGAGCCATGGGACTGCCTTGGGCTAGGGTTGCAAAAATTATGTTCCCCAAAATTGGGACAGGACCCTGTGGCATATTTGCAGAAGTGTATGCGCTTGTCCCACCAGTGAAGGCTGACATAGGATTGCACCATCATTGTTTTGATTGATAGCCTTGCTTCAGCTTATCTCTACTTGAGAAATAATATGACTGTCAGCTGAAAGGAGCAGAGGCTTAGCAGCAAATTTTGACGTGCAGGGGCTTATCATAACTCCCTTCATAGCCGAGCCTCATTAGATTATAACGACAACAATCAACTTTAAATTTCTTCTTAAGAGTGTTTTCCTGCCACTTATTTCTATTTTGAAACTTATTACAGTATACTTCATTTAATGATCTGGCTCATTTCATCTCAAACTCTTGCAGCGCGGTGTAATAATTTAAGACAAATGTATACACATAAAAATACAATTAAATTTAAAAATATTCCAGATAAATATAGCAAGGATACCAGAATGCTAAACTCTATGTTTACTAAAAAGTAAATCCCATAATGTCAAGCAAGTCTTAGGGCACAATCCAGAGTAACTATGGGGAGTCCTTGCTCCGGTGTAAGAACAATTTGCTCTGGATTGCAATATGAATTTCCCATAGGTTTTCACTAGATGGTGCAGTAACTATGAGTACACGTAATGTCTCTTACGTGCTCCTGTAGTTACTCTGGATTGTAGGGCATGTCAAATGACAGCAGTGGTGCGGTGTATGCGCCAGAAGGTCTACAGGTCACTCCAGAAGGTTGTACAGATTGGTGGTGGGAGTGGGCCATGGGAGGGATAGGGACTAATGAGGCATGTTGGGGCAGAACAAGGGATGTCATGGAGGAAGGGGAGGAGCCAGTGTATTTGCGCATGCTAAATCCTATCTTTTGCCATTACCCCTGGCTTTTCTAGCATTTGTACTCACTATATAACTGGCATTGGTTGAAGGAGACCTATAGCTTCTGGGCCATAGTTGGGCAGTCTGCTGGAAGATTTCTATCAGACTGTCTGATCACTCCCCTACGCATCATATGTACATCACATTCTGTTAGCATGACTGTATGCTATCACATGGTAGGGTATAGGAGGCAGGAAGTGATTCATTCTAAGGAGCATCAATTGTGAATCCTTCCTGATTCTCAATGCCTCATTTTAACCATTTGTTTGCTAGAACTACAGATTGAGGGCACAATCCTAACCATGTCTATTCAAAAGTAAGTCCCACTGTGTTCAATGGGTCTTACTCCCAAGAAAGTGTCTGGGATTGCAGCCATAAAGACAGAGCCACTCATTCTCCCTCTCATGGATACTATTTTGCATCCATTCCAGACATGTGCACTTTGCCAGTCGGTTGAATGCATCAGTGATCATAGTTGCACATGTGGGAACTGCAATTATTGAGGCAAACCCAGTCATGCCCATCACATTTACCTGTGCTTTTCTTCCCCTTTAGAAATGCATTTATAATTTTCATGACAGCTGGGCAATCCCTGATTTTCCCTTAAGGTCTGCACATTCATTCATATTGGAGTATGTTCGTAGATATGGTGGTTGCTGATGGATTTGATCAGAGCACCCTGGAGGATACTATCCTGAGAGCATTAGTGCTGGAAAGAGATACAAGGCATCCATTTCTACGGGGAGTGCTGTCATTGATTTGTATAAGCTATTTCCTGTTGGCAGCCCTTACAACTTACTGAGCAAAGCAGACATACATTAGACTATCATCCCTGTAACCTCCTACAACTCTGTTCATCGCCCTTGGAGTAAGGTTATCTAAGGATTTATTGCGAGGAGCAAAGGCTAATATAGTAATAGAAATGGCTGCTGCTATCACAACAAGTGTTCCTTCAAGGCTGACTACGTTTTATTTCCTGGGGTTGTAATGCAGAATCAAAACAATTGGGTGTGTATCACCAGTACATTTGTCTTAATGACGGTGGATGTATTCTATTGAAATTAGTGTGATTTTGCAGGAGTAGTTCTTGATGGCTAGAGCCAAGTGGTAAAAACTATTATTGGTAGTAACAGCATTTTTGTCTATTATTGGTTCAAAAGCTATTGGGACAACTGTTTCTGTAAAGAGCTGCAGTAGCCAATAAAAGAAATGTTTTAAAGCGAATGACATTATCTACTGATTGCCCTCAAGCAAACAACATGATATGAGCGAGGGAGCATTTTCTCATTGGTGGCTATCAAGTGGCACTTTAATTAGGTTATTTTGAGTGAGCTGGTTTTCTTCCAGCAAACCGAAGCAAAGGCTCAGGCAAATTTCAGCAAAGTATAATTGGGTTGTCAGGTTAATGGGTTGCCTTCTTGTGAAAATTCCAAAAACTGGGTCTGATGGCTGTACATTTAAAAGTTGGCTCCCAATGTTCTGTCACACTTTAATGCAGTGATTTTCAACCAGTGTGGTGTGGCACATTGGTGTACCACGGATTGTCCTCAGGTGTGCTCCAGGAATTTGGGGATTGACATTAATTAATAGGAAACTTAGGGGATTTGAACAGTCTGGTGTGTCTTAACATTGGTAAAAACAATTGATGGTGTGCCTTGACAATTTCAGTGCCTTGTTAAGTGTGCCATGAAATGAAAAAGGTTCAAAATCAGTGCTTTAAAGTGACCAAGAGCTCGCTTGATTCTTAATGTTTGATTTCACCAGGGGCAGGAGGCAGATTTACCCCCAGTCTAATGGTGCCACACAGTGATCAGTCTTCTCCCATAAAACTCATAAGGTGTCATGTTGGCCTATCAGAAATAATCCAAGGGCCACAGCTGGTGATGCCTTTATTAGGACACATAAAAAGTCCAGTGCCCATCAAAATGCACCATATATTCTCACGTATAAGCCTAGTTTTTTGGGCCCAAAAAATGAGCCCAAAAACCCACCTTGGCTTATACATGGGTCAGTAAAAAAAATTAAGAAAAATGGCGGGTGCGACCTCCAGCGCGCACCCTCAGAGGCTCAGCAGCCTCTCCAGCTGCTTGTGCTGGCTCTCCGGGTTGTGGAGGAGGCGTGTGGCGGCACAACATGGCGGGCGCGACCTCCAGTGTGCTCCCTCAGAGGCTCTGCACCCTCTCCAGCTGCTGGCACTGGCTCTCTGGGCTGCGGAGGAGGCGCACGGCGGCAAGACATGGAGCCCACTGTAGCCAAGCCTCTCCTCAGACTCAGGTACTTCTTTGTGGGCCTTACTTCTGAATAGACATGCCAAGGATTAGGCCCTCAGGCTACAAGGCCAGCCACACTTTCCTGCTGTTGCTGCATTTCCCACCCTCGGCTTATACTCAGGTCAATAAGTTTTCCCATATTTGTGGTAAAATTAGGTGCCTCGGCTTATATACGGTAAATCTCCAAGAACCATCAAAATCTCAAAACAGAAAGTTTTCCAATTCTGTAGCTTTCTTTATCAGGTTGCAAGTTAAGCAAAGCAAATTTGGGAGAGGAGATATAAAGTTTGGACATGGTATAAGAGTAGGATTGCCATAATTCTCTTCCACAAAATGGGGACAGGACCCTCTGTCCTGTTCACCAGTATGTGAAAACAATCTCCAAAAATCAGGATTGTCCCTGTTTTTCAGGACATATGGCAACACAGGAAGTGTTATGCATATTTACAGTCCAGTTGTGGACTGTCATACTGGCAGAACTAAACTTCCACCAGCATTATGTTCTTTATGGCAACCATGAAATGAATTCCAGAAACATGTGGAGTAGCAGGGGTGCTGGTGGAGAGGCCAAACATTCCCCTTTGAAAGAAAGGTCTGCTGATCCAGGTACAGTGGTTGGAAAGTTGGGGGCAGGGAGAAGGCATGTTGAGCAGAACGGGAGGTGATGGGACAGATCAGGTCCCAGAAGGGGAACAGGTTCACCACCAGCAGTGCTGTCCTACTCTGGTGAGTGCTTCTGTCAGTCAAAACATAGATTTAGCTCCTCACCACTTGTGGCAGCCTGGCTATAGACACTGGCACAGTTGTGTAGATTTGCCATACAGTATGTTATGCTGATATAATGCATGTTCACCACTTTATCAACTAGGTAAGACTGGGCCATCAATCATATAAAGGGTCCATTTACTTATGGTTAATAGCCATGATTGATCATAAAGTTGTCTCGTACACCAGAAATGGCTGAAGCACATACCCTCTAAGAGCCTTTAGCTGTATTTATAGAAGAAAGCTCTCCCTTATTAGCTCCAGAGACAAATTAACATCTGAGACACAAGCATAAGTTTTATTATGTCTCTCTCAAGGCTAGCAAATCATGGCCTGAGATGCTCTGCCCCCTGACCCCCCCTGACCCCCCCCTGACCCCCTACTCACAGAGAAAGCCAGAACTACACAGCTTCAGTCACACTCAGAATTAGACAAAGGAATCAGTCTCTCTCAAGGCTAGCAAATCATGGCCAGGTGCTTGCAGAGAGAATCTATCCTGAATCACAGCATGGATTTCGAGCCAACAGGTCCATCACTGATAGGGTATTTACCCTTAGACAGTTGCAGGAGAAATGCAGAGAACAAAGACATCCACTTTTTGTAGCCTTCATAGATCTTATGAAGGCTTTGGATCTGGTTAGTAGAGAAAGCCTTTTTAAAATTCTCTCCAAGATTGGATGCCCACCTCAGCTCCTCAACATCTGCAGGAGGGATCTAAAGGCCATGGGAATGGACATCAACAACTGGGAAACCCTGACCTCTGATCGTTCAGCGTGGAGGCAAAAGACGTAGCATGGCCTTCTTCAATTCGAAGAGACACTCATTCAGCAGGCTGAGACAAAGAGGCAGTGCTGGAAACAGCAAAATCTGGGGGCTGGGCAGGGGACTGACTGTATCTGCTCTCAGTGTGGAAGGGGTTGCCACTCTCGAATTGGCCTGTTTAGTCATAAAAGGCGCTGTTTTAGGACCTCTACTTCTGAGCACGACACCATAGTCTTTCGAGACTGAAGGATGCCAATGAATGAATAATTCTATTCTACAGCACTTTGCAAACAAACCTGGACCAGACAATTTTCATTTCTTACTGACTACCCTAAATAAGATTTTGGATCAGCAGACAATTAGATAAACTAACATAACTTGATGTGCTGATTAGAAATTCGTATTCCCATTGAGGCTCATGACATTTTGAGGTTTCGCTAACATCTGCTAGATTTTCTCCTGTCTCAGTGGATGATACACATTTGCAGCTAATTCACTAAATACAGAAACTAAAAATCAACATTAGTCCACATTATGGAGCAAACAGTGACTGGCCGGTAAAGGGTGCAGAAGTATAGGTGTATTTTTATTCTAGACTACATTCTGTTGAAATAGACAACATATTTGCCATGATTGACTAAGGGTGCGATCCCAACCAATTTAGGTCATCCTAACTCACCTGGCATATCTTCCTTTGGTTGTATGGGGAGGTTAGGCCTGTGCACTGTCCCAACCCCTTACAGAACTTTTGTGACACCCTCAGGTCAGCAAAGGACTTATGCTGGGGCTTAGGCCCATCTAAATGGAGGTTAGGATTGCAGTTTTAAACTGCATCAGGGCCAATATACGTATATTTGCATATTTGTCTCTTAATTTCTTCTAAGTTAAATGTGTTTTAGTATATCAGAATTTAATTTAAGCCATCAGAGAATTGCAGTAGGAAACCCAGTACAGCAGGTTTTCAAGAAACTGCAGACCTTTGCTACAAAGAGCTTGTGCCTGTATTGCAAAAACATAAAAGGGAGTGAAATTGCCTGAAGCTTAGAGCCCCTAAAGGCTTAAGATTCAAATTAATTTGTACTTTTATTGACATGGAGTTGATTTGTGGTGAACATAGTTCAGCTTAGGAAGGTTATCTAATTACTTTGGCATATGCTATGTGGATCTAATCAGTTTTTTAAAATCACAAATTCACTTTGCTAACTGGTCAAAGAAACACCTTTTAAAGTAGCGGTCATCTTATGTTTAGTCTTGGTAATAGATCACAGCTGTCCCTTGCAGAGTTGCAGTGTAACATCGTTCATCAGCCACCTTAGGTCTGTAAGATATAAATACAGTGGTACCTTGCTTAACAAGTGCCTCGCTTAACAAGCGTTTCACACAACAAGCAAAAATTTCCAAGAAATCTTGCTTCACATAACAAGTTCCACTTCACTTAACAAGCAAGTGCGCTATGGGAACGCATGCTATGCAGCCCTGACGCTCCGCGTGGAGGCTCTTTAAAAGGGCTGCCAGCCAGCACTGCTGCCTCTAACTGCCCCCTACTTGGGGGCAGTTGCCTGGAGGTGCCAGAGGCAGCTGCCTCTAACTGCCCCCAAGTGCCCCCACCAACCACCTTGAAACTCCAGCAGCAGCCAAGGTAAGCCTCCCAGGAAAGTGTCTTTGCAGTCTCCTAACTATGTCTACTCAGAAGTAAGCCCCATTGTGTTAAATGGGGCTTACTCCCAGGAAAGTGTCTGGGATTGCAGCCTATGTAGACTTCATAGGATCATGCACACTGAATGCATGTTTTGAATTCAGTTCCAGTGTTTTGTCATCATTTTTACATCCAGTTAATATTTTTATATGCCTATTTTGGGAGTTGTGGAACCAGTCGTCTGAGTTTCCATTATTTCCTATGGGAAAATCTGCTTCACTTAAAGAGCGTTTCCCTTAAAGAGCATGCCTCCGGAACAAATTAAGCTCTTTATGTGAGGCACCACTGTACTGTAAATTTAAAAAAAATCCTACTTTCCAACACCTCAACTGTCCATTTGTCACCTCTCTCCTCAGTGACTTGTACTTCAAGCCTCTTGTCAGCTTGGCCTATCAGTTGACAGTTGGAATGGTGACAGTTACATCTCCTCATTCTGCTTGATTGACATGGAATGTTGGCCAGAAAATGAAGACAGACTTACACAAAAGGATTTTATGTTGAATGATAATAGCATCTAGAACAAATGCAAAGCCACATTTGGCAACCAAACTGCAGAAAAATCAACTCAGATTGTAACCAAAACATGTTCCTCTTTTACATTCTTCAGATGCCTGAACCAGGGGGATGTTAAATGGAATTCATAACAGAGCACTGTTAATTTGCTCACATGTCAGTAAAAAAAACACCCCAAAAAACAAAGTGTTGCCCGGTACAGTTCTTCAGCCTGAACGAGAGAAATCTAGATGCTATTTTTAATGCCGTCATGATGATTAACTTGCTTATGACCTCAGATGATTAACTTGCTAGAGAACAGAAATATACAATGCTGAAACATCCTCCGTAGAATTTTGCACTTTTACACCAAATGGAAATCTGTCATTATAGCAAAAAAAAAAAAAATTCTCAATTTGTTTTCCTCAGTAAAACAACACGTCTGATTAAATTTGATTCTTCAATAGTTCCTGTTCATTTAGACCCTCTTGAGTAGACAAATGCACTCTGGATGCTTGTCCTATGCCTCCCTTTGCCCTGGTATTTCTTGCCATCCAAACTCTTTGACACAGGCAAGCAAGCAGTTATTGCTGCAAATCAAGACAAACTTACCGTAATCTGGTGCCTTGCAAAGAAGTGCATGTTAGGGACTCCCACAATAGCTGTTTTCTGCAAGCAATGTTTTATTGTCTTAATTATATCACCTCTGGAAAAATCAGTGGCTGGGTGTCTAAATTCATTTGGGCACATTAGTGAGTTTTTCTCTCCTGTCCCTGAGGAGTAATATGGTAAATAACTATATCTGAAACCTAAAACACTATGATTGATGTTCCGTGCAGTATTTTAGCTGTAAAATTGACTTCCAACAAGCTCTCCAATACCTCGTAAAAAGGTTGTGATCAGGTAGGGTTAGAATGTCATTATACACTAAAGGCTGAAGATATTTTTCTCCTTCCTACTTATTTAAGGGTTAAGCTTAAACTGGTTAAGTAGAGCTAAAATGACCTGCGAGTGACAGTGTCAGTATGCTAGTCAAGTCTTCCGGCAACTCTCCTCATTAGTGAAACACAGCAAAAGAAAATGAATCAGACAACCATTCATCCCTTGAATGGTGGCACACGGAGAAAGTCCTACTAAAGAAGTGGAACCTGCATTACATTCTGCATTCTGTGCATTCCAAAGATGTGAAGAGAATTGTTCTAGGAGTGAAATTGGTGTGCAGTTGGTGCACATGTTCTCCATCTGCAGCAGCACATCTGTACAGTTCTGATCCTGACCCCATGTCACAGGGCCAGGACCACAAAGTGCTGCCCCTATGCTGCCTTTCCTGGGAGTAAGAATGAATACCAAATTCTATACTGAGGGAATACTGAGTTCCACTGAATATAATGGAACTTACTTCTGAGTAGATATGCATAAGATTGTGCTGCCTGCCTGTGATCCTAAACCCCAGTTAGGCTGGCTGATGTGGGTGTGCTGCAAAAATGCCGTAATGCTGGGGAAATTAGGCTGGTGCACAGACATGTGCTGGCCTTCCCACACCACCACAAGAGCAGGGAGCAGGTGAGTTATGCTGGCCTAAATTGGTTAGGATTGTGCCCACATTGTCTACAGAAGACAAGCAAAGCCTGGCTAGATTAGACCAAAAGTTTGTCTAGTCCAGCATCTTTTTCCAGTGGCCAACCAGATGCCTCTGGAGAAATAACCCACCTTCTGTTGTGGCTTCCCAACAACTAGCATTTAGAAATAAACTACGTATGAATCTGAAGGTAGTATCCAGCCATTATGATGAAACATGAGCTCTGATGGATAGAGGTTACTCCAAGCTCCTTGAGTAGGTCACCCCCCACTGCTTGATGGGGATAGTGGGGGAGGCCCAGAATGGAGGCCCAATCTATGAATGGCAAGTCTTCCATTCCTATCCTCAACCACCACTATGCACTGTGCTGTGGATCTATCACAGGATGTTGGATGTTGTCATAAATAAGGACTATTATAGCTAGGCTAGCAATTGTCCGTTATCCAGTTACAAAAATTATCATGGTTGTACTGTGAGTGGTTCATCATGCTTTTGTCAATTCTAGAAATGAAATGGGAGGCAGGAGGGGAAGAGAAAGTGGGGATTGAAAAAGCAAAGTGAGCAAGTGGTGTTGGAGGGACATTTTGAGTGAAAAATTTGGAGTAATTTAAATTCTGTTCTGAAACACCAAAGAAAGGAAGCACGTAAAGGGGAGATAGGATAATTACATGTTCTTGCCAGTGACTTGGTTAAAAGCTTTGTAAGTCCAAGAGTAATTACTATGTAACCCACACTACTTTTAAAAGACCGAAATAATCCTCAGTTTACATTTTATCACCATGTCTATTATCATATAATTAAACTGTCACTACCTGTATTTACTGTGTAATTAAGTGACAAGCCCTATCTTGAAGAGCTTTGAAATAAAAATGAGAAACATAGCACCTTTGCTCTGTTCTATATCACAGTACCATTCGTTGAAAAGAGGACAGATGGGAGGAAGTGAGGAAGGTATACAAGCGATGATGGTGACTCCTTAGGTCCTGATAGAAGAGGAAAATTGAGAATGTGATAATTTGACACATGAAGTTAATTTGACACATGAAGCTAATGGTGAGGGGTGCATTTTGCCTGGCTTTCAATATGTTCTCAAGTAAGAACCTTTAATATTTTTATAAATTCCCCAGAAGCTTTTGGCTGGCCACTGATGAAAATTGAACAATGTTGGATCTATGCTTAGATCCATCAAGGCTCTTCTTAGGCTCATATGTTTGCATGCTGATGGGGGAGTTGGGCAAAAAAAAAAAGAGCATGCTCCATTTTTGCTAAGAGTTCAAATGGTATATTTTCTTCTACATTTTTTAAATTCTGCTTTTCTGATTGGGGACAATACCTGATACACTGCAAACTTATATTCATAAATGTTGTTCCAGCTTCTTTGCTGGTATGGTGAACTGAGATAGGAATTGCATGTGGAATTCTGATCTAACAAACCAGCACCAACCTCCTTTCCCCATTTTGCTCTTTCTTTCTTTCTTTCTTTCTTTCTTTCTTTCTTTCTTTCTTTCTTTCTTTCTTTCTTTCTTATTTATTTGGTTATTTGGTTATACTGTATTGCAGGGGTTCCCAAATGTTTTCAACTGATGGTTCCCTTGACCTACTGGGCTATGGGGTGCAGCTTCCCATATGGGCTACAATCCTACCCATTCAATAGACAGTAAGTTTTTTGGATGGATTCCCAGGCTGGATTCTGTGACTTGCATGAGAGTTTATAGTTTGGGAATCACTGCTATACTGGAACAGTAGTTCCACTACCATTGACCAAGACTAATGCTGAAATCCTGAAATGCACTTGGGCTAGCCTATCTTTCACTGGACTGGCCCAATTCCAAGATGGGGCTGCCCAGTTACAGCAGTAAGGCTTGGGCCAGTGTAAGTCAATACAGGCTGGCCAGAAACAGATGAACCTGGGCCAGCCCAGCTGTACCAGCCTAGGCAGTTGAGGAGAGGCATGTTGAGGACGTGTTCAGCCTAGAACAGTGAGTTAGGCTATATCCAGAGTCTTTTTCAAGGACAGAAATGCCCTCTTCCAGCTCCTCAAAGTTATTCCATCGCAGGAGAAGGAATAAATCTGAGTAGACCCCTGGGGTCCATGATAAGCCAGAATAAGAATGGCAGTGTTGACAAAAAAATATATGTTCTTGGCCAGCCTAACTGCAACCCCTTGCCTCTCAACTTCAGGATATGCCACAACTACAACAGTCCACCAACTTCTGGGAACAGCTGGCCACTCCAGCATTCCCTTTGCATCCACCCTCCACTACAAGTACTGCTGTACTGGGTCTCATGCAGCAGCTGTGACTGGTTGTCAGGGGCTCCTGGTCTTCCTAATAAGGCAGGCACCACAGCTGTTCCTTGTTCAGTGTGATCTGAGGCAGGTCTCCTTTGTGCAAGTCCTCCCCAGATGCCACTTACTTGGTGCTCAGCAGCTTTAGAAGCCTATGGATTTGGCATATCTTTCTGTTCTGGGTACACCTACTTGGGGCAGCCCAGCTGGGCCAGTCTCACTGCCCTAACTCTGGATTTCACCCTCAGGAGATCCAGACTGAAGGAGACTGTTTTGGGGCAAAAATATCTTCCAAGATGGCAGTCCCTCCCCCCACATTCTGGAGCTCCATCATAAAGCCTGACAGTAAGAAGTACAGTGGCGCCTCACATAAAGAATGCCTCACGTAAAGTATGTTTCACGTAACAAACAAAAATTTCTCTATGATTCTGCTTCATGTAAAGAAAGTGCTTCACGTAAAGAACACATTCGTTGGCAGTTGGGGCAGATGCGCTAGCAGGCAGCCCTTTTAAAAAGCATCAGGGCTGCCTAGTGCGCCTGCCCATAGTGAAAGCAACACTTCCACGCTGTTTCTCCCGTGGCCAGGCGTCCGCTGGGCAGAGGGAGAGAAGAGCAGTGGAGAAGAGGGAAGCAGCTCAGGGTTAGCCAGAAGGGAGCAGGGGAGAGAGAGGCTCAGGATGGAGAGAAAGAGAAAGTGGGGAGAAACTTTGAAGGTGTCTTGGATTGCAGCCTTTTAACCATGTCTACCCAGAAGTAAGTCCCATTGTGTTACTCCCAGGAAAGTGTCTTTGGGACTGCAGCCTAAGTAGACTTCATCAGATCATGCACATTGAATGCATATTTTGAATTCAATCCCAGTGTTTTGTCATCATTTTTACATCCAGTTAATATTTTTATATGAATATTTTTGGGGTTGTGGAACCAATCGTCTGAGTTTCCATTATTTCTTATGGGAAAATCCGCTTCACATGAAGAATGTTTCACGTAACAAATATACCTCCAGAATGAATTAAATTTGTTACGTTGAGGCATCACTGTATATGAGTGTCAAGCTCTCTACTGAGTGAACAGATACTGGGAAGGTAAATCAGAAGAATACTGGCCCAAACCTTACATGAACTGGGCCAGCATGCAGAGGAATTTTCATTGGCAAAACACAGTGCTAGAAGGTTATGTTCAGCTGGTTGACTCATAAGTGGTACAGGCTTGCTCAGAACATCAAAAAATACTCCATTCACCTTCAGACTGGTTCAGCTTGCTAATTCTTATTCACACTCTAACCTCCATCATATGAGGAGAAAAATAATGTGCCATTTTTAATTTTTTAATCTTCTTTTAACTTTTTCAATGACTAGTCTGGTCTTTAATCAGAGAAAGATGGAAGCTCCCGGCATGCAAGCTAGTGAATATTGAAAAGGTCAGCCTAGGACAATGCACTCCCTGAATTTATGGTGTCCTTCCAACATTCTAAAGATTAGCACACCTTTGAAAAAAAATTAAAAAATTAACTCTTTCTCCAAAAGACATGTCATTTTTTAAACATTCTTATCTTTGTACATTGTTCAGAATAATATTCCACTGCTTTTTTTTAAAGCTTAAGATGCTTATATCTATAAATGCCACAAAAGTTAATAATTACCTCATTCTGAAATCTGAAGTTTGTAATATTTGGGCAGACTTTTTCACGTATTATATTGATTAAGGCCATGTTGTGCTACAGTATAAATTACAGGCATTTGCCTGCTGGACCTCAGTTCCAGTTTGAGTCAATAAATGCTGTTGTAATATGCTGGTCTGCTTCTTGCCTACTGAAGCCCACTACACAGTAATGAAAATGTGCCGGCACCCACCAAACCAAACAGCACCTCTTGTACATTGCTGTCACTGCCTGGAATATCTCTAATGGTGAGCGGGAAGGACTGCTGACACACAGTGTGCTTAGGCATGTATTATACAGGTCCATCCTTGTTATACATGGATTTGACTCAACACGAAAGGCCACTGCAAATCACATTTTTTAAAAAAACTGCTTTTCTACTAGTGGAGAGAGGCAGCCTTGCAAGCAATCATTCCATTTTTCAGTCCCAGAATCAAATCCCTGCAGATACTGAAGCACTACCTTCTTCCATTAGGCACAATAGAGGAGCAAGAAACATGAAAGTGTATCTTTAAACCTATTTTCCATTGTTTTCTTCATGCATAGATTTTTTTTTTATCCATGGCTGGTTCTAGAACAGAACCCTCGTGGATAATGAGGACATCTATACATACCATTTTGGCTGCAATCCCAAACACACTTTCATGGGAGTAAGACCCATTGAACACAATGGGGCTTACTTCTGAGTAGACATGGTTAGGATTGTGCTCTTTGCCTCTCTTCTTCTAAGCAACTCCCATTCCTCACCTTCACCAGCCTTGCCTGAACTTGACCATATGTCCATCTTTACCCATGGCTTCCATTCCTGGTTCTTTTGCTTTAGGTATCAGACCCTGTCTCATCTGTGCATAGAGGGCTGATTTATCACTGATTTCCAGGATGTGCTACCTCTGGCAACAGCTTGCCTCCAACTGCTAATGGCAGCAGAACAAAGCAGAGGAGATGCATGTTTTTTCTCCTGCTTGTGGGCATTCTGACAGCAGCTGGTAGACCACAGTGGGAAACAGGAGGCTGGAGTAGATGAGCTTTCCTTATGTTGTCCTTTGGCTTCTTTTGATTCTCATCTTCCTGTGCCAGAACCTCCCCACCAACTTCAGCCTGTCTTTGACATTAGTCGGGGTCCAACAAAATGTTATTTTTATTATAGTTATTTATAGACTTTTTTTGGCATATGAACTGTGAGCTGAATGTTCACCCCAGCTTCTGTTGTTAATTGATGACCTTTGGCAGTATTAGCTGTCATGCCAAATAGACATCTGAGTTTGACTGTCTTCTGCTGAACTGCACAAACATGCAGAAGAGAAATGAAAGTGGATTGTATTAAAAACTTCTGTATTATGACAGGAACAGAAGAATCAATTTATTCTAAAAACACAATTCATTAATTTCAATCTAGGTAAAACCTGCAGAGTTGGTACCTGCAGAGATAATATCTTACACAGCAGCTCAGTCATATTAATTTTAAAACTCAGCAGCATTTGATCAAAAGCAATAAGCGTTCATTTTCAAGCTCTGAGAATCTGGATTTGATTATCAGAAAAAAAAACCCACAACAAAACCCATTATTGCATGATTCTCATTAGCATAATTGATTGGGAAAAAACTGTGCAAAACATTCTCGGTGTGTATGTAAATCTCATCAACTGAAATTTAATGTCAGATACATTCCACAAAAGGAAAAAAATAGGCTACGAAAAATCCCAGCTGCCTGTTGTAAAATGTCAATTTCATCATTCTTTCAGAATTGGATATGGATAGCTTTTAAGCCACTTGAAATAGCCAGGAGAGGAGTTCAAACATAATACAAATGTAAAGACATAGAGAAACATATGTTCATTGTGATTTTGAAATGAACGAAATAGTGAGACGATCAAACACAGGAAAATGAGCATTTTAAAGTTGAGATTTTGCAAAAGTAATTTACGGTACCTAATTGGACTGCCCACAGATCCCAGGGATTCAACTGATTCAAGCCTGTAGTGTACTTCATGGACCCAGAAACATATGGGCAGGTAGTTGTTTCAATAAAATAAAGATACAGTAGGTTTTATTGAAAATTTTTTTATTCTGGTGTTTTATTCTGATCATTGTTAGCCGCCTTTGGCTCCCTCTTGCAGATGAGGAAAGGCGGGATATAAATTAAGTAAATAAATAAAATAAAAATTGTCCAATACAACCTCATGATATTATGACTCCCAGAATGTTTCATGACTGTGCCTTGCCAGGTCTGACCTGTGAAGACTGATCAAGGAGCTACTGAAACCTGGACTTAAAGTGATGAGATAGTAGGCTTCTTGGAGCCCAGATTGCTAGCAAGTGCAGGAAGCCTATTGTGGACCAGGACCACAGTGGTGAGATTCAGTAACATTTTCCCCAGGCTGTTTTCCTAAAAGCAAAAAAATTGTAGGAAGTTCACTGATGTCTGGTGTCTAATACAGCTTGGCCCCTAAACAGCCTGACATGAACATGGATAGAATGTGTAGTAGATGTTCAGATGCTCCTAGTGTTAAAATCTTCTCTATTGTCACAGCATAATGGTAGATAGCTTTCATGAAATCCATAAAGATGCTGTCTTTGGGTGGAATCCATGGGGAAGTTCCGCTACGGCAGTGGTTCTCAATCTTCCTAATGCCGTGACCCCTTTATAAGTTCCTCGTGTTGTGGGGACCCCCAACCTTAAAATTATTTTCGTTGCTACTACTGCAGTGCTATGCACACTTTCCTGGGAGTAAACCTCACTGAACTCAATGGGAATGACTTCTGAGTACACATGCATAGAATTGGGCTCTAAGGCTGCAATCCTAGCACTTTCCTGGGAGTAAGCCCCACTCACTAGCATAGGACTACTTCTGAGGAGACCTCCATAGGATTGGAATCTCAGGCAGCAGAGCCAGCCACTGTTTCCTGGGAGTAAGTTCCATTCACTTATCATGAACAACAACACAATGATCGGTGCACAATGGTCGGTGCACAAGTGGGGCACCCACCAGACAGCCCACCCGCCAGAGCTCTGGCACCACGCTCACACATCAGCGCGCTTAATACTCTCAGCCCGCAGGAGCTGCGGGGCGGGGGGAGCAGGAGGCTGCCGTCTGTGGTGAGTGTGTCAAGTGCCTCTCCACCCCCAAGGCTCCACCTCAGTCTCATACCAGCTCAGAGGCTCCTTCTGAGCTGCTTTTCAGCGGCTTCTTCCAGCTGCAGTGGCTCCAGCATTTCTGTCAGGTCTTCCCAGCTGGCCCCTTGCACCAGGGGTCTTTAGGCGACCCCCAGGAAAGCTCCAGGTGACCCCCAAAGGGGTCCCAACCCCCACTTTGAGAAACACTGCACTACGTGAACTCCATGGAAGTTGCTCCGCAGCAACCACTATTTTGTGTTGGTTTCGGTCCTTCATTTTTCTTGGCAGTTGATGCAGTGGAATACTCTACTTAAGGAGCATGATCCCCAAATAGGATCATGCTCTATAAGTGTTTAGCATACAGATTCTGCATCAAGTAGCAATAATCTTTGAACCGCCGAAACAGTGTTTCTCAAACTGTGGATCAGGGTTGTGAGTCAATTTCAGATCCAACTGTGGATCAGGGTTGTGAGTCAATTTCAGATCCAACTGTGGATCAGGGTCATGAGTCAATTTCAGATGGCTTCCCATTCATTTCACTGCTTATTTTATTTTTTATAATTTTTTATAAAATTATTGTAAACTTTTAATTAATTTACCTAATTTTATTTGATCTTGTCATATGGAGATTGTTAAAAATTTTACTGCTTGATGATGTCACTTCTGATCATGACATCACTTCTGGTGGGTCCAAACAGACTGTCATTCTGAAAAGTGAGTCCTGATACAAAAGATTTAGGAACCACTGCTCTAAAAAATCTGAAACCCAGTAACAAAGTACATTCTCACAAAATTTTTCCAGCTTTAGTAGGATTAGGCTGCAATCCTAATCCCTAGTTAGACTGGCCTAAACCCCAATATAAGTCTGAACTGGCGGTGTCACAAAAGTGCTGTATTGCACTTCTTCACCATTCCTGGTGGAGGGTTAGGCCAGTGCACAGACATGCGCTTGCCTCCCAACATCAGCACGGGAACAGGAAGACCAATGAGTTGTTTTAGCATAGGTTAAGATTGCATCCCAAGTGGTGTTTCTCGTGTGTATAAATCAAATTAGAATAGTTGCCTCATTTGGCATACATGAAACCAGAAATTCTCAACAACATGGATCTATGTCACTTGTCAATATTCCAATATTGACCAATATTCCTTATATTGGTCAATAAATTCCAATATTGACCTACTTTCCTTTATGCACTCATTTTTGACAACGTGTTTACCTAATTCAAAGTGCAGCAGCAGGCAAAAGGATTATAATCAATACGGTGCCACTTCAACTGCAATTCCATTTAACATTTGGAAACCTATCCTCAGGGGAATACTGCCAAGAACCATGGCTGATGAGCATTTGCCATAAATGGTTCCCCTTGCATCTTATGTTCACTTTTTATTACATTGTCTTGTCAGGATCTCTTTCAAAAGCTAGGGGGATTTAGACTTTCAGCTGATAAAATACATTACAATCAAAATGGAAAGCAAGAGAAATAAGGGTTTCGTTTGATCCAGAATTCAGCTGCAGAGAAGATAAGTAAAAAGAGAGAGAACGAATGCCTTTGAGCATGAACTGAGTGCTCTCCCATCACCATGCTGTAAAAAGAGTTTGTCTTTACACAGCTGGGGAATATCATAATTTGTGCGCAGAAGTGGACTCTAGGTCAGCTGGGACAATTTCTAAATATATATCACCTTGTTGTCTTTCACTTTTTATTTTTAATTCTATATTTTGTCTGGCAGAAGAATATAAGAAATGCAACAAAAATACAGCTTTGATGGAGGTGAGTGTCCCCTACCAATCTAATGCCTGAGAAACTGTCTCATTTGGCCTCCTAGGTTGGCTGCTCCCCACTATACAGGGTGACCATATGACCATGAATTTACAGATTTGTCCTCTTCTTTAGCCTCCTGTCTGGGTGTCCTCTAAAAAGGCTTCCTTGTCCTCCATTTTGGCTTCATTTTGGAACTTTGCAATGGTGTGAGTTGTTGGATTCGCATTGAAGAGCAGAATCCAATGCAAAAATCAGTTTTGAAATATCTCCTGCCTATCAAAAGTTATGACCAAAAAAAAATATATGCATTGAGCTCAATGGGAAAGTGAAAGTGCCCAATATCACAGATTTACTCATGAGTAGACAAACATGCCATTGTCCACAGGAATGGCAAAGCTGAGAGGAATCTAAGGTCTTGTCCTCCTTTTGAGGTTTGGGCATCTGGTCACCCTGCCACTATAGGTAAGCCGATCAGATTAGGGTAAAATTTTCAGTAGAAGAAACAAATTGTGCCTTGAAAGTATGTAGTACTGCCTATTCAGTAAAGGCTTATGGGTCACAATTGCTCAATCCTTACTAGTTTGAACAATAAGAGGTTCTGATACACTCTTACGAGACTATTTGCATCACCTTGTCCTTATCCCCCCATGTAAGACTTGAATCTGATGATCATGAAGCCACATCACTAAGGTTTTTTTCTTTTTTGCTTCTTGACATTCTTGTAACATTGACTGTGAAATCTTCTTGCATACCATAAAGATGGACTCAGTACCAGCATCCCCAGGCTATTAAAACCAGAGCAGCAAAAGCATCTCTTTTTGACCTTTTGGACATCTTCAATCAGGGAATGATCTGTGATTAACAGACCCACTTAAAGCCCTGTGCTTCCCAAACAAATTTAGGTTAATGTGCATGTAGGATGGGATAATTTGACTCTGGGTAATCATAGCAGACAGCTGTGAGTGATGCATGATGTGAGAACTGAAGAATCCCTGCCTTGGCTACAGTTTTTAAGACTCTGTGGTACTCACCACAAAGGCAGATATTAAAGAGAATGATTCTGTATTGCTAACAATATTTTTTCCCTAATCATAGACTATAATGAGGGGAAATGTGTTTCTTCATCTTTTCCATATCCTCCATATCAATCTACCCAGGCCTTTGTGCTTCGCATACAGCGTCAAACACAATACCATAGTCTTTCAAGACTGATGGATGCCAAGTTTTACGTATATTTATAGTGGATTTGGGCTGCAATCCTTCACTGGGAGCAAGACCAACTTAATACAAGTAGCTTTACTTTTGGGAAGACTCTAGTTTTGTGCTGTTAGACAAACTGTCAAGGTTGGGCTTCAAGAGTTTCCCAGATCATAATAGGAAAGGACCATAGAAAAGGAGATCATAGAGGTCAGCCTGACATGAGAAGAAAATTGATGAAAATGTTGAACTGCAATAAGGGTTGGAAAGCTTCCCCTGTCTGCAGCTCCAGATGGGGACAGGCAATTCCTGGAATAAGGCAGGCTAGAGATTCTGTTCTATCCAACAGGCAAGAGCAGAAAACCAGACTCAGAGGTGGTCTATTTCAGCTACTTTCAACTGGTGAGTCATTGCACAGTAGTGTTGAGCATAGATGTTGAAAGTCACTGGAAAAAAACTTATGGGTTCTGTAGTTCTTTTTTGGGAACTGTCTTGAGTAACAAATTATCTGTTCCTGGCCCTAAGAGAAAGAACTGGTGGAGGAGCTGCCAAACCTTCATTCTTCCAAAGGAAACCCTACAGCCAACCATAATCTTGAGATCTGGATGACCACACTGTTTAAGAAGAGCCCCATTGGATCAGGCCAAAGGCCCATCTAATCTTCTGGTTGTGGCTGCTTTAAATGATATGTTTGTGATGTTGTTGATGTTCTTTTCTGAAGAATTTTCAGGTGAAGTTTGCTCACTAGTCTATACAGGAAGATCCTGGTGTGTATTTTCTTGTAAAGACCCCCTTTCATTCACCTCAGTATTTTTTTGCCCTGACACCCCTTGACTTCCAAACCTATGCTGGCAAAAGTCAAATCTGAAGAGGGGTAGTATACGAATCAGCAACTTTCATGATAAATTTGATGTGCAGTCCTGCTTAAAGAGCTCTTGATGTAGAATCTGTAAGTCTCGAATCTTTAAGAGTAAATATATCCAGTCATGAAAAGAGGTGAACTACAGCTATAGCAAGAGGGCAACAGCTATATGGCTTAAGATATGAAATAAGGAGTTTTTTGGTTTTGTTTTGGCTTTTCACGAGGCAAACAAATGACACCTCTAGTTGGGTCTGACACATTGTGAGACTCACAGATTCTCTCAGCCTCTCCAGGGATTGCCAGTTCAATGAGATGGAAATTTCAGTCGGTGAAATCCTTCATCACTGAAAGGCATCAGACAGGCACAGATTGCCCACATGCCAGCTCAGTCACAGACTATGTTTAAATGGAAATCACCATTGAGCCAAAAAAAAAACACAAGACTCTAAAATGGATCTTTAAACTCTTTTAATTTCCAGCACCTCTTCTCTTTCGGTCACACGTGAGTCCAGGTATAAAGTTTCTGCTTCACATTTCACCGCCCTGTATTAATTTGCTGGCAGCAAAACCGTATTGCTTGTCAGTTGCAGATTTTCATAGTATTTATTATTTACACGCTGCAGAGGTCACCTCTAACATGCTGATATTGAACTTGTTGGCATCACTTACCATCTTTGCTAGTTTATAGACCTTTGCTTTTTCCTCTGATGTGCTTGAGTGTAATGGGCAGCAAAATTATGGATGTAGGTTCCAGTCTAGCCCAGCCATGAAGTTAGAATAAAATGGAGGTGTTGGAGGAAGTGGCAAATTCAAGGCATCCTTCACCCTGTAAATTTAAAGGTACCATGCAAGGAAGGGGAAAAAATAGACAGACTTAAAAATGAAGATTAGCAAATATCTTCATCCTCCTGTTCATCCTCCACACTCTGGCTCATGGCTTTGTGAGGTGCTTCTAAAACCAGGAATTTGCACATACCCTTTTCTTCTAGAAATCTTCTAGAAAATTTTTCTTTTAGAAATATGTCCAATAACATCTAGACCACATATGCACTTGCATATATATATATATATATATATATATATATATATATATATATATATATATATATATATATATATATATATATATATATATATATATATATATATTGCATTTGCAATAATTTACTGCTTGTTAAGAGCATCCACGAAATAGGATGAATTTTAAAAATTGTAATATAGGCATAATGGTACAGTTTGTCTTTAAAACAACTAAAGAGAATCAATATATAGTGGTAATTGCTTCCAAAGAGAAAATGGAAAGTTTGTTCAGCCCAGTGAAAAAGGATAGGAGGAAAAGATGCCCACCATTAATAGAATCAACAAATTAATGCTACTTTATTAAAACTAATAAAGGAACCAAATAGCACAAATTCCAGAGCAAGGAAATTCATGGCATAATTCTGTTTGCTGAGATGTCCCACTGTATTCAGTGGAGTTATTTCCAGGAAATTGGGTACAGAAATGCAACTTCAATCTCATCTACTTTTGCTAGTACATATATGCTAAAAACTTTTTTAAAAATTGCTGGTCAGTTTGGGCTACTGATTTATCTTTCAGCAATCTGAATATTTGTTATCCAAATACTGTAGTTGGATTTTCTCTGCAAGTATGATATCACACTTTGGGCTTAAGTTTTGGGCAAAACTTTGGGCTTAAGTTTTGATTCAAATTTGCTGTGCTTGATCAGCCAGTCTTCACTTTTTGTGCCACATGCACCCTATACAAAGACTGTAAGGTAGGCTAACAAGGACCTACCTATTTTAGTCTTAAAATTTAAAGTAATAATAATGTTTTACAAATTGTTACTTCAGTTGCTTTTTAGCTTTGAGATCCTTAACATGGTACTGATTTATTTAGGCATGTGATGCTACTTAATGCAACAAACTGCTATAGATGATACTGTGGACTAAGAGCAGAATAGGGCAAATAAACTGTACATAGCTTGGTTGGAAGTTCAGTTCCGGTAACTTGGGGAGAGTTACTATGAAGTTCAAAAACTAGGGTTATCAGTGATCTATTAAAAGGTAACCAAGGAGGAAACCAAACTGCATCACAATGGAAAGGTCACTGCTCACCATAATAAGCTAGCACATGTTCAGAAAGGCCATGCATTAAAATGATGATTGTGTGATCCATGGTATATTCTATGGCTGAGTGGTGAAGTTTCATTAAAACCACAGTGATGTTATTAAACTTTTCTAATTTGACCAAGACATATAGAGCAGATTTTTCACTAGCTTAAATCTGTGAGGGATGGAGTTAGGAAAACCAATAAGTGGAGTATTACAATAATCAATATATTCAATGACAGAAGCATTAATCTAGGTTGCTGCAGCATCCTGACCTAAGGAGGAAAAGATGAGTCCTATATAGATCACAAATGCTGAATAAAAAGATATATTGGGCCATAATGTGGCTGGTATGATTCGACTGCAGTGAATGATGGAGCTGGCTTGTTAGGGCTTTTGCACAGTATGAGTTTCAGCCAAGGAAAGTAATTCAGCAACAGTATGTGTGATCATGCACCACTGTGATGGAGACCTTTCCCATTGATTCCAATGGGAGGTGAATTGTATCTAATATGTATAGAGGATGGCATTTCAACATATGGTTGTCCAAGGGCTTCTTGGGAAAAGAATGGCAAATGAAATGAAAACAAGCAATGTCGGCAACAAATTTCTATATTGGGGAAGGGGTCAGTGGAAGGCCACCTTTTACACTCAACTCCTCTATTGGAGCTAAAAGTTCAGTGGGAGCCCACCACGTGATTTGTGGAGCTGTTGGTGGGATTGCTGGGTGGTGGGAGGTTCAAGCTGGGAGGGGCAGAGATAGTGGATCTGCTGGGAGATGGTGTCTCCCAGCCCAACAGGAGCCTCCTTATGTACCCACTGAAAAATGAGACCTATTTGCACCAAGGAGTCCCATTGGCATTGTGGCTGCCTTATCTGGGGTAAGGGACCTAAATCTCCTTTACTCCAAGATGACACTCAGTGAACTGGAAAACCTGGACTGGACCAGTGCCAGTACAGGCAGGATGGTATAGGAAGTTGGAGATGGTGCAGCAGGAATTGGCAAGATAAAAGGGGCATTTGCAATTTGCCTGCTATAAGAGCTTTGGAAGCAACATTTATAAACTCAAAAAGATTCTTTTCTCCTTTTCAACGGTTTTCACATTTGGGCAGTGCTCTGATACCTAACCTGCCCAATAAGTGGGAGATGCCTGTATGTTTACTGAACATATGCAGCATCAAATGGTAATTAAATTGATTAATTAAAGGTAATTAAATTGAACAGCTCATCAGAGAAAATTAAATGATAAAACATTCATATCTCTTTACATCAATGGTTCACAAATCTGTTAGCAATGGGACCCAGTGGTGTTCAGGGGGGGCAAGGGGGGCCCTGGGCACCAGGTAAGATCCTTGGTGACACACACTGGGGGTGACCAAAACACAAAAATTGCTAAAACACTAAGAGTTTTTGGAATAACTCCATCATGTCATATGCCATTTGATACATATTTTCCAGAAGAATCCAGTGCAAAAATAGCTTTGAAATATCTCCTTCCAATCAAATGTTATGGCCGAAAAACAAAAAAAAATGCATGGAGCTCTATGGAAAGTGAAACCGAACCATATCACACCTTTTCTCATTGGGCAAATGTGCCTTGGTCCATTGGAAAGAGCAGACAGGGGACTCCAACAACCCTAGAATGGTTGTGATCCAATGAATGCAGCCCCCACAAATCAACCCAGAAGGAAGCCCCTGATAATTGCATTGAGCCCTATGGAAAGTGGAACTGAGCAACACTTCCACTGAGTGGAACTAAAACAGAAGTTTAATTGATAAGGTGATTTTTAATTATGAAAATATTAATATCTAATTATTTGTATTAATACTAATAACAAATTACCGTATTTCCCGGTTTATAAGATGCACTTTTTTTCTTCCCAAATGGGGGGGGGGGGAATATCTGTGCTTCTGAGAGAGTGATAGGGCCAATCCTGGAGCACCTTACCCCATCATGTCATATGTCATTGGATTTGTATTGAAGAGCAGAATCCAATGCAATGATCAGTTTTGAGATATCTCCTTCCTATCAAAAAAGTATTATGGCCAAAAAAGTAAAAATCAAAAATATAAAAACAAAAAAATACAGTTTTTGGCAATTTTTTTAAGCGGGTAGGATTTTGCTGGGGGGGGTAGGAATTTTGGCCTTGGGGTTCAAGAATTTTGGCATCTGGTCACCCTGGCACAGTTGCAATCCTAACCAGCCTTCCCTGGCTTGGAGACTTGCTCCAAAGAAGACATGCACAAGACCTGTTCCCTCCTGCTCCATGCCTGTGCCTCCCTCACTCTTCCCTATGTATCTAGATCCCCTCACCTTTCCCTGCCTACCCCCCAAAAGAACCCCCCCAACTTACCTGCCCTCCTGGACTATTTGCAATGAGATTTGTGCAAAATGTTGTTGTCTGATCATTTGCAATGAGATTTGTGCAAAAGTCGCAAATCACTGACACTAGAGGTGATGAGTTTTGGGGGTTACCAGAAAACTAAAAGAGTGCTTGAAGCTTGAAGTCCTTCCTCATTTGTTAATGACAGTGATAATGGTTCTTAATACCACTGTTGACTTTACGTGGTTGAAATATTATTCTGCTATATTTTTTAAATAAGTACACCATTTGGTTCAGAATATTTTTTTTCTTGTTTTGCTCCTCTAAACTTTGGTGCATCTCATGGTCCAGTGTGTGTAATAAGCCGGGAAATACGGTAAATAATTTTGACATATGGGGATGTCAAAAACTTTGTGGGTCCCGGGTGCAAAATTACCTAGGTAAGCCACTTCTGGGACCATCCATTTTTACAATGATGCTGTATTTTAAAAAGTATCCTCTTAGCTTTACGGCAAGCTTCTGTTTTTATCCTTTTAACTATGGTGGGGAACACCTTTGAGATCTCTGCATACATAGAATTTGGGCCAGTCTGGTGGCTCTGCTGTTCTTTTGCCTGTCCTTCAATAGGAGCCATGACATGATTGCCTACATGTGAGTAATACATGTTTCACTTCAGTTTCACGTTTTCATTCAATTTTGCATTGTCCTTGTCAGCTGGGAGGGGGCTTCCTTTTCAAGAGTTATTGGGGACCAATGTTCATCAGATCAGGAGAATTCTGCTGCTGTTGTGTTTCTCTCAAATGATCTTCAAACCTGACTAAGCCATGGCCACCTACTTAAATAAATGTCTATGTGGCTCAATTTCACTTTTCATAGGGCTCAATATATTTCCCTTGTCACCTATTAGCATATCAGTTTTACAGTCCACCAACAATCTGGACACCTGTGAGTGGACAGACAGAATAGGGAATACTGATATATAGACTATCAAATGGTATTTGTCCATGGACACACATTCATCTGAGAATCAAGTGTGGAATAAGTGTGATGATACAACTCCTATGTGAAGCACAGTGTAGAACAAGGAAAATGTTCCCAAAGATCTAAGCAGGGAAAACTGCATTTTACCATAAGCCATATCAAGAATTTCTGAGCTCAGTTGTTCACCTTTCAGTACCAATTGTTTGTAAGTTTCATCCTTCAGAGATCTTTAATCGGAATCACATTTCCCATCTTGCAACTTCAGCGTGTATAATGTTGCTTCATTATTTTCTGACATTTCGCCTTACAGTGAGCAGGTGTAACTTGAAAATAACATATAAAAGCAATTTCTAATGTTGTTTTCAACCCCTGAAAAGTAATCTCTCCTCTTCTACAGTGAGTCATTGCAATGAATTTTGAGGCTGATTTGGAAAAAGTTTAAAAACAAGATTCTACTGCAATGTTGTAACAAAAAAAAATATTTGGCACATAAAACTCAAGAAAGCTTTTGAATTGTTTTTGGGCCAAAATTAAATCTTGCACTGTGCAACATTTCCCTGTGCAGCATTTTCCATTCCATTTTGTAAAAATGATAATGACAATCTTCTCAGCAGAAAGAGAAAAGTTAATTAGTTGATTAAATATTTTCTTTTCTTACCACTTTTTAAAAAAAGAAATAAAAAGAGTTCTTGTGAAGTAGAAGTTGTCATCATATTTATAGACTGGATGATGCCACCAGCAAGGAATTGGTGATGTAATATAAAACATTTCAAGAATGATTGATCATACATGTCTTTGAAATTTATTCTACAGTAATAGTAATGTGCCTCTAAGTATGCATGTACAAGAGTAACACCCCTTCCCCCAAAAACCTGATGGCCAACTTGATGACACTCACACAATTGAACAGGAGTTATAGAATTAGCTCTGATACCTGAAAATGACAGCTGATAGGTTCCATGATTTGTCATTATAACACCTCATTTAGACTGAAAAACCACTTTTTGTTACATGTGGCAGTTCTGATTTCTTTTTCTGGTTATTTAGCTATAATGTTTTATGAGAAGAGATAATTCAACATAGTTTGAGTAATTTCTTTCTTTCTTTCTTTCTTTCTTTCTTTCTTTCTTTCTTTCTTTCTTTCTTTCTTTCTTTCTTTCTTTCTTTCTTTCTTTCTTTCTATCTATCTATCTATCTATCTATCTATCTATCTATCTATCTATCAAGGGGCACAATCCAGAGTAACTACGGGGAGTCCTAGCTCCGGTATAAGAACAATTTGCTGTGGATTGCAGTATGAATTTCCTTTAGGTTTTCATTAGATGGTGCAGTAACTACGGGTACACATGATGTCTCTTATGTGCTCACGTAGTTACTCTGGATTGTAGGGCATCTATCTGACCCTGATGCTAGGAAATGCCATACCAATGACCAAGGGCGCAATCCAGAGTAACTATGGGGAGTCCTTGCTCCGGTGTAAGAACAATTTGCTCTGGATTGCAATATGAATTTCCCATAGGTTTTCACTATATTGTGCAGTAACTACGTGTACACGTAATGTCTCTTACGTGCTCCCGTAGTTACTCTGGATTGCGCCCCAAGTCGGCAAAGATAAGGAGCCACAGGAAGGAGAAAATAGCAGCGTGGATGCAGGCAGTTTTACTGGAAAGGGCTGCCCCACAGCTTCCTTTCCATGTAACTCTTTATGACATTTGTTGTTCTGCTGTCTGTGCATCCCTAGGATAGTGTCTGAATATGATTTGCCTGCTATATATTTATCTTTCATCTAAAGAATAATAAGACACCACTGACAAAAATTAAACACCCACACATACTTGGAAGAGGCAATAACCTCAGAAAGTTTCAATACATTTTTAAAATCTAAATGTGCTGGAAAAACAAAAACTTTGATTTAATCATATGTGGATGAAGCTTTCTAATTATTGATTTTGGTTTCAAGTTTTTATTTTCACTGGGTAATGTAATGATTCAGGATTCCCAGAAATTACTTTTTGTACCTAATTTAACCAGCAACACATATCTTTATACCACATTCAGTTGTCTCTTGAAGCAATTAAATATACATTTTAATTGCTTATAAAAGCATTGAAAATGTTCCATTATGTCTCCACATCCTCTTGTTGGATTTGCAAAATTCAGCCAACATTTTCTGCAATGAAAGGGAGAGAACCACAAAAAGCAGGTAAAGCAGACCTTAAAGGGGCATGTTTGAGAAGGTTTGTGTGTGTGTGTGTTTCTGCATGTGTGCGCATGAACCCCAAGTAAATGTAAAGAAAGAGAACAAAGTATGTTTTCTCTACTGTAAGCCAGTGCAAGGAACTTAGCCTGGCCTAACTGGGCAGTAGGGTTATAGGCGTCCCTCATTATCTATTGGAGATCTGTTCTAGAATCTCCTGTGGCTAAAAATAGTGGAAAAATAGATATAAGCACTATCCTAACCATATCTACTCAGAAGTAAGTCCCATTGTGTTCAATGAATCTTACTCCCAGGAAAGTGTGTTTAGGATTAGCAGGCTTCCGTCAGTCTTGAAAGACTATGGTATCGTGCTTGGCACTGCATACACTGCATGCGAAGCACGAAAGCCTGGGTTAAATTGTTATGGAGGATAGGCTGTTACCCAAGCAGCAAATCCCCCTCTCCATGCCACTGAATTAGTCCAATGGAAAGGCAGAGCCAATACGATTGGATCCAGCTGCATCGCAGAGCTGTGCTAAGGACAGGAGCTCACCCTCTCTTGTGGGGCTGACCCGAGTCTCGAACCCTGGCCTGCTGGTTAACAGGCACAGTGTCTTAACCACTCGCGCCACCCACAGCCCTTGTTTAGGATTGCAGCCTTAAAAACCATCTTCTAGGTTTCTTGCTCATCCACTGCTGCTAAAGGAATAAAGTTGTGCCTCAATATCTGTATGGGTTTGATTCTGGGACTGCTTGCTGATACTCCAAAATGTGTTAAATAAAAGCAATTTGAAAAAAAATAAAAATTGTTTAAAAACTGCTTTTCTTCCTTTTGTAGAGAGGAAGTCAGCAATTAGATATGCAAAGGACCCCATGCCTTTTCAAAGCTCAGCTGAAGAACTACTACTTCCGTGGCTACCTCTCCACAACAGCTGAAAAGCAGTTTTTAAGACGGTGATTTGCAGAGGCTATTTGTGTTGAATCAAATTCATGTATAAAAAAGGTTGGACCTATATATTGTTATTTTCTAACTGAGCCACTTTGACTTCAAAGGTAACCTGGCAGTTCATTTAGTAATTAGTTCTAGTAGTTACAAAACTAGGAACTAATCTCAAAGCACCTAACCTTTTCCCTTTAAAACTGAGATGAATCCCATCCTGTTGTAAGAAGCGAGGAGAGGGTATCTTTCCTTCTCTACACTATATCAGTTCATGTAGGATTAAACACTTTTGTATGATATTTAACTTCTTATTAGAATCTCAAATGTCTTTTAATTTTTAAACTGAATGGCAGAACTACAATGCGCCCTCTTTATTTGCGGGACTCAGTATTGCCAATTTGAATAACTGAAGAAGATGATGGCATCAGAAGGCCTCCCAGACGTGACTGGGTCATGCCTAGTTTTCTGGCACAAACTGGAAGTGCCTTCTGGTTATACATCCAGTCTGCTTCTGAGAAGGCCATGTGTGACCTTCAGGGGGTCAGGTACAGTTCCCAGATAAGTAATTCCATGCATGCCCAGTTAGGGGTTCCCAGAACAGATCCCCTGCACAAACTGAGGGCCCGTTGTATATACTACAAAGTGTGTGCAGCTACTGAGTTTCAGTCCCCACCAATCATTATGAGAGCATACATTTCTCATTTTGTGGCAAATGATGTGGAGAAAAAGAAAAGGGGAAAAGGCACATAACACTATTTTTATGGGGCACAAGCAGGAATATCTCATAATAGGAATTTCATTTTCAGTGGTAGCTGAATATTTCCTGAAAAATAAGTGCTGGAAATTTACAGATTTCTTAAGACTCTGAAAAAAACAAACACCTGGTGTTCCCGATGGTGCATTGTAACTTATTCTGGGATAAGCACTCACAGCCAATATGTTCCCAACACAATACTTTTTTCTTCCATAAGTCAGTGCAAGAAGACAGACAGAAGAAGCAGGATCCAGTCTGAAAGTAGGGCACCAATCATTACTACAAAAATAAGTGCTGCTTCTCTGAAGTTTCCATGTCTGCCTTCGAAAACACTTTTGACAGCTTTAATGCAGCAGATCTAAACTATTGAAACAGTTCTAAGATGATTAACCTGCAAATAAACTGTATCTTGGCTTCAAGGGGATTTCTTTGATCAAAGCTATGCTTTGTTGATTCTATTTTCACCTCACCCTCCCCTTCAACGCCAACTATCTTGCATGTATCAAGCAGGAAAACTCACACTTTTATGGGCGAACACAGGGTACAACGCAGCCAAATACATCTGGGTGCTTTTCAATTACATTTATTCTGCATTCATTTAGCTTTGAAACCTCCTGGAGGATTGAAAGGGAAATTAAAACCCCCCAACTATTTCGGATTATTTGCAAAATTGAAGCATCTGTCATATTTTTTTAAAAAGAAACAATCAGTCGTACGTTCCAGTTTGCAGAGAGAATGCACCGCTCTGTACAAGCTGGACTCTTGCCAAAGCTGCTTTTCAGAAGTATAGACGGAATCACTGCTTTCCCAAGTCAAAGCAATAAAAGTAAATAAAATATTCAGGCTTATGAAGAAGATCAACAAAAACCAAGTGCACAAGTACCATAAATCAGGATTGAGAAAGAATAGGAACAGGATCTGACTCTTCTGGATCCGGAATGTGACCTATGTAGGGTTGCCATAATTCTTTTCCACAAAACTGGGACAGGACCCCCTGTCAAGCTTGCCAATATGTGAATGCAATCCCCCCAAACCAGGACAGTCCAACCAGGACATATGGCAACCCTATGGACATATATGAGACATATACTGTACTACTCACCTATACAAACAGACTATAGAATCATTACTGGGTCTAGATTTAGTAGGATAAAATAGTGACTCATAAATGACTGCTCCTTCATTCCAAAGCATTTGACAGTAGCAATACTTTTTTGTTACAGCATCAAAGAACAATATGTGGGTGGCAGCCTGCGGCTCAAAGAGGGTTTGAATGACAGTTGTGTCCGCAGATGAAAGGATTTTGCAAATCAACTACCTCATATTTATTTGTCTGTTCATATCATTCATTCATTCATTCATTCATTCATTCATTCATTTATACCTCATCTTTGTACCTAGAAAGCATACTTGAGGTGGTATTGAATATACTCAACTACACGTAAGAAGAGGGCTTTAGTATGAGTGGATGGTGATGCAGTGAAGCAGAGAGCCTTATTTCATCTTCTCTATAAACCACTTTGTGAACTTTTTGTTGAAAAGTGGTATATATTTACTGCTGATTGATTGGCAGCTGCGGAAAATGAGATCACATCAGAGTAGTGGTTCTCAAACTTATTTGCACTTGGACCCACTTTCAGAATGATAAACTTTTGGGAATCACCAGGTCATAGCTGGAAGTGATATCAGTTTAGGCTTCAAATCTTAGCTGTTATCAGGCAAATGTTGCTGTCCGGCTGCTCTGTGCCCTGTAATTTCAGATGTGTATTTTCAATGGCAGCTGTGCAACACACCTAAAGTTGGCTCGTGACCCACCTAGTGGGTCCCAACCCATGGTTTGAGAAATGCTGCTTTAGAGATTTTGGCATGTAAGATTGCCACATGGAAACTGGGTGTCGTGTTGTTTTGAAAAACTAATTATGATGAGTTGCATTATTTTTTAAAAATCATCATTTTTCCATGAATAATAATAGCAAAATGAGTTCTTTTTAAGACAGGTTAGTTAACACCCAGCTAGATGCTGACCCACAAGAGCCCACTTCTGTGGGAATTCTTGCCTGCTTAAAAGCATCAGCAAGTCACAGGGTCAGGAGCAATCAAGCAATCAACTGATTAGTGACACCCAATCTCATTTGAAGTCCTCCATCTGGCAGCTTGTAATCACTCACAAGTGCATTATTGTAAAATGGAAAAATCAAAGAACGGGATTGATGGAGTGCTCTGGAAATAAAACAAGAGTGACAGAATGGTGCACACATCAAAATGTGAAGCCCCAGGGGGCACGAGAGATGGAGCAATGCCTTAAGGCTCTTTTCCATGTTACAACAAGCCACCAAAGAAGATGAAATGGTTCACATTTCCTCTTTTTTTCTGTAAAAAGGGCTGTTAGGCTGCATAGCCTGGAGAGGAGACTTTTTTAAACCAAACTTTGGTTGAGGCAAAGGCGATCCATAATTGAGATGCCCTTACTGTGAAGAAAACTGGTAGGATGGAGAACAGATATGTATATGGTTTAAATGCATACAGATTACCTAGATGGTTGCCTATAAAATGAGAAATTTCTGCCAGTAACTCAAGCTTAAATCATGTGCTCTGGAGAGGACACTCAGAGCATGATGCCATGGTCTTTCGAGATTGAAGGTTGCCAATGATAATGAAATCATCTTTTCATCTTATCTTTGAGGTCACTTGGGGTCAGGGATGTTCAAGCAAGTGTGGGGACTGGGAGAAACAAGAGGGCAAAATAATCAGATAGTCATTAGTCTTCACAGCAACACCTTCCTGGTCAACTGCAGCCAAAGTTAACCTTATTAACTACAGGTTGGGATTAGAATTGGGAATCACTTTGTATCCTGACGACAAGGGGGATGGCAAAGATGGGGGAGCAGAACCAGTTGCGAGAAGCTTCTTGGCTGGAAACCCCTTGTCCATGGATTGTAAAGTCAAAGGCTTGGAACCATCATCATCACTGTCAATGTGATCTACGGTATACGTTTTTTCTTTTAAGTCAAACTCACTTCTGGTCAAATTGGTAGGTTTTTGAAACATCACATCTGTTCAACAGATTCACATGGGGCCAAAAAATGAGGTCACATCCTATAAGCAATGATATGTCTGGTCTCTTAAAACAATTTTTCATTTCCAGCCTAAGGCAATCCTGTCAGAATAAGGGTCTCTGAATTTCATGTAGCATGCCAATGGGTCTCAAGTGCTTGGAAGTGTATAGTACAAGACATGGCTGGTGTTCAGCATATGGTCTAGATGCGGTAATTTGACAGACCTGGATTAAGGAATATATTGTACATTTCCCCCAAATGATCTACTGTGGTTAGCATCACAAAGACAAGATAATGCAGGATGTGGACTGTTAATCTAATTAGGCATGGGAGTCCTGTGTTTTCTGCAGAGCCCTTCTTCACAAAAAATGGGAATTTAATAAATAATGACTGGACAGCTGGAAATTCATTTCGAGCTGCAGATATTACAGCCACTTCTGAAGTGAGCTTGAGAGTCTATTTTGCTTCAGACAGGGCAGCAGTTTGAAAAGCCTAATTACACTAATTACAGTAAGTGATTTGTAAATGTTTTATCAAAAACACTGACCTGCGCGGCATTGCAGGCGCTCATTAAATCTTGAAGATTTGCTATTAATGGGCATTTACCTCCTCCTGAAATCACCACACTTGGTGTAATAAAGACAGAAATTTAACTTCCCTGGCAAGCTAGCCAAGCAAACAACAGACTTTTTTAACCGCGTCTAAGCTTTTCATCATTGCTCGTGATCTGCTGCATGGGAGAAAGAATAAATTGTAGGTTTTACATACTGTTGATCTTTCATATTCAAAATATTGATTCTCAGTCAAAGCCTTTTACAGGGAAGGAGGTTAAATACTTCAGTGGCTCTACTTCAGTGGATATGGGAGACTTGAGGAATTCACAGGTAAACGACCTTGGGAATTTGTAGGAGTCTCTTGAAAATTCTGAAAGGATTCAGATATGGCTTTCTTGAACTTTTCACAAAATTATGTCACTTATTAAATGTATGGTAATCTCATCATGAAAGCATTAGAAAGCTATTAAACAAGAAACAGTGAGGATTTGGAAAATATGAGATCTGACTGATGAGTTCTTGTAGAAGAGACACACATACATATTTTTATAGAGAAGAATGAGGTATAGCATGGCTTTGGGAATAGCAAGTCTGGCCTCAAGTTATCTTACAACTTGTCTTACAACTTAATTGGGTGTCTCACAACCAGGTATTTTTTTGAGAGGGTACACACCTGTACGGAGTACCACATCTCAGTGTGAGTACTGGCACCTCTGTGGATGAATACCGGCACACACACACACACACACACACACACACACAAACACACACACACACAGGTGAGTAACTGTGTGTACTAGCAACTATTTTTCCAGAAAAATAGCACTGCTACAACATGTCCACAGCATGTCATCCTAAGCATGTCTACTTGGAAATAAGTCCATATTGTATTGGATAGTAAGAAAAAAAGGACAGTAATATGAGGAATTATTAGGAACAGGGATGAAATAAAACAAAGCAGAGATAATTTGCAATGTGTTTTTATTTATTCTGGCCCATATTTCAAAAGTAGAGCTGAAAGGGGGACAGAAGAGGACAACCAGCTGTGCAGTCCGTGTCTAATAAGTAAAGTCCACTGAGTTGAATGAGTAAAGTCCAATGAGTTGATTTACTCCCAGGTTGTACTTAGGTTGTACCAAAATGATGAACAATTTGGAAAAATTTGCCAACAAGGAAAGCCTAAATCATTTGGTAATTTTGTAGTTTTGAAAGAAGGTGATTAGATTTGGCATGAAACTGATTCACCAAATTTTGAACACTATGGATAACATAAATGGATAACTATGGATAACCCCTGCTAACTGAGCAAGAGGCACTCTTTCAAGTGGGTGCTCCTCTTTTATTTAGCAGGGGGAGAGTAACTGGCCCTACACACCCCAGCGATGTCTGTTATAGTGGCTTCTGCTGGTGTTCTTTTTTGCATTTTAGATTGTGAGCCCTTTTGGGACAGGGACCCTTTAGCTTTTAATTAGCTTTTATTATTTTTCCATTTTCTTTGTAAACCGCTTTGTGAACCTTTCATTTCAAAAGCGGTATATAAATATTGTAGATAGATAGGTAGATAGATAAATAGATAGGCCCCAGCTCAGTATGCTCTAGGCCAGGGGAGTTCAACTTTTAACAGCCTTTGGGAGTCATGGTCCTGATGTCTCCCCCCCCCCCCCCAAATGTGCTGATTCAAAAGTAACTGGTGATGATGTATTGATGTCACTGACTATTAGTTCTGGGTTCTGAGCCACCAAACTCACTTGGCAAACTCAGGGCGCAATCCTAAACCAACATAGGCCAGCATAATATCTTCTCCTCGTGGTGTGGGAAGGTCAGTGTATGCCTGTACACTGGCCTAATCCTCCAGAAGTGGGGCAGAAGTGCTATATGGCACTTTTTTGACACCCCAAGTCAGCATAGGATTTATGCCAGGGCTTATGTGACCTAACTGGTGGTATGCAGCCCCAGTGAGCCCCAGTGAGACTGTATGTGCAGTGGGGCATTTTGATCTCCCTGCCACATCATTCTGGCTTCTTTTCCTCCAAAGAAGAACCTAGGAAGGAAGAGGGAGGTTAAAAAATCTGTGAAGCAGAGGAGATGGTGGGCGGTAGTTGTGGGCAGGACTTTTTGAACGTTTGTTGGGCCACTGTGGTCTAGGAGAATTTCCTCTACAGGATTAGATGACCTTGTGAGTCCCCCTTCCAACTTGATGGTCCTATGAATTGTTTCATTCTCTTACACAATCAGCTTAAAATGCTGATTGCCCAAAATTGCACTTCTTCAAAGAATGTGTCATTAATTTCATAAACTCATGGAAGCCACTAGCTCAGGATTAGGCAAATTACTGGAGAAGTCTATAAGTGAATATCTAAATCAGTGGTACTTGAGCATTTCAGCCCGAGGCCCCTTTCTGAGAATGACAATCTATCCAGAACCCCTTGGAATTAATGTCATGACTGGAAGAGACATTGAAGGTGCCCAGTGCCAGCTTTTTGCAGCCCGCCAAAATGAAGCTGTTACCTCCAAGGGGTTTCCATCATTTCCCATTGATGTAAATGAAATGAAACCTTTTTGTTCAGTGACATCTGATTAACAAATACTGGTAACAAACCACAAGGTACCACTATTGCCATCATACCTGCTTGTGAATATTCCAAAGTCATCTGGCTGGTCATTATTGGAAAAGGAATACACTGGGCACCTGTTTGTAGCACCAGGTCAAGCCCCCTTTTGTTCCTTGCTTTTATTATTCAGCCAGCATCAGCAACCATCTAACTCCCTCACAATTGTTTGTGGCAGGACTTCATATACTACCCATTGCTTCACATTTCCCCTTCCTGCAAAAGATTTTCCCAGCAAGAGACCAACCATGGGTGAGGTCAGTCTGCCATAGGAATGGAGAGACCTGTTGAATGGTAGATCTGCAAATCTGTACATCAGCTTTCCCCACATGCCACACTTCAGCACGATTTATTGGACTGTCTCTCAATAGAAAGGAGAAAAGGTACACATCAAAAGTATGGTGTGCAGGCATTTCAAGTTAACCATGCATCATGCATATTGTGCTGGAGAAGATAACTATAAGGGAACTTTCAGGGGTCCAAGCTCTCCATCTAATTGCCAGAAGCTCTGGCAGGCTTACAACCAAATTGTCTAGTGCCTGGGCTCTTTAATGGCTGTTAAAGTACCTGTAGCTAAAATGTGATGCTGTCATGACTGATCTATCAAAGTTTTTCCCCCTCGTCCCCTGCAGACACTCACCACAAGTCTGCTGAACATTTTTTTCAGTAATTTTACCTTCTAGATCTGGAGTCACTGAAGTCACGTCAGTGCATGTTAAACTAATAAGGCTGCCTTGGCCACTCAGCCTCTGGACTCTTTGATAAAAGTCAGGCTCTTTTGTGTCTTTCCTGGCCTGTCATCGAAAAGCAGCTCAATTTTTTTCCCTGGCTGGAGAGAAGATGGGAGCAAACTGGCTACATCTGCTACAGGCTTTCGGAGAACAGATGTCAATTAGACATTAAAACACTTGGCTGAACTGGGTTTACCTTACGCAAGGCATCCCTGGGACGCTCAATAACCTTGCTTCTGTTTTTCTGTATTCTAGACATGTGCTGCAATTCTATGCATACTTTCCAAAAAGTAGGACCTATTGAAATCAGTGGGGTTTACTTATGATTAGATCTGCTCCAAGCTTGTGCTGTTAAGTGTTGATGGGCTAATTTGTGATTGGAGTAATTTCCCTGAATTCAACAAGTGCTATCTAAGGCTACAATTCAGAGTAACTACGGGACCTTTTACACCAACATGGTTACAGTGCCACCTATGGGAAACCTATGGGAAATGCATAGAGCAATCCAGAGCATGTACCTCTTCTATCTTCCCGTAGTTACTCTGGATTGTAAGGAATGTCCTGGATTCTTTTTAACCAAAATTCTTGTGAACCAAACATTCAAATGAAACCATACCATATAGAGAGAATGCGTGATGATCACAGACTGAACACCATTCACTGAGGATCTTCAAGCAGAGGCTTGACGAACACCTGTCAGGGATGCTCTAGTAGGATTTCCAACTCCAGACAGGGGTTTGGACTAGATGACTTATTAGGTCCCTTCCAACTCTATGATTCTATGACCACAGCTGGAAAGGTCCTCTGAATCAAATGCCAAGGATCTATGTGATGATGGCTATAAGATGAATGAAATTATTCACCCAGTTCACCACAGAGCTCTCATCCCTTGGAACCTGCAGTATATATTTGCAAAGACCAGTCATAATGTTCTGTGTTAGCTGAAGGCTATGCATAAAGTCCAATCCATACTGTCTTGTGAGTAAGCCCCATTGAATAGAATAGGACTTCTGAGTAGACATAGCTAGGATTGTGCCCAAGGCAATTAATAACTGATTAAGCGCCATGAATCTGCAACTTTATCCATTCTCCAGTATTGGTGTGGAATAGGTTGTCATCTAAGCTGTGAAAACTGGCTGTGAATAAGAGGAATTGGGGCTGGAAAAAGATGAAGCACATTTCAAAGCTTCTTGTTCAGATGAATATCCAAAATCTAGTAGTGCCTCCCCATATCAGCAGATTTTGTTTCTGTGGTTTCAGATATTCACAATTCTCAAATTCTCCCATCATGCTCATACTCCTGACTCTCTTTGCAAAAGTTTGTTTGCAAAGCAGTTTTAAAGGAATCAGATAAAAGAGGAAGCTTTTTGGAAAAAGAAGCTGGGAGAATGGGAGACACTAGGCACTAATAGGAAGTGGGCAGCAGAGCAAGCAGACAGTGAGGGCATAATCCTAACCAGTTTCAGCCAGCATACTTCATCCACTCCTGTGGTGGTGTGGGGAGGCAGCGCATGTGGCTAGACAAGGCAATTGTAAGGTGGATCTGCAACAGGCTCAACGACCGCACACAAAGGGTTTTAGTAAATGGTTCTGTGTCATCCTGGAGGTCAGTTTCAAGTGGGGTACCCCAAGGCTCTGTCTTGGGCCCAGTTCTCTTTAACATTTTCATTAATGACTTGGAGGAAGGGATAAAGGGGAGCCAGATCAAATTTGCGGATGACACCAAGCTAGGAGGAGCAGCAAACACAACAGAAGACAGGAGAAACCTCTAGGAGGATCTGGATAAACTGGAATCCTGGGCTGTAACAAATAGAGTGAACTTCAACAGGGAGAAGTGCAAGGTTCTGCACTTAGGAAATAAAAACCAAAAATACAGGAATAAATTGGGGGATACTTGGCTAGGCAGCACAACATGTGAGTGGGATCTTGGAGTCGCTGTGGATCAGAAGCTGAACATGAGTCAGCAATGTGATGTGTCTGCAAAGAAAGCAAATGCCATTTTAGGCTGCATTAAGAGGACTGTAGCTTCCAAGTCGTGAGAAGTTCTTGTTCCTCTTTATTCAGCATTGGTCAGACCTCACCTTGAGTACTGTGTTCAGTTCTGGGCACCTCACTTTAAGAAAGATGCAGCCAAACTGGAGCAAGTCCAGAGGAGAGCGACAAGAATGATCAGTGGGATGGAAGGGAAGCCCTACGAGGAAAGGTTGGGGGAACTTGGGATGTTCAGCCTGGAGAAGAGGAGGCTGAGAGGAGAAATGATTGCCCTCTTCAGATACCTGAAGGGCTGTCATATGGAGGAAGGGGCTCATTTGTTCATAGCTGCTTCTGAAAGCAGAACTACAACCAATGGGTACAAACTGCAAGAGAGGAGATTCCGGTCGGATATCCGGAAAAAATTCCTGACAGTGAGGGTGGTTCGGCAGTGGAACAGATTGCCAAGGGAGGTGGTGGACTCTCCCTCACTAGGGATCTTCAAGCAGAGGCTCAACGAGCACTGGTCGGGGATGCTCTAGGGGGATTTCCTGCTGCAGGCAGGGGGTTGGACTAGATGACCTACTAGGTCCCTTCCAACGCTATGATTCTATGTCTGGGCACTGGCCTAATGCCCCCCCCCCCCCGAGTGGCGCAGAAGTACCTTACAGCATTTTGCAACACTCTCAGGCCAGTAAAGGACTTGTGATTTATGCCAGCCTAACTGGGTATTAGGATTGCAGCCTGAGTCTTTATACTGCTATTAGGGGCTATGAGTCTTGCATTCTCACTGTCTACTTCCTTTTCCAAAAAGCTTCTTCTGTTGCCTCCTTCCTGTTAGTTTGATGACAACAACAACAGTACAATATTTATATACTGCTTTTCAACTAAAAGTTCACAAAGTTGTTTACAAAGGGGGAAAAAACTATCAATCAATCAGTTTATTGCATTGCTAAAAGCCATTACAATTAAATTAGTAAATACAAATACAAAATATAAAATATGGTGATGCACCTGTCCTAAACTTTACAGGGCCCGACATCATTGAGTTTGTAATACAAAAACATACAGGGTTTATCAGTCCATGTCTCCAGAAGGTTCAGAATCAAGGAGTGATTGTAACACATTGAGACGGATAGACATAACTGCTCTAGCATATAGTGCAGTCATATATGTGATTTGAGGGTCAATATCCGCCAACAGAAAACATATTATTGATAATGGGTTGTCAAATTGGATAGAGGCTAAAATGGGACCTAAAAATCTTTGTCTAGGCTGTATATACAGGCGACAGTGTAAGACGTAATGTATCACATCTTCTGTGGCTCCTGAAGCACAAATACAAAATCTGTTGTGCTTGGGTAGGGATTGATATCTGCCATCCCAGTAGGCTGTTGGCATGGTTTGAAATCGTAATGCAGTGAAAGCCATCCTTAAATTTACATGAGTTAATGCATAAGGATAGTGAGGTCTCGAGTGTGAAAGTTTGAACAGGCTATACATTTGATCATACTTGGAGTCTTTCAGTAGAACCGTGTCATTCATATTATCTTGAGTAAACAAAAAGTTTTTAAGAAGTGGTTTAAAATCTCCAAAAATATAAATATCAGAAGAGAGGGAGTTTGACTGTAGTAAAGCTTGAACTGTTTTGGCCCAGCCGCCGATTGGAAAAAACTAATGAAGTCTCTCTTTGAGTTAGGGTGCAATTTAGGCCAGCCTAACTCACATGGTTTATCTTCCACCTGGTTTGGGAAGGTTGGCATATGCTTGTGCACTGGCCTAATCCTCCAGGGGTGGGGCAGAAGTGCCTTATGACACTTTCATGACACCCCCAGATCAGTAGAAGACTTATGCTACGGCTTATGGCATCTTAAGTGGAGGACAGGATTGCAGCCAAAGTTCTCTAAGGCTGCAATCCTAAAGACCCATTGAACACAATGGGACTAACCATGTCTACTCAAAAGTAAGCCCCATTGTGTTCAGGAAAGTGTTTTTAGGATTGCAGTCTTACTTTTGAGTAGACATGGTTAGGACTGTGCTCTAAGAGCCACAAGACTCATACATCTTGGCATGATAGTAACTGTATATGGTTTGCTACTATCTGTGGTTTCAGGTATCCACAGCAGCAGGAATATTTCAACAGAGTTTTGAGGAACTAGACCTAGGTCACCCTATGTTGTGGCCATAGAAAGAGCCCCCCCCCCAAAATATAGAACACTGAAGAAAAATGTAGGAAATGACAAACTAAAAGCTAAAAATAGGTACATTGTTTTCGTGTGTTTAATTTAATCATGATATTCCATACTATTAATTTTTGAAATGATTTGATCAAATTTATTACATTTAATTTAGTAATTATAAGAAGGTTATGTGCTGCCTGCTCACAAGGAAAAGGAGGACAATTAAGATTTTACTAACTCTATAAACGAGGAAATGTCCTGGAAAAAAGGGCATATGGTGACCCTAACCTCGGATCAACAGACCTGTCACACTGCATTCTCTCTTCAAGTCAACCTTCAAGTCAAGTGGCCCAGAGCTAGAAAGCAGCCAATGCCACAGTATAGATTAGCAATGAAGTTCTTGTTATTCCTATCATGAAGTTCATGGAGAATTAAGCCACCTGCTTTCTTAATTCAAGCCAATGAGAACTCGATGTAGAGGAGCAATTTAGGGCCTACTCCTTGGAAGATGAGAACAGAGCCAGTATGTCTGATGAAACGGATGGCAATGGAGGTGTAGCTGAGACGTCTGATGAAATGTTAATGAACTTTCCAGCATGATGCATCCCTGGTGCATGTCTTTTCTTGGATAGCTTTATCTATCATCAGTTGAATGTTGGCCCTACAAAGAATATGCCTTCCACCTGATTCATAAATCCTCTCTATATTTTGCAGTGTGTCACTGCCAACAACCTCACCACCCTCCCTTGGGCCACCCTTGGGCCTTGTAGGCTCCCTTGGGTCTATAGCTGATGCATCTTATTTCACAGAAAGACTCTGAGCTCATTTCTCTTTCCCAGACAGCGAATCCTGATGCCATGCTTCTTCCTGTTTTCTTTCTGTTGCTCCCAACTATGGCAGCCTTTAGAACATAATAGGAAAAAGTGGGAGAAAACATGTTTATTTCACAGTTTTCAGTGTTTTCTAAAGTTAGAAAACTTGGAAAACTTGTCCTGAGGTGCTTTTACATTCTAAATGTTGATAGTTGGGGGAGCAGAAGAAGTGAAGGATATAATAGAGGAGGAATGGAGAAGGTTGTGAATAATTGATGGTGTATAATGCAATGCTGGGTCTCAAGACTTGCAACAAGTGTTAAATCTTCTGCTTCTTTCTGAATTCCCCCTTATATTAGCCTTCCCTTATATATTTCTCCTGCACATCCTCTGTGGTCATCAGAGAGGACCCTTCTTTGGGTACCTCCACCATCTAAAGCTAGAGGGATGGCAGACAATGAGATGAAGGCCTTCTTGGTTGAAGCACCACACCTCTGGAATCAGTTGCCAAAACATCTGAGAGCAGCCTCCTTGGTATTTGGTTTGTGATGGGATTTGAAAACCCATCTGTTGGCTTGGCCTTTGGGGAGGGAAGTAATCCTTAGCGACCCCTTTGTACACTTTTATGTTTCTGATATTTTAATATGCTGTCTTACAGTTATATTTTAATAGTTTTCACAGTTTTTGTAATTTGCTAACCACTGGAGCCAAGTGTTGCCCAGTGGTGCCCGCTGCCAGATGATGCTGGGTGGTACCTGCTACCTGCTGGTGCTTGGTGTCTGGTGGGAAAGCGCAATGCCTTTTGGTGCCCAGTGGTGCTTGGTGCTGGGTGCCCAGCAGGGATTCCTGGTGTCCACTGGTGCCTCCTGGTGCCTGGTGCAAGGTGGTGCCTGCTGCCCACTGGCACCCATTGTTGCCTGGAGGTGCTCATTGCTGGGTGGTGCCCAATGTCAGGTGATTCCAGTTACCTGTTTCCCACTGCCCAGTGCCCGGTAGGAATGGCACTCTGGGAGTGTCCGTAGGGGTACCTGGTGGTGCCCATTGCCAATTGGTGCCTGGCTATGCCTAGTGCCTGATGCCCAACTGAGCCCTGTAAGGATGTCCTGTGCTTGGTAGGGGTGCCTAGTGCCCACTACCTACTGTAGTACCCACTGATGCCTGGTGCCTGGTGATGCCCGCTTCCCACTGCCACCCACTGATGCCTGCTAGTACCCTCTGGTGCCCAGTAGGGTTGCCTGGTGCCTGCTGCTCGGGTGGTGCCTGCTGCCTACTACACAGTGCTGCCCAGTGTTACCCACTGTCCGATGGTTTCTGATGCTCAGTGCCCAGTCTCTGCTGCTGCCTGCCACTGCCTCCTGGTAGCCTCCAGTGCCCAGAGCTTGTTGGTGCCCACCAGTGCCTGCCGATGCCCAATCGTGCCTGGGGTCCAGAAATATTTTTGGAATTTTACTCCCACTATAAATAATAAAATACCGGACCATATTATTCATTAATGCACAACATGAAATTTGGTCTATCACTGCAGCGAACCGCATCTGGTTTAAATGTAGTGGCGGTGAACCTGCTCAGTCCTCCTGCCTATTTTGACCACCCGTGCATGGAGTAAATAAGACCAAAAATTCCTCTCTATTTGTGGAGGAAACTGTCAAGCTCTTTCTTTCCTAAGTTCCCATCCACCATTAGGGATTGGGCTGGTCCATTTAATCATGACCTAAATCTTTTTAGCGTCTTAGCTCCGGTTAGAGAGCAAATTTGCATTACCAAGGAGAACAGGGGAAGAAGAGAATCAAAGGCAGGGGATTATGAAAGAGTATATGATGGAATTAGAGAGCTATTCCCAGATGCAAATGAGGCCGGCAAATACACCTCCAGTGTTCCTTCCTTTCTTTTCAGAGCTCTTCATTCTGCATGAATATTGTAGGTGGGTGTCAATTTGGGGGAGGGAACCCCGCCTCGGAAGCAATCTCAGTTCTTTATTCCATAAGTGATTCTTTCAAAAGCGATGAAAGTTCTGCTCCAGAGGATTAGGTTGATTTAAATGGCGTTTTTTTGCAAACAGACTCTTGAAAAACAGAGCTAGCGCTCAATGCTTCCAAGCAAGACATAGGAATCCATCACCCCATTTCCAGTCTTGCACCATTTGTTTGAAAACAGTGGGTTTTTTTCTCGTTTTGTTTTCTTTTGTCCACACTTAGTTCTGAGAGTCAATTTCTCCACTTTTGGAGGGGGTGATTGAATCAATACTGTGAGGCAGGAGTGAGCAAACCATGCCCAGGACCATTTGTGGCTTTTGGGGACTCCCAATGAAGCTGGCAGGGAATCCCCCACTCTCCATTGAGCCTCTGACCCACTGATAACAGTTGAAGTTTGCGCTGACCCACAACATTTTGGGCCCCACAATTTCTGATTGTGACCAGACATGTATTGCATGCCAAGTTACAGCAAGGACTTGTTTAAAAGGATCTTAAACCTTTTATAGACCTTGTGTTTCTAACATGATCTGTATGTTTTCACTGTGCAAGGGATGTCTGGCAAACAGTTCATATTTGCCATGTGGTTCTACATGCCTGTGTTATAGTTCTCGAGTATATTATTATAAATAAATAAAATTCATTCATAGAGAAGTTCCATCTCTGATGTAGTCATTCATGTGAGTTTATTCAAATTTGAAATGTAAATTAATTTTGTTTGTTCACCAGTCCCCAACAATGTCAGAGATTATGTGGCCTGCACGCCCAAAGGTTGCTGTAAAGCCCCAATGCTCCCCTCACCACTGGATACACCCTTGCTCCACCAGCTCAGCTGTACAGCATGCTACGGTGCATGTAGTACTTAGTGCCCTCCTCCGGCTACACTACTGCTTACAGATTTGCTCAGCAGCATGCAATAGTGCTCTTAAATATTATTTTGCAACAGTGCAAATTATCTTGCACTACTAGAACATGATTTCCAATAGTTAGATGAGGCATAGCACTGAACTGTCAGCCATATGCTACAGCAGTGATACATTTCAACCCGAGACCCCCTTTCAAACTTAATAATCTATCTGGTACCCTCTGTCAACTTACTGGGACCTGACATCACTATGATGCCAGAGCTTCTCCATGTCTACTCAGAAGAAAGTCCCATTGTGTTCAAAGAGATTCCAGGATGGCAGATCCTACCCTCTTGTGACTCCCCTGATCCCACTTTGAGCACCACTAAGCTGCAGGAGGTTTTAAAACAAGAATTACTGAGGTTCCAATCCTATGGGCCTTTGGAGACACTGGGCTCCAGCTCTGGCACTTGGGGCAAAATCCAGACTAACTATGGGGAGTCCTTGCTCCAGTGTCAGAACAACTTACTCTGGATTCCAATATGAATTTCCCATAGGTGTTCACTAGGTGGTGCAGTAACTACAGGTGCAAGTAAAGTCTCTTACGTGCTCATGTAGTAACTCTGGATTTGAAGGTGTCTTAAATGTGTTGTATGATTATAGCACTTTGGGAGGAGGGAGCATTGGCACTGGGCACAGCACCAGAAAGACACTACAGAAAGTAAGGTGAGAGCTCTGGATGCCAGTGTGGGCTTTCAGGAAGGAGAAGGTATTCCAGGATGGGGAGAGGGTGAAAGGGGGATTCTCATGGATGAGATGGGACCTGTCAATACTATTTGTTTTGGGCTAGTAAAGCCTTTCTGCATTCAAGATATTTACACTGATGGAAGGGCAGATAAAAAGCAAGCATGTGAAGAGTTACCTCTACCACTGCAGTCTGTTCCAGCAGTTGTGATATGGATTCATCACAGTGCAAAACTCATTGGAAATTTTACTAGACATCTGCAGAAAGTGGATCCAACCCAAAGTTAAAAGTCAGAGTTTGGAGAAAAATTGATAAACTACTTACCATATGGTTGAGTATCTCTGAACAAACAATAACTATCTCTTCCAATGTGATAGATAACCCATTACAGCCAGGAAAGTAATTCATTTGCAAGGAAATAGTAACTATAAGTAGATGAAAGTAATTCCTTGAGTCAGCAGTATTTTTCCCATCATGCACAGCTATTGTTTTAAGAGCTTATTAGTGATAAACTTTTTACAGACTGTAGTGTCCATCTAAAACTTTTCATATGGGACTATTAAAATTCTACAGCCTTGATATTACCTTTGCTAGTCCTTCATGGTCCTACTTTAAAGCTGACTGCTAAAAATTCAATCTTCATTTGTAGATATTTCTGTGGAAGTGAGCCTGATTCTCTAGTATACTAATTGAGATGAGCTCAACTTCCCAAAGTAGAGATTCTATAAACTTTATGGGCCACGTAGAAAATCCATCTGAAGATGTTCATTTTTAATTGTTCACATTTTTTTCCTGCTTAGATCCATGATAGGATTAAGAGCACTAGAAACTTTCTGGATCTTGATTAAGCTGTAAACTGACATGTCTCCAATACTTGTATCCCCTTGGCTCATTATTTTATTACAAAAAAATCTGATGAAGATCAATTTGAAAAGTCTGTATAATAGGGAAAATCCCTAGCGAGAGGTATGCAGGAATTCATGGATGTAGCTCTTATTAGTCTTTGCTTCAAAAATTGCTTGATGGCAAAAAAAACGACAGCCAATTTATTAGAAACATTTTGAGGACAGTAAAGCTAATCATCACCATCAGATTGCAACTGTAAATTAACTTTGAGCATAATCCAAAGAAGTGAGGTACATTTTTATTACTCCCATGGAAATTAATGGTGCTTAAAAGTACAGTGGACCATTTGCAGGTTCTGTATTTACGAATTTAACTATCTGTGGATACAAAAGGTCCAGAAGGATCGCTCTGGTGCTTCCCTGCAGTTTACTTACCTGGAGCCTCCGTAGACTTATATTGGGTTGTACCAGGCTGGTGACTCCCCTCTATTGGTCTCCTCGGAGCTCAAAAATACCCACAGCTAGTAACTCTGAAGCCCAAGAATAACCAAACCACACAGGTAAGGAATGCCCACTGTACTCGTGTTGAAACATGCACTCCAACACTGGAGTATGTACAGTGTACACCCGCTGTACTCAGTGTTGGTTGGATTATGCTAATTTGTATTACATCAGGCTTCTAAAGTAGCCACTCAGATTTGCCTATAATTCAGCCATTGTGGGCATAAATCACATTTAGATAGTGAAGCAGAAAAAACAGAAACTATTGTCTATAAATTGGACAGCTATTAGTTCTGCTTCTTTCCTTGTTCAGGTTGTTGATGTGTAAAAAAATGATTTAAACTGATCCTGATAGGGAAACAGGTTAATAAAACATTTTTGTGGGCTGGTAACTTTTGTGGACTTATTTGCAAGCCTTTGTTAGTGGTATGTATCATGCAGCCAGTAGAAAGCCTTTCCTTTTCTCTAATGCTGATGACAAAAGAACTGTAGTTAAGCTTCTGCCCTTGTATTTTTCCTGCGGTGAGATAGAAACAATACATCACAACCACAAAGCAGAAAGTCTGAAAATGAGCATCAGGTTTAACGGGCACATTCATGCATAGGGAGATAGGGTAAAATAATAAACCATTGTTAAAGCAACCTTTATGCCATTTGGGTGTATGAGAGCAATTTGCTGTCGATAGCAAACAGCCACACCTGCCCATAACTCTGACTCGTAAAATTCACCAGTTATTGAAACGATGCGTAAAAGTGCATTTCAGATTCATTTACTTTTGTACCTGGCATGACATAAAGAACCTTCATAAAACCACAGGGAACTTGGAGGTGCAAAGTTTTATGTGCCCAATCTGTGGTTTTTAAATGTTCTACGTTCAGAAAACACTTTCCATGCTGACTTGTCTCTTGAAGATTCATTGGGCATCCCTATGCAGGGGGAGGACTAAAGGCACCCCCTAAATTCAAACTATACTTGTAATGGCGTTATACTTTAAAACATACCCAACACTTCCTCTGTGGCTTAGCAAAGTAGTAGTGAGAAGTCTTTCAGAGAAGCTTCTCGAGGCCTGAACGAGAAGCTCTACACTTTACTTTTAATTGTAGCGGCCAAAGACTGAACCAGGTATCTTAAAGCATGAACTCTGCCACTGAGCTATGGACTCTTCAAGCATCTTCAAGGTCATTGCATCAAAACAAGTTGGATAAAATGGTCGAGTTTTGCTTGCTGGATACACAACAATAGTAAGGTTTTCTTTGAGAAAATTGGGATGCAGGTAACAGTGGTTGTCTTGTATTGCTAAAAAAATTGTATCTTATTTGTAAAATAATTCTCTCATGGTATGAATGAATGACTGCTTATCTTATGCCATAGCATCAAGGTGAGTTCAGACTATGGGGGCTCATATTCATAAACAGAGGCTCATTCGGCCAGGCTGATCTCAAGTTTGAGAATTCATTTGGCTGAGCCATTCCCTGAACTTTCCTTATTGGTTGTAGTGGGAATACTTAGTGGGTAGGCGGGAAATACTGTGGGTTGAACTGTGTGTGACTTTCTTTGAAGACTTCCAACAAACCACCACCTGTATAGCTAAACATCAGTGCTGTTGGTAGTATTCAGTGTGTCATCAGAGAGTGTGCAAGTTGTGCTTTGTGAGATCATTGCATGACTATGTACGTTCAGTTCCAGTCCCCCACCAATCTACCACTAGAACTGGTTGTGTAGCTGTTGCCATTAGTTCCCAAAATGGACTACTACCACAATCTTGCCCTTGGCTGGTGGAAGCCATGGGAAGACATAGCCTCTACTTCAAGGTCCTCCAAAGTGGAAGCCATGTCTACCCAGCAGTCAAAGTATTAAGGTAGACTTGGCCTCCACCTCAAGATCCTCACAGTAAGGCCAAGTTTACACAGCATTTGCAGCAGCAGTTAGACCTGTCCACTATTTTGAGATCCACTGGTGATGGCCAACTCTACCCAGCATTTGAATACCCATAACCAGCTGAATGCTTCTGTTGCTGAGCATGTTGTGGCTGGAAGGGCTGGAACCAGAGGGAGGTGGCAGTAAAAGGCTGCTCAAAGAATTAATTGTATGTCCAAACACATGATGTGGCACTCCCCCCATTGCCAGCAGTCAAAGCATCAGTGAGGTGCTACAATTTTTTTTGTCAACCAGAGGCACGTGACACAATAGGCATGCAACGCTGGCAGGAAGACCACCATCTGCTGCCCTTCTCCCCCTGTCTCCTTGTTGACCAGAACCACTGCCTAAATGGGTTCACAACCATGACATTACACCTGCAAATAACTAATTGGCTTTCCATAAATTATCTCATGACTGTGTTTTTCTCGATCATTATCTGGCACCAAGATGACAAGAACCCTCTAAACAGGATGTTGAGGCAAGCTTATTTTCTTAGGTAAATGAACCAAGATGTTGAGCGTTCACGGAAAATGAACATGATGAATAACTTTTAATGTGCAAAAGCTGGGAGACGTTATGAATTTTGACTAACAATGATACAGGAGAGACCCAGATGTGGAACCTTCATTTAATGAAGACAAAACTTTCAGAGGTTCAGGGCTTAAGTGAGACATGGATAGAATGTCCTTTTTGCAGTTAACAAAGATGTGGCAACAAAGTACTGATGAAAGAGAAAAATCTCTTTTTAATGCAGAAAGAGATGTATTAAAGATTCCAAAAGATGTTAATGGAAGCAAGATTTGCAGTCTGTAGTTGCAGTGGCTTCCCTCACATGGAATGGCACTGAAGGGGAAGAGCCCCTTGCATCCATCCATCCAAGGCTGACAGTTCTACCCCTTCTAGCTAAACCACCATGAAGTTGCAGAGAAGGGGATTAGCAGAAAGAGATGGTATACAAATCAAGGAAATCAGAATTATTTTCATCAGTAAAAATAGTGAATCACCTACAACACTCCTGAAATTGGTATCTATGAATCTATTTGGCAAGACTATAATGCAGATTGATTTTATGTTTTGATTTTTTTTTTTCCAGGTAAAGCAGTCTTAGAAATGCTTTCCCAGGGATGATCCCACTGAAGATCCAAAGCCCAGCAGGGGACACAGTAAATGAAGCCAATTATCCATGATTCACTGAAAAAATATTCAGGCTTTTGCCTTTTAATAGACTGTAAGAACATCATATATATTATTTCAGTCATCCTTGCAAGTAAAAACACTGAACACTGCTCATCGCCTGTCTGGAAATGAGAGGAGAGCACATGATCAGACCAAGATTGTATTTTCTATATCAGAATTTACAGCCCAAACCTGTACTTTCACCAGCTTGCATGGCCCACTCAGGCACCTGCAAAACAAACAGTGCAATACTATTTGTGTCTACTCAAAAGTAAGTTCCATTAAATTCAATGGGGCTATCCCAGGAAAGTGCTGTTAAGATTGCAGGCTATAGATTGCAGGCTATAGTGCTTTGCAACCCTTTGCATAGTGCTAAGCCCGTGCTGCTGGCATTTAATATGGTTCTTAGCCATGCCTTTGAAAGGAATGCTTCATAGAAACAGACAAGTATTCATTAACACAGATGTTTCTTGTCTCCTTCCATGATCTCTCCTCCTTTTCCCCCTCAAAATTAATTTCTACCTGTTCCCTGCTGTGTAAAACATCCTCATTGTTAATTAGTTTATTTATTTTATCATGAGAGACTTAATTGGGTTCTCCCCATGACCTCATGCAGGCAACATTTATTAATAATTTCAAAATGACATTATTTAATTAATCACCTTCAGGAATTCATATGAAGGAACACATATTAAGTAATCATTCCTTGAATGTTTAATCTTTAGTGCCTGCTGGGAAGACCACAGATATCATCAAATTAAATTTCAATTGTATTTAATTTAACTTTCAGAAATAATTTTTATGGAGTTCTAACTCTGCTGCAAAACTATACTTTTTAAAAAAGGATAACAGGATGTAAGATAGGTGTTATGCAGGTGTTAGATGAAAAGCAGCCTACACTGTGAGTTTCCATTAAAATGGCACCAGGAGTCAAACTGTATCTTGGTCCTAATCCAGTGATTTTGGAACAATACATTCCTGTTGTACTTCTGATTTCATTGAAATAAAACATTCTTACTCCCAGAAAAGTGTACATTGGATTACAGACTACTTAGACTTAAAACACACACACACACACACACTTAACTTTATGAGATTCAAATTTTTCAAACATCAGGAACACTCTTCAATTATTTCTTTCCTGTCAACTTTGCTATCTTGACTCTCTCTCTCTCTGTGTATATGTATATGTATATTCATTCATAATTTTTTTTTTTTATTTATATATATGAAAGGCATCAGGCAATGATCAGGGTGACCATATGAACAGAAAGTCCTAGATTTGTCATCATTTTTTCGCCTTTGTCGTTCTCCAAAAGAGCTTCATTGTCATTATTTTGGCTCCATTTTGGAACTTTATGCTGGCGTGCACTGTACCCCATCATGTCATGTGCTGTTGAATTTATATTGAAAAGCAGAATCCAATGCAAAAAAAATCTGTTTTGAAATAGCTCCTTCCTTTCAAAAGTTATGGCCAAAAAACTACAAATCAAAAATATGCATTGAGCTCTACGAGAAAGTGAAAGTGCCCCATATTGCAGCTTTACTCATGAGGAGGCAAACATGCCATAATCTGCCAGAAAGGCCAGACTGAGAGGTATCCAAGGACACCAGAATGGTCCGTATCCAATGAACACAGCCTCCAAAATAACTCCAAAGGAAGTCTCTGATAATTGCATTGATTTCTGTGGGAACTGAAAGGGAACCATATTGAGCCTAAACTGTGAGTAGGTGAACTTGCCTTAGATATTTGGACAGGGCAGGCTGAGAAGAATCTGGTCCCGATGCAATGAATGGCAGCCCCTACCAGGCACCCCACAAGGAAACCAATCTCCACTGCATTAAACCCTTTTGAAAGTTAAACTGAACAGCCGCTTTTACTCTTGAGTGAGCAAGGATGCTGGAGCTGTTGTGGAAGGTAGTGCAAGGCTTCCAGAATGGTATGGATCCTGTGCACCTGGAAGTCAGTACATGCTCCACAAGACAGCATTTGTGTGTTTTAGCATATGAGTGTTTTCAGGTTTTATTTTGTCGTGTCCTACATTTTGCTTGGATGTCCTACATTTGGGGGGGGCTTGTCCTCTTTATTTGGTTATGGCATATGGTCTCCCCTGGGCAATGACTGTTTTGCGGACAGCTAATTCACCACGGATCATCACATTTGTTTCCCTGCATGTTTTGTTGGAACATTCTCTGCTGATCTGTTTTCCATTTTTTGTCCTCACTGTAGCAGAATATTGCGCATTAAAACTTGTGAGGAGGGCCACTGTGACTGGAAAACTAGTGATCCAATGTTTAACAAATGATTTAGTGCTACATCCGCATAATGCAGCAGTCCAGCATTCCAACTCCAAAAGCTTCTGGAGCTTAAAAAGGTAGATGCAAAAGGCCTTCAAGTTTATTCACAAGTTTATTGAGAAAGGAAATGCTATTCTTGGAAAAAAGCACAGAGATGCAATAAGGAGTATAGACGGGATTTTACAAGTTTATTTTATTTATTTTAAAAATTTATATTATTTTAAAAAATTTTACAAATTAAAAATTTATATAAATAAAAATGTATTTATATTCTCAGGTCGTAGACCAACTCAAGGTGGCTCACATTAAAACATAATTAAAAACATTAAATAGAACATTCAATTAAAAACATAGATGCTAAAAACAATTTACAAAGAACTCCTTGTGTGGCAGTGGAGAGAAATGCCACAACAGCAACTTGAAAACTGGGATTCTGGTTTATGGAATATCAGTTCACGGACTTTCTTAAGCAGGGGTGTTAAATATAAGGTTTTTTGGCTGGATATAGTCTCCAGAATCTCTTTGTCTGGCCAATGTGATGATTTCAGGGTGAGTAGGGTGCAGCACTACTCTGAGCTATACTCCAGAGAAAATGTAGTAACCGAAGAAGCATTAAACAACATCTAGTGTCAGCCTGTCTTGGAGGAGCTTGACAGTGAACCAACTTTAGAAGAAGTAAATGCGGCCCTGGATTCCCTTGGTTCTGGCAAGGCACCTGGGATAGATAACATCACTGTCGAAATCTTGACGTGCTGTAGGGGGACCATTCCCATTGAACTATATGAAATCTTCTGTCTTTGTTGGAGGGAAGGTGGAGTACTACAGGACATGAAGGATGCCAATATCCTTACGAAGGCTTTTGATCTGGTTAATAGAGAAGGCCTTTTTAAAATCCTCCTCAAGACTGAATGCCCACCTCAGCTTCTCAACATCATCAGGTCCTTTCACGATGACATGAAGAGCACTGTAGTCTTTGATGGCTTAACATCAGTCCCGATCCCGAACCTGACATTCAAAGTGGAGTGAAGCAGGGCTGCGTCCTCGTGCCACCTTTATTTGGGATCTTTTTTGCAGTCATGCTGAGACAGGCTTTTGGAAATGCAACAGAGGGAATCTATCTCTGGACCAGATCAGATGGAAAACTCTTCAATCCCTCCAGACTAAGAGCAAAGTCCAAAGTCCAGCTGAAATGCTTGCGGGATTTCCTCTTCTGTTACTGTCAGATTTCCTCTGCTGTTACTGCTCACTCTGCCAAAGACCTCCAACTACTTATGGACCATTTTAACAAAGCCTGCCAAGACTTTGGCCTAACAATCAGCTTGAAGAAAACACAAGTCATGGGTCAGGACGTGGATTCACCTCCCTGTATTACAATCTCTGAACATGAGCTGGAGGTTGTGCATGACTTTGTGTACCTCGGCTCAACTATGTCCAACACTCTCTCTTTAGATACCGAGCTGAATAAACGTATTGGTAAAGCAGCTACCATGTTTTCTAGGCTTACAAAGAGAGTATGGCTTAATAAGAAGCTGACAAAACATAAGAGCCAGGTCTATAGAGCCTGCATCCTGAGCACACTCTTGTACTGCAGTGAGTCTTGGCCCCTTCATGCGCGGCAAGAGAGAAAGCTGAACGCATTTCATATGCGCTGTCTCCGACGTATTTTTGGCATCACTTGGCATGACAAAGCTTCAAATGGTGCAGTCTTGGAATGTGCTGGTATCCCTCGCATGTACATGCTTCTGAAACAGCGTCGTCTACGCTGGCTTGGGCATGTAGTGAGAATGGCCAATGGTCGGATTCCAAAAGACCTCCTGTATGGAGAATTAGCACAGGGAAAGCGCCCTAGAGGGAGACCACGATACAAGGTCTCTTGTATCGATACGAGGACATCTGCAAGAGGGATCTAAAGGCCTTGGAAATGGACATCAACAACTAGGAAACCCTGACCTCTGATCGTTTAACGTGGAGGCAAAAGATCAGTTTGAAGAGACACTCATTTGGCAGGCTGAGACAAAGAGGCAGTCCCGGAAAAGCGAAATCTGGGGGCTGGGCAGGGGACTGACTGTATCTGCCCTCAGTGTGGAAGGGGTTGCCACTCTCCAATTGGCCTGTTCAGTCATAAAAGATGCTGTTTTAGGTCCTCTACTTCTGAGCACGATACCATAGTCTTTCGAGACTGAAGGATGCCAATGATGATGAGATGCTGATCCCAACATTCCTGACATCCAAGCCAAAATTCCTCCCTTGTTCAAAAAAAATGTAGGACACCCCCCAAAAATGTACAACAAATGTAGGACGTGTTAAAATAAAGCTAAAAATGCTCATATTACTTTCCTGTACTTGATTTCAACACTATAGTATTTCTTTTAAAATTGAAAACCTCTTTGCAAGAGCTGTTTTCACCAACAATGCATATGTGAAGTGGCTCAAAGCAGAAATGTTTTCCCAGCCCCAAAATACCTGCTCCATTCACCCAAAGACATAAAAGACATCAAAGCAAACCTGATTCTGAACCCTTTAACTCTCCCAAAGCAGTTTGTGGCACTAGAAGTCATGCAAGTGACTTTAACAGAAATGGTTCTGATGCAGACACCCAGGTCTCTCCCAAAGCACTTCTCAGCACACAAACACACGCTAGTGACAAAACAGACATAATTCTGACCAAAGTCCCTCCAAAAGCAGTTTAAAGCACAAGTACTCATGCAAGAGGGTGGGTGGGTGGATAGTTAAGTGGCTGGGGGGAATAGGTGGGTGGGGGGCACAAGACACAAACACACAAACATACAGCATGCACACACTCACACACACACCTTGTACTCAGTAAACACACAAAAACACACACACATACAGCATGCATTCACTCAGACACACATAAATACACTCACAGAGCATGTACTCACACACACATACCAACACACTAATCTTCAGGCTGCTCCCAACTTCATGCTGGAGGGGCCCAGGGGGACTGTTGTGACTGCGGGAGAGCTATGGCAGTGGCAAGCGGGAGCAGGTGGCCATGTGGGGCTATGCAGGAGGTGAAGGTTGCTGGAGAGGCAGGGCTCACCAGTGAGGCTCTAGAGGCAGTGTGGAAGCCGCAGGAGAGCCAGGGTTGGCTGGCTAGGCTGTGGGGCAGTGCAGAAGGCACCGCAGGAGCCACAGAGCCCCAAGGATAAGCCGCAGCCAAAAGAGCATTGGGGAGGCAGTGGTTGCATGGAGGGTGCCACTGTAGCCTGCAGGAGAGCCTGCCATGCCTTGCTGTGCAGCCAAAGCATGCACAAGGCAGAAGAGACCACTGCCAGGGAGATGGTCCACCCCCACCTGATTTCTGTGCCTCTCAGGCACTCCTGCAAAGCTGCAGCCACTTCAGAAGTGTGCACCAAGATGTGCACCTGCCTGGCAGGCTGCTAATTCTAGACAAGGGGCAGTTCCAGAGAATATCTGGTGAGAGAGTCCTTTTTCCTGAGACCTCCGGGGTTAACTGGACATCTGGTCAGCCTGGATGATTGGGCTCTCCTAGAACTGCCATCACCTGCTTTCACCCTAAAATAAGTCTTTGAACACAATGCTAAAGGCTCTGGTACCAGCTGTACACTTGTGTTGCTGGTGTTGGGTGTCACAAATGTGCTGGCACCTGGAGAGTAGGGAGTGCCAATGCCGGGTCAGTGCCAGTCAGTGATGGGCAGCAATGTTGGTGGTGGAGGAGGACAATAAGCTACTGGTGCTAAGCAGTACTGCCGGGCAGTAGAGCAGCTTGGGGGGGGGGGTATAGGGAAGCATTCCAGAGAGAAAGCAGGACAGAGGATTGACAGGCCTGGAAAGCTGGAAGGATGGGCCCCTTCACCAGATCCTATCCACCATGTTGGGGAGGGGGATAAAACCCAACAAGGTGCTTTTTTCATCTGCGGCAGCAAAAAAGCTGGCACAAATGCTTGTAGCCCAAATGTAGGGAATAAGTAGGATTGCTGTATGCTCCAGGGGCATTTCCAGTTTTGGGGTCCCATCCCAAATCCTGAATTTGGACCTTGCCAGAAAGAGAAGAGATGTGTGTGGTGTGAGAGAAATGTGTGGGTGTGTGAGATAGCTCAAGAGGACTCTCCCCAGCTAGTGCCCCAGGTAAGAGTATGCCAGGAAGGGATGCACATTGAGGTGCATAGTTTCTTGGAACAAACCCCATTCATTATAATGGGGCTTCTGAGTAGACATACACAGGATTTTGCCCATCCCTCAAGGTTCTAACCAGTTTTGTCCTGGTTTGCAATGGTTTTGTACTGTCCTGGTTTTGTGGAAGGGAATTATGGCAACCCTAGGCCTGAGGGTTGGGGGAATGGAAAAAAATCCCCTCTGGCAGTCTCCCTGGCCTACTGGATGCAGCACTAACCATTTTTGATGCCACTTCACCAGGTGGTACCAGAAAACGTAGAGACTGGGCTGCCTAAGTCCTTATAATTTCTACAAAGACAGATTCCAGAGTTGAAACTCAGCTAACACTGTCACCGCTTCTCTGAAATTCCTATTTTCAAACCAATGGTGGGCTCCAGCAGGTTCGCAACTACTCTATAGAACCAGTTGTTAACAAGAGATAGGACATATATAGTTTAAAAATAGCCATTTAAAAGTGGCTGCCAGATGGGCAGAGAACCGGTTGTTAATTTCTTTGAATCCTATCACTGCTTCAAACCAAGCAGGCTATGTGAATGTGAGTGGCAATGGGAATTTTGTTAGATTTTCTGATAGCGGTAATAGAGAATGGAGCCCATTGTTCTCAACACTGATAATTCTTCCCACAACAGCCACTAAGGAAAAGACAACAAAAATGGCCCATTAATAAATAAACAGTATTAATAAATTAGAAGTGCACTCTGTGTCAGAGTAAATTGTGCTGCAGACTTCGGTTGATATGTTGACATATCCAGTAATGACTTTTTGATAACTGTCTGCATTAAACTCATAACTACTCACACATTAGAGTGTTTTGCAAAAAGCTGACTGCAACATTTCTGATCTTTTTAAGCGGGCAGGGTCCTGGAAAAGTTTGCAGTTGGACCCAGGACTGATAACAGTTGCTACAAGAATGCTTGATCTGTTTTCTACCATTGCCATATTGCCTTTCCAACATGGCTTTGTGTCATGATATTATTTGCAACGGGAACCTTTCAGAAAACAGGGCAATGGCAATGAGACTGGACTCACTTCAGTAGTATTGCCCAAGACCTTTTATTTGCAGAATCAGTCTACCAAAACTCATCACATGTATTTTACTTAATATTTAACATACCCCCAAATCCAGAGTAACTATGGAGCACATAAGAGACCTATGGGAAATTCGTACTGGAATCCAGAGTAAGTTGTTCTTACAGCAGAGCAAGGACTCCCCATAGTTACTCTGGATTTTGCCCATAATGCTGCAAAGTAGTCTGAAAACCCAGCTGTTACGAGCTCTTGGGGTGCAGCTCGCAGTGGGGGTGTTCCAAGCGAGTGGAGCCTGGCTGCAACAAGAAACTCAGACACAAGCATTTGCCATCTGAGGCAGGAGGCTCCTTTCAATGTGAGGAACAGACCAACTTTTATTGGGTATTACTCTGGTTACATGATTAATGAGGTGCAACTTGACGTCAGGTAGATACCATTGTATACCTGACAGGTAAAGTAATTAAAATGATAACTAGCTCATGGTCACATAGCAGGAAGGCAACATACTGAACCTTCACTACCGTACAATCTGGCATGTTCAGTACTTAACAGCATTCTTCTATTATCAGGCTGTGCAGTACCAGTCTTGAACAAGATCCTGTATGTCTCTGTACATTGCAATCTTGCTAACTAAGAAGCATCGAGTCTGTTACCTTCTTAATCCCCATGGTATCCGAGCGGGACTTTTCCACACACTCACCCTGGTTCTTAAGATTGAACTTCTCACATGCTCAGCCCTTTGGTTGTGGACTTTTCATGCTACATGTAGTGAATCTTATATATTTCTTACCGTCTTTAAACTTTTGGGTGCAGGTATACAGAAGCACAATCTCAGCTTCATCCCCTTTAGGCTGCATTCCTATTTACTGCAATCCTATTTTAGGCTTCAATACATTTACATGGGAGTAAGCCCCACTGAATATAAAGGCATTTACTTCTGAGTACACATGAATAGGAGTGGGCTTGCAATCAGCATGTGCTGCTTCTCAACAGCTATCATCACCAGTTGTTAAAGTTCTCCAAATAAACACTGACCATGGGAAAGAATTGCTTTAAGATCTAGGGCTGGGATGTCTTTGGACCAGACTTTGGAGCTATGGGGCCCAACTGGAGACGCATTTTGTCTCCAGAATCTGGGGACCCCAGGTTCACAGCCAAGGTCTATTGAATCTAAGAGTGCAATCCTAACCTAGGCTAGCACAGACCTAGGCCTGTGCTGATTCTGATCAGCACAGAATCAGTCTTCCCATTCCTGTGGTGATGTAGGGAGGCAAGCACATGTCTGTGCACTGGCCTAACTCTTCCCCAGGAGTGGTGCACCAGTGGCACTTTTGTGACACTCTCGGATCAGCACAGGACTTATGCCAGGGCTTTGGTTGGCCTTCCTGCAGGTTGGGATTGCAGCCAGAGACAGAAATAACATTTCTTATAGTCTTTATATTGCCATGGTATAATGGAAAGCAATCAGAAAATGCACTTAAAACAGTGGATGTGAGTTCATGGACCAAATGGATCTAAGCACATAACACTGCAAGCATACATGCAAACCTACAAGTCCACAAACAATATGTGCAATTACCTTTGAAAAAAGCAAATACAGTGGCACCTCACTTAAAGAGCTTAATTCGTTCCGGAGGCTTGCTCTTTAAGTGAAACACTCTTTAAGTGAAGTGGATTTTCCCATAGGAAACAATGGAAACTCAAACGAGTGGTTCCACGACCCAAAAAATATTCACATAAAAATATTAACTGTATGTAAAAATGATGACAAAACACTGGAATTGGATTCAAAACACTGCCATATAACACAATTCACTGTAATAAAACACTGTTACTAACTCTATGTACAACAAAACAGAAAATAATCCTGGGAGTAAGCCCCATTGAACACAATGGGGCTTACTTCTGAGTAGACATAGGGGGCTGCAATCAAAGACACTTTCCTTGGAGTAAGCCCCATTGAACCCAGGGAGCCTGCAGAGGAGCCCAGGAGGGGGTGGAGGGAAGTCCCCCAGGCTCCCTCCTGGGCTTCCCTGACCTGCACGGGCTTCAGAGAAGCCCAGGAGGGGGTGGAGGGAAGTCCCCCAGACACCCTCCTTGGCTTCCCCAACCCGCGCGTTAAACAAGGTACCACTGTAGTTGTAAAACCATTTGTTTTTGTAACTGGGAAATGATTTGGTAAAAGAATATCAATTTTATTTTTGTTTATTGAAAAAAAAATGTCAGTTAACCTCACTTAGGCATGTGGCCCAATTTGTCCAACTGGCTTAAAACCATCTCTAAATCTGACCCTACCCTCAATATTATAAATATAATACAAATTTAGTTTATAAGCCTATCTCCATAGTGGAAAGTCAGGTATTCATAACAATTTTCTTATGAAGCTTTCCCAAAAAAAGACAAACAGGAGAGAAAAATGCTGTTCAGTCATCAGTCCATCTATTCTTCCAATTTTGATGACAATGCTGTCAACTAGGATGTGGATAGATCCTTGTTGTGGTTGATTCAGCTTTACAAAAGTTAATGATATATGTCACCTGCCAGCACTGAGACAAAACAGCAGACAAGATCAAGTAGTTTTTCCTGCCAGATATTTAAGGGCAGAGAGATTTGCTTTTTTGCTTTTCAAGGCAAAAGAAGTAATTTCCATATATCAAGATGCCTAAGGTCAAAGTCATCATTGCTGATTACTAATGAAGGAAGTTTAAACTAAAATTGTTATAATGGCATTCACAATCCTTATGTTCGTACAAAGCTAAATATGTTTCTAACAAATTGACTTCTGAATTGGCCCACTGAGATAAATGTTGAAATGAAAATAAACAAACAAAGGCTGATGGGGGAATAATGGGCCTGACTTTCTTTAGCACTAGGTACTTAATGGTGCAAACCTATTTCCTATAGTAGTTTTGTGTGTTTGTATCCATGTGCATACATTCTGATACATTCCATATATACAGGCATCGCCCACTTTTTGGAAAGGTTAGGGATCAAGGCACCATCCAAAAGTGAAAACCATTGAAAAGTGGAACCCAATCTTTTATAATTTATAAATGTTGTTTCCAATGCTTTTTTAGCTAGTAAATTGCAAATTCCCCTTTTATCTTGCAAATTACAGCTGCCACACATAGATTTCTGTAAATAGATTCTCATTAATGCCTTCAGGAATGGGATTAGACTCAGAGCTACAACATGGAAGAGGGCAATTTTGGCCTTTTGAACAGCAGGGAGAGGTTGAAAGAGCAGAACATGTGTTGTACGAATAAGTTCTGAATGAATGAATTGAAAACTGCTGAGTGGATCATCAGAAAATGAACTGACAGAAAGCGGGGGATACATGTACTTGGAAACCATCCTTGCTCACGGATGGAGACATTCGACTGCCACCAAATCTGAACTGGATATATGAGGCGTGATCAATAAGTATCAGGACTGGTACTATAAAAAGAAAACCACAACACATAACAATTTGGCATTTAATCTCCTTCAAAGTAGTCCCCTTTGGAAGCCACACACTTAATCCAGTGCTGTTTCCATTGATTGAAGCATCCCTGGAGCTCATTTTCTGAGATAATCAGTGGCTGCCTCATCACGTACACTCGGATTTCCTCGACATCCTGAAATCTTTGTCCTTTCAAGTGGGATTTGATTTTTGGAAAGAGGAAAAAGTTGCAAGGGGCAAGATCTGGGGAATATGGTGGCTGTCGGACCAGGGGAATGTTGTACTTGACCAAAAACTGTTGCACAAGCTGCGCTGCATGGGCAGGTGCGTTGTCATGCAATTCTGACATGCAATTCTGGCCTTTTCCAATGAATAGTAGTACTCCTTGTTTACTTTCTGACCACATGGAGGATACTCATGATGAACAACCCCTTGTAGTTGATGAAAACAGTCAACAGTGTCTTCACATTGCTTTGACTCATTCGTGCTTTCTTCAGTCTCAAAAAGGTTGGGGTCTTCCACTGCGAAGATTGAGCCTTGGTTTTGGGGTCATAGCCATAGACCCATGATTCATCACCTGTTATGACTATTTTCAAAAGGTTTTCATTGTTCTTGACACATTCAAGGAGATCTTGTGCAACTGAAACCCGAGTTTCTTTTTTAGTCAGCTAAAAGCAGTTTTGGCACAACTTGCAGACATGCGTCTCATACCCAAATCTTCAGTGGGAATGGACTGAACTGAACCGTAACTAATCTGCACATCCTCTGATAACTCACAGATGGTTATTTGACAATTTCCCCTCATAGCTGCACACACATCTGCGATGTTTTTCTCAGTTCTGTTGGTTGCAGATCTCCCAGAATGTTCATCACTGTTGACATTTTGTCAGCCATCTTGGAAACATCTGAACCACTTGTATACTTGTGTTCAGCTCATACACTCCTCTCCATGCACTTTCTGCAACTTTGTGTAGAACTCTGCGCAGGTATTGCCAAGCTTTTGGCATAAATTGATGCAGATTCTCTGCTCACCTTTCACTGTCATGGTCAATGTGATGCCCACACTCTACACACATTCCTTCCAACCACTGCTGTACAGAGAGAAAGTGAGCTAGGATGTTAAAACTTAGGGTGCATGCATGGTTGGGGTCAAGGTCAATCTGTGCCAAGTGGCTTTGCGTATTTTAGCTCCTTACTTATTGATCACACCTGTAGACCCATGTACACTAGTCTGAATACTTTAGAGAAAGGATGGATATATGAATACATCATTTTCCTCTATTAAGCACATATTGGAAGATGCAGACCAGAGATCACTCAGAAACCTGAGTCATTCAATTCTTTCTTGTGATGTAGAGAGAACAACACACATTGGGTCTCTGCACTATCTGCTTGAGCTGCCTCTGCTTAACTCTACTGTATAATTAAACTTAATGATAGATATTAAAAGCTTACTAATAATGAAGATTTTCTGAATTGGGTCTCTGAGTTCAGTATTATAATGGATCTCTTATATAAGAGGGTAATGCAAGATAATAAGTGAGAGAAATTCAAAAATACTCTGTTGTCAGGCAAAATTCTGTTGCACGTCAGTAATTATAAGCCAGAGCTTTAAATAGTATCTAAAGTATAATGGGAAATAAAATGGGAGCTGAAAACCAAGTTTGACATGGTGCAAGTGCAATGACCCGCAGCACTAAAGAGGGGGAAAAAACCCGCAACGTCGATAACAGAAAAAGTTTTTCAGTTTCAAGGCATTTTAAAAGGTCATTTAACATAACACTGTGCAGCAATTTCACCTGAAAATGCTTTCATAAACACAAATTAATACTCCAGGGGACATGTATTAATCAAAGGTGAAAGCTCTGACAACCCGACAAGTTTGAGATTCAGAGATGAATTGGAAAGACATACAAAGTTTGTTGATGCTTTTTATTGGTCCTGCTTCCGTTCCATGATAAATGGCTCTTAAAAATAGAAATATGCCTTTGAAATGGGACAGCGCAGTAACACCGTTAGAGAGATTTTCAAGGTAATAGATTTAGTGTTGTCAAAGGATTGTCTTGGCTCCAGCTAGATAAGTAGAGACAGCAAAACAAAGAGGTGTTCTGGTTTCATGCCCTGATTGGGGGCTTCCTGGGAATATCTGGTGGGCTGCCATTGAAAATGGTATTAGAACTGGATTATTACAAGAACATATCTATCTAAATATCTATGGTATTTATATACTGCTTTTCAACTAAGCAGTTCACAAAGCGGTTTACAAAGAAATGAAAACATTAATAACTAATTAATAGCTAATGGATTAGTTAAAATTAATAGGTAATTAATAGCTAACATAAGAAGAGGCCTGCTGGATCAAGCCATCTAGTCCAGCTTCCTGTATCTCACAGTGGCCCAGGGTGCAAAGGGAGCACTCAAGATAACAAGGGACCTGCATCTTGTTGCCATTTCCTTGTACCTGGCAATGTTTAGACATCACCTATGTCTAAAACCAGCAGATTGGACATAAGCCATGATGGGTACATCCAATCTGCTGGTTTCTGTAGGTACAAGGAAATGGCAACAAGATGCAGGTTCCTTAATGAAACCCGAGACCATTAAATGAGATAGACTTTTCTTCTAGAATGTGTCCTAGCCTCTTTTAAAGGTATCTACGCCAGACACCTTCACCACATCCTGTGGCAAAGAGTTCCACAGACTAATTACTCTTCTTGGCATTTCAGTTTAATCCAACAATGCTATTTTCTATTAAAAGGATGGTAATTGTCTTTAAATCATAGTGCACCATTGCAGACAGTTCAAACTGGGATCCTTTATTCTCTGAATTTTCTCCTTTGCTTCTCCACACACTCAGGATATCCCCTAGAAACTCTGCCAAGTGTTTCAGATACCCTTCTGAATACAAATTCTGGAAGCTTTGATGCAAAGCCTTGTATGAGGCCCACCCTCAACATTGAATGAAATCTATTCACTAATGGGGAGAGTTGGAAAGGGATCCTCTTTGACTATCATAGCATAGGGGGGTCCAGGGGTACAAGGTCCTGAGTTCCAGGCCTTCAGGTCATGTGGGGGGCACTTCCGTGGCAGGGAGCACATGAGTCCAGCCCTCCAAAAGGCTCTAGGGAGTGCTTTTCTAAGGTTTCCAGGAAGCCTTCTCAGGCTGAAGGAGACCATGACCATGATATGGGGGTATTAAAAATTTTTGGCCATTGGCTGCCACTGGCCCCTCTTCTGCTGCATTCCCCCACTGGCCAATGGAAACATTCAGTAAAGGACCTGCAATATATGGGAGCCTGTGAGTGATGCTCCTATGTATAGATGGAGATCCAAGGGATGCTGATAGTACAAAACTCTTGCACACTTCAGGTGTCACTCTAGGTGGATCCTCTGATGGTTATGGGCCCTCAGCCAGTGCATGACCTTCAACATTACAATTTCTGTACCTATGGGATTCTGTTATTTTCAGCTGAAAATCAGATACACAAACTGTTTCTCGAACTGATTGCTGATTTCCCGAAGTCATTTCCTGAACTGATTTCTTGAACTCATTGCTGTAATTTGTTGCGGATGGGATGCATATTGGAATTGTGCCTTTATTCCCCCTCCCCGGCAAAAGAAAATGTATGACACTAACACACATATGAAAGGTCTCGTATAATTGTTCAGACTTGTGTAACAATCACATTGTCCATTAAACCAGCTCGATGCTTGTAAAGGTTCCTATATAAAAATCACAAAATTATTACTGCATTTCCTGAGGTGCTCTCTCTCTCTGTCACACACACAAACACACACACACACACACACACACAGAGAGAGAGAGAGAGAGAGAGAGAGAGAGAGAGAGAGAGAGAGAGAGAGATGTGGTGATGATGTGTGTGTGAAATAGGGTTTGGTATCTGGAACCTTTTGTGCTGTGTTTGTGAGGCAAAATGTCAATGTAAGCAATGTAAGCAAAGCCTAAATAAATCTAAGAAAACAGACACAAAACAGAATCTTGATGCTGTTGTCAGACTTCAAAGTCTTGCATGAAGATAAAGGTTTCAGTGACATTAATGAATTAGTGTTCCCCAAACCCAACAGTTGAAAAAGATCAACTAAAATATGCATGAATAAATATTTAGGGCAGTTCCTTCCTTATTTCTTATTGCTGGCTTCTTTTTAAATATATTACGATTGGAACATACATATTTGAAGTGCTTCAAGGAATTGACGCTCCTTTTGGCACCTTCATTTACTGAGCAGGTTGATTATGAATTCAACCTCTTGAACTTCTGAAAGTGGTTCTCGCTGCAGGCTGGGGTTAATGTGATGGTGCACATCAGGACTTTCTTGGTGGTTTTTAAAAAAAATGAAAATGTAAAATTGGATTTTAATGAGCATCAAGTCATGAATGCATTCAGCTCTTTTGCACATTGGTGCTAGTTTCCAAATCCAATCTCGAGCAAAAAATGAGGAGAAAATGTAGCATTTACAAAGCCTGCAGCATAAAGATAAAAGGTAGAGGATGAGAAGTTGAAGCCTTTATTTATCCCAGGGTAGAGAGTTCCAGGTAATGAGAGCAAATATATCCAAACCATCTGCAGATCATGGTGACTCTGTTTTTAACTGATTAGGTCTATATTCTAAATGGGGTATTTCATCCAGAAATGTAACAGAAAGTTGTTACCATTGTATATTGAATAGAGATGAACAATGGGATTGAATTGTCCGAGATGAACTGGGAAGGGCTCATCTATAACACGGCCTCCAGGGGTCATCCCATTTTGTATTGCTCTCTGAAGTGCTATTACTAGCTGGAAAAAGCAGGTTGACCAGGAGACTCCCCCCATAAATTAAGCATGAAGGAAGATCTTTCCTTCCATCATAAATATTTCAATGAATATTTAAAGATGTGAAGGTGAATTCCCTGCTGTTCTCCATTCCAGACACATGATGCAACAATCCCATTAATTGGAAGGCAATAAAAATTGCTTCCATCGGCCAATAATTATTCCTAATGGGGTTGGTAGACTCAGACCTAAACTCTCCTAAATTGGGTAAGATTTAAAGCAATAATCCACAGAAAAATTGCTTACTTTTTCGGGAATGGTTAGTCTGAATCTAGTCATAGTTTTATAATACAATCTTGGATAGTGAGGTGATGGCAATAAAACATAATTCAGAATAAGAGTGATAAATAATAGACCATCAAGTATTTGAGGAAGAGAATTGGGTCACAATCACAGGCTTCAATCCTCACCTCTAGTTAGGCTGGCCTAAATCCCAGCATAATTCCTGTGCTGACCTGTGTAACACTCTTGGGGGGGATTAGGCCATTAAACAAACATGTGCTTGCCTCCTTACATCACCACAGGAACAGAAAGACTGATGAGTTGTTAAGATTATTAAGTTAAGATTATTTATTATTTTATTTATTTAACGTATTTACACTCTGCCTTTCTCTACTATGTGGACCCAAGGTGGCTACAAAAAATAAAAACAATATAATACATAAAATGTTAAAAGCATACATATACAAAAATAAAAAAAAATTAAAATTTAAAAACAATAATTAAAACCTACCTGCCTCAATTAAAAGCCTTAATAAACAACAAAATCTTCAGGCCCTGCTGAAAAACCCGTAGGGAGGGAGCTTTCCTTAACTCCAGGGAAAGGGAGTTCCAGAGACGGGAACGCCAGACATAACTTATGATGTAATATAGATATTCCAGTGCAGTTTGTTTCTTTGCAATCTGCATTAAGTTACCTTTCCAACGAAATATAACACGATAGTATTATCATTCATACGTCCCACATTTTTCACAATTTTAGTCACTAGTGTCAAGCTCAGCTTGTAACCCCCCTAAAGCTTGTAGCCTGGTGCAACTGCACCCCCTGCACCCCCTACCTACATCACTGTGCTGGACAGCTTCCCTTCTGATCTACTGAATCTGCCCAGCTGAATCTCTCTGAACCTGACCCTACTGGAAATTTCTCTGCTCCCTGCTGCATTCCAACATTGGAATCCCCTTGAACAGCTTGGATTAGGCAGAAATAGGCAGGAGAGAGGATGCCAAGGTAGAACTGGGAAAACTTTGAATACTCAGAATACTCTTCCTTCAGGGGTGCTAACGCAGCAGGCTTGTTCTCTGAGACAACAGAGAAAGCAGTTTTGCTTTATCAGTGTTCCTGGATCAGAGTATGCACTCTTTGGGCTTAACAATAGCAGACATTTCTAGTGCTCCTTGGAGGTTTTCTTTACAGCTGCCTCTGATAATTTGCAGCAGGAAAGCAATGACCCAGGTTCTGAGGCTGTTGCTTGCTACTACCCATATATGTCTGCTACAGATAATCCAGCAACTGTGAAATGTGCTATGCTAGTCCACGTTCACAATTTCCATCAAAGTTTTCTCTTCAAAGCTGAATCGCTTCCTTTTCTAACCCAGAAAAGTTTGTTTTTTCCATATCTGTTTTCAAACTTGAGTTGATGCTTTCCAGATCTGCTTTGTAGTTTCTAATGGTGTCACTCTTGATATAAGGAAATATCATTTGCATGGGGAGGACAGCATTTGGAACAGCTTCCTTGCTCGGTATAAAACCTAGTTTGATACTTGGAGATTCAAAATGCAGTATAAAAACTAAGTAGTATTGTGTAACACCCAGCACCCTGTATGAAGGAGGGATTAATGTGTCTCACATAAAGAAATAAGTTCCACCGAAATGTCAAAATTGAGGCTTTCAGCAGAGAAAGAATCCAATTAAGATCAGAATGTTGATAGATCAGATCACTGAATGAATCACCTTTCTCAATTTCCTCAAATAATACTGTGTAATGTATGAAGAGTTTACTAGTATGTCAGTTGGTGATGGACAGCACAATCCTAACTTGCACTGGAAGGGGAGGCTTGTTCCAGGGAAAGCTGGAGCAGACCCAATGGGGCTACTTAGATGTGCATCTGAGTAATGCAGATCTGGTAGTGCAGATCTGAGCTGTCCGTGGCCATAGGAATGGTAAATATGTGCTGGCTGAGTGAGGGTTCTGGGAAGTGTGGGGAATTTTTTTTTCCATGGGATAATGTTCAGCCAAGTGATCCCCTAATTCAACATCCAAGTCAATACTAGCTGAGGATCATTTTATAACCCCATCTGCTGTTTGTTGTGAACCAGGCCTCTTGTTTTGATTTCTCTGAATCATTTGTCATCATGATCTAACTGTATTCGTGCTCTTGATGTTTCTTGCCTGTGGAACGAGGAAGGGCAATCAATTGAACTTTTCAAACTGTTCAATGCATCTTTGGCACATTTTTTTGGTCTTAATTGCTTTGACTTAAGAGCACAATCCTAACCATGTCTACTCAAAAGTTAGCCCCATTGTGTTCAGTGGTTCTTACTCCCAGGAAAGTGTTTTAGGATTGCAGCCAGACTCTTAATCATCATATACATCTAAGCTCCTTGGCTTCACATCTCTAATCATACTCATCATGCTGTGTGCAACTTTTTCTGGAATACAAAATGTTGAAACTGTTCCATCTTTTATGTATTACTTGACATTATCCTTTCCCAGTTCCTTCTTTCATCAGATTGCCTAATCAGTAACTACTGGTTTATAGGCAAAATCCAGAGTAACTACGGGGAGTCCTTGCTCCGGTGTAAGAACAATTTACTCTGGATTCCAGTTTGAATTTCCCATAGGTTTTCACTAGGAGGTGCAGTAACTACAGGTGCACATAATGTCTCTTACGTGCTCCTGTAGTTACTCTGGATTTGGGGGTATGTCAGACATTACCTCTGACGTGAATAGCCCAATCCTAATTAAATTCCCACATAGTGTTGCAGTGGCACAGTTGCAGGCATTCCAGAAGGGAATTTTGGATGATGGATGTTTCCTTGTGATAAGGGGACATTTGCCCCAGGGTAAGCCCCAGAAGCCTCAACAGGTCAACTTGGACCTACTGCGGCAATATTTCTGGCATAAGTATGTGTTGATCCATGTCAGGGGATAAGTCCCAGGAATGGAGATAGGATATGGTATGTGGTAGTCAGTGGCATAGCTCATGATCACGTAGTCCAGTACAAAGCTCAAAATGTTGCCCTGGAAAATGATGTCACAGCTGGAAGTGACGTCATCCCCGGGTATTTTGAAAAGAAAATTGGGGGAAAACCTGCCTCCTCCTCCTCCTCAGCAGTTCACCACCATTTGCTCTGCTAGTGGAATAGCTAAAACACCTATTTGCTATCTGGAGATTTTATTGCCACCCCCCCCCCCATGCCCCACATCAACAAAATCAAATTTAATTGAGTAAAAAAATGAAAATTGAGTTCCTTATTGGTTAGGGAAACTGTGTGGGGCAGAGAGGAATGGTTATTCTTTCCTTGCTCAATATAAGAGGAGCACCACTTAGAAGTGCCTGTATACCCAGTTAGCATGGGGTAACTGTTTTATGATATATGTACTGTATATGATATATGTACTGAGAGCTGATTCATTATTAGTTCCCTATTAGTTCCACACAGTATCAGAATTACATCTCATCAGTAACTTGGGAATGTTTGAGTCAAGAAAAGCCACTTTTGTTCCACAGACTTTTATGTTTTCATTTTCTGGTTAACTGGCCATACCTTTGATAGAATATAAATATTCCAAAGCAATTTATTTCATTCCATTCTGCTTTAAATTACCTTTCCAATAATATATAACATGATGGTATTATCATTCATACATCCCCTGTTTTTTCAATTTTAGCCACTAGTGTCAAGCTCACTTTGTAGACCCCCCCTAAAGCTTGTAGCCCGGTATAACTGCACCCCCCACACCCGCCTGGCTACGCCACTGGTGGTACGCTGCTGATCCTGCCTCCATGTAGGCCAACCTCCCCACCACTCCTCCCCTAGGGTGCTTCAATTTCTTCCCTTTCCTGCCCTTCACCCAGGCTTACTCCAACCTTCTGCAGGACTAGGAGATATCTCTGCCACTGGCATTAACAGCAAGGTTTCAGCCTACTGACCTACTTTACAGGGATATTGTCAGGAATATGATGTAGGCTTTGAACATCTGAAAGAACCACATAATTGTCAACCATTATTATAATAACAATTCTTTGAATTGTTATATAGAAGCTGGGGGAACCTCCATATAGTCCCATTCCAAACCATAGCTCAAGGCTCTTCAAAAAGATGATAATTAGTACAATCTGCATTCACTTAATTAAACTGGCTTTTAATACATTGTAGCAAACATTTAAGTCTATATATGCAAGGAATATTATTTAAGCATTTAAAAATTGCAGTTTCATTAAGTGAACTGTTCACGATGTTAACTTTGCCTGTGGTGGTGTACATAATTCCTCCTCATGTCCATGCAAAACCCATGTGAGATAGGTGAGTCTGAGAGATAGTGCCAATTTCAGTGAATCCTGCCAATTTCAGTTTCAATGAATCCTGCCAATTTCAGGAGTGTTTTATAGCAGTGGTCCTCAAAGTGGGTGTCACCATCTTGGAATCTGGTACTGGGCTTCTTGGAAAGAGGCCCTCAGCTTTGTTTCCCGGGAATGAGGCTCACTAAACATAAAGGGACTTACTTCCAAGTAGATATGAAGACATCACAGTGATGGCACTTCTTGTTTTTGCCATGACATCACTTCTGCAAGGTTCAGGGCATATTGTCATTCTCAGAAGGAGATCTTGGGCTGAAATGCTCGAGAACCATTTTTAAGTGTGATGTTCAGCCTAACCATAGTTAGATACCAAACCAAAATTTGTAACCATAGCTAAAGTTAGGTAAGCTCTATCCTGCTCAGTTTTAGACTCTTTTGAGAGTTTTACAGGCAATTTAGAAAATGAAAGCCACTTCCAATGCTCAATACTACAAGTTAGCCATTATCAGTGTCTCTGGGGGTTTTCCTGTAGCTTCCAGTATATACTGCAGCTACCAGAATACATATCAGATTTCATAGCTAATGCTAAACTTGCATAAGGCATTTGGCTTACGTTTCTGTCTTTAGTGAGCTGCTTAGAAAAAAATCAAGTGAAATATGCTGAATTCCAACCCTGGTCATGAGCATTCAAACATTAAGTACCATCTATGTACCAGCATGTATCTTCGTTGTAAAGTAAGAGTTCCAAAATGTAGGCAACTTATACATCTTGGTCAGGTAATTATTTTTAAAGAAGAAAGAAGCACACTGGTTTCCATATCACATCATTAATGGAACTTATATTCTACATAGGAATCACCTTTTCGCCTACTGTAATTGTGCCTTAATGGCTAAGCACTTAAACTGTGCATCATTAGAAGAGTAGTCTAATTCTGAAAGGCAGCTCTGGTATAGTGTAAATCCATAAGGAACAAAATGAAGTACTTTTCTGTTTACAAGGAGATGCAATGAAGGAAATTCAATTCTGCTTTGATCCACTGTGTGCACTGGTACAGTTTTAGCATTTAAAATACCTTCTGGTGATATTGTGCAAGTATAGAGAATTCCACTTGGTCCTGATGTTTTATGATTTTATTAGGATTGTTGCTGTTAAAAAGGTTTATAGATCATTTATCAAGAAAAAAGTTCATAGCTAAAGAAATGGAAAATAAAGAGTTTTTTTTTTTGTCCCAAAGGGAGCCATAGACTAAAGAGATTTTTGAAAAAGACACCAGCAAACAGCCACCATAGAAGATGCTGTGCTGAGGTGAACTGGAAATGTTATTTTCCTGCTTAGTATGAGAAAATTGCCATTTTAAAGGTGCCACCCTGTACATTTAGCAGAGGTAAAAGTAGTGAACGTTGTGATGAACATGACAGTGTGGTCCAATGAATGTGGAAGTGGGAGCCCTGGAGTTCATATTCAATGATTCCCAATTCCAAGCTCTTTAGTAGCTTTCTACATAATATTCTATATTGAGAGCAGACCTAGATATTGTTCTGCTTTCTATATAGTTCATTTCTGAGATATATATATATATATATATTTGGGTTCTTTTGAGGGGGTACGCACCCATACGGAATATCTCTGTGTGAGTACCGGCACACTTGCCCCCAAATCCAGAGTAACTACGGGAGCACATAAGAGACTTTACGTGCACCTGTAGTTACTGCACCACCTAGTAAAAACCTATGGGAAAATCATATTGGAATCCAGAGTAAGTTGTTCTTATACTGGAGCTAGGACACTCCGTAGTTACTCTGGATTTTGCCCATAGACTCTCTCTCTCTCTCTCTCTCTCTCTCTCTCTCACACACACACACACACACACACACTCAGAGAGAGAGAGAGAGAGAGAGAGAGAGAGAGAGAGAGAGAGAGGAGCATTATTTCCTATGGGGAAAATTTTTTCCATTATTTCCTATGGGAAAATCTGCTTTGTATAAAGAGCACTTTGTAAGACAAACATGTTTCCAGAACATAAATGCAAAAGCAGTGGAACTTGTTTGTGATGCCTTTCAGATCATGGGAAAAGAATTCTCTCCTACATGCTCATTTATTTTGGTATTTCCCCCTTTCCTCCGCCAAATTCAACAGATCAATTTAGTGGTGGGTGGGTCTATTTCTTTTATGTTATTGATTTCAGTGGAGAAACTGAAATAGGGTCCTACGTGTATGTTGCAGAGTCAAATCCTTTGACCCTCATTCATCCACATCTGGCCTGTTATCTACACTATTCTCTTTTTCATTAAGTCATAGGGATTTGCACATTAAAACTAGCAGCAGGGGACTTGGTGTTTGCTGAATTGGCAAGAAACGTAATGGGGGAAAACTGTTCTAATAAGTCTCTTTTTGAATTAATTAAATACAAAACCCACAGTGCCCTCCACCCCTCAGTTTGTATAATGATAAAATGGAATTGTCACAGCCAGTCTCAGATATAATACAGGGCTTTTTGGTTATGCACAATTGGATCTCTATAGTACTGATCCTAATAAACTGAACCATGGATTTCTTTTTCTGCACTTGTTAAATGGCAAAATGGGCAACATGGGGCTTACAACATCGGTAGTAAATTGAAAAACTCTGAGCTTGTGGTGAAAGTGATTGTCTGAGCTAGGAATCTACCAATGACAGTCTCTCTAGGCCAAGTCAAGTCTCCTGAGACCTACCATCTGCCCTATCTCATCATCTGCCAGGAAAGAGATGTATTGATAGTTGCAGCCATGGGACTTTATCATCATTGTCAAAGGCCTGCACCATCACAGAAAGAAGCTGGCATATCTGCTAGCTTCATTCCCTTAAAAATTTTTCCTGAAGAAGGAGAGGTGGACAGAACCGAGAAATTTTGCACTGCTCTGAACCATCCCCTCCTTTCTCTCCCCCCCCCCCCCTTTAAAAAGGCACAGGGCAGAGAAGCATCACGTAGTGGGGAGATCAGCCACTCCTGATTCTGTGCCACTCTCCTCCAAATTTTTCCATCTTTATTTTTTAAGGAGCAAAAGGAAGGGGAAAAGCAGAACGGTTGAAAATTTTACCAAGATTCGTTGCAACTTACAGTCACACCCAGGACCCCAATTCAACTTGAAAGGTAGCCATGTTTCTTCCTTGCCTATATTGGACAAACATTCTTGTATTAATGATGAGAAGTACAAACTAATGGCATGGACATGGACAAACTTCCTTGCATTTATGATGAAAAGTAGAACAAGATCCCTTTGTGCTGACATTCCACATTTTTTTTATTGTTTGCAACCTTCTCTTTGCAACATCATTATTTTGAATCTGATGTTTCTGCTGATGCTATTCACCTGGTCTGAGTCATTATGCGTTTGATCTCTTAGTTTCCCCCTTCATTATCAGCTTCTGGAAAGCTTTCGTTGGCTCTGGTTCAGGTACCCATTGGAGCCCCTGAAATCCTTTAATGTTGCATCCATTGTGATTCCCCAGGTTAGCAAAATTCGATTTGGCTTTCTGTCAAGAACGCCGATGGAAGAAAGAAATGGTCCACATCAGCCTGGCTCCCCATGGCCCTCTTAAATGTTGCAAGCCCAAGAAATGTTGTGGAGGCTGTCATTCCCGCTACAAGTGCCATGTTATTATTAGAGTGTTAAGAAGCTCAGAACAAAAGGCATATAAAAAAACTCCAGTGACCCTCAAAAGAAGGGGAAAAAAAATTGCACCATCCACAATTTTTCCATGACTCACATGCTGACCACTGCGAAAGCTTCTTGGAGAATAAGCATTATTTTTGCTATGTTCACAGTGCGCTGTGATGTCAAAAGAACATTGCTGATAAACAAAGGAGAAGCTCTGTTTGGTCACAGCTGACTGCAGTGGGGATGCATTGCCATTTGGAATGCTTGAGGTCATCCTAAAGAACAATAACCACATATTTTTTTGTAGTCAGAAGTGAATGTGTTCAACCTTATAAGTTCAAGTTGACTAACAATGGATGTTGGGGGAGTTCATACAAGCAAAGATAAATAGATTTATCTTGCTATGTGTTCCTTTTGGATGTGTTCCTATCTTTACTATGTGTTCCTGCAGACCCTATTTCCACGCACCTCTAATTGCTATGACTTCTCCTGTAAGAAACCTGGCAATTCTAATTATATTACATGCCGAAAGTTCTCTGTTTCAAATCTTGAGCCCCTCATCCAGAATTCTGGAACTCCGGATGCCCTCGCAAGAAGCAATGAGGGTTCGAGCCTTTTAAGTCTGTCCTGAAGTTATGCTCTCTGTTTCTGTGTAACTTCATGATGGGACCAAATGTAGTCTTATAAAGGTTTTTGTTTAGATTTGATAGCCAGGGCAACACTAGAGGCTCTAATGATGAAGAATGTCATTCAGAATTTTCTGGCAATGTGAGGGAAACAAGGCAACGAACTGGCTAAATGTAAGTGAACATTGCATTTAGTCATGCGCATTCTCATTTTGCACAGTGTTGCAGCTAAGATTAGATTCCAACCACCTGCTCCAATTTTATCCCACATTCTTTAGATGGGTTCACTTCTCAATCTGTGGGTCATGACACACTTGGTGGGTTCTAACCCAGAGCCAAGGCTGGCCTATCTTTTTGCTGTTGCCTCTGTTCAGCTCCAACTTGAAGCCAAATAGAGTAGTGCTTATTTTAGAGTAGAGTAAAGGCTAGGTCTCTGAGACTCCTTTCCATTGCCCCTCTTATATAGGAGTGAGCCACACTGTTTGTAATAGGTTTACTTCAGAGTAGACATGCATAGGCTGGTCTCTAGTAAAGGCTGAGCAGGTGCTGGTGGTATTTCATATCCAGATCATTTTTTTCTACATTACATGATTGATCCCATATTTGAAAATAATCCTATAATTGTCCCTTGTATGAATATGTTCCCCATATAAATTTAATAGCATTATCATTTACCTTGGTTAAATCCTACCACTAAAATCCTATAGTAATGTAGATTACATTCATTTGCTACAAATTACTGCCCCTGTAACTGTTCAAATCCTTCAATAATCTCTGCTGTTTATTGTTAATAAAAGCGATTACAACATAAAAGAGCACAATTCATTTCAATTCCTTTATACATTTGCCATTTTAAAAAGTGATTAATTGGTATTAGGGACAATGAATCAACATTATTTGAAGTAATCCAATGTTTTCTAGGCATTTAACATTAAGTAATTTTCACTTCACTTCTACATATTTCAACTCCTTTAGGGTTTTGTCCTTTCATTAATTTGCACATGCATAACTACAGAAGAACATTACTCCCCTTAATGTTAACAGTGGCTGAAGGAGTAATATATTAATAACCAGGCTGTCTCATCCTAAGCTGGTTATTCATCTTTTGTATTCATGTCTTAATGCAAAACATCAGTAGTTTCTGTACTAATTCTATTTCTGCTACTGCTGAGTGCAGAATTCAGATAATTTTCCTGAGCAAAACAGAGAAGCATATTGAATGATTAGGCATTTGCTTTATGTTGTTACATACTCTAAAATATCAAACTTTGCTTTGCTCAATACTATTCTTTCTCCTTAATGGTCAACCCAATCCTATGGGCCTTCTGCAAGAGTTGATCTTGCCATTCACTGACACAAATGGCTCAGCAGCAGCAGAAAATCATGCCACATTGTGAGCAAAAGCGCTGTTGTCAGAAACAGCCAGCAGTTCCACATGTGCACCAAACTTTGATATACTCTCTACCAGTGTTGGTAAGTTGGTAGCAGGGATGGAGAGGGAAAAGGTCAAGGTATTTTAGAGGAGAAACCAGGGCCACATCAGTGGAGAGGGAATGGATCTGGCATCAGTCATGCTCACTAGACCCTCCCCCCATAACATCAACCCACACTCCTTGAATGTCATTGAAGTTACACCAGTTCTATACCTGGCATGTGTCCAGCAATACAGGTCCATTATATCTACAACAGCAAGGGACGGTAAAACTGGTATATAGTGGTAGACAGTACCTTTTTGTGGTCATGGGACTGTGTCTTCCAGTGATACAAAGGGCTATGCTGGCAGTAGTACAGCTATTGGCAGGGACTCCCATGCCAGACAGGCCTTTGTTGAGGAGCCAGACTAAACCTGTCCAAAATCCCATTGAACATGGGTTGTCTGGAGAAGGAAAACTCCCACCTCAAACCTCCACTGCCTTGTGGCTATACCAGTCTATGGGAAAGGCTTCAGGAGTCAACCTTGAGATAAAATCTGGAGCTGGAGTCCCGGAAGCCATTCGTGACTGTGTACAATCATGTTCTGGTAACTCCTGCGATGCAGCTGGAACCAACATATTGGCTCTGCCATTCCATTGGACTATTTCAGTGACGTGGAGAGGGGGGATTTGCTGCTTGGGTAACAGTCTATCCTCCATATTAATCTACCCAGGCCATCATGCTCTGCTACGTGGTAGGGGTACAAGGTTTTCTCTCTCTCTCTTTCTCCCTCTCTGTCTCTCTCAATGTCTCTCTCTCTCTCTCTCTCTCTCTCTCTCTCTCTCTCTCTCACACACACACACACACACACACACTCACACTTACTTTCCTTCATATCACAATTTCATTTTTAATATCAATCTTGAGCTGTCCAGTGCTGAGAAGAGCATAGTGCCAAAATGCCAACCACTGCATCAGAAGTGCAGTGGGCAGCTTCCAGTGGCTCACTGGGGAAAGGGGACATTTGCCCTCTTCCCCTGGATAAGTGAACAGTCCCTCCAATAGGCTTACTCACATCTGCTCACAATTCTGCTATGATGCCATATAACTTTTGGTGAGATCAGGGATGGGGATGCTCTGTTTAGCCAGTTATTTCTGCCTGGACATCCTGTTGCGCAACTTTCTGGGACAATGGACAACAGATACCACTGCCCAGAGCAATCCTGTCTCCTGATCTTTCTGAAAATTATGTGGAAATGTGGTGGAAATAGTCAGCGGTTGTCAGTTTGATGACCACTAAAATTTGGGTTAAACTAAAGCATCTCAGTTTTGTAGCTCTATCTCTTATACACTTCTGTTCCAACACCATCATCTTTTTCCAATCCAGGGGAGAGAAAATGAGGAAGAGTGAGACTATCCTGATCCACAGTGGCCTCTCCCACAATTATCTGGCACTGACTGAAGGAAAATTACCAGAATTCTTTAAAGGGCATGTGCAATTTGGCCAGAGCAAGCAATACGAAATAAATAATCTTCCTTGCTGAAAATTCACTTTTGACCCATTTTGCTGCTCTCCTTTTAACTCTTCAGAACCATTTCATTGGCTGTTTACAATGGCATATCCTATATTAACAAGAGTAAGCTTCAGGCTGCATAAATAAAATGTAACATCTTCAATCAGATCCACAAAAGCAAATAACTTCTCTTGACACCAAAGAATGGTGTTTAGTGGCCAAACTGAAAACAAAATCCAGAGACCCCAAACTTGTTGCAAGCCAGGGATGGCCGACCAGATGGTAAATGATAGTGTGAGTTTTTTCAGCAACCTGCCATTCCTTGACTGGAGGCCAATAAAATGTACTTGGACTATTCCAGGTATAATGGGAAAAGGCAGGCATGGTGCCAGTGGCAAAGACCAAAATGAGCACCATCCCAGCTGGGAAGGTGGCAAGGGGACAATACAAGAGACCACATGCAAAGCGGGTAGCTGCTGAATTTGCTTTTTGAAAATCTGATGCATTTTAAATATTACACTTTTAGAACAGTAGGTTCTCAGTGAATGAGAAGGTTATTGTAAAGCACAGCAGCTGCAATTTCCAGTATATTTTTAGTCCTACAATGGTTTTTTCTCATTTTAAAGGCAGGATTTGGAGATCCCCATGGAAGAGTGAAGTGCATGTCTGTGGATGCAAATGAAGACTCCCATTTCTATAATTCTCCCCTCCTTTGCTGGAGAAACCCATATTCCATTCTAGAGTCCTGTGACTATCAGAGGTACCTTGTGAGTATGCAAAGGCAGCTGCAAGGGAATAAATTCCTCCAATTCCATGGCATGCTGCAGCAGCCCCAATGGATCTACTCATAGCTGCACCATTTCAGAGATGGCACAGATCTGAGCAGCCTAGAGCTGCACCAGGCTGCCTGTGAACAGGATTAGGATCTGGCACAAGTGCTGGATCTTGTCCCCGTCCCTCCTGCCACCTTCCTGCCCCCCTCCAGTTCTCTTGATGCCCTCAAGACCTTCACACTGGCCTGAAAAGGCCAGTGTATACTTACCCCTGTGCCAGCACAACTGAGCCCAATTTGGCCTCCTGAAGCTGGTGTGTGTCTGCGTGCCACCTTTCTCCTCTGAGGCTGGTGCAAATGTGCTTTATGGCATTTTCACTACGACAGCAAGGGACTTGTGACAGCCCAAGGATGATCTAGAATTGTGCCCTAAGGCAGAGATTACAGGGACTATTTGAATTCCATGCATTTGCATACAGCAACCATGTAATAATGATGTTTAGCCTTACAGTTGTCCCTTAAAATGATCAAAGTCCTCCACATTATCCTGTTCCTCTTTACAACTCTGAATGCTCATAAATAATGTGTGTTTCTTCAATGACCTGCTGTTTATTGGCTGATCAGTATTATCACCAATATTTCACATGGGGTACAGGGGTTAAGAGGTAGTGGCTGGAGTCAATAGCAGAGACAAGGCTCTGTACATGCTCTCAGATGATGCAGATCAGTAAGGCTCAAGTTAAGGGGGTGGGAAAGAGAAAATAGATGCCATAGAAACTGCAGATAAAATAGGAGTTAAGCAATCATAAAAAATACAGTTGCATCAAGAAATGGTATAGGGAGAGTTGGAGAAAAGTCAAGAGAGAAAATGAAAATCAACATAGTGGAAAAAGAAAAAGGAGGGAAGGCTAGGAAGAAAATGGGTACATCACCTATTGGTGAAGTATCTCCCGTTATCCCTTGTTTTGTTCTTCCTACTGATAAAGCTGGGATGTCCTGGGGGGAATGATAGACTTGCTGCCACCACTGAGGCCAAGGAGCTCAAAGAGAGGCAGGTTGTTTTGCGGAGACTTCATGAAAAACAGAGAACTCCCCAAATACAGGGAGTCTCCTTTCTTCTAGGAATTAAGCAGCCATGGAAAGTGATAGACAGATGTGGTAAACCACTTCTTCCTGAAAGAACTTGGGGAGCTGGCTTGGGAGGACCAGATTTAAAACCCTGCACTGGCTGGACCAGATAGATTTTATCTGGACGGTGCAGGGGATGAAAGAGGCTAGCAGAAAGGTGGAATTCAGTTGGGGTGGGCAGGGGGCCAGCAGCCCCAGGTGCCACAGCCTGGGTGGTTGCCAAAATGTCTCCCCCCGTACTCCTTATGTGACACCACTGCAGCCACGGGTGGATGCATACAGGAGTGCCCAGGCTGGCTACAGAATGCAGCCTGAGTCCTCCTGCCCTGTCCATCTGCCAGACAGTCCCTGCTCCCTGTGTGGAGTGGCAATGCCACTGGGTGGGGGTATTTTGGGGGAGGCCAGAAAGAGAGGCAGTTTGAGTCCATAATAGTGTGGGATCAGTGGTGGCAGCATGTGCTGAATCCTAATCCCCACTTCCAGACCTCGCAGCTGCTCAGACCCAAGTATCCCATGGGGTGGCTGGGGCCCAACATGGGTCAATGGGAAAAAATATTCCCTTTCCCCAACATGACATCCAGCCTTCACCTAACCTATGCTAAATATGGCACAAACCACTATAATATGCCTGTTACAGAGCAAATTAAGGCATGTCCGACATTTATCCTGCTCTGTTTCTGAGACTCATACCATTTTGTACAAAATCTGAATATTTACAATAGTAGCAAAACACAAATTAAACAACTGAAAACCCATGCCTCTGGATGTGACAGTTCATGTCAGTCTGAGCCATGCGGCCAACTTATCACAATGCCTGCAGCATTTTTGATGGAGGACACATTCTTAAAAAGCCCTTAAAGGTCAACAGTGTCAGCCCTGTCCAAGGAGACATCTATTATCGTCACTTGTTATTAGCACTGCTGTCACAAACAGTGAAAAATGAGGAGAAAGTCAAGAAAGGATGAAGAGTCTCTTGTAAACTCATTTTACGTAGTCATTTGATTGAATGTTTCTAAATTGGGAGAAATTCGATGGAATTTAGCCATTATAATTTGAACAATACCTTCATAGAAAAATCCCTCATGTAACAACAGCTCTGTTGGATCATGTCAAAGGCCCATATTGTCCACCTTCCTGTATTTCAGTGGCCCACCTGATGCCTCAAAAAGCACATAAGACCACAAAACTATGGTACCTCAAGTTCCCATGACTTTGCACCTGGTATTGTGAGGTAGCCTGCTTCTAAACCTAAGATGTTGCACATACCTATTATGGCTTGTTACCTGTGATGGCCTTTATTCTAGAAATTCTAAAAGCTAAAAACACTCCTGTATATTGCTTTCATGTGGTTAATTCAAACACTGCATATTACATATAATTTATTATATATAATTTATTAATTATATACTAGCCATTACTTTTTTTTTTCTTTGTAAACCACTTTGTGAACTTTTTAGTTGAAAAGCAGTAAATAAATACTGAAGACAGACGGGCGGGCGGGAGGGCGGACAGACAGATAGATAGATGGCTCGTCTGCATGCTGCCTGGTCACAAGGAGATGGAGAACAATGAAGATTTTAGGACACAAGGCTAAAAAAGAGGACATATTCTGGGAAAAAAGCATTCATATGGTCACCCTGGTCCACCCAGACATGCCCAGAACCGAGTAGCTTACTGCTACAGCAGGTCCACTTACTGCAGGCATTTTTTTTCCTATTTGCCACTTCATTAATACAATCCTTCCTCTCCACAAATTAAAAACAGGACCTCTACCATGATAGATGTGTGATGCAGCGCTAGAGCTAATAGCCTGTGAGGTAGCTGGCCCCAGATCAACCTCTAAATCATTTCAGGGAATTTAAGCTCATTCCCTGAGTCATATGTATGTCCTTCTGTCAGGGAATGTGGCAATCACGCTTTTTGCTGGTTCAGCATCTCATTCAAGGAGTATTAACTTAGAACAGGCTATTCTGAAACACTCAGCAACAGAGACTGAAAAATCAAATGGATTTATAGGTAATCAAACATTTGCCTGCTCTTCTTCACCCACAGATCATTTAAACCTCATTTCCATGTTTATTTCCCTTCTTCCATTCTTTATTTCTTAAAAAAAATAAAAATAATAAAAAATAAAAAATCTCTTCTGCAAATCTGAAAATCTGATTTTGAAAATGAGACAAATGAAAGAAAGATTAAATGCAATTAATTTGCATTATTGGCATGACTGACTGACTTGACTGACAGGGCGCAATCCAGAGTAACAACGGGGAGTCCTTGCTCTGCTGTAAGAACAATTTACTCTGGATTGCAATATGAATTTCCCATAGGTTTTCATTAGGTGGTGCTGTAACTACATCGACGTAAATGTCTCTTACCTGCTCCCGTAGTTACTCTGGATTGTAGGGTAACTGATTATTAAGCAATATCTGCCTGGATAATATTGGAATGAAATTTGCTATGCATGCTTGGGACACTATATGTGTTTCTGTTGCAGTGTGTCCACCTTAAAGCAAAACTCGGCTCAGGCTATTTAGTGGCTCAGTAGCATAGGATTTACTCAAGATGCGCATTTAGGTCATACCCAGGACATGCAAGTCCAAATCAGGAAAGACAATCGAACAAATCGACATATGGTTTTATACCTCAAAAAGCAGAAGTATTAATAAATTTTAACTAGATGTGGGTTGTAACTTTTGATTCCTGGGATGAGTTAGATTCTTATTTTCTGCAAAAGTCATAAGTTTCATTTCTTGCCCAACTGGGAAACTTTGCAACATTTGCATTGTAGTTAGTACAATGTAATAAGTTTTAGCAACTTCAGCAGAATGGACAGTTGCTCAATCAGCCTTTAACCTGCATTGACCTTATTAGCCTGCAAACAATAATGTTATACAGACTGCATCATTTCAAATTTATACACTATATACATTTACATACACTTATTCACCTCTACCATATAATATATGGTACTACATATATACACACACACACACACACACACACACAATTAATCACCTCTACCATCACTTTCCCAAGGAGGATGGAAAATGCAAAATGCATTAACAATTTTTTTGTTTAAAATATGAATCCCTGCACCTGTTTTCAAGGGTATTCAGCACCTGTTTTCAAAGGAAAGAGGGCAGGTTCGTGTGTGTTTTGTAACGTGATATCTCTTCCTTGAAGACCTTAAGGCTGTACACCTTTGTACATGTCCTTTGCTTCCATTATAAGGAAATGAAACTAGATACTTTAAACAAAACTTGTGGCAGTGCAGCCTTCCCTTTGAAAACTGAGAGTTCGCTATTCAGGGTGACCATATAGAATGGAGGACAGAGTGTCTCGCATTGCTTAGTAGAGGGAATTGAGGCAGGTGTTGCTTTTTTAATCCTTCTATGTTGAGCCAAACCTGCCTCAATTCCCTCTTCTATGCAATGCAAAGGTAGAGGCACTCAGTCCTTCATTCTGTATGGTCACCCTGACTATGATGCTTGTTATGACATGAGCTAAGTTATTATTGGAAATTTGAACATCACTGAATGCATTTTTAAGATGGAAGGGAAGGCCAGTGACATATCTAAAGAGGGTGCAAAACACTAAGTTTTGCAGGGAGTCTCATCTTGGTGTGGAAGAGATTCCTCCCCTCCTCTTTGGAGCATTTCCATTTTGCTCTAGCAGCCCAGAATGACTCCAAAGGGGATAAAATTTGAATGGTTCTGAAGAGGAAGGTGGCCCCTGTCGAAACGTAGTAACATAACATAACCTTTATTGGCATAAATAAATAAGTATAGATTAGTAACAAACATTAAAAGTTTTAGTTTTAGTTTTAAAACATTAAAACATTAACATGAAAAGTAGTATGCTTATTCTCTTAACAACAAGAACGATGCTGATTAATAATGGGCCCTTCCTCATTGGGAGGTCTTCAAGCAAAAGTTTAATTCACATCTTTTGGAGATGATCTAAAAACAAATTTACTGCTTCAAAGAGGGGGTTTGGCTAGATGGACCTGAAGAAACTTTCTAATTCTGTTTCAGAGCAAGGCTGTATGGATAAAATAAGAGGTAGGAGCCATATTGCTCCTACCTCTTATTTTATCCTACCTTGTGATGTTGCTTCCATGCAGTTCCATTCTTGATACTGGAAGACCACAAAACCCTATTTACTTAGGGCGAAACTAGACATAATTTTAAATATGTAAGTAAATTCTGTGTTTGGAATTCTCCACACTAAAAAAAGCAGCTACAGGTCACAGGGTGACCATATGACCAGAAAAACCCAGATTTGTCCGGATTTTTAGCCTCCTGTCCGGATGTCCTACATTTTGGCTTTATTGTCCTACATTTTGGTTTCGTTTTGAAACTTTGCAGTTGTGCACAGTACCCCATCGTGCTATATGTCGTTGGATTCATATTGAAGAGCAGAATGCAATGCAAAAATCAGTTTTGAGATATCTCCTTCCTATCAAAGTTTATGGTAAAAAAGCTGAAGAACAAAAAAAATACATTTTTGACAATTTTTTTTAGGAGGTAGGAATTTTGGCGTGGGATTAGGAGTTTAGGCCTTGGGATTCAGGAATTTTGGGTTTGGCATCTGGTCACCCTGCTACAGGACCACCAATCCAGATTGCATGTATGGGACAGGAGCATGGGTTTCTTTTGCCCATGTCTTTTTCCATTGAAAATCCCACAAGATGATTATTTGTTGTTTTTAAAGAGTGCTGGGGGTTATTCTCAGCAAGAAAACAGCATGGAAGGGGTTACAAAAACCATTCCTCCCATGCAAGGTCTCTGTTTGAATTAAACCTCTTTGCAGCTGCTTTTGGTTAAATGCTGGGAATCCAACATGCAGGATTCACCCAAAACTAAAAGTGACATCAACTACATAGAAGTTGATGTGGTTTAATGGTTTGAGTGGGGGCTAGGAATGGGGAAGCCTGGTTCGTGAAACTTACTAGGTGGCAGACCATCATCTCTCAGCTGAACTTATCACACAAAGTTATAAGGATAAAAGAAGAGAGAGGAGCTGTGGTGTCCCTCATATTTTCATCACTCAGTGTAGGAGGCCAGCACATTACCCCCAAGGCTGACTTTCTCTCATGCAGTATACAGAGCAACACCTTGAGCAGATGGCATGGTGAAGCACCATTGTACCACCTTTGCTGCATTTTTGCTATAACCTTTGATAGAATAGAAATATTAGAGCATGATTTATTTCATTGCATTGCACATGAAATCACACATCAAATGATATATAATGTGTTTATATTATTTGATAATATCAAAGTTTTCAAAATTGGAGTGGTGTCACTCCCATCTGTGCATGTCACCAGGTGCAGCCTGCACCCCTTGCACCCTCCTGCACCCCTTGCACCCTCCGGTTGCATTCTACATCATCCTGCACTTTTTGGAAAAAGTGTGGTACATAAATACAAATCACAATAAAAATAAATAATAGTTTGTTCCGAAGAGTAAAGCATCAATTAACATGCAAGACTTGCTTCTAAGATCTTCATCTTCAATCTACTTGATTGCTGCATTTGCCACAATGGTTTATGTTACATGACCTATAACAGCTGCCTCCATTGCTCTAATTAGGCTCCGTAAAGTACTCCATTTCATGCTCTCTGTATTGTGCCTTCAGAAAGCGTAAGTGTTTATAATTCAGAAGCTGACTCATAGGGGCTTATTATTAATTTAGATAGTAGGGGGAAAAACTGGTGGGGGTGTCAATTTATTCCGAGCAGTTTGGAGGCTATTCTTTCCGTTGGAAGAATTTGCTGACAAACATAAGAAAAACTTTCTAGTAAAAAAATTACAAAGCCCATTTTTCAGAGACTGTCCATCTGCTAGATAATCAAATAAGGGTTAGGCCCCAATCCTGATGGAGATGGGATGCTTGCATTTTGTCGTGAGGCACCCTGCCAAACGTAGTGCTTCTCACCCCCTCTAGCTATGCCACTATGTTATGGCATGAACAGTAGCAACTCCCCAAGCCTCTGGCAGTTCCAATAAGTTGTCAGTAGAGAGGTGTTGTGGGTGGGTAGAGAATATGTTATGATTGGGGAGAGAAGAGATAGAGGATGGAGAACAGGTTTTAGCAACACCAGCATGTACCAGATCCTATTCTGTCTTTGCTCCCTTTTCTCTCTTTGGACTTTGGCCAGCAAAATGGCTGGCATAGGTCTAAAAAGACCTATAACAAATAAAGCAGACTACTTGAGATAAGAAACATGTTTTTATTTAAAGATAATATAATGTCTATAATAATTTCTCTTCTCAATTGAATGTATCGTGCAGGCATTCCTGGAGGGGAGGGCAACATGCTATGTTTTGCAAAGGCATTTTGCCACCTCCCCCCAGCATAGCTGCATTGATACCAAAGGTGGGTCAGAGTACTGGGCAGTAAGGCTGCAAATCCTAATCTCCAGTTAGGCCAGCATAAGCCAAAACCATAGTTTGCTGCAGTTAAATAAGATGAGAAAGAACTGTATGTTGCAAACTGCACTTTAAATTTCTTCCACTCAAAGAAGGAGAAGGGAAGGAGAAGTATGAGATACAGTAAAGCAAAAGAGGAGGGAACCACCCCACAGAATAAATTTAAACCATTAAAATATTTTAATTAATTTTTTTAATTTTTCGTCATGGAATTGTCAGCTATGACAGTCCATCTGGTAGTCCAGGGAGAAGTGCTCACTTGGTGAGATACTGGAAGTGATCAAAGCCATTTTTTCCCCTGAGATTTTACAGTATATTTCTATGGGTCTTGTCAACCAAGTGTGGTTCATGGATCATAGGCTGTGAACCAGTGGCTTAGAGTCATCATGTTCTGAAAGTTCTGCAATGTTCTTATTCTGAGGTGAGAGAGGAAATCTTAGGCATGCAACAACCTGTCATCTCTGAGTACCATTAATTATAGGTACAAATTAGGCACAAAATTAGGCAAATTAGGCACAAAAGTGGCTTAACATAAGCTATTAAAATACAGTTTGAGAAATCATGGACTCACTCAGCAAGGTCATTCATAGTTTTTCAGTGGGAACAAAGATGAGAACAAACCGAACAACAAGCTGGACTTTCCTCTTTCAAAAGAAAACACAAGACAGAAACATGATTGAAAGAAATTAGCATTCTGCAATGAGAAGAAATCATATAATTAATTAAGAGCTCTTTTAATCCAATTAAGAGCCCTTGTATCTAAATTAATCATAATTTACTTCCCAAGAAAAGCACTTCAATCAAGAGACTGAAAGGATTATGGGGATAGACTATATCTTCGAAAATTCTTCCAAGGGCAAAAAAGTTACAGAGGCTCACTTTCAATAATAACTGTAAAATATTGGGTGGAAGATGTAGAGACTGCCCGAAAGTCACAGCTGTGGGGTAGGGGGCTGGGTGAGTCAGGCCTGGGAGGTTGCTAGATTGGTGGTGCTGGTGCATTCTGCATCCTATCCCACTTCTCAAGCCTGATCCACCCACATGGGACAGTGTGGACTTGTGCCAGCAATTGCGTTTACATGGATCTGAGTTGTCCCATGTTAGCTGCTAGGGTTAAGAAAGGGTGTCTAACCCTGAGTATCTCCAATCCCAAGGAGACCTGCTGCCTTCTTCCAACCTCTTCATGCTCCCCAAGCTGGACCAGTGCAACTCATCCAGCCTGGTCTGAGTCTGACACATCGAGGCCAGCACAACTCCCTGTGCTGGCGTCCCCTTACTCTCTGGATGACACAAACACGCTTTACAACATTTGCTGATGTAAGGAACTTGCAGTGACCCAAGGGCAACTCTTGATTGCACCCTTAAATGAGCAGAAGTGCTGGAACTAGACCTCAATTATTTGCATACAAAACATGTATTCTGCCAGTGAGCCAGGGGCCCGTCCTTCTTGCACCATGTCCCCATTTCCATCCTAACTAGTTATTTGAAGTTAAGGGGGGGACTTCCCCACCTCAATGCAATGTTCTGGTTCCCCTAAATAAAATATTTGTATCTTTCAGTAGTGTCTGGGATTAGTACAATAGTTATGTTATGAACCTATTGATATTTGCAGAATAATGTTAATTTTATTTATTATGTATTGATTGCATTATCAGTGCAAAGAGCTTTAGAACTGTTTTCTGGACCACAACAGCATTATTCTATTAACTTTTAACAAAAGTTCTTTTAACTTCTAAGAAGACAGTCCAAAAGGATTAAAGCCGCTAGCAAGGATCTGGCCTAATTTCTTTGCATATGATAAAATTTGTGTAACTACAGTGGGGCCTCCATATCTGTGAGCTTTTCACCTGCAGATTTGAATATCTGCAAATGCCATGCTTGTTGCTGGAGGAGACCAGAAGTCCTTTATTGATTGATTGATTGACTGATTGATTGATTGATTGATTGATTGATTTGCATTTGCATTTGCATTTGTACTCTGTACCCTACTCTGAGAGTACTCAAGGTGATTCCACTATCCACAAAATTTAGTACCCATAGAGGATCCTGGAATGAATGTCCAGTGGATAACAAGAGCCCACTGTACATAAAAAATTATACTGAATAACTTTTACATATAATAAACCATCTGTATATACAACTGTATATACAAGCAATCTATATATATAAGGAGCTCCCATCCTTATCTTTGTATCTTTCAGCAGCTCCTACCAACCTAGCAGTTTGAAAGCATGCAAATGCAAGTAGATAAATAGGGACCACTTCACTGGGAAGGTAACAGTGTTCTGTGTGCATGTGGGTTACACTGGCTCTTTGGTTGTAACAGGGATGGGCACCGTACCCTACAGTTGGTCAGTTATATATATTTTTTGAATTCAGATACAAACAATCAAATTAAATGAGCCTTCTTTAGTTCTTCTTAATCTAATATTGCTCAGCAAAGTAAAAACCCTTGTTCTTTGCTTCCAAATTTTCTGCCTGGGAACGTAACCTGACAGGTCTGATTTGCCAGGAGACTTAATTAGGAGATTTGCTGGTGTGGTAACAAAGACCGCAATCCAGAGAGAACCATGTTCCACTGAGAATGTGAATGCATTTATTTATTAGATAAATAATATCTCACACCAGTTTTTTTTTTAAAAAAAATCTAAACCTGCAATACAACAAAACATACCCATCATCTGAACTGCAAAAATGCATAGGAAAATGGACGGGAGAATTTGCAGTGCAGATACAGCTCTCATTGAATGATTCCTTTTGGAATGTGTGAATTTGGTTCTGTCTCTTTCCTTTCATTGTATAGGGATGGAACCCATAACTTCAGCTCTAATAAAACCAGCTGACTAGAGGCCCAATCTTAAATTGCAAGGGTTTGGCAAGGAGATGTTAGCCCCCTTGCTTCATAGGGACCACTCACAAGCCTGTGATCAGCTAATTTACCCCAGTCAGGCAACAGGTGAGGGTGATGTGTGGGAGCAGGCAGGTGGTGGGGGAGAGAAGTGAGAATAAGAGCACAATCCTAACCATGTCTACTCAAAAGTAAGTCCCATTGTGTTCGATGGGACTTACTCCCAAGAAAGTGTCTTTAGGATTGCAGCCTTAGCCCTTTTAGGACCAAAAGGAATACTAGAAGTGCACCACAGTGCTTGGGAAACATTACTGCACTAACTTACATTCCAGCATACACAGTGAGCCCATATCCAAGTCTAGATAATGTAGATTCTTTCTTTCATTGGCACGTGGCATGAGACACTGAAGACTGACATGAGAATTAAAAATGAAAGTAGGAGGCTAATCTTCTTTTTCTTCTTCTTTTTTCCCCAATAATGCACTGTCACTTCGTTATTCAAACCACCTAATTCTCAAAGAATCCACCACACACAAGTCATCATACATTTGAATCCTGAAACAATATGAATGTATCTGGATTTATGTTCCTTTGCTTGAAGGAAGGAAAAAAAAAGGCTGGGATGTATTTAAGCTGGAAGTGAATAACAAGTAGAAGATTTTGAGAGTGACAATGCTATGAATATTTAAGTTCTATTTGAACATAAGTGCTTTTGGCTGCCCATCTTTTGTTTTGCTATCTTACTGTGCAAGATGAACTGGTACCAATTTGTCTTTATTAACTTTGGAATAGGTTGGCTTGTTTTTCATTTGCTTATGATCAGATGGTTGCCTGTGGAATGGAGCATCCCTGGCTTGGACTGGGGTTGTTTAATTCCCTTCCCTATAAGAATATGAACCATTCTGGTGATCAGTTCAACCCTAAGAATTAAGCCAGATGCATTGTCAGGGCCAATGTACAGAACTGGCATTCTTGCCTTGCAGTGGTGTGAATTAAGGTAATGAGGGACAGTCCTCAGGACTACCACCTCCGTGGACAGAGCTTCTAGTCAGAAATAATTGAGCCACTTGCCTGGGTCTTCTCCCATATATTGCTTCCTCAAACCTTGAGACCAGAGAATGAGGACACTGTCTTCTACTAAATCCAGAACAAAGCTTTGTCCTCCATGGCAGCTGTTGAGATTCATTCATTCATTCAGTATGCAATCCTAACCAATTTAGGTCAGCACAACTCATCCATCTCCCAGTTTCTGTGGTGGTATGGAGGGGCCAGCGCATATCTATACACTGGACTAACTCCCACAAGACCTGTGCCAGGATTTGTGCCAGCCTAACTGAGAATAGAATTACAGCTTCATTCATTCATTCATTCATTCATTCATTCATTCATTCAAAATGGGCATTCTTCCTGCTAGGTATGCAAGCCAATCAATCAGTGATCTTGTGGAAAGTAGATGACATTGCACCACATAGGCAATTAGATTTGGCTAATTTATAATGTTACTAGCGAAAAGTGTACCTGCGCTGCGGGAGTAACATTTCCCCATATGCCATCCCCTCATGGCACATCAACACCCCATGTGCAACCTCCCTCATGCGCAACCTCCCCACATGCGCAACCTCCCCCAATCCCCAGGCTGCATGTTGGTCAGTCTTCCATGTTAAGTATAGGACAAAATCACGTTGCCCCCTTTTCAGCCCCTTAAGGGTAAAATATCTCCACATGGGTTCTTGGTGGGTGTTCAGGTGACAGAAGGATCCCTCCCAGAATTCCATGCTTCTAGGCCCAGCAGTTGGGGCGGAATGTTGAGGAGTCATCAATTCTCCAATGCAAAGTATAGGGAGGAAAACGCGTTGCGCCCCTTTTCACCCCCTTCCCGTTGGAATTTCCGAAAACCGGTTCTTAGTGCACCCCTCAGTCATGGAAGGAACGCCCTCCCCAAATTTCACGCTTCTAGGCCCACCGGTTTTGGCAGGGTGGTGATGAGTGAGTGAGTGAGTGAGTTTTCTCTTATATATATATAGATAAAGCCAAAATGAGAGCGAGGGAACAATCTCCTGCCCTTATTCTGAATTAACAGACATCGGCTGCAATCTTAACCATGCTTTCCTGGGAGTAAGTACTATTGAACACAGTGGGACTGACTTCTGAGTAATCATACTTAGGATTGCACTGATCATGTTCAATTTTTTTTGCAGGGGAGGCTCCTCACCTGTTGTTAAAATTTGTGGCACTTTTATTGGAGGTTATTTTTAAATGCAGCCCCCCTCCCCATTTTGACTAGCCCTACAATCCAGAGTAACTACTTGAGCACGTAAGAGACTTTACGTGTACCCGTAGTTACTGCACCACCTAGTGAAAACCTATGGGAAATTCATTTTGCAATCCAGAGCAAATTGTTCTTACACCGGAGCAAGGACTCCCCGTAGTTACTCAGGATTGCGCCCTTAGTCCCCATAAATAAACCATCTGACGTGGCAGAGAAAGCATTTCTTTCGATTACCTACACCATTGTGTTATGAAACCCCACCATCTAGCAGTTTAACGCGGTAAGGTTTTAAAATATTAATAGTAATTCTTTGAATACAGTCAGGAAATGAGGTGCCCCTGACATGGCAAACGCTAAAGATGATCCTTACAATTTATGAAAAATAAATCCATAAATAAATTATTTAAATTGGGTCCGCTCAATGAATAATTCAAGGTGGAATGGCATACTTTGGCATTTGTATGACAGCTATTTTAAAGGCGAAAATAAAAATTGGTCACTGCGTATAGATCTTTGTAGACACATTAAGAGCCAAATTGGCAGCTCATGTTTTTGATTTGCACATTCCCCTTTGCGCAGGTGGGCATTTCCAGTTGTAAAAGAGCTGCTGAAGAAATTTGAGACAGATGCAATTACAAGGACATGTACAGAGTTCAGCACAAAGGGGTCACTGCTCTCCTAGCCCCTACTAGCACTCTGCAATTTTGTATCCCAGCACATCATCTTTTTTAAAAAAAAATTAGACTTTTCCCCAGTATCCCCCTATAAGTAAATAGGAAAAGAATAGAGATCCTAAGGAAGGCTTGCTTGTTCTGGAGATATATCTATTACCTTCCAGTTCCATTACCAATATATAAGAATCCCCATGTATCCACAGGGGTTAAGTTCTGGGATGAAACTGGGGAACCCTATATTAAAAGTGGCTTTCTTGCATCCATTATCTTGTTTTTCTTTATTACTGGTTGAATCATGGATGTTTCATACTTAACAGAAGAACATTCTTGCTTAGCTTAAGAACATGATATGCAGATAACAAGCCTGCATGCGACAAAAATGAGACTATAGGAAGGAAGATTCCTGGTTCCTATTCTCTTTCCAGCTGTCTCTCTACAGCAGTGGTATTCAAGCATTTCAGCCGGGGACCTTGTTCTGTGAATGACAATCTGTCCAGGACCACTGGACATGGCTGGAAGTTACATAAAAGCAGTGGTGGGCCCGGCCTGGCCCAATAACCGGTTCCCCGGAAGTGGGCGGGGCCAGGCCAGGTCAGGGGGCAGGGCCGGGGAGAATTTAAAGGGGAATTTTAAAAAAATCTAAAAATTTTAATTTTTTTTTAAATCTAAGTTTTTGTTAGTGCCCCCCAGCAACCCTAACCACACTTTCCTGGGAGTAAGCCCCATTGACTATTATGGTGCTTAATTATGAGTAGACATACATAGGATTGGGCTCTCAGGCTGCAGTCCTAGCCACATGTTCCTGGAAGTAAGCCCCATTGACTATCATGGTGCTTACTTATGAGTAGACATGCAGAGGATGGGCTGTCAGACAGCAGTCCTAGCCACACTTTCCTGGGAGTAAGCCCCATTGACGGTCATGGTGCTTACTTCTGAGTAGACATGCACAGGATTGGGCTCTCGGGCTGCAGTCCTAGCCACACGTTCCTGGAAGTAAGCCCCATTGACTATCATGGTGCTTACTTATGAGTAGACATGCAGAGGATGGGCTGTGAGGCTGCAGTCCCAGCCACACTGTCCTGGGAGTAAGCCCCATTGACTATCATGGTGCTTACTTCTGAGTAGACCTGCATAGGATGCTCTGAGGCTGCAGTCCTCTCCACACTATCCTGGGAGTAAGCCCCATTGACTATCATGCTGCTTACTTCTGTGTAGACCTGCATAGGATGCTCTGAGACTGCAGTCCTCTCCACACTGTCCATTGTAGGTGGAACAGCAGGGGCAGCCAGCCGGGCATTTTTAAATTTCCTGCAGCAGCCCGGCAAGGCACCCCCCAAGCCCCAGCAGATGGGGAAAGGATGCTCCTGTGCTGGGGCTTGTGGGGGCACCTCGCCGGGCTTCCGCGGGAAATTTAAAAGTGCCCGGCCAGCTGCCCCTGCTGCTCCAGCGACCAAATGAACAGGTCCACCTGGTTATTGCACCCCCCCCCCCCCCCGCTACCAGATTGCCAGTGGTGGAGAAATCACAAGATTCGGTTCTCAGGAACCGCCGCAATCCGGTCTGGGCCCACCTAAGCATAAAAGGTGCCCAGTGCCAGATTCCAAGATGGCTGCACCCAGCTTTTCATGACCCCCTCAAAATGAACTCAAGGGGGTCCTGACCTCCACTTTGAATACCACTGCTCTAGAGTGAAGACTACCTACTTGCATGTCACATTCTTCAGTTAATGAGCAAAAATGTTCCTCAATTAAACATGCAACACTCATGCTTCAACTGGTATTCCAGAAAAACAAAGGAAATGGGCAGAGGGAATGTGTCGAGAGCTGCAGATAACCATATCCACCAATACTGGATCCATGGATGGATTGGGAGGGAGTGCCTCTACTTCCAATAATGTCATCAGAATTGCAAACAGTTCAAATGGGAAAATGGGAGGAAGAGCTTGGTTTGCCAAGTCAAATTTCAAATTTAATTGGGAAAGCAATGCCCAACTCTATTTCCCTTCCCCTCTCAGTTTCCGATTCTTTTCTTCTGGCAACAGTGGAGTCATGATAGACATCTCACCCATGATGCTTCACAAATACTCCTTTTTAATTATGTGTCTATTTATAATAGGCACAATTCTATCTCTCCTTCCCCTTATAAAGGGAGTTGTCTAAGATGACACAAAATTTGAACAGTAAAACCACATTTACACCCAGAAAATGGTGATAATGGTGGTAGTACTTTGATTCTTTGGGTATTGTTGAGTAGATCTCATCATGATGGTAAAACAGGGGCAGCTACAACATATTTAGTGAGGTTTAACACAGGACATCTCAGATGCTAAGGCAGGGAAAACCATGATGATTCCTTAAAACATTGATTTCTGATATGCCACTCCTGCAGCAAAAGGTCACCAGAAAGATTCCAAGCTATCTCAACAGTGTATGAATGACTGCATTGTGTTTCTTTTCCATGCACATCTGGTAGTTGACACCTACAAGGCAACAACACCACAATATCTTGCTTTCAGGATTACTTTTCCAGAGAATTGGTAAAAGCTGGTAGGGGAAGGAGCTGCCTTGTGGATCTCTTCTACATTAGCTGTGCTTTATATTTTGTATATGTTCTGATGGCAACAGCTGAAGAACAGTGGTAAAGATCACTTTGGCAGTGTAGTAAGTAGCTGTTGGAGCACTGTGGGAAGGGTGGGGCATTCCCATTCATATCCATGGAGCACAAGCCACCAACTGAGAAAGGTAAGATGGTGGGGGATACCAAGGGAGATGGAGAGGGCAGAATAGGGACAGAGGCAGCAAAACTGGGTGAGGAGGTGGAAGAAATGGGAACTGAGAAACCTATGGGACCACCACTCTGCTGCATACACCACGTGCTTTTTCAGCGCAAATGTACCAGCAAGGAGAAGAAGAATAGGATTGGGCTCTAAGTAATGTGGCAAATCTTTCCCAAGGCATTAAAAAGATTTTCAAATGTTTGCATACGGGCACAGATCTGTCTAGATTTTCCAATCAATGTATGTTTTAAGAAAGTAAGCTGAATAAACTGGCACACAGCTTAGTCTTAATCCCAGTTTGACTGTTAAATAAATGTATTTTCTTATTAGATCAGTGCTCGCAATACCTGATTCCTGCCATGCTTTGAAGTTTCATTTGCTGATCTTTTCATGCCATTAATTTGCATTGTGTAACAATAAAACAAATCAATGTTGTTTTCTCTCCCAAAGATTGCAATATTCTCTCTTAGTTTTAGCCACTTTATTATGAATACAATTTACTAGGCTTTCCCAGGTCATCAGTTAACAGTGAGTGTTGCTGCGCTCTTATATTCAAGAATATGCCATAATTTATGTTCCAGACCTTAGCAGACAAGCCACAAACTGTGCGGAACAAAATGCAGAACAATTTGCTAAGGGACTTCTGTCAGCATTTTTCTGATTATCATTGTAATCTTGCTATGGAGAGCTGTTGTTAACCTTGTTAATGTTGCTTGCGCTAAGACAGTCCACTTCTATATTAATAATATCCATTTTCATCACATGATTCCATAGGAGGGGAAAACACCATAAAACAAAGTTCCTAGAATTTATGACCTTTGCATAGATCGTTTATAAAATATACTATAAAATGTCTTTGTGTATATTGATCATTTGTGCAATTGTGGCACATTTTTGCTTGCTGTTATACACCTATCTGCAGAAAAAGTTTATTCTATCCAGATTTCCTTTGAAAGGGCTTTTCAGATGCCTCTTCAAAACCAAAGGCAAACTATTCATACCACAGCATTGTATAGTCAGAGCAACCAGACAGAATGAAGGACACCATTCCTATAGTTATTGTATTAAAGAGAGAATTTTGGCAGGAGCAGCTCAACGAAGAAGTGTTTAAAAAGCTGGAGCTGCCAAACTGGAGCCGCCAAACTGGAGCCACAAGGGTTCAAGATCCTGAAAGCTGAAAGGAGAATAAATTAGGTGATGCAAAGTCCTTCCCCCAAAATCCTACTGAGGTTTTCAGGGGATGGGCTGTTTGTGCCATGTTGGAACCTGGCAGTACCCCATTGATACCCCTAATGGACCTAGTGGGCCTCTGTTGCCCCAAGCCCAACAATATGCAAAAATTTTCCTTTTTGGTCTCCAGACCTAAATATGATGCATTCCCTCTCATGGGGTCTGGTGAAATGTTTTATTTGTAGACAGCTTTGAGTGCCCTTAACAAGGTAGAAATATGGTGTATAAATTCTATGAATGAATGAATTAGAAACAATATGAAATATGCAAATAGCAAATCATCTTTTGCTCCAGTCTCCCTATCCTCAGGCAGCCAACCCGGATTGTCAGTACAAGCTTCTCAAGGCAAAATTCAATGCTGTGAAGGTCTGTACTATGGAAGACTTTGTGCATTAATAACCTTTGACTGCAGAACATCTACTGTACTAAGAGTGCAATTATTAAATGATGGATTTTTCTAGGAAACTACTAAAGGAAAAAAACTGAAGAGTGACCCCAAGGGAAAAGATGAGACAAAGAGGTACAGCATCTGTCATTTAGCTAACAACTCAATTCTTGCATTAATAGAGATGGACAGGAACCTTTCCACCTCTGAATTATTAAAGGAAAAACCCAACACACACATCATTGCTTCTGCAGTGGAACAAATGTGGAATCAGATTGTTTTTCAGGAACTGAACGATTGCCCCATTTTTTGTTCACTTGGTCAGAGAAAAATCATCTCCAAGTTACTGCTTCCTAGAAAGCATCACCTACAAAAAACTATTTTGTTTTCATCAAATTTATGTATATATTGACATATACAATATTTAATCTAATATGGAATCGAAGCTAATGTGTGTACCTATTTTAAAAGGCTTGGGATTAAAAAAGTTTACTCATGCTTGTAATGCGCAGCTGTAAAGCAAGTACAAAATTTAACGTAGTGAGTATGTTACAATAATAAAATAACAACTGATTTATGTTATGAATTTTACTTAATTGCACTAGTTTATATAACAATGGGTTTATGTTACATTTTAATCACAATACTACTGTTAAAATAAATACTAGCCTATACTTATAATAAAAAATACCTGCATTTACTCGAATCTAATGTGCCACCGAATCAAATGAGCATCTCAATTTTGGAGACTGAATGTGGCTGAAAAAGGTGAGCATTATATTCAAGTAAATAGGGTGGTTGAGTTGCATTAGAGGTGGCAGTAAATATGTGTCCTGATTTGGGGGGGATTGTTTTATTAGTCAAAAGCATTCAGAGGGATGTGAAACAAGACAAAATTGACTTTCTATGGAAAATTATGGAAATTTCATGAAAAATTAGTGGAGGAAAACACAATCAGGATCAAAGCCACAATAAGGACAACATACTAAAATCTCTCTAACTACCAATTTGGTTTCATCGTTTTTCACGATCTCACAACATAAACAAGGAGCCTACTGAGTCATGTTACATTTTCACAGGTATGCAGGAATGTGCCAATCCACTGCGGGGTGACTCTAGTCAAGTTCTGATCCTTGTCCCCTTTGACTCGACTTATGCATGACTTGAGCACCCTTTGGGACTCAAGCAGAGCCTTTTTGGGTCTCCACATGTCTTGAGTCAGCGTCTTTTTGAGAAGTGAGCCACGTGTGCCTCCACAGTAAAAAACAGAGCTGCTGACAGTGTGTGTATTGGAGTTCTCATTTAAAATTCCCTTGATGTCTCCATCCCAATTGAAAACAAAAACTCTGCTGTTCTTTGAAACCCACCCACTCCCATTCATATCATGACTCCTGATTCCACCGTCTGAAGGAGTGCTTGGCAAGGCAGGAGGACTTGGACAGGAGGAGTGGACAGACATTGCCAAGTCTCCTTTTACTCCTGAGAAGAACTACCAAAGCCCCCAGGTTAACAGTTTCAAAACACAAGCATATCCAGTTCACACAAGTCTGGGAAATATGGGTTTAGTGATTTGAGTCTGAGTCTTATGAGTCCCTGCAAGCTGTTTATAACATGGACCTTGGGATGTTATTTGAAGATCCTTGCAAATTTGTCTCTGATGACTGAAATTGCTAAAAATAATAGAAAAATAAATACAACGTTCACTCAAAAAACACAATCATGCAATTTCAAAATGCCCAGAACTGAAATAGCACAAAGTGTATATTGATATAGGTACATCAGATATGTATGTGTATTTGTGTATTGATGATCTCTACAATCCAGAGTAACTACAGGAAGACGTAAGAGGCACTTACTTTGGATTGCTCTAAGGATTGCTCTGGCACTTACTCTGCATTTCCCCTAGGTTTCCCATAGGTGACACCGTAATTACATCAGTGTAAAAGGTCCCATAGTTACTCTGACTTGTAGCCAATGTCTTGTCATGATCTCCTTAACTTTGCATTTCTTATAGACATTGTGTGATTTGTCAAACCACTCTTTCTCCACATGGAAATGATGAGCTCATTTGTAGTCTGCAGGGGTTTCAATTCCAACAGCGACCAAGTCAACTGAGATGTTAAAAGAACAGGCAGAATGGCATATTTACATGGTAGTTTAATCAACAAAATACAACCATTTTAAAGTTGAAAATGGGGGCTAATTAGTAGAATTAACACTCAGCACAAGCAATGCTGAGACTGTTTCATAAGGAGTGCTGACTGACTTGATTAGAGAAATCAGTCAATCATAATAGCTATTTCCAAAACCTATTGTTTATCTATCTATCTATCTATCTATCTATCTATCTATCTATCTATCTATCTATCTATCTATCTATCTATCTATCTATCTATCTATCTGTCCTGATACCATCCAACAGTGATGCAGAAGGTCCATGCTGTATCAAGTGTTGTACCTGACCAAAAAAGAGGTCTCTTTAGGGGAAGGGGCATGCAGCCTACCCTTCTCAGTTAGGCTAGTAAACAGTATAGTATAGAATATAGTAAACAGTAAACTGTTCTACTTGGTGCAGAACTAAACAGCCCTTTGAAAGATGTAGGGCTTTCAGGCTCAGGATAGGGGTTAGGATGTGACAGAGGCCAGTTCCAGTGTTTCAGCCCCTCTCCCAGCCCTGATCCATCCCAGTGCCACCCTCCTCCTGTCTAGAAACATCCCACTTTGAAAATACCTGGCAGGCCTCTGTCTATTCTCAAGCCAGGTGTATATTTATTGGTACATCTAACAATATTCCTGCACCATTTTCAAGCAAAATCTTAGTTTTGTATATTATAGTCACAGAGCTGAGTGCAGAAAACAAGGCAACTAGTTCTCCAACCAGCCCAAGGGCAGAGCCATTTACTCACCAGCAGAAGATCATTCTCTCTGCAATCCATCAGCAGATGTTCTTCCATTTTTCATAGGCACAGTTCTCTCCACTTGACTCCCAATTGGAAAGTTTTGCCTGTTTTAAAAAATTCATTTTGAGCTATTTAAAAGGAATACAAAAACACCAATGGCAATAGGCCACCGGGGACATTGGTTGCTTTCAGACTCTGTACCAGCTTCAAAGTGAAAAAGTGCTAAGTTCAAAAGAAAACTGCCTTTGTGTATCAAATTTGACGGAACACAAAATCAAAGTAGATTTAGCAGAATAACACTCATAAAAGGCAAAAGATTTAAAAGAAATTCTGTCTTTCATGCTTAGTACAGAGAAGAAGAACTTTTAAGGTCACATTTTCTGTCCCTGTATATTTACAACTTACATGTTTTTTGGTGATATTTATTAAAATAGCAATATATTCCACCAAGGCCCACCAAGATGGCTGAGGTTGCAATTCTGACCTTCAGATGCGCTGGTGCACATCCCTTGCCATAAAGTACTTTACGGGGGTGGGGCGGAAGGGTGATTCATATTCAAGTTACCCCTTAGGGGCTGCTGCAGTGTTACATGGGGTAATGGGAATAACTTCCTCATGCTCTGGACTGTGCTGCTGGCAGCCCCGATCCTACTATGAATATGCAACAGGCCAGTCAGCCTCTCCGTTGCAGTAGTGGTCAGAAAATATGTTTGCAGAGAAACATATAAACATACAGTATTTCAACATATCTGTTGCAATGACCTAAACCTCCCCAGAAGTGGTGCAGAAGTGTCTTACAGCACTTTTGTGACTCACCCAGGTCAGTGTGGGACCTGTTTTGGGGCTCATGTTGGCCTAACTGGGGCTTAGGATTTCAGCCTAGATGTCTCAATCCCTATACTATTTTCTCCTACATGTGTGAAGCAGCGATGCCCCCATACCATAGAGAAACATTAGCATGAACTAAACTGGGGTGTCAAACATTAATTCTGCGCCCAGAAGCAATTTATTGACCCCCATGGGTATGTCCCAGCTTGATAATTGGACTCTCTCATTTCTTGAAAACTGGAACAAGATTTTCACATTTTCTCTTATTTACAGCCAATGGGTTCTGATGTGAGAACAAAGTACTTATTTTTGGCCATCATCTGCTTTATGATGTTACTTTATGCTTAATGCTGTCACTTCCAGCCCTCAGCAGGTACCATGAATGCTAATTTCAGCCCTCTGTATGAAACTTTGACATCACTGAACTATATGGTGCAAGGGACAATATGTAGGAATTGCACCATTTTCACTATCGCAGCATTTAATTAGGAGTGAAGGTGCTTGAACTTTTGCCCCACTATGGTCCTGATCTGGATTGAGCCCCCTGCTTCCTGGCTCTCCCAAAAGGAAATCTTCCATTGGCATGAACAGGGACTTCTCTTCATTTTCAAACATCAGCCATGGAATGGGGGAAAGATTCAGATCTGGTCTGTGAAATGGAGAAAGGTTGAAATTCCCGAGGCAGTCCAAGTTTATATCCATCCTCTCTACAGCAGCAGATTTCGAGAGGTCTACTCAAGTCACACATGCTTCTGGCAAGCTATATGAAACCTTATACCCAGGTGCTCACCTTTGCACACCTTCCTTTTCATGTGCACAGCAATGATCTCCTTAGAGAAGCATGGGGGATCCCACATGGGCCATGTGCACTGGCCATCTGGACAGGAGTATGAACTAGAGCAGGTGTTCCCACCTTCAGAACCATGAGAGGTACATGCTTTTTTAAAGAGCAAGCCTGCAAAGAAATTAACAATTTCAATCAAATTGATTGGATGCTAATCAGTTACAAGCGCCAAGTCTTATTCAATCAGGTAACAGCTTCCTAATCACTGGCAATGCACCATAACCAGCCTTCACGTAACTTTTTTTCCCCAGACATTGAATTAATTATTCAAATGCAAGCAATTAAAGCATACCAGTTGCAGGCGCGATTCATTTGAAAAACAAAATAATTATGCAAGCTTGCCACAGGTCTATAGATCTATAAATAGGAGCCAGGATATGTTCTGCATAGTGAATAAAACACATCTTAATTGCTTGGTGACATTACCCAGGTAGGCATAATGTTCTGCATTCAAAGAACGGCTCCTAAAAACACTTATGGGAACCTCGTTTTTATGGCTAGAAGAGCTAACCTCACTGTGCAAATTTTTCCATGTTCACTGAAGTTCTTGAAACATCTAAATGGAGCCTCAGGAAAAAAGCATGACTCCCAGTTGCCTTTGATAGCAGTTCCTGCTGCTGCCACCACATCTTTGCAAAGAAAAATTAAAACTTTGAGACAGATCTCTCGGAAATTTTTTTTTCAGATGGTGATAATTAAAAGACAATTAAACAAAGAGTGCTTCCAGTTTGTTGTTGAAGAGGCTGTTCATCAGCAACATGTTCAATGCCAGTTCATGCTTCAAAGGTGTGGCAACCTCTGAAAGTTTAAATCTTCCACCCAAAATAATGAATCCACTGAGCTGATTATGTGCATCTTTTTTCCCTGCATGGTACAGCAATTCCCTGCATGGTACAGCAATTCACACTGGCATCTCAGAAAGACTGGAACAAGGAGGGCTTCCCTGGGTTCTTTAATGCCTTATAAGAATTTTGAAAAATCATTTTCACAGAGAAACCGAAAGTTACTTTTTTGTGTGTTGGGCTCAGTTGAGTCTGGCAAAGACCATGGACAGATGTTCCAGAGGTCATGGTGCTGGCAGGGGGCACAGGTCCTATCCACAAATAAATGAAACTGTAGATAGAATGCCCCCTCTTTAAACTGAAATAAAACTGAGAATGGTTTTCAGTGTAGAAACCAGTGTATGCTCCATGCAGTGGTGGTCTTCAAGGGGTTCTCACAGGTTCTATAGAACACTTTGCTAATGAGTGCCTGATTCTGAGAACCAGTTACTAATGGGACATAGAACCTGTTGTTAATTTAGGTCAGCGTTTCTCAAAGTGGGGGTCGGGACCCCTTTGGGGGTTGCCTAGAGCTTTCCTGGGGGTTGCCGAAAGACCCCTGGTGCAGGGGACCAGGTCAGGCTTGCCAGACCTCCGGTTGCAGCTGTGTGAGCACTGGGGCTGACTGATAGCTTCAGGGCCCAATCCTATGCATGCCTACTCTGAAATAAATCCCATTATGGTCAGGGGGGCCTTTACTATCTGTAATGTGGATAGGATTACAGCCTCAGGGCCCAATCCTATGCATGCCTAGTCTGAAATAAATCCCATTATAGTCAGGGGGGCCTTTACTCCCATGTAAATGTGGATAGGATTGCAGCCTGAGAGTGCAATCCTATGCATGCCTACTCTGAAATAAATCCCATTGTGTTCAATGTGAGCATAGAACACACATTTCATTTGTAACAATGAAAATACATCCTGCATATCGGATATTTACATTACGATTCATAACAGTAGCAAAATTACAGTTATAAAGTAGCAACGAAAATAATTTTATGGTTGGGGGTTACCAGAACAGGAGGAACTTATAAAGGGGTCACGGCGTTAGGAAGACTGAGAACCATTGATTTAGGTTATTAGGACATAGGACCTGTTGTTAATTTATTTGAATCCCACCACTGCCTCCATGGAGATAAATACTTTCTACAGAAAATTAAATTATGTAACAGTTCCTTGATTATGAAAATAAAAACAAGGAGAGCTTTCTTTTACATTCCCCACCCTCTTATGATAGTGCAGAGGCAAAATGGCATTTGTGAATAGCTACTGCAGATTTTGGTCCTTCCCTTGAAGCTTGTCATTGACACGAGATATTACATTTTCTTCCTAAACTGGAGAGGAAAAATAGTCTATAGACATTTGGATTCCTTCCTATACATCACTTGTCATTGCACATTATCTCCCAGTAACAGCTGGTGACAGAGACATTGTGCCGCTAGGAAAGTTCTTTTTCCCCTTCTTTCATCTGTTTCAGTTCATTTACCTCCAAGATAAAAGACTGTTTTGGTTGGTCTGTTTGTAACATCTTCTCCAGATCATAATTTTAATCCATTCGTCTGGGGATATAGATCACATCTTCCCTCCCCCAGCTCTTTTAAAACATTTCCTTTAAAATCAGCTAAAAATGATGGATCCTGCTTGCAGTATAGTCCATCGTCCTTGCTTGCCATAGAATGATTTCCAGTATAACTTAACTATACAGTATATGCACAATGTTGAGAAGTACTGTTATCCTTTGGTGGACCCTCTGGGTAGATTTTTTTTTAAGGGATTTGCCTCTCAGGTTATATAATTTCTCAGCCATGCCTTTTGCTAAATCTCACTGCATACCTATACAGCAAACAGACCTAAACAGACCTCAGTCCCCTAAGAACATTTGAATACATTATCTTAATAGCATCCTTTGATATTGTCATAAAAAGCACCCATTAAATATTTATGGTAAACTAGTGAAATGTACCCGCATTGCAGGAGTAAAATTCCCCCAACACCTCCCATTGCATATCAACACCTCTATGATCATCACCTGTTCCATGCACATCAACCCCCATATGCATCATCCCCTTAATGCATTATCTTCCCATGCACATCAACCCTGCAGGTGCAACTTCTGGCATGCGCAACATCCCTCCATGCACAACATTCCCCATGCACAACATCCCCATGCACATCAACCCCCATGTGCAAGATCACTGTATGCACACCATCTGCCTCCCATGTGTACCATCTGCCTGCATGAGCACCATCCAACCCCATGCGCACCATCCACCCATGTGCACCATTTGCCCCCATATGCAACATCTGGCCCCTCATGTGCAAAATTCCACCTCGGCACAATCCCCCCAGTGAACCCTTCCTTCCAGTGCATCAGACACTGGGCACCAAATCGGCTGGATGTTGATCAGTCTTCAATGTTAAGTATAGGACAAAAACACATTGCACCCCTTTTTGGCCCCTTAAGGGTTAAATTACTTCACCTCCATTCCTGGTGGGTGTTCATGTCACAGAAGGAACACCCTCTGCAAATTTCATGCTTCTAGGTCCAGGGATTGGGGCAAAGCATCCCTCAGTCAGGGATTCTTCAATGTAAAGTTTAGGGAGGAAAACATGTTGCACCCCATTTCACCCCCTTCTGGTTGGAATTTCTGAAAACCAGTTCTTAGTGGGTTCCTCCATCATAGAAGGAACCCCCCCCCCAAATTTCACGCTTCTAGGCCTGTTGGTTTTGGCTGGGCATTGATGAGTGAGCGAGTGAGTCAGTAAGTCAATCAGTGACTGAGTGAATCAGTCAGTGACTCTTCAGTTTTAGATAGATAGATAGATAGATAGATAGATAGATAGATAGATAGATAGATAGATAGATAGATTTCAGACTACCTGCCTTTTCTGAGTGTGATGTAGGACGGTACTTTTTACTTTTGTGGGGTTGTTCTGATTTTTGGCTTCAGTCCCAAATCCAGTTAGAAGTACTGTATAGAAGTACTTCAGAATGAATGGTGAAATTGTCACTTTGTAATTGCAGTGATTTGTGTGCAGGACAATAGCTGCTATTTTCTGTGGGTTGTGGATTGCTCCAATTTGCTAGCACCTGTGTAGTCACCAACCCCTTTCTCCAATCCCTGCAGCAGATCGTGTTGTATTTTTATTGAATTAGCTGAAGAACGGATATATGGCCAGTTTTAAAGACTTTTTAAAGAAAAAAAGTAGTGCCACTGAAAAAGAAGAATAATTACTGCATCTGCATTTGACTTGGTAGTATGTATACTATATGTACAAGACCAGCTATGAAATCAAAGTCAAATCAGGCTCATATCACTGTTAAAGGAACCAACCATTGTGAAAACGTTACATTTGTCAGTCTAACATCTGCACCGAATGGATGTATGTAGTGTTACTGAAAACATATTTTTACATTACCAGGATCACAATAATTTTCAAATGGCATAGCATGCACAGGACAACAGTTCAGTGCAACCTGGGAATTATTTCCCTTCCTTATTAGAAAATTTCATAACTTCAGGAACATGAGAGTTTGTGATCTTGCCCCTTACACATAGCCCTTCTAGTATTGTAAATTGAAGCTATTCCCTATAGGAATTTTAGTTTGTATGAAATCTTATAGAAATAGAACAACAGTACAACATCCAATAATTTTTGTGTAATATCAGAGAAAATTACATTATAGCGCTGGCAAAGAAAATATGTGATGGCATATTGTGTACAGTATTATAAAGAGGATGTTGATAAGACAGAACAATAATGAGTTATATGGGAAAGATGGACATGGGGTTAAGTGCTTTTTAAATTATTTTTAAGGAATAATTTTATTCCTTATTATTTTATTTTATTATTTATTTTATTTTATTATTTATTTTATTATTATTTATTTTATTTATTTTATTTATTTTATTATTCCTTATTATTTATTATTTTATTTTTGCTCTTTTGGGAAGGGAGGTGTAAAGTGATGTTAATTAAGAATAACAGAAGGTTGTTGCTCAAAGGCAGCAGCAATGTGACTTTAAGGTCTTGCAAAATTTGGTGCGTTGCTTTGACATGATTTTGCCGAAAACACAAGTCCTACAGAACAATCCTACTAACTGACCAAAGAGACACCTTTTAAAGTGTTGGCCTCTTATTTTTAGCAAAGAAGAGGAACTATACAGCTGATTTATTTGATTCGCGTATTTAAATTGCTTTGTGAACTACAGTACATTTTGTTGAAAAGCGATATATAAATATTTATCATCATAAGTGGTGTATAAATATTAGTCATTTACTACATCCAGTGGTGATAGGGCATAAGTGAAGGCCTTCTCGAGGAAAGGGAACATTTGGAGATGATTGGACTTAAGAATGACTAAAGGCTCAATCCATGGTAACTGCAGCAGTTCTTCCTCCAACGGACATAAGATTTAGGGCACAATCTAGAATACGGGGAGTCCTTGCTCCGGTGTAAGAACAATTTGCTCTGGATTACAATATGAATTTCCCATAGGTTTTCACTAGGTGGTGGAGTAACTACAGGTGCACATAATGTCTCTTATGTGCTCCTGTAGTTACTCTGGATTCTAGGGCTACTGTGGATTGGAATATGAATTTCCCATAGGTTTCCACTAGATGGTGCCATACTTCGTCGATACATACTTCGTTGATTGCTCCTATGAATCTGATGGAGTAGTTACTCAGGATTGGGGGAAAGGGTGCAAACCTAAGAAAATTAAGCCGGCCTGACTCACCTGGCCTATCTTCCCGTGGTGGTGTGGGGAGGTTGGCGTTTGCCTGTGCGTTTGCCTAAATCCCATAGAAGTGAGGTAGAAGTGTCTTACTGCACATTTGTGACACCTCCAGGTCAGCGCAGGATATATGCCAGGGCTCAGGCCAGCTTAACTAGAGGTTAGGATTGCAGCCTAATTCCTTCAATTTGAATCTAATTCTGGGTCAGGCAGATCCACACCTGAGAATGTTTTGTGCATGTACATTTGTTAGAATAGACACATCTGCATGTGAATGAGCAAAACAGTCAACACTGCTGAAAGCAATCCTAGAGAATTGCAATATTGCATGCAGATATAAAAAAATAAAATAAAAATAACAGCTTTAGGCAGAGTGGGCAGCTCTAGACTGGTGGCATGGATTGTTCTCAAATAAGCTTTTGGGTATAACTGAACAAGGTGGAGCATTATTTAAAGAGGCCAATGGAATAGCTTATTAGGGCAGAGAAGAGGTTGTGAAAGAAACTATATGAAGCTCTCATTTTTTGGAAGGGTGAAAATTAAGATTATATTTCAAATCATGAACAGAAAATGCAGAATGAAATAGGTGAAACAAGAGGGGACAACTTTGACAGGCTCTATTCCTGTATCTTTTGGCACTCAAGCTTTTTCTAATGTCATGGACCACCAGTGGTTTCAGCCGATTCTCAATCTTCCAGCACACTGCCTTTTTATGACATATCTCTAGTCTTCAGTGTGTTGTATTTCTCCATGATGGTTCTTTTTATAGACAAACCTGGAGCTGAAGGAGAAAACAGACCTCTCCTTCCCTGACAAGAACAAAAATCCTGTCTCTAATAACTTGCCTTTATTACCAGGACAGTCGTATAATTGTTTAATCTCTCTCTCGGAGAAAAATGCAGCATTTAGTGGTGTGCAGAGATGGGACGGTGTGAAACAAATGTCACTAATAACACTATAGATTTCATCTGAATGGTTGATATAATAGTAAGATATTGATTTCAAAAGGATGAGTGCTAGTAAAAGCGGCATAAAGGGTCTATTGATCACTAGCCAGTAAATGAACATGAGCTGTGATAAAAATAACGGGGAAAATCAGTGGAGGACTCCTTGAATGCTGGGCTCAGTCCCCAAGAAAAATTGTTTGAAACAGACTTTGTATGAAGATATCATGATGGTAATACACATCTGCGATTGGGTGAGGGGAGTCGTTTGGAAAGGTGAACAGACACCCTCTGCATATACATCCAGTCAAGTGACCAAAAGGTGCAACTCACACAATATTTCAATGGATGATTACAAAAATAATGTAGCTTTTCCCATAAACAGCAAATAGATCCTCATTGACACTTTAACTGCAGAAACTTAGAAAGGATGTTTCTGTTTCTTATGATAAGTAGGCAATCTAGTGTTTACATCTCACTCCTTTCCCCTAGTAAAACGGCCAGATTCTTTTGGATGTGGACAGTTAATTATTTTTAGGAAGCTGATTTTCCATGGGAGAGTTCTGAGATACAGAAACTTCCAGCCTGCCACCTAAAAGGAAAAAAAAATTATTGGTTAGAATCAGTGCTGGGTATAGAACCGTCCTTTGAGCCTGTGTGCCAGAACAGAGAGTCACAGACTTACCCTGCAATCCAGAGTAACTACAGGAGCACGTAAGAGACATTACATGTACCCGTAATTATTGCACCAGCTAATGAAAACCTATGGGAAATTCACATTGCAATCCAGAGAAAATTGTTCTTACACCGGAGCAAGGACTCCCCATAGTTACTCTGGATTGCGCCCTTAGGCTGCAATCCTAAAGACACTTTCCTGGGAGTAAGGCCCAATGAACACAATGGGGCTTACTTTTGAGTAGACATGGTTAGGATTGTGCTCCAAGAAGAGTTGGATGGAACATGCTGATGTGAAAATGTTCTATGGACAGATCTAGCTGCAAACCGCTTGGAGGGGAAGCATATGTAAGTTCCCTGCACTTGACAAAAACATCACAGTATCAACATGAAATAAATATATCATGTTTTCTTCTTTACCTGCACTATCTATGCGGAAACAACTCAGTAGGATTGCTATGCTGCTGAACAGAATCCTGTTACATATTCCATTTATGATTATGAATATGTAATTTTATGTGTGCAAAGGGTCATAACTAGAAACCCCAGGGTTTTGTGGTATTACTACCAGATTCTCCCTGAGGAGGATGTTTTGGTGACTTTACACCCATGATCCTTTGGAGACTCGACAGAAGAAGGAACTGGAGCCACCAGTACCTTCTCTGGAGAAAAGCAACCCTTGTGCCCCCTCTTTGATGTATTACCAAAACCAGGTGCCTCTTTGGCTCCGACTAGTTACAAATCTGTCTGGCCACAACTCTAACCTATTTTCCAGCTCCAGGATCAAGGCAATGCAACCCCGAGGTAAGGGATCAAACATTGCTTTACTTTGAGGAAGTCTATGATTCTCCTCAATTTCAATTAATCAAATGATTTTATTGCCCTGCTCACTGAAAAGAACTTCCCCTTGTTATCTCCACCTTTCCTGAGGGGTTTGCAAAGTTATGTAGGCATGAAAAAGATATGCAAAGAAAGCATAGAGGAGGAATATTTTCTACATCTTATCAGAATACCTTTCTCTCTACCCTTTTATGTTTTTTGGACAATGCGCATGCACGCACACGCACACACACACACACACACACAGAGAGAGAGAGAGAGAGAGAGAGAGAGGTTATTAGAAAATGGTTTTGCAAAAGTTATAAGCCTACATATTGCTTGCGGAGAGCTGGCACACTCAGAGTCACACTATCAGCTAGAACATACTCAAGTTACAGATCAAAGCAAAAGAGTCTTAGGAAAGCTTCTTCGCTTTCTGATGAGACACACACACCAGCTATTTGCATTAGGGTAACAGAGACTGCAAGATGTCAAAAAAGGAAAGGATTTTCACAGGGCTTTTGAGTCACTGAGTTACTGCCAGTAACTGGCAGAGGCAGCGCCTGCATTAATTTGCCATAACTGAAATGTAGTTTTGAGATTTGCTATATTAGCAATTGAGCTTGCCAATACTGTATCTATCTATAGTGAGATGGTTTGCTAATGCTTAGTTCGGTGATAGAACGGGAACTCGGCAGTTTCAATATTTAATGAGAGAGGTGCCCCAGGGGAGCGAAAGTGGTACATGGAAATAGGATGCTTTTGCTGCACTGGGAGTTGTTTGCTGGAACTACTGCTGTGGATGATTGACTGTGAAGTCACCCTTGTGCCTTTGAGATACCAAAAAGAAGTTATTTTGTGGTTTATTCAGTTTTGGTTTGCAAAGCAATGAGGAGGAGAAAAATCTGGTCTTGAGAACAGTTTTAGGACCCAATCCTCTGGACCGTTCATGCTGTCATAGAGGCATATATGTCTAGATGGCACCATGTGCAGCATGATGCTGGTGATGTTTTAGAACCACTGCTGTACCCAGTGACCTGCTCCAATGCAGATAAGCCAGTGCAGGGCATGAGCAATGGTCTCCGGGCAGAAAAAGGAGGGTGGTGGATGGAACAGGTTCAATCAGGAGGCATAATGGAAAGGGGGGAATGTCTTCTGGCAGCATAGGCATGAAAGTTGAAAGGTGAAGGCAATATATAAATACTGTGGATGGATGGATGGATTCTACCCAATTCCTTCCCCCCACTTCCCTCTCCATTAATCTCATAGACTTGGCCTCCAAGACTATCCTCTCCTCCTATCAAAGGATGCAACTCATGTGCTTTTTGCACAGCTACATCAGTTCTGGAGGATTTAGTTAGGCTTGATCCCAGAGGGTCCAATCCAACTTTCCAATTTGCCAGCTGTGCTGACGGGGCGTGCACTGCATCCTGTAGTGGTGGTAGGGCCGTCACAGAGACCTCCTAAAGGCAAAGGAACATTTAATGCCTAACTTTGGGGTGGCATTGTGGCTTCATCAGTGCTGGAAAGTTGGATAGGATTTGGCCATTAAGTTTTGGAGATATTCTACAATTATGAGGCTATAGAGAAATTACTGGCACCAGCCTCCACAGTACATCCCATGTTGCAGAAACCTTCAAAATCTCATTCTAAACTTCTTGTTTCACAAATGCAAAATGTGAAGTTGTGATCATGACCACAGATATCTCTGCAGCTTGGGGAGCACTGGGGAGGCTGTTGCAGCTGGAGGTGAGTGGCAGCTGGCCCTTGAGCACCAGCACAAGCAATCTGATCCAGGCAAGCTCACTGCCTTCCCTCCACCTCCTTTTGAAAGGGCAGGGATCGAGGCCCTTAGGCTGGGGTGTCCCGATACCCCAGTTTGACAACCACTGCACTACATCATCCCGGCTCACCAATATCGCTATCATCTACACTAACTAGGGTCGAGTTTTTACAAACAGCCAAACAAATTGCACATTTCTGTACAGAGTAGTAAAATCTTCATTTTTACATGCGTTATCATTTGGGAGCAATGTGTGATCAGCCCAAGAATAAAGTTTCATCAGGTGTAGGTGAGTTTTACCTAAAGAAAATTACTTCCAACTAACTTTGATGCAGATATTAAATCACATTACTTGTGATTCAGTCCCTCATCTCTTTTTCCAACAAGCACATATTATGTTTTGTTGAGCAGATTTGAATACCTATGCCTCATTGCAATCATAAACCATATTTTGCCGTCCTTAATTAGACATCATTGGAAAGAAAATAACATGAGGGTAATAAACACAAGCTTCTGGCTGTAAATTCAGCACAACTGTTTCTCCTGTTTTGGTCTCTTGCTGCATCTGAGAATGTCTGAAATCTTATTTAAATATAAATATTAGTGATGAGTGAACTCCCTTTGGCTTTTCACAGTTTTTGATTTTTGCAGTATTTCCATTTGAGAATTTGGAAGGGAAAAGAGCTCAAATGTTTTTTAACACTTTTATAGGGCTTTTAGCACATAAAAAGTGGATTAGATAGTCCACCCCAACCCCTTTTGATCACTACTTCCCCTTCTCTTTCCCTCAGATTTATTTAACATCAGCATGGTCTCTCTCCTTACCTCTTTCCAGAAACTAAAATGCTGTAACAGCTGCATCCCTGGTACAGGGAGTCCTGGAGAGCACATTATCCAGGACTGCTTATATCAAGGACATTCTTGTTACAGCAGGTAGCTGTAAGGTGGGAAAGTGAGAATGTCTGCCCATGTTTGTGCTCAAGTTTCCAGTTCAGATGATTGGGTAAAGGCAAGGCTCACAATTGGGGCAATAAGGGCACAATCATGATTTCCAACCAACTTTCCAGCACTGGCATAGCTGTGCTAGTTTGGACATGTGCTACATCCTTCAGTTGGGGGATAGTCATGGAGACACCTTCACAGTGAAGGAATGTTTGTTCCCTTACTTCTGACCTCTCATTGTTCCTACCTCGGTGCTAGAAAGTGATTAGGATTGTGCTCTTAAATTCCTTATAATACTATTTTCCCAAAGCTGAGAACTATTCAACTCACAGGGTTGACTTAGGTTTGTCTTTGACATGTGTGAACTTTTGGGGGGCAACAGGCTTGGTTTTTCATTGTGAAATATTGACAGCAAGTTCCTGATCTAGCTGCTTCTCTGAAGATAAGGATATTAAGGGCTGCTTTAATGGCTTGAAGTTTAATTCTTGAAAAGGGGAAAGCTCCTTTGCTGCTTCAGTCAATCAGAATGATTAACTGCTTTAGAAGTGATCTCCTTTAAATGAGGAAAGAAAAGATTTGGAGTTTTCTATGATACCTGACTCTCTTATCATGACTCCTATAATTAACTAAAGTTCTCCGAACACTATAAGGATTTAGATGACTGATTTTTATATGTAAAGGTTATGTGAATTTTGAAGTTTTGTGCAGCTTTCTTAAATCATTTCCCTATAATTCTCTTCTCCACAAACTGCTTAGTCCCCATTGACAACCTCTCATGGATTAGGAACTGGTTGAAGACCAGGAAGCAGAGATTGGGTGTTACTGGGCAATTTTCACAGTGGAGAGAAGTGAAATTGTGCCCCATAGACTTGTCCTGGGTACAGTGCTTTACAACCTCTCATAAATGATCTGGAGACAGGGATAACTGGTGAGATAGTCAAGTTAGCAGATAATATTAAAACTTTACTGAGTGATGAAGACCAGAAAGGATTGTGAAGATTTCCAGAAGGGTCTTTCCAAACTGGGAGGATGGACTGCAAAATGGCAGTAAATGTAATAAGAGTAAATATAAAGTAAGAGGACAATCCTAACCATATCTACTCAAAAGTAAGCCCCATTGTGTTCAAGGGTCTTACTCCCAGGAAAGTGTTTTTAGGATTGCAGCATATATGTAACTATTAGTGTCTGTTGTGTGTACCCTATGCAGATTCATGACTGCACTTGTTTCTTTTCTAAAATTTTATCGATGCTAATGGATGCTCAATAAAATTAATACATAAACCAACATAATATTGCATATCTAAATCTACATTGGTGCAATCTGCAGGCACTAAACTTAATGAGTGCACAAAATTATACAATAGTTGTTTGCAAAAACTTCAGTTTTCACAATACTTTTGCATATCAAAATCAGACCTACAGTTTAATCTACGTCTTCAAAGTGTTAAACAGAAAGAAAACAGTAATGTTAAATAAATAATGCACAGCTTATTAAAAATGTATACATTGGCACTGGAAAGACAACTTGCTCAAACTCAATACTTTTACATTTTGTAATTAGAAAATTCATTTTTTTCTGACCTTGAACTGGGCAGTTTAACATTTCTCACAGTAAAGCTTATGCATGAGTCTGACTTAAAGATATAAAAATATTTAATTTATCAAGCTGAAAATTAATGTCCTTATTTAAAATTAATCAATGAGAATTAAGATTTATGTCATTTAACAGTACCTCTAAAAGTCAAGATTCAGAAGTTAATTCCCGAGTTCTATTTCCACAAAGCTCACATTATATTATTTGTTTTTGCAAAACTCAGCCTGAGATCTGAAATCTTGTAATCCAATTTGAGTAATTTTTAGTTCCAGTTTTAAAGCCTGTATCCATCAGAGATGCAGAAAGGCAGAGATGACCAAACTTTTTAAGAGGAGAGCCACATCATCTCTCTGGCACTGTCAGGGGCCAGAAAAATTATTTACATTTCAAATTTGAGTAAATATACATAAGTTATTTGAGACAGATCTGGAGGATAATTAAGGCTTGCCTGAGGGCCAGAATGAGGGGCCTTGTCTGGGCTGCATTGACCTTGCTGGAGCCTTGACGGGGCTACATCTGTCACTTGACTGGGGTTTGGACACCCATGACAAGGGATGATTATCTTATTATAACCAATTTTATGAAAAAAGCTGTATTATTCTGTGATAGATTATTGGATCTTCTAATATGTTCCCAATATGTGCATGGTTTTTGGCCAAGGTGCAGGAAAGAGCAATTCAGATGATTCCAACCTTGGGCACATCCCATATGAAGTAAGGGATCTGTGTTTGTGCTCTTCAGTTTAGAAAAAAATGTACAAAATTACGCGGGATAATGGATAAAGATAAAATGGATAGACGGATTTTCATTTCTGAAAAAAAAAAATCAGTACTCCGGGACTTCCACAGAAATTTAGTCCTGTGGGAGTTAAACAAAGAAAATATTGTTTTTTACCCAGTGAGTAATTAGTCTATAGAACTTGCCACAGGATGTGCTGAAGGCATCTGGCCTAGATTCCTTTAAGAGGGGATTTCAGATTTCTGGATGAAAAGTCCATCACAGGTTACAAGCTATAACAGGTAGTGTATGCAACCTCTGATGTAGGCTAACTCAGAATGCCAGGAGCAAGGGAGAGGCACCAGGATTCAGATATCTTGTGCACTCCGTGATGCATCTGGTGGACCACTGTGAGGTGCAAGAAACTGAGCTAAATGGGGCTTTGACTTGATCCAGCAAGGTTCTTCTTATGTTTTTATGTTCTTACTGGTAACAGCATGCAGATATGGCTTGTGGAGATACAATATAATAACATTCATCAGAAAAACCATTCCCCTTTCCAGCATCTGAACTGCTTTTTGCCACTTCTCTCCACAATGGCTGTCCTCAGTAAGATTCCTAACAGTCCCATTAGATTCCATTCAATTAGATTCCTCATAGTTGAGATTCCATTAGATTCTATTCCTGTGTGCCCCAGAGGAACAAGGGTTAGAACCCTCAGAAGGTGCGGACACCCTAACACACAGGTATACCCCCAAATCCAGAGTAACTACAGGAGCACGTAAGAGACTACCTGTGCATCCATAGTTACTGCACCACCTAGTGAAAACCTATGGGAAATTCATATTGGAATCCAGAGTAAGTTGTTCTTACACAGGAGCAAGGACTCCCCGTAGTTACTCTGGATTGCGCCCTAAGGAAAATGATGTTTTTATGACTTCCTTTTGCCAACCTCTTAACTGTTCTACTTGAAAACAGATTGGCAGAGCAGACCACATTGGTGACAGGTAGGTGGAGGCAGGGGACACCTCTGGAAGAGGCCAGTTGGCCTAAGGTACTTTCTGTGTCTATCTACTTTTCATGGCTGGCTGGTCCTGCACATCCTTTACATGGTAGTGGTTACCAAATCAAAGACGCTCTCTCTGGCCGTCCAACAAACACTGAAGACCATGTCACCCCTCTCATAAAATCCCATTTTGTACCAAGCTGGTACATGCAATCATTGGGCATCGTGTAGAAGACAGGAAATGATCCAGTAAGAAATCATTTCATTAATTTAGGGCGCAATCCAGAGTAACGATGGGGAGTCCTTGCTCCAGTGTAAGAACAATTTGCTCTGGATTGCAATATGAATTTCCCATAGGTTTTCACTAGGTGGTGCAGTAACTACGGGTACACGTAATGTCTCTTACATGCTCCCGTAGTTACTCTGGATTGTAGGGTTAGTCTTCATAAAGCTGGGGTGGAGTGAGTCACACTGTTCAGAAATTTCAGAGAAACTCAGGAGTTTGTTCCCCCTCCCCTTGCAATGCTGGAGAGGTTCCTCAAAATTGCCAGCCCCGTTTCAGATGGAATATGAATGAATGATTAAAACTTGTCAAAAAAAACCACCCAGCAAAACTGCTGACATAATAAGCTGAGATTTATATGAAAAGGATTTTTCCCCCCTTCTCCATCTCCAGAGTATTGGAGTGCTTCATCCATTTTCATAGACTACATTTTCAACTCCAAAATATGTAGTTCAAAAGACGAGAAAGCTTTTAAAATCACTGACAACTTATGCGATGGTGGGGGGGGGGGGGAGGATGCGAAGAAACATTTTAATCTTCTTCCCACCTGCTTCCAAGGGGTATGTGTAGCGCTTCAGCTGTGCAGCTGTTTTGCCTTGTAAGACATGTATAAATTAAAACTTAAAATGTTCAGCATTCACAATTGGTTTGACCTCTCCCCAAACATATGCATGAGCAGATACATACCACATTTTCCCCGTTTCCAAATCAGTTATCTTTTCTTATTTATTCAAAGCTGCCTTTTCTGCAGCATTGAGATGGGGAGGGGAGCGGCATTTTAATTAACGTTTGAGAGTCAACAGTTGTGTTCCTTATTTAGTGACTAGCGACGGAATGTGTGGGTCGCAGTTTCATCCCCTCTGGAAGCAAAAGGGCTTTCTGGGCCAGTGAGGCTTGAAAAATAAATTTTGAAGGCACACAATGTTGGATATAAAATTGCCTTTGGGATTATGTTCCATCCTACATGCACCTACTCAGAAGTACTACTGAGTTTAGTGTTACTGATTTCCAAAGTGTAATTGCAGCTATTGCTAAAGATGCATTGACCCCACTAATTGCTCTGTGTCTCCTCCTATTTGGCCTCCTTCACGTTAAGTAGGATTGAGGAGACTTGTGGGTAAAACAGACACAGACCCCATATACATGGGGTCTCTGTGGCAGTGCAATCCTGACCCCCGGTTAGAATGGCAGAAGTTCCAGCACAAGTCCTGTACTGCCCTGGGGGTTGTCACAAAAGTGCCAAAAAGCATTTCTGCATCACTCCTGGGGGGGGGGGGGGGTTAGGACAGTGCACGGACATGTGCTGACCTTCCTATACCACTTTGGGAATAGCGAGTTGCAAATCCTAATTTGTTAGGATTGCACTCTCAGTATGTTTTGTCTTTTGTTGGCCCCCAACTCCTCAAAATTTCCAAAGGTGTACAAATTTGAGGTGAAACTGTAATATTTTGACTCAGCCCTACCAATATCTTTATTCTAGATTTCTTATAAGGATCCATTCTGACAGCAAGGATCTGGGTCTCACAGCAGTTACTCAGATGACAGTTGCAAAATTCAAGGTATTGCTGCCAAACATGCCAAAGACACTGAAAGATCTTTACATTTTGTACAAATTTTGTGTGTAAATCTTTCCCTTTGTGGTGCACCCTGTACTTGGGGCTAATCAGGACAATATTCAATTTTATGTATCTTTGAGAATTTAACATTTCTTGTTGTCAAGACCTGCAATGGTCAAGTGCAAATGATCAAAACAGGTGTTTGGGGTTTTTTTTACCCCAGAAGAAAGTAAAGTGATTACTAGTGACTGCCAAGATCAAGGATCACTGGCTGCCTTTCTCCAGACTTGGCACTTTCATTCCCTCCATCATCTGAGTATTTTGTTTTAGCTGTTATTCTAGGAGGCTGCAGCTGGTACACCATTATCTTGTTTTTCAGCTTCAGTGCCACTCACAGCCTCTCTCTCTTTAAACCCAGACTCTTCGGCTTAGGAAGAGTCATCTTGGACAAATGTAAGGACGAGTTCAATACATATAATTGAAGGCAAGACACCAGGTGCAGTATTATTGACATAGGGTGCAATCCTGAGTAACTACGGGGAGTCCTTGCTCCGGTGTAAGAACAATTTGCTCTGGATTGCAATATGGATTTCCCATAGGTTTTCACTAGGTGGTGCAGTAACTACGGGTGCACGTAAAGTCTCTTACGTGCACCCGTAGTTACTCAGGATTGTAGGGTTAGGCAGCAATCCTAAAGACACTTTCCTGGGAGTAAGCCCACTGAACACAATGGGGCTTACTTTTGAGTAGACATTGTTAGGATTGTGCTCTTAGGCTCCAATCCTAACCTTCTGTTAGGCCAGCATTAGCTGACCTGGGAATGTCACATGAGTGAAACGTCTGTGCCACTCCTGGGGAAGGATTAGGCCAGTGCAGTACATGTGCTTGCCTCCTTACATCACGGGAAGAGGAAGACCAATGAGTTGTGCCAGCATAGGTTAGGACTGCACCCTTTGTGATTCACAGGGCAATTCAAAGGTTGTGCTGGATTAGTTCAAGTCCCTTGTACCATCAAAGGAGGGTTGAAAAAATTCCATAAAGTACATTTGTGTCTCCTCTTGTGCAAGCCATGATGGCACACAGAGGTGCACCAACCTGCAAAGGCTGCATCTAGTCTCTGTGGTAGCTTGGAGTGAGACCTCCACAGCCAATGAAGAGCTCTGTCAGAGGCAGGGGAGGTTAGGGACAATGTTCTGCAAAAGGACAGAGAATGGATGGAGGGCCAACCTGGGGCGATGGGAAGGGATTGATGTGCCACATCAAAGGTGGCTCAAAACACACATAGACCCATTGCAGCTGCTGCATCCCTATCTAAAGTAAGGGTAAACATTTGTTCTTCTCTAGTGCGCAGCCCCAATGAAGCACTGGATGTAGTGCAGTTATGTACCTGCTTAGGTACAATTTAGGACTGTTCTGTCAATTTCTTTAACCTGTCAGCTTTTTTCCTAATCGCCCGTATGATATTCTTGTTCAAATAGCCTTTCTTTTGATGTCATCTTTGCCTTTACTTGCACCATCCACCATCCTGTAGGTACAGCAGGGAACAAACATTGAGAAATGCTACTTTAGGTCAAGATGTGTCCAATTTGCAGAAGAAAACTCACTTATCCCCTTGAGCTTTTCAACTTTCATCGAAATTCATCACAAGCCAAATCTTCCAAATGCACATTAAAGGCTTTGCTTCAGGAGAAACCCAGGGGCAATGAAGATAACTTTTCAGAGCTGGAACTGCCTCAATCAGAGCATCATAGCCAAGCTTCCAGACCAAAGCAAGGAAAGTTGTATTGGTTGTAAGAATCAAAAGGAAAAGCTGCAAAGCTTTTTAATGTATCTTGAAATTACAAGTGGCCTATTATACTATCCTGCAAACCTGCAAATGTTCGTGTTAGATGCCTATACTATCCATCTATCCATACTATCCAGCAAAAGTGCGTGTTAGATGCACTTACTCAAGGGAGATATTTAATGTCAATGAATTCCCACTCTGCAGAGACTGCCAAGGATCTGAGAGCAAGCTGCTTCCCGGTTACTTCAAAGCATCCCAAGGCTTCTATGGGAACATTACACATATGTTGGGACTAGACAGCAAAACACGGAGGAAAGTGTGGCATCAGCATCAGTGCGAGGATCACTGGATTACTACTGGGAGCTCATTCCAACTAACATTTTACTACTGACCTGAAACCATGCTACTTAGAGCTTCTTAATATCACAGCAAATCATGACTCTTGCTCAGCAGTGACTGGAAGCAAAGTCAATCCATGTACGTCTGCAGTAAGCCCTGAAGGCAGTTCTCTAGTGCAGTTGTTTTCAAACTGTGTTCTGAAAACCTGGAGTTACTTGGAAACTAATCAGGGTCCTCACTGAGAAGAACAGTAATGATGATCTTCACAAAGAAAGATAGTAATTGAGGTCTTTTCAAAATTAAAAAGTAGAACTAAAGGAGGGGATAGAGGTTTTTGAACATTTATATGATATGGATTTTTTTGGTCCCTATATAACACTAAAAAACAATGAACACCTAGACAGTGCAATGAAACTGACTGACAGTAAAATTAGAGCAAACAATTGTGTACCTTATTTATTTTAATATTATTTTAAACACTGTTCTCTATGCTTGAAATTATTTATTTTGTTCCTTTTTATTTTACTGATTTTTATCACCGTCACTGCCACTGTCTCTTCCCTCTCCTCATCTTGATCTTCTCCTTTCTCTGCCTCATTCCAACCATTCTGCACCTCTTTCCCATCCTGAGAAGTCTTACTGCTAGGACCACTGGCCAACTGTCCATGCAGCATGAAGACTCAATATCTACTGGACCTGGACCAGCGTTGGTAAACCAACCACCCTTTACCATAACCAACACCTTTATGGCAGTGACAGCCAGCAATATGCATGTACCTCTACAGAACGCTGGTGTTTTGGACTTCAGGATTGGGCCCTAAGTGAAAACTCCCTGCTTAAACTAAAGACAGGTTGTGTTATAGAAGGATCAGCTGGACAAGGAAAGTTTATACCCTGCTCAGGGGCTTCCTAGTGACCTACTTGGTCACTGCACAAAGGAGAATGCAGATCAGATGGAATCTCATATTGGATTGAAACAACTGGGCTCTTTGGATGTTTCTGCAGCCTGCCCACATAATTTTCCCTTGAATCTGGAGAAGGACATGTGGATCAAATATGTTCTGTAGCAAAGCCTCATTATATGCAGGACAATAGTGCAGACCAGCCTGAACTGAGTATGCACCCCAATATATACCCCTGAATTCTCTGAAGCAGGCATCAGTTCTTTAGCAGAAAAGCTGGACTACTAGTAAATATAGAAAATAATTTTTTTATACCTTCAGATGGAAACATACCTGAGGAGCCCCCACTTTCTCCTTTTGGGGTAAAATTTGACGATGTCTAGACTGCAGGAGCTTGTGGGCAGATATTATGGGAAGACAGGCATTGCATCTGTAGGAGTAATGAAGTTAAAGCACTTGATCATTATCTGCTATTTTGTCTTTTCAAGTTGCAAAAGTAGACCAAAATGGTTACCACTTTTTTATTGACAGAATGAACTACTGGCATCCCCAGTCAAATGTTAAATTTTTAATCAGTAGGGATGATATATCTGTTGCTTTAAATGAGCATCTTATGTATATAGGGCACCTAAGGCAAGCATTGATTTTATCAGAACAAATGCTGTATGCTGTGAATATGATATTCCTGAAGGCATTTTGTTGCAATAGTTATGATCTTTTTTACTGCTGGATTACTGTTAGTCTTTTAGGTTAGCTCTTATATGGCTTTTTATGTGTTATGTATGTTGTTGGAGCAGTTTTTCAAGTCAACAGTAAACTTGACATGAGTACTTACTGCAACTTTTTTTAAGGAATTCATGACTCCAACCCCTGACTTCATGAAAACTGTGGGTAGATATCTGAGAAAGATTATCAGTGCCAGAGCAACAAGTGTATAGGTAAGGGCAAAATAGTTATTACTGAAATATATACTGATAATTAATAGTAAGCAAGTCCTGATAGTACTTAGCTAGAAAATGTTAAAACCTCTCCATGGTGTATGTCACACTCCTTTATCCCCTGTGGCTCATGGATAAACGGACTTCTAATGATGAGTTTAATGTCATTTGAACTTTGGCTCGGGAGAGGTTGCTTTTTTAACCTCAGTTGCTTAATAGAAAATTTAAAAGCTCTGAACCCACTCCATTTGAAACAAAAACACCCTAGGGGGAGACTATATTTTTGTATAACAATGCATTATAATTTCCATTTTCCTAGTCTGTATAAATTTTCAAGTAGTTTTGAGTTGAGAAGTATCTTTGACTGCAAACCTATCAAAATTTATCTGGGAATAAGCTCAACTGAATATATTGGGATGTACTTCAGAGTAAACATGGATTGGGTGAGTCCACGGAAAGACTAGTATTCAAAACACTTTGGATCTTAAATAGAAAATTATTATATAGTTCAATTCTCTCAGCCCCGAGATTCTGCAAAACACTGAAATCCATATTCAGTTCCATATTCCATAAATCCATATTCAATTTTCCTTCACAGGTCCTATTTTCCATTTTTATGCAGAAGGTAAATAAATTTTACTGTGGACAATCTTGCCAATTTCAGCAACTATTCACACACACACAGTGCAATCTTGACTTAAGCCAGAGAGAATGGCCTAGCTATGGCAACTTAAAGTAGGCTTATCTAGAGCTGAAACTTAGGCCAAATCCACAGAGCTAGGAGGCCTCTAGGCTGGCCTAACTGCATGGGCTCATCTCTCTTGTGCTGGCCTAAGTGGACTTATGCTGACTTTTCTGGTGCAGCTTACCTGGCCTATTAGGCTGGGTCAGTGCCAGATAGGCTGACCTGAGTGCACTTCAGGATTGTGCTCACAAACAAATAACTATGGGTGCCTCTTTAATGAGTCTGCAGGAAATTATTAAAGTATGTATTTAATAGTTCCTGCACCAGCAAAACCTGCCTAAAATAAATAAATCTTACTGGCTGCTTTGCTAGTGGAAGAACAAACCTGATGCTATACTATTGCACCTTAGCACTAGGAAATTGATTTCAGGCCTCCGTCAGTCTTGAAAGACTATGGTATCATGCTCAGCGCTGCATACGCTGCATGCAAAACACGAAAGCCTGGGTTGGATTGTTATGGAGGATAGGCTGTTACCCAAGCAGCAAATCCCCCCTCACCACGCCACTGAATTAGTCCAATGGAAAGGCAGAGCCAATACGATTGGATCCAGCTGGCGTCGCAGAGCTGGGCTAAGGACAGGAGTTCACCCTGTCTTGTGGGGCCGACCCGGGTCTTGGACCCTGGCCTGCTGGTTAACAGGCACAGCATCTTAACCGCTTGCGCCACTCATAATAGTCTAATACAGTCCTTTAATCCAACCACATTTAAAATAGTCTGTATGCCTCAGGCAAGGGATGGGTCTGCCCTTGTATACTTAAATAAGATTCAATCCATATAAAAGCAAGAGATGAGGATTTGGAGGGATTATGGAACAACTCAACTATCTATAGGGAGATTTGTGGCCTTTAGTTATACATGTACTAAAGATTTAAACTGCTGAACCCTAAATTTCTCTAGATTTCTAGTGTGTGTAGGTGAGTGAACTTTAGATCTCAGACCAAGATATCTTGGGTTCAATCTACCATTGCCCATGACATATTTTCCATATTACACAATATATAATAAATTCAGTGCACAGACAGAGCGGGAGAAGCTTTTATCAGGAAACAGCAACCTCCTAGCAATTTCTCTTTTGCAGTTGAATTTGTAGTCTGTTTCCTAAAACAGGCTTTGTTTTCTACAGCCTCTGCCTCCCCAGAGCAGGAATCAAAACCCCACCCCACCCCCCTTTCCTGGCTGAGTCTATAGTCATCTGCATACTCCCCAGGAATCTCCTCTGAAGGTGTAGCAGTTTTCCTCATGGCATTTTGAGACCAGAAACTTGGAAAAAAACAACAACCAAGGATGTGTGTTTATATCTTGCCCTACTTGTGAGGTTTGCTGCCACCGACTTTATAAATTATAAACTTTGTAAACTAGATAAATGATGGATAGAAACTCCAGTGTGTATCAAAGGGATTTAAGACTCTGCAGTACTTGCAGTGATTTCTGGAAAGGTTGTAGGTAAGTGTTCAGATGGGCATCCTTAATAACAAAAATTTACAGAATGCTTAGATTCCGCTTTTGTTAATTGAAACTGCAGATACCCGGGATGCCCCCACTCTCGTGGCTAGGGAAGCTCCATTTCTCTTGCCTCTGGAGAAAAAAGAGAGAGAGAGAAAAGAGAAATTGTGCTACCCTTGCCTCGGGAGGGTCCTTTAAGGGGTGCACACATCCGCCTGTGGCCTCTGTTGGGCTCAGACTAACAGCCCAATCCAGAGCAACTAATCTGTCCACATAAGAGCCCTTAGGTTGCCCTATCTAACACTAGGTTGGAGCAACTGCAAGATGCTCCAGCCCAGTTACTCTGAAGGAGGCTTAGGGCAGAGCAAGGCAAGATAGGGTGCCCTAAGAGAGGTGGACCTGCTCTGCCCTAACTGGGGCAGCCTAAGCAGCTCAGGAGAGGCAAGTTGAGGGCATGTTTAGCATTGCCTAGGGCAGAGCAGTTACTCTGTATCCAAAGCCTGTTTCCAAGGCAGAAATGCCCTCTTCCAGCCCTCAGAGTTATACCACCTCAGGAGCAGGTATAGTAATGAGTAGACCCATAGGGGTCCATGATAAGGCCCGAGTAAGAATGGCAGCGCTGACCAAAAATCTGAGTTCTTGGCCATCCTAGCTGCAACCCCTTCCTCTCAACCTCAGGATATGGAACAAACTACGGCTGCCCACAAACCTCAGGATACAGCAGGCCACTCCAAGAAGCCCCTTGTATTCACTGTAGAATGTACTGGCATCTCATCAGGGACTCCTTATAAGGCAGGCACCCAGTGGCGTCACCAGACTGGTGCGGCTGGTGTGGGCTGCATTGGGGATGCGCTCCGTATGGGGTGACGTGCTGGAGGAGTTTGACTGTCCTTTGGCAGGCCCCAGGCGTTAGCACACCCATTCAGGCCTGCTCCAAAGCGGAGAATCAGCCAGAAGCTGCCACTTGTCTGAGGAGCTGGCCTGAACGGCCATCTGAGATGCACTGTGCAGAAACACACTGAGCATGCCGAACAGCTTCAGAGGAGACTTCCTTAGAGCAGAGAAAGTCCGCACCTCTGTACAGCCATTTGGCCTCACTCAGGAGGCGGAGCGGCAGCCGAATGGCTTCAGAAAGAGTACTACACAGGCACCAACTCTGACGCCTGCACAGTCTCCCCCGAAGCCAAAAGGCTTCAGAAAAGTACTGCGCAGGTGTCAGAGATGGTGCCTGCGCAGTACTCTTTCTGAAGCCTGTTGGCTTCAGAAACAACTGTGCAGGCGCCAACTTTGGTGACTGTGAAGTCCAGGGGGGGGGGGGGCGTGCATCCCAAGGATGACGCACAGACTTCCGCAACAGGTGATGTGCAGAGTCATGTCACCACTGTAGGCACCACAGCTGTTCCTTGTTCAGTGTGATCTGAGGGGTATCTCCTCAGGAGCAAGTCTTCCCCCTGTGTCAATTACTTAGCATGCTCTGGAGCAGTTAGGGCAGCCCAGGGTTCCTGACTCTCTGGATTCAGCATAAATTTCTGCTCTGGATACAGAATAGTTAGGAGAGTGCAGTTAAGTCAGAGCAGGCTGAATTTGCTCTGAATTGCAGCCTAAGTTAAGAATAGACTCAGATGGGTTAAGATCGATAGCTCAATCTTAACCCATGCTGGAACAGTCAGATTCACATGTTCTGAATGCAGAGATATAACATCTCACTAGCACCTGGGACAGAGATGTCATGACATCACACAACATGATGTCACACAAAGTTGTGGTGTCACTCCAGCTTCTCCCCAGTGCAAGGCTACCTCTGTGTTCAGAACATGTGAATCCAATCTAAGGCTCAGACAAGTGTCAGCTTCTGGCTGATTCTCCGCCTTGGAGCAGGCCTGAATGGGTGTGCTGACGCCCGGGGCCTGCCAAAGGACAGTCAAACTCCTCCGGCACATCACCCCATACGGAGCGCATCCCCAATGCAGCCCACACCAGCCGCACTAGTCTGGTGACGCCACTGGGTGCCTGCCTTATAAGGAGTCCCTGATGAGATGCCAGTACATTCTACAGTGAATACAAGGGGCTTCTTGGAGTGGCCTGCTGTATCCTGAGGTTTGTGGGCAGCCATAGTTTGTTCCATATCCTGAGGTTGAGAGGAAGGGGTTGTAGCTAGGCTGGCCAAGAACTCAGATTTTTGGTCAGCACTGCCATTCTTACTCGGGCCTTATCATGGACCCCTATGGGTCTACTCATTTCTGAGGTGGTATAACTCCTGAGGTGTATAACTCCTGAGGTGGTATAACTCCTGAGGTGTTATAACTGAGGTGTTATATTTCTGAGGTGGTATAACTCCTGAGGAGGTATTGCTCCTGAGGTGGTATAACTCTGAGGGCTGGAAGAGGGCATTTCTGCCTTGGAAACAGGCTCTGGATCCAGAGTAACTGCTCTGCCCTAGGCAATGCTAAACATGCCCTCAACTTGCCTCTCCTGAGCTGCTTAGGCTGCCCCAGTTAGGGCAGAGCAGGTCCACCTCTCTTAGGGCACCCTATCTTGCCTTGCCCTGCCCTAAGCCTCCTTCAGAGTAACTGGGCTGGAGCATCTTGCAGTTGCTCCAACCTAGTGTTAGATAGGGCAACCTAAGGGCTCTTATGTGGACAGATTAGTTGCTCTGGATTGGGCTGCCTATCTCAATCCATTTTGGGTGGCTCTTCCATTTTCCTCTTCTCTTATTTAAATTTCCATCACCCTTGCTTTCTTCAAAATATGTCAGAGGTACAAACATTTGCTGATATAAATTTCTTTCTGATCAGTCGACAAGGATTCTCTCTACACAAGGGAACCACAATTGATTCTGATTCACACAAACTGCAGATTCCACTTATTGATCAGTGCACAGTGTAAACGAGAGTTAGGTTTCTCCAGCAGGATACCTTTCTTTATCATGGAGCCTGTGCACTCTAAAGAAAATGATTTATTTCCCGATCCCCACAGTCTCCTCTTGGGTTTCGATGCCACAGAAACAACACCTAGAGGGTGCTATGGTGAATGTCAGAGACTGTCATTTTATCTTAACAATGAAATCTAAATTTTTTACAAGTCCCTTGACTTCCATTGACTTGCTATTAATAAGGAGTCATCAGCCCCAGCAGCTGGTATTCTTCATTCCCCTGTGATTGCGTTCAAGTGATAAATTGTTTAACCTTGATGGAACCGAGCACGCATCAGCTACACATGAAATAATAAATTAATGAGTTTCATTCCTTCAATTAATGTTGGTTATTGCTTCAGTGGTGTCCTTAGGTGCAGCTTTGGCTGTTCTTCTGGCCGCTGTGCCAGTTTTTGTCCCGCTATCCTATGCAAGCTAAGTGCATTGCATTAGACTTTATGCCTAGAAAATGAAACAGAGCCAAAAATATGAGGGCTTGGCAGCATATCTAACCTAATTTGCTTTAAAATGCCATTTAGCACAGGAGCTGTTCAAAGTCACATTCTACTGACACTGTTGTTTTGAAAAGTGTTACTTCTTAATCATGTTAGGATTTTTTTTAGTTCTTGTGCCTTCCATGTGAACTGGGATTTCCGCCATTCCAAACCTGATATTCTTACAGTGAACTTACAAAAATCATTCAAACCTGTTCAGTCGGATCTCTGGAGATAAAATAAAAAGGACAGCGAAGGGCAGGCTGGGGGAGGTGTTGCTCTATATGTCAAAGAGGGCACTGAGTCCAGTAAACTAGAACAATTCAGATTAACTCCTCTGCCTAATCACTGTGGGTGGAACCACCAGGCCTGAAAAGCAATTTAGCACTTAGGACATACTATTGTCCCCCTCCCTTACTGAAATTCTGATAATGATCTTGAGAGGAAGAAATAAGAGAAGCAGCCCAAGGAGAAATGTAGTGATATGGGAAGATTTCACACCCACCTTCATCCTGATTGAGTAGATGGACATTTGTATATTGGAACAACTGACAATTGTTCTAGTAAACCTTGATAACCCTTGACTTAATCCGGAAGGTGACCCTTGACTTAATCCAGAATGACCGACGCATATCAAAGGATGTGCACACAGGGCATGTGCCCTGAATGCTACTTGAAGGAGATCACAGGGCTGGATCATAGGTTGGATCAGAGGACTGCTGCCAGTTGTGTTTGTCAGCCCTGCAGTCTGGTGCCCATTCCATTCATTATTCTTTCGGGGCCCGAAGTGATGGAACAGGGAGCAGCTGGATTGCAGGGTTGCCACCGCCAGTGCCTCTTCTTCAGAAGCCCAGTCTGGAAGCGACATCACAATACTGTTACTTCACTACCCTGGGCACTGCATCCTCCAGCGATTACTCCGCAAAGTGGTGCCCAGGATTTTGGGCCAGGCCATCCATTAAGTGAATGATGTGGCATGCATCAAAAGCACATGGCAGGGGAAGAAGTGGATTCGGGGTGCTTTTCACCCCAAAATTGCTGCCTCTTCAACCCAGCAGCATCCAAACCCCAGCCCAGGAGCCAGCTGTGGTTCATGGCAAACCTCAATGCAGCCTGTGGTGAGAACACCCTTGTGGACCACGGGCAAGCCTTGTAATCTTCTGGATCAGTCTCTAATGCATGTTTATATGTAAATTTATGTAATATTATTCAAATTTGAAATGTAAATCATTTTTCTGGCCCCTGATAGAGTGTCAGAGAGATAATGTGGCCCTCCTGCCAAAATGTTTGGGCACCCCTGCTCCAAATCACCATGTACATGAGCTGCAGTCATGGACTTCTTTACAGTGTTCAGTACAGTCATGCAGTTTTCCAAACCATAAAGTTTCACTTTTATTTAAAGGGATGGTGTGAATAAAGGTCCTTTATTGTGGCCAAACAGATTGTAGAAAGCTAATATATGCACACCCACAAGTGTGCATGCATGCACATGAACACCTAAGAGCCATGGAGTTTCCAGATCAAGACATTTCCTGCGGTTCCTTTAAAACCTGGTATTGATTCTGGGGCCCACAATTAAGAACTGTAAGACCAATTCTAACTCTACCAGTCCCAAAATGCAGCCAGGCCAAAGAGATGTGCTTTGCATCCTGCAGTGAAGAAGCTTTCATGCAGCCCTTAAGAACTTAAGGAGAGCCTCCGCTGCATCAGGCCAAAGGCCCAGCTAGTCCAACTTCCTGTATCTTAATAATGGTCCATTAGATGCCTCTGGGAGCACACAAGAACTTTATCCAGATGCCCTTTCCTGCATCTGCCGTTTTGAGGTTGCCCACATCTACATCTATCTATGCACACACGTACGCATACGCACGCACACGCACACACAATTCCTGGCTTGGGAATTTTGGGGGATCTTTTTTACATACAGGCAAGTGTTACTGAGGGTCCTGTCCAAATTTTGTGAAAGAGAATTATGGCAACCTTAAGAATAAGGAAAAAGGGAGGGGAGAAAAAAACGGGGATAGGATCACAGCCCATGTTGGTGTTGGAATCATCCTCTATTCTCTATAACACCTTATCCATTTACTCCAAAACATCCCTGCTTTTTCCCTTCTCCACTCCTTCTTCCTGCTACCCACCCCTGTGGTAGATTATCTGCACTTCTGTGTGTAGCCAGTAGTAGGCTGTGAATCCCACTGCCATTTGTGACAGGAATACCAAAATGACTGCTGTTGGCATGTGCAGCACACCATAGTACAGCCATTTCCAATAGCAGCACATTTATTCTGCCATTATAAAAATTAGTTTGGATGGAACTGTCATGCTTTGAGGCTACTAGTGATTCTAATGATCATCTTCAGCTAATGATTCTAGAAGTTTATGTAAACCATACATGTTCTTGATGGTTGTTCTCTGTTGCCTTTGATTAGCTACTTGGAGCATACAAATTCAGCAAATGGCATTTTTCATATCAGGCCATTGGTAATGTCATAGGAGCAGTTTAAAAAACCACTTGGCAACCCTGTCTTTCTTTTTCTGCCATGTTACAGAACTAGTTGCTGCCTGATCTCATTTGTGACCTAGTAGCGCAGTGCATTGGTAAACAAATGTTTTCTGCCCCCTGGGGCCAAAGCCACAAAGCCGTCATTATGGTGCTTGCTTAACAAGGAGCATCGTCAAGCCAGAAAATGAAATACAGGAAAGCTCTGGGAAGTCATTGGAACTCAAGGGAGTTTATCCTTCATCTCAGGGATGCTGTGAAAAGGACAGCTGGATCCTGCCGGTGCCTGCATCACAGTCGACAGCTGCATCTCATTTGCAATCAAGGCTCTTCCTTATACAGAAAGGGCAGGCTGTCTGTCAAGAAGAGAGTGGCAGGCGTCCTCCAGGGAAGGAGAACCACCTGGGCAAGAGAAGGCAACAGAGCAGCAACAGTGTTTAGGAAACTGCACAAGACAGAGGGTGCATGATGCGCGAACTTTGTTTACAAGCAATGAACGGATAAGCCCAGTGGCGTAACGAGGGTGTAACAGGGTATGCTTTCTGAATGGGTGCCTCATCAGGAGCCTCCCACGGCTGCTAGAACCTGCCTACCACGACAGCCACTTCCTGCACCCCTGGAAGGAGTGCTTGGAAAGAGCAGGCAGGAGGGGGGCCCCACAGCCTGAAGCCTGACCACTTCCCCGTTAGCCCCCCTGCAGCTGCTGTGGCCTTCCCTGAGCCAGCTGCCTCTTTTCCACCCTCCCCACGGTCATGTGGCTCCCCTGTGCTGGCCACGTCCCCCTAAGCCTCCCCCCCCCCCGTGGCTGCCACAGATATGAGGTGTGCAATGGGTGCACCTGATCTCTGCACTCCTCTCCTGCATGTGGAAGCTTGAAGTGGGTCCCACCATTGGTGTTTTCCCTTTAATTTTGGCTGGGAAACATTTCTCCTCATTCAGTTTCCCACTCTCCAGGTACAGGCTGGGCTGTATGCAAGTAAGATCATCTCCAGGCTGCAGTATTGGATCTGAGTGCCTGGGACTGGCGGGGGACCCCAGATATGCTCTGCCCATGTAGTGAGGCTGCATTCCTGAGCACACCTTCCTGGGAGTAAGCCCCATTGACTGTAATGAGGCTTGCATCTGAGGAGAAAGGCTTGCATCTGAGGAGAAACCTCCTCAGCTGCAGCCCTCTGCACACTTTCCTGGGAGTAAGTCCCATGAACTGTAACGGGACGAACTGTACTTCCGAGTAGACCAGACTAGGACTGGCTTCTAAGGCAGTATTTGGAAGGGGCTTGGGTAGATTTCCATGCACTGCTTTTGTTTTGTTGCTTCTCTTCCCCTTTTCCTCACTGTGGGGTCCCAGTTTTCAAAGCAAGGGTTTTCCCTCCTTCAGCCACTATCTTTGGCTCTGTTGGGGGAGAGGCAAAGTAGAGGGTTCAGAGGGGGGGGAAAACACAAGGTTTGGCTTGCAAAACAGAACAATCCTGCACCATGATCTTTTGCACCAAGATCTCCTCCCTCCTCCACCCCAGTTCCTCATCCTGGGTGACCAGATGTCCCCCTTTTCCAGGACATGTCCTGGACTCTAGCCTTGTGTCATGGGAAAAAAAATCTTCATTGTCCTCCTTTTCCTTGTGAGCAGGCAGCAGGGAGTCTTCTTGTAATTCATAAATTATATGCAGTAGTTTTAAATTTAATAATAAGCAGTGTGGTGTTTAAATTATCCACATGAAAGGAATATGTGCGTGTGTTTAGCAATTATTTTGTCATGTTCTACTCTTTTCTTGCGTGTTCTTAATTTGGGAGAGGGTTTGTCATCTTTTTTGTTTATTACATCTGATCACGCTGCTGCCTACGAAATGTAGGACACCTAAGAAAAATGAAGGACATGACAAAACAAAAGCTAAAAACACTCATATATATTGCTTTCATGTGGATAATTTAAACACTACATGACATTATTAAATTTAAAGTATTACATATAATTTATTACAAAAAGGCTACATTTGGTCATCCTAGTTTATACCCCTCTCCATATATTTAATCTGTGGTCTGTGGCTTTCCAGTTGGCTAACATTGTTGCTTCCTCCTGTTTTGACTATATAAGCTGGGATTTTGACATATGGTCTGGAGACTTGTGGGGGGGGGGTGTGGTTTCTGCCCTCCTTGCCTCAGACTTTTTAATTTTACGTATATATTCTCACTTCTTCCCCCCCCCCCAAAAAAAAAAGAAAAATAGGTACTCTATAATGCAGTAACAAAATGCCCCCATTGTGAAAAGAGTATCAAAGCTAAATAAGTGAGAGCGGTGGTTTGATGTGGAACATATGAAGCTTGTCTTGGACAAAACAGTGTGCATTTTAAACAGTAAAAGGTTGTGGCCCTGGAAGGATTGATATCTCCAAGGGGTGGAAAAAGAAACTGCAAATAGTTTGTGTAAACTCATTGAAGTCTAATAAAAATTTGAAAGGGCTAATCCCCAGCTAACGGGGCAAGAGGTACTGGGTTCCTTTCATTTAGCAAGAGGAGAGGAACTGGCCTCCTCACCCAGCAATGTCTTTTCTAGTGGCTTCTGCAGGTATTCTTTTTGCATTTAGATTGTGAGCCCTTTTGGGGAAAAAACCCATTAGCCATTATTTTTTTTTTTGAAACTGCTTTGTGAACTTTTTAGTTGAAAAGCAGTATATAAATACTGTAGGTAGGTAGGTAGGTAGGTAGGGCTTTTGTATTTTGATATCATTTGATATTATATTATTGATATCATTGACTTGTACCATTAGCTAAAAGGTGCTTTTCAGGTGCTTTGAGTGGGATGAAATTTCAGTTCTTGCTATGGGCCCCATTTTGCTTCAGTTCGCCTCTGATCCCACCCCAGCTCAAGCTACCCCCCAAGTCTCCTCCTGTGAGTTCCCTGGCCATGGAAGCCTGTTCCAAACCTCCTCAGAGGTGCTCATCTTCCAAGACAGTGCTCTTAAACCAAGTCAAAATTTCTGAGGAAATATTGCTCTTAATCCAAAACATTATTGATCCGTCACTCTTAAACCAAGATACCACAATATACTGAATTAAATAGAAATACACATCTGCAAACTGTATTTTCCAAGGAAAAGGAAGTGTTCATTTCTAAAAATTGAGGTATGTTAAATTGAAGGTTCATGGTATTACAGTGATTGCTGCCGGACCCCAGCTTGGAATGATTGAGGGAAGCCAAAGCCATTTACTCAGGCAAATTAGACAGCAATTTTAACACATTGTATTTTGGAAAAAAAACAAGAAAAAGCAAGACAATACACATTCAAATGAACACTGCAGGTATAGAAATTTTTCAAATATCCATTATTTGTTGAACAGTGTAAGGTTTCCCTCCTGAGTGAATAATCTGGTGTCTAATAAGATTACTACTATGACTGAAGGCCTTTCCACACTCCTGACACTCCTATGGTTTCTCTCCTGTGTGGGTTCTCTGGTGTGTCTCAAGTGCACCATTCACACTAAAGGACTTCCCACAATCCTGGCACTCATATGGTTTCTCTCCTGGGTGGGTTCTCTGGTGTCTCTTAAGTACACCACTTACACTAAAGGATTTCCCACACTCCTGACACTCCTATGGTTTCTCTCCTGTGTGGATTCTATGGTGGATGATCAGCTGATCACTCCGTTGGAAGGTCATTCCACACTCCTGGCACTCATAGGGTTTTTCCCCTGTGTGGATTCTATGGTGGATTATCAGATGACCTCTCTGGCGGAAAGTCATTCCACACTCCTGGCACTTACAGGGTTTCTCTCCTGTGTGGGTTCTCTGGTGTCCCTTAAGTACACCACTCACACTAAAGGACTTCCCACACTCCTGGCATTCATAGGGTTTCTCTCCTGTATGGATTCTATGGTGGATGATCAGCTGATCCCTCCGTCGGAAGGTCATTCCACACTCCTGGCACTCATAGGGTTTCTCCCCTGTGTGGATTCTATGATGGATTATCAGATGACCTCTCTGTCGGAAAGTCATTCCGCACTCCTGGCACTTACAGGGTTTCTCTCCTGTGTGGGTTCTCTGGTGTTCCTTAAGTACACCACTCTTACTAAAGGACTTCCCACACTCCTGGCATTCATAGGGTTTCTCTCCTGTGTGGATGCTATGGTGGATGATCAGCTGATCACTCCGTCGGAAGGTCATTCCACACTCCTGGCACTCATAGGGTTTCTCTCCTGTGTGGGTTATCTGGTGGCTTATCAGTTGACCCCTCATTCTAAAGAACTTCCCACACTCCTGGCACTCATAGGATTTCTCTCCTATATGGGTTCTCTGGTGGCTCTTAAGTACACCACTCAGACCAAAAGACTTTCCACACTTCTGGCACTCGTAGGGTTTCTTCCTTGTGTGGGTTGTATGATGATTTATCAGATTTCTACTCTGTCCAAATGTCATTCTATACTCCTGACACTCATAAGGTTTCTCTCCAGTGTGCTTTCTGCAATGGATTATAAGACTATCACATCTACATAAGGTCAATCCAGATTCCTGGCACCTATATGGTTTCTCCCCTGTGTGGATTCTCTGGTGGATCGTCAGTACAGTACTCTGTCTGAAGTCCTTTGTGCATTCTTGGGATTTAAAAGGCTTCTGCTTCATCTTGTCTCTTTGTTGTGAAGACTTTATCTGATCCTTCTTTCTTCCAATCTGGTGCCAAACTGATGCTGTCATTGAAATAAAAAATAAATGCACTAAAATGCCAAAGGAAGAAACTGAATCTAGTTGGGGAAGTGTGATGTTCATGATCCCTGGTCCCCTGAGTCATGGAGGAGTGGCTAACAGTAACATGTGAAATGTGGCTGCACTTTCCCAAGTTCCCCTCATTGTGCAATAAGGATCCAGACCAGGTAACAGATGGTTTTGAAGACAGCCCTGAGTCTTGCATTCTGCCACTACCACCTCATGACTGGCACCATCTGAACCTCTTATACTGGGGTCTCCCATACCTGCATGTGCTGATTTCCCCATTTTCAGCCCAGAACTTGCTTCCCTGGTGTCCCTGTCACCTGGGCAACCAGGAATCCTGCAATGGAAGAGGCACGAGTAGCCTCATGATACACTTGTGGCCCAACTACAGGCAGCAGCAGTTCTTCCTCTGGGGTAAGTTTGAGTGGAACACCACTTGATTATCTAGGGCTGCAATCCAAAACACACTTTCCTGGGAGAAAGACTTATTGAAAACAATGGTCCTAGCCAGTGTGAGACCCACTGAAGACATGGTCCTAGCACAGACCATGCCACCTATAAGCCATTGCAAAGAAACAAAGTTTGAATCAGGGTAGCCAGCAGTTATTTAGGGTTTACAATACATAGAATCATAGAGTTGGAAGGGACCTAGTAGGTCATCTAGTCCAACCCCCTGCCAGCAGCAGGAAATCCCCCTAGAGCATCCCCGACAGGTGCTCGTCGAGCCTCTGCTTGAAGATCCCCAGAGAGGGAGAATCCACCACCTCCCTTGGCAGTCTGTTCCACTGCCGAACCGCCCTCACCATCAGGAATTTTTTCCAGATATCCAACCAGAATCTCCTTTCTTGCGGTTTGTACCCATTGGTTCTAGTTCTGCTTTCAGTAGCAGCTATGAACAAATGAGCCCCTTCCACCATATGTCAGCCCTTCAGGTATCTGAAGACGGCAATCAGGTCTCTCCTCAGCCTCCTCTTCTCCAGGCTGAACATCCCATGTTCCTCCACCCTTTCCTTGTAGGGCTTCCCTTCTATCCCACTGATCATTCTTGTCGCTCTCCTCTGGACTTGCTCCAGTTTGGCTGCATCTTTCTTAAAGTGAGGTGCCCAGAACTGAACACAGTACTCAAGATGAGGTCTGACCAATGCTGAATAAAGAGGAACTAGAACGTCTCGCGACTTGGAAGCTACAGTCCTCTTAATGCAGCCTAAAATGGCATTTGCTTTCTTTGCAGACATATCATACTGCTGACTCATGTTCAGCTTGTGATCCACGGCAACTCCAAGATCCCGCTCACATGTTGTGCTGCCAAGCCAAGTATCCCCCATTTTATACCTGTATTTTTGGTTTTTATTTCCTAAGTGCAGGACCTTGCACTTCTCCCTGTTGATTTGTACCAGCCCAGGATTCTAGTTTATTTCTCCTGTCTTCTGATGTGTTTGCTACTCCTCCCAGCTTGGTGTCATCCGCAAATTTGATCAGGCTCCCCCGTATGCCTTCCTCCAAGTCATTAATGAAAATGTTAAAGAGAACTGGGCCCAAGACAGAGCCTTGGGGTACCCCACTTGAAACTGACCTCCAGGTTGACACAGAACCATTTACTAAAACCCTTTGTGTGCGTCATTGAGCCAGTTGCAGATCCATCTAACAATTGCCTCGTCTAGCCCATATTTTTTCAACTTCCCAATTAAAATGTCATGTGGGACCTTGTCATCATTTTCTATGGCGTAAACTTATCAAGAAACTAGGTTTTGTAGCTTGATGGGCCTGATGGCTCATCCATAAACCCTAAATGAATATTGGCATTGTTTTGCACATCACCAAGGTTAAGTAGCTAATTCTGGAGGCCAGCTATTTCATTAACATGGACTTATTTAAATATGCCCATGATGTTGGTGAGGTCACCTATGGTTTTCAAATTTCTTAATGTCTCCACTTCGAATTAGGAAGCTCTGAAGACATGGCTTTTGTTCACTGGGTCAAAAGTGCTGTGTAAGCAAGGTAGGTCATGAGTAAAGTTTCTTCCAAATTTCTGGCTTGATTGAAAAGGGAGTTAATTAAAAATTAAAATTGGCTTCACTCTAGGCCACTGGGACCTGAGGCCTCCTGCCATCAGTCCATTTTCAAAGTTATGCTCCTAGGTTTCATTAGTGTACAGAGACTCAGACACCTAAGACTCAGACACCATCTCTTACATATACTTCTCAAAGCCTTCCACAAACTACATTTCACAGGATCTGATAAAAAGAGCTATCACAGTTGTATACTGATATAATTCTGCAGTGAAAATATTTTCTCTTTCTATGGTTTGTACCTCAACCTCTCCCTCAAAGTTTTCATTCTTGTATGCTGAGGAAGTTCCAAATTACACAGAGACATCTGACCTCTGCCGCTCTCCTATTTGAGCTCTCAATACCACTTCACTATTTAAGCAATAATTATTAGGCTGTTTCTTAATCAGGTGATGCCTGCACAAAACAGGAGCTCAAGCACAGGGAGAGTGCTCCCCAAACCACATCTATCTCCTCCAAAGGGCTGCCAATGAACTTCCAGTAATTTATGGTGTCATGTCTCCATGTTGGGGCTACCTTCCTTATCAAAAGATCCAGATTTAGGTTTTCCTGATGTAGGGCCATCTGGTGTAGTAGCAGCCATACTCAAGTCATGAAGCATTGCCACAAACTCCCTTTGGCAAAATCCCATGGAACAGAGCTTCCAACCTGGGGCATATATCAGTTCAGGGCCAAAGAACATCCTTACCTACAAAGATCACATTCTCATAGTTTTCCATCATGACGCTCTCATAGAGGAGGACAGAATTGAAAAGCTGACGAACTTGTTTTTTTAAATTCCAACATTCAACGTCAAACCAAGAGTTACTAGCATGGGGAGGAAGACCATTGGGATTAGAAACACTCAGGTAATCAATCAAAGAAGAAATTAAGGAGTTAAAAACTTTAATCGCATCAAGACAAGATTTTGAAGAAATTAACCCTACAATCCAGAGTAACTACGGGAGCACGTAAGAGACATTACGTGTACCCGTAGTTACCGCACAAGCTAGTGAAAACCTATGGGAAATTCATATTGCAATCCAGAGCAAATTGTTCTTACACCGGAGCAAGGACTCCCCGTAGTTACTCTGGATTGCACCCTAAGTCTTGTAACAAAGAAATGGTTTCTGGGGATTGTGTCCATCGAATATATGCATTTTCCACTGCAGGGGACCATCTATAGGGACGACATGGGTTTGGGGAAGGGAGGGAGTGGGGAGGGGGTTCAGAAAGTATTGAAAAGGAAAACACAATAGGTAGATGATCACTTTCAGAACGTGGGCTAACGGAAAAATCAGAGAGGAAGGGATCAAGATCAGGTGAAAGCAAAACATAATCAATCACGCTAGCTCCTCTTGGAGAAAAGTGGGTATACTCCCCTGGAATATCTTGGCCCCTGGAGCCATTTAAGATGAAAACGTTTGCTGAGATGCACAGATTGATAAAATTAGAGGCAAAACTGTTAATTGTGGGATCTTTAGATTTCCTTGGAATTGTAAACCAAGGAGGAATCTGGTCTACAAAATGCCAGTTCATGAATCAGGCTAGAGCTAAGTTTGTTGATCCAATTCTAGAGTTAAAGTCGCCAGTGATAATCAAGGAGGCCAATGGATAAGAATTAGTGAGATCTGAGATGGTCTTACCAAGATCAGACCATATATTGCGTGGGGCTAAATACTGTAAGGGAATATATATGTTAAAAAGAAGAATTTGGATGGTTCTAATCTGAAGAAGGAAAGTTTGAAAATAAAATGAGTGTGACTGAAGCTGTGAGAGAGAGAAAGGGGAGCCAAGTCTGGCAAAACAGCTAAGTCCAGCATAAGGTCTTCCTAAGATGTTCCTCTTGAATGTGGGAATAGAAAAAGAAAGGTATCCAGGTAATGTTATTGGGGACATGGCCCAGGTCTCTTGTAATAAAATAATATTAAACTGGGATATAAAACTAAAAAATTCTTTCTCCAAAAGTTTTGAGGACCAGCCTGAAATGTTCCATGAGATTATGGAAAGAGGGAAGGAAGGAAGGTGAGTCAAAGAGTTAGATTCTAGTCAGGGCAAATGAGGGTTATCAGGGACTACTTCAGGAAGTGGGGAAGATAAGGATGACTGAGGAGAAATTGAAGGGGAGAGGGAGTGTACAGAAGTATTAACATTGGGTGTAAGATCCTCCTCGCAATTGTTGATCTTATTTTCATTTGACAACATAACAGAGGGGGCGGAAACTTCAGAAAAAACAGGGGCTCTTTCAGGCGAATCAGGGAAAGTTGCAGGGGACTTAGGATAGGGCTCCTGGAGGGGAGGAGATGGGCCCATAGGGGATTTAAGGGGAGAAGAGCCACACTGGGGAGTAATCAAATTTTTTTGAGAAGAGATCACAGATCCTGTAGCAGCATTCAGAGGATCTGTGTTACCAGAAAAAAGAAAACTAGTGAAGGAATCAAAATGAGGGTCACTTAAAAATATGGCACCTGGACGAAGGTCAGGGGCTTCTTTAGCAAATGAGGAATATCCTTGAACCAGAAAAGAGGGGCTCTGGAATGGAGTCCCATTAAAGGAAAATGGCTTGCTCTTTGGAGGTGGTTGAGCTGGCCTAGTTGAACTAAGGCCATTTATTCCTGTGATAGGGAAATTGTCGGCATCGCACGGAACTATGGAGTCTCCAATTGTCCGATCAGCACGGGCTGAAGCATCAGCAGTTGAAGGAAGAGATGAGGAAACTTTAGGTTTATTTGAAGCAGCTCAGTGATTGGGTTGGACCAAATCTGTTGTTTCTCTCACAGCGTCACATAGAGAAGGGGGTACATAAACATCTGAGGGTAATTGTTTGGAAGGATGAAAAGAGTGGTGAGTGAGAGTGACTGGGTTGACGTCCTTGGAGGCTAATGGGGGGCCACAGTCATTGGGCAGGGTTGCAAAGAAGCCGGTCGTCTGCTCAGCGTGATCAGAAGTACTTGAATTTGTAGCATTGATGTTGGAAGGAAGACTAGGTTGAGGGTAAACAGTAGTTGAAGGAGACAACTCAGACGAGAAAGGAAAGAGGGGCTTCCCACGAAAGAGGGAACGGACTGGCGCCATCAGTTCAGTCAACTTATTCTGGAGTACAAGGAGATAATCACATTGGGAGTCAGAGAGGTTAGATAGGCCCTTCTGGAGATGGTGATAAGTTGGCAGATTGTTTGGTCTTCGGTTGGAAGTTATCAATGTAGAAATATGTCTTTTCTTGATTATGGCTCTTGGAGTGGGGTCCATAAAAACACGTGAAGGGATCAGTCCGAAGGATCTGAGACAATGGGACATGCGGAAGGACTTCCTAGGTAATTCCGTGGAGTGGAATTTTAAAAGAATTCTCTTATGCACGTGGGTTGACGGTAAAAAATAAAAATCGATAGAATAGGACAATCCAAAAGAGTTGAAAGAGAGTTCAGAATCTTGTCTTTGTCTCTCCAAAAGGCAGCGTCTATATGGGGGATACTGAGGACTATTTGAAGAGGAAGAAGGTATCTTGATCTTGATAGATGTCGGGCAAGGGGAGACTTGGAGCGCTCTTGAAATGATAAAGGGAAAGCAGTAGAAGGAGGGGCTTTCCCAGTGTTGGCCATAGAGGAGCTCAATTGGCGAGAAGATAGAAGGTTGAGTATGGACTCTAACTTAGCTTCAATGGAATTTATTTTCCCAAGGACCAAGCTGAGGCTCTCAGCACTAATGTGGCAGATCTGGGAGAGATGATTTGGTCCTACACATTGGGAAGGGGGTGATAAAAAAGTCCTGCCAGTCCTGCTTGGATCGTCCCCAGAAACAGGGGTATGAGTCTCTAAGCAGGAATTCGATGGTTGGTCATGGGTAGGAACAACTGGAGAGGGAAGAGAAGCTGCAGAGTTTTCCTCCGTTGGGGGAGGAAAAAAGCTGCTGCTCACTGACCCCTTTGAGGAAAAAATAAAGTCCGAGAGCTTAAGTTGTTTAGACTTCCTCTGGAATTCATCAGTGCCATTCTCTTTTAGACTGCCAGCATATGTTCTTTTCCTGGGAGGCTTCTTATCAGCTACCGCTGATAAGCAAGACATAACTCTTCTTCTTCCAGGCAAGAACAGCAACAAACTAAGAGCAGCAGCAAGTCAAAAGTTATTGAAAATCTTAAATCCTTAATATACTGCAGACTTAAAAGTAGGCTGGTTGGAGAAAAAAGCTTTTGAGACTAATTAAAAGGGTTAAAAGAGTTCAAACTGATAAAAACTGGAGAGCGTTATTACAAACATACTGTCCCGTTGGCCATCATCCCGGAAGGGTGGGTCAAGAGCCCTCCAGGGTGGGTCAAGAGGGGGGCAGTTGTGGCAGGAGTTACCTCCTCTGAGGTATTTTCTCCCCACCACCCCATCACCTCAGGGTCTGTGGGGTGGTGGGGAGAAAATACCTCAGAGGAGGTAACTCCTGCCACAACTGCCCCCCGCTTGTCCCACCCTGGAGGGCTAATCAGATCACCTCAGGTGGCTGTGGGGGGTGAGGAAGAAAGTCTCTCAGATGAGGGGACTCCTACCACTACTTCTCCCACCCCTTAGCCACCAGCCGGAAGACAACATAGGTGTGAATGCAGTCAGGAGGCATTGGGGTTCTGTGGCAGGCAATATTTTCCTCAGGAGGAAGCAACCAAAATGGGCACCATTAAATTATGTTTAAAACTGAGCTTAAAACTAAGCTGAGGGTGGACACTGATCTCCAGCCTGCTTCTCCCTACATTCACACTGGACCCCCAACTGCCTCCAACTGTCCCCCCAACTGCCACTTCTAACTGTTCTTAGCAGCCATTCTGCTTTTGCTCAAGTGACCCACCTACAATTTTGAACTACACTAGTACAAACAAACAAATAGATAAACTTTTGGTGTTTTTTCAAATTCTCTCTCTCTCTCTCTCTCTCTCTGTATGTATGTATGTATGTATGTATGTATATATGTGTGTGTAGAAAGAGAGGAAATCAGATATATTTATGCAGAAAGAGAGATAGAGTTTAATAAAAAACATGGGGGACTATAATTATTATAAAGGGGGACAGAGTAAGCAAGGTAAGAAGACTAAACAATGGCACCCACACTATTCAATTTATAGTTCTCAGATATGCGAGCTACAAGGGGACATTAATTTGGATATGCTGATGACCTGGTTCTAACAGCACAAGATAAAAATATTGGGCTGCAGCCTCACTGAGGACCATGAGATCTTGGAAAATTCTTTGCTGACCAGAGACTCACACCTTGTGCCAGCAAAATGGTGACTACATGTTTCCATCTTAACAACAAATTTGTTAATGCAGCCTGAAGGACTACCTAAATAACAGCTTAGAGCACAATCCTGTCAACTCAATCCATGTCAACTCAAGTCCCATTGTGTTCAATTGGTTTTACTCCTGGGAAAGTGTCTTCAGGGTTGCAGCCATAATCCTCACCCAAAATACCTCAGAGTAACTTCAGATCAGATTCTCTCTTTTAAAACATACTTAGAGGATATGTCCACTGAAATTAATACCAGGAACAACACACTCCAGAAACCAAGGGTGCACTCCTAACCTAGACCGGCAAAACTCATTGGTTTTCCCTTGGTGATGTAGGGAGGGAAGCACATGTTTGTGCACTGGCCTAACCATCCCCCGGGAGTGGCACAGAAGTGTCTTACGGCATGCCAGGGCATAGGACAGCCTAAGTGGAGGTTAGGATTGCAGCCTTAGGATTGAGTCTGGCGGCTGGAGCTGCTCCCCTCTGCTCTGAGTGTGGCTGGAGCAGCTCTGAGAGGTTTCTTTGTGTATAAGGTCTGTGTGAGAGAGAGAGTGAAGCAAACTCAGAGCCCAATCCTATGCAGGTCTACTTAGAAGTAAGTCCCATTACAGTCAATGGAGCTTACTCCCAGACAGAGGCGTACCATTTTTTTGGCATGAGGTGTCTTGTGCTTTGGGCGCATATTTGATATTATAATGGTTTGATGTTATTGACTTGTAACATTAGCTAAAAGGTGAGTTTTAGGTGTTTTAATAGGGACAAAATTTTCCTAACCCTAACCAAATAGGATTAGTCAAAGCACAGGTTCAGGCATGCCGAGTGTAGCATGAACCCTTTGTAAAAATCCACAACAGCTTCTTTGAGAACTAATGATTCCTTTTTATTGCTCCTGGTATAAGATTTTTGATACACTGAAAGTTTCCTTACCCCACTTTGACCTCCAGCTACTTCCATGGCCCCACAGGATACACTGGTGGCTGTTTTGGCCCTGCTGTACCATGAGATAGTGGTCTAAATAGTATTGGCCATTGGTCCATTTAATTTACTATAATCTACTCACAAGACCAGGGTATTGGAGCCTCTTTGGGTAGGAGGACCACATCAGTTCTGCGACACAGTGTCAGGAGGGCCCTGGGGAAAAAATTGATTTACATATCAAATTTGACTCCCATTATTGATTTACTGCTTGGGTAACAGCCTATCCTCCATAACAATCCAACCCAGGCTTTCGTGCTGTGCATGCAGCGTATGCCGCGCCGAGCACAATACCATAGTCTTTCAAGACTGACGGAGGCAGAATTTATGAATGAATGGTTTCAAATCACTTCATAAGCACTTCATAAACACACATAGGGGGTGATCTTCAAACCAGTTAATAAGTACTTTTGTACTTAGAGAGGGAAGGTGGATGCAGCCTCCCCAGTGGTCAGATTACCCTTTGGAGGTTCAGGGAGCAGAGCATCCTTCACCTCCAGAGGATTACAGGGCTTGGCCAAATGGATTGCGCTTGCTGTGGGCCACAGGGAGACTTGAATCTGACCGCCGGGCTGGGGTTTGGACACCTCTGCACTAATCCATACAGCAGATCTTTAGTTTGCACAGGGGAACTTCTGCAGCCATAACTGGAGGCTGAATCTGGAATCTTCTGCATATCTTCTGCATATGCAGAATGGTCTCTTGCATGGATCAGTGCTTTGAAGCAGTGACAGGATGGAGAGATCTGTGTTTTCCTGTCATTTGTCTGGACACAGGGAACTTATCTTTAAAGAAGATTTTGGGAACCTGATTACATTGTGCATGCTTGGCTGCTATTTACTCCCTCCCTTTCAACACAACACTGTAAATAGTCGAAAGACATTCTGAACTTTCTGTCTCCTTAATTTCTCTCCTAGGGCAAAAGCCACTTGCTCCAAATCCCTCATAATGCTGCTTTTCAGCAAAGCGGCAACCCTGTAGTCGTCAACTTTCTCCATTTATTTCCTTATTTATGTCATTCACCTTCACAAGCTGCAGAACTGGAGTAAGAAAAGATTATTTTTCTGAGCCTGCAAGCAGCTCAGGCATTCAAAATATAGTCTCAATTCCCGAGCTGGAACAATCTTTCCTTCTTGTTAACCGGTAAAGCAATGTCATAATTAAAGGGTACATTTGGCTCAATACCCCGCATAGCGCAGCTCTCAAAGTCAGCTACCAGCAAATAACTTGAAAAATACCATAGGTGATGGGGAACCAAGGGGCAAAACTGCAGGACTCCAATGCCTATCCATTTTGAACAAGGTTCCTTAGCTTTATCTCAGTTACCATAGCAATTTCGTAGAGGGAATCCAGAGTGTTTTTTTTGCTAGGCCAAACAGCGCTGTAAATTATTCCTCACTGGCACACCTGAAACATCAATTTCCAGCATCCCAATGACAATATCTAGTTGGAAGAGTTCATTGCTGTAGGGCTAGCATGAATAAATTATGAAAAAAATATATATCTATACTGTATTTGCAGGAAACACAACGGACGGCAAAGAAAAAGCATTTTGATGGAAGGTCTTTGCGAAGCCCACTTCCCAGGTGGGAGTCAGTTTAAAACGATTGGCTTTGTCATTGGGATGGCAGCCGGGTGAAACTTTTCAACTCAAGGTTGAAACAATCTTCTTTGCTCAGTTAGCTCTTCACTGGGCTCCGTGACAGAGCTTGCATGAAAACTCAACTGCAACCCATTTTATGAACTTTGTGAAGGTCTGTGGTGTGTTGTCAACAGCCACTGTGAAAGCCACACACAACACAGGGCAATACGTTCTTTATCAACAAGCCCACATTTTGCAAGAATGAATTCTTAATTCAGTTGTTGCCTTCAAGGTCTTTGATAATTTGATACTCTCTTTTGTAAAAATAGGAAGGAAAGAAGAACAGATAGAGAAAGCCGGAAGTATTGTATCTAAATTCAAAGCTATTTGCACGGGTGGGGAAAAAAGTGTAATATGTTAACCATGTAGGTCAGATAGTGGAAAACAGCAATCTCTGTTTCATTTAAAATGTTCAAATGCTGTCTTTTGGTTCTGCTTCAGGGACCACTAACAAAGCTTGCAATATGCAATAAAAATGGATTTAAAACAATCAGCCAACCAACAAAAGAGGCACAAATAAGCATGATACAAAATTAAGCACTGTGAAAGGAACAACATGTTTCAAGGGAAGGCCAAACAGAACAAATATATTTTCACTGTTTTTTAAAAAGCCAGCAGAATAGGTCTTGGGAGAAAGTAAATTTTAGTCAAGGAGTCACCACTGAGAAGGTTCTTTCCCAATTCCTTTCAAATTACCTCTCCACAGGCATGGGGAACAGAGCCAGGACTTTAATGTTGAACATAGTGTGCAAATAGGTTCATGCATAAAGACAAACCAGGATGTGGGGTTCATACAAGTCCCAACCTCCCAAACCACTGGGGAACTTCTCTCTGGTTCAGGCTGCAGTAATTTAAAAAATAATCTAAGTTTTTGCCCACCAGATTTGGAAAGAACTAAGATTTATCTTCCAAGTTGTCCACCTGCCACTGTTCTTAAAATGAAGTGCGGATGGGACTTTTGGACTTATTTTTCAAGGAATTCACTGTTGTGGAGTTTTGACCTGTGACCTGAAAGAGCATTGGAAGCACAGAAGGTTGCTAAATATCTCTGACAAACTTCTGGCTTTTGAAGATACGGGAAGAGAGAGCTTAGAATGCAGAAATGGAAAGAAAAATGAGGTGAGAGATTATAATAACATCAGAAAAATTAAATATTAAAAATCAAGCTAGACAAGTAAATTGCAGGACTCTGAGAGGCAGTTGTAAAAGACTGAAAGACAAGCTGTCCAAATACCTATTGATGATGTTCAAGGGCTTGTTTATTTATAACAGCAAATGGAAAAGAACTGCTCTTTTTAGAATGCAAAATGAATCATTTGAAATTTCACAAGTTGTATGAGGAACTTTTCAAAAGAATAAGAACATAAGAAGAGCCACCACTGGATCAGGCCAAAGGCCCATCTAGTCCAGCTTCCTGTATCACACAGCAGGGAGTGTGTATCACACAGCAGGGATGTCTCAGGGAGTGCATAAGACACCTACATCCAGGTGCCCTCCCTTGCATCAGGCATTTTGAGGTTGTCCACATCTACATATACCTCTCCTGGCTTGTAACCCATGATGTTCCTTTCCTCTAGGAATTTGTCCAAACCATTCTTAAAGGCATTGGGGCTAGATGCTACATCCTGTAGCAGGGAGTTCCACAGACCCACTCCATGCTGGGTAAAGAAATATTTTATCTTGTCTGTCCTTGGCTTCCCAACATTCAATCTGAGTGAATGTTCATTGAGTGGATGTTTGAGTGGAAGTTCAACATTGAGTAATGGGCATATATAAGTAATGCCATGTATGTGATGCCTTCTGCATGAATTTCAAGCCAGACTTTGCTTTTCCCCAGTTCTGAGAAAGGAATATATAAAATGTATATTGGAGAAAGGGATATATAAAAATGTTAAAAATAAGTTAGATAAATAAAGAGGATGTATTGATTGATATACAAAAGCAAATAAAAATTCATATATAGACTGCAATCTCCCCACCCCCTTTCTCGTCTTGGATTTGCTCCAGCAAAATAGCTAACTCAGATTGCTTTGGTGACACTATTTAACCATCTCATCTTTGGCCATCCCCTTCTCCTTTTACCTTCCATTTTTCCCAGCATCGGGGCATTTTCTAAAGAATCCTCCCTTCTTAGGAGATGGCCAAAGTATTTCAGCTTCAGTTATCTTCCTGCAATTCCTGCCAGGCCATAACACCAACAGCAGCCCCATACAATCCCATAGACTTTTAAACATAATTTGGTGCTCATACCAGATGCTTGCATTGTATGTTCTGTCCATTTGTGAACAATGCTGCATTCATTTGTGTTTGTTCATCTTCATTTTGCATCTTGATGGTGGACCAATCAATTTTGATTTTTCCCCCTATTGTATATTTGTTCATCTACAATGAAGAATTAATTAGAATTTTTTTTTGTCTTTCAAATCCTTCCACAGCTTGCATTCCCATCTATCATTCATATTAACCAAGACATACATTAAACATATATAGCAGTTATCTTTTAGAAACATTTTAATGAAACAGTAAAAAGAGAGACAAACATTCTATGATTAAGCAGAATGAAGGCATGACTCAGTTAACTTCTTTTACAAATATTGAGTAGGAATACATGATTGAAAACATAGGTGTCTTCTTTTTCTCTGAACATTGCTAAGTGAAGAATCAAATGGCAGCATGATAGGAAATTTCAATTAACTTGCTACCCAAGTCACCCCAGACTGGTTTTTCTTCAATCAACCCTTAAAGCACTGATGTTTCCTGTATTCCCTTGCAGGGCTGGTATTAGAAACTGAAATGTCTTGAAAATATTTTTTGTAGGATCCCAGGTTCACAGTCAAAGTCTGTAGAGATATAAATAACATATATTATAGAATTTATATTTCAATTTTAGAATGGAAAACATTCAAAATATGCACTTCAAAAATGTGTGGATTCCAACAATTTTAATATAAAATTGCATACATGCTGGCCTATAAATAAACAAACTAAATGTGTAGATTTCCTTTGAAAAGTTAGTAGTTATAAAACCACTAGCTTTTCAGAATTCAGAAAAAAGCAAAGGGTGCAATCTAATGTCTAATTGGAAGTAAGTCCTATTCTGTTTTAGGGGACTATGGATGCAATCCTAACCATGTCTACTCAAAAGTAAGCCCCATTGTGTTCAATGGGTCTTACTCCCAGGAAAGTGTCTTTAGGATTGCAGCCTTACTCTCAGGAATGTGTATTTAGGATTGCTGCCTAAAATAGTTGCTATTTTCATGATCCTGGGCACATCTAAACTCATTTTGGAAATTTGTGCATTGCTATGCTAAACTGCAATCTGCCCTGATAATGAATAGTTTGTATGACTGGTTAACCATGAGCAGGGCTCTGGTTGGATCTAAAGTGCCATTGAATTTTCCCTAAAGCAAGATCTGAGATAGATATTGAGACTACTGCTGAGATACAATATCCAAGAAACTTTGAGAAACTATCAATGTTTCTCAGAGGACTTTAGCACCTCCCCAGAACTTGCTGGCCAACCACACATAGTTGCAAGAACAGGCCCTACGGCAAATTTCAGGTCTCCACAAAGGACATTGCCTGAAACCAGAACTAGTTAGAATCTGGAGGGAAAAGAAGATATTTCTTTTTTTAAAACAAAGCTTTGTCATGCAAATTACCGTCACTCTGGTACAAACTGAATAGAAAATGCATTTTTTGTTCTCATGAGCTTGCAGCAAACATGGTACTGATATATAATCTGCATTATTTTTTGCAGTAGGAAACATATTTAGAATTTAGCCAGTACTCTAAACTTTTCTTTTTGATCACATTTTAAGTAAGAGGAAAGGAAATTGTTTTTTCCTACTTTGAGCAGATTTGGATTGGCCTATCCTCCCCATTGTCTCATGCCCCTTGCTGTGAGAGGATGATTGATAATGCTGGCATTAACTAAAAAGATGAAGAGAGCTCTGACAGCTGTTAGATTTATTTTCGGCACTATATAAGAGGCAGTGATAAAACAGAGCAAATAGGCATCAAAGCTGAAGCAGTCATAAAAGATTCCAATTGCAGATAATGATTTTTGTTTTACATGTCAAGGGACTGTCATATTGACTAGCAGACTGAACCTAAATAACCTCCCACACTGATGCGGCCATGCCAACAGCGAACACACTGTATCCTGATGGGGTTAGTATCTATAGGCTCCTTGAGACAAAGAAACTTTTGTTCCCATACCATTAGGCAAGCCTCCCCTGTCCAAAGAGTCTTCTCAGAAATGTAACAGTTATTTTGTTGACACAAGTCCATGAAGATTAAATGGGAGGGACATGAAGAGAGATGAAGTTAGGATGCTGGTGCATACTGGTGCCACCGGGATCTAAACCCTTCCCTATTCTTCTATCCCCTTCCTCACCCAGAAACTCACATCCTACCTACCTCCCTGCCCCTGCTTCCAGCTTAGCTTCACTGCTGGGTATAGCTGGCTGCAGCCCAAAGCCTAGGGTTTTGTTCCAGAACCTCTCATGGGAAAAAAAACAGTGGATTAAAAAAATGGAAAAAATAGATTTAAAGATCCACTTTCAATTTTCTTGCTCCTCCATTGTTCCTTATGGAATAAGGTTGCATCTCAGTAACTGCAGAGGTTTGATTCTGGGTCACCCTGTTGATACCAAAAAATGTGTTAAATAAAAACAATTTAAAAAATAACAAAGTGTATACAATTGTTTAAAACAGCTTTTCTTACTGTTGTAGGGAGCAGTCAACAATTAGAAATGCAAAGGACCCTCTGTTTTTGCTTGGCTCTGCTGAAGAAAGGAATGATTGCTTGCTTGGTTGCCTATCTGCAACAGTACAAAAGTAGTTTTTAAAACTGATTTACAGTGGCAAATCAGTTGAGTCAGATCCATGTACCGTATAAAAAAATCAGTGTATAACAAGGTTGGACCTGTATACCACTGAATATTTCCAGTTGTTGGATTGCCGTAGTAGTAAAATTATTGCTGTTGTACCTTATCTGTGAACTTCCATATTGGATGGCCATTGTTGAAAACAGGATGCTTGTCTAGATGAATACTGGATTTTGGTCAGATCCTATAAGGCTATTTTTATATTGTTATATTTGGTTTCATAACAAAAAAAAATGCATTGTCTCAACATTAAGTTCCATAGGATAATTAGGAAAAAACCAATTAAACTCTCCTATCAACGGGTTGTAATGAACGTTCTTCTCCTGGTCAGAGGCCACAGAATTAGATTAAGTATGATCTTACCAAATTCAAGAGTTTAATTCCAGATGATGAGTCCCTAGCATACAATCAAATTAAAAGCTCAAAAGAATAATGAAAATCTGCAGTGGTTTCAATATTTTCAATTAAGAAGTTTTATTGCAATAAGTCTATGGGATGGTACTTTGAAAACAGAGGTAAGTGTCTTTGAATAATTGATTTTAAGTAACAAAAAGGTACTAGCGGATTTATTTCAAAGATATACTAATTTATATTGAGCTTAAATAAATCTCTTCGTGCTGACTTTAAGCATGCACAGGCAAAATTGTAGTTAATAAAATCCACCTAAAAGATCTTGACAAGGGTCCAGCGCATGTATCAATATATCATCGTAGCATTCTACAGAGTTGTATTGTTGGTGGTGTCTGATACATAAATCCAGCAAGTTCTGTACAATGCACAGCAAAGATGCAGAAAGAGCGGTCTTACCATTACACAGAATTGGGTCACACCTCTTTTCTTTTTTTAATCCAAGTTTTACAGTGCCAGTTCTGCACAGAGCCATATGTGGTTCACCCATTGCTATTTTATATTGTGCTGGGACAGGCAATCTTTAGACAAGGAGCAGGTCAACAGATAGGGCTGTCTGAGAGTAGCTTGGCATTTTCCTCAAGTGACAAGTTCTGCAAGTCCAAGAGTACCTTGGCATTTTGCTGCAACTTCTTTGATCTAAGTAGGCAAACTGGGAATCCAAAGCCTTACGCACAACTGAAAGTGGTCTGGAAGCTTTCCCATCTGCCAAACCATTGTTATAGTAATCCTAATGACGTTCTTGGCCCTGGATGAAAAGTTCATCTAGAAGTGTAAGAATGTCTATCCATCTATCCATTTAAGAGTTTTCTACACCTCTTTTCAAGACTAAAAAGACACTGTCTTTCCTAATATGGAAGGTGTCCCAAATCATCAGTTGTTTTGGTTGCTCTTCTCTGAACCTTCTCCATTTCTTCTATATCCTTTTTGAGCTGCGGCAACCAGAATTGGTCAGTTTTAGAAAATGTGGCCTCACCATCAATTTGTACAATGGTATCATAATTTCCCCGTCTTAGGGTGCAATCCTAACCATGTCTACTCAAAAGTAAGCCCCATTATATTCAATGGGTCTTACTCCCAGGAAAGTGTCTTTAGGATTGCAGCCTTATTCTCAATCCCCTTTCCTAATGACCCCAAGCATGGAATTTGCCTTCTTCACTGCTGCTGCACATTGGGGATACATTTTCATCAAGCTATCCACCAGCACCCCCAGATCTCTCTCCTGCTCTGTCAGACATAGCTCAGAGCCCATTAACCTATATGTAAAGTTAGGATTCTTTGCCTCAGTGTTCATAACTTTCCACCTGGCACCTGGCACCATGAGATTAAGAGCAACTTGAAGAATCTTTCCTATGACACTCTCCTTTCTTTCGAGATATCTACAGTTGTATAAACCTGTTCCCACATAACCTTCCCGTGATTGATTCTACCAACGGCACCATCTTCTCTGTGAAATCTAAAATCCTCCTTGTTTTAGCAGATGATTAAGGATGGGCTATGGTTGCTCAATGGTTAAAGATGCTGTGCTTCTCAACCTGAATGTTGGCTTCAGTGGCTCATACCCAAGTACTACATGACAGAGTGGGCCAACCTAGCAGTTCAAATGCATGTAAATGAATGTAAAGCATGAAAGCATAATAAATTTTATTTATTTAATTGTTTAATTTATATCCCGCCTTTCCTCACCTGCAAGGGGGAGCTCAAGGCGGCTAAATACAGGGCAGTAGTGTAATACCACAAACAATTACATCTTGCTAGCATTGCAGATGTGAGAAAGTGCAATATTGGGGTTCTAGAGAGGTTAAAATTAGTTTTAAAATCTGTCAGGTGCTTCCTGCCAGCTTAAAGAAATTTAAAGATTAAATTCACGTGCGTTCATATAAAATGCATAAGTTTGATTTTTGGAGAGCTAGAAATATCTTTATAGACTTCAGGCACAATCCCAAACAATTTAGGCCAGCCTAACTCACCTGTCTTTCTGTTCCTGTGGTGATGGGAGGCTGGCACATGTGTATGCACTGGCCTAATCCACCAGGAGTGACACAGCAGTACCTCATGGCACTTATGTGACACCCCTCGGCCAGCATAATTTGTGTCATGATTTATGCCAGCCTAATTGAGGATTAGGATTGCAGCCTTCTTCAGTTTGAAATATGTCAGCCAGCAGTTCCTGTTATTATAGCTGCCCTGATTTCCTTGCAAACAAACAGAAAAATAATTATGTAGATGCAGATGATATTCCCCAAGTTAAAAAAAAATCAACATTGTTTGCATACGTTGTAAATAAATGCAAAATGGTTGTAAACTTTTGGTTAATATCTAGGGTATTAAAATACTGATGGGACTAATAGATTTATGCAATCATAAGCAGTTTTTCTTGGAAATAAATCCTGCTTGAAATAAAGGGGTGGGTCACAGATAGGCTGTGCATGCAAGTTATTCATGCAGCAAGATTGAAAGCAAGTATTGGACTCTCACACTCTTCATCATAGGTATAACTTGCAATTAGACCAGAATCTTGATTATTGTTCTTCATTTGCATGGAATGTGATCAGCAGTCCAGTCTTACTTAACCGGTGCTGAATTAGGCATACCAACTGGCCTGTGTATATCCAATGCAGGATGGAGTTGCAACAATGCAATGTGGAGTAAGGAGGATGTTTAGAGGCTATTTAGATCAGGGGCTGCAAAATCGCTGTCACAAATCTGAGCAGCCCAGTGTATCACCAGGTTGGCTAGGAAGAGAATTAGGATCAGGCCTTACTTCAAAAAGCCAGTCCCATTCCCCTTCTGGGCCTGATCTGCCCACTATCCAGGGCCGGATTTAGGTTTGATGAAGCCCTAAACTATTGAAGGTAATGAGGCCCTTTATATGTCCAGCTGTCCTTTGTCAACAATAAATTGTTGCTGTTTTTTGTGTTGAATATATGCTATATGGTAATTTTGAGTAATATTTTAGGGAGCAGGCTAGTTGGCAGGGCCCTTTCATAGGAGCCTACACAACACAAAACACTATTGCTGTATGTACGTTTTATTTTATTTGTTTTTATCTTATAGTTTGGAAATGTACATCCAGTTTTTTTCTTTAAATTTGGGGGGGGGGGAGGGAGAGAGTGTCACCCTAAGCTATAGCTTGTTTAGCTTATACGTAAATCCGGCACTGCCACTGTCCCTCCCTCCCTCTGCATACCCTCCCCCCTGCTCAAAACACACCTATTCACTTTCCCGCTACCTTCTCCAACCCCCACCATGTCCGGCTTTGCACAGCATAAACTTTTCCCTTTTCTACAGATCCCTTTTTTAGCAGAGATCTGGTATGCAGAGGTCAATTTGAGTCAGTGCACTGGCCTCCCAACTCAAGAGTAGTCATATACACACCGTATAGCACATTAATGACTTTCCTGTGTTAGAACTTGTGCTGGCCAAGCACGTCTTCAGGATTGCACTCTCATTCCTGTTTGGGGTGACCATCTGTCCCCTTTTTCCAGGACATGTCCTTGTTTTTAGCTTTGTGTCCTGAAAAAATATTTGTTGTCCTCCATTTCCTTGTGAATAGGCAACATGTAGCCTTCTTGTAATTAATAAATTAGATGTAAAACATTTATATATAACTGCTTTAAATTTAAAAAGAAGTAATACATACATACATACATACATACATACATACATACATACATAAACCTTTATTGGCATTTTAAAATACATTTTAAAACAAATTTTAAAACAACAGACAGCAGAAGGAGGCAAGGTTCACACAGTCTCTATTTGGGAAGAGGGATGCTGAGCGTTTTGTTTGCCCATGGAGACTGCTAGTAAGAATTCGGCCACCAGGTTTGTGATAGAGGGAGAATAGTCACTAAGAAGGATTGGAAGGGGATCAGTGAGAGAGGTAGGGAGGGAAAGGAGGAAAGGAACGAGTAGGATGGACCTAAGAATGTGGTGGGCAGGGCACCGAAGTAAAATATGTTCTAGGGTGTCAGGTTCAACTGAGCAGAATAGGCATAATCTGTTCTGTTGGGCAATGTTGGTGTATCTTCCTTGGTGGAATGCTGATGGGAAGATTTTCAGTCGTGCTAGCAAAAATGCCCTCCTTTTTTTAGGATTGGTTAGATGGAGAAAGTAGTTTGCAGGGCGACCAAATGAGGGGGACAGACCAAAGAAGGAAAGTGAACAAGTCGGGTTTAGATTAGCTAAAAGAGTTTCAGTTTCTTGCTCCCAGAGTTTAAGTATGATGGTATTGTGAGCTTTTTGAATGTCCATGTCGGCTAGAGTTTCAGGAGAGAGATCTAGGGTGGATAATTTGGCGTCTATTAGTTTGAACCAGCTGGATAAGTAAGCATCTTTAATAGGGCCTTGGAGGATGGAATTTGGGAAAAGAAGTAATATAGTATTTAAATTAACCAGATGAAAGCAATACATATGAGAGCTTTTAATTGTTTATTTTGTGATAATCCTACATTTTTCTTGGGTGTTCTACATTTCAGGGCTTTTAGTTTTGAGGAAGCAATGTCACCAAAATGTCACTAAAAGACTGACATCATTTGGTGACTGTGCCTGTTATAGCCTTTTATGGTCCACAAATAGTAAAGAACTTGGAAAATCTACAATTTCAGTGTGAGACCCAGATAGGACTAGACCATAAATTATCATTGCCTCCTCCCCATGTACCTTATGGTTATGTGTCTTGAATGTGTCTTGAAGTCCGATATATGTGTCTTGAAGTCCCTTTTGAGCTCTACCATGTTTGTGCCTTACTGTGAAGTACTGTAACATTGCATGTAAGAGGAAATCACCAGATGTCCCTATCACTGCTATCAGGATCACACAATTACAGAGGGCCATAGAGTAGAAGGGATGCTGGGTACCAACTTAAAACACCCAAAATTTTCCAAGGGGGTTTAAGTAACTTGGATTTTAATTTCCTAGACCTCACTGCTAGGACTCTACTATCAGAACAAGGTACTTCATTTTCCATGACGACTTAATTTGCCATAGGGATGCTCATATGTTGGCATTGCAATAATAATAATAATAAATCCATTGTACTTGCAATAGGAAAGCTGGGGTAATAAATCAAAACAACAAGGAAAAATGCTGCTGTGACTAAAGAGAATCATCTCCAGCAGTTCCTGCCAACAGTGGTATGTGAGCTGGTACCAGAGATGAGATAGAGCCATATGGCTGTCCTCCTGGTTCCAAATAGATACAAATGATCAATTTTTTGTCAGAACTATTGTGCTGAGGCAGCACCTTTCCATCATTCAAGAGTCCAACCTGCATCAGCAGGAGTCCCATTTGGCTCAGTTCTCTAAGTGCAACTTTGGATTGCACTTTGGTTTGGTGCCATTCACAGGGCACTAGACACCATGCACCACCAGGTACTGCATATCCCTAGTGGGCACTCCTACTGGACAACAGTTCCCCTGAGCAGAGGGCATCACTGGGAACCGGGAACTAGACACAGGGCACTGAGCACCAACAGGCACTGGGTCACAGTGGGTAGCTGTCAACACCAGGCACCACCAGGAATCCTTACCAGGAACTAGGCAATGGGTACCAGTGGGAACTGGGCACCAGTGAGCAATACAAGGCAGCAGGAACCATCGGGCACCACTGGGCACCAAATCAGCTAAGTGGGTACTTACCGTATATACTCAAGTATAAGCCAACCTGAGTATCAACCGAGGCACCTAATTTTACCACAAAAAAATGGGAAAAATTATTGACTGGAGTATAAATCTAGGGTGGGCAATGCAGCAGCTACTGGTACTAGTCCTTTTTCTTGTAGCCTTCTTGGAACTCATAGGCTGCAATCCTAAGCACACTTTCCTGCGAGTAAGCCTCATTGAACTTAGTGGGGCTTACTTCAGAGTAGGCATGCATAGGACAGGGCGACCTGATGCCAAACCCAAAATTCCTGAACCCCAAGGCCAAAATACTTACCCCCAGGCCAAACATCCTACCTGCTTAAAAAATTGCCAAAAAATGTATTTTTATAGTTTTTTTTTTGTTTTTTTGGCCATAGCTTTTGATAGGAAGGAGATATCTCAAAACTGATTTTTGCATTGGATTCTGCTCTTCAATACGAATCCAGCAGTATATGACTTGATGGGTTTGATCCCACCACTTTTCAGTTCAACCAAGTATAAGCCAAGGGGGCTTTTTGGGCCCAAAAAACTCGGCTTATACTCAAGTATATACGGTACATCACAGAAGGAATACAATCTCCAAATTTCATGCTTCTTTGTGCAGGTGTTGGGGCTGGGTGTTGATCATTCAGTCTTCAATGTTAAGCATATAACAAAAACATGTTGCACCCCTTTTCACGCCCCTTAGGTGAAAAAAAATTGGTTCTTAGTGGGTGCTCATGTCATGGAAGGAACACCCTCCCAAAATTTCATGCTTCTAGGTCCAGGGGTTGGGGCAGTCTGACCTAAATACCATGAGCCACAGAAGTGTGAACACTTACTAGGCCCAGTAGGCTACATGAATGCTACAGTAGGCTACATTAATGCCCAGTTCTATGAGCTTTTTACAATTGTGGAACGAGCATCTCAGATTTGTAAATGGACCAGCCATGGCACAAATATTATGCTGCTGCCAGACCAGCCAGAGGTGCCCCTAGAAAGAGGCAGCAGTTTCACACCCTTCACACTGACATGTGTGAAATCTTCACACTTGTCACCCTTCACAGCTTCACAGTGACATGGAGCCTGGAGTGCAGTGCCTCTAGTAAGTCAGTGGTAGGGCCATGTCACAAGCAGAAGGGGGGTAGTGAGAATTTTGGGGCAGGGAGGGGGAAGGCAGGAGTGCAGTGCGGGACAGAGATAGTGGATCCCAATGGCACTACTATGTGCCAATGCTGTCTCCTCTTTCTTCCAACCTGTCCTGTCCCTTTTCTCGGACATTTTTCAGAGCATCAAGACCTCCCAATGGGAAGCTCCTGCAGTCCTGTCTCTTGCAAAATTTATATTTTTTGAGGTTAAGTTGCCAAATAGCAGAGTCAAGCGTCCTGCCACAATTTTTTATATCATCTTCATTTACACTTAATGAAGAGAAACTCTTTTTTAAAAATAGGATATTCATTAGTATTAAAAATAATTCAGGATATAATCATTTGTGCCTTTCATATGTCACAGTGAGCTATTGGGCAAAAAAAATGGGGGCTCTGTGCCACTTTTCTTCCCCCATCAGTCATCCCTGGCTTTGAGTTGCATTCAGACTATGAGATTCCTTTCATGGAACATGGTAAAATATGGGCCACTCAGTCTTTCCTTTTATCAGGGCATCATTATTAGATGACGTTTGCTTCTCCCCATTTCAGAATTCGGGTGAGTGGGTGTGATTAACGCAAAGCACAATGCCAGCTTTTCTAAGCATATAATTATTTTGGATAATTATGATCGATGTCTAGAGTTGACATGATTAGTGGCGGGTTTTGGATTTTAGATGGGAACAGATGAGCTATTACTACACTACTTCAGATCAGCAATACACAGTGTTGCAGAACTGGGGCTGGGGAGAGGAAAGGGCTGCAATCTCAGGTCAGTTTTTCTGCTTGGGGGCAAGAAAAAAATAGAGGATCTATTCTACAGATCAGCTATTCTACAGGACTTCTAAGCAAATGAGGAGCTTGCTCATCAGTGGCAGCAGAAGCAGTGACGACAGTAGGGTAAAACAATAGGGGTATATTATTTTTTATGTACTGCATCCCTGTAATCCCTGTAATCATCCCAGTTTCATTTCATTCTGTTCCTTATTAAGAGCTCGTCAGATTTCAGGGCTAGTATGAGGAGCCAAAGTGCATGTTTGTGCACTGGCTTAACTCTCCCCCAGGAGTGGCACAGAAGTGTCTTCCACTTTTGTGACACCCCAGGTCAGCACAGAATTTATATCAGGACTTAGGTTGGCCTTAATGGAGGTTAGGATTGCAGCCCAAGCAGGGTAACCATTTAGAATGGAGGGCAAAGTACCTGCACCTTTAAGCATTGCATAGAGGAGGGAATTTAGGCAGGTTTAGCTCATCCTAGAAGGGTTTAAAAAGCAGCACCTGCCTAAATTCCCTCTTCTCTGCAATGGATAATTAAAGGCACTTTGTTTTCCATTCTATATGGTCATCCTGGCCCAAGAGCTCTGCTAGGTAGGAGGAGAGCCATGAAAGCTAGTTCACTAAGCCTGCAATCCTAAACACACTTTCCAGCGATTAGGCCCCATTGAATATAATAGGATTTACTTCTGAATAGACGGATTTAGGATTGCACTGTAAATATATATATAACTTGTGCATGGGGGAAGTTGTACAAGAGGGAAGTTGCACATGGAGGAATGATGCACATGAGGGATTGTTATGCATGAGGGGTTTTTGTGCTTGGGAGGTTGATGCACTTTCAGGGTTGATGCACATTGGAGATGTTGCGCATGGGGGCTGCACTGGTCCAGTTGTGGAGGGATGTGCACAGGGTGAGGGGATGTTGCGCATGGGGTGTTGTTGCTCATGGGGGGTTGTTGCGCATGAAGGGTTGATGCACATGGGGGTGTTTATTGTTTGAGAGGGAGGATGTTGTGTGGGAGGGAGGATGTTGTGTGGGAGAAGGAATGAGCAGGGGGAGTTGATGCGCCGGGGAGGGGGGGTTGATGAGCATGGGGGAGGAAGTTGTGCATGGGGGAAGTTGCACATGGGGGAAGTTACACATGGAGGGTTGATGCTTTCTCATAGAAGCGAATGGCAGGCATTTGGAAGAGAAACTTAGGGAGCCATTTACCCTCCAATTGTGTCTACATTTCAAGCCAGTTGAATGAGCAGTGGCTACACTTATTTCAGCTCATGTAATGTCTCCAGCACTGAAACTTTGTTACATCTTGCAAATTAATTCATCAAATTTGGTGAACTTCTAGTTGTGAATCTTCATATGCAACAGATTAGGATGTGATTTATTGCCCTTAAGAAACACATCTACAATACAAATTGAATAAATAGGCATTAGGCACCATGATAATTGGTTGGAATTCCTCTGGGCTGACTTTTCTGTTCCATGCAGTTCACACAACTCCTATCTGTAAAGACTCCTGTGATATACAGTTGGTGTTAAGTGTATGCTAGATATAGTGATTTGGCTGCCATCACTATTTTTCACCTTCTATTGGCAATGATGTTCAATGTCTGACATAAATGACTGCAAATCCATAAACCACATGTGCTTTAAAGTAGTTAAGTGCAGCATTTTTAATGGTTGGGATGTCCAATTATTTAAAGAAAACTAAAATTGAATTATTTGGGTGTTGAATGACAGGCTTATCATTAAAGATGCTATTTGTCCTTCATATAACAGAAGGTACTTTTTTCTCGGAAATAAATAAGGAGACATGAATAAGGAAAGATGTTCTTTTCATGCTTTCCCCCAATACAGCTTCTCTGTAAATTTCCTCCCAAAAATAACAAAAAGAGCCCTAATTAATCCTCATGGATTTCCTGCATTTAAAAGTTATCTGTGTCCCCCATGTTCATAATTAAGGAGTCTTTATACTCTTTGAAAAGTTACTCAGTTCATTGGGGAGTTGTAGATTAGGAATGGTATTCTATATGGAGTTTATAATTAACATAAGGACAACCTCAGACTCAGCCTAGCCTCAAAGGAGGAATCAAGCTGAACAAGGTTTGGTTTATCAACATGCATTTACTATTGGACAAATAAAATGGTTGAGAAATAAATGACTATTTTTCCTTTTTGAGACCATAAATGGAATTTTGATGAATATGCTTTTGCCACCACACCATCCTCCCTGCACACAGAAAATTAGCATGTCAGGGAGTAAGGATCAACCTGGCATATGCATGGAGATTTTTTTAAGGAATGAAGAAGCATTCAAAAGTATAGCCCCATTCAGACATATATTAGGTGGGACTCAAGAGAAGATTTACATCCACTACTGGCTATAAGCAGAATTAACTGGTAGACCAATTCTTCTTGCTAATCTAAGACAAATAAAAGAGGGAAACATGGTCTCTAGAGCTGTGAACAAAAGCAGTTGAAGATCATTTACTGGCACTAGGATTCAATAGAACAAGGCTGCAATTTTATACACACTTACCAGGAAGTAATTCCATTTAATCCAATTGGACTTCTGATATGCCTAGCATTGTGCTTTGAGGAGGATACACAGCAACCCAAACTGCACTGACTGGAATGGAAACCAAGAGCACAGCCTACTAAAATTGAACGTTGGGAAGGTTAGGACAGACAAAAGAAAATATTTCTTTACTCAGTGTGTAATTAATCTGTAGAACTCCCTGCCACATGATGTGGCAAATTCCTAGAGGAAAGGACCATCACAGGTTACAAGCCATGATGGTGAAATGTATGTGTGCATGTGCATAGATATAGATATAGGCAACCTCAAAATGCCAGATGCAGGGAAGGCACCTGGATATGGGTCCTGTGTTCTCCCAGAGGCATCTGGTGGGCCTCTGTGAAATACTGGAAGCTGGACTTGATGGACCTTTGGTCTGATCCTGTGGAGGCTCTTCTTATTTTCTTCTTATGTTCTTGCATTCTTACTACATGGCCTAAACACATTATCTCTAGATCCAGAACCCACGTTTAACCCTAGTTCAAGAACCTTTGAGCTAATCAACAAAAATGTACTGGTAAATGGGATAGTTATAAAATAGAAAAATCTAAATAGATGTCTGCTACTTTTGTTTACATGATCACTTGACCTGAGATTCAACTTACACAGACTAAGGTTCCCTACTTGCTCAAGGACTCTTTTCCCTTATTTTTCACTGTTTTTAGCCTTTGGTTACTCACTGAAAAAAATTAAGTGCAGAAGTTAATTTAAGGACAGTCATTTTAAATCGCCATAGGAAACTGCTTCCAGAATGCTCTCTGAATTCCTCTGCATGGATAACAGATTTTAAAGGTCAGGTAGGGTCCCCCAGTGGCTTACTGGTTAGGCGCTGTTCCTGCCCATCTGAAAATTTGCAGGTCAATGGTTCAAGATGGGGTGAGCTCCCATCCTTAGCCAAGTTCCTGCCAACCTAGCAGTTCAAAAGCATGGAAATGCAAGTAGATAAATAGGTACCACCTTGGTGGAAAAGTAAGAGCATTCCATGCACCTTGGCATATAGTCATGCTGGCCACATGAACACTGAAGCATCTTTAGAAAACACTGGCTCTTCAGCTTAGAAAGAGGGATCAGCACTGCACCCTATCGTTAGTCATGACCAGCAGGGCAACCAGCATCTTCATCTTTAGGCTTTGAGAGCCAAATCCTATGCATATTTACTTCAAAGGAAATCCCATTATGTTCAATTAGACCAGTGGTTCTCAATCTTCCTAACACCGTGACCCCTTTATAAGTTCCTCTTGTTGTGGGGACCCCCAACCATAAAATTATTTTTGTTGCTACTTTATAACTGTAATTTTGCTACTGTTATGAATTGTAATGTAAATATCCAATATGCAGGATGTATTTTCATTGTTACAAATGAAATGTGTGTTCTATGCACACATTGAACACAATGGGATTTATTTCAGAGTAGGCATGCATAGGATTGGGCCCTGAGGCTGTCAGTCAGCCCCAGTACGCATGCAGCTATAGCCGGAGCTATAGCCCCCTGCACCAGGGGTCTTTAGGCGACCCCCAGGAAAGCGCTAGGCGACCCTGAAAGGGGTCCCGACCCCCCACTTTGAGAAACACTGAATTAGACGATCAGGAAAGTGTGGATAAGTTTGCATCCTGAATTCTTTAGTCTGACTACCCTAGTGGCACAGTTAGATGGATGCAAAAAGTTATTCCTAACTTTCCAGCACTGGCAGAGCGGTACGTGTGGGGCACACTTTGCACTCTACAGTTTTGGGGATCTCCTCAAGATAAGGCAAAGTTTCTCCCTTACCTTAGAGCTGCATTGCCCTTAGGCCAGTTCTGGAAAGATGGTTAGGATTGTGCCCTAGGTTTTGCAAGGAGCTTAATCATGGCATACAAGTGAACACCTTCTCTGGAGTGAGGACCAGGGTGCATTCAGTTAATGACTGGGCTATGGCCCGCCCACTCTCGAGACAGGGCCAGATGTAGATCTTATCTCCTTCCTGTGCGGGGCATTGCCTCCCCAGTCCGGCTCTGTCTCCTTAAGAGAAGGGTCAGGGTTTTCTTTGCTGTGCTCCTCAGAGCACAGACATCTCCTTCCATTCCTTTTTCTCTTCAATCTACCTCAGTTTTTCCTCAGCTTTCTCTTCCAGTTCAATTTACCTCAGCTTCTCTGGCCTATTTCTCTGTCCTGTCCTTCCCCCTGCCTTGCTTGTGGATGGTCTGGGACGTCTGGACACTCGTCCATTGGGGCTACACCCCCCCCCGGCGTTTGGATTGAAGGGGCAGCAGCGTGGGGGCAAATCTGGGAAACCCCCCCTCGCTGGCATTCTGTCTCACCACAGCTGCGGTGGCCCCTTGGGACTCCGCGGGGGTAGCCTGCGGGTCCTGCCCCCCCAGCAGTGCCCAGTCAGCGACAGCAGGGAGGCCTCCTGAGGGCTGGGTCTCCCCGCCTAGCTGCAACTCTATCGGTGCCCTGAGGGACAATGAGCAACAGCAGGGAGACCTCCTGAGGGCCGGGTCTCCCCGCCTAGCTGCAACTCCATCGGCGCCCTGAGGGACAACGAGCACGGGTAAGCGGAAGGCGTTCCCCAGCTCGTTCAGCTGTCAGCGCACACTGCAGCCACCTGGAGACCAGCCAGTGGCGATTTCGAGCTCGCGTGTCGAGCTGAGGCAGCGGCACGGAGCTCTCAGAGCCAGAGGGGCGGCAGCGGACGCCAGGTGCAGGGCGGTCGGCGGTGACTGCGGGAGCCCGCCAGACGCCATTTTATGTCAAGTTTTTCCTGTGACTGACAGCGGCAGCCATCTTGTATCCCCAGGGATGCCAGTCTCTTCAGAGGTTGCAGTGAGTACAGTGGGGCCCTGTGTTACGCCAGTGGGGGCGGTGTTCTCCAGGGTCATAGTCCCCTTAACTCCATGGAGGTCAATGAGGGCACAAACCTGACAGCACCAAGCGTAATGCAGGCCTCTGGTTCTGCCACGGCTTCCCCTTCAGAACCTTTAATCTCAGCCTCTGCCTTCCAAAGGGCCATTGATTCTGCAGGGTCTCAAAGCCTTCCTTGTCTCGTTAAGGTAATGAAAGAGGCAGCAAAGCCCATGCCCTAGTCTAAGAGGGCTGTCAAGAGGCACTCTAGGATCCTAACCAGTTCCTCCTATTCTGAGGACTCTCCAGGACCCTCCCCATGTAATTTCCTTACCGTAAATGTCCTTTTCTTGGAGTTGAGGACAGGGTGCATTCAGGCCCACCTCAGCAGAGACGCAAACCAACCTCACCTTTTTAAAGGGGGGTAGTGTTGTTTTTTTTTTGTTGTTATTGTTTTTCAGGTGGGTGTCCAGATGTTTCCTGGTCCTGGGTCCTGTTGGTGAGTTTCTATTGATACTCAGCAACTCGAGCTCCTTTCTCAGGTCTCGTTTTTTGCTGTTATTTCTGTTCTTCAGTTCTGTGTTTCTACAGTTTTTCCCGCAGTTTTTTTAGTGTGCGGTGGCTGTTTCTCCTCTTTTCGGCTCTGTTACCGGACTGGGGAGGCAATGCCCCGCACAGGAAGGAGATAAGATCTACATCTGGCCCTGTCTCGAGAGTGGGCGGGGCGTAGCCCAGTCATTAACTGAATGCACCCTGTCCTCAACTCCAAGAAAAGGACATTTACAGTAAGGAAATTCCTTCCTTCTCCTTCAGAGCCATTTTGGGTGGTGAAAACTCCCTCCAACTATGGCACTGTACCACTCAATTACTTTTGCAGGTTTTTAACACAAGGAACTGTTACTATTTATAACACAAGCTTGGTGTTGTTTGTGCCTGCAAATTGTTTAATTTTTACTGTCATTTTGTTAATCTTTCATTGGCAAGAGGTAGCAGGTGTCATGTTGGAAACTGATTTTTTTTTACCAACATTAGAGTCAACCCATCCCCGTATATTAATCTTTTGTATTGATTCCCATCAACATGAGGTATCACCTAGCAACCTCAAAGATGGAGATGAAAGTCTGTCTAATTAATTATAGTGTGTACAGCCTTTTGAAAGCGTAAGGCAGTGTAGGAACTGAGGTGGCAAGATGCTTAAATGGATTTTGACATCGTGTAGTTTAAGTGCTTAATTTCTAAGAGATGCCAGGGCTTAGCTGAGCCTGGAAACACTGCCTTCTGATCTGAAAGATTTTCCTTCAATCACAGATGTCTGGGATCTCTCTGTGGTTATTCAAAAGTGTAAGAAATGTAATCTGCATCTTCTCAGAAGAACTTCAGTCTTACTGTTGGGGCTCGAGGGGTGAGAACTGGCAATGAAAACAGAAGCTGGGGCTCATCTGACACAACCGTATTTTTTTTGGGAATAAGACAATATTTTCAAAATATTTTCTTTTGACAATAAGAATCCATCCAAGCAGATTAGTGTCTCGATTCTGATGGGGATATATGGTGATTCAAACCATGATGTTACATGATATCCAAATCCAAACTGATGGGGGATACATGATTCTATTGCATAGATCAGTTTATAAAGTTGCACAGCTTCCACTCCTGGACCCCAGGCTCAGCACAGCTCCAAGGCCACCATGTCTGAACTATAGACAAGCTGGAAACGTAATCCTTCAGAAAGCCCTGTGCAAGGCCTGGTGATGTTCTAGCTACCACTTCCCAGGGCACTGAGCAACTGGGAATGGCCTTTTCCTTTTCATTTCTTCTGTGCGTTCCAAGTAGGCAAAGCCTTATGGGAATTGCTCTTGGGCAGGACAGATTACGAAGAAGATGGGAGAAAACTAACAATAGACCATAGAAAAATGAACAATAGACCATAACTTACACAGTCTATTGTTCACCAGAACATCATTATATGGTGCATACTCAGAATTCAGACTATAAAAAGAGAAAACCTACCCACCCCACAATGTCCAATCAAAGCTTTCTCATCTAGTTTCTTAGGGTTGGCTCACTCCAACATACCCTAAGTTGGAGTCCACATATTTTAGGACTGGATTGCAGAACGTATCAATGTGGGCCACCTGTTTTAGCTGCAAACCAGACCCATTTCTCCCCTCTAACCTCTGCCCTTCCCCTTGATCTGAGCAAGTACCTGTGTATGAAATGTTGCAGAAAACAGACTGATTTTTGTTCTAACCAAAACGTGCAACATGGAAGTATTTGTGCCAAAGGTCATTTGTTTTGAAGCCTACCTTCCGCCTATAAATCAGTAAAGTGTTAAGAATTGGCACTTGGGAGTATTGTTATTGATCTTCTTGCAGTGCTCTCATTAATGCCAATGTGAATCCCGCGTATGCGCTAACGACCTGTGAAGCTCCCATTTTCCTCTGCCTATAATAAACTGTCTCTTTTAATTTGACACCAAATCCATGCCCATTCGCAAAGCCTTCTATTAGTTATGACACCTCTGATTTTGGATCATGTGTGCTTGGATAATGGTGAATAATTAGGTGAAGAGGAATAGAATTGTTCATTATTGCATCCAGCAAACTGCAAAGTAGACTCTGCCTTTATTAAAGTTGTAAAAAGTTTTGGCTTTCTGAGAAAACAGCTCAATTTTTTAATTTTGTTCCGTTCCCCCCTTTCATAAGCCAGCTGTTTTAATCCAAGAGAATTTTTTTTTAAATCTATCCTTACTAAAGTGAAATTTCTGGTGTGTCTAGAGGCAACATTTTGAGTGACATAATTAAACTGTGGTGGCGAGACCATTTTAATTATATTAATTTTAATTATGCACAGTACATTTTAATTACATCGTCTGCAAATGAGTGTCTCCCATCTATTAAAAAAACTCTGTGATGCATTTGCATAATGGACCCCCCTTTTTATTTCTCTGTGCAGGGTTACATTACTTAATGGCTTCATTAGTAATGATGGTAAAAGTTTAATTTCATTTTTTGTTTAGCAAGGGATGGGGTAGGGTGGATATGGGTTCATAATGCACCCACATAGACAAATCAATTTCTGATTAAAATTGGACTTAGAATGATCAAGGATTTTACATAGTCTCCTGACCAGATGGGATAAATAGTGTTCATATGGGGAGTCCATTTGGCTACAGAGAGACAATTGGGTATGTGTTCATGCAAAGCTTCTTCCAAAGTTGGGACGATGACTAGAGTGACAAAAGTGTGGACTTCCTCACAGTGTGTGGGATCTGAGGCCTTTGCTATCAGTCCAATTCTGGAATACGGGACTGGTATAGGTTCTGCTCTCCTGGCATAGGTCTATCTGACCTGGCATAGATTCTGCTCTCTTGGGAACGGCCCAGGAGCCTCCCCAAGTAATGGACATCTGACTGTGTTTGACCTTTTGCACAGGCTCAACAGCACTGGGCCAAAAAGAGCCAAATGTTTCGCTATGTATGTTTCATCTTATGTCTAGAACTGAACCAGTATGTACATAGAGATCATATACATGCCTACACAGAAGTAAGTCCCATTGTGTTTTGTGGGATTTACTCTTAGGACAGTGTGCATCAAGCTACAGCTTCAGTAGTGAAGGCAAGGAAGCAGAGCTAAGGGATGTGCTGCATCAGAGCACCTTCTTTAAATTTGTAGCATGACTGAGCAAGCGAGTGGCAAGACTGCCCCAATACAGCATACTTGGGCTGAGCATGAGCCTCCTAGCAATTACTCCATGAGGCTTTGGAGTAAAGCTGTCTCAGTTGTATTCCAGTCTTCTGGGGCTCAGGTGAAATCATGTACTACTATCTTCCTAACTGCTCTTGGTGCTAGTGAGGGATTTTGCGTTTCCCTGAATCTACCAATAGGGAAGTGCGGTCTTCAGCTCCACAATCTTCCATACTTTAATTCCTGTCTTTCTTTTTGTGTGTTAGAAAAATGTAATGTTTGTTACAAAAAGGGCCATAGTCTGTAAAATATTTGGTTCAGAATAAAAGATGCCATTTCAGCAATCTTTTTCTCAATTGGCAATTCATGTAGGGCTACAATCCAGAGTAACTATGGGACCTTTTACACTGACCACCTATGTTACAGTGCCACCTATGGGAAACCTGTGGGAAATGCATAGAGCAATCCAGAGTAAGTGCATATTACATCTTCCCATACTTACTCTGGATTGTAGGGTCTATTGTACTGACTTATAACAGTTCCTTTCCCTTCCATATACAACTGGGGGTCTCCAAACCCTGACCTGGGAACAGAAACGGCCCACAGAAAAGCCTCTATCTGACCCTCATACAGCCTCTTGTCCACTGAGAGTTTCTGACTCACTCAACAGAACATAAGCAGAACTGTGCTCTGTTTGCATCCAGAAGGTGTTCTGAGTGTCTCAGAATGTCCTCAGAATACCTTCTGTGTTCTGATGGCCTCAGAATTAAATTTCTAATGTATTTATTTAAATTTTATATTTAAATTTTTCTCAGCCTTCAACAATGTAACATTTATTTGATGCAGCTTGTTAACCAAAATGCTTGGAGATGCTGATATATAGGAAAGAATGTCAATTGCGGAGTAAGACACTGGACCACAGCTTGATCCAGCCAGTATTTCCTTGTTCTATGATTGGTAGGTGACCAACATTGAAGATGGAGAATGAGGATATTTTGGGGTAGCATCAAAGAAACACCACACACACTCACATAGAGTTGCTTTCATAATTTGTGAGTCCCATGGATGTTATCATACAACAAGATCTGCAGAACTATCAAAACAGAAGATATACGATCATGTTTTTATAGTCATCACTGATTGTGTACATGTTTTAATTCATTCGCTTCATCTCAACTTTTCTGTCATTCACTGCATGGGGTCACATCCTTCCACAGGGTTCATCCAAAGTTCTCTCTTCTTTGATGGATACTTTTTTTCATCTGTTGCCTGGAACCAGAATCACAAGAGAATACACAGATTCAGAAATCATACTGGGACCATTCTCCATCAATTTACTCTCACTGCACCTACTCTTTCTTCCAGCCTGTCCAACAAAGGACTTGCAAGAGAATGCATGAATTTTAAATGTGATATTGGGAGGGGAGATTGTAGTACTGGAGTAAAAAAGGAAGGAAAGCTTGTGATGTTTGAGATGTTTGAGATCTCACATTATGAGATATCCCCCCATTTTTTAAAATTTGTAGAATATAAGTTGAAGAGTGGTAGAAAGAGGCAAGGACATAGATGGACTTACCTGTGTACAGTTTGAGTTTCAGCATATATGAAGGTTTTGTTCCCATAACCTCCAGAGCTTCCAAAAACCATATTAAATGAAATTCATTTTAAAAAACAATGTTCCTTTTCTCAGCCATTAAAAAATAGGGTGATTACCACTGAAATATGAGAGAGCAACAGCAAGCAGTCATTCTCTCTCTCTCTCTCTCTCTCTCTCTCTCTCTCTCTCTCTCTCTCTCTCTCTTAGAAACACTTAGAAAGGCTTCACTCCAAGGCAGTCTGAGTGTGGGGAAAGAATGTAAAGAAAATGCAAAGCAGAGGTGATGATTACTTCCGTTTTGCATCCTTTCATATGCTCTGGGGGGAAGGGAGGGGTCAATTTTCTCAGTTGAGCACATCCTTCTCCCAGAGCATATGAACTGATGCAAAACAAGCGATCATCACCTCTGCTGAACTTAAGCTGCTCCAAGTGCCTGGAGAAAACAGTGGCAACCTAGAGAGAGGCAGGGGTACTCCCCACTGCTGCTGCCCACCATCCCGTCGGAGCCATTCTATGAACTGTCCTAACTTGTGCTGGAACAACCTTAGCCTATGTTGTATCCAGTACAAGTTTTGGGACTGTTGCCATGCTACTGCAAGGAAAAGGGAAGCTTCTCTCCTTTCCTAGGGTAGTGCTGTTGCAACCCCAATAGGCTTACTTGGATTTATTTGAGCAGACCTATTGGTGCTGCTGCAGCCAAATGCCCTCTCTTGCCAGGGACCAAAGCATGGCAAAATCATGGCAAGGATTAGTGGGGTTTCAAGACTTTTATGTCCTCCACTCCATGCAACTCCCATGCTATGTTAATTCCATTTTTAAAAATAGCTCAGGCTATTGGGCTGGTTGACCTTCATTATGTTTCTCATTTCAAAGTAAATTTCCTCTTACTTTGAAGGCACATCTCAAGGTCAAGAGCAGATAAGGTATTAGTAGTGCCACAAAGCTACAGTTCCATACTTAAAATTTCATTTCCTTTAGCATGTTTAAAACGTCTTCCTTTTCTATGTTTATTTATACAGATATAAAACTTCCTAATGGGTTTCTGAGGGATGCTGAATTTATTGTGTTTTGAGAAATGGATGTTTCAGAAATTCAAATAAATTACACTAACAGCATCTAGAACTTATGAAACTCACTCATAAAATAAACTAATTTCCATACAGTGTATTTAAAATACAAACCAACACTCTGCAGTGGTTTGAGTCTAGCTTACAAATAGCTAGAATCCATTTCCCTTGATGTATATATTTAATAAACAAAATAGGGTAAGCAGGAATACAAATACTTGGTTGAAAGAAATCACAGCTGGGAAAATAACAAGGCTATATGGATTTTTAGAAATCCTTTGTGAAACTCATAGCATTTTGTAAATGGCTGAAAGGGAAGTTTATCTTCCAGAGACACTTTGCCTTTTGGGCTGCAATCCTAATGCTGAGTTAGGCTGGCACAAGTCCCGCCATAAGTCCCTTGCTGGCTTGGGGTTGTCACAAAAGTGCTATAGGGCAATTCTGCACAATTTCTGGGAGGGTTAGGTCACTGTACTTAAATGTGCCAGCCTCCCCACACCACCACAGGTATGGAGAGATGGGTGAGTTGTGCTGGCCTAAACTGGTTAGGACTGAGCCCTTAATCTCTACCCAGTGACATTTGTTGTCAGGAATGGGCCTGCTATTCATGGTGACTTAATTCAAATTGCACAAAAACACTGTTTTTGGCAGCTTGAGTTGAGTCAAATTATGGATGTCATAGATCCAAACTCAGCTTGCAACATGGGTCCAGTGACTCTTAAAAAAGAGTTCGGACTCAAGCCTTGACTCTTTTTCGTGTGTTGTCTTTTGCTCACTTTTTTGCCACTTCCACACCATGCCAAAAACCTCATGGGTGATATGGAAGCAGGAATTCTGAAGTATATCACCAGATATGGGTGGCGGGTGCGTTGGAGGACAAAGAAACTGGAGGAGGCTGAAGAGAGGAGGAAGGGTTTGATTTTTTGTTCTTTTTTACCATCCTGAACTTGACAAATTTCTTGAAAAGGCTTGTGACTCTATTCAAAATTACTCTATATTTCTTGTAGATGGACTCTCAACATGTAGGTTGAACCAAGACCTGACACAGGAGGACCCAACTTGTGTCCTTAGAAGTCTCCATCTTTTCCTAATTTTCTGCCTCTATTTTTTTCTCATTTGTAAGCACATCTACTCAGAATGATGCTTAATCCCATGAATTTGTAATACAATTACAAGCCCAGTCCTATGCAGGATTCACGACAGAGTTAGGCTGTCATAAAATGGCTGCTAATGGAGCACAAAATGTTCTCTAGAGGTGGCATCACTGCAACTCCACCAAGGGACTCCATTCCACCTGCCCGAAAAGGTGAGGGTGCGAAGGGAGCATCAAGGCACAGTACAGGAAGGAGGAAGAACAGGGCAGAGAGAGATGGCATGACTGGGTGAATCTAATGGTATCGGCACAAGCCGTATCTTATCCTCTCTTTTTCAAACCTCTCCTTTCTTCTCCTTGGGCATTTGCCAGCTAATCAGCTGGCGCAGGTCCAAGAAGACCCACTGTAGAACAAGAAGCTTACAGAGGGATAGGAGGAAATAATTCCCCTTTCCACAACATTTCTCAATCTGATTTCCCCCACTCCTGATGGATACAGCACATATCTTTTTGGCTGAGCTTCATATAAGGGTGGAGGGAGGAAGAATAGGTTTGGGCTCTTAGTCTGGTAAACAGTATACACAGGATCAGTTTGGTGACCAATGTTCCCTCTAATTTTTGGTAGTATTTTTTGCTCAAATTTTGGTAATATTTTTATTACCAAATTTTGGTAAATTTTGGTAATTTTTGGTAATATTTTTTGCTCAAAAAATATTAGCTGTGCAGCTTCTGAAGGAAGGTTAAATTTTTGTGTGCCACATAATGATAGTTGGAGTTATAGTATATACTTTTGACAACATGTCAGAAATCAATATGTACATTTATAACAATATGTACAATACGGTACAATGTACTGAAGAAGATAATGAGTTTACATTGTTGTTGTCAGTTGTCATTGTTAAAATTTTTGTCATCGCCAATGTCATTGCCAGTTTTGGCTTTGTGCACTTTGTAGAAACTTGTGTGCGCTAGTTCAGCGAGTTGTGTGCGCATGCACGCGAGCACAGCTTAAAGTGAACTATGATGGTGACAATTCACAACTGGAAACCAAATGATGGTTTTTGAGAACCCTTTGAGCTATACAAAGCATTGCAGGTAAGGATTGGGCTTTACCTGGGCAGCAGCAGTGTCTGCCGCTTTCAGATTTCCGGCTTCAGATTCTTGGATGCCAGCCCTCATTCAGAGGTTGCCAAAGACCCAGAACTGCCAGCTTTGAATGAGCTTATTGGGTTTATTCACTAACAGTCCATCCTTGAGATTCAAAAGAAATTCAAATGTGAATGTGAAATGTGAAAAAATTCCACTAATGAGACATCTCTATTTTAGTTTCCTGTATTCCACTGACAGCAATTCTGTCAGGTGCTAAAGAATGGCAGTCGTTCTCTGTTAGAATGAATGCTGGGAGATGTACCCGCAAGCTACAAAACTGTGTGACTAATTCAGAGATGCCCCATGGCAATTCCAAGTGTGGAAGGATTGATCTAGGGACAAATGCAAAGTTCAGAAAATTATATCATCAAAGACGATTGGAGCAGAACATCTCAAAGATTTACCCCTCCTGGAAAATATGTTTTGATAACGTCAAGAATTCTTTTCAGTTGGTTTAGAATTCATTTCTGTCCAACTTAGACTGCAATCCTAAAGACACTTTCCTGGGAGTAAGACCCATTTAACACAATGGGGCTTACTTTTGAGTAGACATGGTTAGAATTATGCTCTTAATCAAGCTTAAATGATGGTAGATAGACCCAGCATTTCAAATCACTGTCAGCGCAGAAGCTGTGCTGATCTTACATAATTGCCTATCCTTTTATTCTTATTAATAACAATAAGCAAAGTATCATTAACTTAACATGTAGATCCTCTCCCCCTCACTTTCTTTCCTACCCTTCCTTTGTTGTGTACCCCATGGATGAAATTTTAGACTGCAAGCGCCTTTAAACAGAGAATTGTTTGTAAAGTTTGGCTAAATAGTTTGAGTCTTCAATTTAAAGAGTGCCAAGATAAAATTTCTAGACATATTCATGCAATGTTATCACCAAACTCACATTTTACACACCACCAAATGATGCAGTTATGTTGCCAGGCATGGTGGTGCCCAGGATTGGGTGATGCATTGAGCAAAATGGCACGCACGCCTGTGCTGTCACAACACTCCTCAAAAAATATGCACAGTCCTCACCAACAAAATGGCTCCATTCGGAACTGTAGGAAAACAAAGGGGCAGGCAGGAGGACCAATTTTAGGGCATTTGGTATGCAAGAAAGATAAACGCAGTCACCCCTCACTCAGCAAAGATGGTGGAAAACTGCTACTCTAATGATGGGGCAATGTGCCGCCTGGTCCCACCTCAACTATGCCGTGGACATGATGGGAATCTTTTCCTAACTCAGAGATCGTATTTGTATAGATTTGATGTGAACAGTCTGCCACAAACAATACTTCTGCTCCAAACACAGGGGTTGGGTGCCAGAATCAGTGATTATCCCCATATAGACAGCCAGCTAGCTGGATAGATCATGTGCCTAATGAATTAAGTACAGCAAAATCTGGGAAAGAGTCTGATCCTGCCATCTGCTGAAGTTGGCCTGGCTTGTGTGAGTTCATGCGGCAGTAAATCTGCCAGGTTCCAGGGTACCACTGGAGTCACCACAGTGTGAATGGAAACATTGAAATTGGATGCAACCGTCATAAATCTGGTCCCTAAAGCAATGCAATTAGCTACATCACTATAATGAGGTTTTTAAAAAAGATGGTCACATTTGGTGATTCACTGAATGTTAAATTTGACATTTCTAAAATGTGTTTTTTAATTTCTTTGTCTAGTCACTTTTTCCACTACATTTTCAAAACTGTTCCCTATAAAGGAAGCTCAAAAATGATAGACAAGACTCTAGATTTTTTCAAGAGCATCCTATGCTAAGAAAGAGCACATGTTAGACTGGACACTCCCCAACTGTTTGCCTCATGGCGATGTTTGTTTAATGTCACACACTCTTTAAAAAAAACAGGGACATACATGTATCATTGCAGAGAGATGATGCTAGAATATTTGATGAGGAGGAATATTCATCAAAAGGAGATATAGCAATATGTGATGTAAAAAAAATTTCAAAGGAAATTTACAAATGACCCTTTCCCTATTAGAAGATAATAGGGTGTATTTTTCCCAGGACATGTCTTCATATTATGGAAAAAATCTTCATTGTCCTCCTTTTTCTTGTACTTAATAAGCAGCATGTACTTAATAAGTAAATGTAATAAATTATATGCATTCGTTTTAATTATAACACTAATTTAGGGCACAATTCTAACCAACTGTTGAGCACTGACATAGCTGTGCCAGTATGGCATGTGCTGCATACTATAGTTGGGGGACTGTCACAGAGGCAATCTTTATTCCCTTACTTCGATTTTGCATTGCCCTTATGCCAGTGCTGGATAGTTGGTTAGGATTGCACCCTAAGTAACATAGGGTGCAATCCTAACCTAAGCTGGCACAACTCATTGGTCTTCATCTTCCAGTGTTGATATAGGGAGTCAAACACGTGTCTGTGCGCTCTTCTTGCACATGGTTTCCATAATGAATTCCCAAAGTTAGTGTTTCACCAGTTCTTACTTTTCCAAGATCTTTGGTATACTTCACGCATGACATTTCTTAGGTGTGGCATTATCTGTACAAAAAAATTATAGGACACAATGTGAAAATTATGCAAATATACAGTAAACTAGCAACAGTGTACAGATGGAAGAGCAATTTCCTTTATACATTTGAGAACCCAAAAGAATATCTGAGTACAGATGGTGTCAGGCTACAGCCACTTTGCAATCATGAAAATTCAAACTGTTTATGCTGCAGAAGGAAGCTCAATTATTTCCAAGTAAATGTATTTAGGAACAAGCCATAATTTGTTTGTTTTGCAGTATTTGAATGGATTTTGGTAAAAAAAAAAAAACAGAGTGCATGGCAGGGACTGTATAAAATTGTTTTATAAGCAGCCTCAGCATCCTTCTCTCGGAGTCCACATTGCAAAGGTTATAACTTATATTGATTGTCTCACAGGTGAGTGCAGGAAGGTGTGTAATAGTGTTGCTATGGTCTATCTACCTTACATGCATTGCCTGATGAAAGTAAACCAGATCAGCCGTGTTGTCACATTTATACATGTTTGAATCATGAGGACATGTTTGTTGGACAGGAGCCTTTTAAATTGGTCTTAGTCTGAGCATCTTGTCTTGAATGGCTACACTGAACCAAATTTTACACGCTTGTGTAAAAGGAGCTGAAACAATGAGGGTGGTGGTGATGCAGCTTCCCTCCTCTGCCCTAATCTGCCCCTATGGTAGGGCCAGAATTTGCATAATCCACTGCTGTTTGAGGACATAGCAAGACAGACATGATGGGCACAATCCAGAGTAACTACGGGGATCCAATCCCGGTCCAGGTGTCACATGCAACCTGTGACAAGTTTCTATGTTTCTGGTGGCAAGTGTGCACACACTGAGATCTTTAATTCTGAAACAGTTAATGTTCTATAGTTTACGCCTCTTTAGATGTTTGAATGCATATATATGAAGGGGAGACATTTTAAAAGAAAGGAGGTTTGAAATGGAGCGGGTGTTGTCATTGAAATCTCACCTTTCTGATACTGAGTATTCCACAGATGCCTTTAAAAATATATATCAAATCCCAGCCCAATCTCAAGTAATGGAAGAATAAGCAAGGATTTTTCTGACCTCCAAAATGTTCTGAATCCCCTTGGTTTTCTGTTCACACTTCTTCCCTTAGGAAGACGAACATATATAGAGACTTAATTGAATGTCTGAACAAAGTTTTATTTGTATTGATACAGGCATCCCAGTGGCCTAACACTGACTTGGCCTGGAAGAATCCCCTATTTAGCAAAAGTGTAGAACAGCTCCTGGCTGTAATAATCCCTCCAGAGGAATTTAATTTTTAATTAAGTGAAGCCGAGTGTTTACTCTTGTTCCATAGCTGATTAATCAGAGCGTTGCTATTCGTGCCGGCAAGAGGGGTTGAGTGAAATAGACTGTACCTTTAATTAGATGAAGGAGAATTGGCATTCCCTGTCATCTAGACTAGAAACGTAACCTATGAAAAGGAAGACTACACAGGGTAGACAAGGTATTGTTGAAAGAATTTATATATGAATGGTAATCTGATATGAATGGAAATCTACATTTTTCTCCCTCGAACTTCCTTGAACAGTCATTGGAAATTGTGTCCTGAGAAATATCTTCTAGTTCAGTGCTCCAAATAATGTTGCATAATTAATGTAAGTGCACCGAAGAGTGTCAATTTACAGAGGATGCAGCTGGGACTCTTTATGAGATACTATGCGATCCTAACATGTCTATTCAGAAGTAAGTTTCATTGTGTTCAATGGTACTCCAATGAAAGTCTATTTAGGATTGCATCCTTACCCTATGATCCAGAGTAACTATGGGACTACGTGCACCCGTAGTTATTTCACCACTTAGTGAAAACCTATGGGAAATTCACATTGCAATCCAGAGTAAATTGTTCTTACGCTTGAGCAAGGACTCCCCGTAGTTACTCTGGATTGTGCCCTTAGTGGTCTAAGCTATCCTTCTTTCCCATGTAACAGTTGCCCTTGGAAAGATTTGTCTGAGTTTTTTAAGTGAGGGATATAATTTAGCAGATGAACATACACTTTGCATGTTGTAGGCTCCGGGTTCAACTAGGTGGTTCACAAACCTAGTTATGACTCCTCAAGTCTATGTGTAAACCAGCCCTAACAACAGGCTGGGGAAATGGTCCTACCTCTTTCTGAAGTACCGTTTTTACTTTAATATAATACACCATTGAATATAATGCGCACACTATACTTAAAATCAAAATACTGTATTTACTCAGTTTTAATTAACATTGAATATAATGTGCACCCTGATTTTGGAGATTAAATTTGGCTGGAAAAGGTGAGCATTATATTTGAGTAAATACAGAATTTTCTTTTCATCCCCAGTGACTGCTCCATGGTGGTCTTCCCCTGAGAATGGTAAAGAAGTACCCTCTGCATCTCTTTCAGATGACAGTGCTTTTACTGCTCCCCAGACACTACTCTAGGGATGCAGCCAGGAGTGAATTATTGACTCCATGGGAAAAAGAAGCTAATGAACTGGAAAGCAATATTAGAACATGGCCTTTAGTAATTCACATGTGCATTCCTAGTTCTGTCAGGAAATGACCTTGAGAACGTTATACTAATGTGGGACTATTTCCACATGCAAAGTCATTACCTGATATTGTGACACAGCCTTGCAAAAGGAGACATTAGATCTAACATTACAGGGACTTCTCCATTTTCCTCAGTATCAGCACATCAGCACATACAAAATGTTCGTTTTGTATACGAACATTTCAATGACTGTGGGCACAATCGTTACCAATTTAGGCCAGCTCAGCTATCCATCACCATATTCATCTCCATGTTTTCCAGAACGTAAGAGCCTCCACTAGCATAGGCCAAAGGTCCATCTAGTTCAGCTTCCTGTATCAGCTTCAGAGATGAGACTTGCAGTTATGCTTCCTGCATCAGACCAGATACTTCAGAGAGCACACAAGACTCCTGCACCCAGGAATTTGTCCAGTCCCTTCTTAAAGGCATTGAGGCTAGATGCCAGAAGCACATCCTGCAGCAGAGAGTTCCACAGACCAACTACCTACATGCTATATAAAGAAATATTTTCTTTTGTCTGTCCTAATTCTCCCAACATTCAATTTTAGTGGATGCCCCTTAGTTTTGGTGTTTTGTAAGAGAGTAAACAGCATCTCTCTATCCACCCTATCCATCCCTTGTATGTCTCAAATCATGTCTCCCCCCAAGCATCTCTTTTCTATACCGAAGAGTCCCAAATGCTGTAGCCTTTCCTCATATGGAAGGTATACTAAACCATCAATCATCTTAGTTGATCTCCTCTGAAACATTTCCATTTCCTTTATATCCATTTTGAGATGTAGCAACCAGAACTGGACACAGTATTCCAAATGTGGCCTCACCATCAATTTGTACAATGGCATCATAATATTTGCTGTTTTATTCTCAATCTCTTTCCTCATTTTGTTGCCATTCTTCCAGTATGGAGAGATCCATCTGGAGCTCTTCACAGTCTCTTTTGGTCTTCACCACTTGGAATCATTTGGTGTCATCCGTGAACTTGGCTATCTCACTGTTTAACCCTGTTTCCAGGTCATTTATGTATTGGCATTCATCAGTCTCGAAAGACTATGGTATGCTCAACGCTGTATGCGAAGCATGAAGGCCTGGGTAGATTAATATGGAGGATAGGCTGTTACCCAAACAGCAAATCCCCCCTCTCTACACCACTAAAATAGTCCAATGGAATGGCAGAGCCAATATGATTGGTTCCAGCTGCATTGCAGAGCTGGGCTAAGGACAGGAGCTCACCCTGTCTTGTGGTGACCCTGGTCTTGAACCCTGGTCTGCGGGTTAATGGGCACAGTGTCAGGTTGAAAAGTACTGGTCCCAGGAAAGACCCCTGGGGCACCTCACTTTTCACCTCCCTCCATTGGGAAAATTGCCCATTGACACCCGCTCTCTGTGATCTGGGCCTCATCCAGCACATGTCTGTACATTGGCTTAACCTCCCTCCCACCCTGGTGAAGCACAGAATGCCTTATACCACTTTTGTGACACCCCCAGGTCAGCACAGGACTTGTACCAGCTTAACCAGGGGTTGGATTGCACTGTGTGAAACAACACAGGATAAGGCTGCAGGAATAAGAACAGACCATTCTTAATGGCTCATACTGCTAAGGGTAGACAGCAGGATTTTCACTTACTTTAAAGGTGTCCCATTTTTTAATAAGTGAATGGTTGTCTGGGCTGTGGTAGCGCAAGTGGTTAAGACACTGTGCCTGTTAACCAGCAGGGCAAGGTTTGAGACCCAGGTCCTAAAAGATGGGGTGAGCTCCTGTCCTTAGTCCAGCTCCTGCCAACCTAGCAGTTCAAAAGCATGTAAATGCAAGTAGATAAATAGGAACCACTTCGGTGGGAAGGTAAAACAGAGTTATGTGCGCCTTTGGCAGTCATGCTGGCCCCATTACCACAAAAGTGTCTTTGGACAACGCTGGCTCTAAAGGCTTAGAAACGGTGATGAGCATCACACCTTACAGTTGGTCACGACTAGCAGTATAAACTGTGGGTAACACCTTTACCTTTAAGTGAATGGTTGTCATTCTTTCCTAGAAAAGTCATGCATGGGTATCATCATGGATGATGGCCCTGGATTCTTGCTCCCCCAACAACACTGCTGTGTTTGCATCCCAAAATCTCTCACTACTCCTTCTGCCTATGCAAACAGCACCAATTAAAAGTGTCCCCCTTATTCAGTGCACCACCTTCACAACCATGCAGGGGAGGCCCTGTCTAATCACATTTAAGCTCTCCTGCATCCTATCTCCCCAAAGCAATTCTATGCATTTCAGATGGATTCCCCAAAGTTTGGATGGAATTAGCTCTGAGTTCTGAGGATCTGAAAGTGCCATTAACGTCAAAGAGGAAAAGGAGTTAAGATATAACTGGGATCATTTTCATGCACGGCAGCAGCCCCCTTTCAAAACAACACTGTGTATCACTCCCCGGCATCAGTTTGTACACAGCATTTCTGTGTTTGTCCATGAAGAGTACAAAGACATTCATCACTTCATAAGGCTTGGCCAACTTGAAAGTGACATATTTGTACGTTTTCCAATGCTTAAATTATAATTTCCCTCTGTTTGGGGCTTTAAAGTCTTCATCCTTAATCCCTTATCTTTAATTTGGACAACTAATTGCTGCCGACAAATTACACCATTGACTTTCATATTTCCCTATATGCTAAACACTGATAAGTAATTTCCATTTATCAATGAGATTCAGCTCCACATTAATTATATTTGCCGGGTACACAGAATTCCTTCTGCTCTGGAGCTTCTTTGGTGGTACACAAATGAGCCATATATTTTACTGCAACCAGATATAAAGAATTTAGCTGATGCCAAGTTGAAATATTGAAGTCTTATCCACAGCAATACGAATACATTCAAGATGATTTGGGTGAGGAATACCGTATTTCAAAATTTTCGTTTAGACTCTGTGTTATTTGATCTGCAGCAATCACAATTAAGAATTAGAATTTGATGTCTCTAAAGCCTCTTAAATAGCCAACATAGTCTTAAAATTTATCCAGATCATATTTCTCAACAAGTAGTACAGGAACCACCAGTGGTACTTGAGGTGGTGTCCAGTAGTACTTGCAGGACTCCTGGAAACCTGTTGCCTGGCATCTAGACCAGCAATACAACGCAACAAACAATGATTTCATTGCCTATTATGTCCAGCGGTACAGAATAGATGGATCATGTGAAGTGGTATGGTGGAGAACAAATATTAAGCAAGACTGATCTAGGTCTATCTAGTCCAGTGAGGTCCAATTTGGGGGAGCTGGGTGGGTTGCATGACCCTAGTGTGACTCCCAGTTGTGCTGATCAAAAAGTAATTGGCTGTGACATAATCAATTACTGTCATGTTTTAATTGGCTGACGTCATTCAGCAGCACAGTATTCAAGTTGAATAAGTGGAGGTTGTTGTAGCAGAGATTTTAGATCATCCTGCTGCACCATTCTGGCTTCTACTCTCCAAAGGAGGAAGACAGAAAATCTGCTGAAGTTGGAAGAGGCTGGAGTGGGGGCTGCAGTTGGACCATTAGTGGCCACCAAAAAAGTGCCTCATGTCGCCACATGTTAGAGCATAGGTCATGTGTTAGACCACTATGATCTGTCTCCATCAACTTCTCTTCCAGGAACAGCCAAACAGGTCCAGATGGCACACATCACATTAGTGTATTATTGGCTTTAAGAACATAAGAACATGAGGAGAACCTGCTGGATCAGGCCAAAGGCCCTTCTAGTCCAGCATCCTGAATCTCACAGTGGCCCATCAGGGAGCACAAGACGCCTGCATCCAGGTGCCCTCCGCTGCGTCTGGCTTTTTGAGTTTGCCTACATCTAAACTTTGATGCACACACACACACACACACACACACACACACACACACACACACACACACCTATAGACATCACAGCCTTGATTCATTACCTTTTGTTTAGATAATAGGAGGAAGGCAAACTGGATTGGATCTGCAATAGTGAGGAGGGGGATTTAACCCTTTCCCTCTGACTATGGTCACACACCTACACAACATGGCTGTTCTTTAGTAAACAAAAGTCCAGTGCATCAAGTCACTAACATAATGTGTAGCTTGGCTCTCAGTTGTTTCAGGGAAACCAAAATGTTTATGGATATTCTGTGGCTTGCTAGCAGTATTTGTTAAGAGGTACACTGTCTCTGAATAGAGAGGCTGCATTTAGCTCTTATAGCTATTAACCACTGATTCATCCAATCTCAGTTTATCTCACCACTTTTAAAACTCACCTTAACAAGGAGTTATCATCACCTCTTAAACTACCTATGTGAATGGATGTGTGGGTGTGCAGCCATATTTTCCTTTGTCAATGCTGTATCTTTGATACTTGAGGGGGGAAAAGACAGCAGTGCTTTTCAAAACCCGATGTTCTTGCAAAGAGCTTCAAAATACAGTGGTACCTCTCATAACAAGCGCCTCACATAACAAGTGTTTCACATAAGTATAAATTTCCAAGAAATCTTGCTTCACATAACAAGTTCCACTTCACTTAACAAGCAAGCGTGCTATGGGCACACTTGGACCACACTGTGGACCCTGATGGTCCACATGGAGGCTCTTTATAAGGGCTGCCGGCCAGCGCTGCTGCCTCTAACTTCCCCCAACTTGGGGGCAGTTGCTTGGGTGTGCCAGAAGCAGCTGCCCCTAAGTTCCCCCAAGTGCCCCCACTGGCCACCTTGAACCTCTAGCAGCAGCCCAGGTAAGCCTCCCAGGAAAGTGTGTTTGATTGCAGCCTCCTAACCATGTCTACTTGTATTAAATGGGGCTTACTCCCAGGAAAGTGTCTTTAGGATTGCAGCCTAAGTAGACTTCATAGGATCATGCACATTGAAAGCATGTTTTGAATTCAATCCCAGTGTTTTGTCATCATTTTTACATCCAGTTAATATTTTTATATGAATATTTTTTGGGTTGTGGAACCATTTTTTCCTATGGGAAAATCTGCTTCACTTAAAGAGCGTTTCACTTAAAAAGCATGCCTCTGGAACAAATTAAGCTCTTTATGTGAGGCACCACTCTGTACTATGAGTTGTAGAAAATGTAAAGTCATGTCATTATGAGTAAGTTGGGTGCTTGCATTTTAGATTGTGAGCCCTTTTGGGAAATGGACCCACTGGCTATTAATTTTTCATTTTCTTTGTAAACTGCTTTGTGAACTTTTTAGTTGAAAAGCGGTATATAAATACTGTAGACAGACAGATGGAAAGATGAAATGATCATTTTTCAGATGAAAAATATGCAAAATCTTTTACAGTGTTGTACCCAAGAACACAACAAATATCTTTGGTATCTGGTGAAAAATACAATAATTCATTGACTTAAGCTGCAATCCTAACTCCCACTTAGGCCAGACCAAGCCACAGCACAATTCCTGTGCTGGCTTGGGCTGTTACAGAAGTGCTTTAATGCACTTTTGCACCACCCCTAGAGGGAGGATTAGGCCAGTGCACAGACATGCGCTTGCCTCCCTACATCCCCATGGGAATGGGAAGACCAATGAATTGTACTGACCAAGGATTGCACCCTTGGACTCCCACTGTCTACCAAGTTGCCCCATTGGGCTGCCAGACTGCCCCTAGCCATACCCACTGCCCCTAACGCCACCTACTCATGCACATGAGTGTCTCTGCAACTGTGAAATGTTAGAAGACATTTACATCACTCTTTTCGCATCTTTTAACATCTGCAGCATTTTGCAAGAATGTGATGAAATGGAAAAACAAATTCAATTTATTAATTTCTGCAAATCAAAACACTGTTAAAGCTGTAGGAGTCACTTGAGAACTTGGCATATGAACAAGCCACCCAACACTGAGATATCACATGGAATGTTACAACCAGGGAAATGCTAATTAGCAATTAATGTTTTTTTAAGGCATCAACTTCATAAACAAAGGACTTGTTTGCAGTCAGGGCAGCAAGAGCAAACTTCAGATGTTGCCAAATACAACTGTAGTCAACTCCAGCAGAGACAGGTTACCCGAGGCAGGAAATTGACAGCAACGCTCTATCCCCACCTAGGGTTGCCTTTGATTTTTAGTCCCAAGATTAAAACCTGCATCTGCTGGGTGTCTTTCATTTTCTAAAAAGCATCCTTATCAGCAACTACAATACCAACCCCAGCTCCTGCAACAGCTTCTATGGATTGACAGAAATCATGAACAATTTGTGAGCTTAGCAAACCAGTTTCGTAGCTGACTCACTCAATACCCCACAGCTTTATGGCTGTTGATCCCATTTGTCTTTATTTTCCTTTTTTAAAAAATATTTCTAGCCTGTCTTTCTTGCTGGGACAATTCAAAGCAGTGCATAAAAACTCAGCATAAGAATAAAGGTGGAAGTCATGGAATGGAATATTTTACTCTTCATGACAATATATATGGCTTCGATAGACTTCTTATGCCACCGAAGCTGAGAGTGTAAGCTGTAAAATCAGATAGTCCCAATTCAAATTTTGCCCCAATCTGCAATCTGGTTACACTGAAACAGACCACCGTACAAAATTGTTGTTGTAAGCACTGCTTATTATTTCCAGCAGGGATGTGTCAGACTTACAACCCCAAATCCTGAGTCAAGTGTCAAGTTTCCACCTCCCTTGACTCAAATAATCCTCAAGTCATAATGGGTGGCCATCATAGCTCATCCAGATATTTCATTTCAAGATATTCGGATGAGTCCAAATCTTTTTGAGAAACTAGTAAAGTCATGAAAGTAGTGAAAAAATAAAGCAACAAAGAAAATAAAGCAAACAAACATGTGCACATATACAAAGAGTCACAAGCACATATAGAGGCGAGTCTTAACTCAAATTTATTCAAGTTTTCATTTTTAGGGTAAAACCCCCAAGTGATCAGTACCTGAGTGTTTGATATGCATGATTCAAGTCTGGGCCATGAGTCATGAGTCTCCATCCTTGATTCACTGCCTGATAAGTTTCTCTGTCTCTGAACATCATAAAGTCCACATGGGAATAAATATGGAATAAATTTAGCATTTCAAAAGCTGTTTTGAGTTCTAGAGATCACAGAGACAGCCAAGCTTGTTTCCTAATGCTAGCAAAGAAAGCTGATTCAGAGAACTTCAGAGCAAAATACCAAAGTCAGGTATTAATTACTGTGATAGAGACAGACGTGTTTTTCATGTTTTGTGAATGTGCCACTAATCTAACTTAATCACCCTGAAAGGCCAAGAGCTGAATGAGAGTTGAGTCTCTCAAAGAAATGATCACACTTTATTTGGTACTAGCGAAATGTACTTGCATTGCAGGAGTACAATACCCCCCATATGCCATACCTCCATTGCACAACACCCTCCCATTGCACAACCCCTCCCATGTGCAACACCCTCTCATGCGCATCAAAACCCATGTGCAACAACTTCCCATGCACAACACCCTCCAAGGTGCCACATCCCCCCAAGCACAACGTCCCACTATGCACATCACCCCCTATATGCAAAACCCCATGCGCAACAGCACCCATGCACATCAACCCCCCATTCGCATCAACACCCAATGTGCATCAACACACAATGTGCAACATCCCCCATGCGCATCAACCCCCCAATGCACATCAACATGCCATGCGCAACATCCCCCGTTCTCTCATCCCCCATGTGCAACATCATCTCATGCGCAACATCCTCTCATGCACAACATCCTGCCATGTGCAACAGCCTCCCATGTGCAACATCTCTCATGGTCATCATCCCCTGTGTGCAACATCCCCCCATGCGCAACATCCCCCATATGCATGAACCCCCCCCACGCAACATCCTCTCATGCACAACATACCTTATGCACATCAACACCCATGCACAACATCCCCCATGCGCAATATCCTCTCATGCGCTTCAACACCCATGCACATCAATCTCCCATGTAACATCCCCCATGTGCAACATCCCTCATGCTCATCATCCCCCATGCGCATCAACCCCCAACCACAACATCCTCTCATGCACATCAATCTCCCCATGCGCATCAACCCCCCAATGCACATCAACCCCCTAATGCACATCAACCTCCCCAATGCACATCAACCCATGCAGAACATCCCCCCATGTGCAACATCCCTCATGCTCATCATCTCCCACGCGCATCAAGCCCCCATGCACAGCATCCTCCCCAGTGTAACCCCTCCCTCTGAACAACATCTCCCCAGTGCACCAGGCACCGAGCACCAAATTGGCTGGATGTTGGTCAGTCTTCCATGTTAAGTATAGGACAAAAACACGTTGCACCCCTTTTCAGCCCCTTAAGGGTTAAGTTTCTCCACATGGGCTTTTGGTGGGTGTTGATGTCATACACTCCCCAAATTTCACGCTTCTTGGTCCAGCGGTTTTGGCTGGCCGTTGATGAGTCAGTCAGTTAATCAGTGAGTCAGTCAGTGACTTCATATTTATATATACAGATAAAGAAAAAAGCCAGGAATTAAAAGCGAAACAGATCTAAAAAGTGGGATTTGTAACTTGTCTATCAAGACTTTTAAAAAAGAGAGAGGTGGAAGGAGGCCAAGCACATTGCACAAACTCTAAGAAGATATTTAAAATATCCTCCGAACCCTGAAGAAACTGGAAATGATGTCATCACCAGTTACTTCCAGTGGTACTTCAAATAGGTGGACTAATAGGACAAACCTAACCATTATGTTCAATGGGTCTTATTTCCAGGAAAGTGTCTTTAGGATTTCACCCTAAATGGTACAGTGGAGAACAAATGTTGAGAAATTTTGCTCTAGATTTTAATAAATCTTGAAAACATTAACTTTTCTCAAAACTCTCACAGATGTTATACTGAAACTGAACCTTCAGATCAGTCTATGATAACTACGTTTTATTTATGGCTGATATGGGAACATAGTCCTGGTGGTGATGTGAGTGAAGACAGTGCCATATTTACAGGTGACATTTAAGAATCTATTTAAAGCTTCTATTTAGGCCCAAGCAAATGCCTTTTGACGTGAATGGATTTGGGTTTCAGTCATTCAGCCATAAATATTAAAGCAAATGTATCAGTGAAGTGGGAGATTTGCATTGTCTCGCTGGATGTTTAATATATGGTTATTAAAACTAAAAGCCCTTTCATAATTCCCTCATAAATTCAGTCTGACTACCTTGCTGAAGATATACTTCACAAAACTTCCTGAAATGGCTTGATTTGTTTCAATAAGACTAATAGCAAATAAGACCTTCAGGTATTTTCCTAGTGAATTAAAATACTTTGCATAAAAAAGCAGCAGGAAAAGTAGCTCTTTCTAAAACTGGAGTAATCTGGAATAGTATTTTATTCCAAGTAGAATACTCCTACTTGGAGGCTGCGCCTGCTCCGTTCACTCCAGGCAGGAGGGACCTGGGCATGCACAGCATAGCGACTAGGCTGCACATACCCAGTTCTTGGCAGGGTGCGAACCTGGCAGGCAAGGCAGCAGGGCTCCAGACCCCCAGTCTTGGCACGGACCAGCCAGGAAGGTGCCAGAGACTGGCAGTGGGCTGCAAACTGGGGGTTGAGGAGCCCTGCTCTAGGGCAGATAGTTGCTAATTGGGCAAGAGACACTCTTTCAAGTGGGTGTTTCCCTTTTATTTAGCAGGGGGAGAGTAACTGGCCCTCCTCATCCCAGCAATGTCTGTTCTAATGGCTTCTTTTTGCATTTTAGATTGTGAGCCCTTTTTGGACAGGGACCCATTAGCTAATTAATTTTTTTCATTTTCTTGTAAATCGGTTTTTGAACATTTCAATTGAAAAGTGGTATATAAATACAGTAGATAGATAGATAGATAGATAGATAGATAGATAGATAGATAGATAGATAGATAGATAGATAGATAGATAGGTAGGTAGGTAGGTAGGTAGGTAGGTAGGTGGGGAATACAGAACAGTTTCTGCTTGTAGAGGGATAGGAAAAAATGGATGGATTTTTTTCTGGGGGGAAAGGGGGAAAGTTCTTTTAAAAAAATGGGTGAATTTTTTACTGCAAGGGAGAGAGGGAACCTTGATGGACTTTGTACAAGTACTTTGTACAAGTTTTAAAACACAAATGGAGCATGTATGAGTTTGTGTACGTGCACTTTTTTTTAACCAGTTGAGGGCGAAAAGAATCTTGGTGGATTACAGATTAAGAGAAGGGATCTGGAAATGGAATTGTTCAAAGGTAAAGTTGATATTTCTGCTGAATTCTCACAGTGAGTGTATGGCTGTGAGACAGCAAGAAGAGTTCTTATATTTGAGCATATAAAGAGCCCTGCTGGATCAAACCAAAGGCTCATCTATTTCATCATGGCTTATAATTTGTGATGGGCACCTTATCTTGTAACATGCACCATGTAACAATTCACATTATTAGTATGAATTATGAGTCTGCAGGTACTGGAAATAAAAGGAATTTAAAGTATAAAATAAAGGAAAAAAAATAAAGGAAAAAAATTTCCCCTCTCACTCTTCCTTCAAAATGTCTAGAGGAGTGCATACTGTCACCACCATTTTATTCTCATTGCAACCCTGTAATTCATTTTATCACTGAACTAAAGCTGCAGTCCTTACCTGAGAGTAAGTTCCAAAGTACTCAATGAGACTTCTGAGCAGACATGCATAGGTCACGGGTTAGTTAGCTTAATAGCTGAAAGGCATTTGAACCTGGGTTTCCCTAGTTGATAAATTGTGCTAACCATTACACAGTATTGCTTCCCAATCCCAGCAAAGCTGATGGATTAAGAAAAGCTAATATGTTTATATTTGTATATACAATGACAATAATATATTTTAATTCTTTTTAACAATAACGAGTGCAATCTTAATCAAGTCTGCTCAAAAATAAGTCTCATTGTGTTCAACAAGGGCTGTGGGTGGCGCAAGTGGCTAAGATACTATGCTTGTTAACCAGCAGGCCAGGGTTTGAGACCAGGGTCGGCCCCACAAGACAGGGTGAGCTCCTGTCCTTAGCCCAGCTCTGCGACGCCAGCTGGATCCAATCGTATTGGCTCTGCCTTTCCATTGGACTAATTCAGTGGCGCGGAGAGGGGGGATTTGCTGCTTGGGTAACAGCCTATCCTCCATAACAATCCAACCCAGGCTTTCGTGCTTTGCATGCAGCATATGCAGCGCCGAGCACGATACCATAGTCTTCCAAGACTGACGGAGGCCTGCTGTGTTCAACAGTACTTACTCTCAGGAAAGTGTGGTTTGGATTGCAATAAATATATATTAACTCTTGCACTGAATCTAGTTCCTGGCACTCCTACAAATTGGTGTGTGACACAATCTTTTTGACTGAATTCAGTATTTAATATATGATAGTGATACATTTTCTTCTAATAGCTTCATAAAACAAAGATTAGAAGCACATGGGCGCCACCTGCCGTCATAATCAGAGCAAAGCAAGCTTCTGATCTAACGTCCTGAAGTTAATCTAAATTGATTGTGCTATTAAAATTAATGATGCAAAAAACACATCACACTGACAAAGTTTTCTTTGAGATATGCCAGGGAGAAGATGTGAAACCCAAATGTATGATGCTTTGGGATCGTTATTAATTTATTTGGTGTCCGATATTCTTTGTGATTGGCTAACAATATATCATTAGTCTTATTGCCTCTTCAGTAGCATAAACTCTTTATATAGTCTTGAGATTTTATTAATTTTTTCTCTTGTCAGCATAATACTGATTTTTGCAAAGAAAAGTTAAATTGCGCATGAAAATATGAATGTGTGTTATCTCACAATGAATTAAACTTCTTAACTAGTGTGATGGAACCAGCACTAGGAATTGCTAATGGGCTTGTTCCTAATTCTCAAGTTAAATTCGACAAATCATTCATGTCAGACTAATATATAAGGCAAATATCTTTAAATCATTACTGTCCAATGAGACTAAGGGCACAATCCAGAGTAACTACGGGGAGTCCATTATCCAGTATAAGAACAATTTACTCTGGATTGCAATATGAATTACCCATAGGTTTTCCTGTGGTGTAGTAACTACCGGTGCACGTAATGTCTCTTATGTGCTCCCGTAGTTACTCTGGATTGTAGGGTAATTGTTCCAAGACCCAAAGTGGTGTTGTTTTGACAAAGCAGGGAATACTTAGGGCTGCAATCCTGTACATAGTTTTTTGGGAGCAGGCTCCACTAAACACAGTGGGACTTACTTCTGAGTAGACATGTGTAGATTGATGCAGGGAGAAGGGCACCTGGATGCAGGTGTCATATGCGGAGACATCTGGTGGGCCGCAAGAAGCTGGACTTGATGGGCCTTTGGCCTAATCCAGCAGAGGCTCTTCTTATGTTCTTACAGCCAAATCTAGAGTTACTACATGAGCATGTAAGAGACATTTCATGCACCCGTAGTTACTGCACCACCTAGTGAAAACCTATGGGAAATTCATATTGCAATCCAGAGCAAATTGTTCTTACACCAGAGCTAGGACTCCCTGTAGTTACTCTAAATTTTGCCCTTAGACTTAGACTTAAGATTTTGATTTCATAGCAATGCATTACATAGGAAGGAAAATCTGTACAAATAGTTGTTATCAATTATACCAAAATGAGAGCAGACAAATAAAGGCTGAGGTCCTCATTCTCCACTTTTTCTGTCATTAATATTTAATAATACAATAGGCATTCTTCTTAACTACAGTAACACCTGATTATTTCCCTGCTTTGTCATAACAACACCTATTTGGTTCTTGGAACAATTAGTCTCATTGGACAGTTATGAATTAATGATATCCATTTTTGACACATAATGCAATACTGCATAAAGCACATCCCTTTTCTGATTATTTGGCCATAACGTTGGATGGAGTACAGATATCAACATGGTTTGTTTCTTTGCATTCTGCATTAAATTACCCACCAAATGATGTTATAATAGGATGGGGTTATATGAAAATACTAAGATTTTTACAATTTTGGCCAGCGGTGGTGTTACTGTCTTGAGTGTGTCACCCGATATGGTCTACAATCCCTGAAACCTCCTAGTGGAAAAGTGCACTTCCTGGCTTTTCCCTGTGAAAACATTCATAATGAATATTGTATGGCAGCATCCAGAATATTTTTTTCCATTTCAATATTTTTAATAGAGAGGAGCTGAGGTCCTCAGTCTCACTGTTTCTGTCATTAACATTTAATAATGTGAAAGGCATTCTTCACAACTACATTAAGCAGCAAGTACATTTCTATTCCTGACTGAATCAGCAACTTTAATTCCTTTTCCCTTTAATTAAGTTTCTAAATATCTAAAACACACCAGCAGGACATTTATACTAGGGCAACAAGCATTTTTGGAACATGTCCAGCTACCCTGGAGTCCTGTTTTCTTCCAAATCCTTGTCGAGTCAGATTAAACTCTGTATAACCAGATGGTCTCACTGTGGCGTCATACTGACAAGGAAGTTGGTATAGCAAATGCCTTCTCTCCTACAGCAGGGTAGAGATTAAAACTAATCTTCATTTCCTTCCTGCTTGAATGTGCAATTTGGTTCTTTTTTAAATTTTATTTTGTCTTGAAGCAGATATAATAGAGAGTAGTGAACTTGTCCTACCATAACAGGAAACTGTTAAAAGTTTAATGGTCTCCAAGTCATCCTTGCAGACCATCTGATTTCAAATTTGGAGACTTTGCATAGAAAGTGTTTGATGGCAAAAATGTAAAAAAATTATATATGTGAGATTCCTTAGATCAGGGGGAACATATGACTAGAAATTTCTGGATTTGTCCTCTTTTTTTAGCCTCCTGTCCTCCAAAAGGGCTTCCTTCTTTTTGGAACTTTGCAGTGGTGCGCAGCACCCCATTGTCAAATGTCATTGGATTCATATTGAAGAGCAGAATTCAATGCAAAAATCGGTTTTGAAATATCTCCTTCCTATCAAAAGGTATGGCCAAAAAATAAAAAAATATGCATTGAGCTCTATGGGAAAGTGAAAGTGCCCAATATTGAAGCTTTACTCTTGAGTAGGCAAACATGCCATTGTCTTCTGGAAAGGTCAGGCTGAGAGGAATTGAAGACCTTGTCGGTTTGGGCATCTGGTCACCCTGCCTTCGATGTTTTAAAAAATGGGTTGGTAAATTAATGTGAATTACTGTTCTGAATTAAATAAATCTATCCCTCTAGAATATCTAGATTTCTATAAGTGATTTAGAATGAATGATGTAGTCCAAACATTCTGAATCAGGCATAAATCCAAGGTAAGGCCATAGGTGCATGCCCACCCAGACTGTTGCACCAATGGGGAAGTTTGCCAGTGGAATGGGAAACAGACCAACCATGGCTAGGAACCAGCTTGCTAAGGTAGTGGAAGCTGAGCTGATCAAATCAGCATGGCACTGGGTACGATGTTCCAAAATAGCTTTCATTACCAAATTGTTCTGACATCTTTGAACATGGCACCAATTTGTTATTAGTGGGGCAATCAGAGACAGAGAACCTGAGCCCACACACAATCCCAGACATTTTGTTCTTTTATGTATTCACTCTCTGTTAATTTGTAGAGGGAGAGATTTTAACTTTTGTAACTGTTTAGGTAATGAGGGAGATTCTGTCTTTAAGAGCCAAAGCTGGAGGCCTTAGGATGAGAAAGGCCATGTGTGAGAAATATAGAAGGCTTCCCAGTAGCAGACATCTTTGTGAATGTAGTCTGTATGATCTCTTAAAGGGTCCTAAACAATCTTAGGTCCAGATGGTCAAGAAACAAAGAAGCAATTCTCAGACAGATTTTATTTATTTTCTGATTTTATTTTACCTATCTGGTTTTATTTTACCCATTGTAGCAGGGATTAATTCTATGCACTGGTGTTTTCTAGTATAAGCAATAAATAGTTGACTAATCAGAATAAGGTTCCGATCCTATCTAACTTTCTAGTGTCAGTGCAGCTATAGTGCAGCTTAAGGTAAGGGAATAAATATTCCCACGCCTTGAGGAGATCACTGTGATTGTCCCCAACCCTAGGATGCAGCAAAAGTCCGGTTGGTACAGTTGTGTCAATGCTGGAAAGTTAGATAGGTTTGGGCCATTGGAATGCTGCATGCTGCTATTTTTATGCATTCCATAAATAACCTTTTGAAAGTAATTACTATATTTACTCAGATCTAATGGGCATCTTTTCCAGCCAAATTTAATCTCCAAAATCAGGGCAAGCATTTGATGGTGCACTAGGTTCAGGTAAATATATGTATTAGTATCAAACAGTATTTAGTTTAACAGTTTACTGTATTGTAATAAAAAAACCCATTGTATAAAATGGTGCAATTAGGTAAAAATCATAACATAAACTAATAGTATTATCCATAACAATCTAACCCAGGCTTTCATGCTTTGCATGCAGCGTATGCAGCGCCAAGCACAATACCATAGTCTTTCAAGTCTGACGGAGGCCTGCATTGATATTGTCATATAACTCATTGTTGAATGTGGTAAAATTAAATTTTGCACCTGCTTTGCAACAGCGCATTACATTCACAGGGAAACTTCTTTTCCATCTCAAGCCTTTTAAAATTGGGATGCACATTAGATTCAATGGTGTGTTAGATTCGAGTAAATATGGTATTTTGGCTCTCCTTTAAGAAATTGTAATCTAATCTCTGAATAGTACTATATCTAAATATTGCAATTTCTTACAAATGTTGGTAATAATTTTAGTTGCACCAATCTGCTACGATACTGGAATCAATTAAGCTACATCAAACTGAAACATGCTGTTAGTAGATGTTTTAATTCCTAAGGATTTAATTCCTAAGCTCCGCCTTTATTAGTATTTTAGAAATATTAGTCTAATTACTCAGGCTTTGGGAGCAATTTCTCGGTGGCAAATGAACAATAATATCATAAAATAATTATATAATGTGTAAATAAAGCAGGCCTCCGTCAGTCTTGAAAGACTATGGTATCATGCTCGGCGCTGCATACGCTGCATGAGAAGCACGAAAGCCTGGGTTGGATTGTTATGGAGGATAGGCTGTTACCCAAGCAGCAAATCCCCCCTCTCCACGCCACTGAATTAGTCCAATGGAAAGGCAGAGCCAATACAATTGGATCCAGCTGGCGTCGCAGAGCTGGGCTAAGGACAGGAGCTCACCCTGTCTTGTGGGGCCAACCTGGGTCTCGAACCCTGGCCTGCTGGTTAACAGGCACAGCATCTTAACCACTTGCACCACCCACAGCCCTTATAATGTGTAAATAGGAATATGTGAAATTCCCTTTGGAAATTTCACTCATCTGAACATTTTAAATTCCTTCAAAAAATTGAAGGATGTTTTGTCTGAGGAGGAAACTTCAAAACGCTTTAAGTTAAACTTTAAGTGAAATAATGTGACAACCTGCATATAGTAAGAATTACCCCCGAAAAATTTCATGTGAATTTTTCCTCCACAAGTTCTTTCAAACCATAAAAAGCAACACATTCATCCAGACAGACTCAAGACTGTATGAATTTTTAGTGGCTTCTGACTTGAGTCAGTGCTCAAGTCATCAAGACACCTGTCAGAAAAAACCATGTATTTTGCAAATAAGACTTACGGTAAGTCATCTGTCACAAGTTCCCATCCCAAGTGGTTCCTATAGTAGTGGGATGGCTCCAAAGTTCTGTTTCTCCAGAGGATATGTCCCTTCAGCTGCCCAGTCAGACATGTTGGCTATTTAGCCTTTGAACAGGGATAAACGCTATCTTTAGAGTAGAGTTTAGTCCCAACTAGCAGGGCAACCTGCAGTGATATTTTTACTATTATTCCTAACAATAGTGATTTTTGTTATTTTGATCACTAGTATTGTCACTCTTATCTCGTCACCCTTGAGGTTGCAACCCAGAGCAGACTGCCTCCCCTGCACCCTGATACACTACTACAACCAGGATACTGTACTTTCGACCTGACTCTGATCATTCACCTGGGGATGCAAAGGAAAGTTCTTTGGCCTCCTTTAGCAGGTTTTCAAGACTGCTGAAAGAGCAGCTTAGTTTCATTGCCTAGACTAACTGGTGCCATATTATCTCAGGCGACGAGAAGCCAGCCAAATGTCTGATCAAGCTTGAAATGCCCTTGCATGCTCACATTTTGGTTCTAGAAGATGCACACAAATTGTGCCAAGCTCACTTCCTCCTTACAATAAGGTCTGTAGGCTCTGATCACTCTGCCTTCCTCCTCATTCCTTTTATTCCATCTCATAATTTTGAATATTGCTCAGGGGTTAAATATTTTTCTCATGTGAATTCTCATATTAATATAGGTTGTGTAATACAGTCTTGCCAGTTACAACTGCAGACATTTGGGCTTAGGCTGCAATCCTATACACCACTTTCCTGGGAGTAAGTCCCATAGAGCTGGGACTGGTTCTGTGGAAAAGAAATTTTCCAGGAACCAGCCCAGGGGTGGGGGGAGAGTTCTGCCTCTGGCAACCTGGAGGGAGGACTTCCCCACCAAGAGCACAGCACAGCTGCCTCCAGCTGTAAATCCCATGATAATAAATAGAGCTATTACTGTGGATAGGATTGCAGGTGAGAGCTCAATGTCTCAATGCATATCTACTCAGAGCAGGCATTTTCAACCTTTTTCAACGCAGGGTGCATTGAAAATGCACAAAGCCATCCTAGTCACTCTTATTGGAGAGTAAGCCTCATTGACTATAATGGAACTTATTTCTGAATAGACAGGCATTGGATTGGACTTTGAGGCTGCAATCTTATCCTCACTTTCCTAGGAGTAAGCTCCACTGACTACAGTAGGACTTACTACTGAGTAGACAGGCATAGGATTGATCTTTGAGGCTGCAATCCTCCGACAGAGCCCTCCTGCAGTGAGGAGGGGGAAGATGCACTTAAAGGAGTCCAGCCAGGCAGCTGCCCTGCTGTGGTCCCTGGACCGCGGTTTGAGAAACCCTGCCATAGAGTACAATTGGACTGATTTCTGAGTAGGCATGCTTAGGATTTCACCCTAACTCTGTTTCTGCCCAATAGAAATATAAATGTAACATATATGCAGCACGGGTTGGGTGGAAATGGATCAACATAGCATCACATCCCTGACTGTCAAAAATGTAAACAGAGACTGTTTGGTCTCAGATCGGGTCTGATTGACCAACAATAGTGCTACCTAATTGGCAGGGATGGGTGATTGACTCAAAACATGCATTTTCCACAACTCATGAAGACTTGAGTTACATGTGTTTTGAAACTTGAATTGACTTGAGATTTGGAAGTTTTTCTCCAGAACAATTAATGTGCAGTCCAAGAATCCTCTTTCACAGTCAGCTGGGAAGAAACCCCATTGACAGCAATGAGACTCAAGTTGAAACTTCTGAGTAAAGCTGCAAAGTAGAGGGTTGTGACACACACCCCACTATCACCACCATCAGCAGCACAGTTTTTTCTGTGGAAATGCTCTTGCAAAAGTCAAGTCAATGGGGGCAGGCAGTGATTTTCTAGATCAGTGATTTTCAACCAATGTGTTATGCATGGTCCTCAAGTGTGCTGTGGAAATTGGGGGAGGGTCATAAATTCAGGGATTTGAACAGCCTGGTGTGCCTTGTCAATGGATGGTGCACCTTGACAAATTCACTGCCTTATTAGTGTGCCATGAGGTTAGTGACACTGCTGGGGTGAAGAGAGATGGTTGTTCTTCCTCTGCTAAAATATAAGAGGATCAATATTTGAAAAAGTTCTTTTTGACCCAGTTAGCACAGGTAACTTTATTATGATAAATGGCAATGAAAGCTGATTCATATTAACACCTTATTGGTTCCACGCTGTATCACAATATCATCTATTTGGCTCTCAGAACAATCATCTCATTGTTCAGTTTTGTGTTATGAAAACCCACTTTTCGTTCCATAAAGCAGTTGTGTTTTATTTTGTTGGTTAATTGGCCGTAACTTGAAACCAGTTTCACACCTATGATTTCCTGTTTGTGGACTCCTGAAAATAATTTGTTATAGATCAATGTCCGTTGTGTGCTCCCGGAGTTGTCTGGTGGGCCACTGCGAGACATAGGAAGTTGGACTAGATGGGCCTTTGGCCTCCAGCACAGCCTCTTCTTCTGTTCCATTCACTTTCCAGTCATGAAAATGAAAATATGTTTAAATGGTTAAGACAGCCATTCTATTCTTAACTGTGCTGCTGGAATACATATAATATTTTGTATCTGCAAAAGGAATTCCTAATGACTGTTTCTCAAAGGACTATTTTCCTTGTGCACCTTCAAACAGAGATGCCGTTTCTCTATGACAGCTACAAACATCTTGCCTTCTACCTTCTTTGTTCATGTAATTTATATTGAATTCCACTGTTGGGACATAGCTCTTTTTTATACTACCTGTCCTCAAAGTCCTAGGTGTAGTGCTTTGCCATTTATCACGTTATCTCTCAGGGTTGTGTGACCTTTTTTCCAGTGCCATAAAAATAGCACTGTGACTTGATGACTCCCTGATCAAATATCTCCAGAGTCATCAGCAAAGTCTCCCCCCCCCCATAAGTATACACACAACTAGTTTTGATCTTGTTCTATCGCTCCTCGCTACAATCTTTGAAGTAAGAAAACAGAAATTCTTCAAAAGAAGGAAAGTTAGAGCACCTGATCCAATTCTTATCTTCTTGAAAATTTTGGAGTATCTCAAACCTGGGTACTTTGACTGTTGTGATGGGATGAGTAGATTTAAAGTAGCACTATATCATATTTTTGCCTTGTTGTTAATGAAAAATCTGTAGGTTTAAAGGGTACAATAAGACTGCAGAGGGGGAAAAAACCTTTCTTCTCTTTTGTGGTTTTTACCACGCCTGTTCATATACATCCATTGTTCCTTCGTCTGCTGCCGAGTCTATGTCACTTTTTTAATACTTGAAAGGATGTTCCTGCATGCTAATTTTAGCCCTGTTGCTGTAAGATGATATGCATGTAATGTACATTAAAAGGCTCTTTAAAAAATCTGTGCATTTATGTGCATACTAATGCACATTACAAGACTCTTTTGAAGCCCATTGCCATAAAGGACCTTTTGAGCCCTGTGGATTTGCAACTTAGATTTATTTTGTTTTTTTTTAATCTAGAAACAATCCTGCAAATATTTTCAAGCCTTTTGTGGGACAATCAGGAAACCGGACCCTGTGGATTAGCTTAATATTATTATTATTATTATTATTATTATTATTATTATTATTATTATTATTATTATTAGCTTAAGGTTTGATAGTTGGCTAGTTTGAAACAATTCTAGTTATTTTATTTTAATTCTACTTAGGGTGCAATCCTAATCCTATCTACTCAGAAGTAAGTCCTATTATATTCAGTGGAGCTTATTCCCAGGAAAGTGTGTTTAGGATTGCAGCCATTGTTATTCTAGCTAGTTTAATTTTATTTAATAGCTTTATTATAAGGCATTGATTAGGAGGACTGAATATCCTAATTCTGTTTATGAGTTGAATAAACCCATTGGTGTCACTAAGGGAGGAAAGGGGTGCAGACTGCTCCAGGTGAAACCCTTGGGAGTGGTAACAATACTAGTGGCCAAAATTATGGAAAGTCTTTTGGGAAATGTATGTATGAAAAATGTATGTATAATACCATCATGGTATAATATCATTGAAAAGGTAGTTTTAAGCCAAATATAATGATGGCAAATTAACCAGAAAAAACACTCGGCACCATCTCCCATTTTAACCTGTCTTAAATACCAAAGCTATTAGTGTTGGCGGATGGTGAGGAACTGGGACAGAGAATAGTAAGATTCACCCTGGGGTGGGAGACAGGTTTGCCAGCAGCAGCACCTCCTAATGCAAATCTCCTTCCTGGGCCTGATCCACCTCCAGGATCAATGTGGATTTACACCAGCAATGTTGTTGGTGCAGGTCTGAAATGGCCCATAGCACCTTCTGGGGCTTATCATAATCTTGGGCTTATGTCCAAGGATATTTCAGCAGTCAAAGGTCCTCCATAGGGGTTAGCAGAGCACAGCTTCACCAGCAACTCAGGTATCACCTTGTGGTGAATTAGGTAGGACTGGACAGATGCACATCAGGGAGGTTCTATTTCTTCATTCAACATCAAACTTGTAGCCTGCTCAGTTGAGAAGGCAGCTTATAAACACTCAACATGATCTGTTTTTCTAGAGCAGAATACAATGCGCTCTTATTTTCAATGCGCATTTGGTTGCTGCTGATTGGATCATAAGAGAAGTCCTTTTACCAGCAGACAGTTTGTCTCCTTCCAAAGGCAAAGTGAGGAGTCTGGCTGCTGAAAAAGACATCTGTGTCGGTCTTCTGTGAATCATTGCAAAGTGGTGCGGCTTTGCTGAGAACTTATTGGATTTCATAAATCTTTTAACTAGTTTGAAAGCTATTTTCACCACAGCCCTGAGAAGCCAGAAGCATTTTCCAGCACATTGCTCTTTTCATAACCCCTTTACATTGAAACATCATTTCCAGACTCAGCACCCTCCGGAGACATTGCCGATCAGAAGCAAGAGCAGGATGAGAAGCATCAGGAATTATTTCTCTGAATTTTCGCGCTGCAAATTGGCAGCTGGATTACAATACTCCATCGGTATCACCCCTGAATTATTTAAAGTAAGCTGAGCAATCTAAATTCTCCCACCACTTCAATAATTTAGGACATAAATGTTTCCTGTTGAATGCTTTTGTGGTCACATTATGTGTCTTACTCCTAAGTGAATAAAATTAGCTTTAATGCCATAATACACAGCAGAACTGGAAATAATACATGATTCTTCTGCAAGTCTCCTTTTGACCATGGTGGTAGTGGTGAAGCACAGTTCATCAACATCTATTGATTAGTTTTCTTCTCTAAAATATAACTCCTATAAGAAGGGGGTTTGCTTTTTACCATGGAGGAGAATGAATCTTGTTTCAGCAGATCTGGTTGTCCACAGTTCTCTACATCACCACCACCCCCACAGGCAAACACACACACTGATTACCTTCTTACTTCTTATTAACATTCTGCCTGTGTCCCTCTAGTGTTAAAGATGCCTGCTTGCTTGTCTTTCACTAATCTTGCAAGCTAATAGCATCTGTAAAAGGAAGAGAGATAAATGAAGGTAATGATTGTGGGGCAGCACAGGATATGATTCCCTTTTATCTTCAGTTTTTGGTACTGACGTGGGCAGACCCCTCCACAGATATGCCTATACAGCGCAATTGGGTTTTCTTTCAACATCTGACATAACCATACAATGATAAAAATGTATCCGGATCAGCTCTAACTTGCACAAGGAAGAAAAAATTGAAATTGTGCTTATTTGAAATTGAAATTGTGCTTATTAATTGAAATTCTTAAGGCTGAAAGCAAAATCCTAAACATGTTCACTAAGAGCACAATCCTAACCATGTCTACTCAAAAGTAGGCCCCATTGTGTTCAATGGGTCTTACTCCCAGGAAAGTGTATTTAGGATTGCAGCCTATGATATATGTCTCTGTGCACTGCTGGGTTTGCCAGGAAGGAATTTTCCTCTGTTTCCTATTTCTTCCCATATTCCACAAAATTAAACAATTTCCTTCTACCTCATTCTCCACTTCTCAGACACCTGATGGGATACGTAGCATACCACTAATATAAATAAAATCTCACTGGTTGGTGCTGCAGGGCAATATCAGTATAGTGTGAGGCTGCAGGTAAGCAAGATGGTACTCCGCCATCCGTAGAGTGCACCATGTGCATGCAATTGTGTAAATGGGGACAGGATTTCATGAGTGTTGTTTCACTGCTGCTGCTATTCCTTGTGTCCCTTTAAATTATGACCTTGATGTAAGGTTGCCATATGTCCTGGAAAACCAGGACAACCCCAGTTTAGGGGGATTTTGTTCACATACTGGCAAATTTGACAGGGAGTCCTGAACTGGTTTTGTGGAGGAGAATTATGGCAACCCTACCTTTTTGGTCATGGGCAACAGGCACAGCCACGTATACTAAACACAGCTACCAGACACAGCCACCCATAGAAAAGAGAGAGGTTTTAGAAAGATGGCTGTGAAAACTGAAACCACCTTCACAGTCAGGATGACACCAATGGTTCCCAAGATAGTGGCACCTATGGTGTGGTGTGGAAGAAGCAGGAGAGTGCATCTCAGGCCAGTCTCCAGCCAGCCTGACTGCCTCTGCAGCACAGAGCACCAATCTTCCTCAGGACCCCCCTGGGGCTAAGAAATCAGAAGCCAGCTCAGATGAGATGGGGTGAGCATCCAGCTGGAAGGTAGGACAGCTGAGCCAGTTGGGGTGAGACCTGTGAGGCATCAGGAACTGGCACATCTGCCTTGGAAGTTGGCTTGGGGTGATGAGAGTCATCCAGGCCACCACCACCCCCCCTCCATCCCAGACAGTTCACCCCAATCTGGAAACCTACTGGGTATGAAAGAATGGAGAAAACACAAACCAGCATAAGTGCCTACGTGGCAGTATGCCTGGCATCAGTGCACTGCCCAGGATTCAGGACCAAAACTGTTGAGTCTTTGCCCCCCCCCCCTTTACCCTTTGAGAAGGAACCAAAGCCAAAATCTAATAAACTCAGTTGTGTTCAGCAGTGCTGTCTCATGTCTTGAACTCAGAGCTGAAGATTTTAGAGATGCCCAGTCCAGTGGGAAGGAGATACCACTCAGCTATATATATGACAGGTACTATCAGCCCAATCCAGAGCAACTAATCTGTCCACATAAGAGCCCTTAGGTTGCCCTATCTAACACTAGGTTGGAGCAACTGCAAGATGCTCCAGCCCAGTTACTCTGAAGGAGGCTTAGGGCAGAGCAAGGCAAAATAGGGTGCCCTAAGAGAGGTGGACCTGCTCTGCCCTAACTGGGGCAGCCTAAGCAGCTCAGGAGAGGCAAGTTGAGGGCATGTTTAGCATTGCCTAGGGCAGAGCAGTTACTCTGTATCCAAAGCCTGTTTCCAAGGCAGAAATGCCCTCTTCCAGCCCTCAGAGTTATACCACCTCAGGAGCAGGTATAGTAATGAGTAGACCCATAGGGGTCCATGATAAGGCCCGAGTAAGAATGGCAGTGCTGACCAAAAATCTGAGTTCTTGGCCATCCTAGCTGCAACCCCTGCCTCTCAACCTCAGGATATGGAACAAACTACGGCTGCCCACAAACCTCAGGATACAGCAGGACACTCCAAGAAGCCCCTTGTATTCACTGTAGAATGTACTGGCATCTCATCAGGGACTCCTTATAAGGCAGGCACCCAGTGGCGTCACCAGACTGGTGCGGCTGGTGTGGGCTGCATTGGGGATGCGCTCCATATGGGGTGATGTGCCGGAGGAGTTTGACTGTCCTTTGGCAGGCCCCGGGCGTCAGCACCCCCATTCAGGCCTACTCCAAGGCGGAGCAGCAGCCAGAAGCTGACACTTGTCTGAGGAGCTGGCCTGAACGGCCATCTGAGGTGCACTGCGCAGAAACACACTGAGCATGCCGAACAGCTTCAGAGGAGACTTCCTTAGAGCAGAGAAAGTCCGCGCCTCTGCACAGCCATTCAGCCTCACTCAGGAGGCGGAGCGGCAGCCGAATGGCTTCAGAAAGAGTACTGCACAGGCACCAACTCTGACGCCTGCACAGTCTCCCCCGAAGCCAAAAGGCTTCAGAAAAGTACTGCGCAGGTGTCAGAGATGGTGCCTGTGCAGTACTCTTTCTGAAGCCAGTTGGCTTCAGAAACAACTGCGCAGGCGCCAACTTTGGTGACTGTGCAGTCCAGGTGGGGGGGGGGGGCGCATCCCAGGGATGACGCACAGACTTCCACACCAGGTGATGTGCAGAGTCATGTCACCACCGTAGGCACTACAGCTGTTCCTTGTTCAGTGTGATCTGAGGGGTGTCTCCTCAGGAGCAAGTCTTCCCCTTGTGTCAATTACTTAGCATGCTCTAGCGCAGTTAGGGCAGCCCAGGCTTCCTGACTCTCTGGATTCAGCATAACTTTCTGCTCTGGATACAGAATAGTTAGGAGAGTGCAGTTAGGTCAGAGCAGGCTGAATTTGCTCTGGATTGCAGCCTATGTGGCTGAGGGCCCAGTCCTTTCCAACCATCCAGAACTGATGAGCCACAGTGCACCCTGGAGATAAGGAAACTAAGCTGCCAGAACCTCCTTTGTAACCTGGAAAAAAGCCTGAGGTACGGTGGCCACATGTCCCGAAAAAAAGGACAACCCGATTTTTGGGGATTGTGTTCACATACTGGCAAATGGGACAAAGGGTCCTGCCCTGATTTTGTGAAAAAGAATTATGGCAACCCTAGCCGAAGAGACAGTCATACCCCTTGGCATAATGCCCAGGACACATGCCCCTCAGGCTTCCCTGAGTAGTTGCACCTCTGATGCACAGTGGGGGAGATGTCGTATAGGGAATTTTACTCCCGCAACATGGGTACGCTTTTGCTAGTTATGTCCATAAATTACCATATAGCATATATTCAGCACAAAAAACAGCGACAATTTGTTGTTGTTAAAGGACAGCTGGACATATAAAGGGCCCCATTACCTTCAGTAGCTTGGGCCTCATCAAACCTAAATCCAGCCCTGGCTGTGGCAGTCATCACAGTAGCACAAAACGTTTATTAATTTAGCCTATTATGTGCCCTGACAGAATCTCTGATATTATATATCTCTTCAAGCCATAAAGCAGCCAAACATATCATAGTTGATGGAAATCAATTTCCAGAGGCACTATTTCTCATCAGAAAAGAATGATTGAATATTATTCAATATTAGTAGCCTTTTCTTATGCACTGTATATTTTTTATCAGTCTTTTTTGTTGTTTGTTTAAACCAAATCTGTACACCAAGATTCTTATTATGGACAATGGGATTAAATGGAAGACATTGAATACCATAACTAGGATGCTGAAGGAAAGGTTAGAGAACATTATGAACTGGTGTTTTTTCTGCACACCACATTTATTATAAAGATCAATTAATCATTCAAAGTAGGAAATCTTTCTAGTCTATAATGTAGGATCTTTCTGGAGTCCTTTCTGATCTTCAACAACTACTGGCCAGTGGAAACTATTTACCCCAGTCGAAATAGCACTAACGGGTCTGGACGTTGTATCAGTGTCCAGCCTGGCTGACCTTCTATGCCAAAAGCGATGAAGGCTCCACATGTGCTACATAGGCTGTTGGTTAGACAATGACATGTTGGCACACCTTAGAGACTCAATTGAGTCATAACAGAGAGGCACAGGGCACTGGGGGACTTATGAGAACACATAAGAATTTAACACCTTAAAAAACTATAAGTGTCAGCATGCTGGAATTACTTTCTGACTCAGGAAGAAAGGGATGACGTGCATACACACTTGTAGCCCGCTTACAGCATGCACTCTCATAGCACACCTTTGAGTGGTACCCAGGGGAATATGTGTCCTAGTGTGTCATAACCTAGGTATGCCACAGGTTGTAATATCCCAACAGTGGTCCAACTATGAATGTCCAACACACATCCAATTATGCTCTGCAGTTTATAATGCTACATGAAGATTTCTGTGCACATACTATATTGACTTAAATCAAGTCACAGACAATGGTTAGAACTTATTGCAAGTTTTTTACAAATGAACTTTATTGATTGAATTAAGTAAACATGATGGTTTTCTTCATATAAAAGTGTATAACAAACTGCTGCATTGACATAATAAAATGAGGTTGTCGTGTGTATCAAAGCTCCATCCTTAGCTAAGGCAGCTCTTACAGCGTTGCAACCCATTCTCATTGCAAGCGGTGCACTTGAGGGCCTTGAATGAGTCTGTAAAACAGTTCCGAAATACTGACATCTTGCTCCCATGGCACGCTGAGCATGGAACAAAACCGAACCCCCCACATGAGAGGCATTCGTGGGGATGTTGAACTCTCTGCAAGAAAGAAAACCATTATCCATTCATTTCCATTATGTCCTGGATCTTTAGGCAGACCAAAAATGTCAATGCCAGCTCTATGAATCAGCAAAACCATCAGCTGTCCTTTATTTATTGGCTATTGGGGTATTGTCCAACTGCTGGCTAAATTCATTACAATTTAGGAACAAAATGTCTCAGATTTGCTTTTCCACTTGACTAGAGCTGCCACCGTCTGACATTTCAACTAATGGGATACTGGAAGTTCTTTTGGAGGTTCCTATTGATAAGAAATGTCAAAAGAATTTCAACAAAAACCAATAGCCCAGCCCAACACAATTCCCCTTACAGTGATGTAGCAGGGCCAACAGGGCAAGCAGTGTATTGCACAAGCAAGTTTCAGTCTCCGACAACTTCCTTGGGGTGAATGAACATTTATTCCTATGCTCCAGGGTAAACTCATGTCAGCCTCCTTGATCTACTTAGATCTGAGCCAGTAGTTTAGGTGGCACAAGTCCGCATGGACCCAGATTGGGTGATTATGGCCAGGAAGGAGAATTGAGTATTGTTGGCACTGGTGTCACTGATACTGTCCCCAGCCTTGATCCATCCACTTCTTCACTCCATCTCTGCCTTATTCCTCCTCCTCCTGGCCCCATCACTTCCCTGCCTCCTTCCCACACCCTTCATTGCCTTACCAGGACCAACAGGTGACCTTCAGCCACTGGTGCATTAACCTGGACACTCAACTTTTAGTGAGTGGCAGTGCAAAGGCCCTAATACAGCTGGAGCAAAATAAGAGTTTGCAGGTCATTAGATGAGCAACATTATTCCTGAACACTCAGGGATGCACAGACAAAATAGATTCAATGTGTCCATCAGGCTTGGTTGTGGGTGATTTGCCTCTCACGACCACTGTTGGGAACAGGGCCACATTTAAGCTAATTGGACCAATGGCTCTCAGTTTGGCTACATGCTTAAAGGGGATCCATGCTAGGATAATCTATTTTTTGAATTATTTTCTAAGCAAAACAATTATGATTTCCAGAAAATAAAGATGCATCTGAAGAAAACAGATGCTTACATTATAACACTGAGAGATCAGTATGTTTCACTGGTGAGATACATATGGTCAGAGATCTTCTCCACCTATTCTTAAGGAGTAAAAATATTTCCAAGCACCTGGGGTAGATTTTCCATGCTGCCTGGGAAATCATAAAACCTTATGGTGTATCTCAAATGTTTCTGAATTAGCTTCACTAGTGTTCTTCCTTGGAACTTGTTTGTTTCTTACATGTATAAGATAGGATACAAATTTGACATTGTATGAACATTCTCTTGGGATGAAAATCTCATTTATTCAGCAAATCTTCAGGAGTCCTACAGTAGAACAATGATGTAAAGAGTTTTCAACAGAAATAATGAGATAATAAGAGAATAGCCCCATCCTAACAATTCTTCCAATGCCAATGCAGCCATGCCAATAAGAAAAGGTGGAAGAAAATTATTTTATTTTGGGGGGATTTTGGTGTTTTCCAGTTAGAAGTGGTGTTACATGTTTTTATTCAAAATTTGCTACATATGTTTAAATTATAATTGCTTTAAAAGTGTACTTTGTAGATGATGGGCATCCCAATTCAGAGTAGCACTTGGGTTGCCCTATCTATTACTGGGCAGACCCAACTGTAAGATGGGCCACCCTGGTTACTCTGGAAAAGGCTTGGGGACACCTAAGGCAACATAGGTTGCCCCAAGAGAGGCAGCCCAAGCAGTTCAGGAGAGGCATATTGAGGGCATGTTTAGCATTGCCTAGGGCAAAGTAGTTACTCTGTATCCAAAGCCTATTTTCAGGGCAGAAATGCCTTCTTCGAGCTCCTCAGAGTTATACCACCTCAGGAGCAGGTATAGTAATGAGTAGACCCATAGGGGTCCATGATAAGGCCCGAGTAAGAATGGCAGTGTTGACCAAAAATCTGAGTTCTTGGCCAGCCTAGCTGCATCCCCTGCCTCTCAACCTCAGGATATGGAACAACTATGGCAGCCCACTCAGCTCAGGATACAGCAGGCCATTCCAAGCATCCTTCCTTCTCTAGAGGAACTGCAGCTGTAACTGGTTGTCAGGAACAGCTGGGCTTCCTTATAATGCAGAAACCACAGCTGTTCCTTGTTCAGTATGATCTGAGGGGGTCTCCTTAGGAGCAAGCACTCCCTAGCTGTCACTGACTTAACATGCTCTGGAATAGTTGGGGCAGCCCAGTTATGGCTCTCCTCACTGCCCTTACGCTGGATTGTGCCCTTATATGGTATATGTTGTCATATACCTCCTACAGTGTAACTGGATGCAGTCATGGGCTGTGGGTGGCGCAAACGGTTAAGACGCTGTGCCTGTTAACCAGCAGACCAGGGTTCAAGACTCGGGTCAGCCCCACAAGAGAGGGTGAGCTCCTGTCCTTAGCACAGCTCTGTGACGCCAGGTGGATCCAATCGTATTGGCTCTGCCTTTCCATTGGACTAATTAGGTGGTGTGGAGAGGGGGGATTTGCTGCTTGGGTAACAGCCTATCTGCCATAACAATCCAACCCAGGCTTTCGTGCTTTGCATGCAGCGTATGCAGCGCAGAGCACGATACCATAGTCTTTCAAGACTGACGGAGGCCTGCATTACCCATGCTTAAATAATAAAGAAAAACCAAATCAAATGGGTTTTCAGATTTTGTGGGTTTTTTTTTTTACCAAAAATGTTTAATGTGTTTTTATTTCATCATTACCATTTTCTCCCACCTCTACCAACATGCACTGGACCTTGAGGTTGGCAGTCACAGATACTTCCTCAAAGTAAAGGAACCTATGTTTCCTTACCTGAGAGCTGCATTATGGCTACATCAGTGCTAGAAAGTTGGTTGGAGTTGGGTTGCAATAGGATTTGAGCATATTGTGTTTTATTCCCTTGTTAATTACCTCAATTTTGGTTAAGAGATCCTGCAGTTCCCCAGATTCATTCATTGACAAAATTTTCTCAGCACCCTGCAAGGAAAACAACAAACTGTGTTAGCGGTCAGATATATGCATTGCTGGGAGTTTGGGTGTTGCAATGTTTAGCTCAGTGTTTCCTAACCTATGGTCTGTGGATAGAAAAGTGATCTATGAAGGGGGAAAAAGTTTTTATAATTTCCAGCATTTCACCTTTTATAATTTCCAGCATCTCACCAAGTGAGCACTTTCATCAAAACCACTGGACTGTTGCCTGTGGGTGTACACTGTTTTCTGCCCTTCCTGGTAGTCTATGGGGGAGTGCATGCTCAGTGAGTGGGCAAAGAACACTAGAGAGGACTGCCCTTGGCCACTACTGGAATTTCCAGTTTCTTGGCATGTGCACCCTATGGACCATCAAATCTGCTTTTATTTTTATCTGTGTGTAGAGGAGGATGGGGGGTTGCATATGGTCCGCAACAATTCCAAATTTTGCTGCAGTGATTCATCAGCTTCTAAAGATTGGGTACCACAGATTTAGCTGAAAGAGAAAGGGAAAAAATAGTTAACTGTAGTAGAAAAAGGGTGCAATCCAGAGTAACTACGGGGAGTCCTTGCTCCGGTGTAAGAACAATTTGCTCTGGATTGCAATATGAATTTCCCATAGGTTTTCACTAGCTTGCACAGTAACTACAGGTACACGTAATGTCTCTTACGTGCTCCCGTAGTTACTCTGGATTGTAGGGTTAGTTAACTTTTGGTTGCTCAAGCTGAACTGTGTGAATACTGACAGTTTTATTCATTTTCACAATTCATGATTTCTTATTATTTTTAAAAAGGGGGGAGTTGCTTGTTAAAACCAAAGAGGCAATTTCTTAAATTCATAGTGCATCAACAATGTTGGCAAATGAGCACAAAAACACAATATTTCAACCATCCAAGCATTTCCTGCCTTGAACTCATGTTGCGTTTATAATCACAGGGGGACAAAAGCCGGTGAAAAATGTAATGGTGCTAAAATCAAGATTCAGCTGTGAAAAATAAAAATAATTCAGGTTGAGTACATTGGACCATGGGGAATTTCTGTACTCTGAAGCAAGACAGGAATGAAGAGGTTCTTCATTTTTTTCAAATAAAAACACAAAGAAGTTACTGTAAAGAAAATAAAACTGCCAGGAAGAGAGAAAACTGCTAATCAGTGATGATGCATAGAGGAAGTGCTACTGGGTGTTTCTAATCTGCATGTTATTGTAAGAGTAATAACAGAGGGTGTGAACTGAAACCATTTTACATTTTTGCAATTCTCAAAGTACACCATGCAAAAATGTTCAGTTGTTTATTCCCATGGATTCTGCTTGTCCTCAGTACAGGTCCTCAGTTTGTCCTCTATCCAAGGATCTGGTATCTGTGATTTCTCTCATCCACAGATCATCACCAGTAACGGACCTGCCCTCAAGTAACCCCAGAGAAAAGATCTGTGATGTCCCCCATACTTATGCAACAGTGCTTTGCACAACCCCAGGACCAACAGGAAAATTATCTGAGGTTTCCCTAAAGTCTTAAACAGTACTCTGGAGAACTGAGTTACCAAGGCTCCTCAGAAGGCTCCCTGTCTGGTCTTGAAGTTGCACATACCTAGCACTTGGGGCATATGCCCTGTTTGTCCCATTTTGCAGCAACCTATACAAAACCTGTTTCCTATTTCTCTTTTATTTCCTTGCTACCTAAGAATCTTGTCATCAATAGAATTACCCAACAAATAAGTACCTATATTTTTATTTTTTATTTTCTCTTGAAATGTGTTTATGCTCCATCCAACAACCTGTTTGCTAGAAACCCCAGAAACCTTGTTTCCAACAATGTCTGCATCTGGCACTTTCACCAACATTTATAAAACTAGGATCTGTTTCGTTCCCCTGAATTTACCTCTACAATTGCCACCACATGTACGCGTATAATCAATTTGCCATCCTTTTTGGACAAGCTAGAATTTTGCCATGAGGGTAGGCATATGCTTGTGATTCCAATTCTTTCATCAAATGCTCAACAGTATAGCCCAATCTTATGTATGTTTGCTTGGAAGTTGATCCCCATGATCAGTGGGGCTTATTTCCAAGTATGTGAGCATATGATAGGAGCCCAAGGATGAAAACCTAACCATAATTTCCTGGGAGTAAGTACTATTGAACATGAGTAGACATGCTTAGGATTGCACTGCAAGTCATATTTTGGGCTAGAAACTGGAATCATTTCATTAGATACATTTCATCTTCATCCCAGCAGAGGGCATGATTCATTTTCTGATAAAAGAAGTCTGGACAATGGGACTGAGGAGATGTACTAAATCAAACCAAATGATATGGAGGTAATTGTGATGACCTTATGGATATCTTTTTGCATGTAACCAAAATGGGGCTAGTAAACCTAATACACTTACAAATTTCTGCTTTTTGGTGGATTAATCAATTGATGAACAACAAGTACAACTGATGGTTAACAAGTTAATATGAACAAGTTTTGTTCATAACAAAACCTCAATATCTGTGCCTCCGAGATAAAAAAAATAAAGGGTGGAATAATTCACTAAACAAAGCTACTCTTCATTATGGGGGAAAATGTCACCTTTAATATTTTCTGTTTTGCTTCAATGAAGCTGATTTGTTTATCTTGTAAGTGCAAGGCCTCATACCTGGTACTTGGTGTAAATAAGCAAGGGCTCACACACTCTGGGTCACCCATGTGATGATGCTGTCAGAAATCCTCCACACTGTTGCAAATTTTATACAAGTACCATTGAGCACAATGGGATGCACTTCTGCACTGAAAGCAATACATTCTAGTCAAAAGATTTTGGGCACAATCCTAACCATATCTACTCAAAGGTAAGCCCCATTATGTTCAATGGGTCTTACTCCCAGGAAAGTGTCTTTAGGATTGCAGCCTTCTTTTAAAGCTGAGACCCTACAATCCAGAGTAACTATGGGAAGGTGTAGGAGGCACTTAGGGCAAAATCCAGAGTAACTACGGGGAGTCCTTGCTCCGGTGTGAGAACAACTTACTCTGGAATCCAATATGAATTTCCCATAGGTTTTCACTAGGTGGTGCAATAACTACAGGTGCACATGACGTCTCTAACGTGCTCCCATAGTTACTCTGGATTTGGGAGTTACTCTGGATTGCTCTATTCATTTCCCATAGATTTCCCATAGGTGGCATCGTAACTACGTCGGTGTAAAAGGTCCTGTCGTTACTCTGAATTGTAGCCATAATAATTAAGACATGGTGTATATGACATATCTTTTTAATAATAGCTCTTAGATTAAAGTGGAATTGCTGGGTTTGTTCTAACAATATTCCATTACTTATTCTAAAACACTGTAAAGAAAGAGGATAGGGTAGATTTTAGGCTTGTAGAACATATATTTTTTCCCCAGTATCCTGAGTATCCTGGCTTTGTTTGATGCATTAGGACCAGTCATTCCAATCTATTGGTTGCTAAAAAGACATTTTAATGGGGAAAATGTATGAGAAACCTGCAAAAAAGCATGGATACTATTTCCAAAATATTGCTCTCATGTGCCATTTTCCCCCACAATGATGAGTAATCATCAAATGTCAATTCCAGCCTGCTCCCGATAGGTTCTGGCTGAAAAGAGGTTTTAACAAAAGCATAAAAGTGAAATAGTTTCAGGTCAAAACCATTACTTTCATGTGTTTTCAAGACATTCCGTTTTTTTCTGTGTCCATTTAATTGATTGCGGACCCATTTTATCCTGTTTAATGCTCGTTCTTATCCTGTTCCAAGTTGAAAGTGAATTCTCTTGCATTGTTCAATAGGTAGAACTTATTGCCAGTGCATTTAGAGGCACAGGTTATGATATACTGGCACAGAAAAACAAGCCATTCTGCATTCTTATTTCTGTAGTCACACATTTATATTAGTTTACAAATAATTACGATGTAAATCCCTAAACGGATGATAATTATTTTTCACTGATGAGCATTCAGACTGCAAATTGCTGCTGTAGACAAACAACTAGCCAACTATATTTTCTGACTACTGCTAGTAGAAACCCTTTTTCAATCCAAGGAGTGATAACAAATATCAACGAGGAGCCTTCACACATGTATGTGACCATTCTCAACTTCAGACTTTTGTCTCCCGGCTGCCTCTAAATGACCCTGAAGGCTCCTTTCAACTCTAGGGTTCTATGATTACAAATACCCTTCTAATTTGAAGCTGCTTTATGTATACAGATGGAGAATTCCCACATGTCTTATCTATGATTTAGGTTACAATCCAGAATAACTACAGGACCTTTTACACCAACGTAGTTATGGTGCCACCTATGGGAAATACATACAGCAATCCAGAGTGAGTGCGTCTTACATCTTCCCATTGTTACACTGGATTGTAGCGTTGGTTTGTTCCATGTTGAAGTGCAAGCCAGGCTTAGCAAGTATATTGCATGCCCCAAGTTTTGAGAAAGATAACAAGGATTCCAGCTATCTCCAGCTCTCAGAATATGTTGTGAAATTTGGATATTCTTCCCTCTTTCATGCTTATAAATTTACAGTGTGCATTGTCAGAATCTGGCTAACATACATAGGGTGCAATCCTAACCAATTTAGGCCAGCCGAACTCCCCTGGTCTATCTTCCCATGGCAGTGTGGGAAGGTTAGCGTATGCCTGTGCACTGGCCTAACACCCCCCCCCCCAGTGAGGGGCAGACGTGTCTTACAGAACTTTTGTGACACCCTCAGGTTAGCAAAGGACTTATGCTGAGGTTTAGGAAGGCCTAATTTGAGTTAGGACTGCAGCCATACTGTACTTACCCCTAGATACTGGCCTTCAATAAACACCACAGGAAGTGATGGGGTTTCACCCACTTTTCGGCATCTCTCATCTAATTCTTTTCCATAGTCACTGTTCAGTGCAATGTTCTTCTCCTGAAACTTCACTCTGTGGTTTTGGAAGATCTTTCGAACCAACTCGCATCTTTCAAAAGTTGTTCTTACCACTCGGAGGCCAGTTGTGTAAATTACTATGCGGCCATATTCTAAGATCGATGTTACCTGCAGAGAGAAAAAAAATCATTATTGTTTAATACTACCATTGGAATATTTTTACTTGAAATGTCATTTCTGTACCTGTAGTTTAAAATGTGTGAAAATTCAAAAATGTATTTTTAAAAATCCAGGATAAATAGAAAACATAGATTAGGCACAGTGATTTTTAATCTTTTTCATCTCATGAAAAAAGTTGTTTTTTCATCTCAGTTGTTTTTATCATTTACCTTTGGAAACACCATCCTGTTTAAATCCCCAAGTGTCCCTATTAATAAATGCCCCTCCCCGAATTCCCACAGCACACCCGAGAACTATCCACGGCATAGTAGTGTGCCTCGGCACACTGGCTGAAAATCATTGGATTAGGGTGTTAACAAATTCAGGTTTATTGAAAATGGAGTTACATTGGGTTCCACAGACAAACTCCCAGTCATTTTTGCATGTCTGTAACAAGAACTTGTTGTAATAAACATTCCTGAGGATCAACTAACAAAGAAGTTGGATTATTCCTATGTACCAATCTGGCCTTTACAATTTGTTTTCCTACTTCACTGAATCAGTATTGTAATTTTAGGAATGCCTTATGTAAATCCTACTGGTGTGTATCACAGACCGATAAGCTGGAACAAATGTAGTTATATCGTAAGTCTGGGCTGTCAGTGATGGATAGTGTAGTGTGTTCTAGTGAAAGCTGGCAGCCTGAGTCTATTGATTTCAGTGGATACTAAATGGTCCACAAAATAATGCTGAAGGCAAGCTGCATATACAGCCTTATCTGCTGCATTTCTTAGTCAGCACTCAGTGGATCAGCACTCTTCAAGCAGCAAATGCAATAATTAAAATTATAATACAACCAACACAAACTCCCACTAACAATTTAAAACAGCAGGTGCAAACATAATCAGGGTATCGCTAACCATATGCTTGCCTACCTGCCCATTTCCTCCCAGTTAAGGATGCTTAAACTGGCCATTAAATGCCAATCAAAATTTACAGTTCACTTACGGAGAATGAGAACTGAGCACCTGAAACTATTGTGATCAAAATGGATACAAGTGGAATACAGAATAAAGAGGGTGATTTTAAATAAGAATGGAATATTTCTCCATTTTTTTTTGATACCTGCTAAATTTTAACTCTTGTCTTTGTTTAAGACAAGTGTGTAGAGCATTGCTTTTTCCCTTTATACAAATGGCTGCACCTCAACAGACCCCTCTTAAAATTTTGAAGTTTGCAGACTATACAACAGCCATTGGTCTTATCCAAAACTGTGATGAATCTGCATACAGATGGGAATTTGAATAACTTGCTCTGTGGTGCAGTAGAAATAATCTAGAGCTCAATTCACAAAAAAACTGTGGAGATCATAATAGATTTTAGAAGGCACCCCCCTGCTTTTCTTCCACTTTCCATCCTTAGTAATATGGTTTCAGTGGTGGAGTCGTTTAAGTTCTTGGGCTCTGTAATTGCCCAAGACTTGAAATAATCAGCTGACATCAGTAGCATCATTAAAAAGGCTCATAAGAGCATGTACTTCTTGCGCCAACTTAGGAAAATTTAATCTGCCCAGGAGCTGCTGACCCAGTTTTATAGAGGTATTATTGAATCTGTTCTCTGCAATTCCATAACTGTCTGGTTTGGCACAGCAACCAAACTGGATAAGAAAAGGCTCCAAAGGACAGTAAGAACAGCAGAAAAAAATACTTGGAGTCAGCCTGCCCTCTATGGAGGATTTATATACTGCTCAGGTCAAGAACAGAGCAGAGTACTGCTGCAGACCCTCTACACCAGTGGTCCTCAATCTTCCTAACACCGTGACCCCTTTATAAGTTCCTCATGTTGTGGGGACCCCCAACCATAAAATTATTTTCATTGCTACTTTATAACTGTAATTTTGCTACTGTTATGAATCGTAATGTAAATATCTGATACGCATGATGTATTTTCATTGTTACAAATGAAATATGTGTTCTATGCACACATTGAACACAATGGGATTTATTTCAGAGTAGGCATGCATAGGATTGGGCCCTGAGGCTGCAATCCTATCCACATTTACATGGGAGTAAAGGCCCCCTGCTATAATGGGATTTATTTTAGAGTAGGCATGCATAGGATTGGGCCCTAAGGCTGTGTCAGTCCCAGTGCCCGTGCAGCTAAGGCTGGAGGTCTCGCAAGCCTGACCTGGCCCCCTGCACCAGAGGTCTTTAGGCGACCCCCAGGAAAGTACTAGGCGACCCCAAAAGGGGTCCCGACCCCCATTTTGAGAAATGCTGCTCTACACCCTGGACACAACTTGTTTGATCTTCCTCCTGGATGCTGATATAGGTCTCTGTACACTAAAACATGTAGGCCCACGGACAGTTTTTTCCCTTGTGCCATTAAATTGCTGAACTCATAATTATGCTGAGGTAACTATTGGGTTAATATCGAGATAGTGTACTAATTTGAACTGAATGATTTGAACTGAACATTCTTTTCTTCTGCTGCATTCATTGTTTATAGTTTATGAGTAAGGCTGCAATCCTAAAGACACTTTCCTGGGAGTAAGACCCATTGAACATAATGGGGTTTACTTATGAGTAGACATGGTTAGGATTGTGCTCTAAGTCCTAGTATTTATGTAGCCATTAGCCAAAATCAAATTCCAAGTATGGTATTCAAACTTAGCCAATAAAAATAAATCTAATCTAATCTAAACTCTGCCTTTTCCTTGAATGGATTTTTGTATCCAGGGTTGCAACTTATTCCTCACCTTGAATGAAGTATTTAATTATGGCTGCAATCCTAACCATGAGTTAGGCCAGCATAAGGCCTGGCATAAATCCTGTTCTGACCTGGTGTGTCACAAAAGTGCCAAAGTAAGGCACTTCTGCCCCACTCTTTAGGCCAGTGCACAGGCATATGCTAACCTCTCCACACTACCATGGGAAGATATGACAGGTGAGTTATGCCAGCCCAAATTGGTTAGGATTGCACCCTACATCTCCAGTTTCCTTCAATGTCCCAAGTAAAAATAATGAGGACAGCAATATCAATTTTAAAAAGAAGGCCTGGTATTTGGAAAGATTCTTAATCTGGAAGACAATTCTTTCTGCTCATAAACAAAATTATGGTGTCTCCTCTGTGCCCCCAATGGGGGGTTAGTTCCCCCCCCCCCAATAAGTAGAATGCTATGATGGCTTGTCAATGATAAAAAATATTATGGTGTACCTAAAGAATTTTAGCACTTTGTCAGTGTGGCATGAGATGAACAGACTGAGACTATATAAAAAATACCCAACATATTCATTTGAATGGAGCAATCTTAACCATTTTCCTGGAAAGAACTGACCAGGTCTGGGTCCTTTGAAATTGTATGGAATGTCTCCTGGACTAATTGCAAGGCACAAAGAGAGGACGTCAGTATGAGAAAATGCTCCTTCATACCTAAGCCAACTAACAGTACAATCCAGAGCAACTAATCTGTCCATATAAGAGCCCTTGGGTTGCCCTATCTATCACTAGGGTGGAGTAACTGCAAGATTCTCCACCCCAGTTACTCTGGAAAAGGCTTAGGGCAGAGCAAAGCAATATAGGGTGCCCTAAGAGAGGTGGACCTGCTCTGCCCTAACTGGGGCAACCTAGGCAGCTCAGGAGAGGCATGTTGATGGCATGTTTAGCACTGCCTAGGGCAGAGCAGTGACTCTGTATCCAAAGCCTGTTTCCAAGGCAGAAATGCCCTCTTCCAGTTCCTCAGAGATATACCACCTCAGGAGCAGGTATAGTAATGAGTAGACCCATAGGGGTCCATGATAAGGCCCGAGTAAGAATGGCAGTGTTGACCAAAAATCTGAGTTCTTGACCAGCCTAGCTGCAACCCCTGCCTCTCAACCTCAGGATATGGAACAAACTACGGCTGCCCACAAACCTCAGGATACAGCAGGCCACTCCAAGAAGCCCCTTGTATTCACTGTAGAATGTACTGGCATCTCATCAGGGACTCCTTACAAGGCAGGCACCCAGTTGCGTCACTAGACTGGTGCGGCTGGTGTGGGCTGCATTGGGTGATGCGCTCCATATGGGGGAATGCGCTGGAGGAGTTTGACTGTCCTTTGGTAGGCCCCAGGCGTCAGCGCACCCATTCAGGCCTGCTCCAAGGCAGAGCAGCAGCCAGAAGCTGCCACTTGTCCTCGGAGCTGGCCCGAATGGCCAGCTGAGGTGCACTGCACAGAAACACACTGAGCATGCCAAACAGCTTCAGAGGAGACTTCCTTAGAGCAGAGGAAGTCCGCGCCTCTGCACGGCCATTCAGCCTCACTCAGGAGGCGGAGTAGCAGCCAAATAGCTTCAGAAAGAGTACTGCACAGGCACCAACTCTGATACCTGCACAGTCTCTACTGAAACTGAAAGTCTTCAGAAAAGTACTGCGCAGGCATCAGAGATGGTGCCTGCGCAGTACTCTTTCTGAAGCCAGTTGGCTTCAGAAACAACTGTGCAGACGCCAACTTTGGTGACTGCACAGTCCAGGTAGGGGGATGCACACATCCCAGGGGTGACACACAGACTTCTGCACTGAGTGATGCGCAGAATCGTGTCACCACTGTAGGCACCACAGCTGTTCCTTGTTCAGTGTGATCTGAGGGGTGTCTCCTCAGGAGCAAGTCCTCCCCATGTGTCAATTACTTAGCATGCTATGGAGCAGTTAGGGCAGCCCAGGCTTCCTGACTCTCTGGATGCAGCATAACTTTCTGCTCTGGATTCAGAATAGTTAGGAGAGAGCAGTTGGGGCAGAGCAGGCTGAACTTGCTCTGGATTGTGCCCATAAGAACTTGAAAATTAATGGAATTTTGAATTGAGCCTCGAAACAAAGGACGACCAGTGGTACTCCTGAGCTATGAGATCTCTAGCTAGTCTCAGACCAGAAATTTGCCAGTTCTGAGGTGAAGTACACATCCAGGAGTTTACCATAGCAGGATCTATGGCAAAATACACTTCTGGCCTATGGTCTTCTATAGAGAGCAGAGCAACGCATGAGACTGCTACAGTATAAGATAGGAAGTAACTTTTGTGTCAACTTCCTCGATGACTGCAATACAGGAGAATTCAAACATTCATTCCAAACTTTTCCAAGACAATACAAACTAGTGAGATGTCCATCAAATGATTTATCTTCATGTTTATCCTCTATCTCTGGTCTTGTTCCTGATGCTCTGTAGTACATGGTCTCTAAAACTATTTAAAACAGTAATTTGTACAAAAGCCACTGGTCCCTGGGGAAGGAACTTAATTCTAATATTGTTTAATTACCTACTCTGTGACAAATGGCTTTTCAGCAAAGCAATTTACATCCAGTTACAGAAACAAAGACGTTTTCGTTGTTGTAGTTAATCACTGGGTTCACTAGAAGCTAAAATTACAATATACACAGAAGGCTAGCTAAATTCATTCTCTCCATTATAGTTTGCCACAGACTTGTAGAATGAGAGTATATATAGACTATAGCATTTGGTAAAAGGAAGAGACATTATTGCTTAGTGTAACTGGAAAGAAGATAAAGGTAATGGATGTGAAGAACCATGGAGATTTGGACCCACTGATACAGGAAGATACCTGCATTCTGTCTCTTGATCATAAGTGTACAATTGATTTCTTTTTTTTCTTGTTCCTTTTTAGTCCACAGTACATGTTTGCCTTTGATTTGATTGAAATAACCAGCCTAGTGCTTTAACCCATATTGAGCTCCCACATGATACCATGCTAACCCTTGCATGCCACTCAGAGAAGAACAGTAAGAAAGATTATATGGATATGTGCAGCCAGACCATAACTACCACTAAGGACACTTTCCTTCCATTATCTCTCTGTTTTGCTGGTCCAAGACTCAAACTCAGTAATTACTAATTTTCAAGACAACGTACAAAACTGTCGAGTTTAGTCTAACTGTTCAAGGTGGGAAGGGAGAGAAGTGTTTCACTCCACTAGTCTTATGCACTCACTGGACCTGAGAATCCAGATGCCCTTTACAGAGAATGATGAATGCAATCTCCACAGACATGGCTTTATGGCTCAAAGAGGAAAGAACGCCAGCTCACATGTTTCCTGACCTTTGGCTTTCTCATTTCTTCCATCTTCAGCCTGAAATTAATCTCAAATTCCATGCAGCAGAGGGAACCATTGCGCCAACTAATTCTTCCCCTGGCTGATACAGTGTGCTATGCTGTAGAATATTTCACACTGATAAGTGTGACTCACTGGAGAATGCCTTGTGATAATGAAGGCTACAGGCAGTGAACAGGCAATCTGGGTCACAATTCGGGAATAGCAATTGTCAAAATGCAGTAGTGACTTCAGGAACCACAGGCCTACTGACTAGACTGTGGAAATATCAATACAATATTGGTATGGATATTGATATACCCACCCTTGGTTTTATAAGCAAATAAACTTTGTACCGATATACCAATACTTACTTGAACATAATGCACCATCAAATGTAATGCGCATCCCTGTTTTTAAAGGCATGAGATTTTAAAAAATGTTTACTAGTGATTGTAACATGCAGCTGTAAAGCACATGCAAAATTTAATTTTACTGCATATAAAAATGGGTTATATGATAATACAATGGCAATGGATTTGTGTTATGATTTTTACCTAATTGCACTACTTTATACAACAATGGGTTTACATTTTAATCACAATATAGTAAATGGTTAAATTAAATACTGATCTATACGTGCACTACTTTATACAACAATGGGTTCACAATCACAATATACTGTTAAACTAAATACTGACCTATACTTATAATAAAAATACTTGTTATTTATTCGAATATAATGCATCACTGAATCAAATGCACACCTTGATTTTGGAGACTATGGGTGCAATCCAGAATAACTACAGGGAGTCCTTCCTCCAGTGTAAGAACAATTTACTTTGGATTGCAATATGAATTTCCCATAGATTTTCACTAGGTGGTGCTGTAACTACGGGTGCATGTAATGTCTCTAACATGCTCCCGTAGTTGCTCTGGATTGTAGGCTAAATTTGGCTGGAAAAGGTGGGTGTTATTTTCAAGTAAATAGAGTATTTCATTATTAGTAGAAATCTCTCTCTCTCTCTCTCTCTCTCTCTCTCTCTCTCTCTCTCTCTTTCTCTCTAAGAAATGAATGTCTGAGGTTATTTTTCCTGACTTGTTGGATTTCTATGCACATGGAGAACATTCTATGCACATGGAGAACATTTCTATGCACATGGAGAAAACAATGTTCTTTTTATGGGAGAATATTTAAACAAATGGTTCCCCTCCAGGCAGCACAACATGGTACCATCCATGGTGAGTCTGCTGACTGTCCCTTAGGCTTTAATCTGAGATGCCTGGGTTCCAATTCCAGCTCAGTCCTGGACTCCATTTCTAAAGCTGATCTCTAAGCTTCAATTCTTCAGCTGTAAATCAGCTATAATACTACATCATGTGGTATCATTGTCATGAGTAATGTTGCGGCTTGCCCTGGATCTTACAAATATAAATATAATTAAGTCACTCATCCCCACACATTTATTTTGACCATCTTGAAAAACCTGTTTGCCATCTTCAAGCCTCCGGCTCAAATTACAATACAATCCTTGGCACCTGTAAATGCTGTTTCAAAAGTAACAAATACTCTACCCAGATATACTCTGCTGTGTAGGAAAAAAGGAAACAAGATGCAGGATGTCTCTTTCACTGTGAGCCCCTTGTCTAGGAAGCTGCAGTTGGCCTTGGCTTTTTATCTGTGGGTGGCATATCTAGGGAAAATGTTGCCTGTGGCAAGCACTGAAATTGCACCCTTGTTCAAAAGAAAAAAGGGAGCTGACAGGATGGGAAGCCATTCCTGTCTCACCAAGTGAATTTGTGTGCTCAGAAAAAAAACATTTTTAATTTGTTTTGTTCCGATTTCTTTGGGTGAGGTCAGCTCCTGACTATGATGATAAAGATCTGTATGTCAGCACCCTGGACAGTACTGCCAAAAAAATCCCTTTCTTACTAGTGTTGTGCATTAGCAATGCCTCCATTTCAGGTACTGTATATAGAAACATCTTAAAATTTTCAGCGGTTCCCTGAAATGTGCACAAATGCACCATTAGTAAAATATATATTTCTATGACCGGCGCCTCCTTCAAGTGATGCCCAGGACAGATGTCCCCACTTGCCACACACTACTAACACAATCCTAACCATGTCTACTCAAAAGTCAGTCCCATTGTGTTCAATGGGTCTTACTCCCAGGAAAGTGTGTTTAGGACTGCAGCCTAAATGAAACACTGACTGCCGGGCAAGGGAAGAGCAGGTGGGCCCAGTGCAAGCCCTCCTCCTTATCCCATCTATTTAACTGGGAAGCCATTGCTCCTCCTCTTAAGGTGGAGAATCTCATAAGCCCACTGTATTTGGTGTATACTCCGGGCACTGCATGCCTGGTATACATCAAACCCTAAACAAAAAACCCAAACATCTTGGGTAGTCACAATGCGGTGCACTGATATAAAACTACACATCTGACACAATGGGAATCTACTTAATGTGTATGCTGTCTATGAATAAGATGTGTCTCCATGGTTTGATTGTTCGTAAGTCAGAAGTCAGAAGCAAAGTAATCAGTAAAACTGCTCAGGACTTTTCATTTGTGTGTATCTGTAAGGTATTGTTCAACCCAATCAATAATCTTGTGAATCACAGAACAGCCTACATGTTCCCTTTAATTAAAAGGCATTACTGTGCATTGAACCTCGAGCCCACCATGCTCCAAAGCCTGTTGCCATTATATGCTGCCGAGGCATAACACATTGAACCCAAACATGATATCACACCCAATTTATTCTCTGCCTTGTATTTTCCATTCATAGCTCTCGGCAGATTGTTCTTTTCTTAGCAGAGACATGCAAAAAGCTTTTCTATGTATGGCACTCCCTAATTCCACACATGATTTACCAACCTCTGAGGCAGCCAATATTAATTAAAATGTGTGTTGCTGCTTCTAAGTGTATGATCATCATAGTATCAAAGATTGCAGTGAGCTACTAGCAGTTGCTGGTAAACTGCTACCGGAGAGACTGAGCTCTATTGAAAATTTACAGCCATTTTCCTTGGCAGCTGAGCTGACCTTTCATCCCAGATTAATTACACTCCAACATCCAGCCTTGCCTAACACAATAAAACAATTTTGTCTGCCTTCAGGATGCAGACAAACTCTGATATTACCAAAAGAGGCTATCAATCCAGACTGCCGAACGTAAAACAGTGAGAAAGGGACATTTATTGATTTTACTTTTTGTCACTATTGCCAGGCAGTAAAATCAGAGAATCTAATTAATTAGTGAGCCTTATTTTGCAAGGGCTATAATAGTTGGAAGATGATTGGTTTGGAAGATGGTTTGAGACCACTTTGCCTTTTTTAATTGGGTGATGCAGCTGGCAAATTGGGAAATAATCCTTTGCTCCTGTAAAAAGGTGAGTGAGAAGGAAAAGATTTCCACTTCTCCAAGCAAGTATTGAGATTCTTCCATTGCTATTCAGTGGCAATGGCTAAGAACTACTGGTACCTACTGCTGCACATCTCACTAGCTGCACTGGCTAGTTTAAAGAAAAGGCAATATCTGGATTGCCAGTCTGGCAAACCTAAGGCAATACTGTAGCCACATGTGGGCTGCAGCCGGTTTGCACCGGTTCTATAGAACCGGTTGTTAAATTGTCCCAATCCTAGCGAACTGTTTGTTGGCGCTAAGATTGGAACCAATCTGCTGCGCCCCCTCATTCCGGCAAGACATTGGACATGCGCAGTGTGTCTCTGCACACTCATTGGGCCTTGGTCCGGAGGCGAGGCCAGCTGCTCCACCTCCAGAGCAAGGCCCAATGGCTGCACAGATGCACTGTGCATGTCCAAAGTCTCCAACATGCGCAGTGCATCCCTCTGCGGGGCCATTTGGCTTCACTAGGGAGGCAGAGCGACAAGTGCCATTCCGCCTCTCTAGCAAGGCCAGATGGCCCTGCAGAGGCGCAGACCTCCTCCTCTCCAAGGAGAAGCCGGTGTCTCCTCCTTGGAGAGGAGGAAGTCTCTTCTGAAGCCAATCAGCTTCAGAGGACACTGCGCAAGTGCCAACTTTGGCACATGCACAGTATGTCTTCTAAAGCCGGCTGGCTTCAGAAGATGCATTGTGCACACGCCAACCTTGGTGGGTGCGCAGTGCATCTTTTGAAGCTGGTGGCTTCAGAAGACACACTGCACATGTGCCAGGGTTGGCGCGTGCACAATGTTTTGGGGTGGCTGCGAACCGGTTGTTAGCCGGTTTGCAGCTGACCACTGGGGCCCACCCCTCGCTCTACCCTCCCGCACCTGCAGCACGCTGGGGTGGGTGGCGTTCCCTCCCCGGCCCCACCCTTGACCCTCCCCAACCCCGGCCCCACCCCTGACCCTCCCCGCCCCCTGAACCCGGCCCCCTGACCCTGGCCTGACCTGCCCACTTCTGGAAATCCGGTTATTGGGCCAGTCTGGGCCCACCACTGATTGTAGCTATGAACACAACAGACAAAACTTTTACATCTCTGCAAGTACAATACTGTCCAACTGAAATTGTTACATGTTCCAAAATGCAGACATCCCTAAGACAGTGATTCTCCAACATTTTAATACTGGTTCCCACTTTTTACGATCACCGTATGTCAGGGCCTAGCAGAAGTGATGTCATTAACCTGGAAGAGATGCCATGGCTGGAAATGACACCAACAAGTACCAGTAACAGAATCAGACCAAACAGAACAGACATTTGCAATAGGTGTAAGTTGAAATTTGTCTAAAATAAAGAAGAACCCCTATATAACTGAGCTATTAAAAAATAATTCCCCAAATATTCCAAAGGTTGCACTGCTATCCAAAATTATCTCCATTACTATGGTTAAAAGGATATGCATAGTAGCCTGTTAAAGTACAGTTCTGTAACATTTTCTCAAATGTAATCACATACAATGGTAGCTTCGAGTGTCTGAAAAATAAAACAGGCATTGAAATTGAATCTGGGTACCAGCAGAACCACCTTAAGTATCACTAGAAGTACCCATGCCACTGGTTGAGAAATACTGCTCTAAGAGATTATCTAGTGAAACAGACCAACAAAAAAGTGAAGTTATTCCTCAACTGTATCACTTCAGATAGAAAACATGTATTATCCATATATTATCATTAAGAATATTTAAATACTGCTTTTCAACAGAGGTAGTAAATATAGGGTGTCATCCTGACTTAGGCCAGAGAGAAAGGGCCCAGTTAAGCTAGCCTAAGTAGGCCATATCCTGAGCTGACAGGCCAAATCCACAGGGCTAGGATGCTTCTAGGCTGGCCAAACTGCTGCAGCAAACAGGCAGCATGTTCAGTGGGCTGGTGTAGTTGTGCAATATCCTGAGGTTGAGAGGCAGAAGTGGTAAGTAATTAGGCTAACATAAAACTTAGAACTTTTTATTTTGCTTCCATTTTTACCCTGGCTCATCATGGGCCCCTATGTGTTTTCTCCTGAGGTGTTCTTACTCTGAGGAGCTTGCGGGGACATGTCTGCCCTGGAAACAGGCTCTGGATATGGCCTAACTGCGCTGTTCCAAGCCATGTCCCACATGCCCTCAACATACCCCTGCTGAACTGCCTAGGCTAGCCCTGCAAGGCCGGCCCAGATCCTTCTGTCTTGGGCAGTCAAGACAATCCTAAAGATACTTTCCTGGGAGTAAGACCTATTGAACATAGTTGGGCTTACATTTGAGTAAACATGGTTAGGATTGTGTTCAGTGGCCTTCTTTGGTGTAGGTTGGAAGGCCTATCTTGGAATTAGGCCAGCCCAGTGAAGGTACGCTAGCCTAACTACACTTCAAGATTGCTGCCAAATGTTATTATTCTGTTCCATTAAAGGAATAATTAGGATATCTTACAGATTAAAAACAATCTGCCAGTTAAAATGTACACACCTTCCTTGTATAGGGAAAGCTAAACAATAGAGAAAGAAACACACTTATCTTTTTCCTGACTGGCCAGTTTTCTTTGTGTAGGATTTTGTTTCATGCAGGATTATCTAGTCATGCAATTCTTCTTGCACAATTTAAAGTGGTACAGTTCAAGAGCTGTTTTTAACTCACTTTCACTTTCAAAACCTTTAATGGCATTAATCCAAAAATACATATATAAATAATAATATACATCATAGCTGTTTTTAACATAAGAGGACCTATTAGTATCAGCTACCTTGAGTATCCTTCCGTTTAGGTAGAAAGGCAGGATATAAATCCAATAAATAAAATATTACTTTCTGAAAACCTCACAGTTCTGCACCAGATACATATAATACTGCTGAAACTACACCCATTCATACTTTAAAATCCTGTCCTACTACATAAAGCTGCCCCACAATTAACTATCCTAAGATTCAAGAACACACTGTCTCCTGAAACCATGCTGTCTGAAACTGAAACCACACTATACAATAGTTCCTCACTATTTTATCATGTCTAGAACAAGGATAGGAATTTTCAATTTTCAAATGATTTACAGAAATTAATAAACAAAATTAGTTGGACTATATTTTGTTTCTGCTCTATCATATGTTCTTAAAAATGCCCTCATCATTCTTTCAAATTTACTATTGAAAAATAAAGAGGATTATTAAAGAGACCTTGAAGAGGATTATCTAATAAAATCAGACATACATTTTTGTCATCAGAAGGTATATGGCACCACTTTTGTTGAAGTTAATGGATTTAGGTTGGGCTAGTACATGGATCACAATGGAACCCTGTAGGCACCTTTTGAAACCTCAGTGGTGTAGCTAAGAGGTGCAGGGGGTGCAATTGCATCCGGCTACAAGCTTTAGGAAGGCAACAAGCTGAGCTCCAGCGGCTAAAATTGTGAACAACGGGGTATGGATGAATGATAATACCATCATGTTATATATTGTTATTGAAAGGTACAGTGGTGCCTCACATAAAGAGCTTAATTAGTTCTGGAGGCATGCTCTTTAAGTGAAACGCTCTTAACGTGAAGTAGATTTTCCCATAGGAAACAATGGAAACTCAGATGATTGGTTCCACAACCCCGAAAATATTCATATAAAAATACTAACTATGTAAAAATGATGACAAAACACTGCAATTGAATTCAAAACATGCATTCAATGTGCATGATCCTATGAAGTCTACTTAGGTTGCAATCCTAAAGACACTTTCCTGGGAGTAAGCCCCATTTAACACAATGCAGCTTACTTCTGAGTAGACATGGTTAGGAGGCTTCAATCAAAGACACTTTCCTGGGAGGCTTACGTGGGTTGGTGCTGGAGGTTCAATGTGGCCTGGAGGTGGGGGCACTTGGAGGCAGTTAGGGGCAGCTGCCTCTAGCACCCCAGGCAACTGCTCCCAACTTGGGAGCAGTTAGAGGCAGCAGCGCTGGCTGGCAGCCCTTTTAAACAGCCTCCACATGGAGCATCCGGGCTGCATAAGTACTTGTTAAGCGCAGCAGAACTTGTTATGTAAAGCAAGATTCCTTGGAAATTTAGTCTTGTTATGTGAAATGGTTGTTATATGAGGTGCTTGTTATGAGAGGTACCACTGTAATTTCATTGTGTATCGGGACAATATTGTAATTTCAATGCGTATCGGGACGAGGTATTACAGATATCCCATTGGTGCAAAAAAAAATCTCCTGTTTAATATTCAAAAAACTAAGGAGTTTATAGTGGACTTTAGGAAAAAAGAGCAGATATCCAGCCTCTGTATATAGATGGAGGTTGCGTGGAACAGGTGGTTGAATGTAAGTTTCATCTTACAAATGACCATCATAACAAATGACCTGACTTGGAGTGTGAACACTGCTGCTTTAATCAGGAAGGCACAACAATGGTTGTATTTTCTAAGGATTCTCAGAAAACAACAATTGGCTGAGAGTTTATTGACTACCTTCTATCAGAGTTCAATTGAGAGCATATTAACCTACTGTCTCTGTGTATGGTTTACAAGCTGTACAGTGGCAGAGAAAAAGGCGATTCAGAGGGTGATTAAGATGGCCCAAAATATCATTGGCTGCTCACTCCCCTCCGTGGAAGAACTGCACAGGAACACATGTTAGAGGAAGACGTCTAATATATTGAAAGAATCCTCTCATCTGGGACATGAGCTCTTTGAACTATTACCATTGAGAAGAAGATTCATGGTATTGAGAGCAAGGACGAGCAGATTCAAGAACAGTTTTTACCCAAGTGGAGTACTGAGTTTAAATGCGGGGTCGTAAGTTTTGCGAAATTTAATTGCTGGGAGCATTGGGGTATTTACATTTGTTTGGGGATGTTGTATGATTAGTGTATTTGTCAAGTTTTACCTTGGGGAAGAGCACCTCATTTCGTTGCACCCAGTTGTGAGTGTAATGACAAATAAATTTCTTATCTTTTCATGTAGAATGCAATGAAATAAACTGCATTGGGATAGCAATATTTTATCTTAAATAAATGTAAGATATATATTATATAAATATATTTTATATTTTACCAGTTAACCAGAAAACGAAAACCCAAAAGACTATGAAACAAAAATTTTCCCATGATAGTGATTGCTCTGAGAGCCAATGAGATGTAAGTCTGATACTGTATGGAGCTAACAAGGTGTTAATATGAATTAGCTCTCAGTACATATATCATATACAGCAGTGGTCCTCAAAGCTGTGAGGACCATGTCCCTGTTCCATGGGAAAAAAATTCCCTGTATGCACATGCACAGTTCCGTTTGGAACTGCACTTGCGCCTCAGTGCAGCTCTTCCTGCAGCCAGGGAGGACTACGCAGGTGCAGCCTGGCAGCCGGGCCGCGGTTGGGCAGTTTGCCCTTGGCTGCAAGGCAAACACAGCCTGGCTCACCTTGCAGCCAGGGCAAACTGCACAGGCACAGTTTAATTGCTAGGCTGAGCCTGCGCAGTTCTCCCTGTAGCAGGGGAGAACTGCACAGGCGCGGCCTGGCGCACAGTGGCACCTGTGCAGTTCTCCTAGGCTGCAAGGAGAACTGGACAGGCACAGCCTGGCAGCTGGACTGTGCTTGCACAGTTCAGCCTGGCTGCAAGACAAGCTGGGCAAACACAGCCTGGCACACCTTGCAGCCAGGGCGAACTGCGCACAATGCTGTGGCTAGGGAGAACTGTGCAGGTGCAGCCTGGTAGCCAGGCCATCTTAGACAGTTCACCCTAGCTCGCCTCATAGCCAGGGCAAACTTTGCAGGCACAGCCCAGCTATCAGACTGTGCCTGCACAGTTTGCTCCATAGGCAGGGCGAACTGCACAGAAGCAGCCTGGCAGCCGGGCTGTGCCTGTGCAGTTGGACCAGGCTGGGGCTGAGAGTCTCCAGCGCTCCCACCTCCAGTCTGGGACCCAGTGCCGGTGTGGTGGGGGATCGAGGACCCGATAAACAGTACATATATCATAAATTTACCCATGCTAACTGGGTATTCAGGCAGTTCTAAGTGGTGCTCCTCTTATATTTGGCAGGGAAAGAATAACCATTTCTCTTCACCCTGGCACAGTTTCCCTAACCAATAAAGGACACAATTTTCATTGTTTTATTTTATTAAATTTGATTTCGTAGTCGCTGGCGGGGGGACGGACGAACAACAAAATGTTCTTCGTCTTATGTGGAGATGTCTTATGTGCAGTTTGAAGATTTTCACTGGCAAACAGGAGGTCCTCCTCAGTAGTGGCCTCAACAATGTAAAATTCCATGCCTTCTCCTGTACATCCATCTTGTCCCAGAATTCCACTAGATTCTGAAAACCTGGTTCTTCTCATAGGTGTTTTCTGAGTTTTTAATCATCTCTTACTTCCTTTTATGTTTTGCTGCATTTGCCCTTGGGCTTATTTTAATTGTGGTTCATGGATTTTCTTTTAAAATTATGCTTTTTATGTGCTTGTTCTTAATCACATTATAAGCCATTTTGAATTCTTAAAGGGAACAAGGAAGGAAAGAACCTTCAGTTGCAAGCAAGCAGGATTAAAACAAAGAGTGAAGTAGGGGGATGTGTGGTGTATTAAGAATAAATGCGCAAAAGTCACAGAATAGAATCTTATGCCAAGATGGTTTTGCCAAGATATCTGTTGGGAGGGAGAGAATGGTACATCGTCCTGCACACCATCAGGGACATTGCCCCACACATTGCATCACCCATTGCATGACTGAAATGCTGGTCTCCTACACCCTAGTGACAACACTGGAACGGACTTATTCTAACACTAAAGGAATTTCCCCATAGAGATGCATCCTTAAATCTTTTTTCATATTGGTCCTCTCTGTCTCGCTCTGTCTCTCTCTCTCACACACACATGCACACATAACACATGCATCCCAAGTTGTTTATACCAACAAGGCTTATACCCAAACCTTTATATCAGGGCAAGCTCTAGGACAAATGTTCAATTTAATCCTCTTGTTCTTGGTGCATCTTCCTACCATTTTAAATAATTTGTTTCATGGTAATGGGCTTTTGAATTATTTGTTGCATCTGATAGAAAGTTGATTGTTGTTCATATTATTTATGTATTTGTTCATTAGCACCATTACTCTACATGACATTATGCAGGGTAACCTTGGCAAAAGACAGAGGCCACAGTGCTGAGAAAAGGAGGTTGGAGGTTTGAACCGCTAAGTCATGTTAAAAGGGATCTTTCCAAAAAGGAACAAAAAGAGACTTTAAGATACACATTGATTCATTCTTTAATATCACAGCTTGGGTTAGTGCCATAAACAAATTGGTAGACTTTTTATGGATTCATCTTCAGTTAGCAACCCCTCATTAGGCACACAAATTAATGTTCCAAGTGAAGGATCACACTGATAGGAGAAAAGGTTTAATTAAGTATAAACATTTGGAGATTAATACCACTAGCTATCAGTATACCAACCGGGTGAATCATCACCCGCCAGGAAGTTTGTGTTGTGCTTTTACTGGAATTTATTATTATTACCTGATAAGACTTTCTGACTTTTTTTCCTGCTAATTAGACAGTTACAATACCAAAAGCATGAAGATTTTGAATTTACAGTTTTTTTGTAAAATCCAATTTATACATACTGTAGTTTACCAAGTCGGACATATTGGACACATGTTGCCTTTTATTGGTTATTCAATATTTTGCTAACCTAAAATTGTACTAAAAATCATTATACTAATTATAATCATAATTATTATTCATTATATGTACATTATGTGTACATTATGTGTACATATGAACATTGTATGTACCTAACTATAGTACAGGGTTGCACAGGTCAAAATTGACCGGCGCAGTCTTAGGTGATTAAAAATTGTACTTAAAAAATCATTATTTCGCAATAAAAATAATTATACTCAAACTTGACACAACATTTATTTATTACATGTATATTATATGTACATCATATGTACATTATATGTACCTAACTATAGTACAGGGTCGTACGGGTCAAAATTGACCTGTGCCGTCTTAGGTGTGAAAAAAAATCCCGGTATTCTAAGGGTTAAAAATAGAGCATATTGATCATGCTGTTTAACTTCAGAGAGAGGGTTCTCATCTCTGTAATCCAAGGCAAACATGTGAATAACAAAGGTGTGGAAACTGCTCTATATTTTCACATCATATGGTGTGTTCTGAGCCTTAAGTATGTTTTAATGGCAATTTATTCTAGAGCTGTCACATTCTGCCAGGGATGGGCTGAGATGAGAATAGAGAAAACAGATTCTGTGACTCATTGTGACTCGGGCTGCATGTGTTTTTGAACACAGAAGTGTCTTGCAACTTGGTGATCTTACTTTGAAAAAGATAAGACTAGTGATGGGATTCAAAGAAATTAACAACCGGTTCTATTCCCATCTGGGAGCCACTTTTAAATGGATATTTTTAAACTTTATATGTCCTATTTCTTCTTAACAGCCGGTTCTATAGAGTAGGTGTGAACCTGCTGGAGCCCACCACTGGATAAGACTCATATAGATTTGAGTCAAGACTTGGTTCGGTGTGTGCTTGTGACTCTTTTTGTGTGTGTGCTTGCTTTTTTCACCACTTTCGGGGCTTTTCAAAAAGATTCATATGTAAGTAAAAATAAGTGTAAAATAGCTCTGGGTGAGTTGCAATGGGTGTTTGACTTGTTATGTTATGACTTGTGGGCAAGACGAAGGTGTTGAGACTTGGGAATCAACTTGAATCTCAGCATTGTGGCCACAGCATGTCCCTGCTTTACCTGAGTTTAACAGTTTTGATTGGCGGAAAGAAAGAAAGAAAGAAAGAAAGAAAGAAAGAAAGAAAGAAAGAAAGAAAGAAAGAAAGAAAGAAGCACAGCTCTATACGTAACTCCCTGGACATAAGCCCCATTTTGTTCAATGGAGCTGACATCCATGTGAATGTACACAGAATTGCACTGTTACTCTTATTCGTGAGGTAGCTGTATGAATGCAATCTTATTTGAGTAACAGATGAGAGCACCTTTCTACATCCTAATGGGATTTTTATGGTATGGATGGCATTTTTCTGAAAACCCTGAGGTTGATTTCCTTTGCGTTTCCACAGCAATGCAGTGAAAAGTTTCCACGGTGTGGGCAAGCAATCCAGATGGTTCTTCCCCATCTTGCTTCTCAGGTGTGAAATTAGTATCTACCTCACTAGATTTTTTTCAGTGACCTCTGAGGTGGATTTGATTGAGGGGAAAACTATGAAGGTTTTGTGGCGCCTGTTCTCGAATCAGCTGCTTATGACTCAGAAGATGAATAGATGGTGTTCCATTTGGGAGGGATTTTTTTTAATTCTGCCCTGTTTTCTCTGAAGGCATTAATGGTGAAAAAGGAGGAAATTTAAATGCACCAATGCCCTACCTGATCAAGGACTCATTGGCTACCATCCAGAGTAACTACGGGACCTTTTACACCAACGTAGTTATGGTGCCACCTGTGGGAAACCTATGGGAAATGCATAGAGCAATCCAGAGTAAGTGCATCTTACGTCTTCCCATAGTTACTGTGGATTGTAGGGTGTGTCAATCTCATCCTTGTATCTGAAACAGCTACTTTGAGCATCTTTATTGTGAGTAATGGTATACTGGGCGTGCTTCATATTTCACAGCTGTCCATCACTGGCCTGTCCATCACCACCCCAGCACACTGTCACCTTATCATTTGCCCCAACCTCTATTTGTTTAACCCAAATCAATACACAGTGGTGAAAATAGAAATAGTAATACAGGGAAGCCTTCTATACATCTGGGGTTTAGTTCCAGTATGCCACACAGATAATAAAATCTGCAGATGTTTAAGTTCGCAGATGTCATGCTGACAAAACAGCAGAAATTTCCATACATTGCCTGTACCTAAAAAAATTTTTAAAACAGTGATTCCCCCACTGTGCATCAGGACCCACTGTTTGGCTCACAGTCTGATTTTTTTGTAGGTCATCAAGGAGTGATGAAAAGATTAAATAATTATTGCCTAAAGTTTTGAGACCATTCAAAAATAAGATACTGTAGTTGCTAATTACCTTGCAAAGAGCTCAGCTTTTGCAGTTTGCAAGATCACAGTTAATTGCCCTGTAAGGAACTGAGGTCCTGAAGTTTGCAAGCATGTGTAAATATAGGGAGATAAACATTTGAAAGTCTTTTTTATATTATTACTTTCACATAAATAAAATATTATCTCTTTTAAAGATCTCCTTTAAAAAATCTATGCACCTGTTCAAATGTAAGTGCCATGTGTTTAGTGGGATTTACTCTTATGAAAGTGTATATAAGATTGCAGCCAAAGAGATTTACAAAACATAAGGGATAAGCAAATTCACACGAAGAAAGGTAATTCACAGGCATTCTGCTGATTGATTGTGACTATAGCTTAAAGGTCAAGTATGGTTGCTCAATAAAAGGGGTCTTTAGTTGGTATATCAGATCAAACATGTAGAACGCACTGTTGGCAACCACTTCCAGCAGGCCATAGAAATTGAACAGATCCATGAGTACTCTCAAACTGTAAACAATCTACTTTTAGGAGGTGCAACTACACCCAAATGGATTACACTCCCGAATTCTCTAACCCTCCCATATCTTGTCAAGATTAAACTTCAGTCCTCATTCAGTCATAGGACCTATACACTTGTGTCCTTATTCAGATGAAAACAGCCACCACCCCACCAGTAAAGAACTTCCACAGCCTGCCTCAAGTGGAAGATGGAGATGAGAAATAGAACTGGGGTGTCATATATATATTGATGGCACCCCATGTCTTAATCGCCTAAAGAACTTTACCAGCATTCTCATGTAGATGTTAAAAACCGTGGAAGACAATATCACACCTGGTAGCACCCTATATGCCAAAGGCATATGGGCAAGGTTGTAATTTACCAGCAACATCTTCTGCAACTTACTCTGTGTACTGGAGTATCAAAAATAATAGCACAGATGCAAACATCCTCACTAGGCAGCCCAAAAATATAATATAGATAACTATTTTGAAAGTCATTGAAAAGTCCAAGAGAATCAGCAAGGAATGCATACTTCCCCTGGTCAATCTATCAGTCAGTCACTAAGGTCACCAAAGTATTTACATTCCTGAAAAGAGGCTGGGAATGGAAAGGATAGAAAACATGAAACTAGTTCAATATCATATGTTCAACTATCTTACCTAAATAAGAAATTGGGGAGGGGCAGTTATTTAGATAAGTTGTTTAAATCAGGGCTGTGGGTGGCGCAAGTGGTTAAGACGCTGTGCCTGTTAATCAGCAGGTCAGGGTTCGAGACCCGGGTTGGCCCCACAAGACAGGGTGAGCTCCTGTCCTTAGCCCAGCTCTGCGACACCAGCTGGATCCAATTGTATTGGCTCTGCCTTTTCATTGGACTAATTCAGTGGCGTGGAGAGGGGGGATTTGCTGCTTGGGTAACAGCCTATCCTCCATAACAATCTAGCCCAGGATTTCGTGCTTTGCATGCAGTGTATGCAGCGCCGAGCACAATACCATAATCTTCCAAGACTGACAGAGGCCTGCTTGTTTAAATCAGTTGAGTCAAGTGGTTCTTTTTAAGAACAGATTTCATCACAGCCTTTCTTAGAGACAACAGAACCAAACCTTCCCCAAGACATGTTTACAACCTCCTCCCACCAGCTTTCCACTCCTGATTTAGCATGTTTAATAAGCCAGGATGAGCAATGAGAATGCATTGGATGAAATCTGGTTTTACAGTGATGGTCTTACCCACATCTTCAGATAGCACACACAAAAAGCACCCCTTTAACACAGACAAACTTGAGCCCTAGTTGACCCTAGAACTAACCTTAACCACAAAACTATCTAAGGGCGCAATCCAGAGTAACTACGGGGAGTCCTTGCTCCACTGTAAGAACAATTTGTTCTGGATTGCAATATGAATTTCCCATAGGTTTTCACTAGATGCAGTAACTATGGGTGTACGTTTCACTGGGTGCAGTAACTATGGGTGCACGTAATGTCTCTTGTGTGCTCCCATAGATACTCTGGATTGTAAGGTAAGACTTTATAGGGTCCAGATCAGGACATACGCATGCAATTTTATTTGAGAAGTGAACAGCAAATAACTCATAATGAGCTTCCAAGGAATTACAATCTGTTGGCCAGATAGTTATGGGTTCACACCACCCTAGATCTCTGCAATGACACTGAACAAACACAATGTGGTGTGTAACACTATCTGATTATTACACTGGCTCAGCAACAGTTTGCAGTGTCACAAAACATGTCATACAATTGTTACTATTATTGTTCAGCAACATAGATTTTAACAAAGACGCATCGATAATTCTGATCCCTGCCATGTTATTGCAACATTGTCTTTTTCTTGATTCTCACACAAAAGTTTGCTTTGCTTTTTCTATGTCTTTGCCAACTATTCCTATTCACTTAGCCTTTATATTTCCCATAATAATGTATCTAGCTATACAATCAAAATAATTCATTAAAAACATAACTGTTTTCCTCTGAATGACAACAGAGAAACATTACTATTATTACTAACAGAACATTTATTTAGGGTTTAAAAATGAACTAGATAGGTACCATAAACATCAAAAAAGCAATACAGATATGTCTAGAGTATTTCAAAGCATTTTTAAAGACCCATAAGAAATGGTCTTTGATTTTTCAATTTATTCAATATCATAACATGGAAAACAATTCAAATTTTGGGGGGTTTTTAAAGGAAAGATAATAAATTTCATTCATTATGTCTATAAAGCCATCTTTTAAGAGTTTTAGTAAAAGTTTTATTTGGTTTAATAGCCCACAGGCCATACAGCAGCAGACTGTAGTTGCTCAGTGGTTAAGATGCTCTGTCTATCATGCAGATTGAGGTTTGAGACTGGGTGCTACAAGACAGAGTGAACTCCTGCCCCTTTCCCAGCTCCTGCCATCCTAACAGTTTAAATGTACATTAATGCAAGTAGATAAACTGGAAACCATTTTGGTGGGAAGGTAACTGTGTTCTGTGCGATTTGGCATTTAGTCATGCCAGCCACATGGCCACAAGGCGTTGGTCATGACTAGCCTTCATTTTACCACATGCCATACAACATAATTTAAGAATTTATTACAGAAGAAATTTGCCACATTTACACTACAGTTTTTTTAGAAAAAACTGATCTTGAGTAATTTTAATCTTGCAAAACTCAGAGAGGATTGAATATTTTGACAGCTGTTTCTTTAAAAATCTCTTACCATTTCATATTTCAGGCAACAAAAGAAAATATGTGTGTGAACCTTCCTTCCCATCCAAACTCTCTCCAGCTTTTTGACAGTGCAACAGATTTATGCCCTTTTCTTTATTTAAACACTGTCAGTTATGAGACCAGCAATGAATAAATGTAAAAAGGAACATGGTCTGTGTCAGTCAGAAGCCTTACAGGATTCTGCACTTACACGTGCTATCCCTTGGGTTCTCCCTTCTCTGGGAGTAATCCCTCATCTGGATCCAGTGGTGTCACTCAGGTGGTGCAGTCTGCACTGGGTGATGTGCCTAAGGGAGGTGATGCACAATGGGGGACTTAAAAATTGCAACTTTGTTTTGGTGCATCAAACCCTATCATGTCATACACCATTGGAATTGCATTGAAGAGTGGAATCCAATGCAAAAATCCATTTTAAAATAGCTCATTCCGATCAAAAGTTATGGCCAAAAAATTAAAAAACAAAAATACGCATTGAACTCTATGGAAGGTGTAAGTGACCCATATCGTGGCTTTACTCTCAAGTAGGCAAAGGTACCATATCTCACTTGAAAGGGGAGGCTGAGAGGAATCTAAGGACACCAGAATTGTCCTGATTCAATGAACGCAGCCCCCACAAACCACCCCAGAAGGAGATTCCTGATGATTGCATTGAAATGTATTGAAAATGGATGTGAACTACACAGATGTGTTTACTGGCAAGTAAGCAAGCAAGCCTTGGCTGGAATAGAAGGTCAGTCCAGGAGAGCACAAGACTTCTAAAATGGTCCAGATCAGGGTCATTACTAGGGCATTAGAAAGGAGGTGGCAGCCCTTGAAGGCACCCCTTGTGACCTAAATGGCTAAAATAATGGTTTGTAGAAATAATCTCATCATGTTATACATCTTTGAATGCATAATTTACAGCAGAATAGAGGGAAACAAACCACTTTGAAATATCTTTATTCTGTTAAAATGTGTGGCTAAAAAAACCAGTAGAGGTGGGGCAATGGCACATAATCACACACACTATTCAAATTATTGCCCTGCCAAATGTATGGGGTGACACGCTGGCCTTCTGAACCAGATGACACGAACCCTAATGACACCCATGTCTTGACCCATTGATGAAGGTGATATCTGATTCCCAGATGGAAAGGGAATTATACCTATTGTCCTCTTGATAGAGTTTCCACAAAAATCCATAAGCAAATAAAGCAAATAGCACTTTAGAAAGTTGGTGGTTGTTCTTGGTATTTCCATTAGTAAGATCACCAAGCTTCTAATAAGCAGAGACTACTATAACCAGGTTTTAATGAACAATTATATCCAGGGGTAAAGTTCCAGAGTCCCTGCTGATAGCTGACAAACTTATATTGGCCCGTTGATTCAGTTTCAGTTATAAAAGTCAGCTCAGGTTAGCTACACTGACCTCACAGAAGATCTGGTATCGGGATGCTTGAATCATGAGCTCCCAGAGAGATGCTGACATTTCATGCCCGCTTCAAAGGGTCCTGGAGGGGTCACAGGAAGATCTACAAGTGTGCCTATGGGAACCACAGACAATATTGTGCAATCTTGGCACAGTGAGCTGGGAAGGCCACCAGGGACATCCTACAACACTACTCAGTATGTTGCTGTGTGCCAGGGTGCCGCAGTACATGGTTTGGGAACAACTGGTCTATTGCTTATTTTCCAAGTAAGTGGGTATTAATATTGCATTGTTAAAGCATACTTTGGGGTTTAAATTGTAGCAGGGTTGCTATTTGGTCTTCAGTATCAACTAAATCAATAGTATGAACGGGGGTATCATCTGAGGGCCCAATTGGGGAGTGTTCTGTCCCTCCTTTCCATGTTTCAAACCACCTGAAACATGGAATATATCAATATATCACAATCACAATATATCACAATCATAATTCATCTGCCTACCTCATCATAATTCATTTGCCTACCTCATCTATCACTGCTTCAGATAGTGGGTCTATCTCCTTGAAAATCTCTCTTGATTTCCTTAGAATCAAGAGCATCCATGTTGGGCTGAAAAACCAAACATGGAGGCTCCTGATCCACCAGTTCTGATCTCTTCCCATCCCACTCACACCTCCACCACATTTCCTCCTGTCTTCTCCCACCACCTCTTCCTTGCCCTGGAATGCCTCTTCGCATGTCCCTGCTCACCTCTCTATTCACATCTCTGCTTCCCAGTGGACTGAACAACCAACAAGTGAGGAAGCACTGGTTTTCCACCAATGGTATGACACTGGTGCTGAAGTAGGTCCAGCACTGGGGCTCACAAAAATGCTTTATGTCATGTTTGCAACACTCAGCGCTGACAGAGGGCTAGCGATATGAGCTCAGGATTTGTCTTTTACTTCCAGGAAAGAACGTAGTTGATAAGATTTTAACACATCTATCTGACAAAGGGTGAAATCCTAAGTAATTTAGGCTGGCCTAACTCATCTGGTACATCTTCCCATGATGGTGTAGGGAGGTTGGCACATGCCTGTGCACTGACCGAAACCAGTTCTGCCCCAAGAGTGGAGCAGAAGTGCCTTATGGCACGTTTTTGACACCCCCAAGTCAGCATAGGACTTGTGCATGGGTTAAAGCTGGCCTAACTGGAAGTTAGGATTGCAGCCTAAGAGCACAATCCTAACCATATCTCCTCAAAAGTAAGCCCCATTGTGTTCAATGAGTCTTACTCCCAGGAAAGTATCTTTAGGATTGCAGCCTAAGGGCGCAATCCAGAGTAACTACGGGGAGTCCTTGCTCCGGTGTAAGAACAATTTGCTCTGGATTGCAATATGAATTTCCCATAGGTTTTCACTAGGTGATGCAGTAACTATGGGTGCACGTAATGTCTCTTACGTGCTCCCGTAGTTACTCTGGATTGTAGGGTAAGACACCAAAGGTATTGAATACCATAAAATGTCTATGTCAAATTTTTACATCTATACCAATTTTACCAATATCTATATCTATACCAATTTCTATATAAAATTGCTCCATGTTTATTTCTTTTTAATATTTGGATCCTACAAAAATGGAATTTACTTGCTTTCTTGAGCACACAAAACAGTGGTGTGAGCTGGTTCACATTCCCAGGTGACAGAAGATGAGAACAGATTAATAAAAGGCAGGATTTGCCGAAGGCTGAGAAACTGAATCCAACTCAGCTGCAATATTTGAATTCAGAGTTCCAAGTATAACACTTTATGCACTAAAAAAGAATAATGTTGATGGTGTCAGGAGAGAAAAACAACATTAACGGCATCGTCCAGCTTCCGCTAGCAGTTCAGGATGGGCCATAATGATAGCTCCTCATTCTCCATTCCAAGACCTAAATGCATGCAGAAAGGACCACCTAGGAATGGCGACGTGGCTGCCGCACCACACCGGGAGGATGTGGAAGATGTTGTCTTGGCAACTGCACTTCCCTCCTCACTGAAGCAAGCCGAAGATGATGAGGAGGGAGGTGTTCCCATAACAACCTTTCCCACTCCAGACAGCATCAGTAATCGGAAGTCCAAAGGGGAAAAAATATCACACTCCCATTGGAGCATCCAGTACAGCTCTTCTGGAAAGCTTGAATAACCCACTTTGGGTAACAACTTGGTGAAAAGCCATTGTGTAAACAAGTAATCCACCAAATATTTGGGACAATTGGTTTTTTTTTATTTTTGCAAACTTGCCATTTTAAAGGCTACAGATCTGACAAATAGAAATTAAAAGTCCACTAACCCTACAATCCAGAGTAACTACAGGAGCACATAAAAGACATTACGTGCACCCGTAATTACTGCACCACCTAGGGGGAATTTATATTGCAATCCAGAGTAAATTGTTCTTACACCTGAGCAAGGACTCCCCATAGTTACTCTGGATTGCGCCCTAAGCCTCCTCTTTCTCCTGCATTGTTTCATGCCTGTTCATATCCATTGTTCCTCCAGATTGTATGCCTTAAAAATAAATAAAATAAAAACTTGGAAAGATATTCTCACCATCTGATCACATAGGCTACATTCTTTTTTATGTTTACCTCCCAGCTATAGAAGTTCCAAATATTCATGATCTCAGAAGAGGAAAAGCAACAATGCTAACTATATTAGAGAACAATGAAACAACAAAATTAACTGCTTATTTAAAAGAAAAAACACTAGAAGTGGTAGAACTGGGTTTTGTTTTTTATTTTTTTTACTACTTCCAACTCAATGAGATCCCATTCTTTTTTTAGGTTCTAGAACCTTTTTTGAGGGTCCTAGAATTTCTCCAAGCAGGCTTAGTGCTAGCAATGATAGCCACAACTTCACTTCTGCCCATTTTCTATTAGAACCAATTGAGGAATCTCTTAAACATACCCCCAAATCCAGAGTAACTACGGGAGCATGTAAGAGACATTACATGTGCCCTTACATGTGCTCTTACATGTGTAAGAGACATTACATAGTTACTGCACCTCTTAGTGAAAACCTATGGGAAATTCATATTGGAATCCAGAGTAAATTGTTCTTACACCGGAGCAAGGACTCCCCGTAGTTACTCTGGATTTTGCCCATAGTAGCTTCCTTCATGTGTGAAAGGTATGGTTACAACATGGCAACTCCTGTATAATAGATTTCAATGGGGGACACAGTTTTGCTGTTTTTAAAGTTACCAGGCGGCTGATATGCTAGAAAAGTAACTTTTTTTAACAAGGAAAAAAACCAGGAATGCTTTTAAACTGCTAGGTTGGCAGGAGCTGGGACAAGTGATGGGAGCTCCTACAATCCAGAGTAACTACAGGACCTTTTAAGCCGACTTAGTTATGGTGCCACCTATTTTAAATGCATAGAGCAATCCAGAGTAAGTGCCTCTTATGTCTTCCCATAGTTACTCTAGATTGTAGGGTCAGTCATACAGCACTTGGGTCTCAAACTGCTGACATAACTGCTGACCTTCAGGTTGACAAACACAGCATCCTTATCCACTGCTGCAGTCCCACCTTTCCTCACTGAATACAACTAGTGAGAACCAGGGATGTGGTCAGGGGAGATGAGATGTCTCTACAGAAGGAGTGGGGACATCATCAGCAGAAGCACTTAGGAGCTGCCTTTGAAACCTTAAAAAAATTTTTTTAAGGAAATGAGCAGAGAAGAAGCATCAGGCTCAGCAGGTGGAAAATAGGTTAATGCCTAGAGACAATCTTTTTGCATGAAGACCACAGTATCACTTATGTTATTTTAAGGCCACAATCCTATTCAAATATACTTAGGAACAACTCTTCCTAACCCAGTGAGCTTTACTTATGAGAAAACGTGCACAGGCTAGCATTCGATATATTGTTCATACCTGAGATTTTTTAAATCTATTTTTAAAAAATAATTATACACAGGTACCCCATTCCTAACCTGTGTTGACCTTCACTATATCCAGAGCAGGTTAGGAAGTACTTTTATTATCACTTGTGCAGGGATTAGTGGCTGCTGAACTAGCACTTAGCAGTTAGGATTGTATTGTTAGTTTTAAAAGTATTGCAACCCACTCTCAGAGTATAGGATGAAATGAAGCTTTAAATATATAATACCTTCCAAAGCAAAAATAAGCATAGGAGAATAAAATATTATCATGAAGAAATATAATTTTTGTTGCGTTTTTAAAAATTATTGTAGTACTGTGAGATGTGGTTACAGAACTATAGGGCAAATGTGTCATGATGACACATGACTTTAGCATTTAGAGAATGAGAGCTCACTTACAATGTTCCACTTTCTTTTGTCTATAAAGCCTTGGTGTGGAAATTGTCACAGGCACCATTCTGTAATGTTCATATCATTCAAGCCAGTGGACACCCATATGGTCATATTTTTATATAAGGAGAATAAAATACGAGTATATTCTGGCTAGATCTAATTACAGTTATATAGTATTACTACGGTAACTAGCAACGTGTATGGCCACGTATTTCCATTCTAACCCTACAATCCAGAGTAACTACGAGAGCACATAAGAGACATTACGTGTACCCGTAGTTACTGCACAATCTAGTGAAAACCTATGGGAAATTCATACTGCAATCCAGAGCAAATTGTTCTTACACTGGAGCAAGGACTCCCCGTAGTTACTCTGGACTGCACACTAAATCTGTTTTCATGTGTTGAAAACGAATACTTCACCACGTAATCATCCAAAAAAATTAATATGAAATGAAAATAGCATTCATAATTTTCAATCTGCAAATCACAAGACGTAAAGGCTGCTAACAGAGATTAGTTATTTATTCAAAATGGAAGCTTGGTGCATGTTGCCAGGAATTATGGTCTTTATGGTCAAGATGGATATAATCCAACAGACAACACAATCCTAACCATGTCTACTCAGAAGTAAGCTCCATTGTGTTCAATGGGGTCTTGCTTCCACGAAAGTGTCTTTAGGAGAGCTGCCAAAGTCCAGTATATTTAAGGCTGTAATCCTAAGCACACTTAGTAGGATCATGTGGGTTTACATTTGAGTAGATACGCATGCATAGGATTGTACTGTAAATCTTATGTATTTCAAAGGGAGATTGTTCTCTGTTAAAATAACTCTTCCACTACAAACAGTGGATTGTAAAAACTGCTGAAATTGTTGGGCTAGATCTCCTATGGTTGTATACAAACCAGTAGCAATTTCCAGGTGTCAATCTGAGCCAGATCACACTTTTTTCTGCCAGGGCTGGAGTAGGTTAAAAATTAATATGAAAAAGGTGTTTTTGTTCATCTCCAGAGTGATTTTTCCTCACACCTAGCGCTATTACAAATATTACCTGTTTTCCATGTGGCTGAAAAGGATTTGCAAAGAACATGAGTTCCTTTCAACTTAAAAAATAGTGGAAAATAGTATATAAAAAGAGCTGTATTGGGAGGCCCCATTAGATGCAGCGTGCCTGTCTTGCATCATGAACATGTTTCCAGGTTCACTTCCATCCCTAGTTAAGAGTCTGGGCTGTGACTGAGAAAGATTAGGCTGCAATCCTAAGCTCCAGGTAAGCTGGCCTAAGGCCTGGCATGAATCTTGTGCTGACCTGGGGGCGTCACTTCTGTGCAACTCCTGGCGGAGGGTTAGGCCAGGGCACAGACATGTGCTTGTCTCCCTACATCACCATGGGAATGATGAGTAGTGCTGGCCTAGGTTTGGATTATACCCTTTGTGTTCAAATCTGGACTCCACTATGAACCACTTTAGACAAGTCACCATCTTTGAGTCCATCTGTAAAATGGGGTAATAATACAGATCTGTTTTACAAAATTGCAAGGTTTCCTAAGATTAGGTATGTGAAACTATTTAAACAATCTGAAGTCCTTTATCAATGTTTATTATGCATTTTCATTTTCACTGTGAAAAAAACTGACCAGTTTAATAGTGGTCCTGAGTGAATGCAATATATCTGGGATTAAGATGAAGTTTCCAAAAGGCCAGATTTTTAGTTCATCTGGATGACAGATTGCAAAGGGAATGTTATTTTGACCTCTCCAGTATCTATATTTATACAGTGACTTCCATCAACATATTACATACAATAAAGTGATAGGTGAGGACTGGATACTCACCTCCCCCTCTGCCCCAGTTTTACAAGAACTGACATTCAAAGAATCATCCAGCTTGTTCCATGTGACCAAGGAAGCACCAAACCTGTGTTTAGTGTCTCCAGGTCATGTGTTTCCAGGTCCTCGTGTCATGTGGCAAACTGCATTTGAAAGTGAGAATACTTTCAAAGAACATATGATATCTCATAGTGGTAATATCACAATGTTGCTATCAAAGGGGAGGAAACTAGAAAAGAAAAACAATAGACATGCCCAAACTCTTGGGCAAGATTATAGTTCTTTGGGTGTTGGCCAATGGACATACTTCCATATGACAATTCTCACCATTTCCCAACCATCACAGTCCATCTGATTGCAGGTCCCTGGCACACAATACCAGTGTATACCAGTCACAGTGTGAGTGGAAAGATGCACCTCTCCGACCCCATCACATTTGTGAGCAAATGAGTTCAGACTGTGTGAACAAGTCTTTCAGTTTGCATTGGCACTTACACCTCCCCCAGCCGCAATTATATAATTGCCCATATGTAGACTGGGGTACAAAATTTTAAATTACATTATATAATGTATACAATATAAAATATAAAATTTTATATTTATGCAATGGATATAGCCCAGCAACTGCCAGTTGCCTGTCAGTCATGATGTAAATAGTGAGTTGTGTTCTACAGGAGTCTCCAAACTTTCAACTTCAGGGCTCCTGGACCTTTAATAACTGTGTAGAAGAGAGAATTTCAGCAGGTGCAGCTTTTTATCTGTGAGATGAAAAGCTACACCTCCTGAAATTTGCATAATTTTTAAAGGTCCTGGGGTGCCAAAATTGAAAGTTTGGAGAACCCTGTTCCAGAGCAAAGGGTGTTAATTTTATATTTTGCTTCAGTTTCTGCAAAACCATCAAGCTTGATCAAAGGCCATCAGATTCAGAAGGTGAACCCTCAAAAACCTCTTATTTTACAAAATAATCTTTGGAGTATTGTTATGTACTCTGGATTTTGAGCAGACACAAACCAACTTGTCCTACTATAAAACATAAGTGCTTAGGAGTACACAAAGAACATGACAGAAAGTGGTGGTAGAAAAGGTACAGAGCTACTTTACTTACCTCAAACACTTTTGACAGATTATCAAAGAGGACTTGACCGGCACTGACTTTGTGCTTGACTCCTCTGACAGTACCATTTTTGCTGAGGATGTTGACCCTTTTTGTGGTAAACCCCCTCTCTTTGGCGGCTCTCACAAAAATGAGCATATCGTCTGACTCGTTCTCATTTTCATCACACTCAGATCCTAGGTTTCCGTTATGCTGTCTGTCCGATTCACTGAGTCTGCTGCTGTTGGGGTCAGTTTCGGAGCTGCTTGTGCATTCAGAATCCAGGGAATCCGACGTTTCTCCATCCGCGTACACTTCCTTGAGCACTCTGCCGCTATGAGAAGATGCAATGCGAAAACGGACTTTCCTTGGCTGCCTCTCACCCTCGCCCTTGGTGTCACTCTTAAACATTGTCCCATCCGTTGAAATAAGCTGCTTACATTGTCCTGGGCTAGGTTGTCATTGCATTTGCCAGTTTCTGACACTTAAAACAATATCAAAGTTGTTTTCCAGTGACAGCGCCACTGCTCATATGAAGTTAACATCTAAAGGAAAGAGGATTCCCAAGAAGCTACAGTGCTGTTCAGCAATTAATAATGAATGCATGTGTGTGCTATGGTTACCTTTAAACTAAAACCTGTAAATTGAGATAATCAATTAATTATTAACAAGCTATTGTGTACTTTTCAGTTGTAGAAGGGAGAAAAAAAGGAAAGATAGGAAGATTCTATGATTTAAAAAAACACAACAGCCTGAAGCTATCCCTAAGACATACCTGTTGGGATGTACAGATTGATTAGAGAGTAACAGACATAGAACACAAGCCTAAAAATGTCTACTCAGAAGTAAGCCCCATTGTGTTCAATAGATCTTACTCCCAGGAAAGTGCGTTTAAGATTGCAGCCATAAAGATATATCATGGACAAGGAATCCTGCGGAGCTCTGGTTTCTAGCAACTGGTGCTGGATCCCAAATGGACCTATCAGAAAGTTGTTGTCCTCAAATGACACTTATTAAGAAAGTCACACGTGGCAGTGCAGTGGCATGGCTAGAGGATGCAAAACTATAGTTTTGTAGGAAGCCTCACAACAATATGCAAGGGGACCCTCTCTGTCACCTTTGTAGCCAATTCTGGCAGCGGGAGCAAAATGGAGACATGTACCTCAAATGGTGGCACAAATTTGAGCAGCCCATTACTTCCACGGGCTGCCTGGGAATGGGACCAAGATCCAGCGTAACTGTCAGGTCCTGGCCCCGCCAACACTCCCCACTCACCCCAGGAATGCCTGCCGCCTACCCTCCTGCCCTGGAAGATCTATGGAAGACAATAGACAATAATTTGCATTTTGAAGTGCTAATTATTTCCATTCTCTGTAAGAAAACGTGATTGGGGAAACAATTGCACAAAGAAGCCAACCTTACAGCAGTCTGAAATAGACCTTATAGGTACTGTAAAAGAACTGTGTCTGATCACTTTTCTGTTTCATGTTGCGTGATTATTTCTGCAAGCCAGTTTGTTCCCTGCCCATTTCTGTGACCCAGACAGAGTCACATACAGTATCTCTAAAGCCCTGTGGGCTCCTAGAATATCTCCATATGCTCTTGCCGCAATGATTCTTGCTTCCTAGCATACCTGTCATCTCTTGTGTAAGTCTTCCTGCTCTGCCTCTGTCAAAATAAGCACATGCAGTATATTCATCAGATGTCAACAGCAAATCTTGCAGCACTTGTGTAGACAAAAGTAGAAGCAGATCTCACTGTGACTTATGTTGACTTGTGTAGTGTCAGATCCTTGATCTATCTAGCTCAATTAATATCATTCAACAAAGGTTTTCAAGGGTTCCATGAAAAATTCTTTCCCAGCCCAAGGATCCAATGCATAAGGCAAATTTGCTACCACTACAGCCATACTCAGAATTTCCAAGAACACTTTCAGCCATTCTTACAAAAACCACCTAATAAAGGCCACATTTAGGCCCTCCATGTGAAAAAGGAGAAGGATGAAGTCAGAAACTGATGAAATGGCTGGCCTAAGGCACATAGATTTGGATTTGCTCAATATATCATGCACAAATCCAAGGCTCCCCATAGACTGGACTGGATTTTTTTTGGGATAAGGGAAAATATATTCTTTTATCCTGAGGAGACCTCCATCTACCTCCTGAGCTATAGTGGATGCAGTGCAGGCCATATGGCCCTACTGTGCCAGTGTAGCTTAGGACTGGGCTGTGTAGTTCTTTGAGTTGTTCTTATAGAGGATTCTATTTGAGAATTGTAGTTGTGTTGCTCTGCTGATTAACCTTTTTTTGCATTGGGCTTCCTCACAGCCCTGTTCTGTGGTCCATAAGATAGTCTGCTCCATCAGAGTGTTGAAAAGAAAAAGGTAGAACAAAAAAAGAGTTGGCTTTTCTGCTCCAAGAAACCTACATTAATTTTGAGTGTGAGCAAAATAAGAGGAAGAAATGACGCCTAGATGACAATTCTCATGTTCTACCCTTGTTCCCAAGATGATGGTATCAATCTAAGAAGATTATTTCTATATTTTTAGCATATTTAGTATGTTTTTTTTAAAACCATGTAAATGAAACTAACACTTGTGCTGAGAAGTGGTATATAAACACTGTAAATAATTCTGCTTCTGTCTGTAGTACTGACCCATATAATTGGGAAGCAGAAAACTCTTTCAAATTGTGTGAATTTGTTAGTCTACCCTGTCTTCTATCAAGATCCTAAAACACATGAAATGAGAATGTCATTTCATGTATATTATTGTGCAATAGAAAGTGTTTTGTAAAAGAGATCAAACTAAGGCCTCAAACCCTACAATCCAGAGTAACTATGGGAGCACATAAGAGACATTACGTGCACCTGTAGTTACAGCTCCACCTAGTGAAAACCGATAGGAAATTCATATTGCAACCCAGAGTAAATTGTTCTTACACCGGAGCAAGGACTCCCTGTAGTTACTCTGGAGTGCATCCAAATTCAAGGACTACTCCTTTACTTCAGTAACCAGAAACCCTAATGATTAATGGCATTTCATCGCCTCAGTATCTGGTTGTCAAGACTTGTTTTCCTGCTCAAATAATATGATTTATGTCTTTATCAGGTACTATTTACACAGATGATGTGAGCTAAGAAAAATAAATGATAAGTGTCTGAATGTATTATTGTCCTTAGTTTGAAGGAAAATGTAGAGCTTATATATAATACTTCTGGCAAACAACGTGTAGATGTTTTGCTGTTCCTGATAAACAAAATTGCTGAATTTCTACATGAGCTGTGATAAACTTCATTGTTATATTAGGGAACTGCGGAAGAGGAATTATAAATATTCCTTGCTTAAGAAAAATTGGGGTTTATACACAACTGTGTTTTTTAGACCCCCAAAAAACTTTTATAATCTAACTGTGTAATGATTTGAAAAGTTGACCTCCCCCCCGGCCCCCGTTCATATCTGAGAATACAGAGACAAAGTTTCAGCTACAGATTAGAGATTTGAGATCTCTCTAAGTAGGTCCTATGAAACCAGAATGACATTATCTGGAACATTTCACAGTAATATATCCAGATAAACACATACTCCCTACACTCATGCAATCCATACTCTGTGAAAATAGCATGCATGGATCACACAAGCTGGATCTATTAAAATTGGTGTGTAAGGTTTGATCTGCCTGGTTCCTTGCAAAAGACAAATACAATACATGCTCCCATGCTACACTGTATATATACTGTACACATCTCTGAATCGTATGTGAACCAGTTCAAAACATCTCTAAAGCACTCAGTTGGCTATATTATGCAAGAAACACATATGCAGAAATCATTTAAGTTCCCTGACAATATATCTTTGATCATAATGTAGCAAAAATTGTTTAAAAAGATGTTTTTTACCCAGTAAGTTTATTTTTAAATTACATATTTGGCTTTGAGATTCAGAAGGATGAGGAAATACATAATAAACATTATTGTCAGTATACGGTTTTTATTATTATTATTAAATGATAATTTCTCATACTTCTTGCCCACTCACCCACCTACCCACCTACCCATTCATGGGCTTTCAATGATTGCTCTCAGTGACTTCATGGCAGGTTCTGTATTTCATTTTCAGCATGATCCTAACTTGAGCTTGAACAGGTTACCATGTTTGCACTGCCAATGGTTTGTCCTGAAGCAAGGGGATTTTTTTTCCTTTATTACCCCAGGAAGGATCACTGCAGTCCATATGGACAACTTGGATCTGTGCCATCTCAACTGGCAGCACAAATCCAAGCAGCAAGACTGCCCTGGAATTGGGTTGGGATCAACTTGGCATTGGATCCACTGTTTAAATTACCTGCAGGGGGTTCCAGAACAGAACCCCTGTGGATAAGGGTGTTGTATTGTAATGTTGGAGTGAGAAGCTATGGTGTTTGTGAATGCTGTGGTGGAACTTCCCAGCATCCTCCTATAGACATGAATAGATTTTCACACCTGAATTATGAATAGATTCCAATGTTTCTCTTAAAAGAACACTAGTTTAATAGTGTTCTGTGGTGAGTCACTATCCTCCATTCATAAACACATAGTTGTTGTCACTGTACATTTCTCCACCCATTTCTCCTTGCATACCCAGCCTGCAACATTCTTAACCCTGGTTGCTATGTAGGTCACATAGGGATGGAGGTTTCGTCGGGGCCTTCTGCTTACACAGCTATAATAACAGACTGCTTGGCAGTTAGCTATATCCTTCTAACCTGTCATACTTCCAACTTATATTCATGAGGCAATTGTCAATGATAAGAAACAAAACAAAACAGCATCTCTCTGCAGCTTTCCACTTTGGCTTTGCCTCATTGAAAACCTTAAGCCACAAATTCCCATTCCTAGTTTCTGCCTTGAGAAATTAATTAATTAAAAGTTAAAGGCTCCTCCGAGCCCAAATCCCACAGAGGAGGCTGTTCCTCAAGCCTCTGAATGACTCACTGTTCCAATCAGCACCTCCAGAGGAAGGATAATTCTCCTAGGTCTCCACTTTGATTCTGACAGAGTCATTCCATCACCCCCAGTGCAAAGACGTCGCAGAATGACCCACTTGCAAAGGAATTAGCGGCTATCTTTCTGAATAAGCTCTTATTCTTAACTTGCTTTCTTTAAATGGTGAATAATACCCACACTGGGTTAGCTCCTCCAAAAGGCACCTTCTTCAATCTTTGTCTCATATTGTGGTGGGGTCCACTAGTCATATGATCCACGATTTGATGCAGCATTGAGGAAACCAGCTGGCCTGTCATAGAGGCCTGTTGTCAGGTCATTACCTTCTCACCCAAGTGGTACCTTTTTAACTGCTTGCATTTGCATGCTTTCAAACTGCAAGGTTGGCAGGAGCTGGAACAAGTGATGGGAGATCACTCCATCATGCAGCAGTTGATCTCAGGTTGACATGTGCAACTGACTTTAATCTTTAAGTCATCGCAGGCCTTAGTAGGGTAGATCCTCTAAAAGGGGTTGGTATTTCTTTTACACACTGAATTTTTGCAGATTATGTAAGAGAAGTGTATACCTTCCATGTGTGAAACAGCAACCTGCTCCAGATGATGCCTCAAGACCAAATTATAGTAATAATTTGGACCAAGACCAAATAATAATGATAATTTTAATGCAAAATTATAATGATACTTGGGGCCAAACTTCACAAACAGACATAACCTGAGAAGGAGGTTGAGCCCAAGAACAAGAAAGCTAAATGACTGCATAGTAATATTGTTACAAATATAAACCAGTTTGGTTCCTAAACTTTTTTTAGACCAGAGCCCACTTTTTAAAACAACACATTCTCAGGACCTGCTCAGGTTTACCGAAATTTTAAAAAGGAGATCAAGGGAAAAAATATTTTAAAATAATAATCAGAAAATAGATCCTCATTTATCTCCCTGGGCTTACACAATCCTTCAAACTGCAGGAGCTGAGCTCTTTGCAGGGTAGTTAGCACTACAGTATCCGATTTTTAAATGAGACATTTAGGGTGCAATCCTAACCAATTAAGGCCAGCACCACACACACCCCCCCCATTTCTGTGGTGGCTTGGGGAGGCCAGTGCATGTCTATGTACTGGCCTAACCCCCTCAGGAATGGTGAAGAAGCGACTTATGACATTTTGTGACAACCCCAGGCCAGCGCAGGACTTGTGCCAGGAGTTACTCTGGCCTAACCAGAGATTAGGATTGGGCTGTTAGTTATCTGATCTTTTCATTATCCTTTGGCGACCTACCAACAATCAGGTTATGACCCACCAGTGAGTCTTAACCCACAGTTTGGGAACCAGTATCCTAAGGCAAACAGGTCAGTGATTTACTTCTGCAATACATCAGAATTGTGAAAGAATAGAAGACACAAAGCCCACACAAATAAAACAAGATCAATAATGGAGTATACACTGTGGGTAACTGAGGAGGAAATGCCATGGAATGGCTGCTGTCTCACCTGAAGAGATCCAACTTCTTTTTGGATACACTGGCAAAATGTACTTTACAAAAGTCTAGCTCCGAGGAAAGTGTGATATAAAAATTTAAGGTGACACTGAGCTGCTAGAACAACCGCAAAAGGAATTTAGGTTGAGAAACAGAAGATGTTTGGAACAGAAAAGTAGGCCAAGAGGAAAGAGATATTTTAAGAGATTCAGAGCCCAGTCTTAAGCTTTCCCCCAATCACCAACTCAGCAATGCCAAAGTGGGAAGAAGGGCAGGCCAGGAGACATTCAACAGGGAAAGATAATAATAACAATCTCCTTACTCCTGTGTAAGCCTTCCAACCTGCAATGGTCTCTGCAGGTCTTCACTGTCAAGGTTGGCAGAATAAATCTTAAGAAAAAATGGGATAGGGAGGCTGCTGCTGGAAAAGATCCACTGTGGGATGCCATCCTGCAGCCTCCACACTGCCTTTACTCCTGTCTTCCTATTTTGTTTCCCTCCCTTCCCTCCATCCTCCCACAACTTCATCATCCTACCTCCTCCAGCAAGTGGCAGTTTCCTTGTTGGCAGGGCAGGAAGGCACAGGCCTTCTCTCCAGTGCTCCCAACTTACTTGCACACTGTTGGAGCACCTTGGTTGCAATCCTAACCACACTTTCCTGAGAGTAAGAATTATTGAACAGAATGGGATTTGCTTCTGAGTAGACATGCTTATGGTTGCACTGCTTTAGGTTGCACTGCAGGTGTTAGCTGCTTTATGGGGTGAGGGAAGGATTGTGTCATGGATATTGTTTTATTTCCTTGTACTGTATTTGGAAATACTGTATGCACTGCATCAAACAGCAACAAAATTAGAACATGTTGTTCCCTCCCCCTACTAATCCTTGGTGTGCTTTTATTACCCAGAGCTTACTACTTGTTAAAATACTAAAATTAGTTATTATTTACTTTATTTACATTTATATCCCACCTTTCTTCCTTAAGGAAGGAAACCCAAAGCAGCTATGCTGCAACTTTGCTTTTTTATGACATTGGCTGCAATCCTCAAGACACTTTCCTAGTAGTAAGACCCATTGAACACGCTTACTTTTGAGTAGACAAGGTTAGGATTGTGTTCATTGTCACCAAAACCTTTGTCTATAACAGTGGTGGCAAAGCTATGGCACGTGTGTCGCAGGGGGCATTCAGAGCCATCTTGGGTGGCACATGAGCCAGGTCGCCCCGGCATCACCCCCCAAGCCGAGCATCTACACACCAGAAGAATTTGACACTTCTCCAGCGACCATAGCAAGCATTCTCCCAGACAAGCATGCATACCCAGAACCCCAGCCATGCGTGCTGGTCTAGGAGCACTTTAAACCCAGCACTCATGCCCAGAGCTGTGGGCTTGCACACTGGGCATCAGTGTGCTCAGTTGGCTCTGCTCCAAAGTGGATTCTTCAGAGCAGAGCCAACTGACAGCACCAGTGCCCAGCATGCATGCCCGGAACTCCAAGCATGCGCATTGGGGCAGGAGCACCAAGCAGAATTCTGGGCATGCGCACTGGGCACTGGAACCTTCAGTCAACTCTTTGGAGCATTGCTGACTGATGGACGGCAGTGTCCAGTGGATCAGGAATGCCTTGAGACGAGTGGGCATGCACAGGGCATGCACAGGGCATGCACACAATGCTCAGTTGGCTCTGCCTGAGTACTCCGTCTCTAAAAGGTTCACCATCACTGGTCTATAACATATCCAAATCTCATAGTAACTACTATGTGTCTTTTTTTGAACAATACTCATATATCTGTAATATTTTAGGGCATTAATTGAACCCACACTCAATTCAGTTTCTAAGTGGTTGTAAAATCACAGGGAAGGCTGAGCTCTAATCTGCTACAGCTCTAGTCTTTCCATAGATTAGAGTATGTTATCACCACTGTGATAACATGTATTGCATAAATAATAATCCAGAAGCTTGGTGGTGACATGATGACAGCATCATGGCACCTCCATACTTCTGGTGACATCTCCATGCAGCTGCCACACCATTCTTGGACCTCATCACAAGTCAGTAGCATTTAATTCTTACAACAGAGGCACCAGCATCAACTGGAGAGATTTTGTATAGGAACAAAACACTTGAAATAGGGAACCAACATATTTGTTATAGCTGGAACATCAATTCCTGACCATGCAGCAGCATTTTTTCTTGTATGTGTGGCAAACACATCAGTGCACAGGATATATACATGGTACTCCCTAAGGGTCCATGTATGAAGATAATATACCCTGCAGTTCCAAGCATGTTTATTATAAATAAATCTTTTTATATTCAACTGGGCTTCCTCTTAAGTAAATGTTGAATTGTTGCCTTAATGGCATGTGTTGGTGTGTGCACAAAAGTCCTGGAGTGCCCTTTGTGTGATATTCTATAGCAGTGGTTCTCACTCTTCCTAACGCCGTGACCCCTTTATAAGTTCCTCATGTTGTGGGGACCCCCAATAATAAAATTATTTTCGTTGCTACTTTATAACTGTAATTTTGCTACTATTATGAATTGTAATGTAAATATCTGAAATGCAGGATGTATTTTCATTGTTACAAATGAAATGTGTGTTCTATGCACACATTGAACACAATGGGATTTATTTCAGAGTAGGTATGCATAGGATTGGGCCCTGAGGCTGTCAGTCAGCCCCAATGCGCGCACAGCTACAGCCGGAGGTCTGGCAAGCCTAACCTGGCCCCCTGCACCAGAAGTCTTTAGGTGACCCCCAGGAAAGCTCTAGGTGACCCCCAAAGGGGTCCCGACCCCCACTTTGAGAAACGCTGCTCTGTAGCCCTTCCCTCTACATCTCTAGTCAGCAAATCTCAAAATCCTATGCATGTCTAATCGGAAGCAAGACCCATTGGATTGGAGTTTACATAGCTGGGATTTATTTGAATGTAACTGTACTCATCATGCATGTGATTATGAATGCACTTTCCAGGAAGATGAGAATTTTATGATGAGCCCTAATTGGAAATGAAGATAGTTAAATCACCTATTGCTAATCATCTTACAGTAACCATTTTCTCATGCTTGTGTTTATATTTAATGAACTATAGCAATTATGACAGTTTGCTGTGTGCACAGAACTTGCATTCTCACATTTCACATTGTGCATAGCTGCTCTTTAACTAAATAATCAGCTATGCACCATGAATATATGCTTTTCCCCCTTCTTGTCACACACTGCAAACCATAAAAAGACCATGATAATATTCTGAAGGTAGTTCATTTCAGGATGCATCCAGTAATCCCTGGGGATTTCATGAATTGTTAAAGCTTTCCCTAGCAGCTGGCAACCATTAGGAAGATGGAGCAGCTGTGAGCCTACCATGTTTTGTTCTTATCTTGCCTGCTTGTTTATACCGAGATGTCTGATCACCATAGCTGCATAGGTACTGCGCAAATGGATAGGGGTCATCACAAAAGCCTATGCGGCTTTCTCACTCTTGCCAAGTATGCATTTTAATAATGATGATCCTTCTTTACAACTTATGGAGGGCACAGTCCAACTAAAGTTATGCAGTGTCACATACACCACCCATTTATTTCAATGGGTAAGTGAAACTTTTGCTTAAAAATATTTAAGCAAAAAAATGTGTTGTTTTTTACAAAATGTACAAAAATGTACAAAAAATGTCAGGCTTGCTGGATCAGACTGAAGCCCCCTCTACTTACCTACCTACCTACAGTATTTATATACCGCTTTTCAACTAACAAGTTCACAAAGCGGTTTACAAAGAAATTTAAAAATAATAATAGCTAATTAAAAGCTAATGGGTCCCTGTCCCAAAAGGGCTCACCCTTCTATTCCCACTAGCTTTGGATGCCTGCAAGAAGCTCACAAGTTGGGAAATAAGGCATATACTGGTAAGCCCATTAAATGAAGGCATGTTAAGCCCATTCTCTCTATTGCTTCTTCAGCAACTGATATACAGAGGCTTATTACTGCCATACCAGCACTGCCATTATGACCATAAATATTGATTGCCTGCTTTTCAGTTCAAGATACAATTTCCAATACATCTAATAATGCCATAATAATAATACATTTAATAATATCATAAAACTAATGTGAACAACATTTTCTTATTTTATAACAACCTTTTCTTAGGGGTGAGAGAGTCTTTGCTCTTGGAAAGGGGATGGGGACCAGTTAAGGATAGACTAGCTAAGACAAGGAACTAGACTAGCCACAGGAGTGAAAGGGGCCAGATTTCAAGACTGCAAGTTCCAAAGTGTAGTGATAGTTTTCTGCTGTCTCTGCTGGGGGAAGGGAGTGACAGCACTTGCTATGGTTGCTTTGGCCCTCCTACCTACCCTTGTCTCTGTATGGCTCCAAATGAAGTATTTTCTGGGGTCAGAGCCACACATGCCAGAATGACGGGGCACACTGGACAGGAGCAGGAGTTCCATGATCACACAGAACATCATTATAGCACCCGGCCCTGGGTATCCCCCAGCTATTCAATCAATCAATAAATCTGTAATGCTTTTCAACAAAAAGTTCACAAAACGTTTTACAGAGAAAGGCTGCAATCCTAAAGACACTTTCCTGGGAGTAAGAAGATCCATTGAACACAATGGCACTTACTTTTGAGTAGACATGGTTAGGATTGGACCAAAAATTGGACCATGGTTAGGATTGGAAACTAATAACGGCTAATGGCTCCCTGTTCAAAAAGGGCTGTAAAAATTTGCTAAAGAACACTAGCAGAACCACGATAAAAGACATTGCTGGGGTGAAGAGGGCCAGTTACTCTCGCTCTGCTAATTAAAAGAGGAACACCCACTTGGAAAAGTTCCTCTTGCCAAGTTAGAAGGGGTCATGCTACTAGTTTTATGATTTCAACCAGGTCCACAATATAGCATTGCTTTTGCTGATTTTAACTTCAGTCCTAATTGTGTGGTTAAGAAAAAAGAGCACAAAACCAATTATACCTTTAGTTTCTATCAGTTCAATGTTTCTATTGTGTTTCTTTGCTATTTTTTCTTAATTCACCTTAGACTGTGAACACATAGGATGAGCTAATATTTAGGGACCCATGAAATAGAGTTGTGTCTTACATGGAGAGACAAAGAAATCCCAATCTATGTCTTATCCAGAAGTAATCCTATTATTGTCAATGTGGCTTATTCCCAGGAAAAGGTGGATAGGATTGTAGTAAGAGGGCAGAATCCTAACCAATTTAGGCCAGCACAGCTCCCCCATCTACCCATTCCCATAGTGGTGTGATGAGGCTGGCGCATGCCTAATCCTTCCCAGAAGTGACACAGAAGGGACTTCTGGAACTTTGGCAACACCCTCATGCCCCCATGGGACTTGTACCGATCTAACCAGGGGTTAGGATTGCACTGTCAGTCTCTACAGTTACTATCAGTTGTAACCTTGAAAACTTTGCCTTAAAATCTTATAGAACAGATGACAACTGCAGCATCACATCTTTGTCTGAAATTCAGAAGGATTTTGTATAAATTTGCCTAACCAGAGACTAAAATTAATGTAACCTTTTGCTGACAAAGGCCCCCAAGGACCTGGCCCATCAGCAAAGAGATGCTTGGAATTTGGTTCCAGGGATGGTTCTACCTACTAAGCATTCTTGACTATGACATTTTGCTGGCATCACCGGGATGTTATGTCCAGGACTGGGTCATTATTATTGGACTCAGTAGGACTGAGGCAGCATTATTGCCATTGAGCACACTTTTTTCCAGTGATATGCATTTGAATTCTGACAGTGGTGAAAATGTAGATGAAGTTTCAGAACCTGGAAGATTACAGTCCAGAGTGATTAACCCTACAATCCAGAGTAACTACGGGATCACGTAAAAGACATTTACATCGACACAGCTACGGCACCACCTAGTGAAAACTCATGGGAAATTCATACTGCAATCCAGAGTAAATTGTTCTTATGTCAGACCAAGGATTCCCTGTAGTTACTCTGGATTGTGTCCTAAGTCTCAATGGTCAACATGGACAATGGTCCATGAGGTAAGATCTAGGTTAAATTATTGTCAAAGCAGAATCAAAAGTCTTGGGTGGGAATCTGACAGGAGGCTAAAAGCTGAAGACCAAGTCATAAATGGATCTCTATGGACAGGATGAAGCAGTGGCATAGCTAGAGAGTGCAGTGGGTGGAGTTGCACCAGCTACAACCTTTTGGGGGGGCTACAAGCTGAGCTTCACACTGGTGTTTAAAATTGTGAAAAATGGGTTATGTATGAAATACCACCATGTTATATATCATTGGTAAGGTAATTTTATGCAGAATGCAATGAAATAAACTGGACTGGATTATCTATATTCTATCAAATGTTATGCCCAATTAACCAGAAAATGAAAATACAAAAGCTGAAGGAACAAAAAGTGGAATTTCTTAACTCAACTTTCCCATGATAGTGATTGCTCTGAGAGCAAATGAGATTCAATTCTGATACTGTATGGTACAAATAAGGTGTTAATATGAATTAGCTCTTATTTCCATATACATATATCATAGTACACTTACCCATGCTAAATGGGTATACAGGCACTTCTAAGTGATGCTCTTCTTTAGCAGGGAAAGAATAACTATTCCTCTTTGGCCCAGCTGTTTCCCTAACCAAGAAGAAGCACAATTCTCATATTTTTACTTAATTAAATTTTACTTAATTAAATTTGATTTTGTTGTTACAATAAAAATAAAATGACATCATTTGATGACATCACTTCCAGTTGTGACATCACTTCTGGGGCAACATACTGAGCCTTGCACAAGGCTTCATGATCATTAGCTATGCCACTGGTGTGAAGCAATGTGGAAGAGTCACCAGGCCAGATAATACCAGAGGCATGATTTGCAGCTGGCTGTGAAAGCTTGCAAGTGCAAAGGGTTGGAAACACCAGGACGGTGACCGCACAATAAAGAGAAACGTCTGGAGAAATAGGGTTCTTTAAGTCAATAGAATAATACTTGTAAAACTCCCATTAAAAAAAAATGAGGTTTATACTAGTCTGCCTATATAAACTGCCTTGAATGTATGAGAAAGGTGATATATAAACAGTGCAACAATAATGTAACACTAGTAATATTATATAGCACTATGTTATAGTGACATAGTGCTATATAATATTACATAGTGCTATATAATATTAATATTAATGGTGCTACATTATTGTTACCGGCCACAGGTAATGTTAGGGGCTTCCTCCCCACACCTCAGAAGCTCTTTCAGAAGACTTTGGGAAGGCACTTTTGATTGCATCGGGGAGGTCATCTGAGATCCTCCAGCTGTGGGTTCAGCATCTGCAGATATTCAAATCCACAGATGCTGACCCTGCAGATAAGGAGTGCCAATTGTATATCGATTATCCTGGATGAGGGCACGCCAGATCATCCTTCCAGTTATTATAAAACCAATTTTCCTGAGTATCTGGCAAAGCTGCCAGTATATGTAGATGAGGCTATACATCTTTTTAAGATGCTGGAGCAGGTTTTTCTAGTTTGGTTTTCCAATAATGGGAGGGTTGGCAGGACAACTTAATGATTGACTTGGTATAAAGGAAAATATTTTGTTTCCTTGTTAAGTGTAACCTAAGAAGATTTTTGAGGCTAGGAAGGTGCACTGACCAAGACTCAAAAGGAAGGCTTAAGGGAGTGAGAACATTTTATACTGACCCAATAACATCTGGTGTTTTTACAACAAGCAAGGGGGGAAAATGATCAGAATGAGAGTTCGTGATGAATGTTTCAGAGAAAATAGTTCTTCCTACCTTTCCCGCAACAGTGGATCCTGGGTCATCAAAAAAAAAAAAAAAGTTTGATGAGAGTTTTCAAACAAAAAAATGGAGCTTCAGTTTCACACAATGTTATTAATACGTGGAGCTCCTTGATTCTATCTCCTGGTCTTGCAACTGTATTCATCACATCACTATACAAATTCCAGGAGAGAATGGTGGGAGAGAAGTATATTTTTCCCTCCAGGTTGAGGACTTCCTAAAGGCAGCTGGTAGTGGGTAACAGGATGGTCCAGATGACCATCTTGATCCAGCAGGGCTCCGCGTATGCTCATGTGAGAGAATACACATTATGCATTGTGAAGGGAAGGGAAACTCGGTGTGCATTTTTAACCAGTTTTCCAGTTCCAGTATAATGACACTGATTTTTACTCATTCTGGGAGCACCTCACTCTTACTTTGAGTTGCCATAATTCTCTTCCATAAAATTGGGACAGGACCCTCAGTCACACTTGCCAGGATGCCCCAAAATCAGGACTGTCCCTGTTTTTCAGGACATATGGCAATCCTACTTATACTCCTGAAACCCAGTCACTACTTGCAGTGCAGGTCCTGCTTAAATATGCACAGAAACACACACCTATTGTCAATGGTGACCATTAAAAGTGCAGTTTTGTATGCACAGTGCTATCAGTGTTTTGTTTGCTGTACAAACATGGGAGTGGAAAGAACAATTTATAGTATTTGGTTAGGAATTAAACAAGCCTGTGAGGGATTTTAAGGTAGTGACCTACCCATAGCTTATCGGAGTATCCATACCAACCCCAACAATCATCCAAACACATTATATTATGTGAGGATAATAGATGAGCTATTCTGCTCCTGGAACGTGCGAATGAATCAATCATCAAAGAATCAGTGGTTTTGTAACAATCAGTTTCTATTCAGTGACATCCCGCTGAAGTCAGGAAGCAATAGGAGCCATAAAAAAAAATATAAAATGGTCTGGCAGTTTCAAAATGCTTCAGACTAAACAGACAGCAAAACCTAATATTTTTTTGTGGAAGGAGTCATTTAACTACTCTCCTATTTGCCTCTCCTACAAAATATTAGCTGGTGCACATCGTTGTGCTCCACAATACCCACTATTGTGCCACAATAAATATATTAATAAATATTTTAGTTCATTCAAGAAAATGTGAGTTCAAAGAACAGAAGTGGATGCCTGTAGCATCTCTGTATGATTTACTACTCTGTTCTTGCCGAGTTCCAAATGGATTTCTGAACAGGAAGGTAATTCTGCTCTGTGACTGCATTGGGGATGATTGGACCATTGACCCCAAGACCTGAGGTGGATCTGAATTACTTGTCCTTTATAGAAGGCTTCCGATTGAATCTCTGCATCCTATTGAATCTCTGGATGTGCTTCTTCATCAGAAGGCATGTCCAGAACAGTCTTAAACACATCAATTGGGCTCCTCCAAGAGCAGATCATTTTGATCCTTGTAAGTTCTTAAAGGAAACCCAAGGCAGGGAGACTGAGAAGCAATTATAATTGGTAGGGGGCAGAGTGTGCCTTAGCTGTCTGATATTGATTTCCATCAGAAGTCTGGGAACCATAACAATGATAGGAAGTAATAGAGGTTTTACTGTTCATTGCTTTGTGGAAATCGCTTTGCCAACCCATTTTTCACTTGGGACACACTAACACTGCTGCGTTTGTTTCTATCAGGATGGAACTTTCATTTAACTTTGGTAGATTGCCCAGGCTGGACAACAATTTTAATAACATAGCATGTCTTAATGAATGAGTAATGAGTGTTCTTGCATATATTTTCCCATAAGATTGAATAGTACAGCTCTGATAAGTGACTGCCCTTCTACGTAGATGTAGTACTTTCCTACAGCCACATGAGGGTATGCATGCCAGTATATTAATAAATGCACTGAAAAGGACACTGTCTGCCTAGGTGCACCTCTCTGAAGTTCAGGATGGCTGCATTCTTGCAGGTCCAAGGCTTTTAGCCTAATGCAAAAAGCAAGTCACAATGAAACAGCCAACTATGTGCAAAACTGTTATTGGAATTTAACAAACTAAATAAAAGAGCTTTCCTATACTTGATGAATTTAGCCAAGTCCTCCTGGCCTCCTGCCAATTGTCTTATTCCTCGTGCTAGCTTTCTTGCCGTTCAGAACCCAGCTTTGGAGAAAAGATTTTTATAAAATGGCCAGGATAGGTGTTTGCAAGAGAGAAGCAACAGGAATTGGAAGGGTTACTCATGCATCAGTTCTCCTCTGCAAAGTCCTTCCGTCCCCACTACTGTGCTTAATATTATTATTCACCAAATCCTATTCTTCCTCCCTCCCATCAAGGCAACAATGCAAAAATGGCTACTGCTGCATTTTGCCAGGAATGCAGTTGGTTTGTTTTCTCTGGCTAAGCCTCTAGAGTTTGCACTAGTGAATTCACTAGCACAGGTCTGTGTAGACAAGCATTGTGGGATCGGGCCCAAGATGAGGATTAGTATTTGGTGGCCACTGCTGCCACCACACCACTCCGTTCCCATATCCAACACAACCTCCCCTTACCCTGGTGCTGTGTAATGCTTGGGGGTGGGGACATTTCAGCTAACCTGCTTGGTTACAAGGTCCACCCTTGTTGTACACTGATTTTTCAATACATGTATTTGACTCAACACAAATGGCCACTGCAATTTTAAAGTTTTAAAACTGATTTTCTACTGTTGTAGAGAGGAAGAGATGCAAGCAATCATTCCATTCATTAGCAAAGGGTGCAATCCTAACAAATTTAGGCCAGCCTAACTCACATGGTATACCATGGTGGTGTGGAGGTGTTGGTATATGCCGGCATATACCCCTCTCCCATGAGTGGCACAGATGTGCCTTATGGCACTCTTGTGATACCCCCAGCTCAGGACAGGACTTATGCCAGAGCTTATGCCCGCCTAACTAGAGGTTAGGATTGCAGCCTAAGTCAACCAATGGCAGGGATCCTTTGCATTTCTAATTGCTACTGCCTCTCTACAACAGTAAGAAATGCTGTTTTTAAGCCATTGCAAAGGGATACACTTTTATTTTTTAAACTGGTTTTATTTAACTTACTTTTTTGTATTAACAGAATCAAAACCAGAGTCCCAGAATCAAACCCCTGCAGCTATTGAGGCATAACCTTATTCCAGTAGGAGTAATGGAGGGGCAAGAAACCTGGAAAAGCATCTTGAAATCTTGAAATCTATTTTTACACTGTTAAATTTAAATCTATTTTTACACTGTTGGATAACAAGGGACTACCTGTACTGTGTCTGCTTTGTGGCTCAGAATCTGGCTTTCTGCTACACTACTGTGTTTCTGTATTCCATGCATATGTACAAAATGTGAGTGAAAGGAACCCAGTTTTGGGGGATGTGATCCATTTCTATTCCTGCATACTTTTTCTGCACTACTATAATTTGAATTTTAGCATGATGAATAAATTTTACTTTTTTAGCCTTTGACAGCTCTGAGTTAAAAACAAACCAGGACATACTTGGCATATGGATGCCTTCCAATTGGAAAAAATATTGTTTCAGACAAGCCAGACTATCTAATGCAAATGCACCCTACCAGCCAGAGACATAGATGGAGCATAGAACCAGTAGTATAGTCACTTATGGTGTAACTGATGCTCCAAATTTAAGCAGCTTCTTCCATTCACTGTTGGAACTATTCAGGGCAGCAAAGACAATGCGCAGGCAACACCTGTTTTCTTTGCTGCACCTACTGTATTTATCATGATACTCAATTTGGGGTTGTGACGCCTACCCCCAGCTACCACATTCAAAACGTAAGAGAGGTGGTGACCCAGTGAAGAACCATATGTGGTAGTGCCAGTCATTTCTTGGTTCTCCTCACTGCCACAAATTACAGGGAGGTAAGAAAGGGGGTTTTATGGGGCTTCTTACTTATTCAGTTTTCTTGACAGCAGCAGGCAGAACCCAGAAATGATGTGCACTGTCACCTCTGTATCTTCTGTTGGGTCCCAATCCTGTTTTAAAGGGACTGAACATTGGAAACCATTGGTCTACACAGTATTATTTAGCATGGGATTGTATTCTATTGTAGACACATAATGGAGATAATATTTAATAAGGTGATATGCAATTATAATTTGATTTCTAGATTTTCATAATGGTAGTTTATGCTTGTGTAGGATTTCCATCCTCCGCAATTTCAGCCTCCCTTTTCTTTTCTTTTTTTCTTTTTAATCTTTGTTCTGTATTTCTTTGCCACCCACACGAGTAGTAGGGAGCATTTTTCCCATATGTGCAATGTCTCTCTTCAGCAGCACTTTTGAAAGTTATGATGTACAGTAATGACAGAATTATGTCAAAACGCACTTCGGCTTTTCTTTCTACCAGGACCAAATTATACTCTTTTTGAATTACCTGATTAGGCAAGCTCTTTTCACAAAGCATTGAAGACTTTTCTTATTATGATTATCCATAATAATTAGGCTTTTCTTCAAGGAACATCTATAAATAATTCAGTCGAATTAATTAGCAGATGGAAACAGTAAATCCATCATAGGTGTCACAGTTTAGTAAGTTATGGGCTCCTGCAGTTTCTCCTTAAGGGAATAAGGTATGAGTAAGCCAACATAATCAATATCAATTCCTCAAAATTTGTTTCACTGATGATAAACAAATTGAAGGTAAAAAGACAACACATACCTTGTTCTTCAGAACTCAGCTATACTGGCTTCACAATACTAACCAATAATTTCCCTTGACAGGGAATTAGAAGAGTGTAAATTTAAAAAAATTGTGGGGGTTGGAGATTTATTTCAGTGGTATCCAAACTTGCTTCACATATTTCAGATCTTTAAGAGCTTCAATATATAAGAACACTAGCAAAAAGCGTACCTGTGTTGCGGGAGTAAAATTCCTCTGTATGCCATCCCCCCATGGCACAACATCCTCCACGGCACAACATTCCCCCACGGCGCAATATCCCCCATGCGCATCAGTCCCCATGCGCATCAATCCCCATGCACAGCAACCCCCATGCACATCATCCCCATGCACAGCAACCCCCATGCACATCATCTCCCCCATGAGCATCAACCCTGCAATGTGCATCAACCCATGAGCATCAAACCCCCATGTGCAACACCCCAATGCGCAACTCTCCCATGCACAACATCCTCCCCAGTGCAACCTCTCCCTCTGAAAAACATCCCCCCACTGTTCCAGGCACCAAGAGCCAAATTGGCTGGATATTGGTCAGTCTTCCATGATAAGTATAGGATAAAAACACGTTGCACCCCTTTTCAGCCTCTTAAGGGTTAAATTTCTCCACATCTGTTCTTGGTGGGTGTTCATGTGACAGAAGAAACACCCTCTCCGAATGTCATTCTTCTAGGTCCAGGGGTTGGGGCAGAGCATCCCTCAGTCACCGATTCTTCAATGCAAAGTATAGGGAGGAAAACATGTTGCGCCCCTTTTCACCCCCTTCTGGTTGGAATTTTCAAAAACCAGTTTTTAGTGCACCCCTCAGTCATGGAAGGAACACCCTCTACAAATTTCACACTTCTAGGCTTGGCGGTTTTGGCTGGGTGTTGATGAGTGAGTGAGTCAGTCAGTCAGTGACTTTTTCGCTTTCATATATATAGATAGATTAAAAAAATTTTCTATATATTTACTCACCCTGAATATTAAACTTATGTTTTAATCCAGTGGTCACTCAGTCTATACCTGGTTGATAATTACAAAGTGTGAAAATTTATTTGTCTTTTTATATTACAGGCATCCCTCACTTACTGGACGGTTTAGAGACCAGAGCACCATCCAAAAGTGAAAACAGTTGAAAAGTGGAACAAAATCTTTTTTTAAGATTATAAATGTTGCTTCCAATGCTTTTTTAGCCAGCAAATTGCAAAAGCACATTTTATCTTCCAAATTCCTGCTGCCACACAAAGATTTTTGCAAATGGAATCTCATTAATTCCTTTAGGAATGGGATTAGACCAGGAGCTACAATGGGAGCAAAGGCAATTTTGGCCTCTAGAACAGCAGAGTGAGGTTGAAAGAGTGAAACATGTGTTGAATGAGAGAGTTCTGGATATAATTGAAAGGTAATGAAAGAGTGGATCATCAGAAAACGAACTGTCAGAAAGTGTATATCTGTATTGTGATGCTAAAAGGTTCTCAGCCAACATATTTCTCTTAGCCATGCATTATTTGTCAAAGAACTTCATGTGGCTCCCAATCCACAGTTTGGTCACCCTGCATCTATTATTTTCAGTTTTTGCTCTTCTCCTTTCTTAGATGCAGATAATAGTTCAAAGACATGAATATCACAGGAAACAGCAGCCCATATCTCTTCCTATTACTCTCTTCCCCCCTGTATTATAAAGCACTAGCAGTGTCTCTGTCCCCACAAGCTGGACACAGTGACATTGGGAGCAGGAAATTTATTGCAGCATGGCATCACATCACAATTTTGGTGTCCCTTGACATTACTGGGGAGATGGGCAATGAGGGGCTTTTATCTCACATCTCCTATCATCTCTGTTTCCAGCCTGTTATATCATGCATGTGAGCTGGAGCCATTGACACTGCAGCAGATAAAATTTTCATATCACATCAAATGTGGTGTTTCTTAACAGAAACAGTTTGCACATTCAGCTAGGAGAGATCATATAATAGGCATGAATGTATGAAACAGGCCTGGGTGATTTTCAAACAAGCTCACCTTAAATGATCCTTTTATGCTTGATTACCTGCTGGGCACACCTTGCAACTTCTACAGATGCCCAGCATGTTTCAAAGTTTTCTGGAGCATGGTCAGTGTGCATAGTATACTAGCAGGAGTGATATCAATTCAACCATTAGGGAATTTGTCAATGGTCAACATCCATCAAAGGACTCATTTGGTTCCATCAACCTTTGAAGCCTCAGCACACATAGCAGTGGTAGTACCTAGTACTTCATTATGAGTGGGATGGGTGGGAGATCTTCCACAAGATCCCCAACAACCTGTTGCTGTCACTGTCACTGGCCAGGCTACTAAACCTCATGGTTGTCCCACATTAAATGAATATATGAAAATATAGGGCCCTCCTTATCAACAGACTCATGCATGGAGTCTAATATGCATGGATTTGAATGTCTGCAGATGGCTGAACCTGTAGCTAGAGTGTCTCCAGAGACCTCCTAGATGTGATTTGAAGGTGCTTCCACTTATGTCCATAGGACTTCTGAGGCAGAGGAAGGCCAATATACATATTATGCATATTTCTTACCTTTCTAATCAGGTGTTGCCTGCTATATATATACTCTTGATACACTGGGGAAACAATCCTATGCATGTCTACTCAGAAATAAATCCCATAATGTTCAATAGGACTTACTCCCAGGAAACTGCATAGCCTGAGGCCTTTTGCAATGACCTCAGTGCATTCCACAGAAGTAATTTGAAGTGGTGCCTCTGGTACCTTGGGACTTTCCAGGCACTATAACATACTTGAAATGTATGTTATTTTTTTTCTTCTGTGCCTGGAATAAAATGCAGTTTTATTGTTATTTATTCTCTTTTTTAGGCTATGAATCTTCAGAGGAGCATCTGCAGAGGCTTCCAAGTTGGATAACAAAGGGCTTTTTGTGTGCATTTTTTTTAAAGAATAGCAGCCCATGAGACTTCAGTGGTGTCTTGGTTGGCAGATGATACCCAAGCAAGTATCTTTTGATACTCAAAAGAAAGACATTCATCTCTATTAAGCCAATGTATAATTCTTTTTCAATGCATAATACCAGTATTTTCAGAGCTTTCCTCTCCAAGCCAGAGCAATAACACAGCCTCAATATCTTTTTTTCAAAAGAAACATCATCCAGAGTTAATGGGCTGGAATGTTTTTCAGTCCTGCAGTGAACTGCAGAAGGTTGGATTTCTCTGAAGCAGCACACAGCTGCATTAATTTTAGGACTCGGTGCACAAACCTGAAACATTCATTTGAGCAAGTGGAAACATGTGACCCCTCAGGCTTCCCCTTTCCCCTGAAGCCTTGGATTCTTGATATATATATATTTTTGAGCTATTAAAAATGAATTATCTCCAATTACAGGATGCAGAAAAAGTGGCAGTCCAAAGCCTCCAAAAACTAAAGATGCTTTCGAAAAACATCCTAATAAATATATGAGGGAAAGTTAAAATCGATAGAGTAGCTAGAAGGGGACAAAACAATAAGTACTGCAGGTGCCACAGTGTAAGCAGCACCCCTCTCTCCATCATTCCCATTACTGCGTTCACTGAACCAAATGACATATTCTGTGCATGCTATGCCTGCCCAAAATGGCTCTGATGGCAAGTGGAATGGGCCGCTTACATAGCATTTTGTAGTACCTACAGTATTTACCATTCCCCACTCTAGCTATGCTTACTGCTGACATTTCTAGCTTTTTCTATATTTCTATATAATTTTCTAGCTTAAAGCCACAGGCTGATAATATTTTTATTAAGCCTATCCAACAAGCCAGATGCAAAAGAATAGCAACCAATTATCAACCAGTCAATCTGGTTGATATACAAGAATCTTGTTGCTTTGTGTGTTTCATGAAGCATCTGGTAGGCCACAGTGAGATGCAAGATTCTGGACTTCTGGAAGCCGAACAAGATGGTCCTGATCCAGCTGGGCTTATATTCTTTAAAAAAATATGATGGTAATCCTCAACTGCCATGGGAAACTATATTAAAGGGGAAAACTATATGAAAAATAGAGAAAATGCTAGTATCTTTCAATATTAATCCCCAAATCCAGAGTAACTATGGGAGCACGAAAGAGACTTTATGTGCACCCGTAGTTACTGCACCACTACCTAGTGAAAACCTATGGGAAATTCATATTGGAATCCAGAGTAAGTTGTTCTTACACCAGAGCAAGGACTCCCTGTAGTTACTCTGGATTTTGCCCTAAGACTCTAATGGGAGCTAGTATTCCAGCAGCATTCTAACAGTGCAAAAGCCAGACAGTGACAGGAAGGCTGAAAACAGAGAGAGACAAGTCATTTTATTTGCGAACAACTTATTTTAGCGTGATGCCCCAAAATGTCTTGCATCACCACAGTAAGTATAGGGTTCACTGCTATGTTTTGGGTAATGGCAGCGGAAATGTATCTCCCATGGATGCAGCAGAAGCCACTGTAGTTCCTGATGAGTGAGCTGGGGCATAAAGTAATGGATGCTCTGAGGCATGACCATGTGGGTTGAAATATGAGGCATTAAGGAAGACTCTGCCTCCTTTAATGGTGGCTTTAACTGAAACAGTTCACTTTATTAACAATATTTTCTGTTCTTATGCAAACTTGATTCCTTCCTCCAGGGAAATGATGCTGCTTTTTAAAATTCCCACTTACAGTCTCACTTTTTGGAAAGCCTAAGACACAGTTAGAGCTACAAAAGTAATCAGTTTGCTGTAAGTCTCATTACAGCAGATCCGGTGCCTGAATGAAAAAACAAATCAATGCAGCTTTTATTTAAATTCATTGCCTTTTCTGATTTATGATATTAGTCTTTTTCATGCTATTTTTTCCATGTCAAGACAGAAGAGAATACACTTACCACACCACACAAATAATTACACATCTAAGGGAACAATCCAGAGCAAGTTCAGCCTGCTCTGCCCTAACTGCTCTCTCCTAACTATTCTGTATCCAGAGCAGAAAGTTATGCTGCATCCAGAGAGTCAGGAAGCCTGGGCTGCCCTAACTGCTCCATAGCATGCTAAGTAATTGACACATGGGGAGGACTTGCTCCTGAGAAGACACCCATCAGATCACACTGAACAAGGAACAGCTGTGGTGCCTACAGTGGGGACACGACTCTGCGCATCACCCAGTGCAGAATTCTGTGCGTCACCCCTGCGATGTGCACACCCCCCTACCTGGACTGCACAGTCGCCAAAGTAGGCACCTGCGCAGTTGTTTCTGAAGCCAACTGGCTTCAGAAAGTGTACTGCGCAGGCACCATCTCTGACGCCTGCGCAGTACTTTTCTGAAGACTTTTGGCTTCAGAGGAGACTGTGCAGGCGTCAGAATTGGTGCCTGTGCAGTACTCTTTCTAAGCCATTCAGCTGCTGCTCCGCCTCCTGAGTGAGGCCAAATGGCTGTGCAGAGGTGTGGACTTCCTCCACTCTAAGGAAGTCTCCTCTGAAGCTGTTTGGCATGCTCAGTGTGTTTCTGTGCAGTGCACCTCAGCTGGCCATTCGGGCCAGTTCTGAGAATGAGTGGCAGCTTCTGGCTGCTGCTCCACCTTGGAGCAGGCCTGAATGGACGCGCTGATGCCCGGGGCCTGCCAAAGGACAGTCAAACTCCTCCGGTGCATCACCCATACAGGGCACGTCACCCAACGCGAGATGCACCAGCTGTACCAGTCTGGTGACACCACTGGGTGCCTGCCTTGTAAGGAGTCCCTGATGAGATGCCAGTACATTCTACAGTGAATACAAGGGGCTTCTTGGAGTGGCCTGCTGTATCCTGAGGTTTGTGGGCAGCCGTAACTTGTTCCATATCCTGAGGTTGAGAGGCAGGGGTTGCAGCTAGGCTGGCCAAGAACTCAGATTTTTGGTCAACACTGCCATTCTTACTCGGGCCTTATCATGGACCCCTATGGGTCTACTCATTACTATACCTGCTCCTGAGGTGGTATATCTCTGAGGAACTGGAAGAGGGCATTTCTGCCTTGGAAACAGGCTTTGGATACAGAGTAACTGCTCTGCCCTAGGCAGTGCTAAACATGCCGTCAACATGCCTCTCCTGAGCTGCCTAGGTTGCCCCAGTTAGGGCAGAGCAGGTCCACCTCTCTTAGGGCACCCTATGTTGCTTTGCTCTGACCTAAGCCTCTTCCAGAGTAACTGGGCTGGAGCATCTTGCAGTTGCTCCACCCTAGTGATAGATAGGGCAACCCAAGGGCTCTTATGTGGACAGATTAGTTGCTCTGGATTGTGCTGCCTGACCAGATTCACACCATTTCTCCTGTAAACATCCAATGGGGGAGGAAGGTTTGTGTGTGTTTATGTGTGTTAAGCCAGCTAATAATACAGTCAAGGAGCAAAGGAATAAATTTTTCTATTGAATATACACAACCAACAAATATTTTTAAAAAGTATTTTAAAAAACAAGTATTTTAAAAAATGGACTATTTTTGAGAGTAAGCAGTTTTGCCCAGTAAGCAGTAACCCCTACTTACTGGGCAAGAGGCACTCTTTCAAGTGGGTGCTCCTCCTTTATTTAGCAGCGGGAGAGTAACTGGCCCTACACACCCCAGCAATGTCTGTTCTACTGGCTTCTGCTGGTGTTCTTTTTGCACTTTAGATTTTGAGCCCTTTTGGGACAGGGACCCATTAGCTATTAATTAGCTATTAATTTTTTCATTTTCTTGTAAACCGCTTCGTAAACTTTTCAGTTGAAAAGCGGTATATAAATACCGTAGGTAGGTTGTAGGTAGGTAGGGTTGTTTTAAAAAGCCAATTTAAAAGGTAATACACTGAATTTCATTTAAAAAATTACTTCTTATTTTCCTATAAAAAAGTAGGCCTCTGTCAGTCTTGAAAGACTATGGTATCGTGCTCTGCGCTGCATACGCTGCATGCGAAGCACGAAAGCCTGGGTTGGATTGTTATGGAGGATAGGCTATTACCCAAGCAGCAAATCCCCCCTCTCCACGCCACTGAATTACTCCAATGGAAAGGCAGAGCAAGTACAATTGGATCCAGCTGGCGTCACAGAGCTGGGCTAAGGAGAGAAGCTCTCCCTGTCTTGTGGGGCCGACCCGGGTCTTGAACCCTGGCCTGCTGGTTAACAGGCACAGTGTCTTAGCCACTTGCGCCACCCACAGTCCTATATCTATATATAAGAGATTATATAGATTATATAGATTTATATATAGATTATATATCTATATATATAAAAGAGAAAAATCACTGACTAACTCACCGACTCATCAATGCCCAGCCAAAACTGCCGGGCCTAGAAGCGTGAAATTTGGGGTGGGTGTTCTTTCCGTGACCGAGGGGTGTACTAAGAACCAGTTTTTGGAAATTCCAACCAGATGGGGGTGAAGAGGGGCGAAATGGGTGTTTCTCCCTATACTTTGCATTGACGAATCGGTGACTGAGGGATGCTCTGCCCCAACCCCCAGACCCAGAAGCATGAAATTCGGGGAGGATGTCACATGAACACCCACCAAGAACCGATGTGGAGAAATGTAACCCTTAAGGGGCTAAAAAGAGGTACAATGTGATTTTGTCCTATACTTAACATGAAAGACTGACCAGCCTCCAGCCAATTTGGTGCTCAGTGCCTGGTGCACTGGGGGGATGTTGTTCGGAGGGAGGGGTTGCACTGGGGAGGATGCTGTACATGGGGGGGTTGCACATGGGAAGACGCACATGGGGAGGTGATGCACATTGGGGTTGATGCACATGGGGGTTTGATGCGCATGGGGGTTTGATGCGCTTGGGGGGTTCTTGCGCATGGGGCATGTTGCGCATAGGGTGTTGATGCACATGGGGTGTTGATGCACATGAGATGATGCACATAGGGAGATGATGCTCATTGGGAGATAATGCGCATGGAGGACTTATGCGCATGGGAGACTGATGCGCATGGGGGATGTTGCGCATGGGGTGTTGATGCACATTGGATTTGTTGCTCATGGGGGGTTGCTGCACATGGGAGTTGATGCACTTGGGGAGATGCTGTTCATGAGGAGATGATGCGCATGGGGAAATGATGCACATGGGGGACATTGCACATGGGAGGTTGATGCGCATGGGGGGTTGATGCACATAGGGGACTGATGCACATGGGGTAGTTATGCATGGGAGATGTTGTGCATGGGGGGTTGATGTATTTGGGGGATTGATGCGTTGTGGGGGAATGGCGTACAGGGGAATTTTACTCCTGCAACCCAGGTACGCTATTCACTAGTATAATATATATATTGGAATTTAATATGTGTGCCAGTGGTTAAATATATGAACACTGGGGCTATCAAACCACAATTGGACATTAGAGCTCAGATTTATTTTTTACTCCCGACAGACTTCAGGACACTTTCTGCTAAATGTATGGTTGAGTCAAGATAATCCTTTGCATATGATTATAAATCAGCATTCTGAACAAGAATCAGAGAAAGAGAAAGGATCACACAACATGCACATTTTGAGATCATGCATGTCCTTTATTGTATGGGTCCAATCTGGGAAAAGAAGCATCATCTGAATTAGCCTAAAGCAGTGGTGGGCAGCCTCTCTTACACTGAGTGCCACTGATGATGGCCAGGAGAGCCCTGCACCCATCTACTGTGCATGCCCAGAGTTCTGGGCGTGCAGGGCAGCTCTAAGGCCATGTGCCAGCAGGGAGGGCATGCATGCTATAGGTTTGCCACCACTGGCCTAAAGAGACTGAGTGTTGAGAACTGGCTATACAATATAATGCCTATACAAACAGAAAGTACCATAAACCCCTTACATAAAAGATTACTGTGTTTAATTAGAACTAGGCGTATCATTTTTATATTCATGACTCCTTTTTGTGGCTCTGAAATATAAATATACATAGTGTTAAATGATGAATTTACAATATTGTGACAAGATGAATTCTTAGCATAAAAAGTCTAATCTTGCATTAGTACCATGGAACGTTAGTAGATTTCTTTTATTTTAAATCTAATATTAGAACACACATTATGCTTAAACCTCCATTCTGGGTATGAAAAGGGGTTTTCATAAAGTTGGATATAAAAGGCAGCTTGCTGAGGTTCACCATTACACTCTGTGTCGGGAGATCAGTATAAGATTTGCAAACACAAATCGGCTGCATGGCCTTTCCTCCAGTAGAGAAGAGTCCATTGCACATGTAGACAGAGGTCCCTGGCCAAAGCAGCAATATGAGTAATTATTTCTCTATTTTATTTTTATCCCGCCCTTTCTCTAAGAATGTGGGCTGTGGGTGGCACAAGTGGCTAAGACACTGTGCCTGTTAACCAGTAGGCCAGGGTTCAAGACCCAGGTCGGCCCCACAAGACAGGGTGAGCTCCTGTTCTTAGCCCAGCTCTGCGATGCCAGCTGGATCCAATCGCATTGGCTCTGCCTTTCCATTGGAGTAATTCAGTGGCATGGAGAGGGGTGTAAAAGCCTATCCTCCATATCAATCTAACCCAGGCTTTCGTGCTTCGCATGCAGCTTATGCAGTGCAGAGCACGATACCATAGTCTTCCAAGACTGACGGAGGCTTCTCTAAGGATGTTTCACAATGATCAGGGGCATGCAGTCACAGGAGGCAGGAGAGGCAGAAAATTAAAATAGCCCCCGAGCCTTATGAGTTTCCAATTAAAATTGTACAGGGAGACTTCAGCTTGTGGCAGTGGCACCTCAGCCTTTCCAGTGGGTAGAACTAAGCAGACAATAGCTGCAATCCTAACCACACTTTCTTGAGAGTAAGCACTACTGAACACAGTGGGACTTACTTTTGAGTAGACGTAGGATTGCACTGAAAGTGATTTTACATGAGGACAAAAGGATGGAGAGAAGCCATGGACACCAATTTAAATTCTTTGGAGAAAGGGTGGTAAATAAATGTGATAAGTACATATATAAAACAGAATATACATAGAGTATTAAGGATCCTATCCACCTCTGGTTGGCCTTTCTGAAGAACAGGGAGTTCAAAAATCCCATTAAACGCTTGCGTAGAAAGCATAAAATCATGATGAGCAACTGGCTATATTTGCCTCTGCTATGGAAAAGGTTATATGATACTTCATTATGACAAGATGATAAGTTTTACTAGAGAGTTTCATAATGAAGTTCAAATACATTAGTATGTGCTGAAGTGTGAAGAAGGATCGTGCTGTTGCCATAGCAGCACCAAAAAATTTGGGTGGCTATCAAGGTCTTTCCGTTCTTTTTTTTTTGTTATTGTTATTGGCAAGTACCTGGAAGGAGACATAAGGTGGGGAGATGAAGTTCTGGGAGCTGAAAAAGTGTGTAAGTGTAAGTGAGAAATAAAATTATGGCTCCCTTTAGACAGCTCTTGGACTTAGGACTTTCAAGGGAAATTCTAAATCATAACAAGGCTCCTCTGATGAAGAGCTGAATGAGCTCAAAATGCCTTAACGTCCATTGATGCAGCCGAAGGAAACAATTATGGGCAAAATTCAGAGTAATTATGGGGAGTCCTTGCTCCAGTGTAAGAACAACTTGCTCCAGATTGCACTATGAATTTCCCATAGGTTTTCACTAGGTGGTGCAGTAACTACGGGTGCACGTAAAGTCTCTTACGTGCTCCCGTAGTTACTCTGGATTTGAGGGTATGACTTGTATTGTTTGGAATAGTTTTCATCTACTTACTGAGAAAGTAAAATATATTGTAAGTCCAAAAAGCAGACTCAAGTCAAATCTAGAATCACCAGACTCATTCAACTCAAATCAAGTCAAGTGACTCTGGGCTTTCAACACAAGTCATGAGTTTTTGACTTAAAAGCACTCCAGTTGACTCTTCGTTTGACTCAAGTCAAATGGACCAGGACACAGTAAGCAACGACTCCTACCCAGACACAGGAGACTAGATAAAAAATCAGGAATTTCCCATTCTGGGACGTTCCAACGTGTTTAGAGTTTCCTATTTTTTATTACTAGAGTCTTCAAGTAACTTGAAAAAAATTTTGTGACTTGAGTCTCTTTTGACTCAAGTTTCCTTCTCTGGTAGACAGTATGGTGAATTGTTTTGTGGAGGCTATATAACTTGTAAAATAAATTTTGCTTCCTGTTTTTTCTGAATTTGTCACTTCTGTCTTAAATAACATTAGCTCCATAAAGTCCACCTACCTAAGCCAGGAGTAAAATCAAACCATCATCTTATCAGCTGATTATCTTATCACCTTTATGAGCTTGCTTTACTTCTTTTTTCTCCTAAACATTATTTATTCCATGATATTTTTATTTCTATGCCTCGATAAAGGAAAAAAAAATTGAAGTTGTTTTATATTTGTGTCAATGATGTGTTTCATCCAGATGAATCTTTTCTGTCTCTTGGACGGTAAACAGCACATTGCACAATCAGATTGCAGAAATATATTTACAACTTGAGTCTCAGAGGCCGTTCTTACATTCCCATCCCACAAAGGGCACTCAAAATCAATGTGATGAGTCAGAGGCCAATTCACTGAGATGAAACGATACCAAAACCACTGAACTAAAAAAAAAGAAAAATACAATAATAAAATGAAATGGATCAATTGCAAAATCAAAGAGTTCAAGTTTTCATGAACTTTCAGAATGGGAGAAAACCTCCAATTTAAACTGACTTAAGATTTTGCTTCTTTTCACCTGAGCAGAAGTAAAACTTGGTAAAATCTGAAACTAATGAGTTCAACTTATTAATTAATGGAGGTTTCTATATATACTTTTCACATAATCTGGGATACCCCCATTTTCCAATTGCTTTTCATTCATCCTTTCTCCTAAATGCAATTTTATGTGTCTTAGGGTGCAATCCAGAGTAATTACGGGGAGTCCTTGCTCCGGTGTAAGAACAATTTACTCTGGATTGCAATATGAATTTCCCATAGGTTTTCACTAGGTGGTGCAGTAACTATGGGTGCACGTAATATCTCTTACGTGCTCCTATAGTTACTCTGGATTGTAGGGCATATTCACTTGATTCAATTAATTTCTGCTGATTCAATGTGTGCCTGTAGCTGTGGAAGATTACAGCATGTATGGTGCATGAGTCCCCTAAAAACATAAGCATCATAATAAACAAAATATCATCTAATTAGAGCTAAGTACTTGTGACTCTAAGCTTTCCTGGGAGTAAGCCCCACTGACTATAATGGGTCTTACTTCTGAGTAGACAAAGATTTGCACCATAAATCAGTTGTGTAGTTACAGAAGTACTACTGATGTGTAGGAGTTGTGCAGGCCCATGATTTTGATCGGGCTGCAGCATTGGAACAGAAGATATCAAGCTCTGGATCATCCTTCTTTCCTCTATGCCCACTGAAAATTGCTACTACAATGCATAGCTTAACCTTATAAAAATGCCATTTGCTACAATGACATTTTAAGGATAAAATTTCCATACTTCTTTGCAGTGATGAATCAATTGGGACAGAAGCACAGAGTGGAGGCCAGAAGTTAAATATTTACTACCTCTGCACTATGGTTCCAATTCAAATCAAAGCCCGGTATGATCCCAACACATGGGTGAAACATTGCTTGAAAGCACACAGTGCTCCTTTGAGAAGCTTTGAGAAGTCTGATAAGCTACTGTAAAAGAGTCTGTGAAATACCAGAGGGGCAAAGGGTTTTGAAAAGTAGGCTAGAATGCAAAGACCAAAGAAAATTTTTAAAAAATACAGAAAGAGCTGTGTATATGCTACACCAAGAAATAAAAATTCTGGACTGATATAACAAAAATTGTGCTGAATTATGTGACCCAAATAAATTATTCAAGATAAGCAAATGCGCACAGCTGTCTCTTCTTTTGCTGATTTGTCTCCACTGTGACTATTTGATATAAATTATTCCATTATAGCTGGTATGGAGACATGCAGAAACTACACAGGGCATTGAAAGCTGCCCTCAAACAGAAATCTTATGCAGTGGGTTGACTGGTTCTTGATTGTTCACCAGGCATCGCCCAACCTTTTTAAGCAAACCTTCAGAAGGAATGAATTAAGCAATTCTAATTGCTTCTACTTTTGCTTTTCCTTTCTTTTAAAGCCTAATCTTATGAAGTGTGCCCCTCCAGTCATTTATGACACCTGTTATCTAGCCAATCTTTAATTGTTTTAGTTTTTATTTCAAGTCATATAAGAAACAGACACTGACATACAGGCACATACTTAGAGCCAAGTACCTGTTTGGAGCACAAAGGCCAGTCCAATAATAAGGCTTGTGCATGGACTTATAGCACAAGAACTCAGATTAGGGTTGCCATATATCCTGGAAAATTGGGACTATTCCAGTTTTGGGGGAATTGCATTCACATACTGGCAAATTTGGCCTGTCCCAGTTTTGGGGAAGAGAATTATGGCAACCCTATCTCTGATCCATAGTCCAGAAAGGCCACATTTTTAATGAACTGAACAATAATCTGTCCCTTAATTCAGTGGTTCTCAAATTTATTAGCACTAAGACCCACAATTTATGGGGACCCACCAAAAGGGATCTCGTTAGCCTAAAAGTGATGTCATGGATGGAAATGCATGACATCGTGCATTTAATTCTTAGCTGTGATCAGCCAGATGTCCCTACCTAGCAGTTCTGTATTTTCCTAGCAATGTATTTTCACCTATGTATTTTCAATGGCAGCTGAGCTAGGTGCTGTGTGACCCACCTGAAATTGTCTTGGGATCAACCTAGTGGGTTCATAATTTAAGAAACACTGCCTTAATTGATAGCTGTGCCATCTCAAATTGTTTATGGGTAATAATAATAATCAGATATTGCTTTCCCTCTAGTAAGCAAGTGAACAAGTATAGCTAGGACCCATTTTTAACATTTTATTCCATTTATTAAAAATCACCTTTCAGCTATGCTTCCCTCTTCCATTCCCTGCCAAATCACACTGGCCACAACAGAGGATTTCTACATATGACATGCTTTCCCTATGTTCCACATGTTTGAAAAAGCACATTTTCAAACATGGCAAAGCATCTTAACCGTGTTTGCAAAAAGACACTGCTGATCACATAGCAACCTTAAATAAGACTGCACATTTGAGGACTGCAAAACAGCAATGGCAATGCATAGCCAGATAATCTAAAAGCAGATATAGCCAACTTTTCTTCTTAAATTGTTAAAAGTCTAAGATTGTTATGATATAGTTGCCACGTTATAAAATATAAAGCAGCATTTTAAATAATTGAGACACTAAACAAAATTGTAGCGAAGGCATCCGCAATTGCTTTGTTAGGAACTTAGTTTCATAATGGTCCTTTACTAGCTATTAGGCCGTCTTTCAGACTGATTGGGACGAAAGAATTAATTTTTCAAAACTTATTTATGGCGGCATTCATTTTGACAGCGCTGCCTCTGAGCTCTCGCTTTACTTTTCACAGACTCTTGGCAGGGACTGCAAATGGGCGGGTCTCCAAAGGGATGCATTTGTAGCAAAGACAGATGCCATCTGGCCAGAACTGCAGTGCAGTACTAGTCGAGCAGCTTTGGAGGAACAAAGCCAATACACAGCCTGGCTATAAGGCAAGAGATTGTGTATGTGTGTGTGTATTGAGACGTGAAGTCAAGGCAGTGCCAAAAGGCAGCTCATCTTGCAAACTCAGATGATCTTGTTTACTCATAAGTGTCTGCGTCTCCTCCTCCTCCCTCTCCACATTGATCAAGTGAAAATTCAGTAGTACAACCAGTCTAGATCACAAGATGTTCTGCTAGATTCATGCTATTAAGAGATTGTTTCCCCAAGACACACTCTGGGAGCGCTGGTGACAAGCCATCCTTTAAAAGGATGTGTTATTGGACGTGTTCTCAGGGTGTGCAGTACAGATCTGCAGTCTGTACTGCAAACTACCAGGAGTAAAACAGCAAGCACTTTGAGGACTACGCCGACATAAATATGTGCCAGGGTACAGAGAGGCTACCTGGGAATTTGGGCTTGTATACCGCTGACTCATTAATAAATGTTATGAATTTGCCTCAACATTGCTCTTCTTTAGAGAAAGTTGTTCTGTCCTGCTGTACTGTAGCTACAAGCTCATATTCAAGCCTTCTTAACAGGTTTTTAATACAGGTTTTAGTATGTAACACTAGCTGTGGGCATCCCAGGTGGCATCATCCTTTATTTTAGACCAGGGGTGTAAACAAAAGGCTCATGGGCTAGGTGCAGCCCATGAAAACTTGATCAAGCCATTGTGCTCTCCCAAAACCAGAATCAGCTGTGCTGTCATTGCTAGAAGGGCAGCCAGCATAATAATTAGGCTCTCCCTATCTTGAAAATATTATTTTTTTGCAATTAATTAGTTCCTTAGAGAGAGAGAAAGCCTATTTCTGGTCATGACCTGCTTACTGACATCACTTCCTTCCTGCTTAATTGCATCACTTCTGCCCGCAGCAGGCACCATTAATGTTATTCAGCCTGCCATATGAAACATGTCTGACACCCCTGCTTTAGACCATCTGCTCAGGTCATTAGGTTTTGGATTTAAGCATTAGTTTCGTAGAGGAAAAATAAAAACCACCAGCATTATCGGTACACAGTGTGATCAACGTGAAATCAACACAGGCTGAGCAGGAACACAAATAACACAGCATTCAGGCATCCAGAGAAAGAGAGAGAGAAAGGGAGAGAAAAATCATTAAATGGTCAGACTGAAAATAATATGATACCTAATAGATAAACTGTGCTCTGCTCTGAGCATATTTCTCCCTAATGAAGAATAGGGAATATAATTTCCTGATGCTGAAGGAGGAAACAATTCTTAAGCTACTGTCAGGCTTTTTGTAATATGTATACAATTTCTGAATAGAATGATAAGCAGGGAAGGAAGATAAAACCTTTTATCCCTTTTGAATGACTACATTTTACTATTATCACAACCTCATAATGCCATTTATAATACATCAATGTGCAGTCTTGAAGGGCCCAGAACAGGTCGCTGTAATAAAATATTTTTTTTAAATGACATCCGTGACTTGCTTTAGTTCACCAGACTGATAGACTTTTCTGCAAGGTCTGTCTGACAAGGAAATTCTGTTATGTTCCACCCACCCTCAACAAAGACGCAAGATAATGAGCCTGGAGGGGCTGAAATAAAGTTGTTGCTCCACTCTGACTGCACAGTGCTGATCCCAATTTGAAATCTGTCTTTCAGGGTTGGGGACTTTAAGCCAAGTTTGAATATCCTCAGGAAAGTTTCAAAGACTACCCCACAATCCAGAGTAACTACAGGAGCATGTAAGAGACATTACGTACATCTGTAATTACGGCACCACCTGGTGAATACCTATGGGAAATTCATATTGCAATCCAGAGTAAATTGTTCTTACACCAGAGCAAGGACTCCCCATGGTTACTCAGGATTGCACCCTTAGACATCCTTGAAGGCACTATAGCAGAGTTAAATCTCCCAACACTCCTCCAAATAATACTGTACTAACTCAGTCCTGTTGTACAGTTACAGCAAAACCCACAGACATATGGCCCAATCCTATGCAAATGGTATGGCGGCAGACTGCATGTTTTGCAAGTGCAGGAGGGTCCTGAAGCTCTGTATAGCACTTTGCAACATGGCTACTGTTAACAGTGCTGGTGGGAAGGCTAGAACCCTCGCTCTTGTGTTGGCAGCAATGGGAGACACATCAGAGGAGGTAAGACCAGAACAGGGATGATGGCAGGGACAGTTGCAGTGGAGTGGGAGAAGGTGGTAGTGAAAGGTGGATCAGGCTCAACTCAAAGGTGTGGGCACTGTATTCTAACCCCTTCTCAGATCTGATCCACTGACAGTTTTTATTTGGATTTGTGCCAGTGATATTGTTGTACATGGGTTTTTTGAAGCCCTTGGGTGATCTCTCTCAAAGAATTATCTGCAATTTCTTCAAACTACAATTTCCAAATTCTGGTGGTGGAGGACACACCATGCAGTGCCCGAAACCAGCTTTGACCACACTGTCATCATCATGAATCTTCATTTAAAAAATGCAGAATATAAGCTATTCTAGAATTATTCTGGTCAGTAAATTATAAATAATAATATTATGCTGGAGCTATATAAACGAAGAGAGGCAGATAACAGAAATGAATGGTTCTGGGACATTCATGTGAAAGAAAAAAGCATCCCAGTGATCTTTTCAAGAGCAAAAAATGTACATGGAGACAAAGATGAATTAGAGCATGGTCAAAATAACTAACATTCACACTGAGTGAAATCAATAAACCATATATACTCGAGTGTAAGCTGAGATTTATGGGCCCAAAAAGCCCCCTCAGCTTATACTCAGGTGAACTGAGAAGTGACGGGATCAAACCCCATCATGTCATAAACCATTGGATTCGTATTGAAGAGCAGAATCCAATGCAAAAATATGTTTTGAGATATCTCCTTCCTATCAAAAGTTATGGCCAAAAACCCCCCTCCAAAAAACTATAAAAATAAAAAAATAAATTTTTTGGCAATTTTTGTAAGCAGGTAGGAATTTTGGCCTAGGGGTTCAGGAATTTTGGGTTTGGCATCTGGTCACCCTGTCCTATGCATGTCTACTATGAAGTAAGCCCCACTAAGTTCAATGAAGCTTACTCCCAGGAAAGTATGCTTAGGATTGCCGCCTATGAGTTCCAAGTAGGCTACAAGGAAAAGGACCAGTACCAGTACCTGCTGCATTTCCCACTTATTATACTCGAGTCAATAAGTTTTCCCAGTTTTTTGTGGTAAAATTAGGTGCCTCGGCTTATACTCGGGTCGGCGTAAACTCAAGTGTATACGGTATTGATTTCATTCACGATGAAAACTTCACAATGCTTTATGTGGAAGCAAAAGGGGGAAGCATTTTCTCCAGCATTTTACAGATGAATATAGGTTTTGCTGCACAAGCTTGGCTTGGAATTGGTGGGACCCACGACCATGATCTGGCAATGTGGATTCAGTGGATATTGTCCAGCATGTCAGACGGCAAATGCACAGAGGAGGTCAGAGTCAGAGGGAATCACCACATACCCATGGTGGTGGTCAGCATTCATATCAATGGATGAAGAGTTGTGTTGGTCTGGCACAAGTTGATGCTCACAAATACCTTTTTGAACCCCTTTTAATCTTGGGGTTCTTATGCAACTGTTTGCTATTTTATTAAACTAGAAATTAGACAGAATTTGGAGCACATTGGAAATTGTACAGTATTTGGAGCACATTGCACACACCAGTTGGTAGCCATGTGTCTGGTGAATGTGACTGCAATTATAAAGCCTTCTAGAGCAATTTTCTTGGGTGCACAGAGCCCCCATTAATTTCAGTTAGCAGAAGGTCTGAGGGTGGATCAATTGCAAGAAGGCTGGATGGCGTCAAGAAAGCAAATAGAGAGAAATGTTTCTCTACAGACCAAAGAAAGCAGCTCTTCATACAACGTGTAATTGGTTGCTGGAATGTACTTTCTGAAGATGGTGCGATGATGTCCCCTGGCTCAGATTACTTTAAAGAAGAATTGGAAAAATTAATGGAGGAATCCAATGAGGATGGTGGAAAAGTATGAGTTTCTTTGGAGCAACAACTGGGAATCCTCTTGTCTTTATGTCTGACTTGTCTTCTCAAAACCATCTGGCTAATGAGGAAAAAAGATGTTGGGCTGGACTATATTTTAATGCTTAGAGCAAAAAAAAATATGAATTTGTGGCAAAAATTCATATATTCAGGCAACAACTGATCTATTTGGATGCTGTGAAGGTCCATTAGCATCCCATAACATTAAACATTTTTCTTTTAACCATGTGATACAAACTTACCATTAGTTTCCTATTTGGGTCTCCCGTGCACAAACCAAACTGATGTCCTTGCACTCTATGGCATCACTAAGAAGGTACAGGTGTGCAGGCTGCACCAGGTAATGCACACAGGCCAGTAACACCACTACTGGCCAAAATTTTTGAAAATATTGGTATTTTTGAATAATAATGTCATGTTATATATCATATAACCAGCAAAATGTATCCACGTTGTAGGAATGAAATTTCAAGAATATTTATATTTGTGTTCCTGGGCACACACTTAACCCACCCATGCAACATCTCTCCTTGCAACACACATCCCTGTGCAGCACACCCCCATGCAACAACCCCTCTGTGCAACACACTCCCTCCATGCACCGTCCTCCTTTGCCCATGGGCTGGGGGTTTGGGGCTGAGTTTTATCAGTCTTCAATGTAAAGTATGGGGAGGAAAATACATTGTACCCCTTTTCACTTCCTTCCAGCTGGAATTTCTAAAATTGGTTCTTAGTGGGTGCCTCCATCATGGAAGGAACATCTTCCCCAAATTTCACACTTCTAAGTCCAGCAGTTTTGGCTGGGTGTTGATGAGTCAGTCAGTCAGTGAGTTTTGGGTATTTTGATGCTAACAAATTTTATAACCAAAAAAACAGCAGGGGTGGGGAGATGGTGTATCACCCTGCCCACTGCATGGGAGGAGGTCCATCAGGGTATGATATGTTGGACTCCTGCACTGGGTTAAACAAACCCACTTCTAGCTCTGGTCTGTAGTTTTATGAGGAATACAGAGAAGTCAGACTAGGAGGAAGGCAAGACTTTTTGATTGTGTTTTAAACTCAGCCCAAACACAATTTTCATTTGTCATTTGGTTTCCAGCACAACAAGATATTTCAGCAGGACATAACATGAATTATTTGGCAGACTTTGGCTGCAATCCTAAAGACACCATCCCGGGAGTAAGACCCATTGAACACAATGGGACTTACTTTTGAGTAGACATGGTTAGGATTGTGCTCTAAGTTTTGATCAGTTCCTTCAACAAACAGAAAGCCCTTGCATAATATAAGAATGTACATCTTAACTGAATTCCCAGCCCAATGACAGACTGAGCAAAACATGAAGGAATACTAAGTTACTGAGGATTCAGACCTACAATGAATGTCTGAATGCGCCCAAAATATTTTTTTAAGATTAATTAACACAGGAGGTGTCAAATGCAACACCAATGGAATAAAAATATTAATGACAGCTCATCTATATATATAAAAGAGAAAAGTCACTGACTGACTCACTGACTGACTGACTCACTGACTCATCACCGCCCTGCCAAAACTGGTGGGCCTAGAAGCATGAAATTTGGGGTGGGTGTTCCTTCCATGACTGAGGGGTGCACTGAGAACCGGTTTTTGGAAATTCCAACCAGAAAAGGGGCGCAACGCATTTTCTTCCCTATACTTTGCATTGGAGAATTGATGACTCATGAACATTCTGCCCCAACTGCTGGGCCTAGAAGCATGGAATTCTGGGAGGGATCCTTCTGTCACATGAACACCCACCAAGAACCCATGTGGAGAAATTTAACCCTTAAGGGGCTGAAAAGGGGTCAATGTGTTCTTGTCCAATACTTAACATGGAAGACTGACCAACCTCCAGCCAATTTGGTGCTCAGTGCCTGGTGCAGTGGGGGGGGGGGAATGTTGTTCAGAGGAAGAGTTTGCACTGGCAAGGAAGTTGTGCATGGGGGAAAGCTGTGCATGGGGGAAGTTCCGCATCGGGGATGATGCGCATGGGGAAAGTTGTGCATGGGGAGAAGTTGCGCATAGGGGGAAGTTGCGCATGGGGAAAGTTGCACTTAGGGAAAGTTGCACATGGGGAAAAGTTGTGCATGGGGGAACTTGTGCATGGGGGTTGATGCGCACGGGGAAAGTTGCGCACGGGGGGATGATGTGCATGGGGGGATGACGCCCATGGGAGGATGATGCCCAGGAGGGATGATGCACATAGGGGGATGATGCACATGGGGGAAGTTGCGCACAGGGGAAGTTGCACATGGGGGAAGTTGCACATGGGGGAATGTTGCGCATGGGGGATGATGCACATGGGGGGATTTGCGCATTTGGGACTGATGCGCATGCGGGGTAGTTGCGCATGGGATGTTGATGCGCCATGGGGGATGATGCGTATGGGGAAATGTTTCTCCCGCAACGCGGGTGTGCTTTTTGCTAGTAAGAGTATAAGAAGGTATGCAGGCTTCGACCACCAAATCTAGAACGTAATTTCTTGCTGTGGCTAGCAAGATACTCTACATTATTTCAGAGATGTCTAGAAAAACAAGATCCTAAGCAAAAAGTCTCACTCTAAATAGTCAAATATTTGCGGTATGCAACATTCAGGGTAATCACAGCTGATAGCCACTGAGAGACCTAACCTCCATAGATTGGTCTATGAAACTCAGAGCTCAATTGAGAGCATGCTTTGGGCCAGTGCAGGATTGTCAGAAATGTGATGTAATGCAAGTCTGCAATGACTTGGGTGTCAGTGGTACCAGTGCAAGGATGTGCATTAGGCCATGCATGTCAAATTCAGCCTCCACGTTGCTCCATAATGGTAAGTTTGCACCAGCATGAAGAGATGAGGATAGAACAGTTGAGAGGACAGGGAAGGATATTTTGGGGCCGGGCTGGAGGGTGGATGCTGGTGGATTGATAGGGGTTGGACCAGTGGTGGGCTTCAGGGGGTTATCACAGGTTCTATAGAACACTTTGCTAATGAGCACCTATTTCTGAGAACCGGTTACTAATGGAACATAGAACCTGTTGTTAATTTATTTGAATCCCACCGCTGGGTTGGACCTGGGGGCTAAAACTAGCTTCTAGCAATTAGACCAGATCCTAACCTTACTCTTGAACAGCCTGGCCTTACACTGTGCTGTTCAGATTTGCACCAGATCCAAGTAGCTCTGTTGAGATGGGTAGGCAGGGAATTTTACACTGAGTTGTGCTGGAGTCACCTTAAACCCCGATGTTTAGCATTCAAGTTTCAACAGAACTCAAAATGCAAGAGGTTCCGGACAGACCAAAAAAAGTAGCTCCTTATGCAATACTTCACAAAATTGTGGGATGCATTGCCAGAAAATGTACTGTTTCCAAATGTAGATGGCATTAAAAACAGACAATAAGCTTGTGCCCAGCTGTTAGATATAACAATCTGTTTGCTTTTTTTCTCCTTTAATATCTTTGACTGCAAGTCAAAATTCTCAGAGGAAGAAGATAAAAATCAGTGTGGTCCTTGCTTGAATTGCTTGAGACTTTGGTCACAATCCAGAGTAACTACGGGGAGTCCTTGCTCTGGTGTAAGAACAATTTGCTCTGGATTGCAATATGAATTTCCCATAGGTTTTCACTAGGTGGTGCAGTAACTATGGGTGCACATAATGTCTCTTACGTGCTCCTGTAGTTACTCTGGATTGCAGGGTTATTCAGAAGTTCTGTAAAATTAGTGTCTCCTATACATAGTGCTAGAAATTCTCTTGGGTCTCACAGATTATGCTTTGCTGGTTTCTGTTCCATATTTGTAGAATTAGTTCCTCTAACTGAAGACTTATATCCAAGTAATATTGTATGATCTTATTGGAATGATTTTTGAGTAGTTGGAAGTAAGACATTGTTAGATATGGGAAATTTGAAATGGATAAACAACTTCTATTGTATTTGCACAGTTCTCCCTATGTGGGTCATGTGCCATTTCATGCAAATCTCTATCCATGACAGTATGTTTCCAGGGCAATCAAAGACGACACATTCCTGAATTCTATGGCTGACCCATAAAACAATCCAGAGACCAGAGAGAAAAGAGACCCAAGACTAACCAGGATGTTCAGGTAGAGCCTGACTGACAGACTGCCCGGTGCATATATTGTTGTCTGCTGTGTTTATATGAGCACTTTGGAAAGATTTCTGCAAATTTCCATGCAAATATTTTTCTTATCAGATTTTCCTCTCTGTGTCACTTTTTCCCAGTATATTTGGAAAGACCAATTCACTTCTCAAGTACTGTACAAATTCCTATGAAGGATGCCACCTTTCTGCAGGCCCACATACTGTTCTTCTCAATCTTGATGGGTCAGAAATGAGCAAACTTGTCCCATGTTTGCAAATGTAGCACCTTCTTCTGAAAGGGTTTCTGAATTAGCTTCTTTGTGGGATTTTTTAAAAACATCTTTTAAATTTATTGTTTAACAGCCCAGGCTACTCTAACTCCTTTTTGTGGAGGTGCAGCTACACCACCACTATGTTCCATAGGCGAATTTCGACGTGTTGAGGCCCCTTTAGGAGAAAGGGCACAATCCAGAGTAACTACAGGGAGTCCGTGCTCCGGTGTAAGAACAATTTACTCTGGATTGCAATATGAATTTCCCATAGGTTTTCACCTGGTGGTGCAGTAACTATGGGTGCACGTAATATCTTTTACGTGCTCCTGTAGTTACTCTGGATTGTAGGGTAGGTGAACATTTGTTCCTTTGCTCCAGGGTAAACTGTCATGTGCCAAATCAGACCTGTGCCAGTGATATCACTAGTGAAGTCTACATCGACCCATGAAGACGGTTCTCCCAATTCTGCCCACCCGACCTTGTTCAACCCTTTCCTTGTCTCTCTATGATACCCTACATTGTCCTTCCTTTACAGTGAGCATCTTCACAAGGACATGATTGCTTTCTGCTTGCAGTGGCAGGCAGGGCATGCGCCCTTGTGGTGTTGCATTTCTGACAGGCTCATAATGTGTTATGCTGATGGATCAATCCCATCGCATCCACTGCATTGGGCTTTAAACACAGTAGCCCATATGGAATTTTGGAAGAGGAAACTGCATTGTATTCTGATGCAGGCTTTCTGTTGTGATTAGAAAGCATCCCAGCAGAGCCTCCCATGAAGATCTTGCTGCTTTCATTTGAAGAATCAAAGATTCTTCAAACTGAGTCAATGGAATAGCCCTCTTTACCTCTGTAGATGCTGGGAACTTAAAACATTGGTGTAAATTTTCCAAATTTCACAGAGCTTTGAAGTGTGAAGATTGTCTAAATAAGCTAATGAGGGCAGACTTGTAATCCATAGTACAGAAAGTGAAATCGCTACCAAAAGCCTGGCAATATTCCAAATTTTATTTATAAAAATGTGCACCCAGTGCCTGACCATCTGTTTGTATTCACAGCAGAAATATAATGAGAAGCCAAATGCAGGCTGCCAACAAATGACTATGCTGAACAGCAGTCTCCAAATTTAATCATAATCACTGCTCCATGTTTATTGATACATATAATGTTATCAAGGAATTCAGGAATAAAACCCACTATTTATTTATTTATTTATTCATTCATTCATTCCCTACCTTTCCCATGGTAATGCCAAATGCCCAAGGTGGCTTATATAGATTTTTTATCTTTTTTTCCAGTACTATTTTTCTAGTACTAGTGTACTAGCTTTCTAGTACTTTCTAAGGCAATAAAAAAAAAAGCAGGCCTCCGTCAGTCTTGAAAGACTATGGTATCATGCTCGGCGCTGCATATGCTACATGCGAAGCACGAAAGCCTGGGTTGGATTGTTATGGAGGATAGGCTGTTACCCAAGCAGCAAATCCCCCCTCTCCACGCCACTGAATTAGTCCAATGGAAAGGCAGAGCCAATACAATTGGATCCAGCTGGCATCGCAGAGCTGGGCTAAGGACAGGAGCTCACCCTGTCTTGTGGGGCCGACCTGGGTCTTGAACTCTGGCCTGCTGGTTAATAGGCACAGTGTCTTAGCCACTTGTGCCACCCACAGCCTAAGGCAATAGCCAACCAGTATCAAGCAGCTTCAAAACTTCCGGAAGATGTTACAGTTCTATTTTGAAACATTGGGCCAAACCACATGATTTTGATGGTCACACAATCTGGTGTTTCTTGCCATTAAAAACAGGAGGGAAGGGCAAACCTTTACCCTCATCATTGTTTCAATTTCAAAAACACATCCCATCCCAATTATATTTTAAATAGAAACAAAGCTTCTATTGACTTATTTGGATTTACAAGGTAAAATGTTTCCCCATATTAAATTCTTTGAAAAACTAGGATTGCTGGTTTTGTATGAATAGAGGTTTTTTTGGTTGCTGTTGTTGTTCAGACACAGACAGACTGAAATGGTACAGTCCACTCTAGAGAAAATAATTTTTCTCTATTTTTTTTAAATTGTACAATCTGTTTGTAGTTTGTGAGCAGGAAACAAAACAGGCAGAAGCTTCTGACTCCAATGCTTCCAGAGTTCACATTTGTTGAATGTTCATCATATCATTTTAAGCTACTTTATTCGGATCATGTAAAGTGATCGTGTTAATACTGCACTTATGTTATCCTGCTCCATGGTGTAGCTAGAGGGAGTGCCAAGCAATAAGTTTCATCGGGAGCCTCTCCTTAGCATGTGAGGGACCCTTCATCCTCCCCTTCAGAGCCAGGGTTTGAAAAACATTCACCTTGACTTCTCATGCCCTTCATCCTGGTTTTGTCTTCATTTTGTTCCCACCTCCAAGAATGGATTCAAAGGGGGGGAGCTGCTAGCACACTGTGGTGAGACTTTGCACACCTTCTAGCTATGCCACTGATCCTGTGAGTACCTGCCTCCAAGGTATCAGATTATGCGGGGAGAAGAGTTAAAATTCTGTTAAAATTGGTTACTCATTGTGTTAAAATTGGTTACTTGATGCATGAATTGTGTCCTAGTAGGTGTCTAGTGCAAAGCAATTTCTCAGAGTAAAACAACCACCTATTACCGTTTTTAAAAGCCAGCAGGAATCCATGTCCATGAAAGTTAGGCTGTTTCCCAACTTCTACAGTATTTGCACGGCTCTCCCTATTTGAGTCATGAGGTATTTCATGTCAACCACACCAATGTGGTTTTGGGGCAACCAGAGATGACACCGTCAAGAATGCTACCACTTATGTTATATCAAGGAATGGACTTAGGATACCTTAGAATACCCTTAGAATACCGTGATTTTTTTTCCCACATCAGACTGCACGGGTCAATTTGACCCGGTTGGAAGTGTGTTGTGTTTTTACTGGAATTTATTATTATTACTTAACAAGACTTTCTGACTTTCTTACTGCTAATTAGACAGTTACAAATCCAGAAGCATGAAAGTTTTGAATTTACAGTTTTTATGTAAATTCAAATTTAAACATATTATACTGCACGGATTAAACAAATTTAAACATATTATACTGCAAGGGTCAATTTGACCCTTGTTGCTGGGATAATATGTATAAATTGGAATTTACAGAAAAACTGTAAATTCAAAACTTTCATGCTTTTGGATTTGTAACTATCTAATTAGCAGTAAAAAAGTCAGAAAGTCTTGTCAAATAATAATAATAAATTCCAGGAAAAAAAAACAACACAAATTTAACACAACACTAAGGGTTAAGATATTCTCAAATGTCCATACACAACTGACACAAATATGACGTGTTCAAATACTGATAAAGGCAAAATATCATCCATCCATTGGGCCTATGATAGTGCCATAGAGTGGCACTTCCATTTAAATATTATAAAATCAAAAAGGCAACTTCTTCAGTCTTTAAAATCACCCTGTTTATTTCTCATGTCCTGTCATCAACATAGGTTTGTCATTCCAACGTATGATCTGAAGGCATCCTTTGCAATCATCACTTTGGCCCCGATCACCAACAATGTCTCCTCTTCCCAAACTGCAGAAATTGTTGCAAAGGTGAATAGGAATCTAGTGTCACAATCTTTGATGCTACTCATTGCATGAAACCACACATTCAAAAAAGTGGGCCTTTCATTCACAGCTTTCTTATCAGTATATCAGTGTATCTCAACATCAGCCCACCCCGTACCTTTTGGCATGGTACACCTATTGGAAATACCACTGTAAGTAGCCAGCAGTGATGTCATTACATCTACTGCCTACTGCACTAGGTGGTGCAATAACTACGGATGCATGTAATGAAGCTTATGTGCTCATGTAGTTACTCTGGATTTGGCTGATAGAGACTGATTTGTCCAAATGTGTTGTTAGCATAATCAGTTTCTTTTGACATAAATCTTTCCAGGCAGCCTAGCTTTGGTTTTCTCTTGTTTTACCAATACTAAAATCCTTTGCTTGTTAGATGTGTCACTGGTCTAGGAACCTCTGATGACTGAACAAAAATCAGAAATTGTTTAGAGATGTTCTAAATCGGTGACACGTTTTGGCACTGGTGCAACAAGAATGAAAGAAAGTTCAACCTCTTTGAAGTTACTCTTTAGTGACTTACTGATAGGTATCACTGTTGTAAAAAAAGCATCAAGATATGCATTCATTCTGGCAAGATTCCATACAAAGTTTATGTATGATTCAATAGGGTGGCCCATAAGTCCCTACCCATCTGTATATCTTTATGTATCCAGTGTATGGATGGGTAGGGATTTATAGGCCACCCTGTATATTTTACCATATTTCCATTCCGTCTGCAATCACGGAAGCTCATAACAACATTTAAAAAGCCAATATCCAGAAGGCTTATAAAACATAAAAACAGAAACACAATAAAATCATCCAGCAGCCATTCATTATGAAACATCAAAGCCCCTTTGAAAAGATTAGGCTTTCAGGCCTTCTTAAGTGCATCGGTGATGGACTTAAAAAAAACTATTATGCAAAGGTTATTACTTAAAATGCTCTGCTTCTTATAAAAGAGCATAAAATGCTCTTCTCCCTTATATAAAACCCTTATATCTTGCAATGTTATATGACACATGCACTTAATGTTTACTTGCTTATGGTAGATGTTTGCATTGGGGAAGAGGTGGTCTCAAAGCATATGTTGGTCTCAAACAAAAAATTATTATTATTTCTGTTCTTGTATGATATGTAAGAACAACTGATATATCTATTATTTTTGCTTGACATGTATTGATGGATATGTCCCAACAGATTGTCCCAATGGTGAAGTTACCATTCATTTAAGCTAGATGAAAGCATGTATTTGTAACATGGAGTGACCTAGGAGGAACTGGTCTATACTTTACTGTTTAGGGCTGGGATCCAAACTGTGAACTGATTGTGCTGTGGTACATAATTGAGATTTCCAAGTCATTACCCTTAGCATAACACATTTCTTACATTGTTGCTCCTGCTGTTGCTTTATTTTCCAGCACTCTGTCCACAGTATCAAAATAACATACCACTATTAAATGTTTACATGACTTTAGGCAGTATTTTTGGAAGAACTGCAGTTAAAAGTATCTAATTAATATCAGAGAGGGTGAGAAGCGAAAGTTACATATTTTATGTGGCAATGAAGAGATAGGCAAATTAAACAAAAATAAATTTAAAGGTGGAAATCTGTTTCTAAAAACTAATACTTTTCTTAAAACCACATATCAGTGGGGGGATCCTTTCAGGGAAAAAATACCCATCAAAAGGCAACTATACCAGTCCTGCTCCTCTCCTCCTGATGAACAATCTACATTGATGATATGTTCTTTTGATCCCTTTTTCCCTCATACAAAATGCAAATCACAATCTTCCATTAAAATCCAATCTGCACCAAGTGTTTGTTTTTAATGTTCCATTTATTTCCAGATCACTCTGCCCTTTGGGTTATAAATATTCTGGAAAAAATGTACTTGAATCTTACACAAATACATAGATTTGCTGTCTCAGTGGCACTGCCAGTGGCAGTATAAGAAATATTGCAGATAATCTTTGCTACATCTGTCCATCTTAATTAAGCTCTTTATGTTTACAGAAAGGGAGATTTCTCTCTGGCGTAGTTGAAGCAATCATGTTTCAGAACACCAGCTAGGACTGTATTTGACCAAATGTTTACAATCCAAGGTTACCCATTTTTGTAGACATGTTGATTATGCCCCCTGTATGCAGGCTAACAGCCATGAATGATGCTATCAAAAGTCTTGATAAACACTAACTAGGACAGCAAAAATTGGGGACATCTAGCAGAGTTGTGGCCTGCTTGGTGAGGTCCAATTTGTGCAGGCATGTTTCAGATATTGTGATGCTGTTTTAAATGCATGTCGGTAGACATTTCACTGTATGGCTTAAAAGTTATGATGGAGGAATTTGAAAATGGGTTTTCAACTTATTTCCCATACAGCTCCTGCTCTAGGAATTCTCCAGATGATGTGCTAGAAATCCCTATAACCACTAACATTTCATTTATGTTGGCCTCTCTTTTCAGAGCTGTTTATATTCTGAGTATGCACATTTTATATTCCCGCTAGCTGAAGTACCTGTTCCTTGATTTCAAAAGGGATTACTTTCTATCTTTATGACAGTCTAAGATTTAAAGAATTGCATAGACAGGTGGCTAGTGCTTCGTGGTACACTTGCATGGACAGTCTTGCATAGACACCTGCATAGACACATAGGCTAGTGCTTCTTGCCCTCCAGGACTAATACCACCAAGTTACAAATTTACTACCCCTGGAACACTCTGCATAAATCTGTCCATGAGAAAGCAATCTTGCCTTTTCAGTGCCAGCCAAAATTAGGCAATTTTGCCTTCTCAATTCTTGGAATAAATACAGATTCACCTTCTGCACCTCCTGTAAAAAATACAGTTTTCTGGCTGAAGTCCTTGATTCAGAATCTCATACCATTGTAAAGTTTTGGTGCATTCAAATTACAATTACAATTCCAGTTACAATTTCAAATTACAATGTTACCCGTCCACTGACCTTTAAAATTCAGTGTGTTGAGGAATTCAACAGGATAGTTCCCTATTTGATCCATATTCATCATCATATCATCTGAACATTACATGGTCAGTTTACAGCTTTCTACGTAAAACACAATCTGTCTCGCAACATAGTTATATTAGTGATTCATAAGCAAGAACCACGCCAAATGTCATCTTTCTAGCTTAAGGGACATGGGAGTTAATGGATGAGTCAGTGATCCAGGGCTTTCACATTTATATATGTAGGAGATTATTACAAACCTTTTTTGCATTTAATTCTTCTCTGTTTTGATCTTCCTGCTTTTCTTAGGGATCTTAGAGTCGCCGTGGATCACAAGCTGAACATGAGTCAGCAGTGTGATGTGTCTGCAAAGAAGGCAAATGCCATTTTAGGTTGCATTAAGAGGGCTGTAGCTTCCAAGCCACAAGAAATTATAGTTCCTCTTTATTCTGCATTGGTGAGATCTCACCTTGAGTACTGTGTTCAGTTCTGTGCACCTCACTTTAAGGAAGATGCAGCCAAACTGGATCAAGTCCAGAGGAGAGCGACAAGAATGATCAGTGGGATGGAAGTGAAGCCCTACGAGGAAAGGTTGGGGGAACTTGGGATGTTCAGCCTGGATAAGAGGAGGCTGAGAGGAGACATGATTGCCCTCTTCAGATACCTGAAGGGCTGTCATAGGGGGGAAGGGGCCAATTTGTTCATAGCTGCTTCTGAAAGCAGAACTAGAACCAATGGGTACAAACTGCAAGAAAGGAGATTCCGGCTGGAAATCCGGAAAAAATTCCTGACGGTGAGGGTGGTTTGGCAGTGGAACAAATTGCCAAGGGAGGTGGTGGACTCTTCCTCACTGGGGATCTTCAAGCAGAGGCTCGATGAGCACTTGTTGGGGATGCTCTAGGGGGAATTCCTGCTGCAGGCAGGGGATTGGACTAGATGACCTACTAGGTCCCTTCCAATTCTATGATTCTATGATTCTTAACCCTTTCTCAAAGTGGAAATGCAAGCACAGAGGAAATATACTCTGCTTTCTTTAAACTCTGTAGAAATTTTTTGTCCATTGTTAAAGAGTTTCATAGTGAGGCACATATGGATGTGCTAAAATGATTTACACTAAAGAAAGATGGGAACAGTCTGGGAGCACAAACCTCTGTGAAGTCAAGGAGATTGGTCTTGGTGGTGGCGATAAGGATGACAATACATGAATTGCATCTTTGCTGCCTTCAGTTCCTGGTGAAAAATGGGAAATATAATAAAATGCTCTACAAACAAATGCTCTGTTTATCAACAGATTTTACATCCATGGATCTGGCTCTCCAGAGGTCACCCTGTCCAACACTGAAACAATCTTGGATTCACCTGAACCCTTTGAAAGAGACTAGAGCTCCAAAGCTTCCCTGGCATTCCTTGTGCCTTTAAAAAGCATCAAAATGACATTTCCCGTTTTTTCTTGAAAACTGAAAATATTGTTTATTCATCCTATGGGGCCATTTTGAAGCCACAGGCGATGTGCATGGCCTCTGTGGGCTTCCGAGAGCCCTCTAAAGGGGACCAGAGCATAGCTTCAGCTGGTTTAAAGGGCCAGAAACCAAGGATTACTTATCCACAGTTTTCTGTTTCCACATGAGGTCCAAGAATTTATCCCCTAAAGGCGGTGAATACTGAGGTTCCATCTGTATTTTTTCCCAAAGTCCTGCACAACAGGGCTGAAGGGAAAAACTTACTGAAGGAGGGAGAATTACTTCTGAGTTTACACAACTAGGAGAAGAACTATTGACGACCATAAATCTGCAATTGTCAGCACACTTCTGTGGGAGTTGAGCCCATTGAACTCACTAGCTGTTATCCTCCCACTCCTTCTCACCAACGCTTTTCACTATCTCTCTTTCCCCTGTGCATGTCTGATTTCAGCTAGGAGTAGATCTTTTTAAAAAATACCCTAGAATTAGAACAGTGCAGGTCAACATAGCACTGATGTCCATCATAATTAGGCTTTAAACTGCTCTGGGGATCTAGCCCTACAGCAGCTGTTACAGCCTTTGTAATGTCATTAGCCCATGATGACTCAGTGAGGGATTTTTACATTAGTGGATTCTGGCAAATGGTGCAGCCCCAGTGATTTCCAAAACTAGGGAAATTGTTTCCACTAAAGAAAGATGAGGAGGTGCGGATGAATCTGCCAGACGGAAGAGAATTTTAAATGCATACTGCACAAGCCATTTTACAAAATTAGTGCCATTCTCCAACCTGCACTGCAAGGATGAGTTATCATATATCTCGGCATGCCTCTCTTAGTTGCGGTTAAAAGTACCATAACTGCTGATACCACTGAAAGGTTTAGGAGGTTGATGCTGGTCTCAACAACCTTGAAAATAATCCTAACCGTGTATACTCAGAAGTAAGCCTCATTGTGTTCAATGGGCTTACTCCAAGGAAAGTGTCTTTAGAATTGCAGCCTTATTTATATAATTGTGTGAAAGCAGGAGTGCTTAGCATGCTGCTTGTTTGCAAAATTAAGACTGAGGACACAGCTGCACCAAAAAGAATAGAACTGCAACCTATTAAAATGAGGGCAGGTCAGGGGAAAGCCTCAGCTGGTTTCTCTTATTTCCAGAATGTTTTAAAAGTAACTCTAGAATGCATCATCATAGTGAGGTGCTGGCTGCACCAGATGATGCACACAGAGGGTGACACCACCACTGGCCAAAATGGTTAAAACTGCAGGTTTTAAAAATAATACCATCATATTATATATCATTCAATGCATAATCTTGTGCAGAATGCAATTATTTATTTATTTTATTTTAAAAATTTGTATCCCACCTTCCTCGGGTCTTGGACCGACTCAAGAAGGCTCACATTAAAACATAATTAAAAATATTAAAGAGAACATTCAATTAAAAACAAGTAGAACATAGAAGCTAAAAACAATAACCCAATGAAACTGCATTGAAATATCTCTATTCTATCAAAACATTACAACAAAAAATACAGCAGAGACAGCACAACTATGTGTTGCCATGTCCACCACCTGGGTGTTGGTCCATCATGGAGGGGTTGTGTTGACCTCCCACAACAGATAATGCAAACCCTAGCAATGCCGCTGAATAATCATTCAATATTTCTGATCATCCTGCTCTTTGGTTGCATTTATGGTATCTTTACGAGCATGTGTCTAAGATATATAATATGCTTGTGTTTGGGTGCCAGGGATGGGGAAAAGCTATTGAGTTAATTAGCTCCTTAAAAGCTCGTTTCATTCAGCACAAGAAATGGAACAGATGTAAATGGACACATTATCTGCTTGAAACTCTTGTCAGTTTTAAGTATTGAAGTTGCCCTTTTATTCTGGTACCTCTGCCTCATTCACTAATGGGGATCAAGGGATCAATGCTGTCTGAATTCCAGTCTGATATGGATTCTGCAAACAGCTGGTCTCAAACAAAGTGCACAATTCTTGTTTCTTGAAACCACAGTGCTTTCTTGGTATTCTGTTCTTCCTGCTATGTATCACTGCGTAGCCATTGTTCCGATCTCTGTTTGCATTTGTGCATTTCCTTCAAGCCTTTGTATGTTTATTATTCATGGTGATGGATGAGAAGTACACTGGAGCTCTGCTGCTTTCACAGGTCCATAGGGAACATAAATCACATGTGCTAGGACAGATGCTAAGCTTGCCATCAATTCTGAAAGGATTAATTAAACTCAAATCATATCTATACAGTCATGTGAGTCACCCTTAGGGTGCAATCCAGAGTAACTACGGGGAGTCCTTGCACCGGTGTAAGAACAATTTGCTCTGGATTGCAATATGAGTTTCCCATAGGTTTTCACTAAGTGGTGCAGTAACTACGGGTACATGTAATGTCTCTTACATGTTCCTGTAGTTATTCTGGATTGTAGGGCCAGTTGCCAAACAAATGGTCTTACCCAGCTTTTCTCCTCTTCCTTTCTTCCAACCCATCCCCTTCCAATAGCCTTTCTATTAACTCTTTGCCACTTGCTCAGTGAGATGTGGTGGCTCAGTGGTTAAAGCTGCCGAGTATGAAAACCCTTATCAACTGTTGAGTTCAAGAACCAAGTGCCATATGATGGAGTGAGCTTGACAACATAGCAGTTCAAAAGCATGCAAATGCAAGTAGATAAATAGGTATCACTTCAGTGGGAAGGTAACAGCCTTCTATGTCTGTAAAGGAGGACAACTATGCTGGCAAACTAGCACCTTTGCCCATTGACAGCTGACAAGATGGGTGGAAGGTGGCATGCAATGGCAACTGACCAGCAACCAAAGGATGGGCCATTACTGTCAGCCCAAGACCACCAGGCATCTATGATGGTGTACCAAATGCTATCCCTCTAACCAGAAGCCCCTTCCTTCTTTCGTTCCCTGAAGTAGAAAAGATGGGAATGGCATGGAAAAAAGTGTAGGGGAGTGTGGTGGGTGAGATCAACAATCAAACTAAGCCACCACTCTCCTCCACATTTCTTATTTTAATTTGTTCCCTTTTAGGATGCATGAGGTGGGTTGAAATTCAATTTCAGGTGGGCTGCTCATCCACCATTGAAAATAGAGAACAGAAAATAACAGGGTACACAACTATGGGGCAGGGCAGGCTTCCAGTGTGAGACAGGCATGATGCTTACCTTGAATAGGTGGGAAAATGGGACACTGGAAGGGGAGAGGGCTGTGTGGTTGGAAGAGGATCCATGTCTACATTCTGCTTTTGTCTTCAGAGCTTGAATGTTTGAATTCTGAGCTATGTAAAATAACAGTGTATAAGTGCACTGTGTAATGGGAGCTTTTTTATCTATCTACTATCTACAGTTTTAATATACTGCTTGTCAACTAACAAGTTCACAAAAAGGTTTACAAAGAAAATGGAAAAATAATTATGATATCACTTCTGGCCATTACATCACTTCCAAGGTAATGACATCACTTCTGTTGTGTCCAACAGTCATTCCAGTGCTGATGCAACCATGCCAATGGGTGAATATTGGATCCTGCAGTGCAGGAGTATATACAGAGGCCTCCTCAAAGTAAGAGAATATTTGTTTTCTTACTTTGGGGTTGCATAACAACCACATCATATTGGAAAATCAGATATGATTCGGCCCTTTACCACCGTCATACAATGCTTGTGAATAATAGCAATCTAAATCCCTGATCTGGTTGCTACTAAGTGGTGGTTGCTTAGGCTACAATCCTAAAGACACTTTCCTGGGAGTAAGACCCATTGAACACAATGGGGCTTACTTTTGAGTAGACATGGTTAGGATTGTGCTCTTACTCTCTTCATTTTTTACCAGCGTCTTCTACCTTTGCCCCTAATTCTGGCCTAGTTCTCTACTGAAATCTGAAATGGAACACCTGCTGACATGTGCAGCTATGAAAACTGTTCTCTCTATAAAGTTTTGTGCATCAGTAAAGCTAAATACAAGACTAGAAAAAAAAGAAACTTAGGACACAACAAAAAGGAGAAAAGTGCTGTGAGATGCTATCACATGCTGCTTAGGATCTCGCTGTTGATTTCTGTTAGCCATATTTGCATATGTCTTTGTCTAAAATGCAAGATTTACATTAAATTTCACTTTTCACTACAGCTGCTCTGTTCCACAGATAATACTAGCAACCTATGGATATCATAAATAAAAGTTATCATAAATTGCGGCTACCTAGCTCAATCAATCTAATGGTACACTTCTTTTAAACATACAGTAGTATATATCTTGCAAAAGACAGATATGTCACATCAGGAGAAAAACGGCTATATCTTTTATTTATGTACACTATAATTTGATCTGACCTATATTTACAGCCCAATCCTATCCTTTTCTCCATTATATAAGGCAACCACATACTGACCATATGCATCTTTAGGATTGCACTCTTATGCACATTACGGTAATGATGGCCCCCATGCAGAACTCATTCAATATCTCATCTGTACTATGGTTTTAATCATGTTCAAGACACTATGAGCAAGCTATTTTCTGTGTCCAAAAGTGTCATGGAGAAGCTACAGATATTTTGAAATAAACATCTTGATATTTGCAAGTTCCTAATCAGGAATAAGAACACAGTTCCCTGCTGAAATCTGGGTATCCTTCCCCCATCCATCAGTGTTACTTCCTTGTACCAAGTGTTACATGCCCTTGATACATTACAATCCATAATTTGCTCCTGCCTATTGATGAAAAGTATAATTAGTAACGCACTGAGGAAATATCATGATACATGCGGATGATACATGATCATGATACATGAGGGTTAAATCTCAGTGGTCCAAAAAGAACCATAATTCAATAGAAAACCCTTAACTATTTTTTCAATGGGAAACTGCCACATATAGCAACTTCCTCACAATTAGGCTGATGGTGAACTATATAATTTGCAGATAAATATAATCCTGCCTTATTTTAGGCAGATATCCTAAATGCATGGAGGGTTTCCTATAAATGTTTATAGAATGGAAACTCCCCCATTTATTTCAAGATATATGAAACTTGGTCCATCATGAATGTATTCAGGAGGAAAGGAGGTAAGTGATTACATGACAATCTTGCAAAGACACCAAGGAATGGATGATTCTCATCAGTTTTAACTTAAGGAGCATGGAATGGTTTGAAATAAATCAATTAATCCAAGGTCTCATTTCCAAGGTCTCATATCAGCATTTGTACAATATGGCATTTTCACAAAGTTGAACTTTTTGTCCCTGCCACTAACAAACTAGGACAGACGGTTGCTGGTGTACAAGCCATCAGCTGCCAGAACACAGCTCCTGGGATTTCCTTCTTCCAGGTTCTTGGAGTCTCCAGTCCTGAGGCTTGTCTTGTTCCTTGGATGTGCACAAACCCTTGAGAAGCTGGAAGAAGAAAACAGGAAAGACAGGTCAAGGCTATGTACTTCAGACTGGCACTATTTATTTGTTTTTTTGTTGTGCTGCACATTGGGAAATATCTGCACTGCTTTGGGAAAAATCATTACTGGTCCATGACACCGACCCTTTAAGAAACGCTGAACGAAGAAAAGCTGGTATGTGCTTAGATCACTGCATTTCATACCAAATTCAGCTACAATTTTTATTTTAAAAATGATATAAATGTGCAGACTACCATGTATTCATTTTGTAAGTCCCTAGAAAACAACATGGATATTTTTAGAAACCCAGCAATTGGTTTTCCTGTTTTGCTGTTATGCATGGAAATAGAATTTGAATATGGCATACACATGACTCCGAGTATTACTGCAATTAAATTAATGGTACATGTGAATATGCTGACAAAGTGCCATGTTTTAACATAGGGTGCAATTAGCTGCAATCCTAAATGCATGGAAATACACACTTTCCTGGGAGTAAGTACTACTGAACACAATGGGACTTATTACTGAGTAGACATGCCTAGGATTGTGCTGTTAACTCTTTAGTAAGCTTGTAATAATTAGCAGTCATCAGGGATAGGATCAGTGATGGGCTTCAAAAAATTTAAGAACCGGTTCTCTGCCCATCTGGCAGCCACTTTTAAATGGCTATTTTTAAACTTTATATGTCCTATCTCTTGTTAAGAACCGGTTCTATAGAGTAGGTGCGAACCTGCTGGAGCCCACCACTGGATAGGATCCACCTTAGCTGAACTGGGATTACCTGGTAGTGAGTTTAGTAATTTCCCTACATTTCCCTAAATGTCTCTGGTTAGTTTTTAAATTTAGAAAATGAAAAATGTTCTCTTCTGTATGTACCTCAGTTGTCATACAGATACATCATTTAAGCCTGTACAAGTTTTCTTAGAATCAGAGTTGAAATGAACCAGAAGGCCATCTAGTCCAGCACAAGCCACATGGCAAAATCAATTACTCGTTAGTATCATCACCCTCCACAGATCAATCTAGACAGTGCAGACTTTTGGAAGAGCATGTTGGCTGAGCCACCCAGCAACTGCAATCCCTAACCCCAGATGGGCCAGCATAAGTCCCAGCTCAAGTCCTTTGGAGGCCTGGGGTGTCACAAAAGTTCCATAAGGCAACTTCTGTGCACTCCTGGAGGGTTAGGCCAGTGCATAGACATGTGCCGGCCTCCACACACCACCATGGGAATGGGGGAGCAAGTGAGTTATGCTGGCCTAAATTGATTACAATTGTGTCCCAGGATTCAAGCATACCGCACTTATTGAATGGGTTAAGGATTGGAGCATTGTCCAAAAGTGAAAACCATTGAAAATAGAACCCAGTCTTTTTCAACTTGCAAATCCAAAATGGTCACCAAAAAAAGACATGAATATCACTTGCAAAAATCTAAGGTTGCAATCCTAAAGACACTTTCCTGGGAGTAAGACTCATTAAACATAGTGGGGCTTACTTCTGTGTAGACATGATTAGGATTGTGCTCTAAATAACACACATTTACTAAGAGCACAATGCTATTCATTTCTACTCAGAAGTAAGCCTCATTGTGTTCAGTGGGGCTCACTCCCAGGAAAGTGTGTTTAGAATTGCAGCCTTACACAACCAAATACCTAACAAATTACCATAAAATGAATAAAGGCGCGTGTGGGCAATGAATATCTTATGTATTTGAATGAGGGTTACTTACTGAAGTCATAAACCAAAGCAGTGCCAAAACAGTTTGAATGCCATCTCACATGCAAATCATATCAGGGAAGACAATTTTAGCCTTTAGACCAGCAAAGACAGGTTGAAAGCATGAAGTATGTGTTGAATGAATGAGTACTGGGTATAATTGAAAGTTGTTGAAAGAGTGAAACTGTCAGGAAAATGAACCGTCAGAAAGTAGGGGATGCTTGTATTCAGCAAGTGTGTTAATGTTGGGCTTGGCCATTAGACAGAGTTTCTGGTTTAGGGGTTTGCTCTTTCCTGCTTTGGCTACACTTCTGTTGAGTGGCTTTTTTTCCTGTCCTGTTTATGTGTCTATAACAATAGCTGCTGTTTGCTCTTTTTGTAAAGTAAACCAAGGTAGATTGAAAGTGTAGAACTGCTTTAAGCTCTGAGCTTTTCTAACACAGACCACAGTACAAGTGTGGCATTTTTCTCTGTGGATTCGGAACCCAAAGATTTGGGTTCTGTACCCAAGGTGGCGGACCCAACCTGACCAACCAGATGTGACCAGAAGTACCTTCTTTTCCCAAATAATCTCAAATAATCACATACACAGTGTTATATTATATGGGCTTGCTAGACATAGAACACTGAATACTGCAGAGTAATGGTGCAGAGAAGAACATAGTTTCTCGCAATTGGCTGCCTGCAGCTTTTCTGGCTCAAAGCCTGAAAGGGATTAACTTTTATTTCTAAACCTTAAATCTACATTTCTCAAAATTCTTCTTTCATGACAAATAGGAATCATTTTTTTTAACAATTTCTGATCGAGATCAGACTCAGGGTTATCTTATCCCTTGCACAGCATGTCGAATTAATTGCTTAGAAATACAAATGTGCAAAGGTAATCACCACACCCCATTAAAAGAACATACAAGGATACCGTATATCTCTTATCTCTCATACTGCAGCCTGAGTTTCCTTCACAAAATGCACCCAGTATATCTGAGTGAACAAAATGTGTTCTTTTGCTTAGAAACAACATGTGCTTGCAATATTAATTTCTGGAGGTCAAAATATTAGCCTTGCTGGACATTTGTGACTTTTTTACGTGAAAGTTCTGTGGAACAATGTGATTTATTTGCCTTATTTATCTTTTACTCGGGCAATCCACATTGTTTGCACCTCACTGCTATGAGGCTAAGTGCCATAGCACCAAGCAGTTCTGCGGTACCCAAAAATCCATTTCAGACTTGAAAATATGATTATCCTGCATGCTCAAATTAGAAATATTTTATTTTACGCATCTGACACTGCGAATCTGCCTTTCTTTGCCATTGTGCAAATTGTCAAGGCAAGTGTCAAAATAAGTCAGAAGAGTGAAATGCTGCTGCCGTTGCTGTTTCTCCCTGGAGGAAAGCTAAAGCACCTTTTTAATCAGCCCACATGGGAACAGAGCATGATTTCACACAGAGGAGGAATTGTCAAGCTGTGACAATATGAATGAGTAATGTTTTTTTTAAGAAGCAACTGCAAAGTCTGTGTGAAAGAAAGAGATTCTTCTTCCTTCAAAACACGTGTTTTGCTTACAAGCCATCTTCAGCCTGAGTTCTCAAGGTAGAGCGAGTAGTTGGAATGAATTAATCTGCTCTAACTGACTTATCCCCAAATCCGGAGTAACTACAGGAGCACTTAAGAGACTTAACATGCACCCGTAGTTACTGCACCACCTAGTGAAAACCTATGGGAAATTCTTACTGGAATCCAGAGTATCCCTACAATCCAGAGTAATTACGGGAGCACGTAGGAGACATTATGTGCACCCATAGTTACTGCACCATCTAGTGAAAACCTATGGGAAATTCATATTGCAATCCAGAGCAAATTGTTCTTACACCGGAGCAAGGACTCCCCGTAGTTACTCTGGATTGCGCCCTAAGTTGTTCTTACACCAGAGCAAAGACTCCACATAGTTACCCTGGATTTTGCCCATAAAAGTAATTTCACTGGAAAAGTTGGTTCAAATTCCTTTCCCTCTTGCAGCTTAAGTTTCTTGTTTTCAGCCACATACCACATCTCTCCATGGTCACTTTTTCAAGAGCCATGAGGTATTCATGTTCTAAAAGGGTGTAAAGCCCCCTTAGGACTAGGTAGTAATATACATTGGTCTGTAATTCTCAACAAGTTCCATTAAACTCAGTAGGACTTCTGATTAGACTAGATAAAGGATTGGACTGTTATCCAGAACCAATCTGTCACACTGATCTCTTTTTTCTAATTTTTATTGATTTTATCAAAAGGTTAAAAAGACAAAACAAAGACTAGAGCAGAACAACACAGATAGAACAATATTAGCAATTAAGAGGCAGGTATAGAATTCTAAATTTGCTTTCTTTACTTTCATGCCAATTCAATGGACCCTTGGAACAAAATTGAGGCTGAAATCCTATGCATACTTTCCTGAAAGAAAGCCACAATGAATACAGTGGGGCTATGCGCAGAAAGCTCTGCAAAGGTGTCTGGCATAATGGTTCGCAATGGAGGTCAAGAATTTAAAGTGAATTTCTATAAATACAATTCTCACTTTCTCGTGCTCCTCCATCTCTTCTTTTCAGATGAAGTCCTGGACAGACCACAGGAGTATGTAGTGACAAAAAAGTCTGTCAATAGTGAGCACAGCACTCCTTTTGTGGCCATTTGGGAGAGCTGTTGCAGAAAATGGTAGGACTTTTCAGCCATCACCAGTTCCCAACATGCCCAGTTAAGGGTGAAAACTGGAGTGTAAACCTCAAGCAATCATATTTTAAAAATAATAATATTACGCTTGAATAAACTATTACAAAATATTTCAATTTAGATTATGACAGGTTTTCCCATGCGGAGATATTTCTAGGAGGAAAACCATCCAATTCTTTTGGACAACATGAGCAAAAGAAATTCAGTACAAACAGTTTCTCAGAAAGCTTACACACATCAGCTCTAAAACTGCAAGAGAGGCTTTTAAAAAAATGAAAAGTGTGAGCCAAAAGTGCAAGCATAAGCCTTCTCAGTTCCTGTTTAAAACCTCACTTGCACTTTCAAGGCAGGTGTCTCCTTTCTGAGAATCCTCTCCTTCCTCACCATTTTGACTTCCTCAATAATCACAAGTAAGAAAAGCATGCAAAAGCATGTTCTGGAACTCTGCCTGCTGAGCCAAGCTTCCTACCTTTGTTCAGTGGCAATCCTATCCACACTTTCCTGGGAGTAAGCTCCATTGACTATAATGGGAATTACTTCTGAATATACAGGCATAAGATATTGTCATGTAGTCATGACAGCTCTTTGTCATGTAGACTTGTTGCTGGGTAGCAGATGTCCAGGGGTTTTGCAAATGCCACCAGAGATACCACCTACCACTCCTGTACCCCCCCACCACACACACCTGTGTAACCTGTGATGGATTTTTACTCCAGAAATTTGTCCATTCATTCTTTAAAGGATGTAGGTCAGATGCCATCACCATATTATGTGGCAAGGAGTTTCACAGGCTAATTACACAATGTGTAATCCCATCACTACATCCTGTGGCAAAGAGTTCCATGGGCTAATTTCACATTCCCACATCCATCCCCACATCCTGTGGCAAGGAGGTCCACAGGCAAGAAATAGGGCCTTTTCAACTCTCTGGAATTCCCTCCCTCTTGATCTAAAAACTGCTCCGTCCCTCGGAACCTTGCGGCATGGCCAAAAAACATGTCTTTTCAGTACAGCCTTCTGAGCTTGGTAGCCTAGTCCCCTGGCTTTTTGGGTCTGCCACTCCCACTGCAGTTTTAATTCATTACTAGTTTAATCAGTTTTTTAAACAGAGATGTTTTTTATTTATTGTTTTAACATGTCTTAACTGTTTTTAAATGATCGGGATTTTATTAATGTTTTAATACATGTTGTAAGCTGTCTTGAGTCCCCAGGGATAAAGGTGGGGTAAAAATAAAGTTGTCATCATCATCATCATCATCATCAGAATACAGTCCGATACAGTACCAATACAGTACCAATACAGTCTGAGTCCGACATCAACATGGAGTTTGGCCTGGACAAATATGCCACAGTGGCACTAAAGAAAGGGAAGATCACGGAAAGTGATGGCATCGAAATGCTGAATGGTCAAACCATTAAATGCCACCAGCCTGAAACCTACAAATATCTGGGCACACTGCAGCTGGACAATATCAAGCACGGGCATGTAAAAACTGTAGTCAGCAAAGAATGTTTGAAAAGAATGGCGGCAACATCATAAAGGCTATAAATACCTGGGCCATACCTGTACTTAGGTATACTGCTGGCATTGTGAACTGGACACAAAAGAAACTGGATGACTCGGACAGGAAAACCAGGAAATTAATGACCATCCACTATGCTTTACATCCTCGGAGTGATGCTGACAGGCTGTACCTGCCTAGAAGATCAGGGGGCAGAGGACTTTTGCAAGTGAAGCAGTCGGTGGAAGAAGAAAAACATGCCCTAGCAGATTATGTGCGAGAGAGCCAGGAATCTGCTCTGACTGAAGTCAGCAAGAGAAAGTTGTTGAAAGTGCAGCAGACCAACTATGAATATCGCAATAGTGCAATTCAGGCTTGGACTGCCAGTTGGCAGAATAAAGTATTGCATGGCCAATTCCTTGCCATAATCGAAGGGAAAGTGGATCAGGATAAGACCTGGTTGTGGCTCACGAGTGGAACACTGAAGAAAGAGATGGAAGGCCTGATACTTGCTGCCCAAGAACAGGCAATCAGGACAAATGCCATCAAGGTCAGAATTGACAAATCAGCCCATGACCCAACATGCCGGCTCTGCAAAGAAGTGGATGAAACCATCAACCACATTCTAAGTGGCTGCAAGAAGATCGCGCAGACTGACTACAAACTGAGGCACAACTCTGTTGCCCAGATGATCCACTGGAATCTATGCCAAAAGTATCATCTGCCAGTGGCAAAAAACTGGTGGGACCACAAGCCTGAAAAAGTGGTTGCAAATGAGCTGGTCAAGCTTCTGTGGGACTTCAGGATACAGACGGACAAAGTGTTGGAACACAATACTCCAGATATCACCATCATAGAAAGGAGTAAGGTGTGGCTTGTTGACATCGCCGTATCAGGTGACAGCAGAATTGAGGAGAAACAACTGGAAAAGATCTCCCGCTACCAAGACCTAAGAATTGAATTACAGCGGATCTGGTGTAAGCCAGTGCAGGTGGTTCCAGTGGTAATTGGCACACTGGGTGCAGTGCCCAAAGACCTTGGCAGGCACCTGAAAACTATTGGCATTGACAGAATATCACTCTGCCAACTGCAGAAAGCTGCTCTTCTGGAATCAGCACAAATTATACGCCGCTACATCACACAGTCCTTGAGTCTTGGGAAGGGTCCGACTGGTGATGTGAATGAAACCAGCACGAAATTGTTCGCTGTGTATTTATGTTCGATAATAATTTCACACTTTGTAATTCCATCACTACATCCTTTGGCAAGGAGTTCCATGGGCTAATTTCATACAGCGTAATCCCACCACCGCATCCTGTGGCAAGGAGTTCCACAGACTTAATTTCACACTTTGTAATTCCATGGCCACATCCTGTGGCAATGAGTTCCACAGATCAATCACCAGCTGGGTAAAGAAATATTTTTTTCTTTGGCCTTGTGTGGGAAGGAGCATGGGTTGCAATGGGGTCACCCTGAGATATCCTTTTGCCTTCCCAAGTTCTGGAAACAACAGCCACTTCCATCCCTTCCAACCCTTAAAAAAAAAGATTCTGGGCAGCTATTAGAGAGAGTACAACACCCCCCTCTTTCTTTTGTCCAACCTGCTGCGCTGCTACTAGGGAGATTACGACAGCTCTGCCCCTTTCTCCTATTGTCAGGCAAAGGCCCGCCTAACAAGTCGTGGCGCGTACCATTGTCAACGGGAGAGGAGGGGACGCTTTGAGGAGCTTGAGAAAGATACAGGACTGAGGGCCTTAAGCGACCATCCCATTCAACCAGAGGTCTTGAATTAATACCAGCGAAGGATTAAAGTGAAGATTGGGGGCTCTGGTGAAGGCGTGAGGGGGTTTTTAGGAGTTGGTACATTCCAGTGTGGCTCGAAGGGAGGGAGAGGAGCTGAGCGCGAGCCGCAAGCGCTGTGGTGCCTCCTGCCAGTTGGCCTTGAGTGGCCGTTGAGGTAGGAGGTGTCTTTCGTCGCTCCGTCCCAGACCCTTCCCAGGAGCCGCGTCGTCGTTGTCTTGGTCGGGCTGTGACAGCCTTCGGGGCCTTTTCCCCGCAGCTGGGCTGAGAGAAGCCGCCACAGCGACACCGACTCGCCCTTCGACCAGGCGGCGGGGAAGGCAGCGACATGCCCCCCGTGCAGAAAACCGTGTCCGAGCTGCGCTCACGGGCGGAGGGTGAGTGGAGGAGTTGGAGGACTGGACGGGGGCGTCCGGGGGTGGGTGGAAGGGAGGGAGTGTCGGGTGGGGGTTCTCTCCATAGGGCAGCAGAAGCCCAGGGCGTCCCACACAGCCCCTGCCTCCTGCCAGCCTGTGGTCAGTTACACTGCTGTCCACACTTTCCTGGGAGTAAGCCCCATTGACTATAATGGGCACTGCTTCTGAGTAGACAAGCCTATGATTGGGCTCTTCACACTTTCCTGGGAGTAAACCCCATTGACTATAATGGGCCCTGCTTCTGAGTAGATAAGCCTATGATTGGGCTCTTCACACTTTCCTGGGAGTAAGCCCCATTGACTATAATGGGCCCTGCTTCTGAGTAGACAAGCCTATGATTGGGCTCTTCACACTTTCCTGGGAGTAAACCCCATTGACTATAATGGGCCCTGCTTCTGAGTAGACAAGCCTATGATTGGGCTCTTCACACTTTCCTGGGAGTAAACCCCATTGACTATAATGGGCCCTGCTTCTGAGTAGACATGCCTATGATTGGGCTCTTCACACTTTCCTGGGAGTAAGCCTCATTGACTATAATGGGCCCTGCTTCTGAGTAGACATACCTATGACTGATACGAATTACATATCGTATCTCATATTATTATATCGCAAAGTTAATGATTATTTCTGATATGCATTTTACACAAAAGAATATATTTATATATTGATGATGGTTATCATTGGATCTGTAATTCATTTTGCCCTTCATGTGTAGGAAGTTCATGAATGGTTTCCAGTTGGCCTCCAAAAGATTTATTGATTCCTCTATGGTGATGATTTTTAACTGTTTTTCTTCTGTAATGCAAAACAGGCACTAAAATTGTCAAGACATACAGATCACAACCCTAACCATATCTACTCAAAAGTCAGCCCCATTGTGTTCAATGGGTCTTACTCCCAAGAAAGTGTCTTTAGGATTGCAACCGTAGTCAGGTTGTGTTTTGTTTCGTTTTGTATTAACAATTGACAAGGCACACTATGCTGCTGGTGGGAGGGCTCACATCCCCCAGTGGCCCTATTGATAAAAGACCTTCCCCTAAACACTCAAGGCACACCTGCAGACCATTAGTGGCACACTAAATGTGCCACAACACACTGTTGAAAATAGCTGCTCTAGCACCTTTCTTTCCCCTCTGATTTCCATTAAACCAGCTCTTAACGGTACTCTTCCCATATATTTTTTCCACCTGCTGCTGCTGCCCCTCACTTGCTGTGTCACAGCTGGCCTGAGACCCAGCTGCGTCAAGATAGGCAACCAGGGTAAATCCGTTGCCACCTACCACAAAAGGCCTTAGTCCTTCTCTGAAGGCCTTTCTCTAATTTCCACCCTCCACCCAAAAAGGAAGAAACATAGGTAATATTACCACATACAAAGTAGGACAACGTATAGAAGAGGGAATTTAGGTAGCTGCAGCTTCTTAAACATGCAGTTGAGCTGCCCCTTCCATAATCTCCTCTGCTACATAATGGTTAAAGGTATAGGTACCCTGAACTCTGTTTCTGGTAACCCTAAACAACTGCACCTCTGACTAATTGCAACAGAAAAGCAGAGGAACCAATGGGAATTACAAGGAGTAGTCACCTCTGCTTTTTCATCTTCCTCTCACTCTAGATAGTGGTGGGAATAAGGCCAAGCACCATCATGAATATTGGCTGCTCATTTTGTTGCCTGCAGGAGGCAGCAACAATGACCAGAAACAGCCATTGCTTCCCCATGGTTGCTTATTTGGGATCAGGTGAATAAGTAAAGGCAATCCCAGATTGCCTTTGGGAAATAGTCCTTCTGGATCTAGTCCTAATTATGCAGTTGCCCAGTTCTGTCTGCTGTCCAGAACAGACAGAGTTAAGGGTGAGCACTAGCTCTGCTTTTGGACCTGCATTATCACCTGAACTGTTCAGTGGTTTGAGGCACTTCTTGCCATCTTACAGAGGAGCTCTGTAGCGTCTTGCTATGCCAGCTATGGTAACAGAATAGATGGAGGTGGCTATACTCATTTATCATCTGCTCACTACATATCCTCTTAAGTGATGCAATATTTAGGATTACAGGTCCATCTTTGTTATACACAAATTTGACTCAACATGAATGGCCACACACTTTTAAAAACTTCTTTTCTACTGTTGTAGAGAGGGATAGTTATGCAAGCAATCATTTCATTTTTCAGTCCCAGAATCACACCCCTGCTGATATTAAGGCAGCACCTTAGTTAAGTGTAATCAAGGAGCAATAAACCTGGAAGTGTGTCTTAAAATCTATTATTTCATTGTTTCCTTTATACACTGATTTTTTTTTCTCCACAGGAGGTTCCACAATGGAGTCCTAGTGGATAATGAGTGGATAATGATTATCCAAAGGATAATCCTTGTTTCTCTCTGCTGCTCAAAGACAATGCAGGTGAACAAGTGGAGACAAGTGGCTCATCCTCACAACTTTCACCTCTATTCATTTGCTTAGCTGATTTCTCCCAGTGTTTCAGTGGACTGCAATCCCACCTAGAAGGAGATAACAAAGAAGCAAGTGATAGTGGGAGCAGCCAAGGTGATAACCTCTGTTTGCTGATCTGTCCTGTCCCTCATTGGGTACTTAATTCTAATTATCCCTCCTCCTAGAAGAGGGATAATTAGAATTACATAATTAGAGGGAGAAGAGGCAGGAAACTGATGAAGAGATATTCCTGCAAGATGAAGCTACTGCTTTTGCTAGTTTGCTTGTGATTGCCTTCTCTCTAGATTGTGTGTTGGGCCTGTGTGCAATTTGACCATTGTCCAAAACTATCTACTTCTGTGCTTTCTAAAGAGAGACCCTAGGAAGGCAAGCTAACTAGTTGACTCCTTTCAACTACTTCTAGTCACTCATCTGCACTCTGAGCTGTGGAAGTTTTTAGGCTGGGTTCATCCTGAATGCTGAACTGAAGAGAGAGTGAGTTAAAGTAAACAAGTGAGGTTATGATAGCTGAATTCAACTGCTTCTGATTTTTCACTCCCACTGGATGCTGTGATGGGAAGCTGCAGCATTGCAAAAATAATTCACAGCTCCCAGAGAGGTGAGTTAGTGGCGGCAGTGGCTGCTTCTTTCTGCCTTTCTTGTTTGTTTCGGTAGGAAGCAGTGACAGCATTGCAAGAGCAAGTGCTGCTGTACTAGCCTTTATTTTTTTTTGGAGGAGTCCAACAGCTGGGCTTGGAAGAGAGTGGGGTCCCACCAACGATATAGTATCAACAGCACCCCAAAATATGGAATTGTCTACTTAGAAGTAAATCCAATTTATTGAAATGGGTTTACTCTCAGGTAAGTGTGTATATATATATATGAGTCTCATATTTGGCACCTGGTGCAAACTGTATAACTATATTAGATTTTTTGGAGAGCAAAATTTTTATTTCTTTTAAGCTCACTGTAGTCTTTAATACAATTCCAAATATACAATTGTAATTGCTACTATAATGGAACTTATGATTGAACAAAGCATCATTTTGTAATATAATAACATGTCGAGGATTTGGCTGGCTGTCCCTCCTTGTCTCTGTCTCAGTTCAACTTCCAGCAACACTACAGAAGCAGGAGCAGACCATCCCCAGGCTTCCTCTGTGCTAACTAATGCAGCTTCTGAAGTAGTTTCTTGCCACAGGACTTGATTGTGGCAGTGATATGAATGGACAAGAATTGATTGTGGCAGTGATATGAATGGACAAGAAGTGAGATGCAGCACTCTGCAGGACTCCTCCAAGAGAAAATATTTATTTACCCAGCAGGTGGTTGGTCTGTGGAATTCCCTGCCACAGGATGTAGCTATGGCATCCAGCCTTAATGCCTTCAAAAAGGGCTTGGATAAATTCCTAGGGAAAGGGCCATCACAGGCTACAGGCCATGAGGGATGTGTGTAGACATGGACAACCTCAAAATGTCAGATTCAGTGGAGGGCACCTGAATGCAGCTGCATATGTGCTTCTCAAGGCGTCTTGTGGGCCGCTGTATGATACAGGAAGCTGGCCTAGATGGCCTTTGGGCTGATCCAGTGGAGACTCTTAAGTTCTTAAAAGCGGGGCCCATACTGGCTTCCCAAGAGATGGGCCTACTTGTAAGTGAAAACAAAATTGTTATTTATTTGGATTTGGTGTTTTCCCATATGAATTACATGCATTTCTTCTACAGTTAGCATAATATTTACTGTAAATATGTATCAGTTCTCAGTTATTTTACATACTGAATTGATACTTTTCAGCATTAAGAAGTTAAAGGCAGCACTGTTTAACTTTTCATCTTGGAAATCTGTGGATAAATGGATAAAACTGTTTGAGATTAGGATACATAATTGTTAGGATAAATATAAGCAAGAAATTTGGCTGAGAAAGTTGTACATTAAGACCTGTTGGGATTTAGGAGCCACTTGATGTAATAAATAGCGAACCAGTGTATGCTATGATAAGAACATCTGGAGTGCATTTCCTTAAATGAAAAATAACCCTCCCCAATATGAGCTGCCCACTCAACAGCTTCTGAACAGAAGTGGAGCTGGCAACCAGTGGTGGGCACTAACCGGTTTGGGCCGGATCGCCTGAACTGGTTATTTGTTCTGGCCCCCGCTACCAATCCGGTAGCTATGGGGGGGCCCAGAAAACCGGCCGCACCGGTTCGGCGGCCGGCCTACCACTGCGCATGCGCCAACCAAAGACATTTGACGCATGTACAGTGTGTGTCCTCCAGCTGGTTGACCTGGTCGACCAGCTTGAGTAGAAGCACTGTGCGTCTGCCAACATTGGCGGATGTGCAGTGCGTCTCATCCAGCTGAGGAGACGCACTGCGCGTGTGCCAACCTTAGCGCACACGCAGTGTGTCTCCTCTAGCTGGTTGACCAGCTGGAGGAGACACACTGCGCATGCGCCAACCTTGATACACTGCGCATGCGCCTGCCCCTCGCCCTGCCCCTCGCCCTGCCCACCCACACCCGCAGTGCGCTGGGATGGATGGTGTGCCCTCCCTGACCCCGGCCCCTGATCCCGGCCCCTGACCCCGGCCTGGTCTGCCTACTTCTGGCGAGCCGGTTGTTGGACCAGGCTGGGCCCACCACTGCCAGCAACCCACAATAAGTTCTCCCACCAAAACAAAACACAATTCCCAAAACAACCCTACAAAAACCCTCATAGTGACTAGCTAGTCATGTTCACCCATTTGTACTAATTCCCCATTAAATACAAAAGATTATGGGTAATTTCCTCAGCCTGCTTGCTGAGACAAAATACCACTTCTAGAAAACAGACGCGGGCAAGAGAGCCACACCCCTGCCTTTTTAGCTCTCTGGCTGAAGCATGACTTCCTACATTTAAAAAGAAACTCTTTTCCTCACAGGGTATAATTGCACCTTAATCAGAGAGGATCCTGAAGGAACACAAGGTATTCCTGGATGTTGGTCATTCATGCTTAGCTTATAGGTGAACAGGCAACCTGGAGAAGGAATTTGAAAAGATTGTCCAGGTAGCCTGGCCACTGTGCAGTTGAGTGGAATTTATTATTCAGAATTATTTGTGCTTGCAAATGAGATTGCATCAAGATGGAGGGCTTAATTTGCAAGATCTTAGGGCAGTAATTTTCATCTCATTGTACACTGACAAAATTGTCAGTGTAATGTTGCCATGGCACTCTATCAGTTTTTGTTACATTTGGCAATGGGAGGCTTATATACTCCAATGGATATACTGTTAAAGGACCCTCTCCCAAACTTCCGTAGCATACCTATAGCTCTGGCACACCCAACATGCTATGGAACACTGATTGAAACTTGCTGCCTTAGAGAAAGGTAACACACAAATGCCTGACTTCCATTGTGCAGTCTTCCATTATTTGATCAACAGCCCTTATTCATTATAGTCTTGATTAGAAGAACAGCCTCTATCCCCTTCATGATGAAGTCCCTGGCTGATTCTCACAACTGTCAGCTAAGAAGCTAATGTGGAGTTAGGAAATACTGTGCATGTTTTGAAAAATGATGTCATTGACAACATGGAGGGTCAGCTCTAACTTGTGGTTTGAAATTGTACAAATTCTGCAAGAAATGCAACTTTATGACTGATAGTAATCTAGCAGTATATATATGAAGCAACTGGGGTGCATATCTAAAAGATTCTGTAGAAATGGTAATTGTGCAATCAGCTGTTCAGTGAGTGAAGCACAGAGGAATGAAGTCCAGCTTCCTCTTCAGGACATCTGATAGATGCAGTTACCGGTTTTTGTAAACCCATGCAATGTCCATGTTGTATACTGAGTTACTCATGCAACTGATAAATAGGAGTTCATGGTTTCCACACCTGTCTGGTTAATAGATTGGGATTTGTGTTCTGCCACTGAGATAAATAGCCTTTTAGTTTACTGATGACTGTACTTCCCTCTCCAGCTCCAAACGATACTACGCTATGATTGGACCTTTTCGAGGTGGTTCTTTTGGAAGCAGAAGGAAGGATAATTTGAAAATGCCCTCAGAGAATCAATAAAATGAAAGCTGCATCTGCACCAAACAAACCACTGCCAAGGAACTTTACTCATTTTTACAGACACTTTGTATATTAACCATTCTTCATTGTGTACAATATTATGCAGGGAATCGAGAGAGTGGATAAGGAGATGTGTTTTTTCTTCTCGTGCAAGAGCAGACTGGGGACATTCACTAAAATTGAGTGTTGTCAGAGTTAGAACAAAGAAAATATTTCTTTACCTATCATGTAATCTGTGAAACTCCTTGCCACCTAATGTAATGATGGCATCTGATTTAGATGTTTTTAAGAGGAGATTGGAAAGATTGGAGGAAAAGTTGATCGTGGGTTACTATTAACCAAATCTGTGCATCAGTTCCATGGGAGTGCTAATGTCAATGCTTTTGAGAGAGCACTGTTGTCTTCCTTTGAAATCTTTCTGATAAACCAAAATTTAGAAAGATTTACTAGTACAATAGTCCCTTGGTTTACAAATTATTTAGACTGAGAGTTTTAGATTAAGAGCAAAATTTTCTCAGAAATTTTGACTTGGTTTAAGAGCAGTCTTGGAAGAAGAGCATTTCTGAGGAAGTTTGGAACAGGCTTCCAAGGCCAGGGAACTCACAAGGGGTATGGGGTGGGTAGCACCCTGGGCAAAGTTTGGAAAAGATTTCTATGGCAGGGAACTCACTGAGAGGATCTGGGAGGAGCAGCTGGAGCCAGGTGTGTGTTTGGGATATGTGTGTGGCACTGTGGGAGGTGTGCCTTATCAGTGTTACAGTGCTGCTCCCCATTAGTAGTGTGGGAATGTAGAAACTGAATGAAAAGATTCCACTGAGCCAATAGATAGCAGTGACTCTATGTTAGTGATAGTCACCCTACAGAATAAGTCATCCCTCCATTCTCTTGTCTCTCTCACAACTGCCATGAAGATTTTCAAAGGTACGGTACAGTTTAGTACTGTAAAGTATTTTCTTTATTACAGTAGTTTCTATTTTATTACAAAGTTTTGTAATCATTTTTATACACAGTAAATATTTCTATATAAATATTTTTGGACTGTGGAACCAATCATCTTGAGTTTTCATTATTTCTTATGGGAAAATCCGCTTTGGATTACAAGCATGCTTCTCAAACAAATTATGCTCGTAAACTAAGGAACCACTGTAAAGAAGTAGTACAGGTGTCTCCCACTTTCTGATGGTTCCGCTCTTTCAACACCTTTCAGTTATACCCAGGACCCATTCATTCAACACATGCTCCACTCCTTCAACCTCTCTCTGCTTGCCAAAAAGCTAAAATTGTTTTCCCTAAGGTTGATTTGCATGTGACATCGTGATCAAACTGTTTTTGGCATTTCCTTATGACTTTCTTCAGTAAATAAATCATACAAATACGTAAAATATTTGCTGCCCACACATGCCTTTGTTCATTTTACTGTAATTTGTTGTGTAATTTGCTATTTGTTAGTAAATATGCGTAATTTAGGCTTTTGCAAGTGATATTTATGTCTTTTTGGTAGGAGGCCATTTTGCTTTACAATCTGAAAAGGACTGGGTTTCACTTTTGAATGGTGCTGTTGCCCCTAACCTGTACAATAAGTGGGGGATGTCTGTATTCTCCATCTCCTCCAAAGTCCCATTTATCATTTTGTGTTTTAAAAACCTGCATCCTGATATTGAAAATAAGTTTTGAAGCTAAGACCTAATAGGACACATATAATAATCTATCTCTGTGAAAAAATACAGTTTTATACATTTATATTGTGTAAATGTATATATCTTAACTGGTATTTGTAGGCTCCTCCATGGTGCACAGACATAAATTATTTTGGGGAGAGATGGGCAATAGTTTGGCTCATACAGGATCAGAAATATCAGTATGTCACTGATGACATTATTAGGGGTATGTGCTCCATGCCAGAAAGCCCAGTCCAGAATATAATCCATTTCCCTAGTCTGGGTCAATTTGTATGACCCTCTGAAAATGGAAAGTTTTTAATATATAAATACTGAAGTTGTAGCCTGAATTTTAGGGAAGGATCTGAGTAAATGATTGGCTAACATAGGTGAATAGTGCTTAGTGATTAGTGCACAATCTTGTTTAGCATTTTTCTAGCAGCCTTTTGCTGAACCACCAGACCATACCTGTTAACCTGACAAAATATAACTCGTCTATTAAAAGTCAGAAATAAACCTAATTTAAAAAGGGGAAAGTGGATAGAAAAAGTACAATTGGGTTGATGGAAAATTCACGAACTCAGTAGGATGAACACCCAACAGAATCTTGATGAAAGGGATACAGTAACCAGTAAAGACCCAGCAGATGGAGTTGGGATTACACTGAAACAAATCCTACAAGCTCTTCCCTCCATTTGCAAACTCACTTGGAAAAGGAAGTTGGAATATCTGATGGATCTAGCTAATATTATCGTCCCTATCATTAGCTACTTACTAATCCTTGTCTCTGTAGTTACAGGATAGTAAATGGGTGTATCTTCCATACCAGCACCTAATATAATGGGAAGAATTTTCAGATCAACTGAGCTTCCACATGCTTGTGCTTTCAATACTCAAGATTTGATGTCATTATGTTACCTGATCAGTGGATTGGGCAGTTTTGGCTGGGTGTTGATGAATCAGTAAGTCAGTGAGTGAATCAATCATTCAGTGACTCTGATTATATAAAGATAGATATGGATATGGAGATATAGATATACATAGATAGAAATATATAGAGATATAGATGAGCGGAGATTAAAATTGAAGGCAATAATTTAAAAAAGAAAAGGAGTATGTAAGCCTTAAGGTTGCTTTGCTGAATCAAGACATTACTTTGGTCCAGCATGATCCAGCTTTTTATAACACATGGGCTGCAGTTGAGTTTGATAACCTGCCGCCACATACTGATTTAAATTCCATGTTGTAAATTAAACTGTTTGAAAGATATTTAATTTTATTTAATATACACATTTTATAGACAGATTTAATATATCTTCGATATCTGAAATCAGCTCTGTCTCCGTCCCAGGTAGAAAATCAGTAGAAACCAAAACCCAGAAAAAAGAAGAGGGACAGATGAAACTGTGTTGTTTTTCACTGCGGTGTTTAGGCAAAGTTGAGCAGTTGTCTAGTGGATTGGATCGCTGGTTCTTGGTGCCAGCGATCGCTGATTCTTGGTGCCAGCAATCGCTTGTTCACTCTCAGAAGAATTTGCTGCACCCTGTTTCTCGCTAGTACTAGGTGTTGGCCTTTTTAAAAAAAATGTGGTTAAAAAAGCCTCCTTTGTCCAGTTTATAGGATCAATTCCCAGATTATCAGGGCTATCATTCAAAATGAAAACTTTTGCCAAGTGGTCACAAGTGCTCTTCAAAGCATGGTGCTGGCCTCAAACCATGGCAAAAACCTCTAGCACCATGTCACAAAGAAATGCTGTTTTAAGATTTCTTTTTCCTTGCATGTTGCTAGGGCTCCCAGAAAAGATATCTTGGACCACAGGTTGGGCTAAGTATATGCCTGTGTTTCCAACTTTGACTAGCCAGATGCCTTTTGTTTCTCTCATGAAAATGGAAATCAGACCTTAGACTGTTGGCTAAAAATGTTCAGTGGTAATTTAGGACTTGAGTGGGAAAGACATGAATATCTCCCAAATAAAAGACGTTTTCTTTCTTCTATAAATAAACATGCTTTATGTATTCCTTGTGGAATTGCAACATACATAACCTTATTGTTCTATAGAAGACTGTTAAATAAAGGTCACTCAGGGCTATTTTAAGAACATACCTATTCTATTTAATATCTCTTTATGTAAATCATGTTTTCATTTAGACTGCTGTGTTGGACAGTAAGTATGCTGTTGTTGATTAATTGTATATTAAGCAATTCTATTTTACAGGCTATGAGAAGACAGGTGATGTTTCAGAGAAAACTTCACTAGCTGATCAGGAGGAAGTGAGAACCATATCTATCAACCAACCGCAGATCTCTAAATTTTGTAACAATCGTGTCAGGTATTTATATTCTACTTATAATTTTTAATAATTGTAATTTTATACTATGTTTTATGGGAAATGGTGTCCCACTTTGGCTTCTTAGAAAAAATCTGGCAGGAATTATGTGTTAAAGAACAGAAAATTCATTGGTATATAGAAACATATAAAAAAGACATGATGAAAGTTTCTGTCAAATTTGAATAAACTTGAATATTGGTGTCTGAGATGAGAGAAATGAATAAATTAATGTTTGGGGTTTTGAGGACTTTTTTGTCATAGGCTTCAATATAAATACAGTATTGTCTCAAAGGGAACAATGTCCCAGATTGTTTCCTCCAGTGAAAATGAAGAGCATTATATATCAGCACCCTCTACTGGCTAATGAAGAAGGTAGCAGAATAAAGATTTTGAGATAAACATATGGCCGGAACCAAAGACTGGGGTCACAGTTCTATCTAAGTTTCCAGTACAGGTGCAGCCCAAAAGTAAATAATGTTTCAGTACCTTAATAAGGCATCAGTGACTCCCTTATCAGTGATCAGGTATTGGCTCTTTCTCTCTCCCCTTTTATGTTCCTTATTAGATCATCCAAATTTTAATGTCCAAAAGAAATATATACAGTTTAAAAATTAGAAACAAATTGGAATCTATGGGGTAAGGATTTATTTGATTCAGGGAAACCAATTGCAATTAAGCAACTAGAAGATAAAACAAGTCAAATAAGAATTGGCTACGAATATTACATGTTAGAAATTTTGTAATGCAATTATACACAAAAAGGTCCAATGAGCCCATTAGTGAGTTATGAACTTTATTATTTGGAAGGGAATAAAAAATAAGAAAGGATTAACCTCATTAATACATAGTATAAGCAAAATATAATGAAAGAATATGGGAAGGGTGCAGGAATTAAAAATGTTTGGGAATCAAATTTAAATATACGCATATGAGATGAAGAATGGATGAAAATATGGAAGGGACAACCGTATAAATCTATATCAGCTAAAGCAAAAGAAACCATTTTAAAAGTAATACACAGATGGCATCTATATCCAGTAAAGTTACACAAAATTAATAAGAAAATCCCAGATGAATGCTAGAGGAACGCTAGAGAAAAGGGAAGTTTAGAACGTATGTGGATTTCTTGCCCTAAAGTGAAAAAGTATTGGAATTACATTATTGATTGGATAGGAAATCTGACTAACCTGAAAATAATTGGGAAAGAGACATTATTATTGTTTTAACTGTTCACTGAAAAGAATGAAAAATTGAGTAATAAAGAGTTGATTGCCAGCCTGGTGGGAGTGGCAAGGGATGAAATTACTAAGAACTGGACATATGCACAACATCTCTCAATACAAAATTTTTTTAATTCAGTCTGGCAAACTACGTGTATGGAAAAAAATTAGAATGGGGAAAAGGGGAAATAAAAATAATCAATTTATGAGAATTTGGAATCCAGTGGTAACATATAAAATTAACTTAAGTGATAATACAATAGGGAGTGAGTTAAAATGTTGGTCTTTGAACTATTAGAATGAATCTGTTATGTAAATAACTGGTGAATTGATTCTTATAGTTATATATTGCTGTAATATAAAGGATTGTTGAAATGTGATGGATTATGATAATGGATGTAACGAACATGGCAGTGATGTCGTTTCTTGTTTGGCAACACTTTATAATATTTTTTTTCCCAGAAAACCTCCTCTCTATATTTTTAGTATATATTTTTGGAGGCAGTATCATGTGTGCATACTTAACTCTGTTGAACTCTGAACTCATGAATTTATATTCAGTTTCTTCAAACTACTATACATGTATATTCAGGGAATACAAGCTACTATATAATTTTTATCACTATCTCTTAACCACATTACAGTTTTAATCTCTGTCTCTTAGCACTGCAAAATACAACTTAATCACATTCCTGCCGAGGTTCCTCTATTCCCAGTTCAGAAGAGCTGCTAATTCCTTTTTTCTTTTCATTGCATTGCTTCAGGTAAGCTAGATGAGGTAAATATATATTTAATAATATCTAGTTGCTAAAGGTAATATATTAAGTTGCTTGGAATATCTTGAAGTGCCGTATCCTAATTTGATTTGTGTGATGTAGTACAACTTCAGAAAATATTTCTTTCTTTGGTACTCATTCTTGCACTGGCCAATTGTAACTTTTTATAAACATACCTATGCTCTCACAAACAGGTATGTTGTAGCAAATAAAACCAACAAAACATTTTTAAAAATCATTTTAAGCTTTATACCTCACAAAGGCTGCAATACTAAAGACACTTTCCTGGGAGTGAGACCCATTGAACAAAATAGGGCTTACTTTTGAATAGACATGTTTAGGACTGTGCTCATAGTCTGTGCATAAAATGAAGAATTAATAAGAGAAAAAATACTTCTGAAGTTGATGCATCTTATTTATTTTACCTTTGTCATGGTTTCTAGGATACCTTACAAATTAACATTTTCTTTATAGGAAAATATTCTCAATTGCAGCTTCTTCTGATGCAAGGGATTTATACTGGGAAGGCATGCACATAGAAAGAAATTGTGTTAAAAACGCTCAAGGGCAATGAGGTTATTTGAAAAGGAGGACTGGCACAAATGTTCTGAAGATATGGGATGTTGGAAAGTCAGGGACTCCAGTGGCTTAGTGGTTAAAGGTGATTGGCAGGTCAGTTTGAGACCCAGGTGCTGCATGATGCAGTGAGCTCCTATCACTTGTCCCAGCTCCTTACAACCTAGCAGTTAGAAATTATGTAAATGCAAGTAGATGAGTAAGTACCACTTTGGTGGAAAAGAGAGCAAAGTTCTGACAACAGGCTGGCCAGATTGCCCCATGTTGCATTAATCATGGTTTGGATGACTTCAATCCACAACATGTAGACCCTATCTCCACATGGGACAAATGCTGAAGAAGTTGCCTTTTTTGCCAATGGCATGTTGGGAGGTCAAAAGAAGAAGGATGGTGGGGTGACAGAAATATCTGAAAACAGTAGGACAGTGGCAAACAGTTGGAGACAATTGTACAGTCAGACCTGTTCTTTTGGATGGCTTAGGCTGTTACTTGGGTCAGCCTTTTGAAGATGTGCCTCATAATTTGAAGGATGTGAATAGTAGGATTGAGGAATACTAAAGGAGATGCCAAATGACTAAGGGCCAGAACCGACCAGGCCTGGATCCCAAGGCTCAGAAACCTTACTTTGTCCTAGCACGATTTTTGTGCACAATAATGGTGGAGAAAGTTGAAAGCAAGGCAACTTATTATCCTTGAATGATGGATGTTGGAAGCAACAGTAACTTGTCTCAAGGCTCAGGATGTCATTTAAAAGTGAAATGCTTCTCTTTTACTGAGACAATCATCTGTTTGAGGAATTGCTCTCTTTTCTACTCAATTGCTCTCTTTTCTACTCTTTTCTAATCTACTGAACTCTTAAGTAGAATTTTTAGTTTGTACTTCTGCTTATAATAATTACGTAGCATTTTTAGCTATAATTTTTTTTGTTTTTCTCCCTCCCCCGCCCCTTAGCAAATTCCTGATGTTTCACCAACAGGACGTTATACAACCCTGGTTCCTCTCTTACTTATATTACTTGTGGCAGCACTTAAAGAAATAATTGAAGATGTTGTAAGTATTTAATGATATTTTGAAAATATTATCTGTAGTACTGAGATCAAGCAATTTAAATTACATTGTGGTACATAGAACTTAGTGGAAAATGTGCAAATATTTTTAAAATGGCCAGTAGAAAAACAAAAGAAAGTCAGACATCTGCTTGAATCAAGCTAGAAACTTTCACTTTGCCAAATGGTCTGCAGGCTGATTCGGTTCATCTTAAGTGTAACTCTAAAGTGCCATCAAGCTTTAGTGCAGGGGTCCTCAAACGTTTTAAACAGGGGGCTGGTTCACTGTCCCTCAGACACTGTCGGGGGCCGGACTATAGTTTGGACCCTGGAGGACCCTGTCCTACATTTTTTTTAAATGTGGGACAAAATGTACCCTGCCCACTTTGTAGTTCTTTAACAAAGTTCTGTATGTGTCCACAACCGCCCGCTCTGTTAGTCCAACTGAGCGGTCTGCTCCAAGGTCTGCTCGGCGGGAGGGAAAGTGACCTGGCCTCTGGCCGGCCAACAGTGGAGACAGGCAGCCTTGCGGCGAGCAGACCTTGGAAGGACCACCAGACCACTCCATCGGACTAACAGAGTGGGCGGACATGGACACATACAGAGGCTGTGTGCATGCGCACAGCCTCTCCTTGTTAAAGAACTTCAAAGCGGGCAAGGTAGAGGCTATGCACATGTGCACAGCCTCTCCTAAAAACTATGCGGACCGAGATAGACTCTCCTTCTAAAAAAACTACACAGTGGGCAGGGATAGAGGCTGTGCGCATGGCTGCTTGGACGGCTGCTTTGGATGCGGGCTGGTCCGAGCACAATTTTACAGTGGCGCAAAGCAGTACACAAGCTGCGGGCCAGTTGAGGACCCTGGGGGGCCATATCTGGCCTGTGGGCTGTAGTTTGAGGACTCCTGCTTTAGAGAATGGGAAGCTGGGATTCATGCTTTTAAAGCAGAAGTTATGTTTTTCCAAGTGATTAAGGAAACAAAATCCACTCATGCCATTGTTGTTGGGGAAAATATAGGCCTGGCCTTTAGGATTATCTATCCATCAGCTGTTTCATTCATGATTGGGATATGTGTATATTTAAAACCATGACTGGGGATGGTTTTTTTTTAGCTATGCAGTAAACTGGTCAACAAGTCTGCAGGATGTGTAATGATATAAAGCTTTCCTTTCTTAGTATTTCATTGTACCAGCTGACCTTCAGGTAGGAATCAAGAGTGTGTTGTCTGGGGAAGTTATAGGGGGTGCAAAGCTGCCATATGAATGGAGACTAGAATCTAAGTAATCATTCTTTTGAAGGTACTTAAAAGTTGGACTTTTTGGGTAAAGACGAGGCAGAGTCCTTCCTCAGTACAGAGACTGTTGTGATATTTAATTATGGCTGACCAGTTATTTTCAACCACTATTCCCTGGCACTCTGGTGTGCCATAGCACTTTGGGGAGGTTCATGTATTAGTAGGGCAGGTGGGGGATTTGAGCTCTATGATGTGCCCTGTAAATGGTAAAAAAAAAACCAAAAACTGATGGTGTGCCTTGGCAATTGGTAAGACTAATACTCATTCAAATTTATTTCAGAAAAGGCATAAAGCTGATAATAATGTGAACAAGAAAGAAACACAAGGTAGGCATTCAGATAGCATTTTTCAAACATGCAGGGAAGAAAAAGGAAGAAACAGGAAGCTTTTTGGTTACCATTGTTTTCATCAGTGTTTTTTGAATGCAGATCTGTGACACAGATTTGAATTGGGTACAGATTACACATGCATCAACAAGGTTTATTTTATGAAATATAAGTCTAATTTTTGTCCTATAGCTAAAAGGCATTGTCCTCTTCAACAGGTTTTTCAGGACATTCGTTACCTTCTATGGAGCTGCAGTTGGCTCCATTTTTAAAAGATACATTGATACAGGGTGCAATCCTGACTTAGGCCAGAGAGAATGGCCCAGCTAAGCTGGTCTAAGTAGGCCATATGCTGAGTTGACATAGGCCAAATCCACTGGGCTAAGTGGTATCTAGGCTGACACTCAGGCCAAATCCAAAGGCCTAACTCCTGCAGCACAAGAGCAACGTGCTCAGCAGCTACACCAGCAACGGGCTGGTGTAGTTGTGCCATTTCCTGAAATAGGCTGCTGTAGTTGTGCCATATCCTGAGGTTGAGAAGCAAGAGTGATAATTAGGCTAACCTAAGAACTTTTTCTTCTGTTTCCTTTTTTACTCTGGCATATTATGGGTCCCTATGGGTCTTCTCAGGTTTATGCCTGCTCCTGTGGTGGCCTAACTCTGAAGAGCTGTGAAGATGTCTGTCCTAGATACAGTCTCTGGATATGGCCTAACTTCACTGTTCCAAGCCATGCCCCACATGCCCTCAACACACTCCTTCTGAACCGCCTTGGGCTCCCTCTTGTAGGGGAGGAAAGGTGGGGTATAAATTAGGAAAATCAAAAAAACTGCCTTGGCTAGCACTGTTAGGCTACCCGAGATCCATTTGTCTCCATCCAGCCTAAGTAGATTTATGGCAGCCCAAATCTCTGGTGTAACTAAGCTGGCCTGTCTTGGCCAAACCTTGTCTGGTGTAGGTAGGCTGGCTAGCATAACTGCGTTTCAGGATTGCAGCCTAAACTAGCTTATTATTGAGAAAAATTACTGATAAATTCAAACACAAAGTTTTTATCTTTAACAAGAATCATCTCTTCACACATTTAAATAAATGAGTGTTTATAATTTTATATCTTTTATTTTGACTCCTAGATATTTATATAGTTGTGATGGTTTTACTGAAAACAATATAAAGATCACCATAACCATTTTTATTGGTTTGTTACTTTGTAGTACTGAGGAATGGAGCTTGGGAAATTGTTCACTGGGAAAAGGTACGTGATCAAATTGCTTAGCATAAAATTTGAACTATTTGGTTGGATCCAAAGAATCATGAGTTGAAAGAAAATACCCACTACCAGTGTTCTGCAAATGCTTGCAAAAGCACTACAAGAGGCTTTTTGCCGTGCTGACATAAGTACATTCTGTAGCAATTCTCGTTGTGCAAGGTCTTGCATGACACAAAATCTTTCACAAATGGAAGAACAATATTTAGCTTTTGTTCTGGATTTAGCATTGAGAGAGATGCAGCATAGCCCTTCCATTAATGAACAGAGAAGGGCATCTTTGGATCAAACCCATTATGTTTGTCATATTTATTAACTTTGATTAAACAACTACCTGTTGTTTACTTGAAAATTCTAATTGAACTTCTGATTTTGAAGTTATAATTTATTACGTATCACTAAGTGAGCAAAAGCTATGTTTATTTGTGAAAATTAGTTGCAGATTCTCATATGATGTTAAGCAGACTATAGGATCTAGTGCAGTGGTTCCCAAACATGTGGATCATGTCCCTTTTCCTTTAAGGGCTTGGGAGGTGGAAGGCAGCAATGTGATCCTTGCATTGTGCTGTTGGTGATGATAGATTGTTTTTTTTTAAATTTATCTGCAGCCAGTGTTGCAGTCCCAAGGGATCCAGGGAGTCATGCAAAGTTTTAAAATAAAAAAACAGGATCTTCCATTATTTTTTAAGAATGTAATTCTTTTTCACAAAATCAGAAGTGCCATTTCCCCCCTTTTTGGTGGACTATGGTGGGGAAAAAACATCTTCCCTGGCATCATCCTAAATATCATGTTGCTGCTGCCACTTCCCACACATACACTTAACAGTGCTCCCAACTCGCTTGTAGGAATTTGGGAAATACTTGTGCAAGGTCCCATTGGTGCAACTTTCCGTGGTGCTTGGCCTAGTTCCACCAACTGCACCACCAGCCCTTCAGAAAAGTCCTTGGCTAGACGAATGGGTTGTCAAGAGCACCGTTTCTCATCTAAATTTCAGAGTGGCCTTCTCCTTAGTGCAATGCTGTCAGAGCGTTTTCTTTATTTCCTACATTCAGTCTCTGGTCCCCTAAGAGCCTACCCAATTGAACTGGTGATTGTTTTAGGGAGATGGTTGTCCTAATAAGTATGAGCTGTATTTCTGTGCTGTATGTTGTTGCTTGAAGAAAGCCTGGAAATGTGAGCTCATTTATTCATTAATCTATCTCTAATGTACTTAAATTTTATATTTAAAGTATTTTATCTGGCCCCCAGTACTGTGCCAGGTATTTGATGTGGCTCTTTGGCCAAAAACTTCGAAGACCCCTTACATACATTACTTGAGAGCAAATGGATATATTTCAGAAGTGAAATAGCTATTGTAGAGCACATTCTTTGCATTCAGAAAGTCTTACTCAGACCCACCATCTTCACTTAAAAGAATCAGGTGGGTTAAATCTTGGAAGTACTTGGCTAGTCTTCCTTTCATAAAGTTAAAGTAACAAATGAGTCAGTGTGAACTGTAGGGAGAAGAGAGTAGTTGAAATTTCACTTCCCCACAATTGTAGTAGAATTGTGTACTTTTTGAATTCTTTCTGCAGTTGACAGCCTGAATAGTTTATAATATGAATGGATAATTTATATTTAAATACCATTTAAATATAGTGATAGGGTTTTCCTGCTAGCTGCAGAGTATTAACCAATTCCTAGTTTTCTTCCAGGTAGATGTTGGAGATATAATTTTAATAAAAGGCACAGAATATATTCCTGCTGACACTGTACTTCTGTCATCAAGGTAGAGATGCCCATCAACACATATCATGTAAAGGCTGGTTTCTCTACCATGCATTGATTTTATAACTGCTCCAAGGAAATAAAGAATAAGCAGAATATTCTTAGCACAAAAAATTGAGTTTATGATCTGAAAAGTTGATTTACAGTATGAAGGAAATTACTCTGAGTCTACTGTGCTTAGTTCTACTCCCTTATTTTAAATAATTTCCGAAGCTTGATAACAAGTTACAGACTTTCTGCCCTTTATTCTCAATTTGTCTTCTTTCAGTAATAAATTCTTAATTTTTTGCACAAAGGTGACTTTTAAATATTTGCATTTTAAATATTTGAAGAAACAGAGTGCAAATTCTTGAAATTATTCTTAAAATTAAGACTTGAAATATTTTATTACATGAAAAAACAATTTTCTTAAACTCAACATGGAAAATAGTCTGCTTTTAGCTATTGTGTTATCTGTATTTCCTTGGACAAATTTATTTACAAATCCACACTGAATTTGTGGAAAATGAACTTTTTTCAAAATCTATCCATTTGGTTTGCACTATATAAATTACTAGCCTATAAAGAATTTTATATATATATATATATATATATATATATATATATATATATATATATATATATATATATATATATATATATAATTTTTTACAATCATGATTCATAATTTTTGGTTAGAAATGGAGCATCTACTATTTAACTTCTGTGTTTTTGTAGGATTGTAGTAAAAATTTGTCAGACTTCACAAATCTTCCTTTGTCAGAGAAATTTGTCAGACTTCACAAATCTTTCTTTGTCATTCTGTTTTCAGTAATGTGCAGTACAGCTTGTCCCTTGTTAATCACTAGTGTTCCATTTTAGAACCCTCCTTGGATTTATAAAAATATGTGGATTTTTTAAAGTGCAAAGATAGGTTCTAGATTTCTTACTCCTCCAGTCTTTAGAAGGGAATAAGGTTGTTCCTCATTATCTGCAAAGGTTTGATTTTGAGACTTCCTGCTGATACACAAAAAAGTGTTGAGTGAAAGCAGTTAAAAAAAAAATACATCCCTTTCCAGTGATTTAAAAACTGCTTTTCTTACTGTTGTGCAGAGGCAGTCTAGAATTACAACACACTTAAAGGCTTGCGCACATTATAATACCTTAACTCTAATTTCCTAAACTTTTTGTACAATGAATACAGGAATTTCCTATACAAAGTTTCCATTCTTTTCAGCAGAAAATATTTCATTCAAGATGCCAGTGAAATTATCTGGATTTCTATCCCAAATGAGCTTTAAGATTTTTGAATGCTCTCCTAAAAGGAGTGTTGAACACCAGGTGCTGTGAAATAAGTTTTCCACTCACATTAAAATCGAGACAGGAGAATTTCTGTCTTGCTCTCCCCAATTATCCTCCCATCCGCACTTCCCTTTGAATTACACAGGTTACAAGCCATGAGGGGTGTGTGTAGATCAAAATGCCAGATGCAAGGAGGGCACGTAGGTGTAGGTGTCATATAGGCATCTGTAGGCCGCTGTGTGATACAGGAAGTTGGACTAGAGGGCCTTTGGCCTGATCCAATGGAGGCTCTTCTTATGTTCTTAACACCTGTCTGGGGTAATAATGGCATTACAGTCATGGTAAGAAGGGATCAGACCACTCTAACAAGCTGGTAACTCATTAGAAAGGGTAGTGCTTCTGCAGACTTGGTGCTCACCCAAGTACTTGCCAAATGTTTCTTTTGCAAGCTCTTATTGGTTGCTTGAGGCATTCTGCTTCACCCAGGGTGACCATATATCCTCTTTTTCCCCAGGACATGTCCTGGATTTTAGTCTTGTGTCCTGGAAAAATCTCCCTTGACCTCCATTACCTTGTGAGCAGGCAGCGTGTAGCCTTCTTATAATTCATAAATTATATGTAATAAGCAGGTCTCCATCAGTCTTGGAAGACTATGGTATCATGCTCTGCGCTGCATATGCTGCATGTGAAGCACGAAAGCCTGGGTTGGATTGTTATGGAGGATAGGCCGTTACCAAAGCAGCAAATCCCCCCTCTCCACGCCACTGAATTAGTCTTTTCCAATGGAAAAATTCTGCTCATTATTTTGAAGAAATAAGGTGGATTTTTTTGCTTTATATTTCTTCAAACATTCTGGAAGTCCGGAAGAACCAAAGATTGGATTCACTGATTGAATTCATTCAAGTAAACATTTTTGGTTGTGCAGAACCCCAATGTATAGGGAAAATTTTTTTTGCCCCTACTGATTATTCTAGTGTTTATGTCAGTCTAATTGCATACATTGGATGCTTCCATTTTTTACTAATTTTCAGAAACTGAGATAAAAAAATTAAATTCTGTGTAAATATTGTAGCCATATTATCTTTGTGCTAATTTAAATAGATTTTGAAAAAAGTCATCAAACTTTATTAATATTTGTTATATAGTAATTTCAACTTTCTGTTTTTGTTTTCTGTCTGTTTGAATTTTATTTCATCATTACTTGTTCTGTTATAATCATTTTTTAAACTGGGATATATAGGTTGCAGTAGGGGAAATAGTGAAAGTCACCAATGGGGAACATCTCCCAGCTGATCTCATCAGTCTGTCATCAAGGTTAGAATGAAGCAGTTCCACAAATAGTGTGTGTGTGGGTCCTCATACAGAGCATCAGGAGATACAAAGCGTTTCTGTCATGATATAATTCATATTAGTTGCATGATAAAATTTAATTACATAAAGAATACAGTTTTAAAATGAAATAAATGTGTAAAGGAGTTTTTTCTGGACTGAAGTAAAAATAGAACACCTCTTGTTCTTTAGAGCTTGTTTAAACAGTTAAAGCATATAAATGCAAGCATTGTCAAACATCCAAAATTAGCTTGCTTTTCTGTCATCTCCTTTCGCGGTTATTTAATATAGTATTATAAAATAAACTGTTTAATTGAAACAGTTCTGTATACATTCATTTTACATTCATTCTTCTATACTACTGAGGTTCTCTTGTGTACCAACACAATTATTAGCAATTGACAGACTTCTTAAAGACTTGTAGAGGACCCTCAGCACAAAACTGAATGTTGCAGACTTTGTACTGCATGCAATTTTAAAATAGTCTCATGTTTGTTCATATAAAAAAACTGCATGATCCTGTGATATAGTTCAGATTTTATGTTGTGCCTGTACTGTGATTGTATCTGATTTCACTAATCAAAAACCCCAAATTGATCTAAGAGATAAGAGAATGCCCCACTATAAGATAGTCCATAATGTAGCATGTTTCTGCTTGCTTTTGCTTTCAAAATGTGCAACCCAATCCCATGCATATTCAGTGATTTCAGTGGTAGTTACTTTTATTCTGAGTGCAAAGGAGTGCAGCCTTTGTTTGTAAATGTTGTGAAATATGTCAGAATTGCATTTACATTCCCAGAAATATACCCAGAAAAAAGAAATCAGTATCAATTTTTTTCGCTATAAACTTGCCAGAAGCAGGAAAATCTAGAACATCTCCAATGCGTGCTTGTCAAGCCTCTGCTCATTTCAATGAAAGCAATTTCTTTTGCTGCTTACTTTATGATATTTTAAACAACAAATATACTTTTGGTTATTTTGGTTATTATTTGGTTAAAAATGGTTATTTTCTGAAAATGTGAATGACTTACTACACATGTATGCTTTTTAGTGAGGCTATATAATTCACAGAATGATTCAATATTTCACTGGATATATGTTTTAATGAGATTAATTTATAAAAATTTTCTCTTTTTTGTAAGTGAGCCTCAAGCTATGTGCTACATTGAAACATCCAACTTAGATGGTGAGACTAATCTAAAAATACGTCAGGTAAGAAATCTGATGCTCCTAATAAATTTCCTGCATTTTTGTTGGTGTACAAAGTTGATTCTATATTGTTCCCAGAAAATAAATAGTATAAGAGGAAAAAAAGGCATATTTCTAGTCTGTACACAGTATTTTGTACACAACACAGTCTTGGCTTAGTCTAGACTTAATTATCTTAAAGGCAGAATGCAGGATTGTATTTTGCAATGTGTGTCTAAAAAACTATGCACGTTTTGGCAACTTAATTTACAAGAGCACTTCATTAGTGAAGCTTATGCTGGAATCTAAGTTGGATAAGAACTAGCAGATGCTCATTTGATTATATAGGAATGACAGTGCACGGCGGGACCAATCCAGGACAAGTTTCGGGGCTGCTGGTGTGCTACCATAGGGAAGGGGAAGCCCTGAAGGGAAGAGCTCTGGAAGTGGCCTAAATCCGAACAGCCAGAGGCTGCTCTTGGCTGCCCAGGGACAAAGACATGGATCTGGCATAACTGCTGATACTAGCCCTTCCTTTCATTCACTGCCTGCCCTCCCCCTCACTCTGGATAGCCCTTCTCCCAAACTCCTGCTTTCTGTTCCCAAAGTGGGTCAGAGTCGGGCAGGTAGCCAGGGCACAACAGTACTGGCCTAACTCTCTCTTCTGTAGCTGGAAGTGCCTTTTGGAACTTATACAACACTTTCAGCTTGGCACACTTGCACTTTGTTCTTTCCATTTACCCATATACATGCCACACAGTTAGCCACTTATTATTTTAGCAAATCATAGTTTGCTGTTATATTTGAATTTTGAACTGTGATTTGCACTTCAAACGAGGATTTTAAGTATTTTGAAATGGGCTTTCAGTCTTGGTTTGGAAGGCCAACACAAACCATGCTTTGCCTGTGAACTGTTACTTGTTACGAAAAAGGAAATTAAGAAGAAACATATGAGGGTCTCAGTTGGTATGCACATATGAGTCTTTCATAAAACCAAACTCTATGAACACAGTATAAAAAGGGGTTTTTTATATTATTCAGTGATGTTATTCAATGAAGTTATTCAATGATGATAAGTGGGGAAATGAAGCCAGATGGGAGAAGGTGCTAAATGAACAAAGAAATTGACATAGGAACTACTATGGTAGCAATCATGCTGTCTTGATTATTCTTATTTTATTGCATTTTTTACAGGGCTTGCCAGTGACATCGGAGATGAAGGATGCTGACAGCTTGATGATACTTTCTGGCAGAATTGAATGTGAAAGTCCTAATAGACATCTCTATGATTTTGTTGGAAATATCAGAATAGATGGTCACGGGTATGTCATAGAATCATAGAGTTGGAAGGGACCCAGTGAATCATCTAGTCCAATTCCCTGCCTGTCTCAAACTCTGGCCTGCTGGTTAACATGCACAGTGTCTTAACCTCTGTGTAAGCATACAAGTTATACCAGCTGGAGTGTTATGCCATGTGGAGTGTGGGAAGGCCAGTGATGTCCACTCTGGGCCTTCACACCTCTGAACACCTCCTACACGTGACCAGAAGTTGCTTGAGGTTGTTTCCCTGGGGTGGGAGTTCCAAGGCCCAGGGAGGCTAAAGACTCGTTTAAAAAAAATCTGTAGTTGCGCAAATCCATGGAAGTCAAGACTGCACATGTAGTGTGTCCCCTCAGTGTCTTCTATTATTGCAGTCTGACATCCCAAGATCATAAGTTGAACCAAAATAAATAAGTTTTACTTGGGCTGCAACCCTAAAGACAATTTCCTGGGAGTAAGTCACATTGAACATAGTGGGACATATTTTTGAGTAGACATGGTTAGGATTGTGCATTTACTATAGTATTTTACATTAAACACAGTTTGAGTTCTAAACACAGTTTGAATTCTAATTGTATTGTTTTTTAAGCACTGTTCCTCTGGGACCTGATCAAATACTTCTTCGTGGAGCTCAGCTAAGAAATACACAATGGGTTCATGGAGTAGTTGTCTATACAGGACATGATACAAAACTCATGCAGGTATGTCTTCTAATGGATAATTTTTATTTGTTTTAGTACTCAAATACTGTTATTACTAAAATACTGTTGTAGTAATTAAATACTGTCGATTGAATACTCCTGGTTATGATTACTCAATTGGTAGCACAAGCATTGGGCATGCATCACACTTGGTCATGATTGTTTTTTGAAAATACTATACAAAGCTGTGTTTTTCATATTTTTGAAAACCAATATTCTTGTGGACTAGACAATGTGCATGGTGCTTCCATTATCTTCAAAATTTGAGCTTTATAGAAAACAGTTATTGGAAATCATGAAATCAAAACTGTGACTTCCTTTACTTATGTCCTTCCTTTATTTCATCCACAGAACTCAACAAGCCCACCTCTGAAATTATCCAACGTGGAAAGAATTACAAATATCCAGATTCTTTTTTTATTCTGCATTCTTATTGCTATATCCTTGATTTGTTCCGTTGGTTCAGCGATATGGAATCACAAACATGAGGAGAAGGACTGGTATATCAACTTAAATTGTAAGCACTATAAAATTGTATAATTTTGTGGTCACATACATTACCGGTACTTGAATTCTCAAAATTCAACAGTATATACACTATATCTTCGTAATGTTTTTAAAGTACACTGCATTGCGTCATAAGAAATAATATCAACAAGAAAAATTAGAGTGTAATCTCACCATACACTAGAACAGCAGGTTAGCACATTGATTGTGCAGTATCCAACACAGACATCGCTTGTATATAACACTGAAATTTTTTAGAAATGTTTGCTTGTCTTGCAAACACTCTCAGTTCAAGTTACTCTCAAGCGAAGTTTTTGCTCTGTGTGTGTGTGTGTGTGTGTGTGTGTGTGTGTGTGTGTATATATAGGAATATATATATATATATGTATAGGTTATCTCTTGGGTGGCCTCTTGTGGTGGTGAAAGGTGAAATAAAAACTGAATGAAAAAATAGCCATACACTCAAATGATTATTATTAGGTTTCCAAATTGTGGGTGTGACCTTGCTTTTCACTCTGTCATTTTTTTTTCTTCTTAACAGATGGTGGAGCTACTAATTTTGGACTAAATTTCTTGACCTTTATAATACTCTTCAATAATCTCATTCCGATCAGTTTGTTGGTCACGTTAGAAGTGGTTAAATTTATCCAAGCATTTTTCATAAATTGGGTAACTATGAAGGTTCTTATGTTCTTTTAACAAATTATATTGAGAATAAATGTTATAACTGTCTTCTCACACCCTCTTCCTCTTCTAGTGCCACTGATAAATTGTAATGGTGGAGCTGGTGGAGGAGATAGTGGCCATTGTGATCCTGACTGCTCTTCTTGGGAGAAATCCCATCCAAAAAGACACCACAATCACCTCCTCTTCTCCTCTGCCGCCCATTGTTTCTTCAAAATTGTCTGGATTGAAAGAATCCTGCTTAGTGGAACTTAGTGGGACAGGTTCCAGTCCCAGCAACCTGCCAGTCAATCCAGTTTTGAGGTGACAATAGAAGAGGAAGCTATATTGCAGAATGGGGCTTGTGCCAAGAAAAAGAGGGGTGGAATTTGTAACCTGTTGAGCTTTGGGATATCGAACCACTGTTTGGTGCTGGTTTGATATTTTGATGGGATCAGTGTCACATGAAACTGGCTTGAGAAACCAGACAGTCTTTTGATTCATTTTTCTTTCAAATATGGAAATGCAGTATGCCATTCAAAGTAAAACATTAAAAGACTTTCCAAACAGTTGCTTTTTTAAGCATGCAAGGGCTTGAGCTTGTCTAGTGGCCTTTTTATTAAGCAAAAGAATACACATGGAATTCTGTATTGGAGCTTTGTTGTGAAAGTGATAGCAGTTTCTCTAGTACCTTTATAGCTGGCCATCACCTGCTTTTAAAATCTTCCTTTTTCATTTGTTAGGATATTGACATGCATTATGAACCTACAGGCACTAATGCCATGGCTCGTACATCAAATCTCAATGAAGAGCTTGGCCAGGTAAATTGTTTCCTATAGTTCCTTAGCATGTGTTATTCACTGGTTTGAATCTGTAGAAGTTTGAATTTGTAGGAACGGCATTTTTATTCAGGTCAAACCTAGTTATTCATATAGATTTTTATATACAGATTTGACTCAACACAAATGGCCACTGCAAATCAGTTTTAAGAACTGCTTTTCTGCTGTTGTAGACGAACTGTCATGCAAGCTATCATTCCATTCTATAGTTGCAGAATCAAACACCTGCAGAATTTAAGGCACAACCTCATTCCATTAGGCACAATGGACTAATGGAAGTGGGTCTCTAAACCTATTTTTCCTTTGTTTTGATTATACATGGATTTTTTTAATCCAAATTTTTTATCATGAGGAACAGAACCCTAGTGTATAATGAGGGACACCTGTATTAAACCAATTGGCTCTTAAAAAAAAAACAGGTGGGCCTTCAGAATCAAATGAAGTTCCATTCCTACATTATCCCCCTACCCACATATGGCAATCTTTGGGTTCTGATCCAGAGGGACATTTGTCATTTCATATGTCAAATCCATGACATTTGAGAGTCTTAGAAGGCAGCCTGGGTGTTTAAAGACAACTTCCAGTTTTTCCTGAATGTAGGCACTCCGAGGCCTGCATTGGCCATGCACAGTAGTGTACTTGCAATCAATGATGCTCTTGAAGGTTTAATATTAGACATAAAATAAAAACATCACACTGAAGGGTTCTATGAATTTTTCAATGTTCATTGATAAAAATATAGTAAAGCATAAACAATCTAACATTCACTAAAATATTTTTCTTGTTTTTGGATGTTAAACATGTTGAAAATGCTGAATTTATACAACTTGATAAAGCAGGTATTGCTTTTGCTGGTTCAAATAGCTAGAAGTAATTAAATCTAGAATATTAATGTATGCTTAATGCATAATATTAATAAGCTTTTAACATTCGTTTAGGTCAAATATATATTTTCTGACAAAACGGGTACACTTACATGCAACATAATGCAGTTTAAGAAGTGTACTATAGCAGGAATAGCCTATGGGTAAGTTTTTTTCTTAAATATTTGTTGGCTTTAAACTACTAAATGAAGCCAAGTTTATTTTAAGTCTTATGTTTGATACTGCAGTAAAAGTCTGAACCCCATCAGTTCACTTTGACACATTTCTAACTAAAATAAAGATACTAATAATGAAAAAATTATGGTTTGTCAAGCATGTATTACTTGTATCTTAAACCAGATAAAAATACTTTACCTTTTCACATACTAATAGATTTCTTGTTTGGTCAGGCTTGATGTGTCATGTAGATAACAGTTAATTTATGATTCATACTTAATATCCTTCATTTTGCATTATCTGTTCATTTGGCAACAACTTTCTCATGTCTTTCATTTAAATTCTTTATATGCCATCTAAACTTTTTGCTTGAGCCATTTTCCTCTATTGCTTTCCATACAGCCATTCTGAATCTGAGGATTATGGCTCTTCTTCAGATGATTGGTAAGCAGTAACCTCCATATGTACTAGTAACAAACAATAAACGTTTTCATTTAAGTTGCATGATTATTTATCATCTATTATTAACTATGATTTTTTTTAATTGCATGGTTGCAGTTGAAAGAGACTAATATCAAATGAGTGACTTGATGGGTCCATAAGGGGATCTTAACAAACAGCGGTTAATGCAGTATGAAAGTTTGTCAGGATCCGTTTATGTGTGCTGTTGAAAGAATGGGTTCTGGAAATTTTACTGAGCACATGGGCATTTAAAATGCTTTGTCATACCCTTATTTGCAAAATCATTTGTTTGTGTAGTGCCATCAGTATATGAGACATCTTACATTTAAAAAAAGGTTGGTGCCCGAAGGAGGTAACAGTGTAGCCTCAACAAAGGCAACAGAAGTTGGGAAGGGAGACAAGAAGCATGGATATACAAAGGAAGCATACACCATTCTTTTGATTGTACATGCCTTAGAGGCAAAAGGTGTAAAGGCCCAATCAAATCCAACTCTCTAGCTGCAATATAGGCCTGAGGTAAAGGAACAAATGATTCCTTATCTTGAGGAGGCCTCCATGATTGCCCTGCAGAGCAGGATAAAGTGCATATTCTGTTGACATGACTACATTGGTATTGGAAAGTTGTATAGGATGATCCAAAGGCATGAAGATAGAGGCTTTATGGAAAAGGTGGGTTTCAGAAGGGATATAAAGATCGTGAATGAGGGAGCAACCTGCAGCTGTTCTTGTTAAGTAACATAGGGCACAATCCAGAAGTACACTTGGGCTACCCTATCTATCACTGGGCTGACCCAACTGCAAGATGGGCCACCTTAGTTACTCTTGAAAAGGCTTGAGATGCCTAAAGCAACATAGCTGCCCCAAGATAGTTTGAGCTGGGCTGCCCTAGGTGGGCCAGCCTCGGCAGTTCAGGAGAGGCATATTGACGGCATTTTTAGCATTGCATAGATCAGAGCAGTTACTCTGTATCCAGAGCCTGTTTCCAAGGCAGAAATCCCCTCTTCCAGCTCCTCAGAATTATACCACCTCAGGAGCAGGTATAACAACAAGTAGACCCATAGGGGTCCATGATAAGGCCGTAAGAATAGCAGTGTTAACAAAAAATCTGAGCCTATAAGCAACCCCTGCCTCTCAACTTCAGGATATGGCACAACCATGGCAGCCCACTAACTTATGGATACAGCAGGCCACTCCAAGCAATCCCCTTGCATTCACCCTCCACTAGAGATACTACTGTATTGCATTTTCATGATGCGGCTGTTACTGGTTGTCAGGAACTTTTGGGCTTCTCTAATAAGACGGGCACCACAGCTGTTCCTTGTCCAATGTGATCTGAGGGGGGTCTCCTTAGGAGCAAGCTCTACCCAGGTGTCACTTACTTGATGCCTAATGAGCATGCTCTGGAGCAGCTAGGGCAGCCCAGGCTTCCTGACTCTGGATCCAGGATCCTGGATCAAGGATAACATTCTGCTCTGGATTCAGACTAGAGCATGTCTGTTATAGATTGATTACCACAATTACCATTTTGGGATGCCTTAGCATTTTGTATATTGGTTAATAAAGGAGCTGTAAGTAGTACTTGCCATATAGTGTATGTTGCTATACACGCAAAATGTATAATACGCTTCCACTTCCAATTTTTTTAGGCAGTCTTCAGAAGCTGTAAAAGAAAAAATGTTTAGCGATCCCTCATTGTTGGAAAATCTTCAAAACAAACATGTAAGATAAATATATTACAGAAATATTACTGTTACATGAATAAAATAATTTCAGAGCCCAATCCTAAGGGCATGTTATACCAGTGTAGCATATATTCTGCATAACATAAGTGTTGGCATAACATTCTTTGCAGCTGTTCTGCTTCCTTTTTAACATTCAGTTAGTATCTTCCCTATAGTGTGCATGCTGGTTCCCCGCACTTTGCATTCTTCACTTCAGCAAGGAACACCCATGCTTCATTTCACTGTTAATAGCAAAGGATGATGGACATGGAGGGCCTTCTCTGGCAGGCTGCTATTTATATAAGATTCCACTAAATCCTCTGCTTCCCGATCCACGGGGGATCAGAACACCCACTGATTCGGACACCTATAACTTTGATACCTTGAGATGCAAAAGTATATCCACCTCAGTGACTGGTAGACAATCAAATATTTGCCATCTGTTGCTCATGCCAAATACTTATTTCAATGGCCTTCAGTTTGTAAGGTGTAACCCACCTTAAAATTCTAACCTGCAAGATGGGACTCACCTTCAAAAGCCCAGCAGGAAAGGATGGTGAGTGAGTGACTATGATGAGTGATCATTGTTCCTCATCATCACTCAGTGATTTGCTGGAGGTAAATCATTAAATACTGTTACTACATCATACTCCCCCTTTTCTTTTAGGCCAAGTGGAAGGAGAAGTGTGGCAAAGAATGATAGAAGAATAGAATGTGTTCAATTTTGAAAAGTGGTGGGATAAAAAGAGAAGTGAGGTGAGGCAAAGAACTGAGAATAGAGAGAACTGCAGGAGAGGACAATAGGCAAATGTATTGAGGAATGTACTGAACATTAAAGACCCATCTAAACCAAACCTTTCAAAGCCAAAATATCCAGTGGAATTTACTTAATTCTAAGATCCTTAACCATGGATAGTGTTCAAACTATGGGAATGGAAGGTTCAGAACAAAGTGATAGCAGCAACACTTCAGACTCCTGAGATTTAGTCACTTTCAACTTCTGTCCCACCTGTCAAAGAGCCCTGCCCTCCTAGGGCTGGCCAAAAGTAGAAGCATACTTGATTCTAGTAAAACCTAATATTTTAACACAAGCGCAATATCTTTGATTCTCTACTCATGTATGCATGAAAATTTTAATGTTGGAATGGAGCATAATTTAGTGTACTATTCTTTGTTGTAGCCCACTGCTCCCATAATTTGTGAATTTCTAACCATGATGGCAGTGTGCCATACAGCAGTTCCAGAAAGAGAGGGTGATAAGATAATTTATCAAGCAGCATCTCCAGGTAAGAGTTGTATATACAATGAAATCAATAAAAATATTATCTTTGAGCAGAATGACCAGGTGCAGGAATATATTACAGCTTTATTTTAGAATGGGTCTTTGGCCAGAAACAACCAGAAACAGCCTGTGGTTAACCTTTATCTGGTCCTCAGCCAGCCTCTGGTACACTGCTCTGTTTGTATCCATGTGTTCTGAGGACCTCAGAATTGGAGTTCCATCTCTAATGTATTTACAGTATTTAACTTTTTTTTCGTTGTCAACAATGTTTCTGATACTTGATGTGGCCCTTTGGCCAAAATGCTTGGAAACCCTTGTTTTTTGTAAGATGGCAAAATGTTATCAAAGTTGTATTTATGTATGTAGGGCACTAGTTTTAGGAGGGGGGAAATGAAAGAAGCACATATACAGGAGGTATGCAAAAGTAGGTATGCAGTTTTTATTATTAAAAAACAGCGTCGCAATAAGGATGACATACGAATTGCAAGCAAGTACAATCTCTTAAGTGCTTAAATTGCCAGCCTTCAGCATTTACGCATTCTTTACTCTTATAACTACGTACGTACTTTTGCATCACCACCAGATATTTATAATAAGGAATGGACGTTTGCTTTAGAAAAATTGAAATGCTCCCTCCCCTATCTTGCCTTTCCTTATCCCACCATCTCCCTGCCTTTCTCATGCCCCAGTTACCTTTCTGCTACCTGGTAAGTCCAGACTGCCACCAAACTGTAGAGCACTAGCATTGGCAGTATGCTAGCTGGCACTGGGCTAGCTTCAGCTATGGGGCATGTAAACATATTTTGTGGCACATTTGCAACACTCGGCACTAGTGGAGTGCTGGTGAAACAAGCTCAGGATTGGCCTCATCTCTCTAGAGATGAAAAATCTGGATTTCAATGTTTTTACATATCAGTGAAATAACAAAATTGATTTATTGCAGATGAAGGAGCATTGGTTAGAGCTGCTAGACATCTTCATTTTGTTTTCACTGGAAGAACACCAGATTCAGTAATTATAGAATCTGTAAGTACATTTAAAATAGTAGTACATAAGCAACTTTTTCTGACAAATATACTACTAATGTATTGAAACTACTTTGGACCTTTTTCTGAAAGAATACATTAACAAAGATCTTACTTATTTTCCAGCTTGGTCAGGAGGAAAGCTACAAATTGCTAAATGTGCTAGAATTTACAAGGTAATTAAAAACAAATATTTCTTCTGTAAATGTATAGAGTCAAGTCAAATTGCAAAATATCTTCCTTTAATTTCACAGATGTAGAGAGATTGATATCTCTCCGCCTTGGGCTCCCCTTATGGGGGAGGAAAGGCGGGGTACAAATTGAATAAATAAATAAATAAATAAATAAATAAATAAATAAATAAATAAATAAAATATTGACTGATATATCAGAGTTTGGGGTTTAATATATACTTGTACATCTGCATCTTATTAAAGATGTATTATTTAAATAATGCCAATAAAGGTATTGGTCTGCAGTAATGTATAGATCATTAACAGTGTACATTTATAGGCACATTTATTCAAAGGTTTTCCATTTTGTACAGTGGGTCTTATTCCCTCTAATACAGGGGTTTCCAAGCATTTTTGCCAAAGAGCCACATCAAATACCTGGCATGTTGCTGTCGGCCAAAAAAATTTTTTAATATAAAGTAAATACATTAGAGATGGAACTCTAATTCTGAGGCCCTCAGAACACAGAAGTTTCAGAAGGTTCATAATTCTGGTTAAGTTCTGTTAAATGTTGACCAGAAGCTGGCTGAAGGCCAGATAGAACCTTTCTGCAGGACACATCTGGCCCCCAGGCCAGGGTTTGGAGACCCCTGCCCTAAATGGGCAGAATATTGCACTCCTAGACTGCATTCTGGTGATGCATTCTGGGAAGAAGCATTCCAGAAGCAGCCCAATACATTTAAGAGTACTTTCTAGGATTACACTGTTATTTGCTTAAAACTTGTTTGCAATGCACTATACCTTTTTTTCAGTTCTAGGAAAAGAATGTCTGTGATTGTCCGCACACCTGCTGGAAAACTAAGAATCTACTGCAAAGGAGCTGTAGGTTTTAGCATGTTTTATAAATGTATATGCATTAACTCTTACAAACAATAAGTTGTCATGAAATGTGCTGTACAAGGAGAAACGTCATGTTCAGACTTCTGAGAAACAGGTTCACTGTGCATGTTGGGGCCCACAAGAAAACAGTTTCAGCCTCAGATAGCTGCTACACAAATTGTAGCAGCATTTAGTTTAGTAAAAAAATGCAGTAGTTGTATTTTGCAACTCTTCCATTTTTCTTCTTTCTATCCAATCCTGTCCTTTTCCTCTCCCCCTTGCTGCTCTTAAACCAGCATGTTATACCTCTGCATAGACAATGGATCTCCACAGAAATGTGATTCTGCTAGCATAAGTTCAAAGAGAGAAAGAGAGTAGGGATGCTGTAGGACAGAGGGGTAGTATCCAGTATACATCACTGCCTCTAGGTCTACCCATCCCCCATCTCTGCCCCATTATGTCCTCCCACAAGCGTCCGAAGGTATCTAATGATGTACTCACATTTCAGATTATATAGATCAATTGAATAGAAGATGTGCAACTTAACCATCATTCAGTAAATACTATAGTATAAAGCTTACAGGTTTGTCTGGTATTGATTTTGCCTGCGTATTCATGATAGTGCGTAAATGGTAATAGCTATGGTAGTAGCAGCTCTAGAATTTGTTGAAAGTAAATGGAAGCTCATCTTTTACTTTTTCCTTTTGAGGAAAAAAACTATTGCTTGAAGTTATCATTTATTACATTTGTATAATTCACAATATAAATTTAGTTTGGTAGTATATAAATAAGTAGACTTTAGACTTTCCTCCCTGTTTTTTCCATGCTGTATAAATTACATCTTTTTCAGAATGTCAATATTTTGTTGCAGGACACAGTAATCTATGACCGGTTGGCTGAAAACTCAAAGTATACGGAAATTACTTTGAAACACTTAGAGTTATTTGCTACAGAAGGTGAGTGTTATTATTAAACACAGATTTCGTTTACAGTTTAGGTAGTACTACTACCTATATACCTAATATCTATATACCTAATACTACCTAATATTAGGTAGTTCTAGTACAGCAAATTTATAGAAGTTGGAAGTTATTGTATTCAAGTACTTGTTGAGTCTAATTATCAGCAGATTTTGCATTCTCCAGATCTCTATTGAGCCAGATTCAGCCCATCCTGAAGCTTCTGGTAACAACAGGAGCTGTGCTCCTACTTCCTCTCGAGGCTTTTCAGAAGCCCATGGAGGCTGCACACTGTCTCCACAAGCCTCATATAGGTTTCTGGGGGTCCTAGAGAAGCCCTTAACAGGGAGTTCCTTCTGGAGGCCTTTCTGTGGCCAGTAAAGGCTGTGCGCAGCCTCCACAGGCCTCAAAAGAGCTTCTAGAAGTGACCAGAGCAAGGCTCTGCTGAAGTTCTCTATCCAGAAATTTGCATGATTTGATTTCAATCACATGGAATTTGATTTCATCTTACATTAATTTGATTCCATGTGGAATTTGGTACCCATAAATGTTCCAGGAATGAAGCCCCTGAGCGTAATGAGAATCCACCTGTACCACCCTCTTTCATTTCAGTTAGTAAGAGCTGTTTCACATGTTTACATTACATTCTTTATCACCTCAACGTAGGCATTGGTTGACAGAATGCTTCCCTCACTTGCCCCAATCAGACCAGTCTCTGCAAACGAAGCAGATCTTAAGTCTTGAAAAAGAACTGTTTCCTCCTGTTTGGTATATAAACTTAAGGAACTTGCAATGTGAACCTATGCATCTCTACCCTAAAGTAAGCTCCTTTAAATTTAATGGAATTTATTCTCATGTGTTGTAAGATTGCTGCATCAGGGCCAAATCCTATCCAGTTTTTCAGCACTGATGCAACCATGCTAACAAGGCATGTACTGCATCCTGCAGTAGAGGAACAGTCTCAGAGGCCTCCTGATAAGAGAGCATTTGTTTCCTATCCTCATAGCTGCCTTGTGACTGCACTGGCACTGGAAAGTTGGATAAGGTTGGGCTCAGTCTCTGATGAAAGCTAATGTGTTGATTTTGTAACTGTCAACTGCCAAAGTCTTTTTTGGCCAACTGTTAATTTAGTCAGTTGAATTAGTGTAGTTGAAGCATTGCAAACCTCTGTATCCAGTATAAATGAGTGAGCTTTAGGTGAGTAAGATGCTGTCTGTCCAATGTGAAGAAAGCTCTTTTTTCTAGGCTCAATGTTGCTGTCTCTCACGGTGGAGGAATACATCCTTGTGCTCTCTAAGCAGAGAACATGTCATTCACCAGAGAGGAAACAGTCTTTTGCTCACATGAAAGTCAAGAACATTCTTTATATAGGCCCCCACGCACCTAATCCTTCATGGAAGAACACATAAGAAAAGAGGAAATTGAATCCATTTCCAGGTGGCTGAGCTTCCTTACAAAAGCCTACCAGCAGATCATGTACCATTTCAGGATTCAAACTGTGTACCTGTTTGCTGTCTAGTGAACAACAAGCTTTCCAGATGAGTCACCATGTTGAGAATAAAGAGAAATTTGCTTTTTCATAAGTATGTACCTTTGTTGCAACTTAGAAATCCTATCCTAGGATGCCCTCTTTCTCTGAGAGAGAAAGGAACATTGGACTTAGCTATGATAGCTTGCAGCCAAGAAGATAAAACTTTCTTCACTTAGGCTGCAATCCTAACCTCCAGCTAGGCTGGTTTAAGCTCCTCCGGCATGAGTCCAATGCTGACCTGAGGGTGTCACAAAAGTGCCATAGGGCACATCTGCCCCACTCCTGGATGGGTTAGGCCAGTGTACATGCATGCACCAACATCCCCATATCACCACGGGGAGATATGCCAGGTGAGTTAGGCTGGCCTACATTGGTTAGGATTTTTCACTTAATTTAGTTAGGACTAGCATAAAGTGTACCCACGTTGCGGGAGTGAAATTCCCCTGTACGCCATCCCACCACTGCGCATCAATCCCCCCACACATCATCCCCCCATGCACATCAACCCCCATTTGCAACATCCTCCATGTTCATCCACCCCATGCGTATCATCCCCCCATGCACATAAACCCCCATGCACAACAACCCCCATGCGCAACCAGGGGGTTGGACTAGATGACTTACTGGGTCTCTCCCAACTCTGGGATTCTATGATTCTAACATTCCCCATGTTCATCCCACCCCCGTGCGCAACATCCCGCCATGCACATCAGTCCCCCACATGCCACTTCCCCCCATGCGCAACATCCCCCCATGTGCAACATCCCCCCATGCGCACCAACCCCCCCCCAGTGCAACCTTTTCCTCTGAACAACATCCCCCCAATGCACCAGGCACCGAGCACCAAATTGGCTGGATGTTGGTCAGTCTTCCATGTTAAGTATAGGACAAAAACATGTTGCACCCCTTTTCAGCCCCTTAAGGGTTAAATTTCTCCACATGGGTTCTTGGTGGGGGTTCATGTGACAGAAGGAACTCCCTGAATTTCATGCTTCTAGGTCCAGGAATTGGGGCGGAATGTTGAGGAGTCATCAATTCTTCAATGCTAAGTATAGGGAGAAAAACGCGTTGCACCCCTTTTCATCCCCTTCTGGTTGGAATTTCCGAAAACCGGTTCTTAGTGCACCTCTCAGTCACGGAAGGAACACCCACCCTAAATTTCACGCTTCTAGGCTTGGCAGTTTTGGCAGGGCATTGGTCAGTCAGTCAGTGACTTCTATCTATCTATCTATCTATCTATCTATCTATCTATCTATCTATCTATCTATCTATCTATCTATCAGATTGGTTAGGATTTTTCAGTTAATTAATTCTTCACTTAATTTGGATACATAAACTCCCAGTGCTTTGACCATGCAAAATCATCTAATCAGTTACCAGCTGACCTATTACAACTTCTAAGAAAGTTGCAGCGAGTCATTCCAAAACCACTAGAATGTTAGTTTTCATCAGAGGCTGACAACACAATCAAAAGCATATCTCAGAAGGCAGTCCCAATTTTATTCAACAGGACTTACTTGCAGGAAAGTGTTAATATATTTGTGGCTGTATTTTTTTAAACCTTCTTATGGTTATGGACCAATCTGAGGAAAGAAGTCTTCCTAAGAGACTTAAGATCTTAAGATCTGCTTTATTTGCATTGCCCTGTCTGATTGGAGCAATTGGGAGAAGCAACCCCTACAACGATGTGATCCACACAGAAAGAACAAGAACATGAACAAGTTATTGTGGTAAGACCAAGTTCGATTTCTATACACTTACATAATGTATTAAACATTGTATAGGCATCCCACACTTATTGGCTGGGTTAGAGCACTATCCAAAAGTGAAAACTGTTGAAAATGAAACCTACCCTACAATCCTGATTAACTACGGGAGCACGTAAGAGACATTACATGCACCCATAGTTACTGCAGCACCTAGTGAAAACCCATGGGAAATTCATATTGCAATCCAGAGGAAATTGTTCTTACACCAGAGCAAGGACTCCCTGTAGTTACTCTGGATTGCGCCCCTAGTCTTTCTTAGTTTATAAATGTTGCTTCTAGTGCTTTTTTATTACAAATTACAAATGACTGTTTTATCTTGCAAATTCCTGCTGCCACACAAAGATATCTGCAAATGGATTCTCATTAACTCTTTGGGAATGGGATTAGCCAGGAGCTACAACATGGGAAAGGGCTATTTTGGACTTTAGAACAGCGGAAAGAGCTTGAAAGAGCAGAACATGCGTTGAATGAATGAGTTCTGGGTATAATTGAAAGGTGTTGAAAGAGTGGATCATCAGAAAATGAACTATCAGAAAGTGGAGACTGCCTGTATTAATTATTTGAATACATTAAAATTCAATTTGATATAAATTTCTGTTTCCTGGCAGAGAAAGGGGGCATTCCTAACAACATGGAAATTGCATAAGTAGAGTCAGTTGGTTAATAGTCTCCTCCAGGTGGAAGGCTGACAGTTTGCTTGTCCACCCTTATCTCCTTAGCAAAATGACTTCAGCTGTTGGTTTTTCTTCCAGATTATTACCTGCAGGTTATTATCTGCTCTTACTATTTGTTTTCATATTTTAAATAGGGCCTACACCCAACATGGGAGGGAGAGGGGTTTATGGCTGTGATTCCCCAGGGAAAAAGGAGCAATGGTTGTGCCTGCGCACATTTCTGTGACAATTGTCATGAAGTTTGTCAGAGTTTGTCATGCACAGAAATTAGTGAGCCCTGTGTTGCAGCACTCTTGCTGACTTCACTGATCTTTGGCACACAATGTCCAGGAGGACTGGGATTACCCATATCCCCTTCAAGAGCAGCAGGTAGATTCAGGATATGACAGGCTTCCCAGTTGTCTAAATGGAGGCCACTTCCAAAAAGACAACACTGTGTGTTTGCCCACAAAAGCTCAAGCTCTGGTGTTTTCCTGGATTAAAGCCAAGGTGTTTTAGTAATTTTTATATACTGCTTTCCAAAAGAAAGTTTCCAAAATGGTTTACAGAGAAAATCAATAACTGCTCCCTGTCCCAAAGGGGCTCACAATCTAAAAAGATCATTAGCAGGAAATCACTAGAAAAGACACTGCAGGAGTAAGGAGGTCCAGTTACTCTTCCCCCACTAAATAAAAAAGGAGCACTCACTTGGAAAAAATGCCTCATACCCAGGGGTATATCTTATATATTGGAGAAATTAATTTGACCATGTTCCAAGACCCATGACACATTTGGAGACAAAAAAGAGCCTTTGATGGTGGAAATTACCATAACAATATTTTTAAAATTATAAAGGTATGAATAATATTTAAATACTGTATGACCATTATTTATTCCTTTAGGTTTGAGAACGCTTTGTTTTGCTGTTGGTGAGATTTCAGAACATGACTATCAAGAATGGCTAAAAGTCTATCAAAAAGCTGCAACATCAGTACAAAACAGAGTCCTAAAACTTGAAGAAAGTTATGAACTGATTGAAAAAGTAGGTGATATATGTTGCTTTAACATTTTTTTAAGTATGCAATAACTTCAGTCTTGGAAGTTTTCATGTTACCAATAGCATTGGCTAATTAATCACAACATTCAGTAACATATTTGGGATTTTTAAAAAATATATTGTAACTGCTAATTCTCAGATGTGTTTTTTTCCAAGAATCTTCAGTTACTTGGAGCTACAGCCATAGAAGATAAGTTACAAGACCAAGTGCCTGAAACAATAGAAACTCTAATGAAAGCGGATATCAAAATCTGGATCCTTACTGGGGATAAACAAGAGACTGCTATTAACATTGGTAATGTGTTGGGTCTGCATGCAGCATTTTAAAAAAATCTCTTAAAAAGACAGTGAAAAAACTGGAAAAGATGTACTTGATGGAGACAAGTAAAATCTGCTTTTCTGACCAAAGATCATATCAGATGCGATGCTAAATTATGTTGTCAGGGCTTCCAACTTTTAAAAAATAAATAGCAACTGTGGGAGAGACCAATCAGAATAGGAATCACAGTGCTTTGGGGTATTATTCTGTGGTAGAAAAAAGGGGGGTTTCTTATAGACTCCTCTTGTCTTTGTGTTGGAAATAACATAGAAGATGTTGCCATCACAATGCAGAATGGTTAGTCCCCCATCCCTGTCACAATGGACCTGGTCCTTATTTCCCATTTTCAGAGCTGCTGGTATAATTATTTTTATGCTCAATACCCAATGACATACTTGCTAAATTAATGTATGGTTTGACCATTACATGCTGTCAATGGGATTCAATTGTCACCTAATTGAAAAATCCTTTTCTGTCATCTCCTTTTAGTTTTTTGTTGCAGAAAGCTGTCATATTAAAGAAGTTAAGAGACCTTAGTGTGAATCTTGAAGAAGCTGAGTAGTTATGAAATTTAGCAAAATGGACCTCCCTATAGACAAGAGAAAGTATTTTTCCTGAATGACAGCTATCTCCACTCTTTATAAAATGTGAATTTACACATAATTTAAAATTTTCTTTCATGTCTTTTTTACTTGGAAAACATTGGCTGCAATCCTAAAGACACTTTCCTGGGAGTAAAACTCATTGAACACAATGGGGCTTATTTTTTAGTAGACATGGTTAGGATTGTGCTCATAGTCTCTGACATTGCTGACAGTAGTTTGATTTAAGCATTAGGAGGAAAAACTGTTCTACCGTGGAGTAAGTTTGGTATTTAATTGGTAGAAATGTTGGGCCTTTTTGCATAATAAATGAAAGCATATCACAGATGCAATTTAGGCATTACCCAATATACTTGTAGTGATGTTGAGTATCAACAGCGTATCTCAAGTGGCTTGTATTTTCATAAATTATAGTTATGATGTTGAATAATTTTAACAAAGTTGTATTTTATTTAATAGGGCATTCTTGCAAACTTTTGAAAAAGAACATGGGGCTGATTCTCATAAATGAAGGCTCTCTTGATGTAAGAATAATTTAAAATTTCTTGCAGTGTCTGTAAACTCATTTTTGGTGCATATATCTCTGGAAAAATTAATGCATATTACCTATTTGGAATTGATCATCCATTAAATCTATATCCTCATTTTACCTGTTTATACAGTATGTTATCTCTTTCTCTAATGGGTTTGGAAAGGATACTAACATATCACTTCAGGCATCAAGGTGCACTTCCAATAACTTTATTTGGTCTAACAATAGACAAACAATGCAGGGATTCCCTGGGTGGATTTCATACCCTTTCATACTGTACACTTAGATGGGGACCAGTGTGGCCCAGAATAGGATCTTTGCATGAATTGCAGGCCTTTAGCCATGTATTGGCTCACTATGATTTCCAGGTCTCTATCTGGTCTTCCCCACTTCTCCCCTAGATCTAGATCAAGCAGATAAACTAGTTTGCTTTCTCCTTAAGCTGCTCTTCTCTACATCTCCCTTCCACACTCTTACTCTGCCAGGACTTTCCCATCTCCCCTTATCAGTTTCCTCCTTTGCTTTTCCATACCCATGAACTCCATGGGACTTTGACCTCATCCCCAATCTTGCCGTCCTTCAGAGTCCAAGAAGTGTGTTTCCCCTTTACTGTTCTTGTCTCTGCTCCTGATGTAGCCACTGTTCTCACCTCTATCCCTCCTGCTATACTCACCCTTGGCGTGGTTCCCTGTCTTTTTTTAATCCCTCTACTTCCACATTTCCATCACCTCCTTCCTTGCTTTCTCCTCTTCCCTCAGCTGTGTTAAAGCCCTTTAAAGAACCAGCTAGATCTTGGCCAGGAGCTGTCCATCCACCCTCCTACACATCAATTATAGTACGCAACAGCCAGTAACATCTGCTGTCACTCTGTTTTCAGCTGATTGGCAGAGCTGTATCTTCTCCCTGCCAATTTGTTGCATCCACTAGGAGTCAGGTTTCTGCAAATTATACACCAGGCTTATTAACAATAAAATAGTTTGAAACACAAAATAGGAAGCCTCCCAGCATCTATATAGTACAACATGTGACACCAGTACATGATTTATTTAAAAAAAAACAAAGGAGTCATGGTTGCATCATCCTTACACCTTCAACACAGGAACCTAAAAACTGTAGTCTTTAGTTCCAATCTAGGAAACATGTAGCTGAACCTTTATGGCCACCTGAGGGCACTATATACTCTAAAAAATTAGCCTGGAATCTCACTGCCATATTAAAACAACAAATCTTAGTGCCATACGGTTGCTATAATTCTCTTCCATAAAATTGGGATAGGACGCTATGTCCCATTTGCCAGTATGTAGATACAATCCCCCCAAATGGGGATTATCACTGTTTTGGGGGGGGACATACAGCAACCCCAAGTGATTTATAATAATAAATATAAAAATAAAAATCTTAGAGTAAATTAAGAAAGAATACAATTTTAAACTGTATTAAATATCAGTTAAAATATCATCAGCAATATGGGATATTAGCCTGGGATATTAAAATATCATCAGCAATATGGGATATTAGCCTGGGATATTAAAATATCATCAGCAATATGGGATATTAGCCTGCTGTACTGTTAGAAGGTTTTTTAACAAGGGCTCAAAGCATACCTGTTTCAGTTGGTGTTTTTTAATAACAAAAAAAATTTGTTTCATAACATGTAATTTGGCCCTTGAAGAACGAACAACTGATGTATCTTGGCATCTAAAGAAGCACATCTTCTAATGTGCCATAGATTAATATGAATTAAGCTACTCTTACAGCCCAATCTCATGCATGTCTAATCAAAAGTTCCATTGTAGTCAATAAGTTGTAGCATCCAAGGCAGTGATTTTCAACCAATGTGCTGTGGCACACTGGTGTACAGTCTGGTTTGCCTTGTCAATGGTAAAAAATGGTGTGCTTTGACAATTTCAGTGCCTTGTTAAGTGTGCTGTGAGATGAAAAAGGTTGAAAATCACTGATCTAAGGTAACATACAGCAGTACCGATAAGGATTACACACAAGAGAACATGCCTGGTATTCCAGCCTTGAAATCATGTACAGTTTCTTTTTGTGAAATGGTTAAAAGATTCACTTTTCTACAATTAAGACCAGTCATTTTAATGTTTTTTGTAATATCAAGACTAATTACAAGTGATTTATAATAAACAGTATAAATCATACTAATTTAATTTGTATACCTGTGTAATAAGTAAATTTTCCACTAAACAATATGTGAAAATTCCAAATGTTAAACAGAAGTGATGTGTATATTTTTGTGGTGATTTTTAACAGGCAACAAGAGAAACAATAAGCCATCATTGCAGCTCTCTTGGTGATGCTCTGAGAAAGGAAAATGATTTTGCTCTTATTATTGATGGCAAAACACTGAAGTATGCCTTGACCTTTGGTGTCAGGCAGTATTTCCTGGATTTGGCTCTATCATGTAAAGCTGTTATTTGTTGCAGGTTTGTGTCTAAATAAAAAATATTTCAACAAATTTATTGAAATGTTCCTTCTCAAAAAGAGGATAATTTTATACCTCTACGTGAACATATTATCTTAATTAGTTTGGGGATTAGTGTTTCGAGGAAAAAAAATTACAGAAAGTAAAACAGAATTTTAAAAACAGGAAAACAGTAAATTTCCATAAGGTTTACACCTATAAATCCAGGTGGAGGAAACATCTGGTGCTAGGTTGCTTGAGGTTTTGGAACAAAGCACAGCTGCCACCCACCCAGCTTTATTTGTCACAATAGCAAGCATTAGTTCCTCCCATTCTCTCCATTGACAAATGAGGGAATCTGTAATGGCTGAATCAAACTAGTTGGGTTCAGGAGGTTTGCCCAGCTGAAGTTGGGACCCCAGCAAGAGTTAAATTTTGCTGACCCCTGTCACTCCCCATTATCTCTTACATTACATGTGATTTGGTAGACAACATCAAAACAACCAGATGTAGCGAAAATGCTTTCTTTAAAGGCTTTCACATTTCCATAATGGATTAGAGGCTAATGGGACCCATACTATAATCTCTTAGATTAGAATTGGGTTTATATTTATCCATGATCCCTGGACAAAGAGGCATGGTGTCCTTTTATAATTAACAGGGGGAGAGCAACTGTCCTCCTTCATCTAGCATGGTTTCTTTTCCAGTGGTGGTGGTTGGTGTCTCTTCTATATTTTTCTTATGTGTACTGTATTTCTTATTCTGTATTATATCTTATGTGATCCCTTTAGGGGTAAGAAACCATGATATATTTTACCATGTAAACTGTTTTGTGAACTACCTTTGTTGAAAGGTATAGGTCCTACCTCTTTAGCTGCAGATTAAGGACCATTATTTTAATTAAGAGTGGTGGAGAATCCTTTCTGAGGATATGGGAGGCTGCAAGCTGTTTCCCTGGCCCTCAGGAAGCCCTTCAGATATGATCTGAGCCTATCAGAATTCGTTGTTAGATGCACTGAGGGTCCCAAATCCACAGATAATCAGTCTGGACTTCTATAGTGGAATTGGAAAAATTTTCAGAAGAGTGTTCAAAATGATTAGTGGGTTGGAGCACCTTAGAAGGGAAGGTTACAATGTTTGAGGCTCTTCAATCTAGAAAAAGGGGCCTGATGGGGACATACTGAGTAACTATGGGGAGTCCTTGCTCCGGAGTAACAAGGTACTCTGGATTCCAATATGAATTTCCCATAGGTTTTCACTAGGTTGTGCAGTAACTACAGGTGCACGTAATGTCTCTTATGTGCTCCCGTAGTTACTCTGGATTGTAGCGATAATCCCATTCAACTTTATAGAACTAATGCAGCCATGCTAATGGGGCATCTACCACGTTTGCAAGGGGAGTCACAGCAGCCTCCTCAAGGTAATATTTGTTCCTTACCTCGGCACTGCTTTGTGGCTCCATCATTGCTAGAAAGTTGTCCAGAGAGCATTCAGAGTGCTGGGGAGGCCAGGCACTGTCAATGCAGCCAGGTATGGCCAGAAGTCTACTTGGGTCATGTTCAGAGGACTAAGGGTCAGGCCTGACGTAGGCTTGCCAAAAGTGATGTTCTGAAAATCTCATCAAGATCTTAGAAATCATTCTGAAGCCACATGTAGCCTCCCTGGCTTTCAGAATGCCATCTTTCGCTCCAGTCATGTTTGGAAGGTTACAAGGGTTTCATGGTTCATCCATGGTTTCATTTAGCAGCAAATGTGTGGTGTCCGTCCCTGTCCCCCCTCTCCAAAACTTTGAAGAGTTTTCTGAGCCTCAGAGGTTGCACATGTTTACCCCTAACCTCTGCAGGCCACAGAAAGTCTCTTAAGCAAAAAAAGACACTTCTGATTTTTTTTTTTTTTTTTGTTATAAAACCAATAGTGATATTTTTATGTGTTTTAAAAGGCAGGTGGGGATGTTACTGGTATTTTTGGATTCAGCTGCAAGGGGTTCTGGAATGGAACCCTCCCCCCAGATGATGGGACACCCTTCTAAGCACAAGCTTTTCTTATATGTTGACAAGTTCTACTGTGCACACAGTATTTCCTATATGCAGGCTGAAAGGGATTCATATTTTCTTATTGATATGTGAATACTTACTAATATAAGGGATTTCAGAGGTCTGTGACCAGAGTTATAGCTCTTGGTATTGTTAAATTTTTATTGCCTTTTAAAAATATAAAATAGTATGATGATAAACATTGTGGTTTTTTTTTTTTATTTTAAGAGTCTCACCTCTTCAGAAATCTGAAGTTGTAGAAATGGTTAAAAAACAGGTAAAAGTAATAACACTGGCAATTGGTGATGGAGCAAACGATGTTAGTATGATACAAACAGCACATGTTGGTGTTGGCATTAGTGGAAACGAAGGGCTACAAGCAGCTAATTCTTCAGATTATTCAATAGCTCAGGTAATTTTTTTCCAGTGATAAAGAATGTATAATGTTAAGTGATAATAGTATTGTGCACTTGTACATCTGATCTTTTTTGTTATCTTTTGCAGTTCAAGTATTTGAAGAACTTGCTTTTGGTCCATGGTGCCTGGAATTATAGCAGGATCGCAAAATGCATCTTATACTGCTTCTACAAGAATATTGTCCTTTATATTATTGAGGTAATAACAGCACACTAGAATACATTATTCTAACAGATTGTCAACCTTTTTTAGGATCAATTCTTGAGGGCTAGCTATACCAATCCAATAGCAAAAGCAACAGAGTCTGCGGCACCTTTAATACAAAAGAATTAATTGTAGCATAAGCTTTTGTAGCTTATGAAAGTTTATGAACTGTGAAAGTTTATGCAGTCATCAATTTGTCAGTCTGTTAAGATGCTATTTTTTTAAAAGGACTGCAAGTAGTTAAAAGACCTAAAGATTGACAGGACGGTGATTTGAGACTTGATCTCCTGTTACTTGCACAGCTCCTGCCTTCCTACCATTTTGAAAGCATGTAAAGGCAAGTAGATAAATAGATACCACTTTGGTGGAAAGGTAACAGTGTTCCATATGCTTTGGCATTTACTCATGGTGGCCTCATGACCACAAGTATTGTCTTCAGACAATTCTGGCTTGTCTGCCAGGTAACAAGAATGAGCACCACTCCCTGACATTCATAACAACTAGCAGGGAAATCTACAGGGGACACCTTTACCTTTAAGTTTCCTTCTTTTACAAATTGTCCCTGAAGAAAAAATTTCTTTGGTGTATAATTATGTTTTTGTTACTTTTAATAAGTAGTTTTGGTATTTCGAAGTTGGAATATTACTAGCTCATACTGTGAAAAATGTAGACATTTTAATAAAATACAGACCTGCAAACTGATGGTCAGAAAAACAATTTTCAGAATTTATAGTGGTTTCATATGAATTTAGGATGCTGATTCCAAAAATGGTGTTGGTTTTTCCTGTTACATCTAGTTTTGAAGATAAGGCAGCTCTTACTTAAGAGAAAGCCTGAAAACTTCCCCTTATAATAATAAAGGCATGGCCTTGACTTGGGCAGCTTCCTCATGAGGAAGCCATGGTGTGAGCTCACAAGGAAACTGCTCACACAAACATTATGCAATTATGTTGCATAAATGAAGTAAAATCAGAATAAAATGTTCTTATGATAGCTGTAAGGAAAGAGCTATAAAGTTCGTCTGTTTTTGGAAGGTGCTTTAAGGACAGACCACTGGATGGACATGTGTATTGTATATAGAAGTTAAAAACAACTAGGGCTATAAAATCTGTAATAATATAAAATAAAATCTCGTAGTTCTATGTAAAGGCTAGATAAGAACATTGGCCATTAATAACAGACAATCTTATACACCAGGAATGTCAGACTCATGTCACACAGAGAACTGAAGTGAGCATTAATGGTGCCTACTGAGGGCCAGAAGTGATATTAAACAGATGATGGCCAGAAATAAACACTTTGTTCTCTCATAGAAAATCATTATCTGCAAATGACAGAAGAGAAAATGTGCAATTTTTGTTCATGTTTTCAAGACATGACAGCCTAATTACAACAGGGGCCAAATTAATTGCTTTGGGGGGCCACATTTAGCCCACAAGCCTTATGTTCAGCCCTGCTGTTGTACATGCTTAAATGGAAAATAAATGATCGTAGGCTGACACTCTTGGATTTAATTGAGCACCATAGTTTACAGTTTTTATATACAAGCATGAATATCTGTGCAAATGTGCGTACATATGCATACACACTGAGGCTGACATTCATGCATCTGATGAAGTCAGTTCTAGTCACAAGAGAAAGTGCAGCTTATGCATCATAAACCAGAAGGATAGGATCTACTGTCACAAAGACAACACACAAATGCAGAATTTATGTGCCCATGTGGGCATCTTCAGATACTGTCCTGAAAATAGTACTTTATATTAATCAAAGTGTCTTATGGCATATTAACTTAATGTTGTTAATGTTCTTAATGTTCGTTATTCTTGTATATTGAAATCTAGAATATATTAGTGGTTGATACTGAATTCATAGTCAAAATATAAAATATTTTGTTATATTTGTTATACTGTTAACATTTTATGTTAACAATGCAAACCTTCTAGGGCATGAAAGAAGTTGAGCACTCCTACAATGTTTAAAATGTATCTGGGAAATGAAACCAGCAGCCCAATTAACATATATTCTGCGTTTGCAGAGTATGCAGCTGTTAATGGGTCGTGTCAATACTGTGAATGAATGGACAGAATATACATAACTGAATGTCTCTAGCAGGAACAACTGCCAGTCCAGAATCTCTTTTCAGTTTTTGTAGTGATCAAGCGTGGGAGCAGGGAACTCATTAAGTATTTGTAAGCTGCTACTTAAAATGCAGAAATCCTATAGTAGGCACATGTGTGCAAACCATTTTTCAGCCACATCTCTCTTCTCATTATCGAGCAAGTAATATTGAAAGCTATCTCATCCAAATTAGATAAATCTTATCTGATAATACTCAAGTAAATCTATAAAATAGTTTTATAAATAATATTGAAGAATGTGGATTTGCCAAACACCTGAAATGCTGAATTATATGCTGATCATCAACTATTATACACTGAATAAGATGGGAAAATAATCTTTTTAAAAAGGGTAGCATATGTTAACTTCCTTACTTTGACAATCACTATATTGCTAAAAATTTTAAATTTTATTATTTATAAAACTTATACTTCATTTCAGGCCCATGTTAAACCAAATGTGAAGACTCCATTAGTCTTCTATGTGTCGACTATCTAATAATGCTTTAATAAACCCTAAATATGTTACATCTATACAGTATGTGGTCCACTTATACAGAATACTCTCGTATCAAGATTCATTCATATACAGATTACTCTTTCAGTTGGCTATGCACATCTTAAAAACAAAGAGCAGGGGAAATAACTTTAATCCAGCACCATTGATTCTACCACTGAGCCAGTTGTGGCCAATAAATGCTCCTTACTATCATTGACAAGTTAGTTGCAATTTCTGGGTAGAAGGATGTCAGCCACATCTACTTCTCTCCACCCTCACCCCCGATTATTAATTATAGTGCTGGCCATCTATTCTATGAAGATGACTCCTATTAACTCAAGCTTTTGTGCAGTCTGTGTACGTGGATTGTTGGATTGAGCTCATTGTTTATCTGCAAGAGTTGCCACACCTAAGTATTTATACCAGGAGAGCAGATTAGCCACTATGCCAGTTCCTGTGTAACCTATATTCCACCCATTCCCAACAGTGTATAAGCATATGACATTTGAAGCATAGAAAATTCACCAAATAGAGTGTATTTGTTGTAAGGTGCTGCCCTGGTTCACATATCACACTAAACTATGATTTAGTCCTGGTTTAGCTTGGCATATTGCTACTTTGTGGGCTGTAAAGCGGTTAAGGTGCTGTGCTTGTTAACCAGCAGGCCAGGGTTTGAGACCCGGGTCGGCTCCACAAGACAGGGTGAGCTCCTGTCCTTAGCCCAGCTCTGCGACGCCAGCTGGATCCAATAGTATCGGCTCTGCCTTTCCATTGGACTAATTCAGTGGTGTGGAGAGGTGGGATTTGCTGCTTGGGTAACAGCCTATCCTCCATAACAATCCAACCCAGGCTTTCGTGCTTCGCATGCAGCGTATGCAGCGCCGAGCAGGATACCATAGTCTTCCAAGACTGACGGAGGCCTGCTTTTATGTTCAGTATAGTTCTTCTCTTCAGTTCCAATCTCATGTTCTAATTTGTTAGGAAACTGTAGTTGGAAAAGCCAAGATTTGTCAAACTTGGTTGGGACAACAAATCCCAGCATGCTCAAGATCATCCCTCCCCTTCATACATAAGAAAAGAACAGGAAGCAGATAACACAAAAGCCTAAGGTTTGCAATCAGCACACTAAACCCTGATAAAACTGTCATTTTAGTGTGATGCCTAAACTAGGCCACTCTTTTTTGAAATTTTTAATTCAGTATAATTGCAATGAAAAGAAATAGGCTAAAACAAGAAGTGCCTTTCACGGGGCTTTAATGGAGGCTGTGGAATGCCTTCCTATGCATCAAATAGAAGTTCCTATTTCAGTCAAAAACCATAGGGCTTTCCTTTGTGTCATAAGGCTTCCCAGATTCATCTGGAAGACTCTTCCAGTTGTGTCCAGGCGGTACAGAGGAGACCTACCAACAGATTTTATTATATGTGGGTATTGATATCCACAGTGCTTTGGGTACAGATCCCCAGTGGATACTGAGATTCAACTTTATATTAGTGTTTAAGGCTGCAAAACACTTGCTTTCCTGGGAGTAGTTAGTGCGTTGAACTCAACAGAAAACATACGAATAAGTATACATGACATATCGTGCAATCTTTTATGTGATCCTAACTTTTTGTCTTCCTATATCACATTTCTTCTGCTTATGTTTACTACTTTGATTTACTTATACAAGTAAAATCCCATAGCTGTCTCTTGCAGAGGTACAATTTAGCCCTTTTGCCACCTATCAGTGGCTCTCCTCAGTTGCCCTCCTAACCTCAGTCTTAATCAAATTAATCAGTCAATCAACAGTATCTATATACTGCTTTCAACAAAAAGTTCACAAAGTGGTTTACAGAAAAAATGAATATCTAATGGCTTCCTGTCCCAAAAGGGCTCAGAATCTTAAAAGGTGCAAAAGAACACCCACAGAAGCCACTATACAGGACATTGCTGGAGTAAAGAGGGCCAGTTACTCTCCCCCTCTAAAATAAAAGAGGAACACCCAATCAAAAGTGTGGCTTTAAGTGCCTTCCCTATATCTTCCTAAAAACTTTCCCGAGGTAATAAACCAGCTCCCTTCAACTTCCCTCAACAGCTCTTTTGCCACCTCTCTCCCCAATGACTCTTCTCATTTGGCATCCTCAGCCTTGGAATAGAACCCTCAGCCTACTTGATTGATATGGAATGTTGGCCAGCAGGTGCAGACTAACTTACCAGTAGTCAGGGCTTTCATGCAGAAAAAATAAGATTTAAATGCTGCAGTCTTGTGCATATTTTCATGGGAGCAAGCCTCTTTGAACAAAATGGGGCTGCCTGCTGAGTAAACATGCATAAGATTGCACTGTTAGTCACTTTTTCTCACACTCCTTTTATTTCAAATTGGCTTGTTTCTGGCAAAACAAAATGGTTATTGTGACGGGGAGAGATTGTAACCAAATGACTTTCTTTTTGTGGGATTGCATTAATGACCCTGTAAGCTTTTACGGATGAGAAGTTTTTAAAATTTAGAAAAATAAGAATTGACTATTAAATGGTTTTGCAGTTTAACTCTGTCTTATTTTTCTGCCGTATAAACCAAATAAAACAACTAAAGAGACACTTGTTTTTACTTGTGGTCAAACATTTAATGGTATGTTAAAAGACTAGATTGTTCACAAGAACCAGTCATCTGGACACCAGCCTGAGCTCAGACCTATAAATGGAGAATTTGTAACAATTCATGCTCCTATAATAAGGTTAAATGAAACGTGAACTGTAGCCTAGCCTGTGTCACATTGATTTTCAATATCGTTTGACTAGCTGATCAAACTTGTTCTTTTTTCCTTTAATAGTGTTGGTCATCCATATTTGGTTTGCTCTGAAAACTTTTATATTAAATTTAATTCAAAAGAGATATTATTCAAGCAATTAGTTATCTTAGTTTTGAGCAGAAACAGTCTTCCAAGTGACTCATTTTTGTGTTGTATTAAAAAACGGATAAAAGGAGTTGGAATGATCTGAGATTTTTCTAGAGACAGTGGGTGCAATCCAGAGTAACTACAGGGAATCCTTGCTCTTAGGTAAGAACAATTTACTCTGGATTGCAATATGAATTTCCCATAGGTATTCGCTAGGTGGTGCAGAAACTACGGGTGCACGTAATGTCTCTTACATGCTCCCGTAGTTACTCTGGATTGTAGGAAATTTGTTTTGAAGAATCTTATGTTCATTGTTTCTGGAATACATGATAAAAATGTCAAGTATATAATGAATGTCACTATCTTGTTGAATAGGTCAGATTTAGCAAAACATTTTAATACTTAACAATGTAAATAATAAGTACAAACCATTTTTTCTTTCAGATATGGTTTGCTTTTGTTAATGGATTTTCTGGACAAATACTATTTGAGAGATGGTGCATAGGTCTTTACAATGTGGTAAGATTTCTGTATGTATTTAAAACTATGATTATTGTGTCATGCAAATTGTTAAACTGAACTCATGGTACATTTGGTTTGCACATTTAGATATTTACTGCTTTGCCTCCACTGACACTTGGAATATTTGAGAGATCTTGCCAGAAAGAAAATATGCTGAAGTATCCTGAATTGTATAAAACTTCACAAAATGCCCTAAATTTCAACTCAAAGGTAAACAAAATAATTTAGCTAAAATAATATTCACATTAGCTTTCAAATATATACTTGATTTTAGATTTTAGATTTGATTTTAGATTGATGTGATTTAAAAGGATGAAGACACATTGATAATGAAACAATTCTGCGTTACCATTAGGCTGCCACCTGTATACAGAACTATACAATATGGTTGGGATTCAAATGTAACATGTGCTCTGTGAATTTTCTAGCCTTCTTTTTCAACTTCAGTGCTTCACTCCTGTTAAAAAGTTTCTATTGAAGGTTGGGGGGGAATCCTGGTGTGACGAATTGTGGTAGAAAGGGAAATGAAGCATGTGCAAAATTTTCTGCTTTTGCACATGGTTATTTGAAATTAAAATTACCGCAGAAACAAAGTATGTTTGGAAAATGTTAATTTGGCAGGTATTTATATAAATATGGCTTTTCTATTAAAGATTAAGTGAGCTAGAAGTAAAATTGCTTCTTGTGTGAAAATCATTGGTTTGATCCAGAGTTTCATATGAACAGAGGCTAGCTTCCATTCATTAAGGCTGTAATCCCAACCTCTAATTAGGCCAGCATAAGTCCCATGCTCACCTAGGGGTGTCACAAAAGTACTATAAGGCACTTCTGCCACAGTCATGGGGGTTAGGCAAGTGCAACAGGCATATCCTGACCTCTACGCACCACCATAGGAAGGTAAGTCATGTTGACCTAAATTGATTGCACCTAAGTGAAACCTTTGGCTCCAACTCATAAGCTTTTCTGGCATATAGATCCTTTACAATTGTGTTATCATACACTTTGCAGAGTAAATATGTAAATTACGTAAAACTAGTTAAAAGCCACACTTCATGAGGACTTCTAAGCCAGCTCCTTTTAAGCATCTGGCCCAAAATTAAGAAGTTGTCTCTGAAATTCGAATGGCATGTTGGCCGATTTGGGCCAGACACAAATTCCAACGCTGGATGTTCAAGCAGCAGATGATGGGCAGATTTTCAATCCTGGGATCATCCTGATTCCAGAAAGGTATAATATGTCCATGTAGATCAAGTGTGACCCAAGTTAGAGAGGTGTCCACAGATGGACAAAACTTGCCATTTATTTATACTTATTTATTATATAGATGTAATCAAAGATACAGTCTGCTAACTGCTGCGCTACATACATTACTGCTCTTTTATGTTGATATAACAGGAAAGTATAATGCCCTAGCCATGCCTGAACCCTGGGTCATGACTCCATATCTTTATTGCTGATACCGTAGCTGTTTTGACTAGACTACCTGCAATTGATTCTGTGATCGAATAAATGCTGAAATTCTATACAAACATACCTGGGGCTCGTTCCATTCAAATGAGTGGGGCTTACGTCTAAGTAAATATGCATAGGATAGCACTGTAAGGCCTTCAGGATCACAGTATTTGCCACTTTAGCCCCTGATTGGATAGGGCTCCCCATTTGTAATTACCTGGAACATTGATAGATTGACATACTTACTGAAACATAGGCTGATAGCTTAACATACTGTACTTAAAAATAAACATGACTGATATGTTGCTGGTTAAAGGCTATTTTTTTGTTACTGCATTTTTTTCCTTCAACGGGTAACACACTATTAATCAGCAGGCCAGGATTCGAGACCTGGGTCCCCACAAGACTAGGATTTCCTACTATAAATGGGATTGGACTAGATGATCCACTGGGTCCCTTCCAACACTAGGATTCTATGATTCTAACTGTCAGTTGCCAGTAGACCATATCAGTTAAAATAAATAGAGCAAGCCTTCTACAAATATTTTAACAAATTTAACGTTACTCCTAAATAAATTTCTTAAAATCTTTCCGTGAATTCTAGTTAGGTGATTACTTCCCTTGGGATATAATATTCTTTGTAAATGTTTGAAGGCTTATTTTAGCTGTATGAATGTTTCAATTAAAAATCTTTCAATTTTTTCTGAACATATCTGAAGTCTGTTTTACTAGATTAGATACATGTACATGCTGTGAATAAATCACCACAAACTACCTGAGAACACAAAATAGTTGGTGGTTTGGTATTCTGAAGATTTGGTATCATTGTTGCCCTGAATGATGATGCTTAGATTTGTCATGGTAAAAAGGGTCAGAGGTCCTGGGGCCATGACAGAGGTTAAAGGATTAGCATGTGACAATAAGTATCAGTCAAGAAAATGGAAAAGTATGTCTGATTTTCTTGCTCCCACCTGTGCTTTATGTCAAATAAAACTTGTGGTAATGACATCGCAAGAAGGCAAGACAAAGGTTAATAAGTAACACCAGTTCAAATGTGCGGTGTATTGTGGCATAAATTGGATCGTACAACCTTACATAGTTGAATAAAGTGACAAAGAACTTAGAGACATGGTGGAACATTTTTTGAGGCAGGCATCTTAATTTCTGTTGTGTGGACAACTGAACACTATTAATGCGTGTCAGTTTAACACAGCAAAGATATTTCATATGAGTGTGTCTAATTATTAAACGTGATTAACTTTGGTTGCGTACAAATGCATTTCTTGTGTGTCACCCAGCAAGTGTTGCCACACAAATGCCTGGCATGCAGTGCTACTCCAAAAGTAAAAGAATGTTTGAAATTTTTGTGTGATAATCTATTTCCATTCTGTGTTGGAAGAAAGTAGGGTTAACAAAGGTGATGTTTCATATAAGCATGTCTTTTGTTGCATAAAAGTGCAGTTTTTGTCAAGTTTTCAAACTTGACATTATATACTGTACAAAGCATGGAGTATAGATACTTTAAAAAGTAGGACATCATATAATGTATGTAGCAGAAAGAAGCAATTATAAAAAGATCTGTATAGAGAAAGAATCATACGTATAAAGAAAAAGTTCCTTTTTATGTTTGAAATTTTTGTGTTAACATCTATCCCAATTCTGTGTTGGAAGAAAGTAGAGTAGAAATTCCAAATGCTTAGTTGCCTCATTTGCACAAAAAGATTTTTCCCCCCACTTTGGCTTACTACAATTAAAAAGTTGGGAAGTTTATAGCAGCTTTGAGAAACATAAAACTCAAATAAATGACCCATGAAGATCTTTGAAGCAGAAAATGTCTCTCACTTCCATAATTTCTTCGAGGTGGCCTTTTGAAAAACACATTTTCTGAACCTAACTAAAAGATAAAAAGACGGGTCAGAGTTCACAGAGTTAGTTTTATCACAAATGGTTCTCATGAATGTTTGTTTTCTCTTAGGTTTTCTGGGTTCATTGTTTCAATGGCCTCTTCCACTCAGCAGTTCTGTTTTGGTTTCCACTAAAAGCTGTGCAACATGGTAAGTAAATGAAATACAGAATTTGAAAACTCTCTATAACTGTTTTAATTGAAAATATTTCAGATTAAACTATGGTCAATCAAAGAATGTAATGCTATAATACAGTAACTAGGTTTTTTCAGTCTGAGCACCTAAAACTAAAATTCTCAATCATTGGTGTTGTGATTCATTGTTTAATATTTATGGGTTGTATAATTACATAATTAGGAGAAAATAATAATAATAATAATTAAAAAAAACTAGACTAGACATGGTAATAGAATAAAAACAGTCAAGGAGCAAGGAGAGCCAAAAGGGGGACGACACCTCGGTGATCAGATGTGGATGGTTCTCTCTTCAAGTTTGCCACCACAATTTGTGCAATGAAGGTGGCAGTTTGAAGAATTATGGAGGAGTCAGTGGCAGATAGAAGAAATTGTATTCTGGAGTGGTCACCAGGGAAAAGGTTCAGGCAAAATAAAAGGACCGGACATTTACACCTCGCTTCACTGTGGAGAGGACAGTGGAACAAGAGATGAGCTAGGGATTCGATGGCTCGCTGAGGGCAAAGGCAGAGGCGGTTCGCAAGACGGGTTGTATAGTAAATTTAAGTAAGTTGGTCATAACTAAGTGCCCAGTCCTATAACACTGAACCTGTTTCACTCTTTCCACTGTTGTGAAATACCTGCCAATGGAGAATGTAGTTATCCATTGTCACTAAGTATTCCACCTACTTAGGCCATTTTTGCTGGACTATTCTCTCTGGCCTAAGTCAGGATTGCACCCTTTGTCTCCAAAATTGGAATGCACGTTAGCTTTGATGGCTCATTAGATTCTAATAAATTGATTTTAAGTATAGGTCAGTAGTTTAATAGTTTACTCTAAAAATGTAGTATAATGTGTTATATAATGTGGTGCAGTTGGGTAACAATCATAATATACAACTCATTGTTTAATGCAATAAAATTTAATTTTGCACCCACTTTGCAGCTGCATCTTACAGTCACAAGTAAACATTTTTATCTTAAGCCTTTTAAAATCAGGTAGCACATTAGATTAAATGGTGGGTTAGATTTGAGTATATATAGGTATTATAGTTTTGTTAAGGGGGGAACCCACAAGAAAAGGTTATTAGAAATTTTTAATTGGTTATCTTATCTGTTTTACTTTAAGGGTACAAAGTTTAGTTATGTAAACATATAAATAAATAAATAGTATTCCCCATGCTTTTATCTTACAGATACTGTATTTGCCAATGGTAAAACACCAGACTATTTGCTCTTAGGAAATATAGTGTATACTGTAAGTATTGCTCATGTTACATCAGATTGCAAGTAATCTGGAGTTCAGGCAACACAATGAGCTGTGTTTTAACATACTAAGATTCCCCTCTCTCTCAACTCTGCCCTTGAGCTGAGGAGGGAAAGGGAAGAAATGGAACATGTAGCACACTTCAGTTCTATTTCTTATCCATAAATAATGGCTTGTTGGACTCTCCTAAATATTATCTTTGGTCATGCAAATTTAAGATGAAACTTTGGGCCTCTTAGAAATTTCTACAGTTGAATGTTCGAAGTCATGAACATTGTTGAACTTGACTTGGGCTGAATCCCTGAACTATTCACAACTGGTTTTTAAGAGAAACCAAAAGTCACATTTTAAGGCCCTCAGAAGGTGGGAGGAGCACTTCCAGGCTCACATCAGGGTGGCTTGGTGCCAAGGAGCACCACCGTTATGGTCTAGATCAGCGTTTCTCAAAGTGGGGGTCAGGCCCCTTTGGGGGGTCGCCTAGAGCTTTCCTGGGGGGTCGCCTAAAGACCCCTGGTGCAGGGGGCCAGGTCAGGCTTGCCAGACCTCCAGCTGTAGCTGCATGTGCACTGGGGCTGACTGATAGCCTCAGGGCCCAATCCTATGCATGCCTACTCTGAAATAAATCCCATTATAGTCAGGCATGCATCCTATGCATGCCTGCTCTGAAATAAATCCCATTCTGTTCAGTGTGTGCATAGAACACACATTTCATTTGTAACAATGAAAATATATCCTGCATATCAGATATTTACATTACGATTCATAACAGTAGCAAAATTACAGTTATAAAGTAGCAACGAAAATAATTTTATAGTTGGGGGTCCCCACAACATGAGGAACTTATAAAGGGGTCACAATGTTAGGAAAATTGAGAAGCACTGGTCTAGCTCTTTTAGATTTGAACCACATTCATAGCATAAAAAGTTATTTTGGTTTCTTGGTAGCTTAAAAACACTTTCTGTTGTCCTTTGCAATTTTTGCCCGGTCTGCGCATTTGGTCCCAATTTTGTATTTGCCACTTTGGGCAGCAATGCCTTAAACCTACCTTCTTCACAGGAGGAGATGCTGCTGTTGCAGAAAAAACAAAACCCCTTTAGATTCAGAACTAGTTTCTCAGTTCTTTGAATCGTGACAATAATTTGATAAGCTGTAATATGGAATGATGTTAAATGTGCTCTTTTATTTTGAAATTTGATATTTTACACTGTCAGATCAGCTCAAATAATTTATTTCTTTTTTCTTTTTAGTTTGTGGTTATAACTGTGTGCTTAAAAGCAGGACTAGAGACTTCATATTGGACTATAGTAAGAAAATCTTTGTTAAAAAATCCTTGTAAAATATTTAATGTTTTAAAATGTAATAAAGTAATTTATTCTTATGGGTTTACACTAATTCAGGCAATAGAATAATTACCGGTCAATACTGTATTTTATTGTTTTATTTATATTCAGGATCCATATAGTCTCATCCATTTTTGCTTTCCACAAATTCTGACAGTCAAAAACAAAGACAAAAAAATCATCTTGAAGCAGTGACAAATTATGGGAATGAAACTGAAGCAAAGTCACTAGAAAAGGAAGTAAATAATATCCCCAGCCTTCTCTTATACATTCTTCAAGGAGAGTACATGAGAAGATGGAATAGTGGTTGGGCAGGTGATAAGACATGGGATGTATGGCACCCCATACATGGGGTTGTTCCTCCTGTGGCTGGGCGTCCGCTGGGCAGAGGGAGAGAAGAGCAGTGGAGAAGAGGGAAGCAGTTCAAGGCTAGCCAGAAGGGAGCAGGGGAGAGAGAGGCTCAGGATGGAGAGAAGGACAAAGTAGGGAGACACTTTGAAAGTGTCTTGGATTGCTGCCTCCTAACCATGTCTACCCAGAAGTAAATCCCATTGTGTTAAATGGTGCTTACTCCCAGGAAACTGTCTTTAGGACTGCAGCCTAAGTAGACTTCATAGGATATGCACATAGAATGCATGATTTGAATTCAATTCCAGTGTTTTGTCATCATTTTTACATACAGTTAATATTTTCATGGGAACATTTTTGGGGTTGTGGAAGCAATCGTCTGTGTTTCCATTATTCCCTATGGGAAAATCTGTTTCACATAAAAACGTTTCACGTAACAAACATGCCTCAGGAATGAATTAAATTTGTTACCTGAGGTGCCACTGTATTTTCTCTGACATGCACTATTTACCAGTAGTTGACATTCACCTGATAATGGACTTTTGCTTTTTATTCTTTTTTCAGTTTAGCCATATAGCTATATGGGGAAGTATTGCACTATGGATAGTATTTTTTGGAGTCTACTCTTCAGTGTGGCCTGTCCTTCCTATTGCACCTGATATGTCTGGAGAGGTAAAGTCTACCTGGAAACTAATTTTCAAATCTCTGTCTCTATATAAAATTGAAAATTCACTCGCTCACCCATCTAACCACCTATCTAGACATGTGAAATTTTGGGATGCCTACATCTGTGATGTAGGCATCCAATAAGAACCAATTTGGGGAAATTCCAACATGAAAGGGGTGAAAAGGGATACAACATGTTTTAGTTCCTTTACTTTACTTTGAAGAATCACTTACTGGTGAACACCCAGTCCCAAACCCTGGACCTAGAACCATGAAATTTGGGGAGTGTGTTCCTTCCATGACTCTAGTACCCACTAAGAAGCGATTTTTAGAAATTTAACCACTAAGGAGGTGAAAAGGGGTGCAACATATTTTTGTCCTATACTTAACATTGAAGACTGATGGATCAACACCCAGGCCCAACCTCTGGACCTAGAAGTATGAAACTTTAGGAGCATATTCTTTCTTTGATGTAAAGATGCACTAAGACTTGGCGCCTGGGATGCCCAGTTGTACCTGCTTTCCAGTGCTACCCACTGGTGCCAGCTGCCCAATGGTCCTCAATGCCTGGTGCCCAGTAGGGATGCCCAGCACTCAGTAGGGATGCCCTGTGGCACCCACTGGTGCCTCATTCTGTCCACTGGTGCCTAGTAGGGATGCTCAGTGCCCAATGGTGTCCTCTGCCCCCTTTGCAGTGGTGCCCAATGCCCCATGGTGCCCAGTAAGGATGCCCAATGCTAGTGCCTGGATGCCCAGTTCTCACTGTACAGTGGTGCCCAATGTCCAGTGGTGGAGGATACCTGGTAAGGATACCTGATGCTCAGTAGGGATACCTGGTTCCCAGTGATGCCTGCTGCTGTGCCCAGCGCTGATGGGGCCCGATAGGGTTGCCTGGTGCCCAGTGGAGCCTGTTGCTGTCCAATGCCTGGTGGTGCCCACTGCAAAATAATGCCAACTGTCCACTAGGGATGCCCAGTGTCTAGTCGTGCCCACTGATGCCTGCTGGTGCCCACTACCCAATGGTGCCCAGTAGGGATGCCCAGTGTGCACCGGTGCCCACTGCTGCCTGCCACTGCCCCCTGCTACCCTCTTATGCACAGATCCTGTCACTGCCCAGCAGTGCCCCATGTTTGCTGGTGCCTGAAGCCCATAGACTCACGCCAATGCCTGGTCCCCAGCGGTGTCCACCAGTGCCCGTGGTGTCCAGCCATGTCCAGAGCCCACAAATATTCTAGAAATTTTACTCCTGCAACAGTGGGTAGATTCCACTAGTCTGTACATATAAATGTATTCAAATTTTTGTTTTTGTTCAGATAACTGCCCTACAGTCAACAACAAGTGTGTGTGTGTGGTGTATAAAATTATAAAAGTATGTGTAATGTCTAAACACTGTGCTGAGGGGAGCCTTTTCCAGCCCTCCGTACTGGATGGTTTAAAACTTCAACTTGATTTTTGTTCATACTCGCTTCCCGTCTTTTTATGGTTTTGTGTCTCCCATCACTATGCAAAAAGGATGTCATTTTCACCATTGCAGAATTGCTCACAAAATTCTGAAGGAAGGCTGAGTTAGGCACCCCTAGCTTAGATGAACAAAAGCTACTCTTAGAAGAATCTGAACTCTGGAACTACTTTCTTAATTTAATGTTGGTTTATTTTAAATATATTATCATACGTGAATATGATGCTTTAATTATCTCTTTAAAATTTTTCAAAATGTACATTTCAGTTTGATCTCTGTGTCATTGCTAATGATCCTCCATTTCAGCATTTTTACTGAGTTCGTGTGTCAAATAGCTACGTATATTTTCTGCCTGTGCGTTTTCCTTAAAAGGACGTGTGATCCTTAAAATTCCTTAAAAGAATGTAAAAAAAGGATGTGAGAACAGAGAAATCTTGATGTGAAAACTCTTGGCAACTTCTAAAAACATAGAAACCTCTTGTGTTACTGTCCTTTATAACATTAATTAATTAATTGGAATTTGTCATTTTCGTTTCTGGTTATATATGCTTGGGAGCCACTTTTGCATTAGATTCCATTTAGGTTTCACAAGCCCAAAAGTAAATAGGGCAAAGGAGATTTGGCATAGGAGATCACAGATCTCATATTAAGATAAATGTGTAAACCAGAAATGGAGGGAGACACAATTCATCTCCAAAACAGGCTGCCCCTGTTAGTTTCCAAAACAGATACGTTTGCCATTTCCCAGCTGACTTTCCTGGGTGCAGACAGATGTGAAAAGTTAGGAAGAAAAATTGTTTCTACAGAGTAAGTAAGGAGCTTTCTTGTACGGAAGGGAAGGAAATAGCTCAGTAAGATTTTATTTTTTTCTTCATCCAAATATACAAAGAGGTCTTCTGTCTTTAATGTGAATGTCGCTTTAAATCTTTTACTTTTGGATTAACTCTGTAAAAGAAAAAAATCTGACAGGCTTTCAAATATGACTCAGAAAAACTTTTTCCCCTCAATTCATGTTGCTCATTTGTAAAGCCAAAGGCTGGATTGACTGAATAGTAGACACCAGTTGTTCCTTCATTCATAGTTAGCATTACAATAGTCAGCATTAACATCCTAAGACCTACATTATCACTTCTGTTTCACCAAAAAGGTTTTAATACAAGATTGCAAACTGAAGGATAGCTCATTGTCACTCTAACCTTAAAAAGTCATTAGGTAGGAATAATTGTAAAAGGTACTTTTAAATCCATCTCTTTCAATTTTTATTTTTTCTGTTTATTCAGCAATCGGCTTGTTTATCAATAGCTTTTTATACAGCTTATGTCACAATGCATAATGTCGCATAATGTACAGCTTATGTCGCAATGCATTGCCTTGGAGTTATGGCTTTAAAAATTTTCTGTATGGTCTAATGTCAAAGGGTGTGTTTTCCATTATAATCTTAATAACCTAAGCTGTTTTTTATACCTTGCTTGTGTGTAAATTCTTTTTTCCTGTTGAAGCTGTACACCAGAACTATAATTTAGAATTTAAATAATAAATATTTCTTTGGATTAAATTTTCACTTTGCAATTTGTGACATTAAATAACTGTTCTTTTTATATAATTGACCCACTGCCTTGATTGTTTTTGCTTGAGTGAGCATAATAATGAGTACATGCAAACGTTTAATAAATTGCCAAACTACAGCTCTCCAACAGAATCACAAATTGTTCTTTTTATATTTGGTAGAGTTTTCATTTGAGTAGAATAATTAGCATATTGTTGCTTGCCCTAAGCCCTAGGGACAGAACTATAGGTCCAATGAATAAACATTGGCTTGGATCTGAAGGTCTCCTTAACTTTGTTCACTGATTCCCCCACTGAGTAACTGCAGCCCCCTCCACCCCAACTCTATTTTGTATCCTGCTCCAATGGATTGGCTTCTGGGGTAACAGCTTGGGGAGACTTGCCCATGTGTGGACAAGGAAGATTTCCACTCATACAAGGAAATCTTTGTTTCAAGCTAATAAGGCATCATAGGATATTGCCATTCAAAAGTTTTTAAAAGATCCATAGGCAAATCTTTTGCTTATTCTCTGGATTCAATTCCTATTTATCTCAAATATTCCAGTTTTTAAACCAATACATATTTTTTAAATTTTTAAGTGTACTTCTAATTCACTTAGAATTTGGTACACTGTAGTTCAATGGCCCAAATACCAATGGCTAAAAACCTGACAGCAGGTTTGTGCCACAGTTTAACTCGGGAAAATAGCACAAGGAGAAGGTTCCTAGATTCATACTGTCCCTCAGGATTGCTTTCAGTAATAAGTGAAATGTCAGGCAATCCAGTCTAAGATCTCCTGCATCATGAATATTATGTGTGTTCCCCCACAAAATTAACTCCTTGAAACTCCTAAAAATGGAGCATTGATACATCTCTTCTTCAAAGTAGAAATATGAAGTGTACTTTAAAAGCCTATATTACCATTAAACTAGCTGTCTTTAATGTTGGAGGGTGAGAAGAAATAGTGAAATTTAGAAGTGTAATTGTAGGGGGGAAAAGAAACTGTTGCCTGGCAGTCTCCTAAATCCTTAAAAGATTTAGGCTGCAATCCCAGAGACACTTTCTTGGGAGTAAGACACATTGAATACAATTGGACTTACTTTTGAGTATATAATGGTTAGGCTTGTGCTCTTAATCCTTAAAGGATGACCCCATTTGCTACCTCTGTGACATAGGTCATCAGTTATTCATTAGTTTTTGCTGGAAGAGTTTTTAAATAACCATTGTTCAGCCATATTGTATAGCATAATCTTTAATGTTTTATAATTCTTGTCTTTCAGTAACACCTTTGTTTATATTCATGTAGGCAATTATGATGTTCACCTCTGGTGTCTTCTGGATGGGCTTACTAAGTATTCCCCTGACAGCTTTGATCTTGGATGTTGCATATAAAGTGTAAGTGTAATGCTATTAATTTAAGGGCTGGAAAGAATCTGTAATTTAGGCTGCAATCCTAAACACACTTTCCTTGGAGTAAGCCCTATTGAAAATAATGGGACTTTCTTCTGAGTAGATGGGCATAGGCTTACACTCAAAGAGTAATCTGTATTTTTTTTAATGAAATGCAACAATCCATGCATACTTACCTGGAAGGCAGTTCCACTTAACTTAATGGGATTTAATTATCTATCTATCTATTATGAATGTCTATATAGGCTTGTGCAGTAACCATACTAAATTATGATGTCCTTTTATTTTCCAGTGTGTACAAATTATGAAGATTTTAACTATTCTCAAAGTAAATAATTTTACTTTGATGAATCTGATGAAACAGTTCTTATAACATTTGAAGTATATCACACATTTGATGGTTTTTAAGTTGAATGCTTTACAGTATTTCCCTATCCTATTCAGAATTTATTTATAAACTATGCTCTCAATAAGTTGCTGAAATGCAACATTAATATGCATTCCTTTAATTTGAACTAATTTCAAATGATGAAATTTAAATTTCACCATTTGTGAAAAATTTGTGAAAAAAGACTGCTAAAATGTGAAAAAGCCATTTTGTTCAACTAATTTTAAATAGATGAGCAAATGGCTTTTTCACATTTTAGCAGTCTTTTTTTTCACAAATTTAAGGACATAAAATTTTATGTTTAAAATAAATTATCTGAAAACATTTTTCATTGCAGAATCAAAAGAGCAGCATTCAAGACACTGGTAGATGAAGTTCAGGAGTTAGAAGCAAAATCTCAAGATCCAGGAGCTGTTGTTCATGGGAAGAGGTACTATATACATGTGGACTATTTTTAGATAATTTTTCCTACTCAATAGGGTACTATTCAAACCCTGCCATATAACAATTTACTAAACTTGAATGTAAAGTTTAGGGCCTAATCCTAAGTGCCCACTTGGGCAAGCACACCCAGGGGTGTGCTGTAACATAGGCCAGTCACAAACATGACCATAAAGCCAGTCTGCGATACGTGGTGAGGAGGGAAAGCAGTTGTGCTGGCTTCCCCATGTCTCTTTTGGCCCTGGAGGTCAGTACGTTGTGGTGGCTGATCTTGGCAAGGGCATGGGGGTTAGAGAGAGAGCAGGAGGCAGGCAGGGCTGTAAGCAGGCGACGGAGGAATTGGAGGCAGGCCTAGGACAAGCACATGTGTCAGATCCAAGCCCTATTCCTGTTCTGCTTGAATTTTTGTCACCAATTTTAGTGGTGTATAGCCAAGTAGACCCGTGGGGCTGCCACTGTGTTACTGGGATAAGGAGAAAGGTTGCCTATGAAAGAACAGCAGCAGCTCCAAACTTCTACTGGATGCAACACTCCTGATAAATGGAATGTTCTGTTATCAGATTCTAGTGCAGTTAAACTGAATGTTGCAGATGCATTTAAGTTCTTCCAGGAAAATGAAGCTCAAACTCTGTTCTAGATTGATCCATTGGTCTCATTTACAGTGGTCAGGTCAGAAAGAACCATGCAGCTAGTTCTGCATGCCCAAGAATACTTTGGACTACTGGTTATTAAAGAGTTCCCCTCCCCAATATGGCAATCCAGTTTTGAAATTGAAAAGAATTTCAGCCATGGATTAGGACAGTACATTGGATAGCACATCTGTATTTCAAATGAAAACATTTGAAGAGGAAAATTGAAAAAGCAAAAGAATCTGATCTCGTAGGATGCAGCAGCTAGGAACTATGAACATTTATTATTTAAAATCAAATGAAAACCTCCTTTTAACCCATCTGTCCTCATCCAGTGGTTTCATAGTTCAAACTGCTAGGACTCTTGTGATTAACTGCATATATTGCATAATTAAATATAATGGTAATTTGTACATGTTTATCCGCATTCATTCCCCGAAACCTACACAGACCTAAAGCAGTCTTTCTGCTTTAGAGAGTATTAAACATCTGTTAGGAGCGTCTAAATTTTGTATGGCTATGTATTGTATACTAATAAATATGTGGATTTAAAGTGCCCACTACCCACTTCCACCTACATACTGTATATGTACCACAGATTTGATGTACTTGCCAGTTTATCATATGTTGAATACTTGGCTATCCTGTATATTAAATTCCTTTTCCATCACACACAAATGGCAAGAAGCTTGTCAAGATAACTTCTTGCCATATTTCTAGAGCCTCTTGTAGGTTTGTCATGAAACTGAAAGTATGGAAACACATCAAAGAGCAGTGGTTACTGGCATACAAAGATGGTGTTGTTTCTATGATAGATATCCATTAATAAGTACTGTATATAGTAATTTACAGATTCTAAAATGAAGATGTACAAAAGTGGTACTTCAAAAAGAAACTTCACTGTTTGCAAGCACATAGATGTTCCACAGTAAACAATAAACTTATCTAATGTATCAGAACCCTATGCTTTAGTCACTAGCAAATCGAATGTTTCAAGGATTAATGTGTTTGACCATTTTTTCACTTTTCTACATAGCTTAACTGAAAGAGCTCAGCTGCTGAAAAATGTCTTTAAGAAAAACCATTTGTATCACTCTGAGTCCTTGCAACAAAATCTGCTTCGTAAGTATTTAGGAACTTATTTCAATCCAGAAATTTAAAGAAAATTTTTTTTGGAAGGAACTCAATATTCTATTAAAACTTCTTTGAATGTTGTCTTTATATTTTATAATGTCCTAATCGTGTAAATGCCACATGCTGTCATACCTAATGTAATGTCCTTTATTGCTGTCACAAAATGTAACATAATGTCTCACAGCTGGGCCACTGCCAAAAGAGGTTGCAGTGGCATACTTGTAGGGCATTTGTCTTCCTAACACCCGTAAGTTGGCATGGGGACATTTAGGCAAGGAGGGGGAAAAATTGGGAGGAGATCATATGAGCATGAAGGGGGTTTGAGGCCAAGAACAGGGTAGTATTAGCGATGGCAACTCTGCCAATATTGTGTCCCCTGTTCCTAGTGGTGCCTCCTGCCTGGTGGTGCCCACTGTCCACTGATGCCTGGTGGTACCTGGTTGGGATTCCAGCTGGTGCCCACTGCCTGGTGGTGCTCAGTGGTGCCCACTGCACAGTGGTGCCAGCTGCCCAGTGGTTGCCAGATGTCAGTGCTGCTGTCCAGCTCTGCCCCCTGCAACCTTCCAGTGCCTGTTAGTGCCCAGCAGTGCTCCCACTGCCTGCTGGTGCTCACCTGTGCCCGGGGCCCGCAAGTATTATTGAAATATTACTCCCAAAATAGAGAGTAAATTCCACTTGTATAGTCAAAATTCTAATATTCATTATTTGAATAATGGGTTTTTTCCTACTAGCTTCTCTATGTAAAATGAAAGTCACTACCCCAAGAAACCCCCAAATCCAGAGAACTACGGGAGCATGTAAGAGACTTTACATGCACCTGTAAATACTGTACCACCTAGTGAAAACCTATGGGAAATTCATATTGGAATCCAGAGAAAGTTGTTCTTACACTGGAGCAAGGACTCCCCATAGTTACTCTGGATTTTGCCCAAATTGTTTCTTAGTGATTTGGTATATAAGCACTTTTTAAAAAGTTAAATAAAACTGGAACTATGGATGCTAAGCTGTTGTTCTCATTTCAGTTTGATTTTATACTTGCAGATGGTTATGCTTTTTCTCAAGACGAAAATGGAATTGTTTCACAATCTGAAGTAATAAGAGCCTATGATACTACAAGACAAAGATCTGAAGTATGGTGAAAGAAAACAACATTGCAGAGCTCTCATACTTGCCATTGTAAGGCAAACTAATATATATTCTGGGTCTGGTCTACTAACAAGATCCAGAGATTTAGAGGAAGATGTCTGTTGTTGCTCTTATTTCCTGAAGTTGAGTTCATGTATTGAGTAGACATAAGCACTGTGCAACTATACTGTAGTACACCATCTCAAAATTTTTCCAAAAGTTTGCTCATGGATTTTGTAACCAGAAATTGAAAATAACTTCAATATTTCCAGACAGCTAATCTACAGTGACCTGAATAGGTGTTCCTATAACATAATATAGGAACATAATTAACAGTCAGATTATCCATCATTGCATACACTGACAACCATAATCTTTGCAAAGATCTGTAATGGTGGAGTATTTAAATTACAGTTTAGCAAGCCTTTGATTTCAATAAGTGCTAAATAACCATTTTAAAAGAGATTAACTCCATGTGTTGAAGTAAGATTTCAAGGCATTTGTAAGAAAATGTGTCAAAATAGCCTAAAAAAGTTTGCCAAAGACGTTCCATAAGGTGTTTTTCATTTTAATAAACATGTGCAGAAATGTTAAATGATGGCATTGGGCAATGTTAAGTGTGATTCAGAACTGCATGCTTGATATTCTGTACTTGAAAAGTTTTACAATAATGTGAACCTGATACAGGTTGCTTTTTTGCATTTGTTTTCTGATCTGTGATCACTTGCACTTTTGGTCTTATCCAAGCCTTTCTTTTATTCCTCGCGTTTATTTAACAGAAATGTGTACTTTTTAATACAGTAGCCATTTTCTATGTAAGGAGCATCTGTCTTTGTGACTTCTTTGAATTATAGAAAAATACTGCTCTGCCTTATATCCCTACCTTGTGCTTAATGACTGCGATCCATATTTACTTCCACAAAGGAAGTGTACAAAAAATGTTTGTCATCACATCTTGACATAGGATGAGTACTGTCATTTCTGGTGGCACTGATTTCCCGTCAGGGAAAGAGAAGAGAAGGGGTGCCTTGTTAAGTTCCCTTCACTTATACTGATGAATAGTTAGAAATAACAAAGCCAAACATGTATTTGACTATGCATACATAGTGCAGGAACACTGGGTTATGCATGCCATGAAGGTTTTTTCTCCCTGTTGCTTATCTTGGATGTAAACAGAATGAAGTAGCACGTGTAGAAATTTGTGGCCAAGCATAGATTGCACTTACTATACTGGGGCACAAAGGTTTGAGAATGCTTATATTAATTTAAAATTAGTTTGCAGACTGTTTTTTAGTGTGATTACTTGCTTCAAACAAAATTGAACAGTGCTCACATGTGAAAATTTTCAGGTGCCATCAGTTTAACACCATGCTATATGTTTGTATTGAGCATTCACTATGTACAGCCCCCAATTTGATTTAAATTGGGTTATAGTTGAGGACTGCAGCCTATGAATTGTTCTGTTTTCCATAGTCTTATATTGGATACCAATGAACTTGACTGACAAAAAAACTTTATTCTAATCAGTAATGCACATCCTCCTTTCTCACAACCCAAGATATTTTTAACTGTTTTTAAATATGTCACTGTAAAATAATGAAGAGAGAGAAACAATCCAATGTTACAAATTAATTTTCACTCTGCTTTGGCTTTTAAAGGCCATTACATCAATTTTTAAAATATTCTTTTATATAGAAGCTTACATCTCTCAATACTGAGGTGTCATGATTCCCACATTTGGTCCAAGTGAAAAAGCCATGTATAGTTGAAACTTTGAATTTATTAAATGAGCTAGATTTCTAGAACATTTCATATACAGTTCAAACCACTTACATTGGCAAAGGCACTATTATCTTTTTCATCAATAACTGATAAAGGGAAAGAAGAAAAATGCCACAGCCCCCATAGATCCATCACTAATAATGGTTCCATTTTCCAGTCTTGCAGCCACAAATTGCCCTCAGACAAGCTACTCTAAGCACTGATGGTAAATGTACACAAGAAGGGCCAAATTACTTGATATAAGAGAAAAAAATTCAGGGCATATCATTTCAAAAACTTTATTGATTGGATGCAATCACTTTAATAGATTTTTCTAAGAGAACAATCAAGTAGGCAACTAAAAATGGTTATCTTCTTCCATAAAAGTTATAGATATAAGCAGTGCATATTTCTTTTTAGAATCAGTGAATAAAGAGAGTTGAACGAAATAATTAAAGAGAAACAATGTTCCTATATACTGTTCTTCTTGAGACTTCTAATGTCTATGGACAAAAGTAATCATCTGTAAAATGATTTTGACTCAGCTCCCACAACTCAGACAAATAAGAGTTCACAAGCATCATCTACAGCACAAAAATTTTGGGAGCTGGACACAGTTGTGTTGTCCTAGTCCTTTCCCTTTGCATGAAACAGTTGTTTGCATGCAAGTGATGCAGGAGAATGATCTGCATGTAGTAATCTCACAGAGATTGTCCTTGTTGGGTCACGATGAAGGCATAAATATTGTATTTTTCAGAAAATGAAAGTTCCATAACTGTGAAAAATATGATACACAATATATATATTATTTCTTCTCTGCTACCAATAAGCAACAATTAGAACACTTCCTTGAGCAAATAATTTTAAATTGGTAGTGATGCTGTTATCTTTTATTGTATTTTTCTTCAAAAAGAAGAACCTAGCCCTAACCTCATCACAGTGGAGCTTGTTTAGCATGGATTTATTATACATTTAAAGCAGTCCCACATTTTAATTTCACTCCCCTTTATACCATTATCCTAACTCAACACATTGCTTTTCGACACACCGTAATTTAACACACTGGATGTAATTCTAAGTGCAGTCAGTATTAGGATACTTGTGCTTTATAAAAAACAATGCGATTGTTTATATGTATTGCCTTGAATAGTTCAAGTGTTTTCTGATACTTTAAAATTAAACTTAAATCTTTCGAGTTCATAAAGAATAAATGCCCAGATTTGTGTTTTTTTTAATTTTGGAAAGGTCAACAATACACAATAGTTTCAAACATACATTTCATAAAAAGCCTATAGAAATAATTTATTACATTAATATAGACAATTTGGAGCCATTGGTTAGAATGCGTATTTTACTATATTTTACTCAAATTACAGTAATTGACTATAATGTACTTGTTTTGACACTTTAAACTTTTAGAATTCTCATCATTAAATCCAGAAAGGAAGTTGTATGTTTTGTATCTATTACATGTATTGTATAGCAATTTCAAGCTAATGTCAAAGATTTTTTCTTCAGTTTATTGAAAAAGGTTCCCTTCAGAAATCAATAGAATTTTAACACACCTGTATTTTATTTGTTAGAATGTAGTACTTAATTGAAATAATCAGCTTATTAATAACACTTTGAGAAGCCATAAGTGGACTTGTTTTTCTTAGTGTTAGATTTATTTTTGCAAACAAATTTTCACAAATTTCTAGTTAAACAACTTTCTAGTTGTATAAAAAGATAAAATATTTAAAGACATAAGGAAAGATTCTTATTGCACAGTCTTACATGAAGCATCTTTTTTGTTATCTAACTCTTACAGAATTGAACCTATATATAGCCTGCCTTCCCTTTCTCTTTTATCTATTGATTTATGTATTGTGCAAAAGCAGATATTTAATAAAATTTACCAGTCTGTTGGCATGTGTTTACTACATCATAGTTTGAATCCAAACTGATGCATGCATGTGCTATAGAGATGTTTTCCCTTTTTTTTAGAAACAAGCATCAGATTGTGTATGAAAAAGCAAAAGTGTTGGATAAACAACTGAACAGACTAGGTTTATTTTACTATTATTGAATGGAACCCCCCAAAAAGCAATTGGTGTTGATAGCATTACAAAATGTTGATGCAGTAATTAGGGCTGCAGTCCTACACACTACCGTGGGAGTAAACCCCATAAAACCCAGTGGGATTTAAATGACAAGCATAGGATTATCCTGTAAGTATCATTTGGTATGACTACAGAGGAAACTGGCCAAGATGGTTCGGTTTGTGTTTTTTAGGTTGTTTTGACACACACTTTTGCATTCATTCAATATTTTGTAATTGCAAAACTGAACCAAATGTGTAAAAGCTAAATCATGTTAGTGTTTTTTTTCTTGCCCTACAATTGAAGCCATACTTCATTAATACTGGTTTTTACTCCAACTTGATTTTCATGCTGCTGCAAAAGGCAGGCACTATATAAAAGTAAAGACTGTGTTCAAGGTAAAGTCGGGCTTTCTGGCTCCCCTGAACTATTACTGCTGAAACTACTGTGGAAATTGTGAAGCTGCATGAATGAAGAGTTTGACTCAGTGTTTATGGTAGTTTTTCCTCAGGTTTAGTTTTAACTGGATGTTAAATGCACTGTTTTATAATGTTATTAAATTTTAGTAATATATTCAGTTCTATGCAGTGTTACATGTCATTGGCATTTTGTGAATGTGCATGTTCTGAACTGCAAATTTTAAATGTTTTGTCTTTTAATTGTAAAAAAAATAAAATCTTGCCATTAAATTCTGAAGTTTTGTCCAAATTTTTAAGGGAAACATTTCTCAATCTTCCACTTCCATTATTCCAAATATGAAGCAAATTAATAGATAAAACCATACTGTGGTCCCATTTTGCCATAATGAAAAACAACTGGGGAAATAGATTAAGTCAGCACGAAAAACTGTTGAATCCCTATACTTACAAACTAAATTTACTGGTATATATCACCTTTGTCTTAATGCACAGAAGTCAGTACAAAAGAAAAGGGAAGATAAAAGGAAAATACATGAATTCAGGTACTGAACTTTATAAGGAAAAACTAAAATGGATCATTGGACACCCTATCAGAAGACGGAGTGGGCAGAAAGCAAAACTTTAACAAAAACACTCTTCAATGAAGGCAGATATACAACTGGTAGTGTACAAGGAGACAAAATGGATCAGAATTGTGTGTTTAGAAATGAAAGGCAATAAAGTGGCACATCATTTGAAAAGTCAGGCAACTGTAAAAGAAAATATTCTGAGGAAAAAAAGGCTAGGGCAGTAGTTTTTAAGAAATTACCATAACCTGGACCCATTGAAAGCAATTGGTATTTCCCTTTAAATAGTATTTTATTTTCCTCCTGTATACAACTTAATGGCAACTTGTTTTGGCTCAGCGCTCTCCCACCACCCAAAAAGTGAATCTTTTGATGCACATTTTTGTTTTTAGTCTTTTTGGGTCCAACAGTACCACTGATTGGTTCAGAAAGTTCTATTCCAACAGGATAGACTCAATTTTTACTAACAGGTCAAGAGGATTCCACCCACATATCTTTGAAGTAGGCATACCCATGGCACACATTCTGACCATCTGCAACACACCAGTATGACACAGCGCAGTGGTTGAAAATAGCTGGTCTAAACTCTAAAAAATGTAATATAAGCATTTGTCAAAACAAATTTATACAGGTGCTGCCTTGGCATCCATGAAGATCTCTGATTCCCTCCTCCCCATGAATATCAAAAACTGCAGATAATGAAATCCACAGTGTGGATTTTCCCAAGGAAAATTAGAATTCATTTTTTTCATGTTCTGGATTTCATTCTGAAACCCACATGGGTCCAGCCAGGCTCCTAGTGTTGCTTGGAAATATCGCTCCCCAATATTAAATAAAAATTTTAAAACTTCCAGGAATTCTAACGTGTTAGATGTGATATGCCATTCAAGTTCATTTTCATTTAAGAACACGGTGTGGTGTTCAGTTTTTATTTGTAAGGCTTATTTTCCAAAGAACTTATAAGGCCGACATCTGATCATTCATGTTACTTTGGAGCTGCCCAAACCAGTTGCCAAATTAAGCCCTAGTTAGGATTCCTTGGCAAAAATTAGGCAGTGTCCATTTGAAATGCATCTAATAAGTCTTATGTTATCTGCACAGGCTTGGAGTTTGGGCACTTTGTAGACATTCCTTCCACACCAGCTACAGGGAGTGTCCAAACTTTAAAGGTCCCAACTATGTCCCACTTTGGAAGGTCACCAGAGTCCTCAAGAGCACCTTTTCTAGGGAATTCCAACGACATCAGAAGAATTCCTGTTATGGTTCTCTAATTTCAAGTGACTTGAGTTTTTCTTTCAGATTTAATCCTCATTCAGGGAGACAGAAATGCCAGCACCATGATCAACACTGTGTGTTCCCATAACAAATTCAAACTTGAACCTAGAATCCATATAAAATAGTTCTCTGCACAAATGTGTATGCTTCATTTCATTCCTCTGCTATCTTTTTTACTAACACGGAAATAAGAGTAAGAATAATAAAAAGAATAATAACTCAGGAATTTAAAAATGTACTTTAACTGGGCATGCTTAACAGATGCAGCAACTATTCCTAAATGTGTTTCTGTTCAGAAAATGAGTGCAATCCTAATAGTGCCTACTCAGAAGTAAGTTCCATTGAATTCAATGGGATTTACTCCCAGGAAAGTGCTCTTAGGATTGCAGCCCTAGTTCAACAGATCTAAGTTTTAAAAAAGCATACAACCGCAACTTGAAAGAACCAGGATTTTTTATTCTAATGGGACTTGATTTCACCCAAGCACTTAAGGATGCAAAGATGTTCCTATCGTTTTTCAAACTAGATTTCTGAGCACCAAAGTACTTCATAAACATTAATGTAATCTGAGCCATGCGGTGAATTTCCTTCAGACAACTCCATAACTTTAACAGTAAACTATATTTTATTTTAAAATATTCTGTATAGACATTTGTTTTGAAACTTCATCTCTAAATTATGATTTAAAAATATGTTCACTGATTTGATAAGCAAAATTTCAGAGTTGTTATTGGAAGAAAACCTGTGATTGCTAAACAGGTGTTAATGTTGTCAATGCAATTTAAATTACAGTTTTTAAACATTTTATATACAGTAGTAATAATCTGACAAATAAAAAGTTAAGACCACTTGGCCAAACTTTTGCTTTCCAAAACACAGATTATAGCATTCACAATAAATACTTCTTGACAAAAAAACAGTTAATGAAAATACTTTAGAATTTTAATGCTTTATACTGACATCTGTGAAATCATGGTACAGCTGGTAAGTGTTAGTATATCTTGTATTATTTTGGGACTGTTAGAAACTTGTCCATAGTCCTAGTCAGTGCTTTTTCTGGGAAAAGGGTGGAGGTATGACAGGTCATCCCACTATGACTAATTATTAATTAGCTGCTGGGGACAGGAAGAAAAAGGTGCCTACTGAGTACTGGTGAGTAACCCCAGTAAAAAAAGCCTGGTCCTAATTAAAACTTACTTAGGGCAAAATCCAGAGTAACTACAGGGACTCCTTGCTCTGGTGTAAGAACAATTTACTCTGGATTGCAATATGAATTTCCCATAGGTGGTGCAGTAACTATGGGTACACATAATGTCTCTTAGGTGCTCATGTAGTTACTCTGGATTTGGCTGTTAGTTTTATTATGCTCTTGATTCTTAATAAACTACTATAAACTCAGCTGTAAAGTGGGCAGGGAGGAATCCTACACACATTCCCGTGGGAATAAGCCACAATGACTATTATGGGACCTACTTCTAAGTAGAAATGCATAGGATTGGGCTTTCACTATCACAAATGGCTGAAGGATGCTGCACCAGAGTGGTTGCCCATATACAGTGCAATCCTTTCTACTCAGAAGTATATCCTACTGTATTCAAAATTGTAATGTACTCCCAGGAAAGGGTGTTTAACATTGCAGCCACAGTCACTTATTTAGAACAACCCATCCAAAATTCTTTTCCCTTGGCACAGAAAGTTTTAGGACTAGTTTGTTAGTGTCCATATTTCAGTGATATATAACTTTTTTAAAGTTTCTGCCATTAATTACTTTAAATTTTAATGCCTCCAGCTTTCAAATCCTCTTCATAAAACTATTCCCTATATCATTAGCAATACTAATTCTGTAAAAACTGCTTATACAAGCCTCCATTTTAAAAACTGAACAGCCGATCATGGATACAAAACAGTGATCCAGTCATGTAAAGCACTTTTCTAAACACACCCAGGGAGCAATTCTCCTTGAAATAAACAGTACCTAATCCTGAGTAGGAATGCCTAAGTTTGCACAGTAAGTTTTATTGACTGAAATGGGAGAAAACACACTCTATATGAAATTAGCATATGGCTGCAATCCTAAAGACACTTTCCTGGGAGTAAGATCCATTGAACTTAATGGGACTAACTTTTGAGTAGACATGGTTAGGAGTGTGTGGTTAGTCTAACTTTCCCATTAAAATCAGTAATTCCTGCAATGCAGCCCATCCCAAGCAGGTTCTCTCAAAAGCAAGTCTCATGCTCTCAGTGAGACTTAAGGCACAATCCAGAGTAACTATGGGATCTCTTACATCAACGCAGTTACCGCACCACCTATGGGAAATGCATAGAGCAATCCAGAGTCAATGCCTCTTATGTCGACGTAAGAGGTCCTGTAGTTACTCTGGATTGTGCTGTTAGGCTACAATCTTAAACTCACTTTCTGGGAATAAGCCCCATTCAACCCAATAGGACTTACTTCTGAGCAAACATGATTAGGACTGTACTCCTACGCTGCAATCCTAACCACACCTTCCTGGGAGTAAGTACAATTGAATACAAAGGGGACTTTCTCTCGGGTAGACATGCCTAGGATTGCATTGTTACTCTCTTCTAGGAAGTATGCATAAGTAGTCGTATGCATAGATAGAGCATGGGGGAAAACGCTATATTCCAGGCACTGCAGAACATAGTGTAAGCAGCCCCTTCCACTAGCCATTGGAGCCCAGAATGGCTTTAACAGTCTGTAGGAGGGCCAACTTGCAGTATTTACCATGTCCTTTCTTCCCAGATATGCTCCTGTGCAGAAGGAGTACTGGCACTTATAGGAGTTCTCAACTTTAGCTAATGCTACCTAACCTCTCAATATACTCTCCCAACAATCTGGCTGCCTTGAGGTGCAATCCTAACCTAGGCCAACATAACTCTTCTGTCTTCCCATTTCAGAGATGATGGAAGGAGCCTAGTGCATGTCTGTGCACTGGCCTAACCCTCCCCCGAAGTGGTGCACAAGTGTCTTACGGCACTTTTGTGAGACCCCCAGGTCAGCACAAGATTTATGCCAGCCTAATTGGAGGTTTGGATTGCAAACGCAATGCCTTATTTTACCTATATCTATAAGAGCTCTGCTCACATTAGATGTGCAACATTATATGCATACAGAAAAAGCAAGACTTTAGCCAACACCATGAGATTGCAGTGGTTAAATGACTCTTTTGGGAGCACTGTTGGATTTAATTGGTATTGGCAATATACCGAATACTGTACTTCCAGCTATCAGCTGAACACAGATGTTGAAAACCAGCACAGTTCTTGAAACAATTTCAGTCTTGAAATAGGCCAACTCACCCTCTCACATGATTTCCAGTCCCACAGCCAAAGAATACACCAATGAAAACTACATAAGAGTTTTTTAATTGTGCTTCTGCAAGTCACTCTTGAACTTTCAGCTCTGGCTAAAATCCGGAACATTCTTCCCCATCACAGGTGGGTCCGCATGCAGAGGATAAGAGAAATACGGAGCAGACACCAAAAATCCTGATGGTTGAGAGTGTTGGTCAGAATGGCCTGTTTGTACACAGCCTGCTGTATATGGTGGGGGTGAAGATGCCACTAGGCACCCAGATTCTTGTCTAACAAGCGAAAGCCTATGGAAGGAGCCAGCGGTAGAACCGGAGCTAGTCACAATACTGGATTGTCTTGATGGAGTCCTCAAGCTGGTGGAGGTCAAGATCATGGGTAAAGTCTCCATCTGGTAGCTTCGGAGAGAGAATCTCATCGGCTGCTGCATTGTGTGCTTCGGTCTTAAGCACGTACAACAATAAACAGCCACCAAAGAGCCCACAAAAATGAAGGCGATAAATATTGACCCGACGATAAGAAATGGGACATAGATTGGTTCTGCACAAAAAAGAAAGAAAACGTTAGAATTTCAAAACAAAACTACCAAATCTAGTTTCCCTAAAAAGTTTATGAGCAGCCAAATTTTTATTATTTATTACTATTGAGGTAGAGTGGCTCAGTGGTTAAAGATGCTGTGCTTGCTGACCTCAATCAATCCATCAACAGTATTTATATACACTTTTCAACAAAAACAAAGCAGTAATTCTGAAATTTGGCAGGTTGGTGGTTCCAGACCTGAGAGTGAGTTCGGACGGAGTGAGACAGAGTGACGAGTCAGTTCATGTTTCCAGAAACTCCTGCCAACCTGGCACCGTCCTGTCTCCATAACATCTCCTGCCAACCTAGCACAAGTAGATAAATACCGTATGTACCAGTTGGTGGGAAGGTATCAATCCAACGACAGATCTCTCCAAGAGGTTGACCAGATTCCTCAATATCACATCAAAACATTTTGTTTCTGTACATGGGAAACAAAAATCTTTCCAGGGCAATTTTTAAAGACACGTTGCTATGAAGAAACCAATTCCTCTCTAAAATTTTAAATTAGACAAATATACTCTTAACTTCCTGTCTGAGAGGCTGCAACCCTAAAGACACTTTCCTGGGAGTAAGACCCACTGGACACAATGGGGCATATTTTTGAGTAGACATAGTTACGATTGTGCTCGTAGTGGAATGTCCCTCAACTGGCGTGAACCCTCAGTTTAATGGACTTATGGGGGGAGAGTTTCCATTCATGCCAAATGTCCACACATCCAAACGACAGAGCACGTGAGCGCAAATCATGCAACTTGTTTTTAAGAAAGAACATCCATTATTTCCAAAATCTATTAAATTGAGGATCTGATGTATTGAAAACTATTAAAAGGCTCAAATTCCTAGATCCTATTACACCAATTGATTGATGGGACTCTGAGCAGAATGAGCCAGGCTGTAATTCTATCGACTTGGGAGTAAATCTGATTTAATTCAGATAAATCTGCTAGAAATCTGCAGTCCTGCACAGGACTGGTCTATCTGAATATTAGATTGTTTGGGTTTCCAAACTTGCGCAAACCCCTTAAAAGCAGGTTCAGGATAGGAATGCCCTGTGGTTTAGAAGGCAGTTGCACTAAATTTGCTCAGCAGAAATGCAAAGTTACTTTATATATATAATAAAGGTAAAGGTGTTCCCACAGGTTGTACAGCTAATTATGACTGACTGTAGGGTGCAGTGATCATCCCCATTTCTAAGTCGAAAAGCCAGCGTTGTCCAACCAAATTGGTACCTATTTAATTACTTGCATTTCCATGCTTTTGAACTGCTAGGTTGGCAGAGCTGGGCATGGGATGGGGATTCGCTCCGTTTTTAGCACCTGGGTCTTGAACCTGCACCTGCTGGTTAAGAGGCACAACATCTTTACCACTGAGCCACAACAACCCTAGCTATATACTATACCTGATGCACATTTAATACTAAATCAGAAGAAATAGCACATGCTGCACAGCATCTAACTTGTACCCTCTTGAAGAATGAAAATCTTCCTATTTTCCCAAGAGATTTATACTAAAAATTCAGGAAATCCAGACCGAAAGCAAGTGCCATATTGTGCTTCTTTTCATGCTATGTTGGTTGAGCATGAAAATATAAGACATTATTAAAATTATTAATTTAAGATATTCATTTGGGGCAGTTAAAGTTCACAGAGCCTTGTTCCACAGTTTGATTTTAAACCTATATCCATATTGTTGCACAACATTCAGACAATCCTATTCACACTTACCTGGGAATAAGCCCCATTTGAGTACAGGAGCACTTCTAAGTAGACATGCCTAGAGTCAGGCTGCAATCCTACTCACATTTACTTGGGATTAAGCTCCATTTGACCATAAAGGTACTTACTTCTGAGTAGACATGCCTAGATTTTGGTTCTCTGAAGGGCTTCCTTCCGAATCATCACCTTGTTACATGATTCATTGCCTACAATTTTCCCCTCTTTACCTAGGACAAAATGCAGTGTCCTGAATCTAGCAAGTGAACTCCCTGGTAAGGTTCAGGAGGAGGCTGCAGGAGAACATTCGGATGGATTCCTGTCCCAGGAAACAGGATGCTTCTGGTGATGGGCAAAGCAACCCAGCCAGAGATGTGGGTCCCAGAGTCAGTGGTGTAGGGGTAAAAAATCAGGTGGTCTTTATATGGAGATAAAGCACTAAGTTTTGTAGGGAACCATACTTCAACGTATAAGTGGTCCTTCCCAGCATGGATCCAGGTGTTTCCTGGATGTTAAACTCACTCACCCAGTGGCATAGCTGGGAGGGAGGCAAAACGCTAAGTATTGCAGGGAGCCTTACTTTGGCATTCAAGTGGTTCCTTTCTTTTGGAGTCATTCCTGGATACTATAATCACCTCTGGAACCAGTGGCATAACAAGGGGTGGCAAAGCATTAAGTTTTGCAGGTTACCTCTCCTTGGTGTACAAGTGGTCTCCCCCTTAAGCGCCATTCCCAGGATAGATGAAGCTGAGGAACTGCTTGCATGCCAAGGTGAGACTCCCTGCAAACTTAGTGCCTTACCCTCTTCTGGCTATGCCACAGGCTCTAAGTTTGCAGGGAGTCTCACCTTGGTGTGCAAGCAGTTCCTCCTCTTTGGAGCCATTCCCAGTGTAGATTGAACTGTTTGCCTGCTACAGTCACCTGTGGAGCCAGTGGAGTAGTTAGAGGGGGGTCAAGGGACTTTTTGTCCCAAAGTGGGGGAACCTCTTGCATGCCAAGGTGAGGCTCCCTACAAAACTTAGTGCCTTGCTCTCCCCTCCCCCCCCAGGTCAGTAGAGCAGCACAGTAGGGAAACCAGACTGCACAATGTAGGACCAAAATGTAAGACACCTAAGAAAAATGTAGGGTGTGATGAAAATAAAAGCTAAATGCTGCAATCCTAAACACACTTTCCTGGGAGTAAGAGCAATTGAATAAAATGGGCTTACTTCTGAGTAGACATGGTTAAGATTGTGCTCACAGTCTTAAAAAAAGAGGGCGTGTCCTGGAAAAAGAGGACATATGGATATGGATATTATTTATAAATTACCATTCATATTATTATTATGCTTTAGTACTTTAGTACTTTAATAATAATACTTTAATTTTCTTTTCATTAAGTGTTTGCCCCCCTCTGGCTGCTCCACTGCCTGTCCCTGGAGCTCCCCAGCAGGACTTACCTGGGAGTAAGCCTGCCTGCCTGCCTCGCATGGGCTTACTCGCGAGTAGAGCCGTGTCCAGCTGTGGCTGCCTGCAGCCTCCTGCTCCCCATGACTCACCTGCCTGTGTGTGGGTCCCGATCCCGGACAGGGGCTCGTTGGTGCAGCCCCCCTGCTGGAGCCGGGCTGGGGCGGAGGCGCAGCAGTAGCGGAGGGCGCAGGACCCGCAGCAGAGGGTGGCCTCCGGAGGGTCGAAGCGCTCCGGGCAGGGGAAGCCCGGCCAGTGCCTGCCCTGCCCGTCCAGCCAGCCGTGGCAGTACTCGCCCTCCCAGCCCCAGCAGCAGCTCCCGCAGCACCCCAGCCAGACACACACCCAGCCCCAACCCCAGCACAGCCACCCGCAGCGCCCCATCCCCAGAGCAGCACCAGCAGCAGCACAGCTGGAGGGAAGGAAGGAAGGAGGGAACCCCCACTGGGAGGCTGTGACGCACCACAGGGGACACCCCCTGCCAGCCCCTCCCCCTCTGCCCTGCAGCACCCTCCCTCTCCTACCTGGGGAACTCCCATCAGCACCACAGGGTCAGCAACAAATTCCCCCCAAGCTCCCCAAAATTCCTCTCCCCCAAGACAAAATTCCTATCCACTTTAAAAAAATTGCAGGACACCCCCCAAAAAATGTAGGACAAAATGTAGGACAAGTTAAAATAAAGCAAAAATACTCATTTTTTTCTTTCCTGTACTTAATTTCAACACTTTTAAAATTGAAAACCTTTTAATATGCAGGATTCAGACACAGTCAGGTAAGACGCCCTGAAAGCAGTTTGCAGCAACGCAACACACACAAGGGACTTCTGCGCATGTGATTCTGACCCAGACATGTAAGACACACTCAAAACAGTTTGCAGCAACACACAGGGTGACCAGATTATTCCTGAACCCCAGGGCCAGAATTCCTAATTTTCCTAATCCCAGGCCAAAATTTCTACCCGCTTAAAAAAATTGCCAAAAAATGTAATTTTTTTTAGTTTTTTTACCATAACTTTTGATAGGAAGGAGATATCTCCAAACTGATTTTTGCACTGGATTCTGTTCTTCAATACAAATCCAACGACATATGGCATGATGGAGTACTGTGCACTATCACAAAGTTTCAAAATGAAACCAAAATGTAGGACAGTGAAGCCAAAATGTAGGACACCCGGACAGCAGGCTAAAAATCCGGGCAAATCTGGGTTTTTCTGGTCATATGGTCACCCTGGCAACACAACACATGCCAGTGACTTCCACATATGTGATTCTGACCCAGACATGTATCCATCAGTCTTGAAAGTCTATGGTATCATGCTCGATGCTGTATGCGAAGCACGAGGGCCTGGGTAGATTAATATGGAGGATAGGCTGTTACCCAAGCAACAAATCCCCCCTCTACTCACCACTGAATTAGTCCAATGGAAAGGCAGAGCCAATACAATTGGATCCAGCTGGCGTCACAGAGCTGGGCTAAGGACAGAAGCTCACCCTTTCTTGTGGGGCTGACCCGGGTCTCAAACCCTGGCCTGCTGGTTAACGGGCACAGTGTCTTAACTACTTGTGCCATCCACAGCCCATCCCAGACACGTAAGACACACTCAAAACAGTTTGTAGCAACACAAAGTGGAGAGGGCCCGCTGGCTCGATGGAGGATCCACAGCGGCCACGACCAGGGCAACCCCTAATCCCCTCACAAACGCCCCTCCATTTTCCAGAGGAGCAGGGCCCTTCCCTGCCCCCCCCAGACCAGGGGCCCAAATATAGGAGGCCTCTGAGTAAATCAAGATGTCTGGGAACCCTGAGCCCAATTCACTAAAATGGACTTGATTCTGAGTAGACAAAGCACTGGGCTGCAGCACTAGCAACGCTTTCCTAGGAGAAAGTCCCATTCACTACAAGGTACTTGATTCTAAGTAGACAAAGCTCTGGGCTGCAGCCCTAGTCACCATTACAGTGGCGCCTCACGTAACAAATTTAATTCATTCCAGAGGCATTTTTGTTACGTGAAACGTTCTTTACATGAAGTGGATTTTCCCATAGGAAATAATGGAAACTCAGATGATTGGTTCCACAACCCCAAAAATATTCATATAAAAAATATTAACTGGATGTAAAAATGATGACAAAACACTGGAATGAATTCAAAACATGCATTCAGTGTGCATGATTCTATGAAGTCTACATAGGCTGCAATTCTAAAGACACTTTCTTGGGAGTAAGCTGCATTTAACACAATGGGGCTTACTTCTGGGTAGATGTGTTTAGGAGGCTGCAATCCAAGATACTTTCCAAGTGTCTGCCCACTTTCTCCTTCTCTCCATCCTGAGCCTCTCTCTCCCCTGCTCCCTTCTGGCTAGCCCTGAGCTGCTTCCCTCTTCTCCACTGCTCTTCTCTCCCTCTGCCCAGCCACAGGAGGAACAGTGCAGAAGTGTTGCTTTCACTATGGGCAGGTGCGCTAGGCAGCCCTGACACTTTTTAAAAGGGCTGCCTGCCAGCATGTCCGCCCCGACTGCCAAGAAGTGTGTTTGTTACGTGAAGCACAGTTTGTTACATGAAGCAGAATCCTAGAGAAATTTTTGTTTGTTACATGGAGCATACTTTACGTGAGGCGTTTGTTACGTGAAGCGCCACTGTATTTCCTATGGGAAAGTTTGCCTTTATTACAAGTGTTTTGAATTACAAGTATGCTTTCTGAACGAATTATGCTCGTATATCAAGGCACCACTTATATGTTTTCAGGATAGGCTAGCCTGGCATGCTACAGTACATGACACAACAATGTTTTCTGTCCCTCACGCATACAGTACATCCCCTGTGAAGAATGATATTTGAGAAATTTTCCTTCCAACAGACTTTTATTGGAAATTGATCTTTGAAAATCTGTCACAGACAAATGGTAGTTGGGGAAAAAGAATCACAAAGAAAAAGTAAGCCATAATAGAAAGAAAAAAATGTTAATAGGGGGTGCAAGGACAAAAAAGAGGTGAGGCATTACAGGCACCCCCACTTTCTGACATTTTGTTTTCTGAGAGTTCCACTCTTTCAACACCTTTTAATTATATCCAGAACATTCATTCAACACATGTTCCACTCTCACATCCTCTCTCTGCTGGTCTAAAGGCTAAAATTGTCTTATCTGATATTGTTTTACATGGGACCTGGAGATCAAACTACCGGTATTTTTTGGCATTTCCCTATGACTTTCTTGTAAATAACCATAATTCAAATACAAAAAATATTCATTGCCCACACATACTTTTGTTCATTTAACTATAATTTGTTATGTATGTTGGCTATGTGTTAAATGTTATTTAGGCTTTGGCATGTGTTTTTTAGTAGCTGTTTTGCATTTGCAAGCTGAAAAAGACTGGGTTCCACTTTTCAACCATTTTCACTTTTGGACCTGTCCAATTAGCGGGGGATGGCTGTAGTGAGTCTACATGAGAGCTGTTTAATTTTCTGTTGTTCTGTTGTGACCTAAAGATGGAGACTTGGATCCAGCGTAACTGAATAAGTGCCTCCAGTTATCTCCAGCTCCCCAGCCACCCTCCCACAGTCTCCTGCCTCATCCCCATTTCCACCCACCCCCTTCAAACCCCTATGCTGACCAAGCTTTACCAGCAAATGTCGCCTTGTTGTGCCTCTGAGAGTGATGGATACAATTCCCGTTGTCAGCCTCCCCTCCTGTCTGGGTGGCACACTTTGAGCCAGTACCGTTCACTTTCATTGGCCCAAAAGTGTGCCTAGGATGGTGCTCTGAGGCTACAAACCTAAACCCCAGTTAGGCCAGCCTAAGGCCCAGCACAAATCCCTTGCTGGCCTGAGGGTATCACAAAGGTGCTGTAAGGCACCACTCCTGTGGGAGAGTTAGGCCAGTGTACAGACATGCACTTGCCTCACTACATCACCACAGGAATGGGAAGATCCATGAATTGTGCCAGCCTAGGTTAGGATTGCATCTCACTTACTATCTCCGTGTCAAACGAGGACAAAGTTCACCCATTTCGAATTATGGCATACCTCTGGTTTCATCCAGCCCAAAATGTGCCCAAAAAACCAACGTCTACAACAAACTCTTCTATGTTTCCAAAATGTGTTCTCTCCCTCCTGTATGGCCGTCCAGGGTCATTGTCACAGACAGAGAGCTGTGTTGTTAACGGGGCAGGCTCCAAATCACTTCCTATTTGTAATGCTCTGATGCTTACATTGCTATGCGCTCTTGTCACAGTATTTCTTCTGTTGTTGTGTCTGCATAGATAAGCCTATTGTGATCATGACTTAAGGGCTCCTTGTCTCTTTCCAAGGTTCGGTGCTACTGATCCTGTTAAAGCGGTGAGGAGGACGGCAATATTAATAAAACCACATATGCAACATTTCCATCAGCAAATTTTCCAATCATTTTTGAAGCAGTTTTGAAAGTTTTGGAACTCTCTCTGCCAAACCTTGAAGGTTTTCTGGCATCTCCTACCCCCTCCGACCCACAGGTTACTGCTGTGACTGCCTTCGGCCACCCAAGGCTCCAGGGAGATTGCTGGCCCCTGGCTACCTCTGCTCAGTGTTTGTGGTGGCAGCCCGGCTACACAGGATAGCAGTTCATATTTTGGACTCCCATAAAGCACACTGACAGCACAGTGCACATTCCAGTGGCCCAGGGTGAATGAAAGAACCCATATGCCATATGAACATATATGAATATGAATATATATAAAAACTGAAAAATACAAAATAACAGATGGATTTAAAATAAAAAGATAAATCTTGTATCTGTAGCATTGGCCCCAAACATCTATGTGAGAGTGCGTGTGAAGAGGTGTAGAGTTTCCTGATGGTGATGGGTGAATGAAAGCAACATGTCTCTTCCAATAGATTCTTTGAGCAAGCACCAGTGATAAGAAAAATCAAAATGAAAAGATAAAAGATTTCTTCTATCTTCCATAAATAACATGGTTAACGGAAGCAAGCAAGTTCAACTTCTCCAAACTCTGTACCACATTCTGAAAACTGCCAATATATAGTAAGTCCCCTATTTAATAATAATAAACCTTTATTAGATTAGATTAGATAAATTTATTGTCATTGTACTCAAGGTATGAGAACAACGAAATGAGGTGCTCTCTCTCATAATACAACAAAAATATACAAATATCCATTAAACAATCAAAACACATACAATTAAAAAGAAAAACCTATACAGCTTAAAATATATATATTACATTCCATCCACCAGATTTCATAATTTTGCATTTAGCCAGATCATAGCACTTGGGTAAAAACTAGATTTAAATCTGCTTGTCCTAGCTTTCAACACTCTATATCGTCTTCCCAATGGTAAGATCTCAAACATCGAGTGGCCCGGATGTGAAGAGTCTCGCAGAATGTTTTGTATCTTCCTTTTACATCCCATATTACGGTCTTAGACCAGCACAAGTCCCCTATTTAAAACATTCATGATACAAACTTTCATACATACAAACATATCTTTGAGAAACAAACTTTCAAACATACAAACAAAACTTTACTTGTCTGCTGCATTTAAGGTATAATAACAGTATTTTAGCAGCAAACAGTTTTATAAAAATATTTTAATTAATAGTAAACAGTATTAACAGTGGAAAGTACTTTTTAACAGTAAATATATTTAATTTACACTATTTTTCATTTTTTTACATTGTCAAACTTGCATTGACATCAATGTGTTGGAGTTGGACTTACAAAGAAAATGACTTACAAATAAGCTTCCAGAATGGAACTCATTCATAAGTAAGGGCCTTTTACTGTACTCTCAAGTCGGACTTGAGAGTCTTGGTAAACTTGGGTGATCCTGAGTAAAGAAACCAAAACACAACAGGAATCTTGCTTTGATGCACCACCTTGATGCTGAATGTGTTTAAGAAATGGAGTGTCATGCTTTAAATTTAAGTTTTTGAGGGGGAAAAAGGGGAGAGTTCATTTTGACTGCCTCTTAAATTCCCACCCATCACTTGGAAGGGATATGGAGATAACTGGTAAGAGTAATTTGTCCATCTTTTCAAATGCTGTGTTTCTAATCTGAGCCACCAGCAGGTTGAAGCAAAAGAAAAAGTGTCCAGTGCACCAGCAATAAAACTGAAGACTAGAAATAATGTTTTTTATTTTTTTTTAAAGATTCTTTCCCAGGCAGGTCTGCCAAAAGGAGGGCTACTTTGCTTCCCCCTCTTCATCAAAATAAGAAACAGTTTGTATTTTCCCCTCAAATACCCTTACAGCCCCCCCCCCAAGCTGTTATCATTCTGATTGCCATCGTTTTTTCTATACAAAGATAAGCACAGGGGTGGATTTCTGACTCACAAGTAGCTTGAACAGAAAGGCAGTATTATGATAATTAAAGCCTAATTAATTCCTGACCCTTTTAGCACTAGCCGAGGTGGATGTATAGAATGCTTGTGAGAAACGTTGATCTCTTTTTTTACTCCTTCCAGACTTCCTCAGATGTCTCTAAAAGCCTGCAGGGGAATATCTGGATTTGTCCTGAAATTTCACTTATGGAGCAATCTGGTTATTACTTATGGGAATAAATGTATTTGAAATTATATTTAAGAGTTTGCTATAATTGAAACAACAACAACAAATAATTCCCTCGGTGGGAGGCATCAAAGCAAAACAATGGTGGATCTGCTGGCTTATGCCCTTGCGGTATGTCCCCCCCAAAAGGGACAATCCCGATTTTTGGAGATTGTGTCCACATACTGGCAAATGGGGCAGAGGATCCTGTCTCGATTCTGTGGATGAGAATTATGGCAACCCTACCTTGAGGCCAGAATTGAAGAGCAGCTACAACTGCTATTCTTGGGTCAACAGACATTTAAATTGATACAAACAGATTTTTGAATTATTCATAGCTCCTCTTGTTGTTCAGCTCTTGGAGTACTGGTAGGGTACAGCGGCTAAGGATATGAGCTGTGAATCAAAAAGGGTGCAATCCTGGAAAAGTTCCTTAGTTGGCCCAGGGTATCGTAAACATGCCATAAAGCAAAGCTGCCACACTCAGAGAGGAGGGGAAGCCTATGCTGAGTTGCTACTCACTCAGGCGGTGGGGAGGTAGTCAGAAGTGCAGGTGGAAGGTGGGTCTGAGACCCAACAATTGTGCAGGATCCAAGCTCTGTTGTCAATCAGGCTGCTGCTACATTACCTGGGGTAAGGGGGAAAGTTTCTCCTTACCCTGGGGTAGCATAGCAGCAACCCCAAACTTGCCCTGGAATCAGATGCAATGCAGGCATGCTGAGCTGCCTGTTCTAGTGCAAGTTTGTATTACATGGAAAGTCTTCAATTTGAATGTGGTGGTGTATCTGGCCCATATTTCTTTAAAAAGGGTTTGTACAGGATTTGGGGGAGAAAAATTCCATCCCAGTTTACAAGTCACAGTGGATATACACTTCCTCCTAATTCAAGAAGTAGACTACATCAGAATGCCAAATCCAAGGGAGTACCATCAGGATACAGGTATCTTGTGGTCTTGTGTGTTCCTAGAGGCATCTGCTGCACCACTGTGAGATACAGGAAGCTGGACTAGATGGATCTTTCATCTGATCTCATTGGGCTTTCTTATGTTTTTATTGTTATCTTCATCAGGTGACTTGACCTACCACTGTATTTCAACCTCCACTGAGTGATGGAGAACTAGTGAACCACTTTACAGAGGGCCTCATAAGGAATACCATGCCTGCATTGTATTGATATTTTGAATATCAATTATAAATTGATATTTATCAAGCATTTTGAATATACAGGTATCTTATCCAGCCTTTTTTCACATATATAGAGGAATATATATTTTTCATATATAGAGGAAAAATAATGTTTGCAATCCTAGACACACCTATTTGGGAATAACACAGTGAGATCTACTGGGATAAATGTGTAGAAGATAGTGGTCTATAGTAATCCTAAGCAGGTTTATAGAAGCAGGTCCCATAAAAATCCATCTCATGATTAGGAATGAGTTGTGCATTTGCTGCATGTTAGAATAGGAGGTTGGTGCAGGGTGACCAGATGCCATAACTGAAAAAGAGGACAAAGACCCCCAAAATGTAGGACCAAGAAAAAAGTAGGACATAAAATAAAAGTTCCTAAATGCATGCATATACTGTCTATTGCTTTCATATGATTATTTTAAACATTGTATTACTAATTATTACATTTAAAGCTAATTACATATAATTAATATATAATTTATGAATTACAAGAAGGCTACATGCTGCATACTCAAAAACAAAAGGAGGACAATGAAGATTTTCTTTCCCAGGACACAAGGCTTAAAAAAGAAGACTTGTCCTGGAAAAGAGGACGTATGGTCACACTGGGTTGGTACTGCTACAGTCACAACGGTGCTTATAATTAACCAAATTATCTGGTAAAATTGATGCAGGCTTCTTCTACCTGCTTTAATACTGTTGTGGTGAAATCAACCATTGTAGCAGAAATACTGTGCAGCTATTAAAACAACTACAATGCAGTTTGGATATTGGCCTATGGGCTGATTTCACTCGCTCAGTGCTTGTATAGAAAAAGCATGTCTATTATGGGAAATAGTCTGAGTTTCCATTGGAGAAAACAGAAGCCCTTTTGCTGGCTGTGATTTTAAAGGTCGAGAACGATATTCTAAAGTCGCATATGTGGTATTTGTGGATCCGGAGTTCAGCGCTAAGCTGGCCACTGGAATGCCTTCCTCAATCCCTCTTGCTATGTGCGCAGCCACAAAGCAGCCACAATGGTTCTAATGACTGCCCTCATGAATGGGGTGAGAAAAAGGCATTTAGGTGCATAGTTCAGGCTCATTTGACTGCCAAAAAACAGCTGGGGAGCTTAGCAATTCTCAGGAAAAAGAAGCTGGGCTGAGGTATCAAATCAGGATCACCCCATAGCAACAACATTTTAAAAAAGACTGTCTGGTTGAAGTTCATATCACCCTTTCCAAAAGTAAACTGTTCTGGAAACTCCGGTAGTAACATAATAAGTGAATTGGATAACTGCCTTTTCCTAAAGCATTTGGAGTGACAAGCCTTGCTGCTTAGACAGCAATGATGCCACCGGCGTAACTCGCCTCTGCAGCATTAGTTTGTGTTTCAAACACAAAACTCAGCCATTTTCAACCATTGGGCCACAGCACACTGGTGCGGCATGAATATTCCCCAGATGTACAATGGGATTTAGGAGAGGTCAATTAGTAGGGTCAATGGGGATGTGAATCCCCCTTGTGAGCGTTTGCCCGGTGGCATCTGTTGGGCCACTGTGTGATACAGAATGTGTGGATGCCTGATACAGACGGCAATGTTTTCAGTGTTTGTACCGTGTAAGACGGTGTCCACTTGTTGTGGATTGGAATTTCCTCCAATCCATGATGGACGCGACATGGGGATGCCTGGCTGGCCTGTTGCGGGGACCTTTCGCCAGGTCATTCATCAGCATCAATCTTTTAAACTAATCAGTATTGAATCAGCATTCTCACCATGTCCTCTATTAATACAGATTTTAGTTGTTACATACTGAGCTGTTATGTTCTATGACCTTGGACACCTTAGAAAAAGTATCCTTTAAAACAAACAGAAATCTCTGTTTATTTAGACAAAATTTTCATTTATTATAGCACTAATAAATTCATTGTTCTGTAATAGCTCAGACAGACATTTGTAATTTTCTTCCTTTTCTGAAGATTCACAAGTTTTACTTTCAGGAGTAACTTGGCAAAGGAAGCCAAATAGTGCCATCTTGTGCTCAGATAACAGAATGAGACAGGTTGAAAAGGTAATAGAGAAGGAATGTGGCATTTTTGAAACCAAGATGAGGGGCAGCATCAGGCCCGCTTGGTCCCAGCCACTGGGACCACATTGAAGATGGGAGTGAGGACCATCTTTTAATACCATACTTACTTCAGGGTGACCAGATCCTAAAGCTAAAATGTAGGACAAGTTCCCCCCCAAATTCCCCCCCAAAAAGACATTTTTAAAATGTAGAACAAAATGTAGGATGTATTTAAACATGTCCTACATTTTTAAAAATCACTCCTGACTCAGGAGTAAGCTCCGTTGACTTAATCGGCTCACTTCTGAGTAGACAAGGATGGGACTGGTGCTGATGGGACTGGGGTTGATGGTGCTTGAGCAACCAAGGCTGCCCCAGCATGGCTGAGTTCAGTCGCCTGGGCAGCCATTTTTAAAAGGATTACACTGCGCATGCATACAGAGCCTGTATTTCGGAAGCAAGCCTGTATTTTGACGCTTCCTACATGGGCAGAGCATCCCCACCTGGGACATCGCTGCGCACGCGCCTCCAGTTTAAGGCCTTTGATCCTTTGAAAGTGAGAAAGCATCTCTCCTCCTGTGCATTGCCAGGGCAAATCATGTACTATTTAATGTAGTGCACACCCTGAAGGCTTGGGATTTTAAGAAAGTTTGCTGCACATTGCAATCAGCAGCACACTTTAATATCTCAATCCTCTTCAACCTGAGTGTGCATTACATTTGATGTTGTTAGAAGCAGGGCTACCTAAGAATGCCAGGTACAAGGCAGTGGAAGCAAGATGCTGGTATGTGTGTTCCCTGAGGAAATCTGATAGGCCACTGTTAGATAATGGAAGCTTGATTAGATAGGCTTTTGGACTGATCCTCTTCTTATGTTAACTTCCCAATTCAAATACCCCCTCTGCAAGAATTCTCTTAGAATGGCCTTACGCAAGGTACCTCCCCTCTACCTCAGTAATCCAACTGATTGTAATATTCATATGGTTGTTGTAAGGACTGCAGCAAGAACTACGCATTGAGAACAATTCTAACCATGTCTATTCAAAAGCAAGATCCATTGTGTTCAATGGGTCTTATTCCCAGGAAAGTGTTTTTAGGGTTGCATCCTCAATGTGCAAAATACGGTACCTTGTATAATCAAAGCAGGCCTCCGTCAGTCTTGAAAGACTATGGTATCATGCTCGGCGCTGCATACACTGCATGCGAAGCACAAAAGCCTGGGTTGGATTGTTATGGAGGATAGGCTGTTACCCAAGCAGCAAATCCCCCCTCTCCATGCCAATGAATTAGTCCAATGAAAAGGCAGAGCCGATATGATTGGATCCACTTGACGTCGCGGAGCTGGGCTAAGGACAGGAGCTCACCCTGTCTTGTGGGGCTGACCCAGGTCTCAAACCCTGGCCTGCTGGTTAACAGTGACAGTGCCTTAACCGCTTGCGCCACCCACAGCCCACCTTGTATAGTCAGAGGTAAAAGTAAAGGTACTACCACTACCCCTACCACTACCCTCCACCACAACACTAGCAGAGCTAAATGTACAATTAAAAATACGACACAGGCATGCAAAAATGAGGGCCAGAAGAAAAACCTTTTTTCAAAATTTATGGTAGCTTTATATGAATTTGGAGTACTGATTCGAAAATAGGATCAGTTTCCCCTATTGCTTCTAGTTTTGGAGACACCTTGTTAAGGTGGTTAAAGCTACCTCCTCAAGAGGAAGCCATGGTGGATGTTTCCTTGTGAAGAAGCTTATTATTTACTAAAGAGGCCATGCCGTGTCTCCAAAACTTGACATGATAAAGCAAAACGTGCCATTTTTGGAAGCAGCACTCCAAATATAGCCAGTATTAGTCTAACTTTTAAGACATCCAAATGTATGTTGGGCTGTGTTATTTTTATTTATCATATGGAACACAATAAGTATTCAGTGTGTTTGATTTCATGTGAAGTCAGGATCTGGATTTGGAATAAGAACCCAGACTCATCCAAACTGGCATAAAACTCATTCAACTCTTTGCCAAGTACTAATCAGTATTTAGTTCAGCGAACAGTCATCCTTCATTTTTCACTGATATGTTTTGTTTTTGCTTGTAATCAAAGCTTCAGTTGTGGTGTGTCTAAAAGCCAATTACCAACTAACGAGGGAGCACTTATGAATTATTTTAGTGTCAAAAACAATTTGCTTTTGATGTAATACCAACCGAGTTTGAAGGTCACTTTTATTCCACAAATGTTTCTTCTGCCAGAAGATTTTTTCATCAGTCAGAAAAATTGGGAAAAGGTTTTTGCTTCTGCTCTGTTCCACATCCAGGCAACAGTTCTCAGCCTTACCTCTGGGATTGACCAGGTTACAAGTCATCATGTGTCTAGGGCTGCAATCCCTGACCTCCAGTTAGATTTATGCCCTGGCATAAATCCTGTGCTGATCTGGGGTTGTCACAAAAGTACCATAAGATACTTGTGCAGCACTTGTGGGAGAGGGTTAGATCAATGCAGACATGCACTTGCCTCCCTACATCATCACGGGAATGGGAAGACCAAGGTTAGGTTCGGCCGGAATGGTTTGGATTGCACTGTAAGAATCCTATTTGCCCCAGCAAGTGAGTCCATTCCACACAGAAACTGTTTAGCACTGAATACAAGGAAAGGTCTTGTAATCCTGTGAAACAGAAATACTTAAAAATCAAGCCGAGCACATAAATTGATGGATCATGAACAACAAAATTTTGGCTCAGTTATCGAACATTTGCCATATGAGTTTTGGCTGAACAAGTATTTTTCTTGACATTATTTTTCTTGACAGATATTTTTCTTGACACTGGCTCAGTGGTTTCTGGGTTTGCCACATAATATAGCCTGATGCGGCTCCCTCAAACTAGCGGTTAGTTTTCCATGCCAAACAGGTTTTAATCCAAAGGAAGTCCATGATTTATGTGGAAAAAATGCTACCTAGAGTCACTCAGTCTGTAGTCCTTATTTTTCCCCACATTCCTTTAAAAGCAAATGATGTTTAAGGAGCTGAATAAAGGAACTGACATATAGAACAGCAAATCAATCAAATGCAGAGGAAGTTGGGATTCCCTCCTCGTTCCCTTGGTGGTGTGGTGAGGCTGGCACATGTCTGTCACTAACCTAACTCCCCCAGGAGTGGCACTGAAGTACCTTTTGGCACTTTTGCTACACTCCTAGGGACTTGGAGCGACCAGGGCTTTTACCAGCGTATCTGGGCATTAGGCTTGCAGCCTCTCACTCACCCTGGCAAAATCCCCCAAACCTAGAACCATGAAATCTGGGAGGATATACCTTCCATGATGATGTAGGACCCCACTGAAAACTGATGCAGGGGATGCAGGTGTCTTGTTATCTTGTGTGTTCTCTGGTGCATCTGGTGGGCCGTTAATGGATACAGGAAGCTGCACTAGATGATTGGCCTGATCCTTTGGCCTGATCCACTGGAGGCTCTTATGTTCTTAATGTTTCGTCCCTATACTGAACATTTAAGGATTGCTGACTCGTCAATACCATCTTGAACCTCTGAACCTAGAAGTATGAAAATGGGGGAGCATATTCCTTCCATGACGCAAGCACCCACTAAAAACCAGTTTTTTTTCTTCAAACCCTAAGAGGGGAAAAGGGTCAGGGTATTTTCGTCCCTATGCTTAACATTGTAGATTGACTGATTCATTGATCCATCAATGCCCAGCCCAAACCCCTGCATCTAGAAGCATGATATTTGGGGATCGTTAACATCATCAATCCAGACTTCAGTTTTGCTGGATTTTTTAAAATCTATGCATGTGCATGAATCCCACCACCCTTTAACAAACAAGGCTATGCGTATGCTTTCATTCCATGGAAGCACAAAATATGATACAGAGCACAGAATCCAACTTCTGGATTTTCCCTTTGCATAATTTCATTTTTTCAGCCTCAGTTTTTAAGGCTTTTAAATGTTCCTACCCCTTATTGCTGGCACCTCTACAAGCAATGCCTGTGAAATTTCAGAATCCAGAGGTCACTGGCAGTCAAACAGTAGGGGCTATGGTGATCTTCATAGCTCTTTGCCCCTGCTTGTGGCTGGCACTGCCAGAATAAATTATGCAAAGGGAAAAATATTGCAGAATGATATTCTAGAACTGTGCTTTGTGGCATGTTTGCATCACAGTACCAGCGCAATGAAAAATATTAACATGTGCCCCTATGCAAATTTCTCAGATTGCCTCTTGTTGAGCCTGATGCTTTTTTAGCTAAGGTTCTATGGAAGCAGTTTCAAAAACAACACCTGTGCATTCATGCTTAAAGCATCCTACCTGCTATAGGATAAGTTCCAGAGTGGATAGGTTCACCTGCAGCTGCTGCCCTGTTATAAATGCATGCTCAGAATGAGACCAATAAATACAGGATGACCATATAAGAATGGAGGACAGAGTGCCTCTACCTTTAACCACTGCATACAGTGGCACCACTAGGGTGGTGTGGCTGGTGCGGGCTGCACTGGGTGATGCACCACTCGGGGGTTATGTGCCGATGGAGTTTGCCACTCCAGCTGGCCCTGGGCATCAGTGCACCCATTTGGGCCTGCTCCGAGGCAGAGCGGCAGCCAGAAGCCATCCACATATCCAGAGGCTTGGCGGCGGCTGCTCCGCCTCCCAAGCGAGGCCAAATGGCTGTGCAGAGACTCAATGCCTATGTCCAGGTCTCTGGACACGCACAGTGGGAGGTTCCCACTGCGTATGTCCATAGGCCGGGAACATGTGCTGTCTGTGCCTCTGCCTGGCCATTCAGGCTTGCTTCGGAGATGGAGCAGCAGTCACCTGCTGCTCTGCTTCCGAAATAAGCCTGAATGGCTGGGCAGAGGCACAGGCTTCCTTCGCTCTAAGGAGGAGCAGGCTTCAGAAGAGTACTGCACAGGCATCAGAGTTGGCTCCTGCGCAGTACTCTTCTGAAGCCAGATGGAGCCAACTTTGGTGCCTGCGCAGGCCTGCACAGTCCCAGGGTAACATGCTTAGCCCCCGCACTGGGTGACACACACAATCACGTTGCCCCTGGTGTGGCCAATATCACCACCATTGGCATCCTTCAGTCTCGAAAGACTATGGTATCATGCTCTGATTGGAGGTCCTGAAACAACATCTAGTGTGGCTAAAAAGGCCAATTCGAGAGTGGGAATCCCTTCCACACTGAGGACAAATAAATTCCATCCCCTGCCCAGGCCCAGGTTTCACTGCTTTCGGGTCTGTCTCTTTGCTCTCAAATAAAGTTGGTGCAAGGACGCAGCCCTGCTTCACTCCACTTTGGATGTGAAAGGAGTCTGATGTTAAGCCATCAAAAACTACAGTGCCCTTCATGTCCTCATGAAAGGACCTGATGATGTTGAGGAGCTTAGGTGGGCATCCAATCTTGGGGAGGATTTTAAAAAGGCCGTCCCTACTAACCAAATCAAAAGCCTTTGTAAGATCTCTGAAGGCTACAAAGAGTGGCTATCTTTGTTCCCTACATTTCTCTTGCAACTGTCGAAGGGAAAATACCATATCAGTGGTGGACCTATTGGCTTGAAATCCACACTGTGATTCAGGATAGATTCTCTCTGCAAGCACCTGAAGCCTCTTCAGTATGACTCGGGCAAGCAGCTTCCCTACAACACTAAGAAGAGAGATGCCACGGTAGTTGTTACAGTCACCCCGTCACCCTTGTTCTTGTACAGTGTGACGATATTAGTGTCCTTCATGTCCTGTGGTACTCCACCTTCCCTACAACAAAGGCAGAATATCTTGTACAGTTCAATGTTATCTTTCCTGGGTGCCTTGCCAAAAGCAAGGGAATCCAGGGCTTCGTATAGTTCTTCTAAAGTTGGTTCACTGTCAAGCTCCTCCAAGACAGGCAGGCACTCAATGTTGTTTAATGCTTCTTCAGTTACTGCATTTTCTCTGGAGTATAACTCAGAGTAGTGCTGCACCCAGAGTACCATCTGCTGTGCTCGGTCCTGGATGACTTCACCTGTAGCGGACTTAAGCGGGGCAGATTTCCTCACTGTTGGACCTAAGGCCTGCTTGATGCCATCGTACATCCCCTTGATGTTGCCTGTGTCAGCTGCTACCTGGAGCTGAGAGCAAAGCTGCAGCCAATAATTGTTAGCACATCTCCTGGCAATCTGTTGGACTTTGCTACGGGCGGCTCGCAGGGCTTGAAGGTTGCGCTCACTAGGACAGGCTTTATATGCAGTTAGAGCTCTCCTCTTTTCCCCAAGGGCTGGTGTCAGCTCCTCCAAGTGGGCTTCAAACCAATCTGCTGTCTTTCTAACCTGCTTACCAAAAACTGACAAGGCGGTTGTATAAACAGCATTCTTGAAATGTTCCCATCGTTCAGAAGCGTTTGCCTCAGCCGGGCCCGGGAGAAATTCCTCAAGTGCTTGGTCAAATTCCATCACTTTTTCTGGACTGCAGGTCTTGCTGATGTTAATTTGTGTCTTCCTTCCTTCTTTAAGTGATGCAGCCTCTTTGCTTGTAGTTTTACTCTGCTGTACACCAAGGAGTGATCTGTATCGCAATCAGCACTCTGATAGCTACGTGTGATCTTAGTGCTGGGAAGGCTGGAGCGCCTGGTGAGGATCAAGTCAAGCTGATGCCAATGCTTTGATCTTGGGTGTCACCAAGACACTCTGTGTTGAGGCTTTGTGTTAAAGAACGTATTGCTACTGCAAAAATCATAATAGCAGCAAAACTCCAGCAGGCGTTGGCAATTTTCATTCATCTTCCCAACTCCAAAATGACCTAGACAAGCGGGCCAAGAACTATGGTCAGATCCAACTCTTGCATTAAAATCACCAAGGATAAACAATGGTTCTTTCTCAGGGATTTTCTTGATAGTGGCAGCCAGATCATCATAGAATTTGTCTGGATTCTGCTGAAGATGATAGTTTTGGTGCATATGCACTAATAAGAGTGACCAGCCCTACTGATGTCTGTAGCTGCAGAGACAGAATTCTTTCACTTCCTCCAGTAGGTGGGATAATGGATCCAAGTAGGGTGTTTCTAACTGCAAAGCCAACTCCATATTCCCTAGTCTCACTTGATGGCTTTCCCTGCCAGAAGAATGAGAAGTTTCTCTCCTTAACAGATCCTGAGTCTGACAGCCTTGTCTCTTGAAGGGCAACTATGTCCATTTCCAGTCTGCTCAGCTCCATATCAATGACAGCTCTCTTACATATGTCATCCAGTTCTCGCAAATCGTCAGAAAAGCCGGGGGTCATTGTCCGAACGTTCCAGGTGCCCGACTTAAGGGCTGAAGTTTTCTTATGTTTGTTGCATGGTGCAGAGTTGTTGATCTGCTTGTCGATTTTCACCCTTAACCCCATGCACCCAGTGAGGTTAACAGACCGTGGCAAGGCAGCATCCTACTGGCTGGGGCTGCCCAGCTTAAGGCGGGCGATAGCTGCCCAATGAGGCATGATGACCTCTCCCACCGTCAGAAGTAGCCCCTGGCGTCACGCTCTTCGCCAATCGAGCAACGACTTATAACCGGTAACTGCCACTTCCCGTGTTGTTTCCATGGTGTATGCGAGGCTGGAGTTCCTTTCCAGAGCACGAAGGCCTGGGTAGGTTATTATGGGGGATAGGCTGTTACCCAAGCAGAGAATCCCCCCTCTCCACGCCACTGAAATAGTCACCCTGAATAAATATGGCAAAGCCAGAATGGGGAGGGAGCTTAGTTTCCCCATTACAGTTACCCAAACGAAAACCTCTCATCTGTCATGCAGTCGTAAAACATCACTGGGATGGTCAAAACAGGCCAGTTGGTGACCTGATACCAAATTAGATAGATCTATGCTCTGCACTTCCATCAGCTTCTAGGTCCTTAAAAAGCATTGACTTGACATAAGGTTCCTGTGTGCTGTAGATACCTTACAATCCAATGGGTTTTTTTTTCTTGAAACTGCTCACATCCTTTGAGTGCCTGAGATTCTTATATAGGCCTTTCCATTCAAAGAGAAGTTTAATCATGGCGAGGTAGGGACTCATTGATTAAAAATGTCACGAGTGATGAGAATGTAAAAGATTGCTTCCACGCTTGATGAATTACACATGCAAGTTCGCATACGCAGCAAAATGAATAAAAAATGAAACGAATTAGAATCTTGTGATGAAACGAACAAGCCCATATTTGCATGCAAAATGTATTAGGTGGGGAGGAGAGTTGGAGGGGGAAGAGATGTGCTTATTTTTAGGTGAAACAGCATGTGCAAATCTTGGAATTTGCTAAAGCGACCTGTACTTATAACTCATTAGAGCACACCGTCTGCACTGTCGGTGTGTGCAAACAATTCCAACTTGTGTTGGGAGAAACTAAATAGCACCGGCAGATTCAAGAAGATATTAGCAGTCCTTTAAATATATTTAGCTCACACCTTTGGTGTGGCATCTGTCAAATGATTCTGCAAGTTAGCTATCTGGCAGCCATTGCTAACAACCCAGTAGGGCTAAACATCCACCCACCAGCCCCTCCATTCATTAAGAAACCGAGTGATGGGAATAGAATGGAGGAATCTGTGGTATAACTAGGGTATGGCAAGGAGGTCACATGCCCTGGGTGGCACTTGAAAGGTTGAACACAATGAGACTTACTGTGTTTACTCAAATCTAATTCTCACCTTTATCAGCTTAATTCAGTCTCCTAAATCAGGATGCGCATTAGATTCAATGGTTAATTAGATTTCCATAAATGTGGTGTTTTGATTATGGGTATAGGGTGTGCATTAGATTAAGTGGCGCATTAGATTCAGGTAAATGCGGTACTTCCAAGTAGTCTCAGAGGAGCTCTTGCATCACAGTGAAGGCACTTCTAGATCCAGCCATAACATCACTTCCGGAGAGACCCAGACAGATTCTCAAAAGTGGATCCTGGGCTGAAATGCTTGAAAACCACTGCTTTACTGGATGTACCTGCACTGGAAAATTGGATAGGATCACGGCTGCAAATTCAGGTACATAATTGTATTGCCATAATTTCCAGTTTGCCCTTGAGTGAAACTTTTCTAACTCAAGTTTTGTGGAACTTGAAAATTCGCTCACAGCTTTGTCGTATTTTATTGGACCTAATCAGTGTTTTATTTTCTTTAATAAGACAGATGCCTGTATATTTGGTGAATTTCAAATGGAATCAGAGGGTGCCCTCTAGAGGAATTCAATTCTTATCAACCCTTAGAATAGGGTCTCTCTTTTCTGACCTGAATTAGGACAATGTTCAATATTTTCCAAATCTGCTACTCTTCTGTGGCCATTTACCAAGGAAACCTTTACTTCATTTTTGAAATTTCCACTCAGATAAAATAAAAATAAAAGATAAAATCCACAAGATAGAAAAAGGGGAAAGTTGGTTTTATCCACCCCATTGTATGAACCTGAGAATAAGCCTTCCCTTCAATTTCTTTGTTTTAATTTTTTTCTACTTTAATTTTTTTCATTTAAGGGATTTATACCCTCCTTTCCCATTCCAAAGCAAGTGCCCAAGTAGGGTTGCCATACGACCCCCAAAACAGGGACAATCCCAATTTTTGGGGATTGTGCTCACATATTGGCAAACGGGACAGAAGGTCCTATCCTGATTTTGTGGAAGAGAATTCTGGCAACCCTATGCCCAAGGCAGCTTACAAAGCTTTCATCCTTTAGTCCTAACAACCCTAAGAGGAAGCTGATTGGCCCAAGATCACCTAAGAAGCTTCAGATGGATTTTCCAGGATTCAGTCCAACATCCTAAACACTGCACCTTCCTGGCTCTCTTTTTGTAAATTCTTTCAGCTGACATTAAACATGTAAGTGCACAGTATTTAATTTTTTTGTTTGAAACTATAATTCAAAATAAGTAGATTAAATCACTGTTTGTGGCTGCCAGGTCTTCAGAATTGTTTTTTTTTAACCCTGAAATAATGAAGATGCACTCTTTTAGCAAATAAATGTTACTTCACCTGAAGGAAACTCTGGATATTTTTTCATTTGATGGGTGGTAGTCTTTATATTCCTATATGCATGTACAGAGATAACGTCAGCCATAATAATGTAATGTTGCTGTCTTCACTAGATTTCAAAGCAAAGTAGGGAGGGGGATATTAAAACAGCACACCAGAATTAAACTAGGTATTACTTTAAGCACATAATTGGAGCTGACATGCTCAGGTTTTTGTTTAGAAAAGGACAGTTAGTTTGGGTCCCTTGAAAATCAAGGTGAGCATCTGGGGTGGGGCCAGTGATGGGCTGGCCCCATCCCAAGATCCGGTATGCCGGAAGTGGGAGGGGCCATCCGGGGTCAGGGGGTGTGGGCAGGGCAAGGGGCGGGACTGGGGAGGGGCGAGGGGCGGGGCGACGTTGGCGCCTGCGCAGTGCCTGCTTAGAAGCCGGCCTGCCAGGCTGGCCTGGCAGGCCGGCTTCTAAGCAGGCTCTGCACAAGCTCCGACACCGGCGCTCACGCAGAGCCTGCCTGGAAGCTGGCCGGGCAGGCCGCTTCTAGGCAGGCTCTACGCAAGCGCCGACGTTGGTGCTCGCACAGAGCCTGCCTAGAAGCGGGCAAGCCGCCTCTAGGCAGGGTCTGCGCAAGCGCCGATGTCGGCGCTTGTGCAGAGCCTGCCTAGAAGCTGCCTGCCCGCTTCTAGGCAGGCGGCGGTGGGCGGAAAACATGGCGGACCGTACCGGTCCGCCATGTTTTTCATTTCCCTGTCGCTGGCGGTACGCTAGCGGCAGGGAAACGGGAAGAACTGGTACGGGCGCGTAGGCCCGTACCGGTAAGTGCCCACCACTGGGTGAGGCCCCGAACCCTGAAGATGGAATGCTGGGGGTTCAAATAAAACCAAGAGCCCCTTGGGACAAAGTGCTGGAGTCAACTGCTAGAGATCGTGTTTACTGGCTGGACTCCTACTGGGACCTACTACGCTTGTACTGCGCAGGCTGGACCGGAGTGTATCCTGGGCACCCGATCTCGGCTAGAGCCAATCCTGGTGTTTCCCGCTCATTGGGTCCACTGAAAAGCCCTGAGGAAGAGCGGAAAGGGAGGGGAGGTGGCAGGTGTATGTAAAGGAGAGCAGAAGGAAAGGGGGAGGCAGGAGAAGTTGCGAGGAAGGAGGGAAAAGGAAGATCCAGCGCTGGTCCCCATTTTCCTTACCTGCTCCTAGAAAGGAGAGATACAAGACAGTTGTTGGTTACCTGTTTGAATGGACTTACCTGTTGGCTGGCTCCATTTGAGCTAACACCCATAGTTATCTGAGTGGAGAAAGAGACCTCTGGGGTACCTAGAGGAGAAAAGAGAGAGAGAGAGAGAAGAGACGTTGGCAGCGGTATGAGAAGACCCGAAAAGGGGGTGAAGTGAACCACCTATTTAGGCCTTATAAGACTTTGGGGAAGGTACACCAAAGGGTCTATTGTAGCTGTTTGGCTGTTCCTGCACCTTTTCTTTGTAACTGAGCCCGTGCTACCTTTATCATCTTCCTGCCTGGTACCCCAAATATCTAACAATACAAATTCCACTGTTGAACTTACCTGGTGTGGTGTCCTCTCCTTGCGAGTAGCGTTGAGACAGGGATGGCAGAAGAGAGGCATAGCGGTTCTGAAATAAAAGTGACCCTTGGAGATGAGAGCGAGGGGCATGACAGCATCCCCTAACACAGCATCTCCCAGACCTACAATTATGGCTGCTAACGAAATAAGGGAAAAAATATATTGGAAAATATGTCAAAAATTTATAAGGGAAAGTATATATTGGCAAATCTCTCTCTCTCTCTCTCTCTCTCTCTCTCTCTCTCTCTCTCTCTCTCTCATTTTGAACCAAAATGTAATCAGCATTGACTTTTCCCACTTCTTTTCATTTACTTCAAAATCCTCCAAGCTTTTGTTACCATCTGCTTGCCTGTATGCTGGCTTCCTCCCCCAAAACCATTCATCTCTTAATTCATCTTGGTTATATATTTTTTTGCATGAATGTACTTGGGTGCCCGTAGCGATATTTTATTCATGACCTCCTTGTGTTTGCTTTTCTGTAATAGATTTATCCACATTTTAAAATATAGATTTATGAATAGGCTGCAAAATGGGGGGAAGGGAAGGGAAACTCACCGTTGATGATCAGACAGTCTAAAGCAATGTGATTGGTAGTGCATATTGAACTAGTGTTGAACATAGAACAGTGTTTCCCATACTGTGGGTCAGGATCCATCTGGGGGTTACAACCTGTTGTGGGTTGTGCAACTAAAAAGATGATTGTTCACAAAAAATGTATTGAACACTATGGAAAGCAAAATGGAGAAGCATGTGCATTTTTATGTACGAGCAAGCAAGCATTCTCAGTCCACATCAACAGGCACACCAGAATGAATGCAACACCACCAAGTGGTCCTGATCTTATGAACACAGACCCCAAATAACACTGTAGAAGGAAGCCTCTGCGAAGCTGACAAAAATGTACTGGGCTTTATAGAAAGTGAAATTGAACCATATATGTGTATTTACTCACACGTAGGCAAACACACCTTGGATCCTAATTATGAATGGTAATACAAGGCCATTTAAATGGTCCCAATGTGATGAATGTGAAACTCAGTAAATACTCTGGAAGGTGCTCTATTGCTCCTCACATGGTAAAAAGGATAAAAACAGAGATTTGAGCAGGTGGTTCAAAAAGTGACTATTTTTTGGTTTTAAAAAACTATTTTTTACATCACATAAAGCTTGGTGAATTCCAAAAGACTGTTATTTTAAAAAGTGGGACTTGGTGCCGAAGTTTGGTAACCGCTAGTACAGAATGCCTGAGTATTGGGTAGAATACCGACCATGTTTTGACCGTTTGAAATAAGTTTTTTGTTCTGATCCTATATGTTATATACTACTTATAATATGTAGCTTAAATCTGGGGTGCAATTTATTTAAGAATTTTAATAGAATGCCTAGGCATTCTATAGAATACGTAATGTTTTTGGACACAAGGTCAGCTTATTTCCTCCCAACCTCAAATATTTTGCCTAAGGATTTCAATACTATGCCTAGGTATTTGTTCATGTCTATCATGTTTTCAGCAAAGTATTCCATATAACACCTTAGTTTCAGATAATGCTGGTTACAAACACAGTAACCTACAGAATACCTATAAAATGTGAGCAGACCATTTTATTTTCCAAAATGAAGTTTGGGGCATGCTATAGATAGAATATCTGGGCATTTTATACAATACATAACATACAATGCATGCAATATATTACATACAATATATTACATACAATGTTTCTTTCTTTATTGTTCCCCTTTTTCAAAAAAGGGATGCCAGCTGCCCACTGGTGCCTGCTGCCCATTGCTTGCTGCTGCCCACTACACAGTGGTACCTGGTGGTACCCAATGCTGCATACTAAGGATGCCCGGTGGCCTGTAGGAATGCCTGGTGCCTACTGTGCCTGATGCCCACTATACTGTGAAGCCTGCTGCCCACTGGTGTCCAGTGGTGTCCGATAAGGGTGCCCACTGCCCACTGGTGCCCACTGTCTGGTCTTGCCCAGTGGTGCCCACTCTCTTCTGCCCACTGCACAGTGCTGCCTGCTGGTGCCCAATGGTCCCCAACAGGGATACCCAGTCCCTGCCAGTGCTTGCTGCTGCCACCACTGCCCCCTTGTCTCCTTCTGTGCCTGGTGCCTGTCGATGTCTAGCAGTGCCCAGTGCCTGCTGGTGCACACTGTCTAGTGCTGCTGCCTGGTGCCAGTGCCTGGTGCCAGTTCCCAGTGCCTACCAATTAAAAAATGCTCTTGCATGAAATCTTTCCTGCTGAGGCAGTGATGAGAGCATAGCAAAAGTGTCCTGCCCTGTAGCTCCTAAGAGGAATTTTCTGGGGGAAGTTTCACATTTCAGAAATCATGGCAACAGGTAGATTCAACATCTATCCTTGGTAAAAATTTCTGAGCCCAGTCCTATGTAGGTCTACCCAGAAGTAAGTTCCATTTATTAGGCAAGTTCAGTTTTTAGCCTCAGTGTCAAATTTCAAAAGCCAAAATTTGAAATCAATCAAGCATCTCAACAAAACCATTTCACTCTATGCACTCTTCTGCCCAGACATCCCTACTACAGCCCCCTCCTGCTTCATACACCAGTATATAAAATATAATTGATAATTTTGCAAATGAGGTAAAGACACCCTGATGGATAACATTTTAAACTGCAATCTTCTGTCTTTAAAAATACTTTCCAAGTTTATAGGTCCATTATGCGCCTTCTGTTCAAAACACATTATTGACCAGTTTTATCCTTTGTGAGCATCTGCAAATGCTCACAAGGTAAATCCAATAAAGAATTTGAGATTATTAACTAATGTATTTGAGGGGAGAAACACACCCTGTATGCTGTCTTTACATTCATGAGCCATCCTTTGTAGGAGTGTGACAAGGTAGTCTGAAGGTTAAGAAAAATCTGCAAAGACCTGTTTTTCTAATGAATCCAGCATCTTGGGTGTGCACTGAGCACAGCGTCCCTTTGAAAATCAATCTTTAAGAGACCAAAAGAAAATAATGTTTCTCCTAGCCAATATTCAGGCAACTAGACGAGTCTTCTGTCAGATACCCAGATAAGTAGCATGATGGGGGGAAATTAGGTGATCCTATATTTATACAGGCCATTTTCTTCCAAAATCCTGTCTTGATTAAAACAAATATAGGCTAGATTTTTATTCTATCAGAACAAACAAGAAGGTGGAAAGCTGTGCCCTGCAATCTGAATCAACAGCATTTGGCCATGTAAGAATACCCTTTGCAAATGCTCCCTGTCGTTTGCAAGCACCGCTGATGCATAGATGAGTTTGATTTATAATGGTATTGATTAAATCAAGCTTTTATTTCAAGCAGATACTGTTAAGGCAAATAGTCTGAGCTTCTCAAAAGATGGGGGTCTAATTTTTCAGTGCCTTTGGAGAAATCAAAATCTATTGACTTTTGCTTTCTTCCATCTTGTGTCGGCAATCATTATGCAAGGACATTTGTTACTGCTCTAGGATCCTTCAGATTTTATTCATGTGTTATGTGCAGGTGATGTGCTCTGTATAATGGGAGTTAGAGGGGGCATGTCAGCACCATAGACAGTTTAACAGTCATTCTCTCTCCCCAGAGAACCATGGAAGCTATCATTATGGGAGGCATGAGGTAGGGCTAGTAATAAGCAATAGGCACGTCTGAAAGTGCCCCAATGAAAGTGCCCCATTCCCCCAAAATATATGAACCAATGTAAATGTAGAGTTGAGATTGGTCCTAAGGCTGCTTTTACACAAATAGATTTGCAAGTGTGCCCAAACCTGGACATTCAAAAGAGTGCTTATTCCCCATTCCAATCTGTGAATCTGTGACAAGGAGAATCTGTGCAAGAGACATTGGGCACAATCCAGAGCTGGGCTGCTTCAACCATTCTGAATCCAGAGTAGAGAGTTATGCTGCATCCAGAGATTCAGGAAGCCTGGGCTGCCCTCACTGCTCCAGAGCATGCTAAGTAGGCACCAAGTCAGTGACATCTGGGGAGGTCTTGCTCCTGAGGAGACCTCCTCAGATCACACTGAATAAGGAACAGCTGTGATACCTGCCTTATAAGGAAGCCCAGAAGTCACTGACTACCAGTAACAGCTGCAGCATAAGACTCCAGTAAAGCAGTACCTCTAGTGGAGGATGGATGCAAGGGGCCTCTTGGACTGGCCTGCTGTATCCCCAGGTTAGTGGCTGCTGTAGTTGTGCCATATCCTGAGACTGAGAGGCAGGGGTTGCAGCTAGGCAGGACAAGAACTCAGATTTTTTTTGTTAACACTGCCATGCTTACTCTGGCTTATCATGGACCAGTATGGGTCTACTCATTACTATACCTGAGATGGTATAACTCTAAGGAGCTGGAAGATAGAATTTCTGCCCTGGAAACAGGCTGTGGATACAGAATAACTGCTCTGCCCTCCGCAATGCTAAACATGCCCTCAACATGCCTCTCCTGAACTGCCTATTCTGTTCATTGGGGGCTCTTAGGAAGAAGATGCTTAATATTTCTCCACCAATTAATTGTACTGTGTCCACCTTTTGAATCATGCATTTTCCATCAGTCTTGAAGACCCCATTGTCAAGGTGTGTGTGTGTTTTTTTTAATGTCTACATCCCCTAAGATGGAGAAAAATCCATGAAGGAAAATATTATTGTGCACAGCCCTGATAGCAAAATCACCACCACTGAGCTTGGTACTAAGAATTCAGCGAGACACAGTAAGAAATCAATAAAAACACAAATTGCTCCATCAATACGCGCATTCATTTATACTCTTCAAGGTTATCTTTGCAATGCTGGTGCAGAGGCGCATTTTCTCTGTCATGCATATTAAACCAGGCTGAGAGTTATGGAAAGGAAATCTAACCTATCAGTACAAATCTAGTCTAGCAAAGCTTGTGCTTGGGGTTTCATTCCCTCACTCACCTATCCAGCCACACATGCCCTTCTTAGCTGGATGTAGTTAATATGGGGCAGCGTGCACAGAGTATTTGATCAGGACTTCTTCCTCATCTTTGTCTACATAAATAATCAATATGCCCCAAGGTTGACACACTATTAGCATGCAACGGGTCCATATTCATCTTGTCCACTTACCATGCTCATTACCATAAGATCTAATCTACTGTTGTGAATGAATTTTTCCTAACAGCTCACTTTTGTGCTTGAGATTTCTGTCTGCTCCAAGGGAAAGCAAACAATACAATTCTGATATAGGCTGCAATCCTAAAGGCACTTTCCTAGGAGTAAGACTCACTGAACAGAATGGGGCTTACTTTTGAGTAGACATGGTTAGGATTGGCCTCATATCCATATTTTAAATTTTCAGCAAATATCTGTATATGCAAGCATGGAGTTACTTAGGTCCCAATCTACCACCTCTCTCTCTCTCTCTCTCTCTCTCTCTCTCTCTCTCTCTCTCTCTTACACACACACATGCACACACGCGCACACACACACACACAGAAGAAAAGGTCGACAAATCAATTCTTTGGAGTAAAGTGATTGCATTCCCTGCTCTACCTGTGGATTCTGGTTTTGCACCAGCTAAATAATTAGCATAAATTTGAGAAGCACATGGGGTGGCTGGGGCTTTATTTAGGGTACATATATCCCAAAGAAACCTCCATCCATCTCTTAAACTGCACTGGATGTAGCACAGAACATGTGGCCTGGTTGTGCCAATGCAAGTTTGGATTCAGCTGTCAGAAATGTTGAACACAATCCTAACCATGTCTACTCAAAAGTAAGCCCCATTGTGTTCAATAGTACTTACGCCCAGGAAAGTGTGGTTAGGATTCCAGTCCCAATCACAAAGCCTCAGGCAGTTGATTTATGTTAAGAATAGGGGGTGAAGCCTAGCAGAACCCAAAGAAGTCACACTTGTTTGACTTTCTGGCCATTTCAAGATACATTGTACGATGTATCAGGATTGGCAATACATGGTCAGTAAAAACTCATAGAAAGTATACTTTCTTTTTGCCTGAGGCCAGGCAGACACCAGTCATTTAGGCTTTTGTTCTCTACTTTATAGTTTCTTTTTTAAATAAAAAGGGAATTTACTTACACCCTGAAGAGATTAATTTATCCACATTGCAATTCTAACTTTTGGTTAGTTCAGCACAAGTCTCCCAAACTGACCTGTGGGTGTTTGCAAAAGTGCTGTTAAGATGCTTTTGCACCACTCCTTGGGGGTTTAAGCCAGTGCACATCAGCCTCCCTACACCACAATGGGAACAGGGAGATGGATGAGCTGTGTTGGCCTAAAATGGTCAGGATTGCACCCCCAGTCACTGATCAATTACATTATGTTACACACTGTGGTGCAACCACTGGTGGAGAGACTTCTACTCCAATAGACTTGTTGTCAAACTGACATCCATAACAGTCCATCGCTGTATCTTGAGGATAGGACTTGATCTTGAGGTATCTTGTTGTTTAAATAAGTTCTAAAATTGGCATTGTTAGAGGGCACTGTCAGTCAATTTTAGGGTCATGATCTGAAAGGTATTTTGGACCTAAGCACCTTGTCTAGTGCTGTGGGGCATCAACCAGGAATCTTGAAACACTGAGGCTTATTGGCTATTTGCAGTTTAAGCTGAAACACTATCACCACAACCCAGCACTATTCTGGTACAAGGAATCAGATCACAACAGAGGGTGAATGTGGTGTAGGTACCATGGCTGCAATCCTAAACACCACTTAGACCAGCCTAAGCCCTGGCACAAGTCTTGTGCTGACCTGGGGGTGTCACAAAAGAGTTGTAAGATACTTCTGCCCCTCTCCTCAGGGGAGGAATTAGGCCAATGCACAGGCATACACCAACCTCCCCACACCATCACAGAAAGACAGGCCAGGTGAGTTAAGCTGGCCTAAATTTCTTAGGATTTTACCCATAGTTGGTATGAATCCATTGGGTCTGCTATGCTTTCTCAATTTAAGCAACTTGCTCCTGAAAAATACCAGTAGCTTTTCCTTTGATGATGTCTGCCTGCTTATCCAACGGTCTTCCATTCTCCTTGGAGGTATATTCTGGTCCTTTGACCTCAGTGGAAGAAGAGGTAGTATCAAGGGTTGACCAAATCAAGCACCAGCCCAGCACCAACTGGACTGATTCCTGATCCTCACCACCAATAGCAGTGGTAGCACCACACAGGCCATTGGGGGTAATCAGGGGGTAATATGTGGGCCCAAACAGACAATTGTCCCAGGGCCAGAGTGAACTGATGTCAGTCCCATCTGATAGTCATGATGTATTTTATAGATCAAGATCAGCTCTTTGAATTGAATTATCTTTGAAGATAACTGGAAGCTCACAGAACCACTGCTATAATACATTGTTTCCACTAAACACTACCACCTCCTCCTCCAAATTTGGTGGCTATGCATGAAAAATCAACGTATGATTAACTTGATTAACACAATATTGTATTCTAAGAGGTAGTTCATATAGATTGTGTGAACACAATAAATGTTTCATTATTAGACAGAGTAATTTGCTTGTTTGCTTCTATGTACCAAGTGCAGAAGTCAGTGATGATTTTCCCTTGTCAAAGGTTATTTTAATGTTATTTTTGTTGTTGTTATTTTTGAGCATTTGATGTTCAATATGGAAATGGTAGTCTTGCAATTTCTGCAATCATCTAGCAGTCTTTCCTTCAGGTTTCAAGTTTTAAGCAAGCAGAGGAACCATAAAACAACGTGATTAACTCTGATTGTGAAACGCCTTCTGACAACGATTTTCTTTTAATAATTGCAAATTGTTCTTATCTAACAGTACTACCATTTTGCTTTCTGTATTTTGACTGTCATGGGCTGTACAGATGCAGCACCTGTAGATGCAGCACCATTGCTATATTCCCCCAAACAGTGTGCATTCTCCCATTGCTAGCCTGAGCTAATGTGATGCTGTTGCCACCAAATCCTGATCAGTTAACTAAAATTAAAACAAGTTACATGTGCCAAGACAGGCTGAAGACACCCCTTTTCAAACACCCCCATTTAAAAATCACAGAGAAAATACACATACAAGTGATTTTTATCTCCGAAGTGCCTCAAAATTGGTTACAGTGAGTTACCAAGTAGTCATCCAAAATGCCTTTTGTCATGAAATAGCAGGCCTTTAACCATTGTCCAATTTCAAACATTTGTAGTGACGATGGGAAAAGTCAAATTTCTTTGCTGCCAATTTTGCTACAGTCGCCAAAGCTTGTTTCTGATTAGATTTGCCATTTGTGTTTCCTCCAGGACTGCGACAACTATCATCCCTTCAGACCTCAAGAAAACCAAACATGTGATGGGTTGCCTATGGACAATCAGCTCAATGGCCTGAGCTATTACCCCAAATCAGCCAAAATCTTTAACAACTTTGGCAGTAAGTAGTGTTGCCATAATTCTCTTCCACAAAACCAGGACAAGACCCCCTATCAACTTGCCAGAATGTGAATGCAATTCCCAAATTGCAGGGTTAGTCAAAGTTTTCAGGGACATATGGCAACCCTGGCAACCCTTTGAACTGACTGGTTTATTACTTACTAGCGAAAAGCGTACCCACATTGCGGGAGTAAAATTCCCCCGTATGCCATCCTCCATATGCATCAATCCCCATGCGCATCAACCCCCCATGCACAACTTCCCCCATGCGCAACTTCCACAATGCGCATCAACCCCCCATGCGCTACTTCCCCCATGCACAACTTTCCCACATGTGCAACTTCCCCACATGCGCATCAATCCCCCATGCACATCAACCCCCCATGCACAACTTTCCCCATGCACATCAACCCCCATGTGCAACTACCCCCATGCACAACTTCCCCATGTGCATCATCCCCCATGCGCATCATTCCCCCATCCGCATCATCCCCCCATGTGCATCATCCCCCCATGCGCAACTTCCCCCATGCTCAACTTCCCCATGTGCAAATTCCCCAATGCGCAACTTCCCCCATGTGCATCATCCCCCATGCACACCTTTCCCCCATGAGCAACTTTCCCCCATGCACAACTTTCCCCATGCGCAACTTCCCCTTATGCGCATCATCCCACATGTGCAACTTTTCCCATGTGCATCATCCCCCCATGCACAACTTCCCCCATGCGCATCAGTTCTCCATGCGCATCAGTCCCCCATGTGCATCATCCCCCCATGAGCAACTTTCCCCCATGCGCAACTTCCCCCATGCACATCATCCCCCATGCGCAACTTCCCCCTATGTGCATCATCCCCCATGTGCAACTTTCCCCCATGCGCATCAGTCCCCCATGCGCAATTTCCCCCTATGTGCATCATCCCCCATGTGCAACTTTTCCCATGTGCATCAACCCCCCATGCACAACTTCCCCCCATGTGCAACTTCCCCCCATGCTCATGATCTCCCATGCGCATGATCCCCCCATACACAACTTCCCCCCATGCGCATCAGTCCCCCATGCGCATCAGTCCCCCATGCTCATCAGTCCCCCATGCGCATCAGTCCCCCCATGCGCATCATCCCCCCATGTGCCTCATCCCCCATGCGCAACTTCCCTCCATGCGCAACTTCCCCCCATGCACAGCATCCTCGCCAGTGCAACCTCTTCCTCCGAAGAACATTCCCAGTGCACCAGGCACTGAGCACCATATTGGCTGGATGTTGTTCAGTCTCCCATGTTAAGTATAGGACAGAAACACGTTGCCCCCTTTTCAGCTCCTGAAGGGTTAAATTTCCCTACATGGTTCTTGGTGGGTGTTCAGGAGACAGAAGGATCCCTCCCAGAATTCCATGCTTCAGGCCCAGCAGTTGGGGAGGAATGTTGCTGAGTCAGCAATTCTCAATGCAAAGTATAGGGAGGAAAACGCTTTGCGCCCCTTTTCACACCCTTCCCGTTGGAATTTCTGAAAACCGGTTCTTAGTGCACCCCTCCCTCATGGAAGGAACACCCACCCCAAATTTCACACTTCTAGGCCCAGCAGTTTTGGCAGGGCAGTGATGAGCGAGTTAGTGAGTGAGTGAGTCAGTGAGTCAGTGAGTCAGTGACTTTTCTCATATATATATATATATATATATACACACACACACACACACATAAAACATATACGGGTTTTATTATACCTGGCATATAACTCTCATCCAAGGAAAACTCTCATCATCTAAGGAAATCTGGGAATTGTAGTTTTGTAGGGAAATGGAGGGCTGCAGTGGCTAAGAGGTTAAAGACTCTGTGTTTGACAACGTGAAGGTCGACAGGTTGATAGTTCAAGACCCAAGTACCACATGATGGAATTACCTCTCATCACTTGTACAGGCAGCTGCCAAGTTAGCAGTGGAAAGGCATGTAAATGCAAGTACAGGTCCAACCTTAGTATACATGGATTTTTTTACGTGGATTTGACTCAACATGAATGGCCACTGCAATTAAATCACAGTTTAAAAAAAACTGCTTTTCTACTTTTGTAAAGAGGCAGTCATGCAAGCAATCATTCCATTTTTTAGTCCCAGAGTCAAACTCCTGAAGATACTGAGGCACTACCTTATTCCATTAGGTGCAACAGAAGAAAAGGAAACCTAGAAGTGGGTCTTTAAATCTATTTTTCCATTTTTTTTTCATTATACATTGGTTTTTTATCCATGGGAGGTTCTGGAACAGAACTTTAGTGGATAATGAGGGACACCTGTAAGTAAATAAGTACCACTTCAGTGGCACGTTCTGTAAGCCTTTTCCCTCTAGTCATGCCAACCACATGACCAGAGAGGCATCTGTGGGCTAGTTACAGGGATGAGTACTGCCCTTAGAATTGGTCTAGACCAGGGGTGCCCAGACTTTTTGGCAAGAGGGCCACATCCAGAGGTGGGCAGCAGCTGGTTCAGACCGGATCTTCAGAACTGGTTGTGAGTTTGGGCCCAATCCCAGCAAACCATTAGTAAACCCACTGTTAGGACTGGGCCCAAACTAATGCAGAAGCTCCTCTGCCGCCTCTTGGCCAATCAGAGGCTGTTATGAGCCTCCCAGCCAATTACAATCAGATCGCTCATAGCAGTCTCTGATTGGCAAGGACGACCCAGCCTGCATGCGCATATCAAATATGCGCACGCAGGCTGGGTTCTCCCACGTCCTCCCTCCTTCATGGCCTGGATGGTGTCCTCCTGCACCTTCCCCAGGCATTTCCCACCCCCCATTCCTTCTCCCGGTCTCCAACGCATGCTAGCAGTGAAGACCCTCTCCCTCCTTCAGTCTTTCTACGAGTCTCTCCCCTTCCCCTGCCCTTCCCCTGCTGGCCGCTTCTCCGAGGCCCCTCACCCCCCCATGCCTCAGCTCCTCACCTTAAGGGACCATCTCTGCCCAAGGTAAGTCTACCCCCTATCTATCTATCTATCTATCTATCTATCTATCTATCTATCTATCTATCTATCTATCTATTCCTTCCATCCATCCATCCATCCATCCACCCATCCATCCAAATTTTCTTTCTTTTTTCCCACCCCCTCTTAACTATATCTATCTCTCCCTTCCTTCCATGGAAGCATGAAGCCTTGGAAAAATAAGGACAAGGAAGATTTTTTTTCCAGGACATGTCCTCTTTTATAAAAGTAAAAGTTTATGTTGTATGTTGAAGTCATTTGCATGCTCCTGTGCAATCCTATGCATTACTCAGAAGTAAGCCCACTGAGTTCAGTATGATTTATTCCTGCATGCATATGAATAAATTACACTGAACTCAGGGACTTACTTCTGATTGATGCGGTCATATGTGATACAAAACAAATTTGGTAAACGAAGGGTTAAAATGGTCATTAGGACATAGAGAACTGGTTGCTAAAAAATTTGAAGCTCACCACTGGCCACATCATCTCTCTGACGCTGTGTTAGGGGCAAAAGAATGATTTAAATTTCAAATTTGAATAAATTCATTTAAATTATATATATATAAGAGAAAAGTCAGTGACTGACTGACTGACTGACTGACTGACTGACTCATCAACACCCTGCCAAAAACCCCAGCCCTAAAAGCATGAAATTTGGGGTGGTCTTCCTTCCATGACGGTGGGGTGCACTAAGAACCGGTTTTCAGAAATTCCAACCAGAAGGGGGTGAAAAGGGGCACAACGCATTTTCCTCCCTATACTTTGCATTGGAGAATTGATGACTCCTCAACATTCCGCCCCAACCCCCGGACCTAGAAGCATAAAATTTGGGGAGGGAGTTCCTTCTGTCACCTGAACACCCACCAAGAACCCACATGGAGAAATTTAACCTTTAAGGGGCTGAAAAGGGGTGCAATGTGTTTTTGTCCTATACTTAACATGGGAGACTGACCAACATCCAGCCAATTTGGTGCTTGGTGCACTGGGGACATTTTGTTCAGAGGAAGAGGTTGCACTGGGGAGGATGCTGCACATGGGGGGTTGCACATGGGGGGAAGTTGCGCATGGGGGAAGTTGCGCATGTGGGGATGATGCGCATGGGGGATGATGCGCTTGCGGGAAGTGGTGCATGGGGAAAGTTGCGCATGGGGAAAGTTGCACATGGGGAAAGTTGCGCATGGGGGTTGATGCGCATGGGGAGTTGATGCACCTGGGGTTGATGCGCCTGGGGGAAAGTTGCGCAAAGGGGTTGATGCGCATGGGGGAAGTTGTGCATGGGGAAGTTGCACATGGGGAAAGTTGCACATGGGGTGTTGATGTGCGTGGGGTGTTGATGTGCCGTGGGAGGATGGTGTATGGGGAAATGTTACTCCCACTATGCGGGTACGCTTTTTGCTAGTTTAAATATAAGTGTTTATTAGTTACATTACATGGCTTGTCTGTGGACCAGATGGAGGGGTCTTGCTGTGGGCTTCACTGAGGCTTGCTGAGAACTGCATCTAGCCCCTGGGTTGGGGTTTGGACACCCCTGTTCTAGAATAGTAGGGCAACCTGCAGGGAACACCTTTAGCAGGATGCCCAAATGCTGGCCTGAGGGCCATACACAGCCTGTGGTGAGGTCTGCAGCAAGCCCCCTCCAACTGGCCTGCAGGTGAGTAAAACCCATTTTTAATCTGGTGTAGATGTGCCCCAAATACATAACAAAGGGAATACTGACAACTGACAGAAAATATGTCAATATCTGGCACGCTGGCAAGCATACATACACAGGGTGATCAAATGCCAAGCCCAAAATTCCTACCCAACTTCCCAAAATTCCTGTCCCAAGCCAAAATTCCTACCCTGTTCTAAAAAATTAGGACACCCCCCCTGAAAAATGTAGGAGAAATGCAGGGCATGTTAAAGGAAAAAATACTCGTATTGCTTTCCTGTACTTAATTTCAACACTTTTAAAATTGAAAAACTTTTAACATACAAGATTCTGACCCAGACATGTAAGACCCCCTCAAAGCAGTCTGCAGCAACACAAGTCACACAAATGACTTTAACATGCATGATTCTGATACATACATGGAAGACGCCCTCAAAACATTTTGCAGCAACACAACCCACACAAGTCACTTTAACATGCATGATTCTGACACATACATGTAAGATGCCCTCAAAGCAGTTTGCAGCAACACAAGCTATGCAAGTGAGGGGAAAGGAAAGTGGGAGAGGTAAGCAGGGAAGGATTGGGCTGTATAGGCAAGGACCCTATCCCTGACTCAGTGGTAAGTTCCATTGACTAAATGGGCTTACTTCTGAGTAGACATGAATAGTGCTGGGCTGCTTAGGCAAGGACCCCCTTACAGGAGTAAGGTCCATGCCGTGCCTCCACTTTCACTCGCGCTAGAGACGCATGCAGCCAGGCCAGGTCCCAGGAGAATGCTCCACCCATGCCTGGCTCGCCTCTTACAGGAAGTGCTGCTTCTGAAACAAGGCTGCGAGCACATGCGCAGTATAAGCCTCCAACCATGCAGCTGCCCGGCTGGCCGAAAATAAGCCGCACCAAACCTCACCACACTGCGCCGGGGCAGCCCTTAACCCCCACCAGAGCACCCACCCATCCCTCCATTTTTCAGAGGCCGAGGGCCCCTTCACTGACCCCCGGTCCAGATGTCCAATTCCCAGCCTCCGGGGAAACCTGGAGGTCTCGGCAGCCTGTACATACATCAGGGCTGGAATGGTGTATTTCTTTTAAAGCAGACAGTCAAACTTTATCCCAATCACGACAAAAAATGACATTTCAGAGGCGATAAATGATCCAGCAGATCCATTTTCAAGGACATTTCCTGGTATCAATTTGTTTGCCTTGGTATCACATCAGAGAGGCTAAAGAAATAGAATTGCTGATGATGAACCCAGGGAGTAGCCATCAATCTCCATAAATTTGTTTGCATGGCATTTTGGCTACCTTCAAACCGTGCCACCTGGTTTAAATTCTGAGCAGAGTCCTAATAAGAAGAACGATACTTAGCATTTATATGGCACATTTCAAATACCCCAAGTCATTCATGTGCATTATGTGAGTGATGCTTATGGTAACCCTAGAAGGTTGGCCACTTTCATCACTCTTCCTCTAAGGATCTCACTTGCATATTGTTGCACTAGAATGATATAAAAGTGAAGGAAAGGATAGGATGTATTTACTGAATCGTGGCAAAATCATTCAGATACACAAGAAGAATTTTTTGGAAGAAATGCTCCATGAATGCAAAAACCAAGGATCTCAGTCAGTGCATGTGTGCTGAAAGTGGAAAATGGCACATAGGGGAAAGTCCAGGGCTTTGGAGGGATTCTATTTAGGTCAGGAAAAATGCTAAGAACCCATTTGCTTCTATTATGTTTGGATTACAAAACAGGAGTGAACACATCACAGGTTTCCAAGCCCAATTCCCTGTCCCTACAGGATTTGTTGAGCTGCAAGTCAGGTGCAGAGGGAGTGGTTTGGGGCAGATTGTTAAAGCAGTGTTAGGAGCTGGATCCAATCGTATTGGCTCTGCCTTTCCATTGGACTAATTCAGTGGTGTGGAGAGGAGGGATTTGCTGCTTGGGTAACAGCCTATCCTCCATAACAATCTAACCCAGGCTTTCATGCTTCACATGCAGCATATGCAGCGCCGAGCGTGATACCATAGTCTTTCAAGACTGATGGAGGCCTGCTAGGAGCTGGAGGAGATGGATGTCAGTGGCAGCCACAGATGCTGGATCTTCTCCCTCTTTATATCCTAGAGACCATCCATGAATGTCCTCAGATTTACACCAATTGAAGTGGTCAGAAGAGGCCCATTGGTGACCTGGAGGCCAACTGAATAAAACCCTTCATCTATGCATCATTTTACTGAAGACCTGTACAAAATATTATCAGTCAACCAGTATTAAGGACAGTTGCTCTCCCCACTAAATACCGGTATAAGAGGGCTGCCACTTTAAAGGTGCTTCTTTGCCCAGTTAGCAGGGGGATCCATCAGTGACGTCGTTAGAGGGTGTGCAAAGCAGTAGGTTTTCAGGCTCCTGAATGCATCCCCCAATTTTCCTATTAATAAATGAACTTCCTCAAGCTTCTGTGGCACACCTGAGGACTATCGGCAAGCACATCAGTGTGCCATGGCACACTGGTTGAAAATCACTCCTCTACAGGGAGGGCTGCTTGCATGGCACATAATTTTGTACCTCCACTAACTTGCAAGCATGCAAGTTTTGTATCTCCTCTAACTACTCCACTTGTATCCATATGCACTGATGAATTTATACATGTATGTGATTCTTGATAAACAAACTTTATGAGCATGTAGGGATGATACTGATAATCATATGATTACGCTTCCATTTTGAAAAATAAAGATTGTTAACTGCTCTACCTATATGAAATGAGTCATTGCAGGCAGCCTCTTGAATACCATGAGCCAGTCCATATACCGTTTAGAACTAGTGGATTTAACAAGGCACAGAGTCCTTAATGAAATCAAGAGAGCTACCAACAAGATAATTAAATCAAGTGTATAGAGGCGTAACCATAAGCCATTCTGCACGTAAACATCACTAAAAGCACCTTAAAAACTGTGTCAACTGCATTTAATTTTGTTTTAATTGGGGTGACATTCTGAAGGCGACTGTTTGAAAATCCACAGACCTCTATTGTGTTGTATTTTCTGTTTTCTTCTTCCTCCAATCTTACAAAGGCAGGTATGAAATGCATTTCAATATAAAGCATCAACTCGTTTACAACTAATTATAACAGCCAAGCGCTGCAGTAAATAGAAGCACCAATTTTTCTTTCTTTGTATATTTATATATATGTTGAAGTTTTCTGATGTTTGCCAGGTGAATTCCATGCATAATGTAAGACTGAGAATGCTGTTTGCATAATAAGCTATTTTCTACTAGAGAAGCAGAAACATTTTATCACTATAGAGAAAAACTCAGATTATGAATATATTTTCCATACACACATATGCTGATTTATGTGAAAATAACTAATAAAAACAAAGTCTGGCCATCAACAAAATGTTTAGTCCCAGCTTACTGTTCTCTGAAAGTTGGAAATATTTGCTGCAACCCACTAAACACTATATTTTTAATAGGACACAGTCCAGAGTGTACAGTTGCATTTGGGACTAAGTGGTTTCAAATGCTTCATGGTACATTTTTTTTCCTTCACTGGAAGCAAAATTTATTCACCCATCACCCAATATTTTACAGTATGCAGGGAAGCCATGATTAGCTATGATTTCCCAACACAGACACATGAATGACTATCACGCATGGAAATCTACATATTTGTTTCAGTGCTCTTGGACCTACGTTTTTCCACTCTGCTCCAGAGGGCTCAGATAGCTGTATGTTAAATGTATGCTGCCTTCCATTGCCTATATCTGAGTAGCCTACATCTAAAATAAGGAGGTTGCAGATACCCATCATCATGGCTTGTAACTTGTGATGGATGTTTTCTGCAGAAATTTGTGCAGTCCCCTTTTAAAGTCATCTGGGCAAGACGCCATCCTACATCCTATGGCAAGATCCACAGATTAATGACTCAGTTGGTAAAGACATGTTTTATTTTGTCTGTCTTAACTCTCTGTTGAGGAAAGAAAGCAAAGATTTAGGTGAAGTTAGAAGTTGGCTGTTCATTGGCATGTTTTGGACAGCATTCTCTGACGGTATGAGAAGACTGACAGTGAACAGCGTACAAGACATATACAGTGGAGCCTCACGTAACAAATTTAATTCGTTCCGGAGGCATGTTCTTTACGTGAAACATTCTTTACGTGCAGCGGATTTTCCCATAGGAAATAATGGAAACTCAGATGATTGGTTCCACAACCCCCAAAATATTCATATAAAAATATTAACTGGATGTAAAAATGATGACAAAACACTGGGATTGAATTCAAAACATGCATTCAATGTGCATGATCCTATGAAGTCTGCTTAGGCTGCAGTCCTAAAGACACTTTCCTGGGAGTAAGCCCCATTTAACACAATGGGGCTTACTTCTGGGTAGATATGGTTAGGAGGCTGTAATCCAAGACACCTTCAAAGTGTCTCCCCACTTTCTCCTTCTCTCCATCCTCTCTCTCCCCTTTTCCCTTCTGGCTAGCCCTGAGCTGCTTCCCTCTTCTCCACTGCTCTTCTCTCCCTCTGCCCAGTGAACACCCAGCCACAGGAGGAACAGCATGGAGGTGTTGCTTTCACTATGGGCAGGTGCGCTAGGCAGCCCTGACGCTTTTTAAACAGGCTGCCGGCCAGCGAGTCTGCCCAACTGCCAACGAATGTATTATTTATGTGAAGCATGTTCTTTACGTGAAACAGAATCCTAGATAAATTTTTGTTTGTTACGTGAAACATACTTTATGTGAGGCATTCTTTATGTGAAGCGTCAAGGTATAGGGTCTTAGGATGCAATTGCCCAGGTTCTTATTAGATGCAGTAGAGGCATTCTTCATTAACAGCTAGATTAATTATAGCAGAACTACTAGTAAAATTGGATGACTTACACTTCATGTTTACCCTCCTATAATAAAACGCATAGCATATATATGATTTGGACAGCTGGACTGGTATATAGAAATACTGAAAGATAGAAAAAAGACTTTATCTGAGAAAGAAGAGAGGCTTTTTGGGAATGTGTGCTGTAAAGAAACAGATATTAGAGGAAATAATTCTTGTGCTTCATTCACTCAAGTGATTGGAGGCTATCTAAAAGCATGATAGTTGTGCCCATAGGCTGCAATCCTAACCTTCACTTAGGCCAGCATAAGACCTGGCATAAGTTCTGTGCTGACGGGCAGGTGTCACAGAAGTGCCATAAGACACTGCTGCACCACTCCTGGGGTTTAGCCCCATGCACATGCATACACCGACTTTCCCACATCACCATGGGAAGACAGGCCAGATGAGTTAAGCCAGCCTAAATTGATTAAACTTGCACCCATAATCTCTTTTTGTTTAGGTTGGGTCCTCTTCCCAGACCAAAGGAAAGCCTGAATTTTAGGCAAGACTCACAGCACAATCCAGTATGTGTCTACTCAGAAGTAACTCCATGGAGATCAGTGGGACTTACTTCCATGTGTACATGCATAAGATTGCAGCCTGTTCAGTGAGTTAAACGTTGCTAATTGGTTGGGTGTTCCAACATCTGTCATTTCTTAAAATCTGTTTTCTAAGGGTTTGTTTGAATTTTAATAGGATATACATTGGGATGTAAGCCTCTTGTTATCCCTTCTGAGCCTTCTGGATGGAAAAGGCTATTAGTTCAAAAAACCAAACTAGAACATAGTCTATCTGAAGTTAAGTACTTTCATGTCCAATAGTGTAGCAAGAGGGGTTGTAAAATGATATGTTTTGCAGGGAGCTTCACCACAGTGTATAAGAGGCTCCCTTCCCCTTTGGAGCAATTTCAGGTTGTAGGAGCAAAACAGAGGCATACACCCACCTGCTATTCCACTGCCTGCAATGGCTCTGAAGGGGAGAGAGGGACCCCTTGCATGCTGCAGTAAGGTTCCCTGGTGCTTTGCACATCCTCTAGCTTATCCAGTGTTCATGTTGCATTGACCTCAGCAAGAGAGTTGTAAATATTATATTTACTCAGATCTAACACTCACTTTTTCCAGCCAAATTTAGTCTCCAAAATGAGTGTGTGCATTAGATTCAATGGTTAATTAAATTTGAGTAAGGGTGCAATCCTGAGTAACTATGGGGAGTCCTTGCTCCGGTGTAAGAACAATTTGCTCTGGATTGCAATATGAATTTCCCATAGGTTTTCACTAGGTGGTGCAGTAACTATGGGTGCACGTAAAGTCTCTTACGTGCACCCGTAGTTACTCTGGATTGTAGGGTAAATGTTGTGTTTTGCTTATATGGTGTGCATTAGATTTGATGACACATTAGATTCAAGTAAATACAGAACATACTGGCAAACGGGAAGAGCAAGAATTCCTCCTGTAGTAGAGTGCCAACTTGGGGACCTTTCCCTCTTTTTGTTTTTCTGATCCTTTGGGTGAACTTTGGACATACGCAATTCAGGCAGCGTGACCTGATGGAATGGGGTGCAGGATGCCTACTTTTAACCATTGCACAGAAGAGGGAATTTAGGCAGATGCTGCTTTTTAAACCCTATGTTGAGCCAAACCTGCCTAAATTCCCTCTTCTATGCAATGGGTAAAGATACAGTCACTGAGCACTTCATTTTATATGGTCAGCCTGACTACAGGTGGCACAAGGTGCCATGTAAGCAGTCCCACCCACTTGCCATCAAAGCCATTCCAGGCATTAATGACAGTGGGCAAACCTGCACATTTGAACTGCTGCCCAGATTGGCTTCAACAGCAAGAGGGGTCGCTGACACAGTGAGCAGCGGAGCCTGCAGTACTTTTGGTGATGCCCCCCCCCCTCTGGCTATGCTACTGTAAATTTCATTTGGTTTAATTCTTTCATTTTGCTGCTCACATACTTTGTACTTGATCCACCCAGGAGCCCAGCAGGAGACACAGTTGGCCACTCAGCTTCCATTTAATACCGTCAAACCCTCCACATTCCAAGCTGCATTTTATTTGCCGTCCTTAAATAGAACGAGCTTTTCCATATGTTCACAATTGGATCCCTTAAAATATTCATATTTTCTCCTCACATCTGGTGTCAGAGCCATTACTTCTCCCTGCAAACCCTTTTGACTATTTTTAAATAATTCATTCATCCATTCGTCTGTTCTCAGGGGAGCTCAGCTCTCTTTTCTTCACACAACACCACCTTTGCAAACACACACATTCTTGCTCTTTCCATTATTCTCCCTGCGTTTGTTTACTCCATCCAAGGAAGTATTCTGCTTTGCAAGCTATGTAACTTTAAGCAAAGAAAGGTATTTATTTACTGCTATGTAAGTGCCCCCATCATCTTAGAACTCTTCTTTAATCTCCAGTCTGTCCGTCCCCCATACCCAAAGGTAGGACTTGGCATCTTCCCATCATACTATTGCCAAATGGTCAGATGCAGTAAGCTTGGGGGTACAGGCCCCTGGGTACCACACTTTGGGGAGGTGTGGTACCAGAGGTACTTGGAGCAGTTGTATATGACTCTGATTTGGCCAATGATTTTTTTGTCCTTTTTGGTTTGTCAAAAAGCAGGGAGGGGAATCAGAGATGCTTACAAGTGCTTTAAATGCCCTTGTAAGAGGATGCATGGGGATGCAGAAGACAGTTCTTCTGCAGGCCTTCTTGTACCATAGTACCTTCTTCTGTAGCCTCCTTGTGGGCACACAGAACACTCTGACCAGCCAACCACTCCAGGTTAGTGCAGTGCTTACTACACCACCCACTTCTGGAGTGCCATTGAGAATCATGGCCCCAGGCGGCCAAAGAGCCAGTTATGCCACTGCTCAGATGCTGCAGTTCAGAGAAGAGGACCAACAGCAGTGACTCTGTCCATGAATGCTGACTTGACCCAGATCAGCCAACTGGCCTCCTATTCCTTGATTTATGGAAATGGAGCTGGCAGGTCTGGGAGGCATTGGAAGGGCATGGGCCAGAGGGAAGTACCTTTAAAAGGGTCCATAGGTTTATCAGATTTGTTGGAAGAGAGAGAACAAGAGTTCAAATATAGTTACAGAGGCTATGGAGTTCTAATATAGGCTATAGCTATAATGCAATAGATTTCAAAACACATAATTTCCAGTTTGAAATTGGAAATTACTGCATTTATTTGAATCTAATGTGCCATCGAATCTAATGTGCACCCAATACTTATAATAAAAATGTTGTATTTACTCTAATCTAATTAACCATCAAACCTAATGCACACCCTGATTTTGGAGACTAAATTTGATTGGAAAAGGTGAGCATTAGATTCAAGAAAATACAGTACATTTTGAGCTTTATAGCTCAGTCTGAACCCAAGAGAGGCCATCAACAGACATCCATAGTCTATGTTGAGCTCAGAAGGCCCCCCTAGAGGGACAGATTCCTTTGTCTCTGAAGTTGCTGGACAGCATGGACAGGTATTAGCCCATGGGCACAATCCAGAGCAAATTCAGCCTGCTCTGCCCTAACTGCTCTCTCCTAACTATTCTGTATCCAGAGCAGAAAGTTATGCTGCATCCAGAGAGTCAGAAAGCCTGGGCTGCCCTAACTGCTCCAGAGCATGCTAAGTAATTGACACATGGGGAGGACTTGCTCCTCAGGAGACACCCCTCAGATCACACTGAACAAGGAACAGCTGTGGTGCCTACAGTGGTGACACAACTCTGCCATCACCCGGTGCAGAAGTCTGTGCATCACCCCTGGGATGTGCGCACCCCCTACCTGGACTGCGCAGTCACCAAAGTTGGCACCTGCGCAGTTGTTTCTGAAGCCAACTGGCTTCAGAAAGAGTACTGCGCAGGCACTACTCTTCTGAAGCCATTCGGCTGCCGCTCCGCTTCCTGAGCGAGACCGAATGGCCATGCAGAGGCTCAGACGTCCTCCACTCTAAGGCAGTACTCTTCTGAAGCCATTCGGCTGCCACTCCGCTTCCTGAGCAAGACCGAATGGCCATGCAAAGGCGCAGACGTCCTCCGCTCTAAGGAAGTCTCATCTGAAGCTGTTCAGCATGCTCAGTGTGTTTCTGCACTGTGCATCTCAGCTGGCCATTTGGGCCAGCTCCAAGGACGAGTGGCAGCTTCTGGCTGCTGCTCCGCCTTGGAGCAAGCCTGTATGGGCTTGCTAACGCCCGGGGCCTTCCAAAGGCCCCTCCGGCGCATCACCCCATACAGAGTGTGTCACCCAATGTGGCCCACACCAGCTGCACCAGTCTGGTGATGCCACTGGGTGCCTGCCTTATAAGGAGTCCCTGATGAGATGCCAGTACATTCTACAGTGAATACAAGGGGCTTCTTGGAGTGGCCTGCTGTATCCTGAGGTTTGTGGGCAGCCGTAGTTTGTTCCACATCCTGAGGTTGAGAGGCAGGGATTGCAGCTAGGCTGGCCAAGAAGTAGGCTGGCATAATGATTAATCATAAAATAATATTTAATTACATATTGTGAAATATTTATTTCTAATTATTTCTAATTAAATAAAAAAGATGCAAAATACCTTGCAAGGCCCCCTACACCAGGGGTCTTTAGGCGACCCCCAGTTTGAGCAACACTGCACTCCATCTTTCCATCAGCCTTCTAGGGCAGCCCCAGATACAGTGCATTGCAGTAATAAGCCAGAAATGAGCAGTGTCTGTAAAACAATAGCAAGATTCCAATCCTACCACAAGACTTGTGACTACTGTGAACAGCAAAGGAAAACAGAGACAACATACAGCTGGACAAAGAGCAACATTTCCCTATGGAAACCTGTATAAACATGTTGAAGGGGGTGACTCTTAGTTCAGCTAAGTTATCAAAGGCCGTCAGTTCAGGATCACAACCCTCTAGGCTCCTGAGTCACCTGATTGATCCAATCTTCACGGTGTAGCCTCCTGGCTAGAACCACCAATGAGGTTAAAACCAGAAACAAACACTGTATAATCTGTAACCTCCGGGGAGTGGGGGAGAAAAAAAAATAGAATTGCTGCGTCAATCTCATTTCCTTGTTAGGCTCATTATCATAATTGAAGGCCTATGGTTTGGAATGCCACACTTTGATACCGTTTTGTCTATCAAGAGCTGCTGAAATGGTGGATTTCGCCGTCATCCTCTCCTTTTGATCCCCTTGACTGTTTTGCTTCCTTATTCATAAACATGAGCGACTGCACCAGGCTTCAATTAACAGGCTCAAGTTAAATGTTTCAGCAAGAAAAAAAATGGGCCGGTACGTCTGTTCAAAGAGCAGGATAGATGACGGGGGTTAGATACTGGTTGAAGTGCTCAGCAATGGCTTGCCACACATGGATGGCAACCTTGGCACATGGTGGGGGCAAATAGTGTTTGCCCTCCTTACTCTGTTGCCAACTAAGTGTGGCACGAGAGGCAAGTAATTTAAAGGTTGCTTGGAAGGTAGAGAGATAAATGTCTTTTGTTCTTGGAGTACTTGCTTTGTTCTTATGAGTACCAGAAACTGACACATTTCATGATTGATAACCCATGTCTAGACTGGGTGTTTTTTTCCAATCTACGACAAACACGTTCTACTTCATAATATTTTCTGGAAAGATGAGAGCATATCAAGAAGTGCTGTGTTTTTTATGTGTCTCTTTCAGCCCCTTTCTTTTCATCTGTTATTATTTTCCTGTATTTCTTGTGATAGCAGAAAACATTCCAAATCCCAGGCGTTTTATAGGAATAAAATTTAATTCATCAGACACAAAAGTGGAGCTGCTATTTCTGGCTATTTTCTTACATTGTAAAATGTGAAATTCTATCCAATCCGTCTTGTTTTTATCAGCAGCCTGATTCAGGGGGAATCTTTTACAGAACTCTTTTCTTTATGACCAGAGAGTGCTGAAGTCTTATAGTGTTTTTGAAATATCCATTCATGTACAATATATGTGAAGAATGGGAAAGCAGAAAACCACCAGCATCTCTCCCCCACATCAAACAGCATGCCATTGATGCCCCCACAGCACCTTCTTGCCATTCACATTTATAGCGTGGATTTCTGTCCCAGTCACCAGCTATATTCCAGTTGCCAGAGCTATCTGTCTCCAGCTGCCATCCTAACAAGTGGGGTGTTAGTTGCCTCCAGCCATCAATGACCACTGAAATATCTGTAGCACAGTCTAGGCCTTGATGACAAGGCATTGATTTCCAGCAATAGTTCTTGTACTGATCTTGCAAGGAAATTCCGTTTGAGATGAAATTGCAGTATTGCCCATGTTTTACTCTTGCACAATGATACTATTCCCTCATACAAATTTACGACACAGCCTTATTCTGAGACAGACTCTTGGCTGGTTTTAATATTGCCTCTGGTGACTGGCAGTGGTGATGTGTTCATGAACTTCTACATCTTACCCAGTGGTGGGCACCAGCAAGTTCGCACCTACTCTATAGAACCGGTTCTTAACAAGAGATAGTACATATAAAGTTTAAAAACAGCCATTTAAAAGTGGCTGCCAGATGGACAGAGAACCGGTTCTTAATTTCTTTGAAGCCCATCACTGATCTTACCCCTGCCTTTTCCCCAAGATTTTCCCCAGCAACAAAAGTAACAACAACATGAGAAGGGTAACAGCTCTGCAATAGTTGAGTATAAGCCATCAGCTTGTCTCCTGGAGCAATCCTAACCAAGGCAAGCATAACCCAACTGTCACACCATTCCTGTAGTGGTGTAGGGAGGCTGGCGCATGCCTGAGCACTGGCCTAACCTCCTCCAGGATTGACGCAGAAGACATTTTTGTGATACCCCCCAGGCTAGCAGAGGACTTGTACCAGGGTTAGACTGGCCTAACTGGGTTTAGGATTGCAGACTTATTGACTCATGGATACCATACAGTAAAATGAGTGCTATTTGGGCTGCAATCCTAACCTCTGGTTAGGCCAGCCTAAGCACTGCACAAGTCTTGCGCTGACCTGGGGATGTCACAACAGTGCCATAAGACACTTCTGTGCCACTCCTGGGGGAGGTTTAGGCCAGTGCACAGACATGTGCTTTCCTCCCTACATCATCACGGGAATGCGAAGTCCAATGAGTTTGGCTGGCCTAGGTTAGGACTGCATCCTTGAGTATTTTTATGGAGCAGAAGAGTAGTAACAAATAATAATTTCCTCTAAATCAGCAATTTTTATCATATTTTTCTCACACCATAAAATTAGGTCTTCTCATCTTTACCCCCTGCAATGTCATCTCCAGCTTCTGGGAGACTCTTCTGGATTCTGTGGCTGTTTCTAAAGCAGTCATCTGTAGTAATGCATTGTCTGTCCCTTTTTCTCCAAGCTGGTGGAGAAAGAGGGACAAACAATTCCTCACCATAGACAGTTGCCCTAAGAGCAGAGCTGCAGAACCCATTTTTCAGCCATTTCATGCTCCAAACTCCTGCGGCACACCTGTGCAACATTCATGGCACACCGATGTGAAAATTATCACCCATTTTATTTATTTAAGAGATTTATGCCCCATCTTTCCAACACCAAAGCAAATGCTCAAGGTGGCTTACGTAGCTTTTCTATCATTTTATTACAACAACTCCGTGAGGACAGTAGGTAGTGGTTCTATTGATAGCATGTAGAACTTTTCCAGATGAAATCCTTCACGGCGTGGTCACCACATCTGGCATTAGGGAATGCCTTCCAAGCTTCCAGCAGGAGCAGTTTTAGGTTGGCCAAGTTGTAAACAACTCCTAGGTTTGTTGTCTCATGACAGCTTTCACAGCTTTCAGTCTCCCATTCAAATTTATCCAACTCGAAATTTATCAAATTTAGCAAACTTCTGATTGCTTTCCTTTCAACCACCATACCATGGCTGCTGCCTAAGCATATACTATAGTGCACACCGACTGTAGAGAACAAGATACAAAACCCTTGTTCACAGGTGGTGTGTTCCACCTTTCAAAGTACAGTATCTCTTGTTAGAACATCCCCATTTGGACCTCTACAAAACATTAAACCGGATATGAATTCCATATTCCCATTCCATATTCCCTCAGTATTGGGTAGTAGTCAGAAGTATTCAGCCACCATTTTGGCTGGGCCTCATGTGACACCCTCTTCTGACTTGGTATTTGAGACAGACCCTCCCTCAACTGCTACACCACTGCCCAATGATGCTCTGGATTTGGGGACCTAGGGAGTGAGAAGAAGAAGACGGGACAGTGGAGACAAAATTTTATTTGACTCAGGGTACAATCCGAACCAATTTAGGTCAGCATAACTCACCAGTCTCTCCATTCCTGTGGTGGTGTGGGGAGGCTGGCACATGCCTGTGCTCTGTCTTAACACACACACCCCCCCCCCCCAGGAGTGACGCAGAAATGCCTTAAGAGTTACGACACTTTCACGACTTCCCCAAGCAAGTACAGGACTGATGCCGGGACTTGTGCCAGCCTAACTAGGGATTTGGATTGCAGCTTGAGTTGCACTGAATTCAGGAAATAGGAAAAAAAATATTAGCCTTCCAGGCTGCAATAAACACTGCAATAAGACTGACCCGTAGATAAATAAGCTATGCGTCTAGCTTTTGCTTGACTCAGTGCTAAACCCCACCAAACTCTGTAAACTCAAGTTTTAATTTGCCATTTTGAGGAGTGGAAGGTGGTTCATGAAGGTTCGATAACAAGAAAAGCACAGAATCTTTTTGAAAAGTCCCATTGATTTCAGAAAAGGGATATTCTCACCCATTATAGTCCTATTTTGGCATAAAAGTGTGTTGCCACCTCAAGAGGCCCCCTAACTGTATTTTCCACAGCCTCTTAATGCAGAGATAGGCAGCATATGCCATGTCCAAACTTGGAAAAGTTTCCCCAGCTGATTTCTACATAGCAAGCCTCGCTCCTGTAAAAGGCACAATAAGGCCAAGCAAGACTTTTTCCCCTTGTTCATCTGGCAACCCTTGAAAGAAACTCCCATTAGTTTCAGAAGGCTAGTAGTCCATGTACAGTACATATGCTCAGGAAGATTGTGGCCTTCAGCATGTGCGCAAAACCCTCTTGAATTAAGTGGAAATTGAAAGTTTTAATATTTTCAGGGAGGAGGCTGGATCACGCCCAAAGCTGCAATCCTAACCTCTACTTAGGCTGGCCTAAGCCCTGGCATAAGTCCTGTGCAGAGCTGGGGGTTTTCACAAAAGTGCTGTAAGGCACTTCTGATCCACTCCTGGGGAATGTTAGGCCAGTGCACAGACATGAGCTTGCCTTCCTGCATCACCACAGGAACAGATGGTTAGGACTGCACCACACCCTAAGTTAGGACGGCATCCTAAGTGAGCAGAATTTAACAGAACTCAAGAGAGAAATGGCTGAAATGGGAAAGGTATGAGGTGGGGGGAACCAGATAGTAAATGCCATGTAGTAAGGCATCTTTCAATCAGAGTTTGAAAAGCCAAAGGGTTTACTGTGATCCTGATAAATTATAGCAGAGAGGGTTGTGGAGGGCTGTGTGGGGTGAGGGGGGTTATGTGGAGGGAGGCAGAAGAAGCACAGAAAGAAATGCTCACAGACAGACAGATAATTGAATTGATTATGAAATTGGCTGCAAATCCAATGAGAGAGGAACTTGATGTGGGGTGTTTTATTCAATGGCGTAACTATGAAGAACCTTGGGGACTCCAGCTCTATGTGCTATGCTGCTGGTGTGAGGGGGTGCACTGTCTATAGGAGTCACTTCCAGGTTCTCCCAGGAGAAGGCGGTGCTGACTGCTTTGTGTCCCCCATTCCTTCGCTTATGGAGACTCCCTGATGTTATGAGACATGGTACCATCACTGCCCTGGTCACAGGGACTTCTAGTAACACTGCTTTTTTTCTTTGCCACACCTATTCCTTATTCTCCTTAATTTCCTTCATTAAGATCTTAATTTCCTAGCCACCATCTCCGCATGCATTTCATTCTTTAGTTGTTTTTTTCCCCTGGCCTTATTGCATTTCCCCTTCATGGTGAATGTGTACATGTGCACACCTATGTGCATCCTTTTGTGGCACCAGCCACGTGTCCCGCTCATTAAAGAGTTTTTCCACAGGGAAGAGAAAAAAAGAAATCACAATAATACCCCCGAGATGGGCAAAGCCCAAGCAAAAGCTTCTGCAAATACAACATGGAACCATGTGATTAATCTCCGGGATTCCTGGAAATCTGACATGCATGAGTTACAGCATCAGGGCCGCAGCCGCCTCTCCTATTTCGCCATGAAGCGGCTTTTGCATAATGAGCCACAAAATGTCCTCTGTGCTCTAATCAGCCCTGACGGTTTCCCTGGACTCCCAATACTTTTATTTATTGATATGCTTTTGTTTCATCACTAATAAATTTGGAGTAGAGGAGGGAGGGAGTGGGTGAGGGAGTCTTGCCAGCTGCTTGCAGATACGTTGGAGGGGCAAGGCCAGGGATAGGGGGTGAATGGCAAGTAGGATGCCTTAGGTGTCTGTAGTGGCATAGCCGGGGAGGGGTCAAAGCACTAAGTTTTGAAAGTGCCTGAACATACTGTACAGGCATGGTGACCAGATGTCCTAAGCTCAAAAGGAGGACAGGGTTTTGAATTCCTCTCAGCCTAGCCTTTCCGGCGGACAATGGCATGTTTGCCTACTCACAAGTAAAGCCATGATATTGGGCACTTTCAGTTTTCCCATAGAGCTCAATGCATATTTTTTTATTTTAAGTTTTTTTGGCCATAACTTTTGATAGGAAGGAGATATTTCAAAACTGATTGTTGCGTAGGATTTTCTCTTCAATACGATATGACATGATAGGGTCCTGCACAGCATTGCAAAGTTCCAAAATGAAGAACAATGAAGCCCTTTTGGAGGACAAAATGAAAAACAATGGAGCCCTTTTGAAGGACAAAAAAACAATGAAGTCCCTTTGGAGGACAGGAGGCTAAAAAAGAGGACAAATCCAGATATTTTCCGGTTAAATGATCACCCTGTGAAGCAACCTCCTAGGAACGCCCACCACTGGTTCAGAAGGGAAGGGGGAATTCAGGTGCCTGCAGAACCTAGTGCTTTGACCCCTGCTCTAGCTATGCCACTGCATGCATGATCCAGGTCCCCATTTAATAAAGGAGAGGCATATGGATTCCTCCATCAAGCTCAAAATTCAGAGCCCAAGCCTATGCATATCAACTCAGAGGTAAGTCACATTATAGTTGGTGGGTCTTACTCCCAGGAAAATGTGGATAGGATTGCAGCTTCAGTTCCTTGAATTGACAGCACAATCCTAACCATGACCACTCAAAAGTAAGCCCCATTGTGTTCAATGGGCCTTACTCCCAGGAAAGTGTCTTTAGGATTGCAGCCTTAGGCTGCAATCCTAAAGACACTTTCCTGGGACTAAGACCCATTGAACACAATGGGGCTTACTTTTGAGTAGACATGGTTAGGATTGTGCTCTAAATTTGGGTTTTGATTCTAAGTTGCCCTCTGGCTGCATAAGATGCCATCCTGAGTGCATCCAACTCAAGAGCAAGTTACTTCTGAGTAACCACTGCTCTCCATCCCATGTAGGCCGATCCAGGGGGGCTCCCACCTGTCTCCCTAGCCACACTTACCAGGGAGTAAGCCCCGCTGATCATAATGGGATTCAAAGCACATGCCTAGGCATGTCTACTCACAACCATTATAGTCAATGGGGCTTCCTCCCAAGTAAGTGTGGATAGGATTGCATCCTCAGAGCCCTATCCTATGCATGTCTACTCAGATGTAAATCCCATTATAGAAAATGGTTTTACTTACAAGTAAGTGTGGATAGGAGATTGTACTTCAAAGCCCAAGCCTATACATTTCTACTCAGAAGTAAGCCCCAATGTAATCAACGGGGCTTACTCTCAAGTAAGTGTGGGTAGGATATCATCAGCTAAGCTTCCGAACATAACCTTATGCATGTCTTTTCTGATATAAGTGCCGTTATATTCAATGGGTTTACTCCTAAGTCAGTGTGGATAGGAGATCTTAATGCCCAAGCCTATGCATTTCTACTCAGATGAAGTAAGTCCATTATAATCTATGGGGCTTACTCCCAAGTAAGTGTTGATAGGATTGCAGCCTCAGAGCTCAATCCTATGCATGTCTACTGAGAAGTCCCATTACAGTGGATGGGGCTTACTCCCGAGTAAGTGCGGCTGAGACTGCAGCCTGAGAGCCCCATCCTATGCGTGTCTACTCAGAAGCAGGACTCATTACAGTGGATGGGGTTACTCCTGAGTAAGTGCGGGTGAGACTGCAGCCTGAGAGCCCCATCCTATGCATGTCTACTCAGAAGCAGGACTCATTACAGTGGATGGGGTTACTCCTGAGTAAGTGCGGGTGAGACTGCAGCCTGAGAGCCCCATCCTATGCGTGTCTACTCAGAAGCAGGTCTCATGACAGTGGCTGGGCTTACTCCCAGGGAGTGCTGGGGGAGAGGCATGCTGCAGCCCTGCCCCCTGGGGGGAGTGGGTGTCCCTGCTGCTCTCAGCTGCCTTCCTTCTCCCCGCAGGCATTGGCGGGGCTGCCTGTCAGTCACCCGCACCCCTGGTCCCCCGGCCGGCAGGCAGCATCCTCCCCGCAGCAGCATCAGTGCCAGTAGCAGCAGCAGCATCGGTAGCAGCGTCGTCGGGAGCCTGGTCGGAGGAGATGCTGATGGAGGAGGAAGGGATGCGGGGGGCGCAGGAGGGGCCGAGCGGGGCCAAGATCCCCCGGCAGCAGCGGAGCCCCTACAGCGTGCTGAAGACCTTCCCCGGGAGCAGGAGGCCAGCCCTGCCCAGGCGCTTCGAGAGACCCACCCTGGTGGAGATGCCCCCGCCGCAGCCCCAGCACTTCCAGCACCCGCTGCCCTCCTCCTCCTCCGTCCCCGACCAGCCCTACCCGCCCCACGGAAGGCTCTCCCACCCGGGACCCCCGCACAGCACCCCCGCCCCGCACCTCGCACTCCAGCCTGCCTCCTCCTCCTCCTCCGCCTCCTCTTCCTCCTCCAGGTACAGCCACAGCCAGCAGGGAGCAGCCACTCTGGAGCTCAGCCCAGGTACAAGCACTCCTGCCCCCCTTCCCTGGGAAGACCCCAGTCCTCTCCCCTTCCTCAGTCTCCTGTCCTGGAAAAGAAAAAGCCCCACTGCCCTCTTCCCGGGACACGTCCTCTTCTTCAGCTTCTGTCCTGGGAAAAAGTCTTCATTCTCCTCCTCCTCCTGTTTTCCAGGACACGTCCTCCTTTTAAGTCTGGTCCTGGGGAAAATCCTCTCTTTCCCTCCAATGGTGTCCAAATATCCTCTTTTTCCAGGACTCCTTTTTAGCCTTATGTCCTGGAAAAAGGAGCTCAGTGTTTTCCTTATAGGGTGACCATCTGTCCCTTTTCCCAGGCTTTAGCCCCCTTTTAAAGTCTTGTGTCCTGGGAAAAAGTCTTCATTGTCCTCCTTCTCCTGTTTTCCAGGACACGTCCTCTTTTTAAGTCTGGTCCTGGGGGAAAAAAAATCCCCATTTTCCTTCCAATGGTGTCCAAATATCCTCTTTTTCCAGGACACATCCTCCTTTTTAGCCTTGTGTCCTGGAAAAAGATACTCAATGTTTTCCTTATAGGGGACTATCTGTCCCTTTTCCCAGGCTTTAGCCCCCTTTTAAAGTCTTGTGTCCTGGGAAAAAGTCTTCATTCTCCTCCTTGTCCTATTTTCCAGGACTTGTCCTCTTTTTGGTGTCCTGGGGAAAAAACCCTAATTGTCTTTCAAATCCTGTCTTTCTTTTCATTGTGAGCCTGCAGGATGTGACATTCTTGCAGTTAACAAATTCTATGCACTCAGTCAAAAGTATTTATATACCACTTTCAACAAAAGTTCTCCAAGTGGTTTGCAGAGAAAATGAAATAACTAAAGGATATGTAAAGTTCTAGATTTAATAATAAGTGCTATAACCACATGAAAGAGATTCATACTGTATATGAGTGTTTTTAACATTGATTTTGTCATATCATATATTCTTGGGCGTCTTACATTGGAGGGTGCTGTCCTTTTTGCAGTTATGTCATATGGTCACCCTGCTAAACTTTATCTCTTCCCCCCCCCCTCTTTCCCTGGACATGTTGGTTGAATGCCAAGGCACCTTTTAGAAAGCGGTGCAGGTGCCTCTAGCATGTGCAGAGTGCAAGAAACCTTCCTCCCATCACTGTACCTGTAGGGTGCATTTGTGGGCATCTCCATAAAACTTTGCAACAGTGTTGATTCTTTTCACTCTTACCTGAGAGGAACTCTCATTGTCTGTAATGGGTCTTGATTCTGAGTAGACATGCATTGGATTGTGCTCCTGGGCTGCAGTCCCATCCAAACTTACTTGGAAGGAAGTACCATTGACAATCATGGGGCTTTCTTCAGAGTAGATGTGCATAGGCTTGAGCTGTAACCCTTAGAAGACCAACCGGATTTTTTGTCCGGCAATTATAATTTTTGCAAATTAGGCTATTTTTAGATGCTCATCTAAGGGCTGCCAACCTATCCACACTTTCCTGGGAGTAATTAAGCCCCATTGACTATAATGGGACTTACTTCTGAGGAGACATGCATAGGATAGAACTCTGAGTCTGCAATTCTATCCACACTAATTTGGGAGAGAACTCCATTGACTATTATGGTATTTGCTTCGGAGTAGATATGCATTAGATTGTGCTCCTGGGTTGCAGTCCTATCCACACTTACCTGGAAGTAAGTCCTGTTGACTATAATGGGATTTGCTTCTGATGTAGACATGCATAGGGCTATGCTCCTGGGCTTCCTCACACTTACCTGGAAGTAAGCCCCATTGATGATAGTGGGACTTGCTTCTGAGTAGACATGTATAGGATGGATTCCAAATATCCTCCTAATGCAGGTACATGTGTGTGTTTAGGGCAAGAAACTAGTCCACTCATGATCAAGGTGAGATTTAAACTGGTGATTTACTTCTACTAACTGTCAGGAGGCGCTGTGGTCATCCTTGTTTGTGCTGTATGTTCCCTCCTTCTAGTGTCAAAATTATATCCCAAATTCAAAATCAAATTTATTTTCCAAACTAAATTGTGTTTTGCAGAGCCTTTTGACATGGACTTTCAGGTGCTCTAGCCTGGCTTTTGGATGTTAGATTTGTTTAGCTGTGAATGGCTGTAGATGCCTGTCTTAGGGTCTTCTTGGTCTAGGAATGGACCCTATCTGGGGGGAGAAATTTATTTGTATTTTGTCTAAAAAGTGTGTTGGTGAAGTAACCCTGTAGTGTGGGTTAGTATGTCCTGAGCAAAACCATTCCAAGGTGGCTTGCAGAAAAGGGGGCTTGCATAAAATTAGGGGTGACCTTCCTTCCTTGAAATCTCTGGCTACTGCACCCTTTGGGAGATAACACTGGGGCATACATCTGCTATACCCATTTCCAGTATCTTCTGCTCTACCCATTTCCAGTATCGGGTGCACACCAGTGATTTGCACTGGTGTGACACGGATAATCCTCAGGTGTGTTGTGGGAATTTGGGGATTGACATTCATTAATAGGAAAATTGGGGGATTTGAACAGTCTGGTGTGTCTTGTCAATGATAAAAACAATTGACAGTGTGCCTTGACAGTTTCAGTGCCTTGTTAAGTGTGCTGTGAGATGAAAAAGGTTGAAAATCACTGATCTAGAACATATGAAGAAACACAACCTCTGTGTTTACACAGAGTATTACTTTCCCAATAACCACAAGCTCCACATTTGGTACAGTTTATAAATCAGACTGTATATATCTGGGCAAGTTGAATCCCCAGCATCTTAGAAACGAAACAGAAGGAGCAAAGGAGGCATGTGTTCTAGAGAAGAGATTGTACTGGGTGAGTAGCCTTTGATGACCAGTGTTGAGCATGGGAAAGAGCATGTGCCTGCAGAGAGAGTGCGGGTTTTTCAGAGTACCTTGTTACCAAGATCAACTGGACTGGCTGCTGGAGGATCACCATCTGTCCACTCGAGAGTCAAGCGGTGAGGGCAGGAAAGAATCAGACTTGCTGTCAATCCAGTTTGCGGGTTAGGAGTGGGCTCCTGGTCTCCATCCAGCCCTCCCTTATTTAAGGTGGCTTTTAAACAGTTGCTGACCCCCTCTCTGCTGGATGATGTTGCAGTTTGTTTTTGTAGTGGGACACCTGGAAAAGTCCCTAGAGTAACAATGCAATTCTGTTTGAGTCTACTCAGAAGTGACTTCCATTGAGATCAATGGGACTTACTCACAGGAAAGTGCTGTTAGGATTGCAGCCACACTCTCAAACTTTTTGAAGTAACTTTGAACCCAATCCTCTCCAACTTTCCAACTGGATTGGATCCAACTATCCAATCCTATCCTATCCAACTGATACAGCCATACCAGTTGGGAATATGCTGCATCCTATGGTGATGAGAAAGTCATGAAAGCCTTCTCAAGACAAGGGAATGTTTGTTCCCTTACCCCTGGGGCTGCACGGAGGCTGCATCAGCACTCGAAATTTGGATAGGATTGGACTCTTTTCTCCAGAGCACCACATTCCCCTGGCAGCCATCTTTCTGACTAGCGATGAGAACAAAATCTGATACTTCTCATGCATCAGTGGCTTGGGGTATTCCTCCATCATTGGCATGCCAGTTCTAATAGGGAATCACAAATTCCATCCTATAAAATGCAAGCCAAATAGGAGGAAGAGAAGGAGCTACTGTGGCCAAAAGCCTCCAGATCTTCCCTTTCCAACAACTTCCATGAGTGGCTGCAGTACTGATCAACAGAATTTGCTATAATTTCAAGCTGATATCTTGGAGAGCTGTAATTTGTTGGAGCAGATGTTTTGGGCCAGAGATGGACTAGACGCCACAAAAGTATTTAATTTACCAAATGACTTCCTTTTTCAGCTGGGCCCAGATCATCTCTGTCCCCAATGGAACAACTTTCTGTTCCATCTTTTGTCCAAGGTGGATTAGGATCCTGTAGCCAAAGCTCAGCATGGTCTTGGATTGAGGTTCTTTGATTTTTGTTCTTTTCTGCTAACCTGATCTGTCAGATCACTTTTTGCTCCTCCAAGGAGATGCAACAGTGAGTTGGGAAAGAGCAAGACAGAAGCAACGCCAGCTTTGAGAATGACTCTCTTCTATGCAGTGTGGGGACCTTAGATACAGACCGTTCTCAGCAAATAGACAAAATATAGGGCACCCCAAGGATAGATGCACTAATAGGTTTCATTCCTTAATACGCTTCTGGAACCTTGAGCGTTGTTTCTTTAAAAAAAAAACAATGGAGACGAAGGCAAGATCAAAATATTTTTCTCTCTGAAGATGTAACCTGCTAAGATGTTAAATCTCTCTCTCTCTCTCTCTCTCTCTCTCTCTCTCTCTCTCTCTCTCTCTCTCTCTCTCTCTCCCTCTCCTTGGTATTGGAGCTCACGTAGTTCTTGATACGCTGCCTAAATCTGGCACCAGGAAATGGGAAATTGCATCTTTAAGCAGACTACAATCAAAAATGAATTACAATAAATCCTATATAATTGCATAGGTCATTCTCTTTAATGAGATTTTATTAACCTGACTGTCAAGCTTTTGAGTCAGGCAGATATTTTATCTTCTTCAACTGATAAAAGTGTCAGCTATAAACCACCGTATAAATATTCATAAATCTACACATCTGTGGCAGCCTATCAGCATCATTCTTTTGGACATTAAAAGCATTCTAATTACTTTCTGTCTAGCAGAGCTGAAAGGCTGCCTGTTATAGTATGTGCTTGGCAGGCATGATTGCTTTTGTTTGCCATCACAAATAACAGCAGCCCCATTTTCTGTACTGTGGGTCCAAGGAAATAGTCAGGGTTTAACCGATCAGACTGAATACTAGAAGGCAACCATCTGGTTTGGATAGTGCTGGGCATCTCGACTCAGCTATTCATTTTGACATATCCTTTTGTTTGTTTATTTGTTTGTTTAGGAGGAAGGATGGGGAAATTTCGGTAGCTATGACACTCTCTCTTTCTCCCTCAACTAGTTCCCCTTTAGTGAATGCAACTGCGTTTGGTTTTTTAAATGGCTCTTCCCATCAAACCTGTAACATAGGTTAGACTGATCAGACTTGATAGATTAGATTAGCCTAGATAGATTAGATTGGGGCACGTAACCAGGCTTCCCCCTGGTTATATGCCCCATAGTTCAATGGAAGTGAGACCCTGTTTGTCCTCACCCACCCCAGGGGGAGCTGTTTCCAAGTGTTGCAGTCCCATGACACTGAAGCATAGGAACATGATGCACATGTTCCTGATGTGGCCATATCAGTGGGATCAATCGCAGAGAAGTTCCCCTCCCATCCTTCCATCATCTGTTGCCCTTCTTCCCAGTTGATCAGGTTGAAAAGGCCCATGTGTGACTTTTTTATCACCTGGTGGCACTTTCATTCACATACGTGTTGTCCACTGGCTTGGAAATGCACCAGCGGAAAGTATCTTCTCTATGGCAATAAATGCATGTGTATCTGGGATCATGCATGCTTTTCCCACCACTTCTGTGGTCTATATAGGTACTGGAGTGTGCTCTGGGCATTTGGCCTGCATGTAAACCCTGAACATGTTTTCCCTCACATGCAAACTCTACATGCCAAGGATACATAAATTATTTTTTGTTACTGTTCCCAAACTGTGGATCCAGGAACTACCAGTGGATTGTGACCCAATTTTTGGCTGGTCACAAAACTGATGGGGCAGATTAGGCTAAGGTGCATCAGGTGTTAAATAAGCAGCTATAGGGCTTGGCGGCATAACTACCCAATCACCATCACTTTCAAATGTATAAATCACACAACAGCCTCTAAAATGTTTGTGAATCACTACTTTAACCTGTTGGTCCCAATAGTTTTCTCAAAACATATCTACAGATTTCATCCATTTTAATATTTCTTCCCTTTCCAGGGATCCATGATAAATTCATACCTTTGCCAAACTATAATTCCCAGGTCTCTTCATCTATGCTAGTTAAACTGATGTAAAAACTTATATTAATTTAGGTATACACACTTGTGCCTTTTGGTTCCTGATTACCGCGTTTACTTGATGACCTGGTGCTCTCGGCAATGATAGAAGTTTTGGTGAAAATAATTCCATTTTAATGGAGCTGTTGGAGCAGGACATTGAAAAGCAATTAATCAGATTTTTTTCTATTCTAAAATTTTTCAGGTACCCACTGTCAGTCTTCCACTCCAATCATATCAGTTACATAAACATTTTTTTCTGAACTTATACTTACCTGCATTTTTATTTTGGCATCTTAAGAGAATTCAGGGTATTTGGGGAAGAAGAGTGATTATTATATTGTTTCATTATCAAAACACCAGTAGAGCCGTCTTTGCAGGAGCTGAATGCCCTTCAGAAGGTATTTAATTGCCTGGTAAATATGATTGAGTACAGAATGTGATTGCGTTTATTGGGCCAAAAGAATGAAAAGTACGTGTAGGCACGAGGTGTCTGTGCATAGGGGCGTTTCGGAAAGTAACAGCAAAATGGCAGCTCACCAGCTGTCTGTTGAAATTGCTGCTGCTTATCAAAACATATTTTGCTTTTTGTTTTTCACTGTCTGCTGGCAAAAAGATGCAAACGTTTCTATATCTCGGTGTTTTTCTTCAGGTACGGTTAGAAGGAAGAATGTACTGTAGACAAAACAAGGCTCATTAACAGGACACATGTTCTAGTCACTTTGGGTAATCAAATAAAACAGCTGCTGGCACATGAAAATCCAGGGGGAGAATATAAGCAGTCAGATAATTCAATCCTTATCCCTTGCTAGGCTAGCACAAGTCCGATGCTGGCCTGGGATGTTGCAAACATGCCAATAAGTCATTTCTGCACCACTCGTGTGAGTGGGGGGTCCAGTCAATGTATACACCAGCCTCTCCACACTACTGTGGGCATAGAGAGACAGGTGAGTTGCACTATCCTGAATTGGTTAGGATTGTGCCCACACAGTCCCAAGGAAGAGTTTTTGAAAGTGAACTGCAATGTACACTAGGAGGAGAAACCTTGTGACCCACTTTTGAGGATTTCATGCTACTAGATCTGGTGGTTTTGACTGGGCGTTGATGGGTCTGACACCCTGTTCAGGTGCTGTATTCTTCCCATGTGGAAGATGAAGAGAGAGGGGCACCTGTTTGTCCTATTCCTGTTTCACTCTTGCTTGCCCATATACACAGCTGTATTCAGGCGTAATGTTTTAACAGACAGTACCTGCACAGAAATATAAGACATAATACTGTGGTCAATTCCTGGATTTTGAGGGGAAAACTGATTTTATATATATTAATATCATGATTTTTTCATGTCCACACTCAGTTCAAACATACACAAGTTAGGGGTCCATGCTGTTGTTCACCAGTCCATAGCCTGCAGTATTACTGACCCATCTCTATCTACATAAATCATTAACCAGTGAGTTAGTGTGTCCGATGCTATACCACATTCAGCCACTAGATGGGTTGAATAACAGAAGGCCAAACTGAGAAGAGACTAAGGGTTCTTAATCTTTTGATGACTCCAGACCCCCAATGGGTTGTCCAGTAAGGTCCCATCCCACCTTCACTTGACTATCAAAATAATCACCACCATTCCTTATACTGTATTAATTGCCAGTATGACTTCCAAGTATGTCAACAGCTTGAATTTATTGTACTTTAGATATGGATAAGCATTGATAACTTTATCATGTTTATTTACAAAATGCAAAATTGCTGAATATTCTCAAAGATTATATCGTGTTCATTCACGTACTACCGAAGTATAAATTAATACATTAAAGAGATTGAGTCCCATACCCCCAGCATTACCTCCAAGGGGTATGTATACCCCTGGTTAAGAACCCCTGGGTCAGAGGACAATTGAGGAGAGGGGGCAAAAAGGGCAGTTGAGATACTGGAAAGGGGGTTGATTTTTTATTGATGAATGTTGTTGTTTGACCCGGGAGAAGTAAGAAAAATTTTATTTACCCCTCCCTAGATTGCCTGGCCAACAGGTAAAATTTTATTTACCCCTCCCTAGATTGCCTGGCCAATACCAAGTTCTCTAGACTTGCTTTCCATGTGCAGAGTTTACCTTTGGACTTCTCAGGGTCTCACATACCACCTATGGTCTGTGCGCTGTGCATTGGTTACTGGTATCTTAAAGAGATACATGGGATGCTTTTTGTGCACATTTGAATTGGTTCTGCATCGCAGTGCAGTTTCCAGTAATCAATAGGTTGATTCTAAGATAATCTATTTTGCACCCTGGCCTACCCAATTTGTCAGATAACTCTCAGCTGGTTTGTAGTTGTTAGCAAGATCATGGTTTTTGCTTTGGGGGTTTGCAAATAGGCAAAGCATCTTCTCTGGCTCTTGATGTGAACTTTTGCACTTGTGCAGTTGTTGATACCATTGAAAGATGAGGACCAGTTTACCAGCAACCTGCTGAAGACACAATCTGAAGACCTCATGCAAACCATCACTGACACTACCCAAGCCTACTAGTTCCACTCAATTTCCTTTATTATACAGGCATCCCCCATTTATTGAATGGGTTGGGGACCAGAGCATTGTCCAAAAGTGAAAAGCAGAACCCAACCTTTTTGAGTCTACAAATGTTGCTTCCAAAGCTTTTTGAGCTGGCAAATTGCAAATGCCCGTTTTTATCTTGCAATTTCCTGCTGCCACACCAAGATTTCTGCAAATGGATTCTTGTTAACTCCTTCGGGAATGGGATTAGACCTGGAGTTACAACATGGGAGAAGGAAGGTAACTTTGGCCTATAGAACAGCAGAGATAGGTTGAAAGAATGAAACTTGTTGAATGAATGACTTTGGGTATAATTGAAAGGTGATGAAAGAATGGATTGTCGAAAAACGAACAGTCAGAAATAAGAGATACATGTACAACCTCGTATTGTTCCTTCTGTCGAACAAGGGTGTTCTTCCCCATAATCTATAGTTTTGTTTGGGCAGCAGCAGTTCTGGACTGGATTCTGAGAAGATGAACCCAATATTAGAGTTAGCTCTCCTGCTACAAATACCTGCTCCAGAGTCATAGCCACAGAAGGTGTGATAGAATAACTCCCAAAGTGGTTTTCCCTGAATTTTTAGCTGTCCTTTATTAAAATCCAGTGGGGTGCCAATCCTTTATAACAATACAAATAAAAATGAAGACATTTGCTCCTTCCCATTTGCTCTTTGAGAAGTAAACCTGCTTATTGATTCTGGTTAAGTGCTGCAAATTTTTCAAGTTACTTGTGTTTAAATGTTTGTTTTGCCAAAATGTACTGTGACAAGAGGGATTTTTCCTCTGACACATCACCGTGTGTCATTGAAATCCCAACCTCCAATTAGGCCTGCGCAAGTCTTGGCATAAGTCCTATGATAGTATGGGGGTGTCACAAAAGTGCTACTTTTGTGGTTAGGGTTAGGCCAGTGCACAAACATGCACCTTCCTCCCCACACCACCACAGAAATAGGAAGATGGGTGAATTGTGCTGGCCTAAATTAGGACTGTGCCCTGGTTGGAACAAATTATTTATTTAAAATGAATGTATTTATGTTAATCATCTGGAATGTTTTTGTCGAAAAGCAGTATATATACTCCTTACCCCAGTTCCTGCCAACCTACAAGTTTGAAAGCATGCCAATGCAAGTAGATAAATAGGTATTTTTATACCTATAGGTGGGAAGGTAACAGCATTCCGTGCACATGCAAGCCACGTGTCAGACAATGTTGGCTCTATGGTTCTAAAAATGGGGATGAGCACTGCACACTAGAGTCACACTAGAGTCAGTCACAACTAGCATTATAAGCTGCTGGGGACACCTTTACCTTTAGCAGAATGAACCTGCCATTACCGGAATAAAATTTCCAGAATATTTGTGGGCTTCAGGCACAGCTGGGCACTGACGGGCACTTGTGGATTCTCAGCCCTGGTACTGGGCAGGGGGCACTGGGGACTGGAGGATACCAGGGAGCAGTGGCAAACAGCAGTGAGAACTGGGCATCCCAACTGGGCACTAGTGGACACCACTGTGCAATGGCCAGCGGCACCAGTGGGTAATGGACACTAGCAGGCACCACCAGGCAGCAGGCACAAGTGGGCACCAGGCATCCCTAGGGGCACCATCCAGCAGTGGGAACACTGGGCACTGATGGGCAGCAGGTACCAGTGGGCAGTGGGTACTTGGTATCCCTACTGAGCACTGAGCGTTGGACACCACCGGGCACCATCATACAATGGGCAGCGGGCAGCAGTGAGCTCTAGGCAACACCAGACAGTGGGCACCACTTGGCACTCCAACTGAGCACCAGGCATCACTGCTGGGCAGCAGTAGGCACCACTTGGCACCTGTACTGATCACCGGGCATCCTGCCAAGCACTACTGGGCACCACCAGACACCAAATCAGGTCTTAGTGGGTCCTTACATCACAGAAGGAATATGCTCCTCAAATTTCATGCTTCTAGGTGCAGGGCTTGGTGCTGGGTCTTGATCCGTCTTCAATATTACGTATAGGGACAAAAACACATTGCAAAACCTACCCCACACCACACTAATAACTACTTTTGACCCTGTTAGAGATTAAATTTCTCAAAATTGGTTTTTATTGGGTGCTCACATCACATAAGGAGTACCCTCCCCAAATCTCATGTTTCTAGGTCCAGTGGTCGAGGCAGGACATTAATCAGTCACCAATTCTTCAATGTAAAGTATAGAGAGGAAAACGCATTGTGCCCCTTTTCATCCCCTTCTGGTTGGAATATTCAAAAACCAGTTCTTAATGGGTGCCTCCATCATGGAAGGAACACTCTCCCCAAACTTCATGCTTTCAGGTGCGACTGTTTTGGCTGAGTGTCAGTCAGTGACTTCAATTTTACGTATATAGATAATAATACGTCTCCTCACCTGCTCTGTTTTATGGGACAAACATGGCTAAAACATTATGATCTTAAAAATTGTATCCCTTATATCACTTACAAATTTATGAAATAAAAAAGAATGAGGAATCAACAGGACAATCACTGCATCACCAAAGATTAAGCTTATAATTAAGATTATATCATCACCCAAGATATATCAATTTGGCTTCTGCTGATTTTTACATATAAATGATCATTACATTTTAATTTGTAGTGTCAACATTGGATCATTCCTTTTATTTCAGGAAAATCATAATACCTGTTTTAAGTCTTCATTTAGATGTTGTTTCGTTTGGTGTGTCGGGGATGGGTGGGAAAGAGTGGAGAAAGGATAGAAAAGAGGAACTCCTGAAAAAAATTAGGATCATGCAGATTAAAACACACTCAATAAATAGAGCCTCGGGTCTCGAATCTGATTATAGATTAAAACGAATGAAAAACTGCAGTATATTTGAATTACAAAGTTCCAATCAATATCTTCCTTTGATATTTTTTTTCAAAAGAGAAGTGGAGTGAATGAATAATGAGGGAAGGCAACCTGATATTGAGGTTTCCACTGCTATTTAAATTTCATGATTCTTTTATCATCTTATCAGAATGTTGGCAGGGTGTCTAATGCCGCTTCTGATGGCAATGGAACATGTAAGAGAGCATCCCCAGGTGATTTCAGGGGACTGGCAGATTCCTATAGAGGAAGGTACCCCAGCCCCAAACTTTAGAGGTCGTGAAAAATAAGCAACATTTTCAGTGATAACATAGAAACAACTGGCAGCAATATGTATATTTCCAGCACCATAATTAGGATAAGTTAGGATTGTGCTCTTAGTGTTCTTACGACTTTGGATATTTGAAGATCTTGCATGAAAACCCTTACATGGTCAACTCCTTTTTAAGGATTTCCAGCTGTACATCCTATATAATGGCCCATATTCTCAGAATCTTGGTGCAGGAAACACTTGCACCAAGATATCCTCTGCTTGAGGATTCCAAGGATTCTAACAAACCTGTAGGATTGTTAGAAGTGGGTTATTAAACTCTGAGTTTTCAGTGTCTTTGAGTCCAACCCCTATCCAGTTATGCAGTGCTGGTGCAATGGTGTGCCATGCATTGTATCCTGTGGTGGAGGGGCAGACACTGTCTGGCACCTTCTCATCATGTGTTCTCTTATCATGGAACTGCATTGTAGTTACACCAGGTCTGGAAAGATGGATATGATTGTTCTCATGCTTAGAGATTCTCATGGTTCCCATTAGTTCTCATGCTTTTAGGATGCTGTGGTTCCTGATTTTTAATGAAATAGAGATGGTTTGCAAAAGAGATGGCAAAATGTGATTTTCCAGCCAGGGTTGGCCCTTCCATGAAATGGCCATCTCAGGCAATAGGTTTGTGTGGGGCACTCATCTCTCCTTCCACTTTCCTAGTTTGGAAGAGGGGAAAAGAGAAGGTAATGTGGAAGGAAGGAGAGTAAGAAGCTAGAACATTGGAGGATGGGGAACAGAGGCTGCCGTGTCATTACATAAGGGGGGCAGCATTTGACAGGATGCAGGTCTTCAGGAGGTCATCGGTCAGCCCTGGTACCAGTTCAGTTTCAAACCTGTGGAAGAGGGATATATTAGGGCAGTGGTTCACAAACGTTTTTGGCTGGCGGCTCCCTTGACCTACTGGGCCATTGGCTGAAAACTGCCGTTCAACAGGGTGAGTCCCATAGGTGTTTCAGCAGCTGCCAGGTACTCGACATACCCAGAATACATAATGTTGGACTCAGTGGTGGGCTCCAGCAGGTTCGCACCTACTCTATAGAACCGGTTGTTACCGAGAGATAGGACATATAAAGTTTAAAAATAGCCATTTAAAAGTGGCTGCCAGATGGGCACAGAACCTGTTGTTAATTTCTTTGAATCCCATCACTGGTTGGACTGGGTCTGATTGTGAGATCAACCCTCAGAAGAACTGGGCTAACAGTGAGGTTAAAGATAAGGGCTTGGAGTTACATGCTTTGCTTGCCAGTAGTTCAATCCCTAGGTACATCCAACGAAAAATATAACCTGTCCAGGGATCTTGGCCAGTCAGTGTTGACAATACTGACCTTGATGGTCTGACAGATTATAAGGAAGCTGCCTGTGTCCAGCTTAACTCGCTGCTGTCTAAGATTTAGTGGGAAAATTTAATGTACTGTATTTTGTTATCATAATGTATGGCTTTTAAACCAATTTTATATCATTAACTGCCTTAGGAGCTCTTTGACCTCCAGATCTGATGCTGCTGATATTATAGGTACCTGTCACAATTACATTAACAGCTTTCACTGGCGCAACTTTGGACCTCCACAGGAGGGAGATGGAAGTTGTCGGAAGGCAATTCAGGAAGAGGAAATAATAGGCAGGGGTAGAGAAATGTGGTTCCACCACCTCTTCCACACGGTTTTTCCAATCACTCCTCAAGAAGCAGTTTTCAAGCATCAAAAATGCCCCAAAACCAAGAGACAGGATATTAATGAAAGCAACAGATGTTGTTAATATAGATATACAGTGTGTCTCTCATAACAAGTGCCTCACATAACAAGTGTTTCACATAACAAGTCTAAGGGCGCAATCCAGAGTAACTACTCAGGCAAGGAAATCCCAGATTTGGTCAGTCTTCCTGAAATTCAGCTTTAATTATGGGCTGATTCAGATGATTATGGGCACAATCCAGGGTAACTACAGGGAGTCCTTGCTCCGGTGTAAGAACAATTTACTCTGGATTGCAATATGAATTTCCCATAGGTTTTCACTAGGTGGTGCCATAACTACGTCAAAGTAAATGTCTCTGACATGCTCCCGTAGTTACTCTGGATTATACGGTAAATTTCAAGAAATCTTGCTTCACATAACAAGTTGCATTCACTTAACAAGCAAGCGCACTATTGGCACACATGCTCTGCAGCCCTGACACTCACATAGAAGCTCTTTAAAAGGGCTGCTGTGCAGCACTGCTGCCTCTAACTGCCCCCAACTTGGGAGCAGTTGCCTGGGGGTGCCAGAGGCAGCTGCCCCTAACTGCCCCCAAGTGCTCCCACCGAACACCTTGAAACTCCAGCAGCAGCCCAGGTAAGCCTCCCAGGAAAGTGTCTTTGATTGCAGCCTTCTAACCATGTCCACTCAGAAGTAAGCCCTATTGTGTTAAATGGGGCTTACTCCCAGGAGTGTCTTTAGGATTGCAGCCTAAGTAGACTTCATAGGATCATGCACATTGAATGCATGTTTTGAATTCAATTCCAGTGTTTTGTCATCATTTTTACATCCAGTTAATATTTTTATATGAATATTTTGGGGGTTGTGGAACCAATCGTCTGAGTTTCCATGATTTCCTGTGTGAAAATCTGCTTCACTTAAAGAGCGTTTTACTTAAAGAGCATGCCTCTGGAACAAATTACGCTGTTTATGAGAGCCACCACTGTATATCTATATAGATATAATATCTAGATATATAGATATAATAATATATAATTAATAACAGACAGATTATTAATATAGACGGATGCTGAGGCCACAACTGGAGGGTCTCCAAGGATCTCCTGAACATGACTGGAAGACACTTCAGGTTCACCAGTGCACCAGACTCTGAAGTCCAGGAGACTGAGGAGGCCTTGTGTGACCTCTGGAGGGCCAGGTGTGGCCAGATGTGGTAACTCCTCCCAGATTTCCTTGTCTGTGGAATTTAGTATCCACAGAGGGTCTTGGAATGGACCCTCCATAGATACCAAGATCTCACTTGAAATAAAAAAGCAAGAGCACAGTAATGTTGATGTGCTTTAGTGATATGTTTTGTTTTTTATTCCAGCAGCTATCAAGTTTTCTCATGCATGCCCACCCAAGTAGCTCTATGACTGGCAGGTGACTCCACTCTAGGTTTCTGTGATCCGTTCTTCTTCCATTTCAGAGAGCCGTATGATTCTGGATGCCTTCGCTCAACAGTGCAGCCGGGTTCTTAGCCTTTTAAACTGTGGTGGCAAGCTTCTGGACAACAACCATCGCTCTCAATCACTGCCTTCCTGCGTAAAGCAAGAGAGCACAAGCTTTAATGAGAGACCAGAGCAGTGCCAGATTGGGAAAATGGTCCATAGTCAGACGTCAGACAACTTAGACCTAGAATTGCAGTACATGCACAAGAAGCAGCAGACTTCTGCCTTTCTGAGGGTATTTACTGATTCTCTTCAAAACTATTTGCTTTCGGGAAGCTTTCCTTCTCAGAATGCTTCCTCCATGAGTGATTTTGGCCACTTGGCCGATGTGGATCCACTGTCCACCTCCCCAGTGCACACTTTAGGTGGATGGACATCCCCAGCAACTTCTGAGTCCCATGGCCACCCGTCATCTTCTACACTTCCAGAGGAGGAAGAGGAGGCAGAAGAAGGCTATTGTCCTCGCTGCCAAGAACTAGAGCAGGAAGTCATATCATTGCAACAAGAGAACGAGGAACTCCGAAGAAAGCTGGAGAGCATTCCAGGTAATTTAACAAAACCATTTTTGAGACATTAGAATTTTATAAGTGTGTTCCTCACTCCCCCTGCAGATATAGACACTGGATAAAAGGGGAGCTTTTTATGGAGAAGTTCAGTGCTCATTATTTTTATTTAGCCCATTACAGGCCCAACATGGATTTTTTTACACACGGATTTGACTCAACATGAATGGCCACTGCAAATAATAGTTTAAATGATTACTTTTCTACTGTTGTTGTGAGTCAGTCATGCAAGCAATCATCCCATTCATCAGCTAAGCAAGGCAAAGGCAGGGAGTCCTTTGCATCTCTAATTGCTGACTGTCTCTTTACAGAAATAAGAAAGGCTATTTTTAAAACAATTGTAAAGGGATGCATTTTTTATTTTTTTAACTGCTTTTATTTAACACATTTTTTGTATTAGCAGGGTGTCCAAGAATCAACCTCTGTGGGTACTGAGATACAACCTTATTAAATTTGGCTCAGTGGAGAAACAAGAAACTGGAAGTGTATCTTTAAATCTGTTTTTCCATGTTTTTATCCATTGATTTTTTTATCCATGGGAAGTTCTGGAACGGAACCTTAGTGGATAACAAGGGCCACCTGTACTTTTATTTAGTGTCTTTAGCCCTGCAGCAAGCAAGTGTATATTGTCTTCCTTTATTGAAAATGAAAAATGGAACATAGAAGGAAGGCAGCCTGCATGCTAGAGGGAGAAAAGTTAATAAGAAGCAGGTACTGCCTTCTAGCATGCAGGTGTCTCTCTTCCTGCCTTTTGTGGTCCTGTTTTCACATTCAGTAAAAAGGAAGACACAGACTTGCTTGGTACCAGGATATAGAAGTAAACCATGGTAATGGCAGTGGGCTTCGGCATAGCAGTAACTCCAAATAATAGAATTCACTGATACAGGGAAAGGGAGGAGGACATGGCTGTATCCAACAATACCTCCAATAATGTAGTTTCCTCTTGCAATCTTCCCATACGGCACTTTTCATCTTGGTAGCCAGTACACCTAATGCATATATGTCATTTATAAATACAGATATTTCATGTTGATAGCCAGTAGAAGCAACAAATTCTGAATAGTCAATTCCAATTTCAGGAATTGAAAACAGTGCAATTAATTCCTTTAGTAATGCAATAAAATAATACAGTAAGTTAGTACACTGAATTTAACTCAAGATGTAACACCTATTGAATTTAACTCAAGATGTAATTGATGTGAGTTAGACCTACATATATACAAGCCTTTATATAAATTAAGACAGTGGCATGTAATGCATTGAGAATCTGCTTTCAGTTGTTTGTACCATCAGAAATATACAACCCTGACAGGTATAGTGGTAGGATATAGTATGGCTGGATCTGCAAATGTTTCTTGAACAATTCCTTATCACTAGCCAGCATATAAAACACAATAAATGTGTGTTGGTGGAATCCAATTCCAGTTATGGACAGCAAACGGACCCAGAACTTCAGTCGCTTCTATGAACATACACCATTGCACTCACCCATGCTCCGTATGTTCCCCAAAACAGGGACAATCCTGATTTTGGGGAGTTGTGTTCACATATTGGCAAATGGGACATAGGTTCCTGTCCCGATTTTGTGGAAGAAAACAGCAATACTAGATTAATTACCGGTATACCACACAAACCTGTCAAGTATAGAAGATAGTTGCAGTATGAGCCAGTTTGAAGCTAAGTGCTTTGCATTAGCACTGCTGAGAGTGAATAGAATTTAAGGGCAAGGTTTTGCCTTCTCAAATCTCCTTCTGCTGTGCTTTTTCCTATTATCAGTTTTCTCTGCTCCTCTCTTTTTAAAAGATCTTTTTTTCTTTCTCTGCTCACATCTGTTTGTATTAAATTTGAAAACGTATCTAGCCTTTTTCCCCGAAAGATGCATGTTTAGTTCTGCAGCAATCCTGAAGGCCAATGCGAAGCCGGCAGAGAAGAACAGAAGAATCTCTTCTACAGATTCATTCTTGTTTATAAAATTATTTTTAAGCTGGCTGATAATGAGGATCGTCTTATTAATACCAGCAGCATCTGTGCAATAATTTCTCCTGTCTTTTTCATAGTGCCCTGCCAGACTGTTTTAGATTATATGAAGACTGTTCTTCAGCATCATAACCAGCTTCTGGTTCCTCAGCCAGTGGACCAGCCGGCAGAGGTAGTATTCTGCAGTGATAAGTAATGCCTTTATGTATAGGGTCATAAATGAGTACATGTTGGAACAATATTTCTGTTGGTAAAGTATTTTACATTTAGTTATTAAACCACATGCACAAGCCTCATTCTTTGGGCACATAAACTTCAACACCAACTATGTGCAGAAATGCTTAGGCTACACTTCAAAGTAACTACAGGACCTTTTACACTAACGTAGTTATGGTGCCACCTATGGGAAACCTATGGGAAATGCATAGAGCAACACAAAGTGCCTCTTAGTCTTCCCATAGTTACTCTGAATTGTAGGGTTAGGCACTCAACCTTAATCAATCTCTCTGCAGCTGGATACCAGGTAGACAAATCCTGTGACTAAGGTATACAAGTGATGATATAGGCTCTGGTCCACGTCACAAGTTACACACAGTAGTGGGAAAGAATGCACAAAATTGTTTCCACTTTTGCTCCCACTTTTTGTGCATGCAATTTATATTGCCACTTCATACCCAACTATAATCTAGACCAGGGGCCACGGTGGATCTGGCATGACAAAAAAGCTGTCCAGATGTGGCACTTTCTGTCCTGTGCCGCAGTCTTCTGAGCCAGTTTGCTCAGATTATTAAGCCGGGCAGCCATTTCTGCCCAGAAATTGTAGTGCTTTGCCTGCTGGAGTGATGGATGGAGGAAGAAGGTGCCAGGCAAACGTTTCTGTGCCGATTGACTCAAAAGGTAGGATGGCGTTGTGTAGAGTGGAAAGCGCCACGCTGGGATAGCTTTTATGTTATGCAGAGGGAAGTGGTTTGGAGACTACTGGTAGACCAACTGTTTTCAACCTCTATGCTGGAGGTGTGATGAACTGCACTCTCCCAATGGATTTCTTTCTTTGGGTTTCTCCAAGGTGGTTGAACAATAATCCTCTCTTTGGAAAATTTAGTAAGGAAGGCATACAGAGAATTGATCCAAAAGGACTTTACCAAGTGATTGGTCCTATGATTCTTTGAAGGATTCCCTGACAGTACAAAATATGTAGTGTAGTATGGCCCCTCATGTAATAGGAGAGGAGGAACCTGTCTGAATATTGCCTAGTTGTACATGTCTCCATGTGTGAGGTCCTGGCCCATTTGTTGAAGTGTTTTTAATTCTGTTTTATAAGTCTCGGTCTATCTGACTCTATAGATAACATCTGTTCTAGCACAGAGATTACAATGCTTTTTGTCCAAATATTTGCTTCATTGCCTGAGATTGTGCCAAAATTCAGCATTCTTTCACAAGGGATTATTGTATCCCAAAAATGTTTTATTTGCACAAAGAGGTGCCATTGTCTCTTGTGTGCAACAGAGCAAACGGTAATTGGATCACTCTGCACATATTTAATGGAACGGGAGGTTATTAAAAAGGGGGATTCCGGTGGTAGTCCTTGTAATTAAGTCAGGTTTAATAAAAAAATAAAATGAGATCTTAACAGCTTCCAGCCATATGGACATATACCTAGATTACAATTAAAGACCTGCATGTCCAGTGGCTACATTTCTTAAATTCCATGCTGACCTTGAAGATAGGCTGCCACTTATTAATTTTAGAAATAAATGTTTCATTCCTCACTCCCACTTCCCAGCAATAAATTGGTTAGGGGAGCCTTAACAATATAAGGCTACAATCCTATGCTTGTATTCACTGAAGAGAAATTTCCCCTGAACTTTCTTCAGAATAAACATACAGAGGAATGGCCAACTTACATCTCTTGGGAAGGGGAGCATTGGATTCCAGTGAGAAGCATCCATGGAATCCCAGGATCCTCTTGTTGCCACAGTTTGAAAACCATTGTCTTACATGAAATGGGCTTCTAGGCCACTGTTGACACTTGGGGCAGTGGTTCCAGAGGCCACCATCAGTTCCAGTATGTTGTTGGTGGACCTGTGACATGGATAAGGGGAGTTTCAGGGAGAATCAGGAGAGGGGAGAAAGTCAGGATGCACCAGAACACATCTGTCTCAGTCCATCCCAACCATTTTCTCTCCTCAGACATATGCCACAAAATATCTTGTGTATGTCTTAGGAGACCAATCTACACAGGAAGTACCATAAGTAAACTATTTATACAGTAAGGCTGCAATCCTAAAGACACTTTGGAGGGAGTAAGACCTGTTGAACACAATGGGGCTTACTTTTGAGTAGACATGGGTAGAATTGTGCTGAGTCTCCTGCTTACGAACATTTGAGATAGGAACATACATACGACCACACCTTCAAGATAGGAACTTTCAAACTTGCAAACAACTCTCTACTTGTCTGCTGCTTTTAAGGTGCAATAACTGTATTTTAACAACAGTTTTGTAAAAAATATTTTAACAATAAACAGTATTAACAGTAAAAAAGTACTTTTTAACAGTGAAGATATTTAATTTACACTACTTTTCATTTTTTCTGTTTTACATTGGGTCAAACATTCAAAAACATCAATGTGTTAGACTTACAAACAAATCAATGTACAAATGAGCTTCCAGAAAAGAATTCATTCGTAAGAAGGGGATTTACTATGCTGACCTCCTGCTGGCTTTCTTATCACGCCCTCAACACACACACCTCTGGATGCACCATATACACTACCAGCATGGTTGCATCAGTGCCACTGGGGGATAGGACTGGGCAGTTAGTATCACAGACCAGCCCATATTAATTAATTTATTAAGCATCCTCACTGCACATAGTGCTTTCCAGAGTAGCATGAGCAAAACACAATGAGTCTCTGCTCCTGAGGAATTTACAATCTAAATTTCACCACTGAAAAGGAAGAAAGGCCATGTACAACAAGAAATTCAGTTACACAGTGAGCCAATGTGGTTAATACTGGGCACCTGTTGTGTAAGAAGAGGGCATGCAACATCTTCCACCCCACCAAAGATGCTGCGAATTCTGGACGCTGCAGAGTCTCATTAGGGAGTACTAGTTTATAAATCTAAACTACTTCAATCATGCATAATTAAATCAAGTAACTTAAAGGCAGTTTATAAAAGCCCTCCCACATGTGATCATGTCGGGGCAGAACAATGTTCCAGTATGGGGGAGATGGTTGGCCCAGTTAGACATACCCTACAGTCCAGAGTAACTATGGGAGCACGTAAGAGACATTACGTGCACCTGTAGTTACGGCACCACCTAGTGAAAACATGGGAAATTCATACTGCAATCCAGAGTAAATTGTTCTTACACCAGAGCAAGGACTCCCTGTAGTTACCCTGGATTGCGCCCATAATCATCTGAATCAGCTCATAATTAAAGCTGAATTTCAGGGAGACTGACCCAATCTGGGATTTCCTTGCCTGAGTCAAGCCAAATTCTAAAGTCCTTATCAAACAGGAGGGGTTCATGGTAGGGATTGTCATTAGAAGCCGTGGCAGAATTTGCACCAAGTGACTATCATTGTCCTTAAACACGGTTCATTAATCACAATTCAACATTGGGATCTTAGTTTTAACTTTCTTTGCTCTAGAGTTTTGTGTGCAACATAACTGCTGTCAGATCCTAGGTGTGTTAAACCAAAAATATGTTAATTATGCAAATGGATTTTCTTTTCCAAAAGTAACTTCTGAAGGGGCTGTCAGTTGCCACAAAAACTCCTGTTTGATCACACACTTCAAAAGGTACTTTTGCACATTTTAATAGATTAAGGGATGAGATTATATTTAAATAGCTTTTCCAATCACTGGATCTTGACACTTTTTTAACCCACCTGCGAAAGTATTTTATAAATAGCTTATTTCTCTCTAAAGGTGTTCATTATTATACCTCACTGGTTCCTGTTATAGAAAATGCAGATGTAATACTTTTAAATGCATGTTCTCAGGATGAGCAACTGTCCGCATTTCACAGTTGCCTAATTTTTTATTGTGCTTTATTTTATTTGGCAACTGACATCATCTTCTCTGCCCATCTTTAGTGAGAAATGTGTTAATTCACTTTTTCAGGGGAGCAAGCAGTTGCTGAATAACTACCCCGTCTACATCACTAGCAAACAGTGGGACGAGGCCGTAAACTCCTCCAAGAAAGACGGTCGACGGCTCCTTCGGTACCTCATCAGATTTGTCTTCACTACCGATGAGCTTAAGTACTCGTGCGGCCTTGGAAAACGGAAAAGGTCAGTGCAGTCAGGAGACACTGGTCCTGAAAGACGCCCTCTGGATCCAGTAAAAGTAACATGTCTCAGAGGTACTGCATCTTTTCACTCGGTGTCCACCTTACACAATCTCATTTCACCACATTGGCTCTGGCTTAACAAAGATTTTTGGCTTCTTGCAATATAGAGGGAAGCGGGGATAGTTGTAATATAGGTACCATGGGGTATTGATTAATCATCTGCCTTTTAATCAATGTATTCAGTTATTTTCAAATGATGTCCTTTGGAATCCTGGAGTTCTTTTGAAGGTTCTCAGGGTTTGCTCCATGAGAAGATAAGTAATGGTGGACAGCTTACCCAAAAGTCAGTTGGCTCATTATAATTACTGATCTTCTCCTCAAGGGAAGCATGTTCAGTGGTTCATTTCCAGAATACTGGGTAATGGTGAACCTCAACAGGCCTGGTTAGAGCTTCCAGTAGGTTAATGTATGCCCAAGTTATGTTCTAGAATTTTCTAGAGCTAGATTAAGGGTTCCTTGGGAGCATGTCAAACGAGGGATGTAGGCGTAGAGATTTCCCACCTCTCATCTCTACACACCACACATACAGTCTTCCTCTATCCAACAAGGGTGATATATGTGGAGCAAAAGTTTATGCACAGAGTTCTCTATACCAGATCAGTAGATGGGTGGGTAGACTGGATACAGATACACATTTACCCAGTGATGTACTCTTTGAACGTGCGGCATTCGGTACAGCTGTATACGCATAACAGACTCCGTGAGGAATCAATCAAATCTATTGATTTAGGAATGTCCGTCCCCATTTTGAGGTGGTGATGTGCTTCCAAAATGTATGCCCAAGTATGTGTGGATTTGGTCCCATTTTCCCTGTGATAAACCAAGAATATTAAACACTTGTTGTCAGGCGGTTGCTCTGCCTGGCAATATAAAAACCAACTGTGATCTGAAAAGCTTTGTTGAAATAAAGTCATTGAATCATCTCAAAAATTTGTCTAAAAAATCCAAGTATGAAGAAGCTTCTTTTGACTGAACAATCTCAGAGAAGCAAGTATGCTTAAAGATGAACACTGTTGGACTATAGTGGCATCAACTCTATAAAACATGCTCTATATTGGATATTTGTGACCAGCCATATAGAAGACTGTGCTTGATAAGGTCTAGATCAATGGTTCTCAATCTTCCTAACGCCATGACCCCTTTATAAGTTCCTCATGTTGTGGGGACCCCCAATCATAAAATTATTTTTGTTGCCACTTTATAACTGTAATTTTACTACTGTTATGAATCATAATGTAAATATCCGATATGCAGGATGTATTTTCATTGTTACAAATGAAATGTGTGTTCTATGCACACATTGAACACAATGGGATTTCAGAGGATTGGGCATAAGATTGGGCCCTGAGGCTGCAATCCTGTCTACATTTACATGGGAGTAAAGGCCCCCTGACTATAATGGGATTTATTTCAGAGCAGGCATGCATAGGATTGGGCCCTGAGGCTGTCAGTCAGCCCCAGTGCGCGCGCAGCTACAGCCGGAGGTCTGGCAAGCCTGACCTGGCCCCCTGCACCAGTGGTCTTTAGGCGACCCCCAGGAAAGCTCTAGGTGACCCCCAAAGGGGTCCCGACCCCCACTTTGAGAAACGCTGGTCTAGATAGTGAGATGATCACACCTCTCTGTGCTTTTTTGACATTGATATTTTTTTTGACATTCTGAGTATCTCCACTTGGAGTTAAATTGATTTGTAAGCAATGTTGAGGAAACCACATACATATAGGTAGTTTTCTTTGAAATGTTTAATTCAGTGGAGAAATCCAGATTTCCGTGATCAGTAGTACAGCTGTGTGTAATATTGTAAATCTGCAAGCGTGCAGAAAAAGCACAATATTATTTATGATTGTTTACATTTATATCCAGCTCTTTTTCAAAGAACTCAGAACAACCAGATTCTTCCCATTTATTTTCACAATAACCACGCACGATAGGTGAGGGTGAAAGATGGTTCTTAGCCAAAGATCACCCAATGAGCTTGAGTTTGAAACTGGCTGGATTTCACTCTCTGGTTCTTGCTCATCACTCTAATAGTTCAGTGTCCTGGGGATCTTGACTTTCTTTTATGATTGGAAGCATTTAGTTTTGTCAGTGATTGCAAAGCCGTACTTGAAGGTCAGTGGGCAACGTCTATTGAAATTTCAAATTCCCTGATCAGTTGAGAGACTAAAAAAATTGTACAGAATGCAAGAAATTATGTAAGCATGTTCATTTTGTCAGGCGCAAATTTCTAATAGTGCAGGATTTGGATTGCCTGGATGTAGAAGTTTTATTTTATTTTGAAGCATAAAGCAGTTCAAAAATTTCTTTTTTGTTCCTTATATTATTGTCCCCTTCCTGATCTGTTATTGTTCTTTAACATTCCAAACATTCCATCACGCCTTTCCCTCCAATAATGCAGTTGCTAGCTTTAAACCCCAAAATATGCCAGAAATCAAGTTAAGGCATGAAATTGCCTTAACTTATATACAGTAATATAATACAATCCTATAATGAAATTGGAAAGATGCACATGATTTTAGATGATGGCATTCCACTATTGCATATTGCATGTGTTTTAAAGCAAGTCTTGTTTTAGTAGGGTTGAATGTGATGTCCTCAAAACTATCTACTGTATTTACTTAAATCTAACACTCACATTTTTCAGATGAATTCACTCTCCAAAATCAGGGTGCATATTATAGTAAATGTTTAATTAGATTTGAGTAAATGCGGTAGTTGATAAAGGGGCAGATTAAGACACCTTTTACATGCCACTGCTCAGCTAGTTAAAGCAAATGACTTAGTTTAGTTAACAAGGCACATTTACTAACTCCGTGTTTTCCCACAGAATTCATTAGGATGCATTGCACGTCCAACCCCGATTGGTGGATGCCTTCTGAAGAACAGATAAACAAGGTGTTCAGTGATGCTGTGGGACATGCTCGGCAAGGGCGTGCAGTGGGGACATTCCTCCATAATGGCAACTCATACTATGAAGGGATTGACCAGCATGGCTCCCAGGATGACCTCTACGGTAGAGGTATCCACGATGGTTCTGGAGACTGATGCTCAAGGGAGAGAATCCATGCAAGCATATGAGGCAGTGAATGGGATCATGTGTTCAATGTACTGTTTTTTGATGTGACTTGAGAATCCAAAGCATGTTCAAAATCCTGTTTCCTCCAAGGGCCACCCTGTGAAACGCCATAGTGTCTAAACAGTCTCTCAGGCCTAATGCTCAGAAACTGCAAATGAAAAAAAACAGATCTTTGACTGGCATGTTCCATTTCAAATTACAGGTCGGAGTTCATATGACTGAATATTCCTCTATATATTTAAAAAATCTATCCATAGAAAATAGACATTTGTCTGCCTAACATATTAGGTTTCATTGTTCTGGGAATTCACACGTGTGGTGGAGCATTCCCATCCTGTGAACCTCACCTGCAGTCTCAAGTTAAACCAAGCTGACCATTTTTATCTGCTGTCTGTGAGAATTAGGCCCAAGTTATGCAATGAAAACTAATTTCTCATACACGTCTTCAAAATGATGACCAAATCTGCAATAGTTTTCCCCCACCTGCACAAAATGTTTCACTTTATTCTGAGTTCATGTGCAATTTTAAAGTTGAACAAAGGCAGTTGCCTTTTATGATCCATAATGAATGTTCTGGTAACAATCATGGAAGGTATCAAAATCAGGGAGAGTTCTGCCATTTCCTATTTTTAATTAATACTGTTCGTATATTTATTTTTGTCATGTTAAAGTCTTAAACGTCTTTGGTCCTAATTTGCTTTCATCATTTAAAAGATAGATTTCATTTCATTTCATTATAAAAAAATGCATTGCAACTTAGGAATGCACTGTTCTTAGGGATAAATCAAACAACAGTGCTTGCAACCCTGCTTGACAACTAGTTTCTGGCCATATTTTGAATTAAGGACAGAGTAGGAAACACTGGCTTTCTTTGCTGACTTACGCTGCTGGGCCAAAACACAGTAAAGGACTTGTCCGACCTCCCCTTCTCCATTGGAGATAAACTCTCCAATTTCCTTGTTGGTGGAAAAAGATGCGGTAATGTTGCTTCCGAAAAAGGTATAATCTAACATGATGCAGTTAATTTGATAGTCCATATAAGTTTTTATTCCTTGGAGATGTTGGGCAATCATATATATAGGGACAGTTAGAGCACATTGCTCTCAACCCTTCCCATGATTAGTGTGATAAATGTAGAGAACCTTCCCACAATTACTATTTTGGAGCATGTATCTTGGAGGCTGCAGGAGATGTGTAGCATGCCACCCTTGCTTATGTAGATCCAATATATCTGTACACTGAACTCATTTATGTCAAAATGTAATATTCAGTTATAATAATTGGATCATCCAAACAACTTAAAATTCTAGAACATCTATTTAGAGAGCTGCTGTTACTGTACAAAATGTTTGAAAATGGATTTCTTAGCGTATAGATCTAAGTAGTAACAGCTTTTCATTTACTTCTTTGAGAATCTTGCCACATGATTTCCTCTTTATTGCATTTGATGTACTAAAAGCATTAGAATACACCAAAATTTGTATCCAATATTACACCAATATTTGTTGTTACATTTAGTGAGGAACACCAACACCTCTGGTGTTTCTCAAGGGCTCAGGGCATGTTACTCCAGCCTTTCTAAAAATTGAAACAAAAATTTCCACCATATTCAGAAGTCATAAGGATGGTTTATGGGAACTTTCAACTGTAGAAGAAGGCCTATGTGAGATCAGAGAATATTCCTTTGAGATTAAGGAATATTATTGTTCAGGCCTATCTTATTTCTGGCCTACCCAACGTCTATACACTGGATATAATATTGAACAAGATCTAGTGTGTGTTGTCCCCTTCAACAAAATCAGACGATGGTAACCACAGGTGATCTGTACTCAGACCTTCAGTGGATACCAAAATCTGTGCATAAACAAATCTGTAGATCCAGTCCATAGGACCTCCAAAGGGGACTGGAGCTATCCAGTCACTTTCCAGGAGTGTTCCAAGACCCTGTAGAGACTTCTACAAGTCTCAGGAAGCCTCCAATGGCTTAAAAAGCCTCCTGGATGTAATGGGAGAACATCTCTAGTTGTGACCAGGAGCATCACTCTACCTTGGGTTCAGAACAGGTTGTTAGCCAAAACCATAGGTTACTCTGATTCTAGGATCAACTATGAGAGCACTGTGGAGGGAATAAATGGAACAAATCTTGCTTTATACAAGCCATTTTCTGAATACAGGTAATTTATAGTTGTAATCCTGTCAACCATTGTTTTCTATTTATTTTTGAGAATAGGACATGATCTAGCAAGCACCAAGTTCCTTAGATGCCAGTGAGAAAGTCAAGCATATGGTTAACATTCACTTAAAGCAACAGGACTTAAATAAGCTTAACTTTAGCTGGATCACAGCTAAATCACATTATTGTAATTTTGCCGAGAGAAAAACCAGCTTGGAATTTTAATCATGTAATCAGAGTTGTCCAGTGCCATCTGTTTCTAAAACAAATTGTTATCATCAGCAGGACACAGTCATTGTCACAAGAAGTCCCATTGAGAAGAAAAATACAAGCATCCTTCATACATCACAGCATTTCCATTCTGTCTGTTGTACTTAACACACACCATCAGCTACCACGTTGCAAACTGATGCTGGCGTATGTTTCCTGTGGTGAACCCTGCCGATCTACTTGGTAAAAATTGTCAATTAGAATGCATGAGTCCACGTTTGTCTGCAGTATATTCTCACTATAGTGTATTTTTGTATAAGCAGTGTGAAAATCCAATGTTGTGTATGACAGTAAGTAAAAAAGAAAAGTTAATTTGTATTATGCACACCACATTCATATAACAGACCTCACTAAAGCAATATCATCTGAGGTTTTGCTCAGGCAATGGGTAAACCTAGCTTGATAGTCATGTGAAAGGTGCCATCCAATTGCTACCTGGACTCCACATCTGTATCTTCTACAATGAAATGTGGAAGTTGCTTCCGAGTATCTTAAGTATCATCTGCAAAGAGGATGCAAACATCTGCATGTGATCAGGCCAAAAAAATGGCTCCATCCCATAGGAAGAAAGCAGCTTATTCACAGCAACCGTGTGGTCCCTCTTCAGTGATGTCCTTCACCCAGTTTGTATGGAGTATCTTAACAGGAGTAGATGGTGCAAATGGGGCTACTACTTACATGGAAGCAGTTTTCTCACTCTACAGGTAACGTAAGCAGCAAGTGAAAAGGGCTCCTTTTGCTATTACAACAGTGGTGCATCACTTCATTTGGCCCTATACTCTAGTTCCTTTTCTCTTATACATGACATGCATACTTTGTTTCCATGTATACTCTCAGTTTCCAAGAGGAGACCCTTGGAATCTGGGGCTATGACATAGGCCGGCACAATCATTGTTTCCTCACATGTGATTAAACCTACCTGATGGTGCCAGAATAAGTTACTATGGCATCAAAAGTATCCTCTTAAAAAAGAGCCTCAGGCCAAAGTATACTTGATACTGAAAGTATAATGGTGGCACCATTTTTTAAAAAGCAGCTGGCAATAGACAAAATCTAGACTGGCACCAATGGCACCTTCTCTCCTTAGGCAAGTAGTAACCTAGGAGCCTATATTTTCATGGGGACCATGGTGTTAGGAAAGTCTCACACCAAGGAGCCTCTGATAAGGATTGGATGTACCAGCTTAAGACCAAATCACAATGACATGTTTAAGCATCCTATGCAGTTTGGCTGCAAGGACTAGTAACTATTTGCTGTGGCCTCAACTATATCATAGAAATTTTAAAGAACATCACATTCCATGAGTGCTACTTCCACCTCACATCCATGCAAGCCAATATTTTATCCAAAGGCAGCTGCACAATATCATTAAACATTGAACAAGAAATTCCAAAGTCACCAAATTCTTGCATAGAACAAAATTTTTATAGAACTGCAGGATAAGTGTTGGATTCCAGCAGGAAAAATCTCATCCTTAATTTCTGCTGGGAAGTTGCTGTACGAAGTAGGCTCATTATCCTTCACCAGTTCAATAAAGAGCGAGTCTGGAACAAACTCATCATGTACAAAGACTTTGTTATCTTCTTATACTACGCAAGGAATATGTTGTCAGTCAGATTAGAATCTGCCAGGTTTAAGCGGGGAATTTAGGCCTGCAGCCTCAGCAGAATAAGATTAGGGTCCCATGGAGATCATGACAAAAAAGCTGATCTTTCAAGTTATCCCATTTTAAAAAACTCTCAAAGCAGCTTTGTACATTAATTCCACTAAAATTACTAGCCCACTTTTTAAACTTACCTGCCAAACATTGCAATCCTTATTCAGAAGTTCCAAGAAGTTCAAATGGGCTTACTTCCAGGAAAGTGCTCTTAGGTTTGCAGCCTAAGCTTACTTGTCATTTGTATTCTTGTCCTACAATCCAGAGTAACTATGGGAGCATGCAAGAGACACTGTGTGCACTCGTAGTTACTGCACCACCTAGTGAAAACCTATGAGAAATTCATATTGCAATCCAGAGTAAATTGTTCTTACACCAGAGCAAGGACTCCCCATGGTTACTCTGGATTGACCCCTTAGATACTTACTGCTTGCAGATCACAGAGACAACTATGAAAAGGTCTAATTACAAATACAGTAAGTCCTCAACTTAAAAAATAAGTTCCAAAACCTTGTTCGTACGTCGAAATGTTCTTTATTCCAACATATTTGATACTGATGCACTGATGTCAGTGAAAGAATGTTCATATGTATGAAAGTGCATCTTAAATGTTCCTAAGTCAAGGACTTACTGTACATCCTATTATGCTTCCTTCACACAAACAACCAATAAGACATTAAAATTGAAATAACTCTTTTCCTGACATCTCATGGGGTGCAGGGGAGTTATAGGGGAGCATGCTGTTCTCCTTAACCAGAGTGGTTTTCCTGTGTCAATTGCTGGGTGTATAAACTGCTTCTAAAATAGCCAAATGATTTCACCAACTGGAGCCATAATGGACAGCGTCTTATAGTCCAATTAAATACTATAAGTAGAACCAGTGGTAAGATTACCTCATCAGCACTGGGATTTGCCTCCTGTTTTGGGTGCCAGAGCCAAATTCGGCATCTCCCTAGAACCTCAAATTACAAGTACCTTATGAACTGTTTTAAACTCAGAATTACCTCTACAGAAATCATTCATACTCTGCCCACATCCCCTCCTGAGCGTAGTTAACTGATGGGCAAGCCTTTGCAGTTTAAGATCTCTTGTAGACTGTATATTAAACAGGTAAAACTGAAACAAGCCACAGCACCACATAACTCCACTGCCCCTTGGGAAAAATATATCATTGCCTTATTCTCTCTGATCATTGAAACTTCCTCCCATTTCAATAGCTACCTTTTCAAAGTTTGTGTATCACTATCACACGCACATTAGTGCCAACATGCCTTTTCCTCTATTTTCTAAGACAAAATATATGTGGCGATACTGTGACCAAGAATTCATTATTCCTAATATTTTTATTGTTATGGTGTTGTTTAATTCTATTAACTATTTGTCCTGTGTAGAATAAAAAAAGCTAGGGCTAGATGAACACCTGAAGCTGTACAAAAGTGAATAGTGTAATATAGGCTTAGTATGTTTTGGTGAGAATTTCTATAGGATATGTGAATTGTTTTCTATGTGACATCAGGACACAGATTTCTTTTAAGGAAGTAAAACACACAAAAAGTTTAATGGTTTTTTAAAACAGTGCTATTTTTTGATTATAAATACACATTTGTTACTAGAGTTTACTATTACAGGTGTTAACTCTTATTTAAATATTGGGTTTTATTACCACATACCTCCAAATCCATTTGTCCTGTTGCATAATAATGCACAATAAAAAGTTAGCCTCTGCCTACACTTTGGTTTGTGTCTCTGTGAAAACATTACATAGTAATTCAGGTGGTACTTTGGTATCCATGGATATGATTCACCACTGATATAAGGCATTTAAATGTGAACCCTGGAAACAAGGGGGAAAGCACCCAAATCCACTTTTCTATCTTCATGCTGTTAAACTGTACCAGTTGCAAACATTTGGGGTCAAAGAATTTTTAAAACCCACTTCCAGGTAAAGGCTTCCTTGAGCCTCAGAGTGCCTTAAAAGACAAAAAGCATCATTGCTGATTTTTCTGATGATAACCTATAGACACTTTTATTCCCCCCACCTGCTTGCACCATCCCCTCTCAGTCATGGGCCATCCCCCCTCACCCAGGGGCAGTCTTCAATGTTATAGGACAAAAACATGTTGCACCTCTTTTCACCCCCTTAGGGGTTAAATTTCTACACACTGGGTTCTTAGTGGGTGCTAATATCACATAAGGAATACCCTCCCTGAATTTTACGCTTCTAGGTCCAGGGGTTGGGGGAGGGGGTTGATCCGTCACAATTCTTCAATGTACAGGTACAAAAACTTGCTCCACCCCTCTTTACCCCCTTCCAGTTGGAATTTCCAAAAACCGGTTCTTAATGGGTGCCTCCATCATGGAAGGAACATCCTTCCCAAATTTCATGCTTCTAGGTCCAGGGGTTTGGCTGGGTGTTGAGTCAGTGACTTTTCCGTTTTATATATATAGACTAGCAGAATCAATCTGTCATTGCAGGAGTAAAATTTCTGTTTGTGGGCACTGAGCACAGCTGGGCACTGGTGGGCACTGGAGAGTAACAGGGGACAGTGGAAGGCAATAGCGGGGACCCTTACCAGGCACCATTGTGCAGTGGGCTACAGGGAACACTAGGCATCCCTACCGGGCATTCTTGATAGGCACTAGGCACTACCCAGCAGCAGGTGCCAAGCATCCCTGTTAGGCAACACACATCAGTGGGCAGCAGGCACTACCAGACACCAAATTTCTTGAAAATGTGCATTTGTCCCTATAATTAAATTGAAGACTAATTGATCAACACCCAACCAACACCCAATTATAGGGACAAATGCACATTTTCACCCCTTAAGGATTAAATTTCTTAAAGTCTGTTCTTAGTGGGTGCTAACGTTACAGAAGAAATATGGTGTCCAAATTTCAGGCTTCTAGGCCCATGATGGCTGGGGATGATGACTCAGCACTCTTCAATTTTATATGTATAGATTTTAAGTCTATGGTCCATTCTGAAACCTGCAGCAGCTACGGGGGGCGGGGGGATGCATGCAATCTCTGCAGAATACCATATGAGGGGAAGCAGAGCATAGCTCTGGTCACTTTTGGAATGCTTAAGGGGCCAAAAATTGCGTCCACTCTTATCCACAATTTCCAGCATCTGCAGGGGGTGCAAGAACAGATTATTATTAACAGTATTTATATACTGCTTTTTAAATGAAAGCTCAGTGGTTCTACATGACATTTCAATCGCTACATAGCAAACTGCTATTATGGGGTAAGCTGTTGCCTGTAGTCACTGATGCATTTGAAGAGTTTTTTTAAATCCTTGTGCAGATGGATGGCATCACCTGAAATCCCAATGAAATTTCATACATATACCCCATGACTCTTCCCATGGTTCCATAACAACAAAGTAAATTCTGAACTCAAATTAGAACACAAGTGCGGGGAATTTACCTTCGGTTTTACTGAATTAACAATTCAGACATACAATCTGTATCAACATGATGAAAAATTAACAAATCCTTCAGAGAGAAAAAGAAACCTCTGCTTCTTTATAGCAGCGTCACAGCAGCTTGTTTGAAGAAAAACAAATTTAAACAGTCAGTACCAAAGATGGACAAAAGGATATACATTTATGAAACTGGTGTGGAGGCAATTCAAGGAAATACATTTCCAATGTAGTTCCTTGTTTAAAACATCCAGCATAAAAACATTAACAAGAAATATAAACTTTCAGTTTGCCCGTCAGTGTCCAAATCGTTAATCTTTACACATGTCCCTTGCTTAGAAACTCTTCACAATTATGGCTACGAGGGTAAAAATAATAGTTGGCTAAAAGTTTTTTTTTTTAAATCACACTGTATGGGAACAATGGTAGTGAAATGTTTAAAGGACACAGTAATTGAGGAAAGTGTTTAAGGACATAGTAACTGAAGTGTGGGGAGACAACTCCTCAGAATAGGGATGTACTAGTTCAAATTTTTCAGCCCCTGAATACAGGTGAAAACAGCACAAAGAATGGATGGATACATCAAAGAAAAGCACAATCAGCTTTGCAACTTTTTAAAAAAATACACTCTAGATCTGGGACTTCCTCTAAAAGTGGGAAACTGCCTACTCCTTCCTCCACCCTCTTGTATGTAAAACTGCACATGAATATTTTTTAGAACTCATATTGCTCAGATTGTGAAATTCAGAGCACAATCCTAACCATGTCTACTCAAAAGTAAGACCCATTGTGTTCAATGGGTCTTATTCCCAGGAATAAGGATTGCAGCCAAAATAATTTAAAATAGCTTTCTTTTTGGGCAATTCATTGCAGAATGCTCTGTATTCAGAAGAAAATTGTATTGTGTTCAATAGGGCCCATCCCCAGGAAAATCTGTGTAGGCAGCTTTAATTTACTCAAAAAGAAGATTGGAGCAATATCCAGAATAATATGGAAAGCTGTGAGGCCATTCCCAATATGAGATCAACTGAGGCGATTATGCATGACACATCCATGGGTTGTGGCCATCTCCACTGGTAAGATTCATCACCACTCTTCTTATTCACCAAATTGGAAAACAGGAACAGTTTTAGTGGACCACACTCCTGACCTCTAAAACTTTCTCTTCTACCCTTCTTCCTTTCAATAGGAGGAGCATAGGTTGGCAAAGGTTATGCATATCTAAAGCATATATCTTTATAAATTAGATACAGAGAAGGTAACTTTGACAGAACACCCCTATTGTTAGGAGATTGATGGCCAGCCCTGGATCTCCCCCCACACCCCTCACAACAGACAATACTTTTGTGTTAACTTTGCCCAGCCATGCTAGTGCAAGGATTTCTGGGATGAAGGAAGACTGCACATAGAATCCACAAAGGTAGTTTGCTTAACAAGAAAGGGAGTTTACTGAATTTAGGTTTTAGTCTGGGTCTGTGTTGACCTTGATGGTCAGAGAAATGAACAGAACAAAAATATTGTTCAACGTTTAATAGATTACACAATCCAAAATTGAGATTGACAGCCCAATCCACCAGGTCACAGTCCTAGATCCTATCCTCTCTCCCAGGCCTGATCCACCAACACAGAGCTGCACATTTCTGTGCCACTGATTTTGCTGGTGCAAGACCCAGTACAACTATCGTGGCGAATGGTGCTTCACAAGGGCAAGTGCAAGGAGATCTCCAGCACAGCAACAGCTGTTTTAGCACTGCTTACATCACAGAGCAGGCAGTTCAGGTACTGTACTCCTCAGTACCTAATGTTAAATTTGATTCCAATAGTGATGGTATTTCATTATCCAATGCACGTTATGTCAAATGGAAAGCACAAATGGATGGAAGGGTAGAATTGCCGAAACAATATTTTATACAGTGTTTTTCCCAAAGCTTTAATGTTAGGGTAATACTGTCGGTAGCAACCATCACCCCAAGCAATGTATACCATGGAAATAACTGTATGGTTTGTAATAACCTGGCCATATCACAAAACTACCAACAACTATTGAAAATACCACATACCTGACAGGTCTAATATTCTAAGGAAAGAGAAGAAAAAGGAAATCACTGTTCAGCTGTAGGGATGATTCAAACACTGACTGCAATCTGCAGAACAATCAAGGCTATAATGACTTGGGAGGAGAAAGAAATGGAGACAAAAGAATAAGCACACTGTTCCTAAGAACCATTAAATAGATGACAAAGAAAATCACATTGGTAAACATTCAGTGTGCCTGTGAATGAAATTGCCAAAGTTCAATTGGATCTGGTATTTATAGAAAGCTAGGTTAAAGTATGTGAAATTTCAGATGGGGGAGCTTCCGTTTTACATTAGGTGAGTCTATTTGATTTCTTCTTGTGAATTCAGCCAGGGCAGGATCAAACACACACTGGACTGACTCCTTTAGATCCAGCCCCCAGGGTCAGAGACCTCCCACCACTTCTGCATTATCAGTTAACTGCTTCTGGCACAGACAGAGCTTATAGCAGCTCCTTCCAAACCCTGATGCATTGGCCAAACCTGGGGTTTGAGAGAAGCCATCCACACTGTGAGTGGACTTCATGGCATGGCTTAGCATGTCTCCAATTTGGACTATCAACAACCTGGCCAGCTATGTCTTCCTAGAAACCTGAACATAATTCCTGCTGGGGTACTGCACCATAGTTGCAACTACACACAGCATCACATAATCCCAGTTGGTGTCATGGAGAGCTGCAGCAAACCAGAATGGTAAGCACCAGTCACGCCAAGAAAGGCATTCCCAGTGGTCTCTGTTTTAGAGACCTAAAGGAAATATTTTCAGCCATTGTGCAGTGGCACATTGGTGTGCCATGTAATGTCTGCAGGTATGCTACAGGAATTTGGAGAGGCATTTATAAGTACAGCCCCTGCTGGCAATGCTGTCTGGGTGGTCAGTTTTCTACAGACTGATGGCATCTGCATGCCATGTCATGAACAAGGGTAAAAATCACTGGTCCACAGCATGGCAAAGAAAGAAGTGCTTAAGAACTGGTTATCACATACAGAGAATTGCAAAGCAGGGAAGTGACTACCTAACTACGATGCTTCAAACCAAACTGAAATAATAGCCAAGAACAGAAATGTCTGTTGGGAAGGTTATCTCAAATTCAACTACAAAAAGATGGAGCAGTATAGGATCCACCCTTAATCTAAGAGTTAAAATATGAGCACATTCATTGGTTCAGTGTTACACATACAGGTCCCTGGAGAGTAAATGGGACTTCTACAGTGTGTTTTATCCAAGGCTTTAGGATCTGTGATGCATCAAAGCAGCTAACAGCATCAACAGAGGTGGAGCACTCAGTAAGTCACAGCTCAAGAACCACTTTTCAACAGAAAAGAGGCTATTAGAACATAAAATGTAACATCCAATAAGATTCTGGATCTGCAAACAAAATATTGCATAGACTTTGTATGGGACTAATCCCAAATCATCCACTTTAAAGAACATTTAGTCTGACCCTCAAGTTTGAACATATTGGAGCCCACTGGGGTAGACAGTTCATTTTGTAAGGTGTGAACTCCCAATACCATGATTATTCAGCATTTCTGTTGTGCAAAATCTCTCTGAAGATGTCATTTGTGACAATATTTGTGAAGACATCATTTGTGGGTTGAACACACTTGCGCCTGCTAGCATACATTATATCCCCTGCCCTCAAAAAGGGAGATTTTTGTGGTTGCTTATTTCATTTGGATACAAACATCATCTTACAGTGCAATCTTATCGATGTAGTATGCCCCATGGAGTATACCGTAATATCCATACAGTGAAATGTATACAGAATTTTGTGGTTCATTTTTTTAAAGGCTTTACAAGCAGCAATGTACAGGTTAAAGAAATGTTGTATGATAAGAAGGATTTGCACTCCTGCTGAAACAGTCAATTTAACTTATTTCTCAAACTTTGTGAACTTCAGCCTGGAACCTACTCCATCTCACAGCTACAAATAATCAAACACCAAGAATATGGACTAGATGTAAGGTTTTCTTGGATTAGAGCAGTCATCCAGAAGTGCCAATCAAAGAGGAACATCATGTTTTCTTTGACCCTATAATCTTGTGGACCCATTTTCTGGTATTCTAGTCCTACCCTCTCCAAAGGCCGGCCACACACTCGAAAATCAAAGAGTTAACTTGAACAGATTAAAATGCTGCCAGCAGACTAAGAGGAAGAAAAGTCATCCGAGATCACTATGGATTACAGAGCACAAAGGACAATTCAACATATATCAAAGCTGTAGTTTTATATATTTACAGCTTGCCTTTAAAAATATAGCTTTTAATTACACACAATTAAAGTATTCATCTAAGCTTCATGTAAGAAATGGCACTGAGCCACCACTGCAGAAAGTCAATTGGAGAGGTCCTAGTTTGCCCCTCTGAACAGTTAAGTAATTTGTTGCTCAGAAGAAACAAAAACCTGATCACCCAAGGAAATCTGTTTTTACCCATAAGTGATCATTAAATCTGATCATTTTACACAGCATTAGATTCCATTTAAATTAATGCCACAGATGGCTATTGACAGATTCTACAAGTGCCTTTTAATAGCATTGACAGCTCCATTCCAAGTGAGCTTCTCCCTCTACTATCAAAGGAGGATCAAATTCATGCAGCCAAAAAACCTGCAGAGTGAAGTATAAGGAAAGGTGTCTGGTACTCCGGTACTCATGAGCAAACAGAAGCAAGAAGTATGAAAGGAGCTGCTGGTTTAGGGTGAACATCATAAAGACCAGGGCAGATGTAACCAAGTTGGAGAAAAATGAATCAATTACAATGAAATATGTAGTTTTTAAAAAATTAAGGAATTTTACTTCAAAATAAAAGTTTTTACTTCTAAATATATGTAACAGTGGTATCAATATACACTAAATTACAATATGTACAACTTCATTACCAAAACCTAAATTCAGGAGCATTACTATAATGAAAAATGCATGCAACTGCCAATTCTTGAAATTGTCGAAAGGCATGCTTTTAAAAATCCTTCTAATTCAAAAAGTCATTTTCAACTTAAAACCTACAAACTAGTCCAGTGCTGACATTTTGGTCTCCACCATAATTATCAGTACATATTGCCTTTCCATCTCAATGCTCCACCCACTTCCAAGGGCTTATCATCACCAAAAACTCCAGGGATGGGGCTTTGGGACAGAACTGGTCCAATAAGCAACCTGGCTATTTTTAAAGTGCACAAAATAGTTTTGCTTGTAAAAGAAATCTATCATATGTTTTCATGACTAAGAGATACACATGTGTGTGTCTCACTTGGTAACAGCCATCCAGTAATGACTTATAAATTATCACAATAACAGAGAAAAAAGTTGAATTCTGCTGCCAATCATCTCACTCAGAGCTTTTCAGACTGAATGATGTGTTGCTAACCCCTGACACAGCATGATTTGTGCTCAAATCTGGCCTTGATAAAAGCTGAAGCTACGATCCTGAAGCCATTTACCTTTAAGGGTACCATGCCTCTTGGAGAAGCTCAAGATTGCTACACAACCTTAACATTTTGTTATCTGTATTCTACTTCTTCCCAGCTCCCAGTGTATACAGCCCAGCTACAGTCAAACTCCCATAATTCCCAGTCCAACTACAAATATATTAACACCTTTAAACTTTCAGATTACTGAAAGCAAATGTTAAGCATAGGATTTTATTTCCCACATTCAAGACATTTCCTTCTGTACAACTTCATCTGCCAGTGAGTTACACATAAGCTGAGCCAGTTATAAATAATTATCCTGGCTAAGAGCCAAAGAGCTACTTTAGTTGCATTTAACGTAATGTGGGATTTCTTAACTATAATATCTCCTTCAAACATACACTTATATCTGGAAAGGAGCACCTTTCAGAAACACGTCAAATCTCTCCTGGGAGCATGGGATTAAATGTACAGTTCTTTGGATCCTGAATCCCACACCCTTGCATAGGAATATAAGCTCACTGCATCTTAGGACATGTTAAAAGTTCAATTCCATAATTTTTACTGCACATCAGAAGTCAAAAAGGAAAAGAGGTTTAGGACAGAAACAGCATAATGTGCGATTTCCATCTTTAACCTTCAGGCAGTTAGATTTTAAAAACCCTAAAGATACTGCAGAGGGGGAGAACCAAGATGTAAGGACCATTTGCACTGACCTCCAAAGGTGACATAGCAGCAGCTACACAGTTCCTCCCTTGTAACACTTGCCAATGCATATCTTGTGGACAGGGAAAAGTGTCCATTACAGGAATGCATCACTATCATGATGCAAAACTTTTCAACCTTCCCTAATCATAGGATTGAGTGCGATGGCAGGAAGTGCAGAACCTTGGCCATCCACACTACTTAATGCATGGGAAAAAATGGATCACAAATCAAGTCTGCATACACAGATACTTTACATAATTCAGCTTGCTTTGGGATAGTCGATGGCAGCATTCAGATTGGTTTGATTTCTATAGTTCTCAATAAATATGAATGCAACAGGAAATAAAATTTCCAACTCATGATATTGAATGAAGTAGTAAACATTGTACAGAGCTCATACAAGAAAAGCCACAGAAAGGCTACGCCACCAAAATACATTAGTTTGATTTGGAGGGTATCCTTTAAGAGGGTACAGACTCTCACTGCTCTAATAAATATTTAGAAAGAGCAGCTGAATCAAAACTAGTGTACAAACTGTTACGAAAAAAACTGAACAAGGGCAGCAAATATATACTGTGAATTTTCAGAAACTGACATTTAAATAACTTAAAATATTTCTAGTCCCCAAAATTCATTACTACAGATTCACATGTAAAGAGATAAGCTGGCCTGGGAAATCAGTTTGGAGAAAGTGATTGTTCTTCTGGTGAAAATCAGCTCTAAAAAAATCAGGAAGTCTTGATATTTCTGCAGTTTGGACTGCTGCTCTGTTTTCAACAAAGTGGATCTAGAAGACATCTCAGAAGACTTCTGCCAACACTACAATATTTCAAGGTCTACGTGCCGCACCTCAGGATTACGTTGCTGTAAAAGGATAAAAAATGAATATTTTAATAAGCATGCAATGTAGCCACCAACATGGTGCAAAAGATCATAGGTTGGACTCTTTTCAGCCTTCTCTTTTTTGGATTTTTTCTCTTTCTGATAAAATCTTAATGAATTTTAATTATTAAAAATTATCCATTAAAAACACAATGATTTTTTTTTGCAAGCGAGCAAGCGAGGGAGCCAGAAGACCAAAGTTTCTGTTCCCAATGCTCATCAGAGTAGCCCTCTGGGAGGCTTCTGCACATCTCCTCCAGCAAGTGGGGGGGGGGGGGAGCCAAAAATTGAGACCCACATGACCAGAACCAAAGCCCTTGCTTCTGCTCTGGCCAATTGGTGCCCTCTGGGGAAACCATGGGGCTATTCCACAGGTCCTCCAGAAAACAGCAAGCAACCAAAACAGAAGCAGGGAGTTATGTTCTGTCTGGCTGCTTTCAACAACTCCTACCTGTCTGGGAAGTTACAGCAATCATGGTACTGCCATTCATCATCCAGCTCTGTCTTCCATGATGATAGACAGGAGGATTAGAGAGCATCCAAGCTGGTGACACCATTTTGGCCACAGTCTCTCCTCCTCTGTGGTCATGGAAGACAGAGCTGCATGATTTAGGGTGCAATCCTGAGTAACTACGGGGAGTCCTTGCTCCGGTGTAAGAACAATTTGCTCTGGATTGCAATATGAATTTCCCATAGGTTTTCACTAGGTGGTACAGTAACTACGGGTGCACATAAAGTCTCTTACGTGCACCCGTAGTTACTCTGGATTGTAGGGTTAGTCTTTTAATTTTAAAAAAATTCAAAATGGCACCCACAAACATTTTGCAACCCCTTGAAGAGATTTTGCAATCTCCCAACAGGGTCATGACCCCCACTCTGAGTACCACTGGTTTAGACTTTTCCATGAAGTACATTATAAATTATTCCTTTTTTTTACTAACCAACACTTACCTTTAGCTCTTTCTCCAGCCGATCTACTTCAGCTCCTAGTGTATCAATAATATTTTCACCATGCTTAAGCATGAAAATCTCTAATTCCTCAAAATTCTTAACCTGTTGGATTTCCTGCCATGAAATTAAACATTTGAGGTCATTAGTAAGAATGGTGTAGAATACAAACACATCATTTCAATTTGACTGCATAAATGAACAACTGGTTATATTCAGAATCTTTTACAATTGCCCCTTTTACCCATAGGGATCTGTTCCAGGATCCCCTGTGGTTACACAAATCCATGCAACCAGGGTGAGCTGATTTATGGGGATGCTGGACCTGTGAATACTGGCAATATACTATATTTCATTATTTTTGCATAAGAACAGTGCAGTAATACCTACAAAATGTAATTCTTCAAACTCTATTTTAAAAGTTTCTAGTCTCCATACAAAACTAAATTTTAAACATCTACAGACAATGAGACACATAATTCATGAGAGCTTTTCACACGTGAGATAGTCTGCAAAATTACTGCCCATATATAAAAAGTTATCAACAGTAAAGGACTGTAAGTTTCCATTACTTATATAGGTTACAACTCAAGCTTTCCTCATGGCAGAATTTGGGTTACCCTAAGAGAGACTTTTGTTTAAAGACTAAAAAGTCCTAGTTGTGTTGATATTATCAGTAAGTTGAAAAGATTCATCATTTTTAAAATAGTAAATTGTGATAACTTAGCAAATTGTTAGGGGTGTGTATGTTTCAGAAGTGGATAACAAACCATTTTAAGACATAAAAATAACATTGCAGAACTAAACATAAGAGGACAGAATGCAGCCTTTTGAATATTCAGTCTTATGTACACTTGGCAGTAAGAATTCAGTGGCACTTCTGAGTAAATGTGCACAGAATTGGGCTCTGTCCTATTGATTTAAATGAGTGAAGCACACACTTTCTTCTCTCCCCCACTAAGGATGCAAGAGTTTTAAATGTCAAGATTTGTGACCTCAAATGTCTGAATAAGTTGGCAGCACACATAAACCTGCCACAGTGTGACTGACCACTGGGTCCAGTTAAGCTAGTTCTGCCTGCTCCAATTGGCATAAGCTGTCCCAAAAAGGGCCCATATTTCAGGAAAAGGTCAGTATGTTAAGCCTAGAGAAGTGTATGAGAGAAGGCATAAGAAGTGTAGCACTGCACGGATGAAGGACAACAGTCCTGAAAGATAAGGAAGAAGTTCTTCAGAACCAATTCAGATTTGTTATCACTTGCATGTTCTTTTCAACTTTTGGATCAGTGATCCATGGTTTTTGCACATGCTCCAACTCAATACTGGAGAAAGTATGCCAATGGGCCACATCCTAATGTATGCTTCAGTTGCCAGGAGGTGGAGGTTCATTAAAAGGATTATTTTTTTAAAAAAGGTGATGACTGCATGGCAGTCATGCATGACAAGCATGGATGACTAGTTCAACAGATGCATAGAGAAGGAGTACTTCCATATGTCTGAGGAGGTGACAATTTTTTGGAGCTTCTTTCTTTTTGAACCTTTCTCAGGTTCACTTAGAAGCAGAAGGATTAAAGCTTTATCTTGACTTCAGACTATAGGTGGGGACTAAGTTTTTGAATTAAAAAACAAATGTTTGAGGGTTTGTTGGGGGCACATTTTGAAACTACTTTCCCTTGCAAACCCTTCTTTGATGCAGAAATCTTCCATTATCCTTCTTTGATGCAGAAAGCTTCCATTATCAAGGCAACTCCTAAGCCAAACCATTCTTCTGACACAACCAACCTCCCCCTGCAACCTGACATCATAAAATCCAAGTACCTTAAGGCAGCACTTTCCAAACTCTGCTATAGTGCCAATGGATACAGCAGCAAACTCACAGAAATGCAGCCGAACATCCTTGGCAGCCTCCTCAGACTGATTTTCCTTGGTGCCGCCATCTTGACCCATGTGAAATCGTGCACAATTCAAGATGGAGATACCACCTGAGAAAGCTGTGATGAAACTGCTATGATATGCCCACAGGTATTGTGACCATGCTAAGTTTGAGAGCCCTTGCCCTAAGACAAGACTTAACAGTGAGCATTCCAAGTTGCCCATTTTAATTTCCACATGGCTCAAAATGATTTGTGAACATTCTAAGGCAAGACACCACTAAACCCAGAAGCATAACTGTGCCTCCCAAAATCCCATAACTTACCACAAAATGGATGGGAAGTAATGCAGCAATTAAGTAATACAGCTTCACATCAGTAGATTTTATTTACCTATTTAAACATTTAGCAATTCCACAAGGCAGATTAGTCATCTCAGAGCACACAATCAAGATTAAATTGTGCAAAAATACACTGCATCTGTTACTAGCCAAATCTCATTGCTGCACTCCTGAGTAAAAAATTTTTCAGTGTTAGACATTTGAAACTATTAAAATTAACCCATTCTTAAACATACTTGCAGCAGTTGCTCAATGTCTTGCTTCTCCAGGTAATATCGAGTAATGACCCGTCCATCAAAGTCTACTTCTGCCTTGAATCTCACTTTGCTCATTCCCAAATCTGTGGCTTTAACATCATGAATTGCTCTGAGATAAAATATTTTGTAAAATGTGGTGGGATAAAGCAAACAAACAAATTAATTTTAACACTAAAAATACAAGTTGCCACAGGCCAAAAATTAATCATTTTTTCCTCTTAAAAATTACTCATACAGACTTTAAATCAGAAGTCATCTATGGTCTGTTTTTAGTGTTTAGCTAATTGGCTGAAAAAGCATTTTGAGATTAAGGTCTTTAAATCCAACCCTCTTACCTTACTGCAGGATCATTCTCCAGTAACTCTGTAAGTCTCTGCAACTGATCAGGCTGGATAGATCGTCCAAGTAGTGCTTCAGTATTGGTGTATATCAAAAATGCTGATACAGCCCCCAACAACGTTCCCACACCAAGGGAACCCAGACTGTCATAATAAGGGTTTCCTGAAAAAATGCATATGGAAGTCCATTTCCTCAAAGGCAATCATTTTGTAGGCTTCTTTATGGAAACAACTGACACAGAAAATATATTATGTACTCTCCCCCCTCTGGGTACCATTTCCCTTGTATTGTAACTGACTTTCCAAAGACAAAATAGGTTTTGATTTGGTGAAAGGAAGAGAAAGAGGACACTTTTACTCTGATTTTTATAAAGCATCATAAAACAATCAGAAGTGGTAACTTGTGCAAATCACTGTATCATTGAGGGAAGCACCTCAGTTCAGTGGTAGAGCACTTTGCACGTGCACGTGCAGTGGTAGAGCACTTTGCACGTGCAGGTTCAAACCCCAACACCTCCAGGTAGGCTAGAGAAAAGCATCCATCTGAAACCTTGGATAGCTACTGCCAGTGTAGCATTCCAACATGCAATCTTTCACATACAATCTGAAGAGGTATAAGTTCAGCGAAGACTTTGCCACACTATCCTTTCAACAACACCCAAATAATTTTGTGCACTTGCTGTATTATAAATGAAAACCATCCATTCTGTATAAACCAGATTTGGTTCATGCTCGCCTGCAATTTCCAAGAAAAATAACCTCAGCCAAACAGTCTTTATAAAGATGCTTACCTGTGAGGGAGGTCAGGCCCATGCAAGTAGCAGCTAATGTTACACCCACTACTGCTGCAGTATCTTCCAACAACACAACATTCGTACTAGGATCACGAGCCTGCATGACTGAGAATTGAAAAAGCAGTTACAATGTGTAATATCAGTGCCCTGAATTAGCCAGGCCTTCAGTTTGCCACACAAAGACCAAATATTCATTTATACATACCCTGCCTTTCCCATGCTAAGGAAAATGCCTAAGGCAGCATACAAAGCTTTTATCCTTTTGCCTTCTCAACAATCCTGTGAGAGTTAAGTAACTAGACCAAGGTTACCCAGGAAGCTTCATGGCTGAGGAAGGATTTGAACCTGGTTCTCCAAAGTCTCAGTCCAACTCCCTAACCACTATACCATCCTGCCTCTCCAAACACATTTCCCTCTGAATGATTTTCAGAGCTAAGAAGGAATTCATACAGAAGCATTCAGCCACAAGTTTTGGGATGCACAAACGCAAAGCCAAGAAGCTGGCTGAATTACTATGTTAATTCAAATCTAACACACACCTTTTGCAGCTGAATTTAGTCTCCAAAATCAGGATGTGCATTAGATATGATGGCACATTCGATATGAATAAATACAATATTTTGATTATACATACAGGCCAGTAGTTAGTTTAACAGTTTACTATAATATAATAAAAATGGAACTTATACACCAAAGGTTTAAAGTAGTGCAATTAGGTAAAAATCCTAACATAAACCCATTGTCATACTGTATTATTGTCATATAACTCATTATTATTGTCATATAACTCTGGGAGTGGAGCATGAGACTGAGGCTGCAATCCTGAAGTCACTTTCCTGGGAGTAAGACCCATTGGACACAATGGGGCTTACTTCTGAGGAGACATGGTTAGGATTGCACCCTAAGTGTGACGTGATTGTGCAAATCATATGACTGTGCAAATCATGTGAGTGAACCTACCTAGGAGAAGGAAAACTCCTATTAAACCTCTGCTGCCTTGTGGCTATACCCATTTATGGGAAAAGCTTCAGGAGTAAACCTCGAGGAAAAATCCGGAGCCGGAGTCCCGAAAGCAGTTCGTGACTGTGTTACAGTCATGTTCTGGTAACTCCTGCGACGCAGCTGAAACCAATCATATTGGCTCTGCCTTTCCGTTGGACTATTTCACTGGCGTGGAGAGGGGGGATTCTCTGCTTGGTAACAGTCTATCCCCCATAATAACCTACCCAGGCCTTCGTGCTCTGGAAAGGAACTCCAGCCTTGCATACACCATGGAAACAACACGGGAAGTGGCAGTTACCGGTTATAAGTCGTTGCTCGATTGGCGAAGTGCGTGACGCCAGGGGCTACTTTTGACGGTGGGAAAGGTCATCGTGCCTCATTGGGCAGCTATTGCCCGCCTTAAGCTGGGCAGCCCCCAGCCAGTAAAATGCTGCCTCACCACGGTCTGTTAACCTCACTGGGTGAGTGGGGTTAAGGGTGAAAACTGACAAGCAGATCAACAACTCTGCACCATGCAGCAAACATAAGAAAATTTCAGCCCCTAAGTTGGGCACCTGGAACCCCCGGCTTTTCTGACGATTTGCAAGAATTGGATGACATACATAAGACCACTGTCATTGATATGGAGATGAGCAGACTAGAGATGGACATAGTTGCCCTTCAAGAGACAAGACTGTCAGACTCAGGATCTATTAAGGAGAGAAATTTCTCATTCTTCTGGCAGGAAAAGCCATCAAGTGAGACTAGGGAATATGGAGTTGGCTTTGCAGTTAGAAACTCCCTACTTGGATCCATTATCCCACCTACTGGAGGAAGTGAAAGAATTCTGTCTCTGCAGCTACAGTCATCAGTAGGGTTAGTCACTCTTATTAGTGCATATGCACCAACACTATCATCTTCAGCAGAATCCAAAGACAAATTCTATGATGATCTGGCTGCCACAATCAAGAAAATCCCTGAGAAAGAACCATTGTGGTGATTTTAATGCAAGAGTTGGATCTGACCATAGTTCTTGGCCCGCTTGTCTAGGTCATTTTGGAGTTGGGAAGATGAATGAAAATTGCCAACGCCTGCTGGAGTTTTGCTGCTATTATGATTTTTGCATTAGCAATACGTTCTTTAACACAAAGCCTCAACACAGAGTGTCTTGGTGACACCCAAGATCAAAGCATTGGCATCAGCTTGACTTGATCCTCACCAGGCGCTCCAGCCTTCCCAGCACTAAGATCACACGTAGCTATCAGAGTGCTGATTGCGATACAGATCACTCCTTGGTGTACAGCAGAGTAAAACTACAAGCAAAGAGGCTGCATCACTTAAAGAAGGAAGGAAGACACAAATTAACATCAGCAAGACCCGCAGTCCAGAAAAAGTGATGGAATTTGACCAAGCACTTGAGGAATTTCTCCCAGTCCCGGCTGAGGCAAACGCTTCTGAACGATGGGAACATTTCAAGAATGCTGTTTATACAACCGCCTTGTCAGTTTTTGGTAAGCAGGTTAGAAAGACAGCAGATTGGTTTGAAGCCCACTTGGAGGAGCTGACACCAGCCCTTGGGGAAAAGAGGAGAGCTCTAATTGCATATAAAGCCTGTTCTAGTGAGCGCAACCTTCAAGCCCTGCGAGCCGCCCGTAGCAAAGTCCAACAGATTGCCAGGAGATGCGCTAACAATTACTGGCTACAGCTTTGCTCTCAGCTCCAGGCAGCAGCTGACACAGGCAACATCAAGGGGATGTACGATGGCATCAAGCAGGCCTTAGGTCCAACAGTGAGGAAATCTGCGCCGCTTAAGTCAGCTACAGGTGAGGTCATCCAGGACCAAGCACAGCAGATGGTACACTAGGTGCAGCACTACTCTGAGTTATACTCCAGAAAAAAGGCAGTAACTGAAGAAGCATTAAACAACATTGAGTGCCTGCCTGTCTTGGAGGAGCTTGACAGTGAACCAACTTTAGAAGAACTATATGAAGCCCTGGATTCCCTTGCTTCTGGCAAGGCACCCAGGAAAGATAACATTGAACTGTACAAGATATTCTGCCTTTGTTGGAGGGAAGGTGAAGTACCACAGGACATGAAGGACGCTATCGTCACACTGTACAAGAACAAAGGCGACAGGGGTGACTGCAGCAACTACCGTGGCATCTCTCTTCTTAGTGTTGTAGGGAAGCTGCTTGCCCGAGTCATACTGAAGAGGCTTCAGGTGCTTGCACAGAGAATCTATCCTTAATCACAGTGTGGATTTCGAGCCAACAGGTCCACCACTGATATGGTATTTTCCCTTCGACAGTTGCAAGAGAAATGTAGGGAACAAAGACAGCCACTCTTTATAGCCTTCACAGATTTTAAAGGCTTTTGATTTGGTTAGTAAGGACGGCCTTTTTAAAATCCTTCCCAAGATTGGATGCCCACCTAAGATCCTCAACATCATCAGGTCTTTTAACGAGGACATGAAGAGTACTGTAGTTTTTGATGGCTTAACATCAGACTCCTTTCACATCCGAAGTGGAGTGAAGCAGGGCTGCATCCTCGTACCAAGTCATGGGTCAGGGTGTGGATCCACCTCCCTGTATCACAATCTCTGAACATGAACTGGAGGTTGTCCATGACTTTGTGTACCTTGGCTCAACTATCTCTGACACTCTCTCCTTAGATACCGAGCTGAATAAACGTACTGGTAAAGCGGCTACCACGTTCTCCAAGCTTACAAAGAGAGTATGGCTTAATAAGAAGCTGACGGAACATACAAAGATCCTGGTCTATATATCTTGCGTCCTGAGCACACTCTTGTACTGCAGCGAGTCTTGGACCCTTTATGCATGGCAGGAGAGAAAGCACCTTCCATATGCGCTGTCTCCAACGTATTCTTGGCATCACCTGGCATGACAAAGTCTCAAATGACGCAGTCTTGGAACGTGCTGGAATCACTAGCATGTTCACACTTCTAAAACAGCGGCGTCTATACTGGCTTGGGCATGTCGTGAGAATGGCTGACGGTCAGATTCCAAAAGGTCTCCTATATGGAGAATTAGTGCAGGGAAAGTGCCCTAGAGGGAGACCACAGCTGCGATACAAGAACACCTACAGGAGGGATATAAAGGCCTTGGGAATGGACATCAACAGCTGGGAAACCTTGACCTCCGATCATTCAAGGTGGAGGCAAAAGACCCAGCATGGCCTTCTCCAACTGGAAGAGACACTTGTTCGGCAGGCTGAAGCAAAGAGACAGACCCAAAAGCAGCGAAACCTGGGGCCTGGGCAGGAGACGGAATTTATTTGTCCTCAGTGTGGAAGGGATTGCCACTCTCGAATTGGCCTTTTTAGCCACACTAGATGTTGTTTCAGGACTTCCAGTCAGAGCATGATACCATAGTCCTTCGAGACTGAAGGATGCCAATGACGATAACTCATTGTATGTGGTAAAATTAAATTTTACACCTGCTTTGCAGCTGTGCTTTACAATAGCCAATAAATACTGATTTTGTCTCAAGCCTTTTAAAATCAGGGTGCGCATTAGATTCAAGTAAATATGGTACTTGCACTGAGTGGCAAATGGGGGAGATGCTCACTGAGCTGCTTCAATTGCTCTCTAATCTTATTCCCACTCACTGGATGAAGAATATCAGCTGTATTGCAGAGAAGCTAGTAGGCAAAGGGACTGAGCTCAGCAGGCTCATCCCCAATCATACTCCCTTCTCCTGTGCTGGTCCAAGCAACATTCTCCATTCTACCCATTTATATTTATTTTAATCAGGACTGGCACAGAAGAAGGAAGGTTACCAAAGCTGCATTCTGCTTCTCTATGCTTATCTCACTGCTTTATAAAGCAGCCAAACTGTAGATGGCTGCTACACCTCAGGAGGCCCTGCTAGGCCTGCACATTTGAACAAAAAGGTTTTCCTTCACATTTATGAAGGTATTATGGGATTAACTAAAGAAATTAAGAGGCACACATTCAAAATGGGTCTAGATTAAGGAAAAAAGAGAACAGTTATCTCCTGCAATGTTAAATGGGTACATACCATATTGACAGAATGATAACCCTTTTGCTCGGGCACCCCTTCGAATTTCATTTATTGCTACAAGAAGAGTAGCTGAAACAAAAAATAAGAATTTTGATAAAAGTTAAAAGAGTATAACAGCATTCATTCTGAAAATCTTGCTAAATAAATTTATCTGGAGTATAAAGTTTTTTTAAAGAGAGTTTTTTAAAAGATGAAATATTTGAAGTTAAAATTCCAGGTTTTCATCTATTACCCTCTTAATTCCAGTATGCTTCCTTTGAGTTCAATAGGAATGCTCTGGACTAAATAGCCCTAAATTCCAGAGTTACTATGGGAGCACATAAGAGAAATTACGCACACCATTAGTTATGGCACCAACTTGTGAAAACCTATGGGAAATTCATATTGCAATCCAGAGTAAATTGTTCTTATGCCGGAGCAAGGACTCCCAGTAGTTACTCAGGATTTTGCCCTCGGTCTACTTTCTTCCACACTGATGACTTTCTTTCACATTGTAAAGTGTATTAGTAATCTGACATGCATTGAACATATCAATGAGAGGGCTATATGTGTGCAGTACCACTGCCCGGGAATTTTGGAAATATCTCCAATAATCAGACATGGGCCCAACTGGTTGTTGGATAAGAGACCACTGGAGTCCCACATAAACTACCTCAAATATCTTTGGCAGAGGCAACTGTAAGCTTAGTAAATAGAAGAAGCACTCTTCTGAACTTGCTAGAGCAGGGGTATCCAAACAATTTGGCAGGAAGGCCACATCATCTCTCTGACACTGTGTTGGGGGGCCTGAAAAATGATTTACATTTCAAATTTGAGTAAATTTACATATAAGAGTGTATTAGACAGCTGTGGAGGATTAAAGGCTTGCCGTGGGCCACATTGAGGCTCACCATGGGCTGCATTCCCCCCCCCCCCAACTGGGTTTGTTCACCCCTGGGCTAGAGCAAAGTGCAGAACAGCATTTTTTAACTGCTATAATCTAATCATAGTACATGATTATGCTATCCTAAAGTGTGAATGTGTTTGAGTATTAAGAAGCAAGTTAATTCAGACTTTAAGCATCCTTTCAACAGACTGGAAAAACAAGGACAGGGTAAGTCATGAAGCATTTTCCTGCAAGGTAGCATACCTCCTTCAGATACCAAAGATCCTGCTAATATACAGTAAGCCTTAAAAAAGGGAGAAAAAAGTATTTGTTACATACAGTGGTACCTTGTAAGACAAATGCTTTGTAAGACAAACTAAAATTTCTAAGAAATTCAGCCTTTTAATATAAACAGTGCCTTGTAAGACAAACAGTTTTACAATGAAAATTTGTTGTAAACGAAGGAATTGTTGGATTTGCATCGTAAGCAACAGCAAGAGGTGAAGGAGATCTCATCAGGAGAGGAGGAGGAATCCCTCACATCAAATGAGATTAAGGACATTTGTAAACATTTGGGAAATGCAAAATTTTGTAGAAAAGCACCAGCCAAATAAGGTTGTAGCAGTGCGAGAAATGAATCTGTTTAATGACACTGCAATGTCACATTTCCATGAAATCCTCAAAAGGAGACAAAAGCAAGTATTATTAAATGGTTCCTTGTTATAAAGTTACTCAAAAAGACACCAGTGACTCTTTTAGTGAAAATTAGTCATCCTTGGCCATAAAGGTTTTTCTTTTCTGTTTTACTGTATATATATTACAATATTTTCATTATAATTACATTAATTGCGTTCCAAATTATATTACAATTGTGTTCCAAATTATATTAGATTACAGTGTTTTGTCATCATTTTTACATACAGTTTATATTTTTATATGGATATTTTTGGGTTGTGGAACCAACTGTCTGAGTTTCCATTATTTCCTATGGGAAATGTTTTGTATAAAGAACACTTTGTAAGACAAACATGCTACATGCTTCCGGAATGAATTATGTTTGTCTTACAAGGCATGTATATAACAAGGAGCATTATATACAAAGCAGAACTCAGAAATACTCTCCAACATCTTGAGATTGTTCAACAGCAAGGAGATATAAAATGTGTGGTTGTGGCAAATGTTTGACTTGGAAATAGCCAATTTTTATACAACACAAACCATCACCAAAATTACAATAAATAAAATGGGTGACAAACAGCAACAACAATGAAACAACTCATCCTTGGACAAAGAACCATCCTCATATAAGCAAACCTGCTTTTCAGCAGCAGTGGATAGGTGTTGAGAGACTAACAAACCCTTGGAAACTGGTTTCGAAATTACTGGATAAGGGTCTACAAGGTGCTGCTTAAGCCATAACTGTGCATAAGCCACTTGAGGGAAGCTTCTATCTTAGATATGCTCAGAGCCTCATCTTTTTTATGAATTTTTAATCTAAAAACGCAAGATGAACAATCTAGTATCAGAATTTTTCTATCAATGGTACTTATGCAGCAGTGGTGTTTGGAGGTTCTTGCAGGGCCCTCAGCCTCCCACCATCTGGCAAAACCAGCAATGAAACATGATAAACAGCATTAGGATGCTCAGCCCAGAAGGCAAAGCTCCAGCATGCTCCAGTGCTTTTCATGCACTCAAAAAAGCCCTTCTGTTCATCTGGAGCCTCTTACTGACATTTATTGTACTGCATTAGGTCTTCCAATCTTGAAGTTACTTCTGATAGTATTTCATAACCACAAATGAAGTGGTTAGGCAGGGAAAAACTTTGAGAACAACTCATTTAAGAAAAACACTAAGAGTACAATCCTAATGTTACGAGAAAAGCCATCTTATTATATTATTTTTATTAATTATTATATTATGAATCTGATGTGCAAAATTATTCCTTCCTTTCCCCTATCTCTTCAGAAAACCAACCTTTCTGGCCTAAAACCCATCTCATCCTGCATTCCATTCCTCATTAACCCTGTTTCCCTGCACTCCTAATCTCTTTCTATTTGTATGCTAATATGCAAATTAGTCTAAAAAGAAACCCTTTGGTCTTGTGGTCTCTTACCTACTTCCAGGGTCACCATCAGGGTTTTCTGACTCTGTTCAGATATCAATAAGTCATGTGGCTGACCAGCCTCTCCCAATCCTGCCCTCTCCAAGGTGTTTCCATCCCCAATTGATTATAGTTTATCATCAAATTATGATGTAATCAAAGGTATAAAAAATAAGGTCTTGCCTATATTCTTCCTCTTCCTCCTGGACCATATTGCATGATCAGGTAGCTATTCTTTCGCTTTTGCATCTTCTCCCCCTTACCTTACTTTTTCCTACTTTTCCTTCCTAGATATTCTCCTCTCCCTCATCTCCCTTTGCCTCCAGCTATCCTGACCCACCCCCAACAAGAATTGGTGGAGAATGCAGGCAACAATGTGTGTAATGGTGTAGCTGAACACAGTAACTAACAAATTTAGGCTGGCCTATGGCATATCTTTCTGTAGTGGTGTGGGAAGGTTGGCGTATGCCTGTGCACTGGCCTAACCTCCCCACAAGTGAGGTAGAAGTCCCTTAAAGCATTTTTGTGACATCCCCAGGTCAGCACAGGACTGATGCTGGGACTTATGCCTGCCTAACCGAAGATTAGATTTAGCCTAAGATTGTTAAACCCAACTTACCCAAAGAAGAGATTCTATGGGCTGAGGATGTAGTAAACCTATAACACCATGGTACCATGAAAGCCCTGCACCCATCATGAAAATGCCAACACCACTAATCAGAGATGCAATGTAGCGCATGTTTGTGAAGCCATACCTGCAAGAGAAGAAGAAACCATCACTTCTCTACACAAAAGATTCAGTAGGTGTTTTAAAAAATTGATTCCTCTATCAATATTTGGTTAATCTGGCCTTGAAAAAGAAATACACAGGTAGGAGGGAGAACATCACAAGATATTATCCAGAAGTGGGCTTTTCGCATTTAAACCAATGCAGTGGCCCAAAAGATTGGGGAGATGTGATTACATTATTACAACTCTACTGAACTTCAGGTTATTCACACACAAGAGGATGTGGACCCTCTTCAAAATGTTTCTGAGCCACAGCTAAATTCAGGACAGATTCATATTACTTAACAGCAAAAATTTATACAAACACAACATAGCAACAGCCTTACGGGTGACTTGGATCTGGTGTCCTCACAGACTGGCTGATACCCAAAGCTAGCAATGCCTGCATTAGGAAAGAGAAGACAGAGAAATGTTTAATTACAGATCATTTTCTTAGTGTTATTCCCGCTCCTGGCAGGGTCTGCTTTAGATGATGGATGCAACATCCTGTCACCAGGATGTTGCTTCATGAAGCACTTGGGTCTTGAACTGCTGACCAGCCAATCTTCAATTCAATAGGCACAGTGCCTTTAACCACAGAGCCACAAGGGATCCCCAGTTTATCTGGCGAATGTATTTAGAAAAGTTTAAACGCTGCTTCAGTAATTCTTCACATTGAAATATGTCAATTTAAATGTCTTCAGCTACGTGAAGGGTGTCATACAGCAGGCCAAATAGCATTCCTGGCACCTACTGAGGGATGGAACTGACCTCATTAAATGGGTGATGACCAGAAATAAGCATTTTTTCACTTCAGCCATGAATGACAAAAGAAAATATGCAAATCTTGATTATATTTTCAAGATAAGGGAGGATGTGATAAATGCCCTTTCAGCAGCACAAATTCAGCCTCTTGTGCTCCTGTGCCAATTAGTTTTGTGTTATCCTTCCCTCAGCTGGCGCAAGGGTATGGGGGCATACTTAGGCCACATTTAAACAACCTCTGGTTGATCCAGGTGTGTCAGGCTTATTGGATCTGTCCCAATATGGTGGCATAGATCCAAGCAGCCTTATTCAGGCCACTGTCACATTAGTTGGGGAATAGATTTTCCATGCCCCAATCTCTATACTAGATACTAGCTTGCCTGTTCCAGTACACAATAGGATAGGGTTGCAAATCACCTTCAGCTCAGCAACTGACAGTGATACTGGGAGCACCCAACTGTTTCAGGGGCTGAAAAAAAGATTCAACACCTTTGAGCTAAATCAGGGGTCTCCAAACCCTGACCTGGGGGCCAGATGAAGCTCTCATAGAGTCCCCCCAGCAAGTCCCCTCTATTCATTCCTTGGGCAAGCCTTGTAATCCACTCCAATACATTCTTATATGTAAATGTTTTCAAATTTGAAATGTAAATTAGCTTTCCAGCTCTGACACAGTGTCACAGAGATGTGTCTCTCCTGCCAAAAACCTGAGGCCACTGAGCTAGATGAACAAATACATGATCCCATATAAATCAGCTTCAAAAGTACCACACTTGTTGGTGTTTATCTTTCTACCCCATTACATCAAATATATCTACATACTTTCTAGCAAGCTAATACGTTATTTAAGACATGAACAGGTAACTAAAGACAGAAGTACTCACTTGATTGCAAGTGTCAGCTAAAGAGTGTATAGCTTCTGAGAACATGCTTGCAGAACCCGTGTAAATCCATGCAAGGATCTTAAAAAAAAAATTCAAGCCATTTCTGGGGATGGAGGAAAAAAAAGAGTGAACAACCCCAAATTGAAAATACCCAGCTAGTATTTGAAAATAAATGTGTTTCAAGTGTTTGAAAATAAATGCACTCCCACTGGGAGTCCCACTGCCAGATGACAAACAAGACAGTATGCTGCAGGACCCCCCTCCGATTTCCTCCTCTCTCACAAACTCCCTTTCCTTCTATGGTTTATTTTAACCATTGTTTAGAATTAGAACTGCATCAGCATTAACCATTGTTGGCATAATCCTCAGTTTACACTCTAGTTAAGATAAATGGCTTGATGCAGGCATTAGCATTACACCACAGAAAGGAGAGGATCTTTTGCATGGGAAAGAGGACATAAGTTTGCAACATGCACCTGATCTCCTTTACTATGGACATTACATTACAGCCGCATTAGGCTATGGTGTCTCAACTATGCAGCTACAGAGCACAAATGAAAGGGATTCAGAAAGAACCACCATAGAAGCAATAACTGACATGGTTAAAAAAATCTTCCTTTCTAAGCAGAGCAGACAACTAGCAAATACATGAAGCATTGTTTCAAATAACAAAATTATGCAGAAAATGAAAGGCGTATCAGTTTGTTTAGAATTATTCTCCTTCTAGAATGCACTATTCTCCTTCTATTCTCATTCTATTCTAGAATGCACTAGAACTCCAGTGCATTCTAGTAATCCTCAGGATTTCTCTAATACCAGGCCTTAATATATATAAAGTCTTAAAAGACTTAATATGTAGAAGCACACAGACCTTGGATCCGGGCAATCATATTCCTGGAACAGCAACATCTGTATAAAGCACCACTCCCCCCTGGCTTCAGAGCCAGTGGCAGCTGTGAAATTCCAGATAAAAATCTTAGTGTTTTGCCCCCTCCCCAGGAATGCCAATGGGCTCCCTTCTTATTAAAGTATTACAATTTCCAATTGCCATTTTCCAAAATAAAAATATACAAAATACCATGAACCTTAAGCTGTATGAATTAGTGTCTACTCTGAAGTGTTTAACATAAGCTAAACACATGTATGTTTTTCCACACTCCCCCCCCAAAAAGAAACAAAAACCATACATACACGAGAGCACACTTACATGCAGATAGCAACCATCACCACTTTTCCTGGTCCCCTTAGAAACATAGCTGATGTGCTGGAGCGTGGCTGTATTAAAAACACATAGTTAATATACACTGGTATTCAACATTACAAAGTTATAATTTAAGTACTGTTATACTTTTACACTTTTAAAACAAGCAGATTAAAAATATCAAGAAGATATAAAGACACTTGTCTTTATAGTTAATATTTAACTTATTAAATATTTAATAGTTAATATTTAACTATTTTAACTTATATTTATAATATAGTTATAGTTTATATAATATGTAATTTATATTATATAGTTTATATAATATATAATATAGTTAACTTATATTTATAATATAGTATAATATAGTTATAGTTATATTTATATAATAGTTAAATATTTAACTTATTTAATAGTTAATATTTAACTATTACATCAATTTAATAAAATACATTTACATAAAAGTTACAATTCTGAATAAAAATACATTTTGCATTCACACAGCAGATACAATCTCAGAGCATTCCCTTACCTTGGTTTCTCCTAGGAAATCTTTGTATTCTTTCAACAACTTTTGGTTTCTAAACAGATCTGTGAAGATATATGTTACAGCTCTTTACCAATGGGGAAAAAAGAGCAACATTTAACATCTCTTTTCCTGTTTCAAACCCATAAAACTATGCTGTATGTTACCCTCATTAAAAAGAAAAAAACTAAGGCAATACCTAAAAATATTTATAAATGTTAAGACCCAGTCAACTCATGACAATGCAGGACCATCATCAATTTCACTAAGATTGCCAGAAAGTACAGACTGATGAAATAGACCTGATTTATGTCTAGAAGATCAGAGTCATCAGAACAATTAAACACTTAATTCTGCACTTACTTTCTCTGTATTCTATTTCTGCTTCTTTACGCCTTTTTCTCTCTCGAGTAAGAGCCTCTGGACTTCCCCAGACTTCTAAAGACCTATAGCAGAAAAAAAGAACAAGGGAAATAGAGAACTGATGCCAGATCTGCAAGAGGTCCCATCCATATTATAGCACTATCAGCATACTTACTACTTCCCACTTATTATTCTTGGCGCAAGAATCCTGTAAAAACCCTTATTTTACAAGAACTTTGTAAAATAAGCATGATCCCATATTGCAGCTACATAGCTGAGGCTGACGGGGAATAGCCTGCTCAGGCCATTTGATAAACTCTTGGCAGGAGCAAGGTAAAAACTAAGGATGTTCTGAATTACATCTTAGACCCTTAGTTACCATTTTGGGTAATCAATTTCAAAAAATGTTTTCAGACATGTCCTTACTTTGCCTCCACATCAGATCTCAAAAACACAGTGAAAGATTCTGTATCATCATGAGGGCTTCGCCGTCTAATTTTCCTGAGCTGATCAAGGTCACTGTTGAAAAATAAGGAGAGTTTGCTGAAAGGAAGTAGTATTACCACAAGACAGGAAGGCATCTGTTGAATTTGATGCCTACTTCTACTTTACTCCCAAGCTACTGGTATGCAACAATTTTACATCATCATCCAGCAGCAACATTCAGTTTGCTCATGAACTAGAAACCAGAAAGTAACTGTACATTTCAGTAGAGCATTTAAGAATAACAAATAAAGCCTTGAAAAAACTGTGATCCCAAGCCACTCACAGACCAGGGTGGCCATACTTGCTTAACAAAAGAGACACATACTATGACCTTCTGGTTAGAGAAATGCAAGAGATTTTTGAGAACCACAATTTTTAAGAAGCACTTACTGTAAATCCTTAAATATATTTATCCACAGTGAACATTATGTCTTAATCCAGTTGACTCTCGGTTTATGCCTTGTATATAACCATAAAGACTGAAAATTTCTTATTTACATTTTATATTTTAATTGTGATGCAAAAAGGAGCTCAGCCAACATAGTTCTAAGAGCCGCACATTATACATCAAAGTGCTAAATGTGGTTCAAAAGCTGTGGTTTGGCCACCCCTGGCATAGTACATATTTGAAAACAAAACTGGGAGGGTAGGGAGAGAAAAAAGACCAAAGGGGCAAGCTGAGGCCATGTCATGTGGGCCTTGCTAGAGTTCCATCTTCTCAAGTCACATACTGGCATCAAGTGATAAGGAACCAACTACAAATTCCACAAGCAGTAACGTGGGAAGGGACGTATTTGGCTAAAATAATTAAAAGACTGTATATGACGTTAGAAGATAACAATCATACAATGCAACAATCATACCTGGACTTAAGGCAGAACTCATTTATTGCTCTGACACCAGTGATGAAATTATTCTTCGTGTATTTTGGTCCATATTCTCTCTTTTTAAGCACAGCTTTCACTTTAAAGAAAAAAAGAAGGTTGATTCAATTTCTGAAGCCACTAATTTATGCCCTACAACAGAAGCACCCACAGTATATACATATATACGATATGCATTTATTTATATCGGCTTAAAAGATAGATCTGGGCTTCCAAGTCCAGGCAGGACTTCTATCCATCTGGTTGACCTGAGCTCTGAAGAGAATTGGCTACTCTTATCACTACTGCCCTGTCCTTCAAGGCCGGCTTTTACATTCCAGAGCCACCTGCAACTGAGATGATTCCAGAGCCACCTGCAATCCTGACGTGTTTGGGGATGGTGAAAATGTTACCACCTAGACTTCCCTTCTATGGACTCTTATATGAATTACATCTAAGGGCTTTGCTGAATACCATCTTCCATCCAGCATGGGTTGAACAAACCCTCCAGCTTCATAAGGACCAAGGACTATAAGTTACCTGCTGCAGAAGGGAACTTACTGAGCTAAATGGATTGTTTTCTGGTGTGAGACAAGAGTTTTCAGTTAGATTCAGGAGTTAAGATTTTCTTGTTTTCCTTTGGGATTTATTATGCATATCTGTGCTTTGGTGCCTTATTCAATCTTTACTGAATAAATTTACTTATACAATAAATTTACTTTTTATTTTATAGAATGTGTGGTTTATGTGGTTTTATGCTCTACCCTTGCCTATCTTATGGATCTTGGGGGAAGCAGGAAAAGCTACCATCATTTTTAAGTGTATGAGGCTTGAACTGCCTGGGGTCAAAGAAGTGCTCAACTTGAGAGCAAGGAGATAAGGAATCCTGTCAGGCAAGCAGTGGTAGAGGACTAGTTTCCAGTCTGGCTGCATATCTGAAGGGCTGGCATCCTAGTGTTTCCCTCTAAATTAAATTGCCCTACCATTTCCAGGAGAAGGCGCGTGGCCCCTGGGGATGTAGCCTGAAAGAGCAAATAATCGTGACACTATCATAAAAGCCAAACACAAATTTAGAACAAGACATGAGTTTGAGGTTTTCTGCAGAAGTACACAAGTAATTCTAGAAGTCTAGAAGTACACTAGTACTTCCAGTGCAAGACTTGCTCCAAACATTTGGAGAAAGTGGGCAAATACCTTTCACACACCTGAAAGCTGATTACCTTTTACTTGGATCGGCTGTTGTGACAAAGGTGACATCTGAATGCTAGCATCCCAACCTGTTTTTAAAAAGCATTTATTAGCAGGAACAAATTCTGGTGTTTTTTTTTTGTTGTTTATAAAAGTAAGCACTTCAAGAAGCACTTTCATTGATTTCACACAAAAAAACATACCCAGTCACTCCCCTCCACTACACATCTCTGTCTTAATTAAGTGTATCGACAGAATTAAGTTCATATGATTCCAATAATAAGAGGCAATACATTTTTGCTTTGGTCTCTGGATGCTTGCCATGCATCCGTTATCAGTAAAATTGAAACTAATTTTACAGAAACTGAAAACATTAGATAAGCCCTCTAAACTCAACAATGCCACAAGGAGGTCACTGTTTTTATTAACAGAGGGTCCAACATGTGGTATGAATTATTCAAAAGTTAAGACTCCTTAAAAACACTCTTTGTCCATGCAACTTTTTTAATTCAAGTAATCAGTTCCTGCCATAAGTTCCAGAACTGGCATACCTTACTCTATCTCTGAAGGAGAGAAGGAATGGCAGGCTAATGGTTTGCCATTTTATAATGTAGACACTGAGAAGATATAATGAACATGGGTGGTTTTAAAAAACATTATCCCTATAGAAATGCAACTTTGCAGACACCACTCTAAAAATGCACTCTCTGTGATGAGAAGCCTACACAAAGTCTGAGAAACAGTAGCTTAGCTGGGGGCAAAGCAGTAAGAACAGCAAGTGTCACAGAGGCACTTGTCTGCGTGTTGCCATTATTGTCTTAATGGCTCCAACAGTGATGGGGATGAGCCACTACTCCTGCTCTACTTGCCATGTTGCACCAGCGCCAACCTCCTTCTGGCTATGCGACTGCCTAGAAAACCTACCACTCTGGCCCCTCCTCACCTTTAGAAGATGAAAAGGCAGGTTTTATACTGATAGTCCTCTGCTAAAGGCTAATGTCATTGTTTCAGGCAGGCTTGCCAGATGTAACTCATTGTTTTTAGCAAAATTTTATTTTCTTGTATGCTGGATTCTTACTGTGACATTATTTAACGAAAGGTCAAACTGTAAACTTTGAGAAAAATAATCGGTACCAAATGTCAAGATTCACTACTAAAGATTCAGACAACATGGTATGCCCTTTTAAAATATATATGCTTAGAGGCATATAAAAAGTACAGTGGCTTGAGTTAAAGAAAACCTATTCAACGACATAGTAGCTGATTTCTGGGTTAAGAAAGTTCCAGAGGGTAACATTTAATGCTTGAAATAAATTACTCTCCTGAATACCAGTACTCCACATTGAGGAAAAAAAGTGACAATTATGAAGTCTTTGTCTCTTCTATAGTCAAAATCTTCCAAGGAAAGAGAGGAGCAAAGGACACTATAGAAAACAATATGCAGTCACTTGGAAACCTTTTCATAACACACACAAAAAAGCCAGGCATTAAATCAAAATCTAGCATTGACTTACTTCTCAATATAAATCTAACTACCTTCTTTAATATGGTAGTCAAACTAATAAAATGCCAGGTGCAGAAGGATACAATTAACAATCATGCCTACCCCACAGGTGTACATATTTTATTCCTGTTGCATTTACGGAACATTGGGCAGAAAGGCGTAAAATCTCCAGTAGCTTGGTGACCTTGGGGCAAATCTCTGAATATTCACCTCAGCACTATCACTTATAAAATAGGTGCAACAGTGTACTTCACTGCCTTCAGATGAGGGAAAAGTGAGAAACTACAAAGTTTCGCATACACGAAGTAACATAAATGATAATGTAGATAAGGATATGGGTCCCACATCTGCAGATCCCTCACTCACAGATCAAGTCTAAACCCCCCAGAATGCACACACCCTCTCCACTTCCCTTGCCTCCAGAATGCTTCTAATCTAACATGGAAATTTGGTCTAGCTATGCTTTGGGGATGAAAAACCTGCATCTTGTGCTCTTGAGCTATTCCCCTAGCTCATTTTAATCATTTTAATAAAAACCACATGTGATATGCAACTCATAAGAAACTTCCTCAGGAGTCCTTGGGTTATTCTAAATGCCGCTTGAGAAGATGCTTAGCATCTAGAACCACAGTCAAAAGGGTTTGTAAATGAAGCTCTGCAAAGCATGAAGGCAAATCTGGCCAGAAACTGTGCAGAAGATGCTGCAGTAGAAATTTCTCCAACTACGGTAGAATTCAAGACTGCAACTAAAAATCCACTGGAATTACGTATCACAAGTTTTGAAGGAATTAAGCCAAAATATGCACACCTGCTGCCATCTTCTGCCCACTGCCTTCTGGAGCTGAAAAAACTGCATCTTGCATTCCTGTGCTATTCTTCTGGCCATCTGAGGTATAAACTCTGACTTGACTTGCTGAATGAATAGGCAGGCGACTACATGGCAGAATGGGCAAGAGGCTTCCAAATTTAAGAGGCACCCGCCATCCTGAAAGAAACAAAAGAAAACAGGTTGAATTTTTAGAAGGCAATAGAACAAAAATAGAAGCCAAAGCTCCAAAGATCTAGATTTCTACTCGCATGGATGTTATGGTCTCTCACAAAGTAAACATTATAACTCAATTAATCATTACAGAACTATTTCTCCAGAAGAGTCCTTAACTGCTCATATTTCTTTCCATTTTACCGAATTTTAATGTACATACTATTTCCAAAATCCCACATATCATAAACATTGATTCCTTTACTATGTTCACTAATATGCTATATTAAGGCAAGCTACTTCTACAAAAGTTCTACTGGCATAAACAGAAGACTTATTTGGGAGCGGGGGAGAAAGGTTTGCAAACAGTCACAGTTTCTTTCAGGCTGTTAATATATCCCATCGGTATGTGATCAATATACCATACTGAACTTATTTAAAAATGGAACTTCTTTTACTTTTGTTCCAGTGCTAAAATATCTTAGACTTACTCTACAACCCAAAATAACTACAGGAGCACGTTAGAGACATTTACACTGATGTAGTAATGGCACCACCTAGTGAAAACTTATGGGAAATTCATATTGCAATCCAGAGTAAATTGTTCTTGGAGCAAGGACACCCCGTAGTCACTCTGCATTGCGCCTTTAGTCAATGCCTTAGACTTAGGTATATTTGCATAAATTGTAGCCTCAACGTAACATGAACTACATACATACTATCTCTCAAGAAGCCTTCTGGACAGAGAGTGGCCTATAAATATACCCTTTCACAAATTTCCCAGTTTGCTTCCTGCTGAACCTGGTATTTCTTTTGCTAAGGTCCTTGCAAAACAATTTCAAAGGCAGCATCTAAGCACTCATGGCACCTCCAACTTTACCGTAGGAAAGATCCCTGAGCTCTGCTTTTTCCTGCATCTGCATCTGATTGAATAGGGCTGCAATCCTAAAGACACTTTCCTACAATGAGTAGGACCCATTGAACATAGTAGACATAGTTAGGATTGAGTAGACATGGTTAGGATTGTGCCCTTTTGTGTTCAATGGGTCTTACTCCCAAGAAAGTGTCTTTAGGATTACAGCCTAGATCTGAAATCAGCTAGTTGTTAAAAGTTGTCAACACACTATTTCAATAACTCAGGACCCCAGATAGCTGTCAAGTGAAAGGGTCTTCCTTTCTTTCAACACAGAAAATCAGAATTGGAAATGAGACCTCTCTTCAACAGAAAGTCAACAGCCTGGAAATGCCAATAAACTGTAGATAAATGCAAAAACCTAGAACTGGGCCTGAAGAAAAAGTCTAAAAAATAATGGTGCAACTAAGATATTATAAAGCAGTGAGAAACTTCTCTAGAATTCTCTCATGGAGAGCGATGACTCAGGATGTGATGGAAAGGTCCCAAGTCCTGCAATCCATAATAGTTCTGAGGCAGTGTGCAAACAGTTTTATGTAGGCTTATTTCAATCAAGCAACCCCTCCATCCACAGTGGATGTGAGGTCATCTGAGGACTATAGGTGTCCCTTGTTATTTACTAGGGTCCCATTCAATTGGATTTTTAAAACTGATTTTAAAAATTGATTTTAAAAATCCATGTATAACGAAAACAATGGAAAAATATGTTTAAAGACCCACTTCCAGGTTTCCTGATCCTCTAATCCTCTATTGTGCAAAACTGAATAAGTTAGTGGCTCAATATCTGCTGGGGTTTGATTCTGGGACTGAAAAATTTAATGAATGCTTGCATCTACAACAGTGGAAAAGCAGTTTTTAAAATTATGATTTGCCGTGGCCGTTCGTGATGAGTCAAATCTGTGTATAAAAAAATCTATGTATAACAAGGTTGGACCTGTATATCATATAAGCCAATTCATATCTGTGTTACAATAAAACAATCCTACCAAAATGTGATGAATGTAGAGCTTGGAAATGTTTTATGAAGGCATATCACCCATCAGTCCTAGAAGTACAAGAGGTACAGAAGCTGTACAGCTCAGGGGCTTTAAACCACTTTGTGAACTTGTTAGTTGAAAAGCGGTATATAAATACTGTAGATAGATAGATAGGCTAGAGTAATGATTTTCAACCTTTTTCATCTCACGACATACTTAAGGCACTGAAATTGTCAAAGCACACCATCAGTTGTTTTTACCATTGATAAGGCACAGGCAGGCTTCCATCAGTCTTGAAAGACTGGTATCGTGCTCGGTGCTGCATACTCTGCATGCGAAGCACGAAAGCCTGAGTAAGATTGTTATGGAGAATAGGCTGTTACCCAAGCAGCAGATCCCCCCTCTCCACGCCACTGAATTAGTCCAATGGAAAGGCAGAGCCAATACGATTGGATCCAGCTGCGTCGCAGACCTGGGCTAAGGACAGGAGCTCACCCTGTCTTGTGGGGCTGACCCAGGTCTCGAACCCTGGCCTGCTGGTTAACAGGCACAGTGTCTTAACCGCTTGCGCCACCCACAGCCCTGATAAGGCACACCAGGCTGTTCAAATCACCTAATTTTCCTATTAACGTCAATCTCAAAATTCCCATGGCACACCTGAGGAGTCTCCATGGCACACTGGTTGAAAATCACTGGGCTAGGCTATCAGAGCACAGACCACAAGCTTTGCATGCATAAGTTCCCATGTTCACTCTCAGTATCTCCAGTTAAAAGGATTTTTGGCAGCCAGACTGGGAAAAATTCCTAAGACCCTGGAATGCTTCTAGTTGGAGAAGATAGAACTGTCCTCTGTATAAAAGTCATATTCACATGCAAAGCAAGTATTCCTCTGAAGATACAGGAGAGAACTGGGCCTGGCATAATGAACAGCCGCTGAACTTTAATAAGTACATTGTGACTGCTACACTCCCAGCTCTAATCTCACATCCAAGTGCTAAAGGACAAGAAGGAGCACGTACTGTAATCTCAGAAAGCACATTATGCAGTTCCACTGCTGAAACTAAGCACACCAGGCCTCATAATCTGACTGCATAGAAAAGTACAAAACCATGTGGTGAACTTTTAGTTGAAAAGGAGTATGCTGATTGATCGATTGTTGCATGGAAGGCATTCTTCATTAGTCATAAGGAATTTATAAAAGACTAGTAAAATGTACCCTTGTTGCGGGAGGAAAATACCCCCATATGCCATTCCCCCATTGCGCAACACCCTCCCCCATGCGCATGGGGGGTTGATGCGCATCATCCCCCCATGCACACCATCCCCACCCCTGTACACCAAATTGGCTGGATGTTGGTCAGTCCTCCATGTTAAGTAAAGGACAAAAATACATTGCACCCCTTTTCACCCCCTTTAGGATTAAATTTCTCAACATCAGTTCTTAGTGGGTACTCACATCATGGAAGGAATACATTCCCCGAATTTCATGCTTCTAGGTTCAGGGGTTAGAGTAGAGTGTCCCTAAGTCAGAGATTCTTCAATATAAAATATAGGGAGGAAAATGCTTTGCACCCCTTTCCACCCCTTCTGGGTGGAATTTCCAAAGACCAGTTCTTAGTAAGAACCGAATGAACATACTCCTCAAATTTCATGCTTCTAGGTCTGGCGGTTTTGGCTAGGCATTGGTGAGTCAGTCAGTCAATTACTTTTCAGTTTTTATATATATATATATATATATATATATATATATATATATAGACTAACAAAATGTACATGTGTTGCCAGAATAAAGTACCTCCCGTAAGGCATCCACCCCATGTGCACTATCCCCACCCCTCCCCATGCACACCATTCCTCCCAGTGCATCAGGCAGCGGGCACCAAATTGGCTGGATGTTGATCAATTAGTCTTCAATGTTAAGTATAGGACAAAAATAAGTTGCACCCCTTTTCACCCCCTTAAGGGTTAAATTTCTCAACATTGGTTCTTGATGGGTGCTGATGTCACATAAGCAACACTCTTTCCTCAAATTTTACACTTCTAGGGCCAGGGGTTGGGACACAGCTGTGATCAGTCAGGGATTCTTCAATGTAAAGTATAGAAAGGAAAATGCATTTTCCTTTTCATCCCCTTTTGGTTGGAATTTCCAAAAACTGGTTCTTAGTGGGTGCCTCCATCACAGAAGGAACACCCTCCCCAAATTTCACAGTTCTAGGCATGGCAAGTTTTGGCTGGGTGTTGATGAGTCAGTGAGTCAGTCAGCAACTTTTCAATTTTTTATATATAGATAACAAAGGACAGTGTCTTTAGTAGGTTTGGTCATACCAATTCTGCATCACCAAGAGCAGTCTGCAATTCTTGCTCAAGTTGATAAGCTGTGACAATATCTGTTTTTTACCTCCCAAATACGCTGAATGGGCTCACCCAAATTTAAGGTTTCAGGGTTTGAACTTGCCACTAATCATTCAGAGCAGTCATGAATTACTTTTTCTATTCACCTATGAAGCAGGGAAGGGTCCACTTTTTATACATGAGAAACATGCAGGGGAAGAAAAGTAAGGGAAGTTTCTTTCCTACAATTAGTTTGGTCCTATGCAAGTCTCGCCCAGTGCTTCCTAACTCTTTACTGTTAATCTATATATATTATAAAGTCTATAATAAAGTCACTCATTGACTCACTCACTGACTCATCAACGCCCAGCCAAAACCGCTGGGCCTGGAACCATGAAATTTGGGGTGGGTGTTCCTTTCATGACAGATGGATTTACTAAGAACCGGTTTTTGAAAATTCCAACCAGAAGGGGGTAAAATGGGGCGCAACGCATTTTCCTCCCTATACTCTGCATTGAAGAATTGGTGATTGAGGGATGCTCTGTCCCAACTCCAGTCCTAGAACTATGAAATTAAGGGAGGGTGTTCCTTCTGTGACACCAACACCCACCAAGAACTGATGTGGAGAAATTTAACCCTTAAAGGGCTGAAAAGGGGTGCAACATGTTTTTGTCCTATACTTAACATGGAAGACTAACCAACATCCAGCCAATTTGGTGCTTGGTGCAGTGGGGAGGATCTTGTTCGGAGGGAGGGGTTGCAGTGGGGAGGATGCTGAGCATGAGAGGGGGTTGCGCATGGGAGGATGTTGCGCATGGGAGGGATGTGGCGCCATGGGGGGATGGCAGACAGGAGAATTTTACTCCTGCAACGCAGGTATGCTTTCCAATCTCGGTGGCTCCTCTTCCCTTTTATCAGAAACATGGTGGAAGTTTATGCTTCTTTTTCACTGCAGAAGCAGAATTAATGATGCCCTACTCCTAGTGCATATGATGAGGAACCAACAGTCGGTATGATGCTGACAAGTGCATCATACTCACTATTACTTTCCCAACATTGCTCCCCTCCATACAGTGTAGACACAAGACATCGAGGACAGGTGCTGCAAGGAAGAGAAATCATGAATCTTTAAACAGTATTTCAGAGAATGCAACCATCACTAGAATGATGCTGCAGTAGCAAAAAAATATATAAAACCTCCCCATGTTGATAACATAAGGGAAGCAGGACTAATCTAGCTGCAGGCCAGATCCAATCCTTTTGGACAAGGCCAGAACAGGCATTGGTGGCAGACTCTTTTAGGAATGGGGCTCTCAGCCAAAGCTCAGCTAAGATGCTTTACAATATCAGCTTTGGTTACTCAGCAGAAAGAAACAGATAAGAGATGCTTCCACATCATTCATTTGTCCAGCATAGTACTGAAGACTAGAACTTAAAAAACATGTTCTTATATTAAGCCCGGAATGTCAGCTCAAATAATGTCCTCCCACAATCTACCCTTTAAAAATCCAAAGTGAGGTGCCCTTACTGCTGCAGAGAAATCACAAACTTAGGGCACAATCCAGAGTAACTACGGGAGCATGTAAGAGACATTATGTGCACCCGTAGTTACTGCACCACCTAGTGAAAACCTATGGGAAATTCATATTGCAATCCAGAGTAAGTTGTTCTTTCTCTGGAGCAAGGACTCCCCGTAATTACTCAGGATTTCACCCTTACGTAGCACTGAGAGAATAGATTTAGAGACAAGAAATGAGGCTAGAATTATTGACTTTATCCAAATGTCTAAAATATTGCAGTGTGTGCATGCATGTGTGCACAGATAGATGTATGCAACCTCAAAATGCCAGATGCAGGGGGGCACCTGGATGCAGGTGTCATACGTGCTCCCTGAACTGAACCATATAGTTGGCCACTGCATGATACAGGAAGCTGGACTAGATGGGCCTTTGGCCTGATCCAGTGGAGGCTCTTCTTATGTCCTTACGTTAATCCATTCCCACTATTTCACAAAACTTCTGAATGAGCAAAAAAAGAGGACAAAGCTGTGCAAATGAACAGGCAGAGCTAAGCAGATAATAAGCTTGAACCTCAATTGTTGGGATCAACAGGGTAAAGTACAGGATTATCTCAGCAATGGTGTCCTAAAATTCATCCCATTCTTTTGCCCATGGAACTGAATGGTTGCCATTTACATCCATGGTGGTATGTCTGATCTGCACTACTTTAGTACACCAATAGTGGTAGGTCCATGCCCACTACCTAGTACATACTGTTTGCTAAGTAGTAGATAGCTAGCGGCAGTGATTTTCAACCAGTGTGCCATGGCACACTTGGCGTGCCACTGGAGTCAAGGGAGGCTCATTTTTTAATAGGGAAATTGGGGGCTTTGAACAGCCTGGTGTGCCTTGTCAATAGTAAAAACAACAGATTGACAATTCCAGCAACTTGTTAGTGTGCTGTGAGTTGAAGAAGGTTGAAAATCACTGCTAATAGTGTCAGTTACAGGTATTGGTAGTGGCAACTACTACTGGTAGTAACAGTAATATAAAGCATTTGTTAAGTTGAGCAGGTACCACTACTACTAAAAAGTAGTGGTAATAGTAGCAAATGATACTAGTAGCAATTGACAGTAGTATCAAACAATACTTACTACTACTTGCTAGGAAGTTGTATCTCCTATAACAGTGGCAACCACTAATAATACTGTAGTAGTAAAACCTACCACTACTACTTGCCACATAGTGTAGGTACTACTACTAACAGTGGCATTAACAGCAAGTGATCCTAGTAGTAGTAGTACTAAGCACAACTTACTACTACTGTACTTGCTAAGTAGTAGGTTCTTAGTAGTGTCTCCTACTAGTAGCAATATCTACTATGTGCTATGCAGTGTAGGTACTACTAAGTAGTGGTAGTAGCAGAAAGTAATACTACTAGTAGTACTACTTGCTGAGCAGAAGAAGTAGCAGTTCCCTAGTAGTAGTAGTAGTGGAAACTACTAGTAGTAATACCTATTACATGCTAGTGTAGGTACTACTACTTCTAACAATAGTGGTAGTAGCAGCAACTGATACTAGTAGAAGTGGTACTTACCACTACTTGCTAAGTAGAAGGTAGGTAGTAGTGTCCCAAGTAGCAGTAGTAATAGTAGTAGTAGCAGCAACTAATAGTAGCAATTCATACTATGTGCTAGAGTAGATACTACTACTTCTAACAAGTAGAGATAGTAGTGGTAAGAGGTACTAGTAGAAGTAGTTCTTACAACTACTTGCTAAGTAGTAGGCAGGTAGTAGTGTCCCCTAGTAGTAGTTGTTGCAGCAGCAACTACTAGTAGTACTTCCTACTACGTGCTAGTGTAGGTACTACTACTTCTACCAAGTAGTGATAGTAGCAGCATGATAGTTGTAAGTACCACTTCTGCTAATATTTGCTAAGTAGTAGCAGTAGTGGCAACGTCTAGTAGTAATACCTACTACTTGCTATGCGGAGTAGGTACTACTACTGCTACTAAGAAGTGGTAGCACCAAGTGGTAGCACCAAATAGTACCAAGTGGTAGTAGTAGCAGCAGCAAGGATACTACTGTTTGTGGAGCAGCAGGGAGTAGTAGTGCCTCCCTCCTGCCCAGGAGTCCCCCACTCTCGTTCTCCTGAGCAGCCCCTCTCTGCCCTCCCCCGCCCTTCCCGAGGCGCTTCGTCCAGTGGCGAGGAGTTCCACAGTCCCCTCCGCACTCACCGTGGCATCCCGGGCGGACCAGCGACACCCCCGCCTGGCAGGCCCGGCTTCTCGGCCGCAGCAGCCGCAGCTGGTAGAGGCAGCTCCAGCCCCGGCCCCGCGGCACGGCCAGGGACGCCGGCAGCATCCTCGCCCCGCCGGGCAGCCAAGCACAGGCCCCGGACCAGACCAAGCACCAGGCCCGCCTCTCATCAGGACGCCTCCACGGCCGCTCTCTCCTCGCCGCCTCTATGGTACCGTCCCAGGCTCTGAGGGGAATGCGCATGCGCAAAACCACAACGCTGCCTCCTCGTCCCACGCAGCGGATGGTGTGCGCATGCGCATACTTCCTGACTCAGGCTGGTGACTCAGGCATGCGCATCCCTGCAAAGCAGAGGAGGGAGGGGTGCTCGTTCACCAGTTTGCAAAACTGAGCGCATGCGCAGTGACACGTAGAATCCCTGCTGTCTTTAGAATGCTATGCCCTGGCTTTCCCTGCTTGCAAAAAATGTAGGACACCCCAAAAATGTAGGACAAAAATGTAGGACACCCAAAAATGTAGGACAAAAATGTAGGACACCCAAAAATGTAGGGCATAACAAAATAAAAGCTAAAAACACTCATATGCATTGCTTTGATGTGGTTATTTTAAACACTTAGAACACAATCCTAACCATGTCTACTCAAAAGTAAGACCCATTGTAAGACCCCTGAGAAGGCAATCCTTCAGCGGCAATCCTAAAGACACTTTTCTGGGAGTAAGACTCATTGAAAACAATGGGTCTTACTTTTGAGTAGACATGGTTAGGATTGTGTTCTAAGTCCCATTGAGCCACTCACGTCACTGTGTACTGGGTCAGAGATTTTAAGTTGAGCCCCAGTGAACGAGCCTGAGAAGGACATGGATAGAGCTGCCAGTGTTAATTCTGGTTGGATCAACCTCTGGCTTTATGCTGAGCCTAGGGCATGATAATGGCCTTCATGCCTCCAAATGCATGCTTTGCAAAACAGTCAGTTTGCCTTGCTGTGCCTCAACCTTCTGAATTTGGGATTTTCATTCTAGGGCTATTAAAAACACCAGAGGTTGGTGCACTGACCACGACTCACCCTGAGAGTATTTTCCATACTACCTTATTTTAAACGACAGTGGCACCTCACGTAAAGTATGTTTCACGTAACAAACAAAAATTTCTCTAGGATTCTGCTTCATGTAACAAACTGTACTTCACGTAAAGAACACATTTGTTGGCAGTTGGGGCAGACACGCTGGCCCGCAGCCTGTTTGAAAAGCGTCAGGGCTGCCTAGCGCACCTGCCCATAGTGAAAGCAACACTTCTGCGCTGTTCCTCCTGTGGCCGGAGGGAGAGAAGAGCAGTGGAGAAGAGGGAAGCAGCTCAGGGCTAGCCAGAAGGGAGCAGGGGAGAGAGAGGCTCAGGATGGAGAGAAGGAGAAAGTGGGCAGACACTTTGAAGATGTCTTGGATTGCAGCCTCTTAACCATATCTACCCAGAAGTAAGCCTCATTGTGTTAAATGGGGCTTACTCCCAGGAAAGTGTCTTTAGGACTGCAGCCTAAGTAGACTTCATAAGATCATGCACATTGAATGCATGTTTTGAATTCAGTCCCAGTGTTCTGTCATCATTTTTACATCCAGTTAATATTTTTATATGAATATTTTTTGGGTTGTGGAACCAATCGTCTGAGTTTCCATTGTTTCCTATGGGAAAATCCACTTCACTTAAAGAGCGTTTCACTTAAAGACCATGCCTCCAGAACAAATTAAGCTCTTTATGTGAGGCACCACTGTACTTAATTCTGAGTGAGTCTGTGATTTCCATCATAATTTTACTTAGAACACAATCCTTACCATGTCTACTCAAAAGTAAATCCCATTGTGTTCAATGGGTCTTACTCCCAGAAAAGTGTCTCCAGGATAGCAGTCTTAAACCAATTCACAAGAAAGCCTCAGGACTGGAATCTAGCTGATGTCTGTGTCTTCTTTCTCCAGGACATATCCTCTTTTTTAGCCTTGTGTCCTGGAAAAGTTATTCATCGTCCTCCTTTTCCTCATGAGCAGGCAGCACATAGCTCTCTTGTCTTCTATATATATAAAATTGAAGAGTGACTGATCGAATGACTCACTGACTCATCATTGCCCATCCAAAACCGCCGGACACAGAAGCATGAAATGAGTGTTCCTTCCATGATGTAGGCACCCACTAAGAACCGATTTTGGAAAATTCAAACCAGAAGGGGCTGAAAAGGGTTACAAATGTGTTTTCATCCCTATACAGTATTTAACTTTGAAGAATCCATGACTCATTAACACCCAGCCCAAACCCCCAGACCTGGATGCCTGGAACTTGGGGAAGGTCTTCCTTTCATGACTTAGGGCACAATCCAGAATAACTACGGGGAGTCCTTGCTCCAGTGTAAGAACAATTTGCTGTGGATTGCAGTATGAATTTCCCATAGGTTTTCATTAGATGGTGCAGTAACTACAGGCACATGTAATGTCTCTTACGTGCTCCCGTAGTTACTCTGGATTGTAGGGCCAGGCACCCACTAAAAACTGATTTTTAGTTATTCAAACTGGAAGGGAGTGAAAAGGGGTACAACACATTTTTGTCCCTATATTTAACATTGAAGAATCACTGACTCATTGACTCCAACCCCAAACTCCTGGAACTCCATAGAAGCATATTTGTGGTATTGCATGATACTACGGTAGCTGCCTGATGGTGCCTGATGCCCAGCAGGTTGCCCACTGCTGCCAGGTGCCTGGTATGGATACCTGGTGCCTGGTGGCCCCTGCTGCCACCCAGTTATGCCCATTGCCTGATGGTATCCTCTACCAGCTGGTGCCTGCTGCCCAATAGTGCTTGGTGTGGTAGGGGTGACTGGTGCCTGATGCTGCTCACCCTACAGTGGTGCCCGCTGGTGCCCAATAGAGATGTCCGGTGCCTCAGTCAGTGCCCATCAATGCCCCCTGGTACCCACCGATGCTGGTGGCTGTCAGTACCCTGTGCCCGCTGGTGCCTCCTGGTGTTTGCTGCCCAGTGCCTGGTGCCCAGCAGCGTCCAGGGCCCACAAATATTCTTGAAATTTTACTCTTGCAACAACAGGTTAATTCCACTGGTGTATATATATTTCAGATCTGTCCTGAACTTAAGTTGCTTAAGGAATTCAGCTATTGCTTTGACGCATCCTTTGACGCAATTTGTTCATTTGAACAAATGAAGGGGAATGTGATGTTTCTCCCCCAATTCAGTCAAAAATCAAAATTAAATCTCCAATTTCAAAGCTGGTAGAGACACCGCCCAGTATAGAAATTAAGGCTGCCATCCTAAGAGCACTTTCCTGGGAGCAAGCTCCATTAAAATCAATGGAACTTACTTCTGAGTAGACACAAATAGGATTGCACTTAAAATGTGATAAGGGACCACCAGAGGGCAGCAGTTGGGAGGGAAAGAACTACTAGCTGCAAGGACTGGCTTCCTTTCTTCAAAGTAGACCAAACTGGATTATTCTGAAGCATTGATTATATTGCAGTTTTGCTCGACAACAGAGTACCTCAAATAATGCATATTTTGGTTTTGTGGTGGTTTCTCTTGCATTATTGGTGAATCCACGTATTTACAAGTAGATCTGATCAATACTGTGGATGGGAGACTATTTAGAGTCCTATGTTAGAACATGATTGTGTGTGTGTGTACACAGGTGTAATTGTTTGCAATGTCAAGAGGCCATATCATTAGTGCAATAATTCAAGACTCAGCAAAATGCTGACGGGGGTGTACAATATAACTGAAGGATTCAAGCTCATATCATGCAAAAAAGATTGAATCATTTGCTGTCAAATGCTCACAATCCACCAAGTAGCCCACAAAACGGCCATTTGTAGGATGAAATCACAAGGCAATATTTTTACTTTCCATTGTGTGGATCATCTTCCATGGCATTTTTAAAAGTAATACCAACGTTTTCTTCTGGTCTTAAGGTTGTCTTTCAATGATTGGCATAACATAACATGCTATTTAAACCAAAACTCATCTTTGGGAAGGTAGGTCCAAGCCCAGTTCAAGCGACAGGAAACCAGTGTAGAATCTAAATTCCTTGCCCTGTTCTGATATTATTATTAATAATGTGCTGTCATAAGGGAATATGGTTACCATCACCTGAAAATGTAGCCCTGCGCATGTAACATCCCCCCTTATAATTTAATGTCATCACTTCCTGGATAGCGTCGCCCCAAAATCAGCACATGGATCCCAGTGCCTGCCATGATTTTGTGCCACATCTTGCACGATCCAGGCAGGCAGAGAAAGGCCAAAGAAACTAGAGTTCTTGCACCAGATGTCCTTTCCTAATATAAACTGCTCCAACTGCTTGGAATCCAAGGGGGAAAAAGTGCAATTTGATTTTGCCAACATCAATAAAACCAGAGATGTGACAATATAAGAGGGAGCAATTTAATTTGCGTTGAAATAAATATTAGACATACAAAGTTTCTCAGATGAAAGAGGGTCACAATAAATTACTAGCGGAGACATTTTGCTCGATCATTGCAGAAGGCCCTTGCTATTTCCAATTTCAGACCATCAAATTGATCATTTTTGCTGATTTAAGCAGAACTCCAAACAAATATGAATCTCGGCGCTCACTTTCACAGGTACTGGCATGGATAATTTACTGTAGTGATCCAATTTGTAAATCAGTAGGGGCCACTAAATTGCAGCAGGAAAAAAAGAAAGAGCGAATGAGGTCCTTTTTCCTTCGTGTCAGCAGCCTGCAATGATTATGTTTATTAGATTTCCTTGAAAGGGTTTCACATTTTCTCAAATATGCAGGAGAACTATTTCCCCTCTGAGGCCAACATTAGCATTTTGCGCTTCACTCCTTGAAGACAGGGAAAATTATGAATTGTTTCATTTATTGTTTGAAATTTGTGCTCAGGCGAGTGTCACCCGGGGTGCAGTGACACTTGAACACAATCTGCTATCTAAAAATGATTCTTAGGAAGGACAACGTGTCCTGCACAAAAATATTTGGAATCAATTCCATATTTCAATAGAGTACTGCATTCCTATCCTGCTAAGGACCCAATATGTGCAGAACCAGGCTTGAGTAAACCATAAGTCTACTCAAATCAGGACATGGATGTACAGCTGGTTGGAAGGATTGCAGCATTGCTTTCAAAATTCAGGCTCAAATCCTTCCTCGGCCATGCAGTTTCTTTGGGCAACTCACTCTCATCCTCACCTACCTCAAAGGGTTGTTGTGAGCACAAGGATAAAGCTTTTAAAGCCACCTTGGGAATTTGTTTTAGCATGGGAAAGGTAAGATATAAAACGCTCAAATAAACTGAAATTGGATCACCATCAAATGCATTTCTCAGGATATGCAATGTAAATCTGAATACCAGTGATAGTGGTTGTGGGCATTTTCCCCTCTTTTCAGTACTGAAAACCTACTTCCAGATCTTTTGCACTAATTTTCCTGCAAGGTTCTCTTAAGAGCCAAGAACAGTTGTATGTTTTAACACCTAAGATGAAAATCCTAAACCTGTGACCCATCAGGCTAGAAACAGATTTTTTTTCCAGGTTAGAAACATTTTAACAGAAGAACCATCATGATTATTCATTGCACTGTCACCTCAAGTAAACAGGCATTATACTGTTTCTGGATGGTAACATCAGGTCATGACATTAGCCAGTGAGCAGCAGAGCCTGTTTAAATCAAGATAATGAAACTTTCATTCTCCTACCTCACCCATTAGCTCATAAATTTTTAAGTAACTTTGAGGAAATATTCCTTTTGCATTTTTACGATTTTATTACAGCTCATATCAAAGTTTGAAATGCTTCATACATTGCATCAACAATCTTTTCAGGAACCTTGTAACGTAGATCAATATTATTTCCTGAATTCTAGATCCTAGAAAAGTAATTTTCAGATACTTTGCAGTGGTCTGCAGGTGTGGTCCCTACCACCAGCATGGTATGCCTTATGGTTAAAAAAAACCTTGACAATGTTAGCCCCTTGTCAGTGTGCCATGGAATGAAAAATGTTGAAAATTGTTCTAGGTAAGAACAAGATCTGAGCATTCTCACTAACAGCAAAAATGTAGCAGAAGCAAAAAGGGTGGAAATGCTTCCAAGTCTTCAGCTTTTTCTCTTCTGGTTCCAAAGCAACTTCAGCTATCCTGCTTTGTCCCCATCAAGAACATGGCAATGTCTGCTTTTAATAGCTTATTGTGGCTTCCATGCACAAAGATAGCTAAAGCAAGTTACCTTTCCACAATGGCAGCAGCCAATTGATATAGATCCTAGATACATATGATCTATATTGGGGTGGGCAATCCTCAGCCCAAGTGCCATTTGTGGCCCGGGGGGGGGGGGGACTCCCACTTCAGCCCTCATGGAGGCCCCAGTCTCCCCAGTCCAATGACCCTCTGGCCTTTCAGAGATTGTTAGAATCTGCAATAGCCCACATGCATTTTAAGACCCCCTTTTCACGGGTTCTGTACAACTTCTGTCTCTACATTATTTCTGATTTGGTCTTTTTTCACTGTGCAAGAGGTATGTGGCAAACAGTTCTCGTGTGATACTATATGCTTGTATTATGGTTCTCATGCGTATTATAAATAAGCTCAGTAAAATTCATTCATTCATATAAATTCCATCTCTAATAAATTCATTTATGTCAATTTATTCAAATTTTAAATATAAATTCTTTCTTCCCAGCAACTAATACAGTGTCAGAGAAATGATATGGCCCTCCTGTCAAAAAGTTTGCCTACTCCTGATCTACATTATCACAATTGCTGTTCAGGAATGGTTTGAAATTGGAAGGTTCAGATACAAAAAGCTAATTTCTTGTTAAAGGGACTCTGTTTCAATGTGCCACAAGAAATCTCATTCTAATGACACTGCACAGGTCTGATCTGCAACCAAAGAGGATCTGAGAAATAAATTCAGGCACCATATTCAAGTTATAGACAGGGCGGTGCCTATATTGACCTTCCATGGGAGTGAGGACAGAAGAACAGAATATGGCACTGAGCACTGAAATCAAGTTAAATAAAATCTCAGTGTGTTTTAAGAAAGCGTTTAGGTTTTATATAAAAAAATAAGCTTGAACATTCATGGACAACTCCTACTGAAATGTCAGAAACTACGAGGGTGATTCAATAAATAAGGTGAATTTTTCTGTATAAGGACTTATAATACAGATAGCTTTATTTTTTTATTTTTCAATGTAGTCTCCCAGCACTGTCACACACTTTTCCCATCTGTGCACAAGCTTCCATATTCCCTCAGCGTAAAAATCTTTAGACTGATGTCTCAGCCAGTTGCTCACAACACTTAAACAATATGTGTGCTGTCCCAACAGGTAAGCTTAAAGCCCTTGAAATGTCATCCACTGTCACCCTTCTGTCAGACTGAATGTGGTCATTGACTGATTCGATCACCTCAGATCTCACTTCTGTAGGCCTCCCAGGCCTGCCTTCATCCTCAACACTGCTCCATCCTTCTTTAAACAATTTTGCCCACTTGTAGACTTTTGGCTGAAACATGTGGCACCATACACAGTTGACATTCTCCTATCAATGTCAATGAGTCTGCACCCTTCAGCAACCAAAAACTTGATAACTGACCGCTGTTCAGTCCTGGAGCATGCTTCTTGGTCGGCCATCCTTGATAATCTGTAAAATTCTCACAGTTTGTTTTGTAATCTGCATAAGAAATTAAATCCATGTAAAAAAGTAGTAAAACAATAAAAATACAAAAAAGTAAGTTTCTATCTGTATTAAAAGTCCTTATACAAAAAAATTCACCTTATTTATTATATCACCCTCGTATTAAGGAAGCTGAAGATAATCAGCAGTAGTTGGGGCCTTGATTTCAGCATCCTTTCTCCTCCCATGATAGCAAAAATTAGAACAAAAATGGCAACCATTTAAATAAAATGCCTATTAAAAGCATTCGCAAATTTGCTCAGTTTGCATAAATTACAGGACACAATATGGACAGGTGGGAGAGAAAATTTCAAATTTTCTAGATGTATTTTTTGAAACAGCAGAACACATTCAGGCCTAGATTTGAGGTGAGACTATCTAGCCACAATCACAGCGGTGATTTCAATAGCCCATCTAGCCCATCAGTTCAGTGACCTTTTATTTTCCTATTCAGGAGACTGATTGGTTTTTTTCAAAAAATGCAAAACTAGTTTTCAGGAGCCCAAGATCCTCAAAGGGAGTCTTGACAGCTTGTAGACTCCAGCTTTTATATCAAGAAGACGTATGCTTAAACACAGTTCAAGAAGAAAAAAGAATCCTTTCAAGGTGGTCCTCCAAGAGATACAAAGTTTATTTACAGAAGATAGGTAAAAGGGAAGTAGCGGTTCCAAAATAAGCAGAATGCAAGGGCAGCTGGCTTCAGTGTAGGATTAAGAACAATAATTCCAATAGGAGAGAATGCAGAATCTCAGCTTTCCTGAGAGATCTGTGCATATCACAGGTATGGATCTGACCATTATTGCCCATCCAAGCCCTACAGAAGTGGGCTAGATGTAGCTTCAAATGAAAATGGAAATGCACAGCCAATGTGATCAGTTGTTACATCCAATTAGCTGCCCACAACCAGAGTTGTAGAAGAGCCTCTATTCCATTCCTTTCTTCTATTATCTATATTAATGCTTACATTCAAGATTCCACTATCATCAAAGGGTTTCACTTACAGCTACAGATAAGGCCAAGCTAGGTTCAAACATTCCATTCCAGCCCCCCACCCCACCCCACAACTTATTGCTGTAGATGTTTTAGTTTTCATACATCCCTCAAAGGAGAGGGTACATCAACAAAAACTCCAAAATGCACCTGCATACTGGTACATGTAACTTTTCCTAAACAGGTACTTACAAGCCAAAATGCGAACAGGAAAACTATTAGTGTAGCCCATTTAAAATCAGTACATTTGTCCAGAACTGGGGTCCAGCAAGCAGGGTTGGCTACTGACAAACCAATGAATTAGTTTAATCTCAGTGACATCCACATTGTACTAGGAAATATCAGGTAGTTACAAGGAAATATTGTTCTAAACAGTATCATTTCGAACTATTTAGCATTTCAGTCAGAACTGTTCATGCTAGAATAATAGACATCAAATTATGACAAGGTTTACAAGAATCAATGCATAAATGCCTATGCTATCACAATTTCTCAATCCTAAAATGTAGATGAGTGGAAAAAAAACAATTTGGACATCACAAGCAGTAGTAGCAATAGAAGCCTCAGTGCCTCCCATTTCCACTTAAATGAATGGGACTTTAGATAGAGGAAGAAACACATACAAATATACAGTTCTGCCCTGAGCAAGTGCTCCATCAGGTATTCCAGTGGAAAACTAAGGTAGTTGGCAGTTCGGATGATGCAGTTTCTTGAAATGTTGATGTTATCTGACTTCTGTTTGCCTAAAAAAGTCACACTGGTAACTGTAGTGTTATCAAAATGCAAGAATTGTTTTCATTCTATGCAATAACTGCAGAAGTTATCACTTTCTAGACGTCACACAAAGTGACCCAACTTCTCCATATAAGCACACCATGTGAATGAGTATTTGTATACTGCTTCCCACCAACTTAATTACTTAACAGACCAGAAGGGTGTTAGACAGAAGGCACATACAGACCTCCCATTCTCCACAATGATGTGGTGCAAGACATGCATCTGTACCCATACATCCATGCTTGGGAGAGCAATGATAAAAACTATCTTCATACAATGACTCCCATGTGGACAAGTGCAATCTCTGAACAAGAAAGGACATGCTTTTATAAAAAAGTGAGTTCCATTGGGTTTCACAGTGTAACTTCCATTCAAATAGGTTAGATCAAAGGTTAAGCTCTGTCCATGCCTTTTTAAAAGGCAGGGCAGCAGCAAAAGCAGCAATGCAATTGTCAGGATCATGCTGCTGCTAGGAATCAAGGGGGGTTTCTATACTTATCTGTATAAATGCCAGCCTTCTATGGTGTCTGGAGAGCCTATGCAGGGATCCCCAGGTCTCAGAATATCTAAAAATAGCGCTAGCAATCACAAACGTGGGTCTTTGTGACCCAGAAGTGAGTCACAATCTTTATTTTAAATATTCTGAGATTGGGAGTCCTGCAGAAGAGACTGCAGGCTCCCCACACCATCCAAAAGACCAGCATTGCCCTGCTAAGTCCAAAAAAAACCAGAACCCCTTTTTGTCCCTGATAGTAGCACAGTCCTGGCTACTATAGTCCCTCTCCTGCAAAGACTTAGAGCAATTCCCAAATCCAGGAGAACTGAAACAGCTAAGTTAGATATTAATTAGGGCAAAAGTCTTATGAGGCAAGTTTAAAAGTTAAGCTGAAAGCCAAATTTTATTAACTTTTATATTACTTCACCAGGGGAATGAAAACCTCAACTTATACTGGAAATGAATATCACACCCATCTTTATTCATTCTTTTCAAATTATGCTTTTTAAGAGTACCACAGTTGGAAAACAGCAAAAAATAGAAGGGTGGGCAAACAGCCTTAGATAAACATTTACAAAGAAATGGCTGTTTGGATGAAGGGCAAGAATTTCCATTCTAAAAGCATGAAATAAATTGGAACAGCAAAATCAGATGCTTAGTTCTACTGTTCACATTCAGAACAGACACTGATTGATTTGCATTGACTACACTGATTTACTTAAGTGAGTGAATTTCTTTCATTTACTGAATAGAAGGAATACTGACTCAAATGTACCGTATACGGAGATATTCTAGTTGCTACTCATACAAGGCTATCAATTATACTGCAGCAACAGCTTGTTAGAAACACTCCAGCTAGTATTGCCTGGAGATTTTCTTCTTTTTGAATAAGTATTTTCATTCAGCATTGATAAGAACAGACATGACAGCACATAAGCCATATTGTACAATGCAGGCCATTTTTTTGTCTTGGAAAGCATCTTGTCTAAGATGGCAGGCTCTACCTTCCACAAAGCACAGAAATATCTTATTGAAAAACAAGATCTTTCTTTTTTTTAACACATAGGATACAAATCACAGAATAGGCTCTTGGAAGGAAACAACATATTTGTATACAACCTTGGCTGAGATCCAGAACTTATAAATCACCAGCAGAAATACCAGCTGCTCAGAATGTTCTTTGGACACACAAACACACATCCATGTATATACATGCTGCCTGAAAATTGCTATGCAACTGTTGGGGCCAGTCTGCTTATAAATGAGATGCTGCTGACACAGAATCTTCTGACAAACACAGGGCATGATGGTTTCATGATGACGTGTTCCACAACAATCCGCAGTTCTGTGAAGAGAGTCCTGAAAATAGAGGGGGATGTTTCAGTGATGAACTTATACTGCAACAGTAGCCCCTACAATTCATTCAGAATTAAACCTTATTAAGATGTATCCTATAAGGAAACAGAATAAACCTAGTGGAAGTGTTTCAACATAGCCTAATAAACTGCCTTGTGCCCTAAGAGTCTAAGCCCTGTATTATCTCTACACCAATGGTTCTACAGACCACAGATAATCCAGGAGACTCTGAGAAGTGATCCAAGAGTTCTATTTTGATTGCTTCCAGAATCTTATCAAGCAAGTGCTCAACTGCACAGACCATAGAAATTGAGAATAGACTAGTTGGAACTTCCAGCATCTCACTAAGCACCCCACCACAGAATACTAAATTCAGTGTGCTAGGGAGAAGGTTTGTATGTGGTCCACAACAATTCCAATTTTTGCCACCATGTTCTACAGGCACTTAAAGACTGCAAGTAAGTTTTTTTTGGGGGGGGGCTTTTAAGCCTTACGGGGGCTTCCCCAGGTCTCAGAATGCCCTAAAATAGGGAAACCTTGGATATATGATCCACATATAAACAGGACATATGATCCTGTTGTACTGATTTTAATTCTGATGCATTCAAAGTAGCTCCCAGGACCCAGCCATCTAAATAGTAGGTTTCCAGTGCACAACAACTGGAGAACAGGTATTTTAAAAATGATTTCTTACCGGCAATAAGGATTTCTACGGGATGAATAACGGAGTGTAAGAAATCTGTAGTAAATAAAAGGCTGCAGCAAGCTTCCTTGCCCACTAGAAATAAAAAGGTAGTGAACAAAGATGGAGTTATTAATATAGTATATATTATGCAGACGTACAATAAAATCCCAGGCATGTTTATTCAGAAATAAGACTCTCTGTGTTCAATAAGGTTTACTCCTAGAAAAGTGTGTAAAGGACTGCAACTTAAATCATTTTTTTTAAGCTATTTAATCGGACAGCTGCAAAGATCTGCACCCCACTATTTTGCAAATGGTCTCCAGGGCAGCTTGCATGCAAAATTAAAAATGCAAGAATAAAAAAGTAGAAGAGGTGCAAAAAAGTTGAAGAGGTCCTTTGCCTCTTCAACCACCAAATCCAAATTCATGCGCTTCATAAATGCATACATTTCCTTGTCATGTTTCACTAAAATAGCATGAATGTCGCCATGTTTGTCTTACAAAGCGTTCTTTTTACAAGTTATTTGTCTTACAAGGTACCACTGTATCATCTTTGCTAAACAAGCACAGAAGTGCCTTTAAAAACTGTGGTCCTCCTACACTTTAGTAAAGAAAAGTATTCCAATACAGCATCACTTCCCATTGTCTTTTTTGTCTTCCCATCAATAGAGCATCACTTCCCATAGCCTTTTTTCTTCTGCTTGCCTACTGCTTTAGAAGCTTTTTTGTTAAAAAAAAAAAGCAGTGCAGAAATATTCTAAATGATAATATTAATAACTTTTCATTGTCACATACCTGAAAAGCATAAACACAGTAGCTGGCATCAAGAAGATTTCATTGCAGGCTATAAATTTTAGGATGTTCTGCTGATTCGCACTTAACTTGTCCAAGAGATTTCTTAGAAAAGGAAGACTATTTGATCCCCTTGCCTTTGAAAAAGTAAATAAACAATATCAGGAAAAAAAACAGCATTTGGTTTGGTGACAATTTTTACAGCTGTACTGTACCTTTAATTGCTACAAATTTTAGTGAGATAATTCAAGAATGCAGAAGATAAGATCTGTGTTTTAAAGAGACCCAGTCTCTGTTGAATGTTTTACATAGGCACCAGATAACACAATCTTTCCCACTAAGGTGAGTGAACGGTTTGTAAGACTCACATACATGCTCATGCAACTTTCATGAACTTCAACCTCTCTTGCACAGAACATCTACAGTATATTAAAACTCAACAGCAATATAACTTTCAGCTTCATCAAGACAGCTACTTGCATATCTGTAAACTGGTATATAAAAATATATGTCCTGACTCACTCATCAATGCCAGGCCCCCGGATCTAGAAACATTAAATTCAGGAAGTATATTCCTTCCATGAAACATGAACCCACTAACATGAAATTTTTAGAAATTTAACCCTCGAGGGTGAAAAGAGGTAAAATTATCTCTTTTTTTCCTGGATCCCTCAATATCTCTTAGATCTGATGCGATATAGACTTGGTTTTTGCTTTTAACATCATCCATACAAATGCTTAAAATCATAATTCAGGATTTCACCAGATCAATCTCTAAAGGATGAATCTAAATTCTGAATTACAGAACCCCCTCCTATTACTAAGGCCTGGCTGGCTTTTTCCCATGTGCTACGGTTTGAGAGAGGTTTGTGGCCTTTGTGGCAACTGAACCACATTAACTGACCCAGCCTTTTAACTTAATCCTTTTTAAGATGGTATGTAAAAGGGCTGCTACACTACAATAACAGAAAAATAATCATTTTTAAGTGTTTACTTTGTTAAATTAAGAGTGCAATCCTAAGAAATTTAGGCCAGCCTAACTCAGCTGGCCTATCTTTCCGTGATGGTGTGTGGAGGTCAGTGTACACCTGTGCATTGGCCTAACTTCCCAAGGAGTGGAGCATTAGTGCCTTATGACACTTTTGTGACTCCCCCAAGTCAGCACGGAACTTATGCCAGGACTTGGGCTGGCCTAAGTAGAGGTTAGGATTGCAGCCTAAGTGTATTTCTGGAGCAATGCAAAATTCTGTTATCCTAAAATTTTTACAAGCCTTTCTCCTGAGAACCTGTGCTGACGCCAGGAGGGGTACTGGCTCAAGAGTTGTGTCGTGCACACCCACTTCCCTCATAGGAAGCACTGCTCTTCTCATCTCTGTGTCCCAGTGTTAGGAAAAGGAACTAACCGACTTGAGATTTATGGTGTAGTCCAGCTTCCCTGAAAGGAGGTACTACTCTGCTTATCCCTCAAAATGGGGGTCTAGAAATGTTGTTTTAGATTAGAACCTCAACCCACCCAATCTGCAATGGCACCAGGTGACAGCCTTCCACCAGAATGTCATCAAGGACACTGGCTATGCAGTGGGAGAAGAGCTGTCAAACCACACATACCATCAGAGTACCCATTCAGGTTAAAGAGGAAGCAGCAGCTTTTCACCACTACAATCTCTTTTAAGCCATGACAAAGACCAATACCCAGAATTCCCATTTTTAGCTTCCATTTTGGAACTCCATTCACATTCTTTCCTGTTTATGTTCAGTTTATGTTCTTAGCTATTAACTAACAGTGAGACAATGGAGGGGAGAAGTTTGCATACTTACATCAAGAACCTTCTTTGTATAGGTGGCAGCGTGAAGCAAAGAAAACAACAAAACAGGGAAAATACTCACTGAAGTGAAAGATAAGGAAAAGTTATTAAAGACAGATACTTATCACTACACTATTAAATGATATGCCTCACTACGCTGTTGGATGCAATATGGTCCCCTTTTCGACTGCAGTTTAAATCTTCTTTACAGGAAATTTCCCACACCTTAAACATTCAGGAATTTAAAGCAAAGGTGCAGCAACCTTGCACTTATGCATGATGTTTCAAAACAAGGACTGGAAATAGTTATTAAAGTGTTCGTGATTGGGTGCATCAACGGTTGCTTACTTACTAAGACAGCAGATTACAGTTATGTCTGCTAAAGTTTTAGTTCATTAATGGGTGGGACTGAATTGAACAGCATGCTTCTTACTTTCTGAAGCTGTTCTTTGTTTGAACTTGGATTCCCAACCCCAACCTAAATATGGCCTCAACACCAGACTTACAGACATTGCTTTGAAACTGAAGCACTGAGAAAACTCTTGGATAAAGGATACTTGTAACAGGGTAGGAATTAACAAAGATGAGGGAATACAAAAGATAATGGCAGCTGTCCTCCACCAATGCCTGTGCCAGGAAAGCCCTGCTTAATTGGAAGTGCGGTAACCTTTGGTGAAGTCGAAGAGCACTGGTGAGAGCATTCGCCAGCAAGGCACGTTGATAAAAGCTAGCGGCTTCATGCAACCTGAGAATTATCAAAGGAGAGGTTACCATACAAACCAAGCCACAGCCTCCAAGTCTTCTGCCCATGAGAATTGCATCATAATTGCAGCCTTACCCAAGCCAGCCCCACTCTCTACAATCAAGCCATGATTTACTATTCATTCCAAGAAGCATGCCATGTACGTGGTATTAATGATCCCAACATACCAAAAGGGAAAAATGGCATCACAAATATACCTTTAACACACACAAATCTACTTTCTTTTTCTTTGAAGATATATACAAATGCAGTAACTAGATTCTAATATTTCAAAAGATTTTAAGTGAAGATTAAAGCTGGCATCTAAAATTGCTTGCACTCATCAATATTCAATACATAGAAACATATATAGAAAAATGAACAAGCATAAAGTTTTGTTCAACAGTACCAAAATACTATATTACACATTAATATTTGCAAAATATTACATTAGATGAAATTCAGCCCAAGTTAAGGGCTTGCACATTCTTTTGAGTTTAATGGAAAATTGAACTACAAAAATGCCTGTCTTTATCAGACTAAACCCCATGCAAGTATTTATTAAATTATAATACACAGCATTTATATATATTTTTGGACGCAATCCAGAGTAACTACAGGGAGTTCTTGCTCTGGTGTAAGAACAATTTACTCTGGATTGCAATATGAATTTCCCATACGTTTTCAACAGGTGGTGCAGTAACTGTGGGTGCACGTAATGTCTTACGTGCTCCCATAGTTACTCTGGATTGTAGGGTTTATCCTTTATATTCCACTCTCCATGAAGCAAAACAGCATCTTTTATACATTATCATACATACCCCAAAAGAGGCAGGACAAATAAAGCCGAACAGTAAACAGTGAATATTCGGGAAAGCCACATTGCTGTGTCCAACTTATTGGTCATCAGGAATTGCTACAAAAGAAAAAAATGGGAAGAAACATAACCTCCCATTAAAGAACAAATACCCACCAAATCAATAACACACAGGCAATTGTTAAAATGAAGAATGTAAACAGTTGCTCTTTATATAAACTTGAAGTGCAACACATGTGGCTGACTAATGTCAAGTATACTACCTTTTGTACTCAGAACATTGAAATAAGAGATATATTGAATTTGAAATAGGATATCTAGATGGCTCTCACCTAGCAACCAGGACAGGCTATTCTGGCACACCTTACCCTATGAAGCAATGGGGCAAGCAGTACCAAAACCAAAACATTGGAGATAAAAAGCTGAAGACACCCCTGTAAAGTGGTACCTCACCTAAGAAGTGCCTTGCTTAACAAGTGATCCACATAACAAGCAAAAATTTCTCTAGGATTCTGTCTCTCATAACAAGTGTTGCTTCACTTAACAAGCACACTCACTGGCAATTGAGGCAGACGCACTGGTCAGCAGCCCTTTTAAAAAGCATCAGGGCTGCCTAGCGCGCCTGCCCATAGCGAAAGCAACACTTCCACGCTGTTCCTCCTGTGGCTGGGCATCCATTGGGCAGAGGGAGAGAAGAGCAGTGGAGAAGAGAGAAGCAGCTCAGGGCTAGCCAGAAGGGAGCAGCGGAGAGAGAGGCTCAGAATGAAGAGGAGAAAGTGGGAAAACACTTTGAAAGTGTCTTGGATTGCAGAAGAAAGTGTCTTTGATTGCAGCCTCCTAACGATGTCTACACAGAAGTGTGTTCAATTGGGCTTACTCCCCAGAAAGTGTCTTTAGGATTGCAGCCTAAGTAGACTTCATAGGATCATGCACATTGAATACATGTTTTGAATTCAATTCCAGCATTTTGTCATCATTTTTACATCCAGTTAATATTTTTATATGAATATTTTTTGGGTTCTGGAACCCAAAACTCCAATTGTCTGAGTTTCCATTATTTCCTATGGGAAAATCTGCTTCACATAAAGAGCATTTCACATAACAAACATGCTTCCAGAATGAATTAAACTTGTTATGTGAGGCACCACTGTACTGCTGAAAGAATGAAGGTACCCACAATCATCATTTGTTCAGGTGGCAGCTGCCTGACTCATGGCCACTTCCTTCTCTTAGTATCCAGAACAGCGGTAGGAACAGATTTCAAACTCTTGCAGGAATTTTTCACAACTCTATCAAATTCCAATGGATTATTTTTCTACAAGACACAAGGAAAGTGCTGTACCAGAGTGCAAGTATGATGAAGGGGGAACTCTCAAGGTACAGATTGTTAGCAGGCAAGATACACCCTGTTAGTAAGGCAGGTGTAGAAACAGCCCAGATGTTTGCCAAAGAAGAAGAAAGCTGGAAGAATGTTATGCCAAAGGGTGCAATCCTAACCAACTGATGCCTGTGTACTGGCCTAATCCTCCCAGGAGTGGGGAAGAAGTGCCTTACAGCACTTTTGTGATACCTCCAGGTCAGTAAAGGACTTATGTCAGGGATAATAGTAGCCTAACTGGAGGTTAAGATTACCATTTGATAATTTGATTACCATTTGATTACCATTTAACCTAACCCCTGGTTAAGCCAGCACAAATTCTGGCACAATTCCTATGGTATCCTGAAGGGTGCTGCAAAAGTCTGTGCCACTTCTGGGGTTGTGCACAGGCATGCACCAGCCTCCCCATGTCACGGTGGGTATAGGTACATGGGTGAGTTGTGCTGGTGTAAATTGGTCAGGATTAAGCCCTAAGTTTCTTCCACAAAGTTCATGCCATCAGGTACCTTCCTGGCATCAGGAAGAATTTAAATCTAATAGGCCAACTCCAGAAACTTTGCTGCAACTAGATAGGTTGAATTTGCATCAAACATACGAAGAGCTACACCACTGATATCACCAGTTATGATATTGCATGAATATCACCATATATAAAGCAATATATGACAATTTATAATATCAGGGCGTAAGCAAGACTTGCGTAACTAACTAGTCAAACGCAACTCAACTGAAGAGCATTAAGTCTGGGATTGTAAGAACAATGGGCGTCTCAAAATCTTGTAAACCCAGTTATACAGCTAATGAACTGCAACTGGTTGGACTAGGAATAAGTTGCAGGCCTGGATAACTTGAATAAGTTCAAGTGTACTGTGAAATCTCTGTTAGGGCTACTGTGAGATGCAGGAAGATGAACCAGATGGGCCACTGGAGAAGAGCAGGGCTCTTCTTAGGATCTGAATCAGGGGGTCAAACACGGGCCAGATGTGACACTTTAATGCTTTTGGGGTTCCCCAGAACACCACCTGAACCAGAGGCCACCCAATGAGATGGAGTGTCAGGAGTTTATATAAAAGGATCCACTGGCGCCCTGCTGAACCCCAACCCCTTCAGCAGCTTCTCCCATTAAACCAATCAGGGCTCCCTCCAAACCCCTCAGCAAACTTCCCTCACTGAACCCTATGGACCCCGCAATGAACCCCCGCTTAACAGCCTACCCCAATGAACCTCTTCAGTAGTCTCCCCCATTGAACTCAATGGCTCCTACTGAACTGAATGGGTTCCCATTGAACTTTCTCAGCAGCCTCCTCCATTCAATGAATCCCAAAGTATCCCCTCAGCAACCTCCCCCATTGGCCCCACTGAACAGCAGCCTCCCCCACTGAGCCCAATAGGCCCCACTGAACCCAATGGAGCCCCCACTGAACCTCCTCAGCAGCCTACCCCCATTGAATCCAATGGAGCCCTTCATGGAAGCCCCTCAGCAGTCTCTCCCCACTGAATACAATAGGTCACGCTGAACCCCCTCAGCAGCCTCCCCCATTGAATTCAATGGAGCCCTCCACGAAACCCTTTCAACAGCCTCCCTTATTGAATCCAATGGGCCCCACTGAACCCCCTCAGCAGTCTCTCCCCACTAAATCCAATGGGCCCCACCGAACCCTCTCAGCAGCCACCCCCATTGACCCCAATAAACCCCACTAAACCCAATGGAGCACCCCATTGAACCATTTCAAGAGCCTCCCCCATTGAATCCAATGGGCCCCACTGAACCCCCTCAGCAGCTTCCCCCAGTTATCCCTATAGGCCCCACAGAACCCAATGGAGCCCCCCACTGAACACTTTCAAGAGCCTCCCCCATTGAATCCAATGGGCCCCACTGTACCCCCTCAGCAGCCTCCCCCATTGACCCCTGTAGGCCCTACTGAACCCAACGAAGCCTCCCATTGAACCCTATCAGCAGCCTCCCCCATTGAATCCAATGCGCCCCACTGAAGACCCTGAGCTTCCCTGAGGTCACTTCCCCGCCTGCCTGCCTGAGACTGACCAGGGCCCCTCCGCCGACGCCGCCCTGCATGTGCCCGTTCTGCGCAGAGTCCGCCATGGCGGGGCCTCGTTCCTGAGGGAGGGAGGCCTGTGAGGGAGGAGAGGGTCGTCAGCCCCGCGGGATGGGAGGGGAGGAGGGAGCGAGGCCGGCCGCCGCCGTCCAGAAAGGCCAGGAACACGATAGAACCTTCCACCGGGAAGCAGCCTCAGGACTACCGGCCAAGATTGCGAAGTGCGCATGCGCTGGAAACCCTCTTCCGGTGGGGGCGGAGAGCATGCTGGGTAATGTAGTCCAGTGCTTTGCCTAGCATGACTCAGCATTTTTAAGCACCCCTTGCAGCCTCATCATGACTGTTATGCTGCATCTTCCACTGGGGGCTCTTTCCTGGGAGTAAGAGCTATAGCATGCAATGGGACTTACTTCTGAGTAGACCTGCATATTGCACCCAGTACAAGCCCAGACACTGGATTGCGCCCAGTACAGGCCCAGGCACTGGATTGCACCCAGTACAAACCCAGACACTGGATTGCACCCAGTACATGCCCAGGCACTAGATTGCACCCAGTACAAACCAAGACACTGGATTGCACCCAGTACAAACCCAAACACTTTGGGGTGAGTCCAGGGTGAACAAATGTCTTTTATTTGCCTTTTTGGAATTGATAAATTAACCATGCCTACTCGAAAGTGTTCAATGGGGCTTACTCCCAGGAAAGTATCTTTAGGATTGCAGCCGTAGGTTGAACACAATGGGGCTTTACTTTTGAGTAGACATGGTTAGGATTGTGTGCCTTATACCAGTCAAACTATACAGAGTAAAGTAAGAGTAAATTATAGTAATAATGCATGCCAGAGTCAAGGTGTTAAAGATACAACTTACAGAAGTGATCAATATATTGGCTTTCTATTGTGTATGTACCATGTACGCCTGGGCTACGCCAGCTTATGGAGGTGGTCAGTGTAGGGAGGTGGTCAGCTCTGGAGGTTTTGCTGTACAGTGGTGCCTCACATAACAAGCTTAATTCATTCCGGAAGCATGCTTGTTATGTGAAATGCTCTTTACGTGAAGCGAATTTTCCCATAGGAAATAATGGAAACTCAGACAATTGGTTCCACAACCCTAAAAATATTCATATAAAAATATTAACTGGATGTAAAAATGATGACAAAACACTGGAATTGAATTCAAAACATGCATTCAATGTGCATGATCTTATGAAGTCTACTTAGGCTGCAGTCCTAAAGACACTTTCCTGGGAGTAAGCCCCATTTAACACAATGAGGCTTACTTCTGGGTAGACATGGTTAGGAGGCTGCAATCCAAGACACCTTCAAAGTGTCTCCCCACTTTCTCCTTCTCTCCATCCTGAGCCTCTCTCTCCCCTGCTCCCTTCTGGCTAGCCCTGAGCTGCTTCCCTCTTCTTCACTGCTCTTCTCTCCCTCCGGCCACAGGAGGAACAGCGCAGAAGTGTTGCTTTCACTATGGGCAGGTGCGCTAGGCAGCCCTGACGCTTTTTAAAAGGGATGCTGACCAGCACGTCTTTCCCAACTGCAAATGAGTGCGCTTGTTAAGTGAAGCAACACTTGTTATGTGGGGTAGAATCCTAGATAATTTTTGCTTGTTATGTGGATCACTTGTTAAGCGAGGCACTTCTTAAGCAAGGTACTATTGTAATTTATTAATTACAAGAAGACTACCTGCTGCCTGCTCACAAGGAAAAGGAGGACAATGATGATTTTTTTCCAGGACACTAAAAAAGAAGAAATGTCCTAGAAAAGGAGGATTTATGTTCACCATGCTCCAAGCATGGTGCTCCAAGAATGATGTACCATGTTCCAAGGTCACCATGCTTATCATTTCAGCACCATTGTACACTGTATATTCAGGACCATTGTACCCAAGGGTAGCAGCCCTGATAGAATTGGTCTCTCCATCACATCTACAGAGGATGAGCATTTTAAAAGAGATGCAAGGCAAAATAACATACAACAGTGCGTCACATTCAACTGGCATTTCTCTCAGGCCTATTTTATATCTCATTCTTAGGGGAAAGATTAGGCCAGTGCACAAAATGTGTCGGCCTCCCCAAACCACTGCATGAATGGAGAGATGGGTGTAATGTGCTAGCCTAAGTGGGTTAGGATTGCACCTTGAATTGATTCATACAACCAGTGGTGGGCTCCAGCAGGTTCGCACCTACTCTACAGAACCGGTTCTTAACAAGAGATAGGACATATAAAGTTTAAAAATAGCCATTTAAAAGTGGCTGCCAGATGGGCAGAGAACCGGTTCTTAAATTTTTTGAAGCCCATCACTGCATACAACAATACATCAAAGAGAGTCTCCTGGATCTTTAATCATGGCAGAGGGCAAGTAATGTTAGCTGGTTTAATTTTGGGAGGGGAAGCGGGGCAGGGGAAGATGTTGCGGAAAACTGCACCTGGTGAACTTGCCACCTGCACAGCCCTTTAAGTTCCAGAATCGCTGCTCTCCTTGGCATCTGGTCCTCCTATTGACTCCAGTTGCTTCAGTATGCAGGGTCAGGAACTTACATTTCTGCCTTGCCTGACCTATCCAAGTTGCCTGCAAATATCTTGATGCGAGTATTAGAGGTTGACCAGCAAGGGGAGGAGGAGAAACAAAAGGCACCAGGAAATAAATATGCTAAAGAAACAATTCAGATGGTTGTGTCCAACTTGGAGCGAAAGGCCAAACAGACAAGGAAAGAAAAATGTTTGAAGAAAAGAACAAAGCAGCCTGTCAATTAGGGTAGGTGAAGCTGAAGCTAATGGATCCTCTGCCAGAAGAGATGAAACGGGAAAAGAAAAGAAGCAGGAACACAAAAGGGAAGGACATTCATTGTGCAGCTGAAATGATGGGGGCACGTGCCCCTCCCTCAATCACGGGGACCCCATACAAAAGATGGCCATTGCTATCTACTCTCAATAAAAGCAAGTGCCTGTTGCCTTTTGCAGGGAATGTATGGACTCAGCCTATTAGAGGATCCCTTCAGTACCTGTCAACTAGAGGCTTGGCAACCCTCGTGGGTACTGCACCCATCCTCGCTGGCTGAGAATAAGCAATGCCAAACCAAGAATTGCCTTACCCCTTCCAATGTTTGCAATGTGAGGGTGAGCAATGTGAGCAACAGGCTCATGTGTGTCCAATCCGTAGCAAGTCTCACTGCCTCTGAAAGTAAAGCTAGAACCAACGGGTACAAACTGCAAGAAAAGAGATTCCTGTTAGAAGGCATCCCCCACTTACAAGTGGACAGGCTAGGAACTGGAGCACCGTCCATTAGTGAAAACCATTGAAAAGTGAACCTAGTCTTTTTCCGCTTGGAAATGCAAAACGACCTCCAAAAAAGACATCAATATCTTTGGAAAAGCCTAAATCAGTGGTCTTCAAAGAGGGGGTCGGAACCCCCTTGGGGGTTGCAACTTCATTTCAGGGGGATCGTGAAAAGCTGGATGCAGCCATCTTGGAATTTGGCACCAGACCCTTTTAATGTAACTTCCAGCCATAACATCACTTCCGGAGGGGGGGGGGACCCAGACAGTCATTTTCCGAAGGGGGTCCCAAGCTGAAATGCTCGAATAATGCTGGCCTAAATAACACATATTTATTAACACGTGGCCAAAACACATAACAAATTAAAGTAAAATGAACAAAGGCTTGTGTGGACAATGAATATCTTATGAATTTGAATGAGGGGTATTTATTGAAGAAAATCATAAGGAAATGTTAGAAACAGTTTGATCACCATGTCGCATGCAAATCAACATCAGGGAAGACAGTTTTAGCCTTTAGAAAAGCAGAGAGAGATGGAAAGAGGGAAGCATTTATTGAATGAATAAGTCCTGGGTAGGGCTGTGGGTGGCGCAAGTGGCTAAGACACTGTGCCTGTTAACCAGCAGGCCAGGGTTCGAGACCCGGGTCGGCCCCACAAGACAGGGTGAGCTCCTGTCCTTAGCCCAGCTCTGCAACGCCAGCTGGATCCAATCGTATTTGCTCTGCCTTTCCATTGGACTAATTCAGTGGAGTAGAGAGGGGGGATTTGCTGCTTGGGTAACAGCCTATCCTCCATAACAATCTAACCCAGGCTTTCGTGCTTTGCATGCAGCATATGCAGCGCCGAGCATGATACCATAATCTTGCAAGACTGACGGAGGCCTGCTTAAGTCCTGGGTATAATTGAAAGGTATAATAATTGAAAGGTGATGAAAGAGTGGAACCATCAGGAAACAAACTGTCAGAAACTAGGTAATGCCTGTATAAAAGTCCTGATGGTTAGGCAGTTAGGCAGTAGAATAGATTGCCAACAGATGTGGTGGACTCTACTTCACTGGGGATCTTCAAGCAAAGGCTCAACAAGCACCAGTTGGAGATGCACTAGGAGGATTTCCTGCTACAGGCTGGGTGTTGGACTAGATGACCTACTGGGCTCCTTCCAGCTCTAGGATTCTATGACGTACTCAATAAGTGTGTATAGAATTACAATCTTAGAACTATGCTGCAGGTGCAGGAATCATGCTTCAAAGCCAGGGTTGTGCAGTGTGAGAGCTACAGATGACGCAGAGCTACTCTACCATAGTCCTTTGTAAAGCACAGCCACTGCCACCATATGAGACGCACAAACTGTCACAACCCATATGCAGAGCTTGGCAGAAGTACCTTTCAAATGATTATGATGGGACAGTTCTGCCTCCCCTCTCACCCCATATTGTATGTCCCTATTCAAAGCTCCCCCGATCAGACCAGAAAGAGCATTTTCTATTTCTATATTTAAAATATTTCTAAGCCCATCAAATTAACCACTGAGACAATAAACAGTAAGTATGGCTTGCAATGAGGTTGGAGAAGAGGAGAGACTCAAAGGTCTCCCCTTTGGTAACTGATCCCAGAAGACAGCTTCTAAGGCTGCAATCCTAAACATATTTTCCTGGGAGTAAGACCCATTTAACACAACGGGGCTTACTTCTGAGTAGACATGGTTAGGATTGTGCTCTAAGACCCAGAGATTATGTGCTGGCGAAATTGTGATGCAGGTCCACTGCAGGATCGGATCCAGGAAATGTGTCTGGATTCAGCTAACTGAGCTGATTCTCTAAATCAGTCCTAAATCTAAATTTATCAGAGAATGAAAAGCTAATTCTCTAAATCAGCCCTCTTTTCATATCTGTTTCTCCCAACCACCTGTCCTCCCTGTTCTGCCTGACTCACCAATTTGCCTTCATTGGGAGGCATTCCATATCTCACCACCATGAACAGGGCCACTTCAGCCTCACAGACAGCATTCCAGAAGTACATGGTTCTGTGCATTTTTAGAAACCTATGGGATGACTGAAAAGCAAACCCATGGTGGTGGAGAATAGGATTGGGCCGGAAATCATTAAATGATAACCCTCACCATGGCAAAATTTGATTTTTAAGACGTAGCTTCTGATTCAAAGGCACATGCTCATGTGAACACATGAAACTACCACTTGAAGTGCTTGTGTCTGATTTCCTATGTGAGTTTTAAAGAGTCTATTGTGTAAATGGAAAAAAATACATTTCTTTCCTGCATTTCCATAGTCTGGGCATGTGTGGTTCCAAGCCCTTCCTAAATGTGCTACCACTGGGTCAAAAGCTACCCATCAGGGAGATTCACATACAGGATCTCATGTGAAAGGTATGGTCTTGTTCTCATCCCATTTAGAAATCCCTTCCAGTGCTTACAAAATTTGTTGTAGGCAATCATCTTAAGCAATAATACAAAGCTAAAAATGCTTTGATAGTAACTTGTGAGAACAGCCAATCATTGCACCTCCCTGCAATTTTGAATTTGAATTCCTGGTTTGTGGGCATCTTCCATTTCAGTATATGCTGTCTTCTTCCTGGACAGCAGTGTGGATCATGTACACCCTTTGTTTAAAAAAAGAAAAACAAGGAAGAGGATCGATTAGATGAAAAATCTAGGGTGACATGTGGGGATATGAGTTCCAGGAGATAATTATAGCCTTGGGGCAAGATTACACTAGACACCGCCCAACCTCCCCTTATTCCTTCCTACATACCCATTCAAAGGTATGATTAATTAGCAGCCCTTTGGAAAAAAATGGCTTTCCAGTTAAATTGTTTAGCAAATCATGGGCTGAATATTGCAGCTCATTCCACCAGCAAGCCTTACATTCTCTGCCTCTAAAAAGCACCCTTAGAGCACAATCCTACCCATGTCTACTCAAAAGTAAGCCCCATTATGTTCAGTGGGCCTTACCCCCAGGAAAGTGTCTTTAGGATTGCAGCCTTAGTGTTTCCAAACTGGGTATATAATTAACATTATTGTTCTTGTTGTTGTTTTTGCTTTCTTAGAAGTTAGACCCATTCCTGGGTATATTTGGGGTACTGATTCCCAGAATGGCATCTATTTTGCTCCATCATATCTAGTTTTGGAGGTACACACCATAGCCTTGTGAGTGATGGGTTCAAAGAGCTCTTCTGTGAGGAAGACAATGTCATGGATGAGTCTTCACTAATAAAGCTATGCTGTATCTCCAAAACTATATGCATTAAGGGTATACGGGTGCCTTAATGCATATAGTTTCTGGAACCCCAAATTTGTATGAATGAAACCACACTATATTTGGAGGAAAAAGCGGTTTTCTGACTCACATGACTATGGCTGCAATCCCAAAGACACTTTCCCGGGAGTTGTATGACCGATTGAAAATAATGGGGCTTAATTTAGAGTACACATGGTTAGGATTGTGCTCTACATTAAGGGTCACCAGTTGGGGCCTTGGTTGTGCATCCCATTGAAATAATTGTATTTACAATACATGGACATATAAAATTATATTTACATATAAACGCATAAGAAAACATGGAATTAAAATCATCAGCACATAGATCAGTTCCAGTATCTCTATTTCAGAAGATTTCAGTGGTATTGGTAGGGCTTGGAAAGACATCTTCATGAGTATTTGAGAACTGTCCAGGTAGGTAGATTGACCTGTGGCCAGTATAAGACAACTTCATTCAATGGAGATCGATATTGGGTGATCTTTGGTTTCATTATTGGATGATGCTATTCTTGCAAATGATATTGTTGTCATAGCTTTGGGGCTGAGAGACAATACAAACTGGTGAATCTACTTCCATTATTCCAGGACAAACCATCCTGGCCTGGAGTGCCTCTCCAAACCTCTTGTTCACATGATCTTTTATTCCAAAAGTAGGGTTACCATAATTCTCTTCCACAAAACTAGGACAGGACCCTCTGTCCCATTTGCCAGTAGGTGAACACAATCCCCCCCCCCCAAATTGGGACTGTCCCTGTTTTTCGGAATATATGGCAACCCTATCCAAAAGCCACCATCCACATTTAAGTATCGTTCAAAGAGTTCTGATTAAAAACTGAAATCTAAAGTCCACATATCGAAAGAGAATAAATGATGATGAAGCTTGCTGATTAACAATTGATCCCATTCTTTCAGATGAGAAACCTAAATGTGTTCAAGAAGACCAAGGTCAGAGTCCAGAGCAAGCAGAGACCTGAATATGATGAAGAAGGCATGATTGGAATGATTGTCAAGAGAGGATTTGTATAGCTTTATCCATCCAGGGAAAATTTACCAGACTTTTTCAGCTTGTAGTTGTGCTTGTATACCTGATTATGAAAGGAAATAATTAACAACTTAATCCTCATTTTCACAGAGCACTTGCAGAAAATTCCATCACTTCGACTGCAATCCTATCCACACTTACCTGGGAGTAAGTAGGCCCACTGATTTTAATGAGTAGTTTTGAGTAGACTTTTGAGTAGACAAGCATAGGATTGGGCTCCTGTTCAGGTTATAAAGACAGCATCAGCTGTCACTGATGTCATTTTGTTCCTCAAAATGAAAATCCTCTTTTTAAAAGAAAAGTAAAAGTTGCAATCCTTACCTAAGCAAGTAATAGTGCAATCCTCAGCATATCGACTCAGAAGTAAGTCCCGTTGTGTTCAATAGTACTTTGTGTTCAATAGGAAACTGTGATTAGGATTGCAGCCTTTGAGCACAAACCTAACCATGTCTACTCAAAAGTAAGTCCTATTGTGTTCAATGGGTATTACTTCCAGGAAAGTGAGTTCAGGATTGCAGCCTTTGTTGCATTCTTACCTAGTGCGCAAACAAGTGGTAGGCTTGTTTCAATGTAAATAGGATTATAGCACAGCTGCAGCTTGCCTCATAATTCCTTAATGCCAATTCCATTGATTAAAGTCTCAGTCAAAACAATAATAAAAATCATTTTTCAAAAAACAAAAACTTAATAAATAAATCTTTAAAATGAAGAATAAGAAAAATAGGGAAAAATAAAAACAGCAACATTTGCAGTAGCCTGAGAATTGCTTTGATTCCCTGCAATATTTTTTTTCCTGAGAATTTTCAATTATCTTAGAAAGATCTGCTTTTTCTACTGGTTCTACATGCACCTCAACATGGGAGAAGCACTTCAACACCCACATTTAAATTTCACCCACATTTCACCCAAAATTTCACCCACATTTAAATTATGAGAGAAAGGGGGGAACAAAGGTGAGATGGCTGAAAAGAGATTTACACATTTTTGAAGGTAGAACTTGCATCGTTTTCAAAAATAGGTATACTGTACCTAGAAGTATTTGTTTCTTATTAAACTCTAATTATTGACTGTCTTTGTTGATTCACTATATATTGTGACCCTGGCTGAAGTTGAGGCCAGATAGGGCTCCATTTGGGCGGTCATGCTAGGGCATCCATCATCATGCAACACAAGCAACAAGGGCTCTTATGATATGTAACGTATTTCTAAATAACCATTAACTTATCAGATTTGGCTACTGTTTCTGGTGATGGCTCTGCATCTCTAATAATCATGCCCACCCTTCTATTTATCATATCCCATGTAAACCATCCTATATAAACCATCAGGTAGATGCAGAACAGGCCTTGGTACTGCCACGAGAGGGCACCGCTTCCCTCTCTTCTGGCCTGTAAATTGATCAAGGCAGAAGCCCCAGATAATTAGTTTTATGTATATAATATTTGATCATGAAAATATTCTTTGCCTTGATCCTAGGATAGGGAGCCTGTAATATATGTTAAAGCGGTTAATTTCTTTCTATTATCTCTCTGAATTGTTTTACCACCAGCCCTGGTGGTAGCATCCACTGAAAATGTAAGCAATGTTAAATCTAATTTTTTCCCTGTGCAAAACCTAATTAGCCATTTTAAAAAAAGAAGAAGAAGAAGAAGAGGAAGGTTAACGCCAGCGCCTGAGATGGTTTTTGTTTAATAATCCTATTACTGACGGCTCATCATGTATAAAATGGTGCTGTAGGATTTTTCCCCTTGTTTGGGGGAGAAATGGCTTAAGCAAGGGAGGCAGGGCTGCTGCAGCAAGAAGGCACACGCCTCAAATGTAAGTAGTCACCCTTTGTCTCCCCCAGCCCCCTACCACCCCCACCCCAGTCTGCAGTCCAACTGGAAAGGTTTTGCCTGCTTCTGAAAACTTGTGTCTCCAAATAGCTTGCTGGGAACCAGGATCTGATTTTTTATTTCCTATCAGATCCCAAAAGCCAGACCTAGGAAGATCAGAGGTCCTTTAGGGGCAGGGTGACCATATGGAATGGAGGACAGAGTGCCTCTACCTTTAAGCATTGCACAGAATTTAGGCAGGTGCTGCTTTTTAAACCCTGAGCTAAACCTGCCTCAATTCCCTCTTCTATGCAATGCTTAATTAAAGGTAGAGGCACTCTGTCCTCCATTCCATATGGTCACCCTGCTTAGGGGTTAAGGGTGTGAATATGGGTTTTTATACAAAAGGACTCAAACCATGTCTATACCTCTGAGACCTTTATTGCTTCCTTTCCCCCCCCCCCCACTTCAAGACTAAGCATGTAAGGTTGAGATCCTGCTCTTACTTGGGAACAAGTGTCCTCTGGACTCCATGCGTTTTGCTTTCCAGTAAACACATAGAGGATTGGGCCCCCTAAGTACTCCACAACGTACGTCAACTCAGAATTTAATAGCAATTATGGCTGCAATCCTAAAGACACTTTCCTGGGAGTAATAGCCATTGAAAAGAATGGGGCTTACTTTTAAGTAGACATATTTAGGATTGTGCTGCATGACTGCAATCCTAAAGACACTTTCTTGGAAGTAAGTCCTATTGAACATAATGGGGTTCACTTTTGAGTAGACATGCTGAAGATTGTGCTCTAAGGAGTCTCATGCCCCCAAATTAGAAACAATCCAAATTATTCAACAGCAAATAAAATGTTTCCGAATGGAGGTTATGGCTGCAATCCTAAACACTCTTTCCTGAGTGTAAGGCTGCAATCCTTAGATTAGAAAGAAGAAAGTAAAGACACTTTCCTGGGAGTAAGACCCATTAAACGCAATGGGGCTAACTTTTAAGTAGACATGATTAGGATTGTTTTTTAAGTCCTGTATAGAACACAATGGGAATTACTTCTGAATAGACATGCTTAAGATTGCATCCTAAGAAAAACAGGGAAAAATAAAAATGGCAACATTTGCAGTAGCTTGAGAGTTGATGGTCTTGAAAGCAGCAGTGTCTACTGCTGCACTCCTATCCTGGGAGTAAGCACCATTGACTATAATAGGGCTTACTTCTGAGTAGGCATGCATAGATTTGGGCTCCAAGTCCCATTGTGTTTCGTGTGGACTTGCTCCTAGGAAACATTTGCAGCCAGTCCTTTAGAGACCAAGGCTTTTTTTAGTCTAAAGGACCCCAGCAGTATCCAGTCCTCATTGCTTGAGATGTTTTAAGAGTAGTTTTAAAATTCCTTGACTTTCTCTCTTTTTATCTTCTAAAATTCTTTAGGGAAGGGATCAGAATGAATCTTACAAAATCCGACCACGTTTTGGAAGCCCTAACCATAAAAATTAGTTATGATCTTATTTTTTTGAAAGGAGACATATATTTGGGGGAAGAAAAAAATCAGAGTGTGCTTTAAATATAATTTATTTAAATCTTGGAATTACTAGAGAACATGCACACATTTATTGTTCAGAAATTTGTATAAACCATGAAACAGATGGAAAGCCCCAAGTCTCACCCGCAGCCTAAAGATTGAAAGCCCAATCCTTTGTCTACTCCAGGTACCTTCATGGTCAATGGGGCTTACCCTCTTTACCCCACCTTTACCCCCTTACCCCCTCCATCCCGGAAAAGGATAGGATTGCAGCCTTATATTGTAGCCAATCCTACTCAGAAGTAAGTCAAGAGGGCTTACTCCCAGGAAACACTGGATAGAATTGCAGCGCAAGTGCCCAATCCTATGCAGGTCTACTCAGAAGTCAGTCAATGGTGCTTACTCCCAGGAAGTGTGAATAGGATTGCAGCCTTAGAACCCAATTCTATGCAGGTCTACTCAGAAGAAAGTCCCAGAATAAGTCAATGGGGGTTACTTCTAGGAAGGTGTGGAAAGGATTATAGCCTTAGAATCCAATCCAGGTCGACTCAGAAGTAAGTCAATGGGACTTAGGGCACAATCCTAACTATGTCTACTCAAAAGTAAGTTCCATTGTGTTGAATGGATCTTACTTCCAGGATTTCAGCCTTACTCCCAGGAAACTGTGGATAGAATTGCAGAGCCAGGGCTCAATCCTAAGCAGATCTTATTTAGATTTGAGTCCCACTGTATTCAATAGGACCTACTCCCAGGAAAATGTACATGCAAGTGGATCCTAAAAATACGGAGAAGCACTACCTGCTTGGGCAGAAATTCGTTCAATCGACAACCTCAATATTGTAAACTGGTTGAACTGATTTAAGAGGGTGTGTTTTTTTGCCCAGGTTACCCTGATAATAAAATAAAATTTAAAAAATAAATAAATTACTAATGCATTGATTTTTTTTTTATTTTTGCATTCTGGTGGCCACAAAATACTAGTAGAAATTTTAATATTTTTTGTTGTCTTTAACTGTTTCTGATAATCTGATTCAAATGGGTTCAGGGAAAATTTATTTATTTTACCCCATTGAATTCGATGGGATGGTGTCCTCGAAACGCTTTAAAATTCGGAGTGTTGAGAAAACGGAGCTGATGGGTAACAAAGGGTGCAATCCTAACCATGTCTACTCAGAGGCAAACCCCAGTGTGTTCAATGGGTTTTACTCCAAGGAAAGTTTGTTTAGGATTGCAGCCTAAGATTGCAGCCTACTTCCTGGGAGTAAGACCCATTGAACAAAATGGGGCTTACTTTTGAGTAGACATGGTTAAGATTGTGGTCTAAATCATGGACGAGAGAATTTGCGATCCTCTGTGCTCACTTCTGTGTGATGTTTAAATGTCAAAGGAAAAGAAGCATCGACTCTAAAATGTGGCATATCCGATTTCTTTCTTTCTTTCTTTCTTTCTTTCTTTCTTTCTTTCTTTCTTTCTTTCTTTCTTTCTGAAAACGAATCGACAATGGAAAGAAACTGAAAACGAATTAAGGCAGCAATCCTAAATACACTATCCTGGAAGTAAGACCCATTGAAGAGAATGGGGCTTACTTTTGAGTAGACATGGTTAGGTTTGTGCTCTTCGGCTACAATTCTAACCACATTTTCCTGGGAGTAAGTACTGTTGAGCACAACGGGGCTTAATTTTGAGTAGACATGCTTAGGATTGCACTGTAAGAAAGACTTGAATAACACAATCCTAAGCATGTCTACTAAATAGTAAGCCCCATTGCGTTCAATGGGTCTTACTCCCAGGAAAGTGTATTTAGGATTGCAGCCAAAAATGAATTGAAAACGGATTAAAAACGAATAAAAAATGAACTGAAAACGAATAAAAAATGAATTGAAAACGAATTTAAAAGGAATGGAAATAATGCTGCAATCCTATACACACTTTCCTGGGAGTAATCCCCATTGACTATAGTGCGGCTTTCTTCTGAGTAGACATCCATAGGATAGGGTCTTGTATTAGAAACGAATTCAAAACGGATTAAAAATAAATCGAAAATGAATCAAAAGCAAAAGAGTTGAAGACGACTTGAAAAAGAATAGAAAGTGAAAATGAATTGAAAACGAATAAAAAATGAAGACAAATAGAAAACGAATTGAAAATGAAGACAAATAGAAACGAATTGAGCACAAAGAGGCTTGTAGGAAAGAGAAAATGGGGACCCACCGCCCCCAAGACTTGGAAGATATGGGGGGATGTCTTTATGTGTGTGTTTAAAGCTCCTCTGGTCCTCCTGGTCTTTCCACCCCAAGCAAAAGTCCCGCATTCCCACCCAGTCCCAACCCCAGCGGTGTCTACAGACTGGCGTTGGGACTGGGTGGGAATGCGGGACTTTTGCTTGGGTGACTTTTGCTAATCCGGATTCGCCTCCCAGATCCAGCAAGATGGCACAAGGAGTGCTAAAAGCAGCCTGGACATGTATCCTTTTTTTCCAGGACATGTCCTCTTTTTAACCTTAAAAAAGCTTTTGTTCACCAAACTAAGCACGCAGCATGTAGCTTTCTGGTAATTAATAAATTATGCCTAATAAATTCTGTATAATTGTTTCAAATTTAATAAGAAACATAGAGCACAGTCCTAACCATGTCTACTCAAAAGTAAGCACCATTGTGTTCAATGGGTCTTACTCCCAGGAAAGTGTCTTTAGGATTGCAGCCATCGTGTTTAAATTAAGCATATGTAAGCAATATATTTTTGGCAATTGCTATGTCCTACATTTTTTGGGTGTCCTACATTTGGGGGGCTGCTCTCTCTCTCTCTCTCTCTCTCTCTCTCTCTCTCTGTCTCTCTGGGTATGGCATATGATCACTCTTGATAAAGGGGCAACCTTCCCCCTTTAAGGGAATGTGAGGTGGAAACAAACGGCTGCCCACTCATAGGAGGTGTCTCTTAAAGGGGGATATGATCAAAGGGAAGCCCCAAAAAGATATCCTGAAAGGGGGGATAATTTCCTTTCTTTCCTAATAATTTCCTGATTCCTTAATTTCCTTTTTTGTACTCCAAAGTATGATCAGCAGCACTAAAGAAAAGAAGGGAAAGAAAAGGATAGATAGATAGATAGATAGATAGATAGATAGATAGATAGATAGATAGATAGATAGATAGATAGATAATGGCGGAGAATAAATGCACCTGGTGGCGTACCAAGAGGGGGGCATAGCAGTCAGTCTTGGAGGAAGGCTCATCCCTTTGGAGTCATTCCAGGCAGGGGTAGCAAAACGGAGCCCTAGATGGAACAGGTAGATCATAACCAAAAATGAGGACATGATGTGTCCTCATTAGGTGTCCCAAAAATGTGGGACACCCAAGAAAAATCTAGCACATGACAAAATAAAAACTAAAACATTCATGTACATTGAATTAATTTAAACACTATCCTATATTAATTATTATTAAATTTAAAACTCTTGAATATAATTGATTGCATATCAATTATTAATTACAAGAAGGCTTTGTGCTGCCCACTCAAAAGGAAAAAGGAGAATATTGAGGTTTTTACCCAGGACACAAGGCTAAAATCAACGCTACAATCCAGTATAGAAGTGCAGGCTCAGAGCCCAATTCTGTGCATGTCTACTCAGAAGCAAGTCCCATTATAGTCAATGGAACTTACTCACAGGGAAGTGTGGCTAGGACTACAGCCTCAGGGTCCAATCCTAGCATGTCTACTCAGAAGCAACTCCCATTATAATCAGAGGGGCTTACTTCCAAATAAGTATGGATAGGATTGCAGCCTTCCTAGAATAAGCGTGTACAGGATGGGGACCTTTTTCCTTCCAGCTGCTTTCCGAAAAGCTCCCTGATCCTTTTTTCGCCCACTCCGGAGTCACAACACTTCTTTTTTCGTTTTATTTTCCCCATTCCTACAAACGATCAATACTATATTCTTATTAAAATTAATTCTTATTAAAATTTGCCAACCCATGGCCTTGCGTTGGGAGCACTCAGATCCCAACCAGCTTAGAGCCCAATCCTATGCCTGTCTGTGGCTGCAATCCTAAAGACTCTTTCCTGGGTGTAAAGGAGTTTGCTTTTGAGTAGACATGGTTAGGATTGTGCTCTGTGTCTACTAAGGAAGGCCCATTGAACAGCACAATCCTAACCATGTCTACTAAAAAGTAAGCCCCATTGTGTTCAATGGGTCTTACTCTCAGGAAAGTGCCTTTAGGAATGTAGCCAGAGTTACATATTTATCCAGGTAAATATGGATAGGAGCCCAATCCTATGCAGGTATACTCAGAAGCAAGTCCCTTTATAGGCAATAGGGCATACTCTCAGGAAGGTTTGGCTAGGAGCCCAATTTTAAGCAGACTACTTAGAAGCAAGTTCCAGTATAGTCAATGGGCTTACTCCCATGAAAATGTGGCTAGGACTGTAGCCTCACTGACTGTGGCCAGATTGTAGAACTGCTCTGGTTTGGATAGGAACTAATTACAAAGTGGTGGAATTCCCCCCCCCCCCAACTAAGCAAATGGAATAAGCAAAATCCGTAAAACTATTTTAAACTATAATAGTTGTAAATTTAATAATAAGCAATATATGTTTAAATTAAGCACATGAAAGCAGTATAATTGAGTGTTTTTAGCTTTTATTTTATCATGTTTCTTGGATTTCCTATATTTTGTGGGCCCCTTTCCTCTTTTTTTCAGTTATGACAAATGGTCACCCTGCTGAAATCCTATCCCCTCCACATTTTCCTGGGAATAAGCCCTACTGGCCATTGGGACTTACTTCTGCCTAGGACTACGGGTTCTAGAATAATATAAACATTTTGCTGTCCTATGTATTGTGTAGGTCCTCCTATATCAAGGATTCGGGCTTAGAACAAGGGAAGGGAATCAACCTCCCAACCAACCTCGAATTTGTGTTCAGGGATTTTGGGGAGACAGCCATAAAGCATGGTGGAGGGGGAGGTCTGTGTGGGGGGTCAAACATGAGGATGAGATAGGGATAGATCCCTATTTCCTGAGATACCTGAGATGGAAATAACTGGGCTGGATTAAATAATAAATTAATAAACTAGATTACATAGATCAACAAACTGGCTTAAATAACTGGGCTAGATTAAAAGGCTAGATTAAATGGACTAACTTAAATGATTGTGCTAGATGAAATAATAGATTAATAGGCTAAAAAAATAAAAATTGGGATGAAATCATAATTGGGATAAATAAAAATACCGTATCTTCAATTAAATAATTGGGCTAAATTGAATAATAGATTTAATAGGCTATATTAAATAATAATTGGGCTAGATTAAATTATAGATTCATATGTTAGCTAGATTAAGCATCAGCTATATCATCTCTCAGTTCTTATCTTTCTGGTTGAGGCTAAAATTTTATGTACACTTTCATGGGCGTAAGCCCCTGTGGAACCTGCTTCTCAGTACACATGCACAGCTTGATCCTGAGTGAGTCTTCTGTATGCAGGGTGACCATATAGAATGGAAGACAGAGTGCCTTTACCTTTAATCATTGGGTAGAAGAGAGAATTTAGGCAGGTGTAGCTCAGTATAGAAAGGTTTAAAAAGCGGCACTTTCCTGAATTCACTCTTTAATGCAATGGTGAAAGGTAAAAGCAGTCTGTCCTCCATTCTTTATGGTCATTCTTTCTGTATGTCACCAGAAAGCTGAATATGTTAGAGAATATTAAGAAGCAAACAATTAAGAAGTAAACAATTTTTTTGTTTTAAGAAGCAAACAATTTTTTAAAAAAATATTTCATTTTTAAGGTGGAGGGGGATCAATGAATCTGGGACTCAGTTGTGCTTCCTCCTCTAGTTGTAACTCACCACTGTCCTCCTTTTGTCCCAAAATACCATTAGACAACTGAATGTTAGACAACTGGTGGATTAATTGACCAAAGCATTTGAAGATTAATTGGTGGATTTTAATAGGGTAGTTAAGGGTATTTTGATTTCTTCAACTGCTTTGACTGCTCTGCAGGGAGATAAAACAGGGTAGAAATCAAGTATGTATTTCTTCAAGTTGTATAATGTGCTACGTTGTATCTGATTAAAAAAATGAAAACTATGAAAAAATGATTTTTGCATATTAAATGGTAGAGTTATCATCCTCTTCATCTCAGTTCCTCAAAAGGCTCCTTACTTAGGTTTACTGGAGGCACATCAATCAATCAATCAATCAATCATATAGATCTGTTGAAACCCAGATGACTCATTCAGTTAGGATCCTGTCCACACACCTGTAATAGTGTGACCATACAGGATGGAACACAAAGTGCCTCTACCTTTAACCATTGCATAGAAGAATTTAGGCAGGTTTAGCTCAACACCCTGAGGTTTAGAGTCACCCTGAGTCCCATTAAACTCAGTGATATTTACTTCTGAGTAGATGTTCACAAGATTTTGCAGGGAACCTCAACAAGGTATGCCTTTTTAAGCCATTCCAGGAGGGTTTTTGCACTCCCTGTTTATGAAGGATAGGGGCTACTTACACCCTTTGCACCCTCTCTTGCCACACCACTGTCAACACCAGCCGGAGAAGGAAGGGAGAAAGATCTTGGTTGGAGATCTATTGACCATTGACTATAATGGGATTTACGTCTGAGTAGACACACAAAGGCTTGGGCTGCATTGACAAATGCAAGAGGATCTATGACGGAATGCAGCAGCAATACATCCCTGCTTAGCAATGAGTGGTTTTGCAATAGTGGAATGAAATGCCACATGAAATGCCCAATGTGTGCCCGTGTTCCCATCATGTCATTAGTGATAACATGGGCTGTCAAGCAGCAGTTGCCTCTCATTATTTTCTAGAGAAGATTGTAACTGAAATGTACACTGATGATGCATTGTTTTTGGGTGTGTTGACCCTTTTACATGATGCACTAATTTTGACTGCGTGCCTAACTGGTGTAGGAACTTGGTGGGAAGGCACATTAAGGTGCTGTTTGTTTGTCAATGCAGAAAAAAGGGAGGCAATTAATTGCAACCAATTAATAATTAATCCCTTTTTAAACAGCTTTCTCCCCCTTCCCTTTTTCCCTCCTCTGTCCCACTCAAGAAACCAGAGGGAATTTGGTCTGATAACCCCCCAAAGACCAAATGTCAAGTTTAACCAAATAGTTATTGCTTTATCAAGCCGAGCCTGCAAATAAATTAATCAAAAAGCAGATACGTCCTCGGTGAGCCTCATTTGCCAGTAATGGATGGAGAGGAAGCCCCGTCGATATTATTGCCTGTCATTCAATCTAACAAAGTGAACATTTATTGCATATATATTAAAAATTATCCCTTAATCGAGTAGGGAGTGAGGGGTGGGGAGATGCAAGTTATTGGAGTCCTCCCAGAGGTGAGGTCCCCCTTGGATAGAATTTAGGATGTGGAACGCTTTCTGCTCTCTTTCCCCACCCATCCTTAAAAAAGAGAAAAATAATATTTCATTGTTTGTAATGGGTGGAAAAGACTTAGGATTTCCTGCTGCACTGAGCAGGTTTGCAGAAAACCCTAAACTAGGTTTGGAAGGAACCCAGACATGAAGGCCCATTATCCACACAGTGGGCCTAGTAAGGCACAGAGAGGGTCATCCATGCCCCCCCTCTGGGAACAGGGAGTACCAGGTTCCCTTTGTGCTCCCCCCTTGTGAACCGCATCATTTTCTAATTAGGCATAAAATTGCCTTCATACACTGCCATCGCTGGCTTCATAAACATAACCATTATGGTTCATAAAGGGGCCCATTGTGGCTAGGCCTTCTCAAAATAGACCAGGAGTTTTGAGAGGTTCAAGAAAGGAGCCCCTCCTTGCCTCTTTGTTTCCCCTTTAGAGAAGATGGATGACCACTGTCGTCCAGAAAGATGACTTTAGGCTAGGACATTGTCTGTCCAAAAGGAAGAATATCTCGGAGAATTATCACAATAATAATAACATGGAGAATTATAGAGTTTTCTTTAGAGGAGACAGCTTGATTCAGGAGGGAGGGGAAGACTGGAAGCGAACAGGAAGCCTGGATGATTAAGTGGGGATGGGTTGGTATAGGATAAATTAGAGTATGCACAACTGGGGTTGCGGGGGGGAATTAGTCAAACATGGGATAAGAAAAGGATACACTCAGACAACCAGAAGACAATTAAAGACCATTTTGTACACTGAGCAGGTGATTGTCGGTTATTGATTTCATAGGTACTAAAAAGCAGAAATTATTCAATGGAGGGCATTTCTTAATGTGATCACTATGCTGGCATTAAATGTGTGTATGTGAGTTAGGAAGCTCCCAGGCAGTAATCCAGCACACATTTCAGTGGTATAGGAAAGGGGTGGAAGGAAGAAACAATGTCCCAGGCAACATGCCTTGAGGGGGTACCAGTGGCTCTCACTACCACATGGGAAGTTGTAATGTTGCATGCAGTTACTGATATAGCCAATGATAATAGTATCATCTTCAAAAATTTGTGTGATCAGTTCTATATTCTGAGATACAAGCTGTACAGTACAAACCCCTGGACCTAGAAGCATGAAATTTGGGGAGCGTATTTCTTCTGTGATGAGAGGACCCTCTAAGAAACAATTTGGTGCCCACTGATGCCCAGTGCACACTGGTGCCTAATGCCTGATAAGGATGTCCTGGGCCTGGTAGGGATGTCTGGTAGGGATGCCTGGTGGAGCATAGTGGTGCCTGCTGCCCACTGTGTGGTAGGGCCTGGTAAAGATGCCCAGTGCTCACTGTCCAGTGGTGCCTGCTGGTGCCCAGTAGGGATGTCCAGTGGTGCCTACTACGCACTGCATGGTGGTGCTCAGTGCCTTGTGGGATACTTGGTGCCCACTAGTGCCCAGTGGTGCCTGGTGTTGTCCACTTCTTGCTGGTGTCTGCTGTCCACTGGTGTCCAGTGCTGCCCAGAGGTGCTCACTTCTCAACATTGCCCAGTGGTGCCCTATTTCAGTGCAATCCTATTCGTGTCTACCCAGAGGAACCAGAGGATTGCAGCCTTTGACAGATTTTGAGAGATATTAGACTCCTAGGGGCAAAGACATGTATTTTTTTTCTTTTTGCTTATGTAACTATGGCTTCAATCGTAAGAGCACTTTCCTGGAAGTAAGCCCAATTGAACTCAATAGAACATAATTCTGAGTAGACACAAATAGGATTGCACTGTATAGGACTCGAGCTTGATTTCTTACAAGAGAGATCTTGAATCCAAATCTGTCAAAAACACCACTTTCTGATTTACAGTGCAATCCTAAGCATGCCTACTCAGAAGTAAGTTCTATTGAGCTCAATAGGTCCTTAGTGGTTCTCAGAGTGGTCCTTCAGGGGTTTCTCACAGGTTCTATAGAACGCTTTGCTAATGAGCGCCTGGTTCTGAGAACTGGTTACTAATGGGGCATAGAACCTGTTATTATTTTAGGTTATTAGGACATAGAACCTGTTGTTAAATTGAATCCCACCACTGGTCCTACTCCTAGGAAAGTGTGATTAGGATTGCAGTCTTAGGGTGAAATCCAGAGTAACTATGGGGAGTCCTTACTCCAGAGCAAGAACAAGTTACTCTGGATTGCAGCATGAATTTCCCATAGGTTTTCACTAGGTGGTGCATGTCACTTACGTGCTCCTGTAGTTACTCTGGATTGTGCATTTAGACTCTTTCCCAAATCTTGTACCCAAGATTTTTTGTACTAGGAAATGGAATTTGCACCTGCTGAGAGAAACTCTTCTTCCTCATATGTCCTAGGGTTGAGCCTGGCACTGAAAACAGAATTGCCTCTGGAATAAATTAAGCTCACAGTGGCTCTTTATAGACTGTTGATGATCTTGTACTTTTCCTGGAGCACAGTATACTGGGTTATGCTACTAAACTAGGGAGCCCAGTATTTCTTTCTTGCTCAGTTCCTACGAAGTTTCTTCATGTGCTCCAAGGGAGGCAAAGGAAGAAGGCAGCTCTATTACAAGCCATGAATGAATGTCCACGGGAATCATTCCTTGCAGGCCTTGGCCAGGCCAAGTCCTGCTGGGAACACAAGCACTAAGTGGATGGAGATGGATGGAGCTGCTCAATCCCTATGATATGGTGTCAGGCCTGGGACAATTACTGTCTCCTGAAGGCTGCCGGTCAGACTGGACTGCCACTGACCTCAGCGTGCTTGCCCACTGGCAGCCCCAAGGAGTTTTTCCCCCTGCAAATTGCTGGCTTGACTTTACAATAAGCCGATTTGACATAAATAACTCCCATGCTGTGGCTACGCTTGTGTGACCTCCTGACCTGGGATGGAGCTACTCTTGCCTTTCACATCTAGGCACCAAGCTGATTGGAGCTTTAAAAAATAAATATATTTGTGCATTAAATGTGCATTAAAAATAAATATATTTAAATTGCACATTAATTTTCAGATTTAGGGCCAAATCTGAAATTAAGTTACTCGTATTTGAAGTGCTATAGATTTCAACTGGAGAAAGTTAAACACATGCAAAGCAATCCCATAGGAATAGAGAGATGGATTTGAGTTACCGTAAATACAGACAAGTTAGCCGTGCTTAAGTTGTCTTAAGACTATGAGTATGAAGGAATTAGATTGCATATGTCATGGAAAAGAAAGGAGTTGAGAGTGAGAGGTACTTTTCTAGTTGATGCTCCTCTTTTATTAGTAGGGAGAAAGTAGCTGGTCCTCCTCACCACAGCAATAACTTTTCAAGTTGTTCTCTCATTGTGTTCTTTGGCATCTTTTTAGACTTACAGGCTTTTTACAGCCCTTTTGGGATGGGGAGCAAGTAGTTGATTTTCTCTGTGAACCACATTGAGAACTTCTCATTGAAAAGCAGTATATAAATTATGATGATGATGATGATGACAATGACAACGATGAAGGTGTTATAACATGGGCCCTTGGCTTAGAGACAGCCAAAGAGCAGTGGTGCAACTAGAGTTTGCATCACTCAGTGCAGAAGCCAGTGTGTTATCTCCATGATGAACCTCCTTTCAAGCAATAAGTGGGACAATGCTCTAGGCAGTGGGTTCAGTGATGCACTATTGTCACACCCCTCATGGTTTTTTGTCTCAATTTTTAACAGAATATAGATATTTCAACACATTTGGTTTCACTGTATTGTGCATGAAATTACACATCAAATCTATATACAGTATATAAAATTGAAAAGTCACTGACTGACTGACTGACTGACTGACTAAACAATGGCCAGCTGAAACTGGTGGGCCTAGAAGTGGGAAATTTAGGGAGGGTGTTTCTTTTTTGATGGAGGCTCCCACTAACAACCAGTTTTCAGAAATTCCATCTGGAATACTTTATATTGAGAGTCCCTGACTGAGGGACGCTCTACCCCAACCCCTGGACCTAGAAGCATGAAATTTGGGGAGGGTGTTCCCTCTGTGACATCAATACCCACCAAGAACAGATGTTGAAAAATTTATCCCTTAAGGGGCTAAAGGGGTGCAATGTGTTTTAGTCCTATACTTAACAATGAAGACTGATCAACATCCAGCCAATTTGATGCCCGGTGCCTGATGCACTGGGAGGGAGAGTTCGCATGGGGGGACACTGCACATCAATGGGGTTTGATGCGCATGGGGCTTGATGCGCATGGTGGGTTGAAGCACATGGGGGATGATGCACATGGGGGTTGATGTGCAGGGGGGATGTTGCATATGGGCAGATGTTGCACATCAATGGGGTTGATGCACATAGGGGATTGATGCGCATGGGGGGTTGATGCGCATGGGTGGATGTCACGCATGGGGGGATGTTATGCATTCAGGGTTGATGCGCATGGGGGATGACAGACATGGGGGATGTTGTGCATCGGAGGATGTTGCGCATTCAGGGTTGATGCGCATGGGGACGTTGCACATGGGAGGAATGATGCGCAATGTTGTGCATGGGGGGATGATATGCAATGAGGGATGATGCGCAATGGGAGGATGGCACACTGGCACTATTTTACTGCTGCAACGCGGGTATATTTCGCTAGTTATATATAAAATGATGGCATTATTTTAAAATACCAACTTCTAAAAATTTTTGGCCAGTAGTGGAGTTATCCCCCCCCCCCCGTGTGCAACACCTGGTACAGCCTGCACCCCTTTGGTATGTCACTGCCACAGAGAATGACCTGAGTCATTCAAGTGATAAGGGTCCTTTGGAACAGAGGACAACAGGATTGGAATAACAAACATTTTATAACAATAAAATGGAATAACAAACATAACATTAGGAAATAAAGGCAGAAAAGGAGATACAGGGCTCAGGCAAGAACCCAAGAATTTTCAGTGATTGAAACTGAGAAACCAGTAATGGTTGACAAAAGGTACCACATGGTTTGAGCAAGGAGAGAGGGGAATGATTTTGGTTGTGGTCAGCTAGCTGAAGATAAGTTAACTCAAGTTAATAGAAGGAAGAACATTCCTCCAAAAAACTCTTTCCCTGGGAGCAGGTCTACATGTTACATTTTCAGCTTCCACATGTTGAAATTGAATGAAATCAAACTCACATCTCCATCTCGCACATAATCATATTTTCTTGGGTCTGTACATAAAGTAAAATCTTGGATTGAAAGTATTTTGGATTGAGAGTGTTTTGCAAGACAAGCAAACATTTCTAATAAATTTTGTAATGCAGTGCAAGCAAAAGAAAATAGTTCTGGCCATGATAAGGTCAGTTTCAGTGCTCCACCAGTACCTGCTCATCCTCTCCTAAGAGAACAGCCTATGCATGTCTACTCTGAAGTAAGCCTTTTACAGTCAATCATGCTCACGCCTATGCAAGGAGGGCAATGGAAAGGAGCCCGAGAGACCTAGACTTGCATGTCTACAATAAAATTAGTTCTATTATAATCTGTGGGGCTCACTCCTATGCAAGGGGGTCGATGGAAAGGAGCCCGAGAGACCTAGGCTTTCATGTCTACAATAAAATTAGTCCTATTATAATCTGTGGGGCTCACTCCTGTGTAAGAGGGGCATTGGAAAGGAGTGAGAGACCTAGCCTTGCATGTCTACCCTAATGTAAGCCCTATTTTAATCAGTGGGACTCTCTCCTGAGTGCAGATTGCAGCCTGAGACACTGGGTGCAGGTTAATTTGTTTTATTTTATATTTTGTATTTTCTTTATTATTTTATATTATATTACAGCATTTTAATCATGTTTAAATGAATATTTTTGGGTTGTGGAACCAGTCGTCTGAGTTTCCATTATTTTCTATGGGAAAATTCGCTTTGGATTACAAGCATGCTGCCAGAACAAGTTATGCTCATAAACACAGGTACCACTGTATTAGTTTCAATGTTGAAAGCTGGATTTATGTCTGGTAGCACAACCAGAGGGGAGGTGGCACGGTAAGCCAAGTAGGTGCCACAAAGCGCTGTGTTAAGTGACCCACTTGCTGTCAGAGTCATTTGGGACGGGTATGGCCACATATGTTGGCCTAAATGGCTCCAAATGTGAGTGGGCCAATTACATAGCGCACCGCAGCACCTCCCCATCAGGTTATGCCGGGTTAGGCAATCCTAACCAATTTAGGCTGGTGCAGCTCACCTATATTCCCATTCCTGTGGTGGTGTGGAGAGGATGGCACATGTCTGTGCACTGGCCTAACTTCCCCAGGCATGGCACAGAATTGATTTACAGCACTTTTGCAACATCCCCAGACCAGCTCGGGACTTGTGCCAGGACTTGTGCCGACCTAACTGGGGTTTAGGATTGCAACCTCAATAGTTTTTCAGTATGCTGGATATCCTAGCAAAGAGTCCTCCCCTCCAGGGATCCCAAAGGACTAGCATGGACCTGGCACTACAGCCAGTGCGGCACCATCTCTGCACCCCATGCTGTGGCCTTTCCTCCCTTTCTTCTGTCCCTGGCGTTTGTCTTCTAGCCTGAGCGACCCGGTTGCTGCTGCTGCTGACCTTCTCGGGGGCTCTATTGCTGGGGGAATGTTGACTCGGACGTTGTCTCCTTGTCTGCCTATTGGGAGCCGGCAGATTTATGGATATTTGATATTAAATTCTTGCCATCATTAAGCCTGCTCTCCTGTTGACTTTCATTGACCCCCTGACCTTGGTTCTCCCCTCCTTGCTCATCCTTTTTCCCCTATTGAAGCCCAGTCTAATTTTTTCCCCTCCTTTTCCATTGTGGCCTCCTAGTCGACTGCTGTTCCTAATGGCCCGAGCTTGTTTGTTCTGTTCTTGAACTTGGTGGGGGTCACTGAGTCTAGGCCTGGGCGACCCTCTGCCTGCCTTCCTCCCTCAATCCCTAGCTACCAACTTCCTAATGACTTAAACAAACACCTCCTCTTCCCCCCACCACCACTAATGATCCCCCAGGCTCCCCTCTGCTCTTTTGGGGTTTTGTTCAGCTGTAGGCCTGGCTTGGCCTACTGACGCCTTGGCCTTCCTGACCTGAGCCATCAGCAGCCCTTCCCGTGCCTTGTCCAGTTCCCCCTGGGCCAAAGGCCAACCCCGTGGGAGACTTGCGTGCCACCAGCTGCCTTGAGGTGACACCCCAATCACAAAAGGAGGAAACTTTGTGCTCGCAGGCCAATGAATGTACCCATTGATCTTGTTCCCCCCCCCAGTGATGCACCCCAGTGATGCATTTTTTTTTGTTCTTTACCCCCTTCACTTTGCCATATGGGAGATAATAGGAAGCAATCGCCTCCCATCTCCGGAAAGATTGGCCGTCTTGATCTCCCATCTTGGATGTCTGTTCAGTATCACTGGAGCCAATTTCTTTCTCTCTCCCACTGCCAGATCTGCTTGATGGAGTTTTCGGTTCCTTCCTTGCCTGCCTTGCCTGTGCATTTGTGGCCCAGAGGTCCCTTTCCAAATGGATACTAATTGCCGGGGCTGTAGCTGCTTGGCTGCTGCAATTGCCCCCAGGGCTCCCAGGACCTGCTCTTCAATGGCTTAATTGACAAGGGCTTGTCTCTAGTTAGGAGCAGCTGGTCCAACGCATTGGCACATCAGGGCCAGCTTAACACAGCAGTCTGACTTAGCCTGGAGGAGGAGAGACTGGGGGGAGAGGGTTAATCGTGGTTAAAATGAAAAAGATTTATAGTTAGCCCCTTTGGGGGAAGATAGCAAGACACAGCTCCCAAGATTTTTTAAAAAAATTATAAAGAGGATGTTCATTCATCAAACACCAGATCCTAGCGACATGGCCAGGAACCACATTCTAACTTTTATAAAGAAAAGGTGAAGGTGAGCATCATAGCCTTTGTAAGAATCCGAAAAGGGTGCAATCCTAACCTAGGCTGGCACACCTCATCAGTCTTCCCATTCCCATGATGATGTAGGGAGGCAAGCGCATACCTGTGCACTGGCCTAACCCTCCCCCAGGAGTGGCATAAAAGTGTCTTATGGTACTTTTGAGACTCTCCAAGTCAGCACAGGGTTTATGCCAAGGCTCAGGCTGGCCTAACTAGAGATTAGGATTGCAGTCATAAGTGAATCAGAAAGACCATGGTTCTGTTCCTAAATAAAAAACTTCAAAGGGAAGGGGGAAGGAACACTTGCATATAGTCACCTGCAAAACACTGCCCTAACCTTGTCTATTCAAAAGTAAGCCCAATTGTCTTACTCCCAGGAAAGTGTCTTTAGGATTGCAGGCTGTAATGATGCAAAAACACTCTGTATGTGCTCAAAGCACTTTATTATGTAGTGTTGCTTTATATTTGTCTAAAGAAGGGACCCAGTTGGGACCTAAATGGGCAAGACTAAAGAATAAAGGATGGAATCAAAATTCAGCACTTAATGTAGCCCTAAGGAACACCTTTTCCTTATCTTGGCCCTCCCTGCTACAGGTCATCATTGGGATGGTTGCTTAGAGCCTGGAAGGTAGAGCAACTGGGTGGTAAATGTTGCCTTATTAGGGATATTGGAGTTGGTTGTAAGTCTTTACTAAATGACAGGTTGTAGTTTTGTGGTGACTGCAAAATAGAGATTCAGGAAAGCAGAGAACATGTTATTTTGAACCCTCACTTTTCCGCGTTGCAGTTTTCAATTTTAAAAATTATCAATTTGAAAATAACAATAAAACTCATTCAGTGGTGCACCATTATGTTTTTGTTCCCTTAAAAAAAGAAGATTAGAACACAATTCATAGAATCATAGAATCATAGAATCATAGAGTTGGAAGGGACCTAGTAGGTCATCTAGTCCAACCCCCTGCCTGCAGCAGGAATTCCCCCTAGAGCATCTCCAACAGGTGCTCATCGAGCCTCTGCTTGAAGATCCCCAGTGAGGGAGAGTCCACCACCTCCCTTGGCAATCTGTTCCACTGCTGAACCGCCCTCACCGTCAGGAATTTTTTCCAGATTTCCAGCCGGAATCTCCTTTCAATTCTAAACATGTCTACTCAAAAGTAAGCCCCATTGTGTTTAATTGGTCTTACTCCCAGGAAAGTGTCTTTAGGATTGCAGCAAAAGTTATGTATTCCTGTACAGTGCTTAGCAAACTGCTGGTAGGAAACAGTGGGAAGTAACAATAAGTTGGCACAATTTATCTGATAGGTCAGCTAAAAATGCAATACACTATGTATACTTGGAATAAATCCCATTGAGCTCAATGGTACTTACTACAGTACACACATGCTCAGGACTGGGACTGTAAGGTTGCAATCCTATTTACGCTCACTTGAAAGAAAGCCCCTTTGAATTCAATGGGAGTTGCTTCCAGGTGAAGAGGTAAAAGTCTTGGGCCATGCATTATGTGCTGAAATGCCACTGAAATGAATGAGACTTCAGTAAAAAGTGGCTAGATTGTGCCCAATGCCCTTTCCCTCTTAGACCTAGATGCTGTTTTTCAGCCTTCTGGTTCATATTTGATTTTTAACATGAGAGTTGCTGCTTTTCTTTTCCTTTCCTGTGACGGTTAGTTAGCATTTTACAAAGCCAGCATGGCTGAAAAGCTGGGTTTTGTTGTCCCCATGTGTGGGAAATCACTGGGACGTTCACCCACTTTGCCCCCATCTGAATAAGGATAATGGTTTTGGGGATCCTCATTGAAATTTGAAGTTTTCTTAAACAGAAATTCCCTAACTTTTGCTCATTTTCTCCACTTTTTTTCCACCCTGCAGGAACAATGCCAACATTGAAGCCCTCGGTTGGAGTCTGCACAGTTGGAGATCTTTGGTGCCATTTTAGACATCTTTGGATTTCATCAATCAAACTGACTGCAATTTTCCATAAAACCCTCTGAATTTGGGTCAGAAAGTGGGCAAAGCAGATAAAGATCATTGGAGCTGTCTTATGAGATGATAAATAGATAGCCTTTCAGGCCAACAATGCGCGAAAGTGCGTTTTTTCCCCCTCTTTGGTAATTCACCCCCAAATGGATTTGAATGCAGTGAGTCTTAAACAATTTCTCCATGTTTTCCCATGGTTTAGAAGATATCTTCGCAGACTTGTCAATAGTAACTTCACCTCTTTTCCCCACAGAGTTAACCAATAGGGTTTTTTTCCCCAAGAAAAGTCTTCCCATCATCTTCACATCTCTTTTTGGAATTAAAACAAATAATAGGATATTTTTCCTTATCCCACACATACAGAGACTATAGGAAGCTGGTGCAAACGGTTCTATTCGAGGTCCCAATGATAGCTGGCGTGATTGACTTACAGCTTTAGCTCAATACGACATGTACGGTTAATTTTAAAGCAATTGCGATGAGTTTGACTTGGTGTTGAACTTGATCTTTTAAAGGAGATGAACTGAAGGGGAGCCTTAAAAGTCAGCCACAGCTGTATTCACAGTTCACTTTACAGGATTCAGTGGGGAGAAACAAATGTAAATCAGAGTGTGGATCCTATACACACATACCCTACAATCCAGAGTAACTATGGGAGCATGTAAGATACATTGACATCAACGTAGTTACAGCGCTACCTAGTGAAAACCTATGGGAAATTTATATTGCAATCCAGAGTAAATTGTTCTGACATCGGAGCAAGAACTCCCCATAGTTCCTCTGGATTGCGCCCATAGTTGGGAGCAAGCCCCCTGGGATAGTGAGATTTGCTTCTGAGTAAAGATGAATCTGCTTTGTTGGCTACATATCTATATACTTTAGATTAACCAGCATGTAGAGTCAGGTGACTTTCAGAGAAAGAATGGCCTAATACAGATTGGTGTTAAAGGAGAGAGAGAGAGAGAAAGAGAGAGAGAGAGTCTGTGCTGACAATGTTTCTCTAATTGTTATGAGATGTTGGCTACAATCCTAAAGACACTTTCCTCGGAGTAAGATCGGAGTAAGATTGAACATAATGGGGCTTACTTTTTAGTAGACATGGAGCACAATCCTAACCATGCCTACTCAAAAGTAAGCCCCATTGTATTCAATGGCTCTTACTCCCAGGAAAGTGTCTTTAGGATTGCATCCAGTGGTGGGCTCCAGCAGGTTCGCACCTACTCTATAGAACCAGTTGTTAACAAGAGATAGTACATATAATGTTTAAAAATAGCCATTTAAAAGTGGCTGCCAGATGGACAGAGAACCGGTTCTTAATTTTTTTGATGCCCATCACTGATTGCATCCATGGTTAGGATTGTGCTCGTTAAAAATTACACTAGAAATACTCTTACATATTGTTTTGTTGCAACTAAATCTTGACTACAACTAAGAACAGGCTGTAAAAAAAAGACTGAAATGAGAATATATTTCAATGAGATCCTTGCAGCTGCCTTTGATTTTGTACACAAACATATCAGTAGGGCATATCACATCACTACTAGCCCTATACACGACAGTTATATTGTATTTAGCTCTTCAACTTACTACTTCTTCAACTTCTTTTTTATGGGCTTGTGGATGGGGTCATATTAGGCAATGAATAACAGTATCCCAAAGAGTAAAACGTGTGCACAGTTCCTGCATATGAAGCCAGGCAATAAAAAGTGGGAATGTTATTATCAGCTTTTATGTGAGGCTGGTAATTGCCTGTCTAACCTTTTATTATTATTGGCATCCATCAGTCTTGAAAGACTATGGTATGTCTATGAAAGACGACTATGAAAGACTATGTGCTCAACATTGTATTGCGAAGCACAAAGGCCTGGATAGATTAATATGGAGGATAGGCTGTTACCCAAGCAGCAAATCCCCCCTCTCCATGCCACTGAAATAGTCCAATAGAATGGCAGAGCCGATACAATTGGTTCCAGCTGCGTCACACAACTGGGCTAAGGACAGGAGCTCACCTTGTCTTGCGGGGACCCGAATCTCAAACCCTGGCCTGCTGGTTAACAGGCACAGTGTCTTAACCACTTGAGCTAGCTTTAGCTGAGGTGAAACTGATAGGACAGCTTGGTGATACTAACTGAGCATGTGCAGATTGGAAGTCTCTTGTTCCTGAGGTAATTTTACCTCAGAATCTGAGTTATCTCAGTGGGAATCAGCATTACCTCAGAGAAGCTTAGTGAGTTGAGATCTCTTGTTCCTGAGGTAATTTTACCTCAGAATCTGAGTTATCTCTGCACGAGTCAGAGTTACCTCAGAAAAGGTAGCTGTACATGTTTTTACATGCTCTGACTGGTGATTTGTGGAAACTGACATTTGGACTGGACTTATAACTATGCTCTTATGTCTTATGATTCTAAACTGACTGCTGTGTAAAATACATATATAAAATGTCATAACATAATCTATTGAGTGCTGTCTCATTTTTTTCTTCTTCATACACACACTGCCACAGCCATTAGAAGCTTGAAGAGATTTCATCATAGTTCCGCTGTAGCGCACTCTAACAATAACCACTGCATTGCATTTTCCTTCAACAATCTTTGTTGGTTTTTGTGTGGATGAAGGAAGGGGTAACATTAGAGCTTGGCCAGGTCAGGTAATGTTATGCCATATGATGTAACATCCCTGCCCTAGACAACAGTGCAGTGTGCTACATGTTTGTTAACTTTATACACAAATGTTATCAGCACATACGCTATTCATGACAGAGACAAGCATTACCTATGACCACTGTCAATGCTATTTGAGCCTGAAGTTTCATTTTATACAGTGGGATTGACTCCTGAGTAAGCAGATAGAGGATCAGCGATGGCACATTGGCCTCAATCTGATCATTGCAGTTTAACTGAATTGAGTATGGTTTTATGTAGCACTCTGGCTTCCTCCTTCCCATTAACAAAGAGGGAAAGGCAAGACTCACATGTTTGATATCAATATGCTGGTGAAATGAGATAGCAGAGGTAAAAGTTGTTTTAATGCGCATAGGGAAGATGAGTTGGCTGCTTTGGCTGTTGCTTCTGAGATCATCATCTGGAAGTGGCTTGCTTACACTCCAATTTTACATGTACAGTGGTACCTCGCTTAACAAGCGTTTCACATAACAAGCAAAAATTTCCAAGAGATCTTGCTTCACTTAACAAGCAAGCGCGCTATGGGCAGTGATGGGCAAGAAAAAAATTAACAACCGGTTCTATGCCCATCTGGCAGCCACTTTTAAATGGCTATTTTTAAACTTTATATGTCCTGTCTCTCATTAACAACCGGTTCTATAGAGTAGGTGCGAACCTGCTGGAGCCCACCACTGGCTATGGGTACACAGCCCTGACGCTCTGCATGGAGGCTCTTTAAAAGGGCTGCCAGCCAGCACTGCTGCCTCTAACTGCCCCCAACTTGGGGGCAGTTGCTTGGAGGTGCCAGAGACAGCTGACCCTAACTGCCCCCGAGTGCCCCCACCAACCACCTTGAATCTCCAGCAGCAGCCCAGGTAAGCCTCCCAGGAAAGTGTCTTTGATTGCAGTCTCCTAATGAGATCTACTTAGAAGTAAGCCCCATTGGGTTAAATGGGGCTTACTCCCAAGGCTTAAATGGGGTTTTCTGTGCTTCACTTAAAGAGCGTTTCACTTAAAGAGCATGCCTCCGGAACGAATTAAGCTCTTTATGTGAGGCACCACTGTATCTACTTAGAAGCTGGTCCCACTGAATTCAACAAAAATTTTCCAAGCAAGAGAAGAGATGTCCCTCTCTTTAGACTGCCTTTAGTAATCCAACAATGCTAAGTGCTAAACACTATCAGTTAATGGATTATACTGTAACCCATGACCGGCAGAATATGGCCTCCTTTTGAGCATCTGGTGAAAGCTGCTCTTACCATTAATTGCATTTTGTAACCTAAGCTGAGATAAATTTCCAGCTCTGAAGAAGTTTGAAACATATCATTTTGTTGAATTTCCTCTTCCGCCTTTGTTCCAGGACAATGTCAATCACAGAAACGTTTGGCTGATCAAAATAACAAAGTGTGTATTTAAAAGCGTAGTACAGAATGCAAGGCATAGAAAAACATGTTTATTCACCTGTGTTCTTCTAGCAAAAATTGAATAAAAATGAGCCTTACTGATAAGGCAAATCCATTTGGATATTCCACCCCAGGAAAATAGTAATTTCAATACTATAAAGAAGTGTAAGTAAAACTTCTCCTCCTCCTCTCTCCTCCTCCTCCTCCTCGTGTTATCATTTTAAAATGCCTTTGAAGATGTATCATGATAGCCTGAAATGTGAGACAACTGATAATAGTTTACAGATTTTTCTTACTACTGTATAATTCTATAGGCCAAACAGGCATACGTGTTTGCATCATACCCATGAAAATAGGCCAGACAACAACAAGCAGATGACACCATGCAGGTTGTGTCACTGGCATCAGTGTGATGACATCTCCCAATCTCTACTGAAGATTCTGTCCCCCGGTTAAATAAGAAGGTGCCCATCTCCCCTTCATATACCATATTTACGTGAATCTAATGTTCACCTTTTCCAGCCAAATTTAGTCTCCAAAATTGGGGCACGCATTAGATTTGATGGCGCATTAGATTCAAATAAACACAGTATTTTGATAATAAGTATAGGTCAGTATTCAGTTTACTATAATGTAACAAAAATGTAAAATAAATCCATTGTTGTATATTGAAGTACAGTACAAAGCAGTTCAACCAAGATCATGGCTTTTGGTCCCATCAATTTGTGCCAAACAGTAGGGGAAGAAATGGAAGTCATGACAAAGTTAATTTTTCTGGGCTCTAAGATCATTGCAGATAACGGTTGCAACCAAGAAATCAAAACACATCTGCTACTAGGGAAGAAAGCTATGACAGGGCCAGACAACTTAATTCAAAGTTGAGATGTCACCTTGCTGGCAATGATCCGTCTAGTTAAAGCTATGGTTTTCCCTGTGGTAATGTATGGCTGTGAGAGCTAGACCATAAAGATGGCTGACTGCCATAGGATATATGCCTTTGAATTATGGTGCTAGAGAAGACCCAGAGAGTCCCTTGGATTGCAAGGAAATCAAATCTGTTCATCCTGCAGGAAATCAACCTGGACAGTTCACTGGAAAGACAAATACTGAAGTTCAAATATTTTGGCCACATCATGAGAAGGGAGGACTCCTTAGAAAAGAGCCTGATGCTGGAAAAAGCTGGGAAAAGGCAAAAGGAGAAGGGGACGGCTGAAGATGAGGTGGTTAAATAGTGTCACAGAGGCCATGAGCATGAATTTGGATGTATGTCAGAAGCTGGTGGAGGATAGAGGACCTAATGTGCTGCAGTCCATGGGGTCATGAAGAGTCAGACATGACTGAACAACTAGATAACAAAAAGTGCAATTAGATAAAACATCATAACATAAACCTATTTTCATATTATTGTCAAGTAACTTGTACACAGTAAAATTAAATTTTTCACCTGCTATGCAGCTGCACATTACAATGACCAGTAAACTTGTTTTAATCTCAAGCCTTTATAAATTGGGATGTGCATAAGATATGATGGCGCATTACATTTGAGTAAATACAGGTATCATTTGGCATCTCCTAGTTAATTGATTAGGCTTCTGAAGCAAGATGTGTTAGTAACTGGCCATGACAATTTAAGAAAAGGGAGGAGAAGATTTACAGCACATTCGTCATCAAGTCCTGTGATGGCCTGTGGACACTTCTGCACAACTTCTAAGGACTTATAGTACTTATAGTATAGGACTTATAGTCAGGACTTATAGTATAGGACATACTCCCAGGTAAGTACAGTATGGATGGGGTTGCAGTCTGAGAGCCCAATCCTATGCATGTCTACTCTGAAGCAAATCCCATTATTGTCAGTGGGTCTTACTCCCAGGTAAGTTCAGTATGGATGGGGTTGCAGCCTGAGAGTCCAATCCTATGCATATTGCACACAACCAAAGTGAACATATGTCCTAATAAAAAAGAGGATAAGGTTCTCCCAAAATGTAGGATACACAAGAAAAATGTAGACCATGACAAAATAAAACCTAATAACACTCATGTACCCATTGACTAGAAAGGGAGTTGCTTTCGAGTAGACATGGGATTGGGTTCCCAGGCTGCAATCCTAGGCACACTTACCTGGAAGTAAGACCAACTGACTATTGTGGGAGTTGCTTCTGAGTAGACATAGGATTGGCCTCTTGGGCTGCAATTCCAGCCACACTTACCTGGGAGTGAACTCTGCTTTCATCTGGTTGATTTAAACTCTATATAAAACCCCCCATGCGCATCAACCCCCAAGTGTATCAACACCCCATGGGCAATATCCAACCATGAGCATCAACCTCCCATGCACATCAAAACCCAATGCACATAAACTCCCCATGTGCATCAAACCCCCATGTGCATCAAACCCCCTATGCATATCCCACAATATGCAACATTCCCCCATGTGCACCAACCCCCCCCATGTGCACCAACCTCTCCATGCGCACCAAACCCCTCATGCGAAACATCCTTCCATGCACACACTCCCCATTCTTCAATGGAAAGTACTGGGAGGAAAACATGCTGCACCCCTTTTCACCCCCTTCCCGTTGGAATTTCCGAAAACCAGTCCTTAGTGGATGCCTCTGTCATGGAAGAAATTTTATGCTTCTGGCCCGGCAGTTTTGGCTGGGCAAGTCAGTGACTTTTCAGTTTTATATACAGCGGTGCCTTGTAAGAAGAACATAATTCGTTCTGGAAGCATGTTTGTCTTACAAAGCATTCTTCTTACAAAGCAGATTTTTTCCCATAGGAAATAATGGAAACTCAGACAAGTGGTTTCACAACCCAAAAACATACACAGAAAAATATTAACTATGTAAAAATGATGGCAAAACACTGTAACTGAATTCAAAATGCTGTAATATAACACAGAACACAATTACAGTAATATTAATTATTACACTATAATAGCACTATAATATACTATAATATGCTATAATAAACAGTAAAACAGAAAAGAAAAACCTTTATGGCCAAGGATGACTGTTATCTTTGAGGAACTTTAACAAGGAACCTTCTAATGATACTTGCTTTTGTCTCCTTTTGAGGATTTCATGGAAATGTGACATTGCATTGTCATTCAACAGATTCATTGCTTGCACTACTACAGTCTTCTTTGGGCGGTGCTTTTCTACACAATTTTGCACGATTTCCCAATGTTCACAAAGGTCCATCATCTCATTTGATGCAAGGGATTCCTCCTCCTTATCCTCCTCCTTCTCTGCAGAAGAGTTCTCCTCCATAACCTCTTGCTGTTGCTCACAATACAGATCTATCAAGTTGTTCATTTTACAATAAATTTTCCTTGTAAAACTGTTTGCCAAACTCTGCCAAAACTTTGTCTTACAAAGCAGAATTCCTTATAAATTTTAGTTTGTCTTATAAAAGCGTTCTTACAAAGCTTTTGTCTTACAAGGTACCACTGTATATAGATTATATTTAATTTATGGATTCCAAGAATGTTGCCTGCTCACAAGGAAAAGGAGACACAGGATTTATTTTTTCCGGGACAGGAAGCTAAAGGGAAAAAAAAGATATGACCTGGAAAACTAGGACATACAGTCATCATGCACAACAACACTCAAGCCTAGATTCACACAACCACCTGAAACAGGGAAGGACAGTCACTAAAATTGAGTGCTGGGTTAGTTAGCAGCAAACCCTCCAAAATATTTATTGTCCCAGCATAGAATGGGTCTGTGGAACTCCTTGCCACAGGATGTGGGAATATTGTCTGGTCTGGATGCCTTTCAATGGGATTAGTAAGGCTAGGATATAGTGAGAGAGGCCCAGGGTCACCCAGGAAGTTTCATGACTGAGGAGCATTTGAATCTTGATCTTCCAGGTGTAATTCCCAAACCACAACACCATTTTCATATTAAGAAAGTCAGATTTTAACCTATTTTAAAAAACAATCAAACAACTATTCATGCATTTCTAGTGAGCAAAATTGGTGTCTGATCCATTTCCTTGTGGAAGAAAACCTTCAGATAGTTTGGGTTTCACAAGTCAGAAGATTTGGATATCACACACACACACTATATATATATGCATATTTTTAATTAAGTGTTTCAATTTTATACCTTTGAATTTTGATTGTAACCCACTCCAACACTTTGGGATGAAATAAGATAGATCTTTAAATAAAGTATGTTTCAAAGTAAGAATAACAACAGGAGAAGAAAAATACTCTAACAAAGCATAATCCTTACCATGTCTACTCAAAAGTAAGCCCCATTGTTCAATGAGTTTTACTCCCAGGAAAGTGTCTTTAGGATTGCAGCCAAAGACTCACAGACTTGATTTTGTGGTTGTTGCATTGTCATCATGGTACATGACAGTGGAGGAATGGTCATGGATCTTTCGAGCCATGCTGAGCTCCTACACATCATAACCATGTATCAGCACATCACTGACTCTAACCAGTATTGCCATCTATGTTGGACGTAATCTAGTTATTTGCGTCTAAACCGGGCCAAATGGTTAAAGGTAGCATACACTGCCTTGATAGCACTGCCCTTCCCCCATCCAAGAAAAAAAAAATCAAAAGACGCTTTGGCAGATATGATATATGGGGTGCAAATGAGCTGGGCTGGTATTCAAAATATGACCCATTGTGTTGCTAATAGCGCTTAACCGGGATGCTTTATGACTATAATAAATCCTTTAATATTAATAAAGCAAAGCTTCCATTTTCCGGGCTGTGTGTGCAGGTGCCCTCCTAAGCAACCTGTTCACACTGAGAGCTCCTGATGTTTCTTCTGCTCTCGGGGTATTATTTGGTTGGCTAAGCAGGTGCTGGGTTAAAAAGAAAACCAAGCCAGGCCTTAGCCAAATAAACAAAAGGCTTGTTTAAATTTGGCTCTGTGAGCATGAAGAATTGGTTAATTTCTGGAGTGGGGAGAGGAGGGGAGGAGAGATGGCAGGCTCAACTCTGCTACTGCTTCATCTGGGATATGACATTTCCTGTGGTGAAGCCTGCATTGGCTGCTAATAGCGATCTAATTGATGGGTGAAGTCCCATTTCCGCACTCTCTCCTTTATTGCTCTATCCAGTCTGTTGCAAAATATAAACCTTAATCTGATTTAGCAATTCCTCCAGGATTCGGTGCAAGCTCACAGCCCAGGGAAAAAAATCGTTATTAAAAAAGTTAAAGCACAAGACTTGGATCCCAGAGCCTTGGGTAGGGAGTGGGGTGGAAAAAGGGTCTTTCTGACAGTTAACACTTTTTTCTTTCTGCAATAATTCCCTCTTTATGATTATTAATTTTACAGTCTAGGGCAGGGCTGGGGATTAGTGGCGATGCATGGCCTACCACTTTCTTTTCAAATCAGATTGTCAATAATTTGATTTTTTAAATGAATTGCATCACTTAAATCTGCTTGCGAACAGGAGTTACTCCCTCTCGCCCTCCCTTCCAAGTCTGCCCCTTTCCTTCCTTTTTTCTTATGTGAAGATCAGCAGTCTTACTTGATTGAGTATGATAAACCTTGTCAAACTTTTCCTTGAGAGTCCTCCCAAGTTGGAATTTAGTGCTATTGGCCTAAGCAATCTGGGCTGCAGGCTTAAGCAATGTGGATTAGTTAAATCAACCTCAAAGTATTCTATGGCTGCAATCCTAATCACACTTCCTGGGAATAAAACCCACTAATCACAATAGGGTTGACTTTTGAGTAGACATGGTTAGGATTGTACTGTTGAAGGCCGCATGAACCAGATTAACCACATATGGAACATACTAGACCTTCAGTGAAATCCCAAGCATGTCTACCCAGTAGTAAGTCCCACTGAGTTCAATAGTACTTACTCCCAGGAAAGTGTGGTTAAGATTGCAGCTCTTATTTCTAAATACATAAATCAGTGGAATGTGCATATGGTTACTTTCCATGCTAAAACAGGGAAATACAATCCACAAAACTTAGTAGGATTTAAATTATGGTTAGTGCAGGGACTTAGAAGGGGGAAACCTCTTCGGGGACTTGCAAAAGGGGAGATTCCTGGACTCATCTCTACCTGGTTTGATAACAGTAAAGGCTGCAATTCTAAAGACACTTTCCTGGACTTAAGACCCATTGAACACAGTGGGGCTTACTTTTGAGCAGACATGGTTAGGATTGTGCTCATAGTCTCTGATTCCACCTTTCTAATTCTAGCTGCATCAGAGGAGAAGATTGACACCATGCATACTGTAAAAAATAATCATCTGTGTCATATTCATTTTATTTGTGCACTGAAAAATTGTGCATTCAAAGCTGTCAATCCTTGAGTCCTGCACCCACTACATCCAGTGACAGAACTCTCTGTGGTTTTATTGAGCTGCAGCCTCACTCCCAGCCCTGCACAGGGTTTACTTATTAGAACAAATGGCTGCATCACATGCATGCCTGTTACCAGTTTTTCAATATTTTGCACCTGAACATGTGACCTGACAACAGGGTGACCATATAGAATGGAGGACATAATGCCTGTACCTTTAACCATTGCACAGAAGAGGGATTTAAGGAAGTTTTGCTCATCATAGTAGGGCAGCACCTGCTTAATTCTCTCTCCTATGCAATGGTTAAAGGTACAGGCATTATGTCCTCCAGTCAGGCATGGGCCCAAGCCAGTTCAGGCCGGATCGCCCGAACCAGTTGTTCCCCAGACCCTGCCGCTACCGAACCAGTAGCAGCAGAGTATCCAGAAAACCCAGCATACCGGTTTGGTACACTGGGAGGAGGAGACGCAATGCGCGTGCACCGACCTCGGTGCACGCGCATTGCGCCTCCTCCTGCTGGGGAAGACGCACAGCGCTGCTGGGGAAGACGCTGGGGAAGATGCACAGCATTCCCTGCTGGGGAAGACGCACAACAGCGCTCCTGCTGGGGAAGACACACAGCGCGCGCACCAACTGGAAGAGACTTACTGCGCATGCGCCAACCCCTGGGGGTCAGCGCGTGCTTAGTGTGTCTCCTCCAACTGGAGGAGACGCACTGTGCATGCACCAGGGGTTGGTGCATGCGCAGTGCGCTGGGGTTGGGGTCCGCCCCTAGCCCTGCCCTGGCTCCGTCCCTGACCCGGCCCCGCCCCCAACTTCCGGTGAACCGGTTGTTGGGTAAGGTGGGGCCCACCACTGCCTCCATTCTATTATGGTCACCCTGTCAGACAAGCATTAGGTGTGAAGTGTGCCAAGATGAAATTATAGGAAAATACTGCTTGTGGTGTTTTATCTGGGATGATTCATTCACACATGCAAATCATCAGCTGGACACTGCAGTCAGCAAATGATGAGCCTTTCTATGTGAATCAGCAGAGTCTCTCTGATATGTTGTAAAGAAATTAGGTGTCAGTTTATAGTTTCCTGTGATTTTTACTTTTTTATGGAAAAGTACAGCTTCTCCAGTTTTTCAGTTTACAGTATCACGTACACAAACCTCTCATTTATTAGATCAGCCAACTCACTGCCCAACTTCTCAAGAGCAGCAGTATTGCCTGGCAAATTAAAATGAGTGGCATTAATAGGGGCACAGTAACTGTGCTGAGTACTGTTTTTTTGAAATGTCATTGATGCCTGTGGGAATATACTTTCAATGCTACACATTCCCCCTTCCCATCATACATCCCTCCCCTATGGGTCCTACTAGGTATATAAAGAAATATCAAGCCATTCTTAAGATTAATCTGTAATGTAACCTGACATGCTTGGTAGTGAAATCAGATTTACTGAAACAACCATGCTTGAAATGATGTGCATGTATACAGGTTTCATGTTTTAAAAACACCTCAACTGATGTGAACTGATGAAATCATTTGTCCATTAACTTTTAATCAATTCATTACATGCTACAGATAAATATTACAATGGAAACAGTGATCTGCCTGAATATAAAAACACACACACAAAGAGAGAGAGAGAGAGAGAGAGAGAGAGAGAGAGAGAGAGAGAGAGAGAGAGAGAGAGAGCTTGAGCTTCAGAAATGATATGTGATTAAAATCCAATTTTAGACCCCATCCCCATTTCAAACCCACTATTTATGATTCGTAACATGATTAATGCTTTTAGCATGTTGGAGTTGAGATTTCAGGAATAAGAGTCTAGTGTATAAACTGCTCCTCCAGTTCATTATTATTATTGGAGAGTTCATTATTGTTATTGTTATTCATTATTATTGGAGAGTTCTAGTTCTTTGATGATGATGATGATGATGATGATGATGATGATGTTTTCATACCCATCCCTGTGCCTTAGCGGTTTAAGACACTGTACCTGCCCACCTGAAGATCAACAAGTCAGCAGTTCGAGACCCGAGTACTGCAAGGCAGTGTGAGTTCCCATCGCTAGCCAAGCTCCTGCCAACTAAGCAGTCTGAAAGCATGGAAATGCAAGTAGATAAATAGATATCACCAGTGATGGGATTCAAAGAAATTAACAACCGGTTATATGCCCATCTGGCAGCCATTTTTAAATGGCAATTTTTAAACCTTATATGTCCTATCTCTCATTAACAACCAGTTCGATAGAGTAGGTGCGAACCTGGCAAATTAAAGCCCAGTTGGAGCCCACCACTGGGTACCACCTTGTTGGGAGGGTAACAGCGTTCCATGTACCTTGGCATATAGTCATGCCAGCCACAGGACCATGGAAGTATCTCTGGAGAACATTGGCTCTTCGGCTTAGAAACAGAAATGAGCACTGCACCCTAGAATCAGTCATGACTAGCAGGGTGACCTGTGGGGTCACCTTTCATATCGCCATGTGTTTGACTGGAATTGGCTCTATTGTAATTCAGTTCCTATCCAAGGAACTAGGAAATTGAGAGGTATCCTCTCAATATGTGTGAAGTTCCCAGGAGTGCTGCTTTTTGTAAATGGGCAGTTGTGATCTTCTGGAGGCCCATAAAAGTTTAGATGTTCCTGGAGACTTGATGGAATCGCTCCAAGAGCACCTATTATTATTGGAATAACAGTATCCTTCTTTTCCCAGATTCTCTGAATTTCTAATTGTAAGTACTTATACCGGGAGATTTTCTCCTGTTCTTTCTCTTGAAGCAGATGATCCAGACCTGTTATTATTATAAGGCAAGAAAATATCTAAAGGCCTTCCCAATACCCAGTGATGGGATTCAAAGAAATTAACAACCGGTTCTATGCCCATCTGGCAGCCACTTTTAAATGGTTATTTTTAAACTTTATATGTGCTATCTCTAGTTAACAACCAGTTCTATACAGTAGGTGTAAACCTGCTGGAGCCCATCACTGCATACCCCCTTTACTGTGGCTGTATTTTATCAGTGGAGATGGACATCCTGCAAATTCTTGCAAAATTCTTGCAAAATGCAACAAAAACTACACACACAAAAAGAGTTGCCATCTTAATGGCACTCATAAAATGAATAGAACAATACAATATTATTAGCTGTAATGGTACATGGAAATGAGAGGTGACTTCTAACACTTCATTGGCTTCCCGCTGTATCATAATAAAACCTCAATGGGTTTTGGAACAATCAGGGTGCAATCCTGACCAACTTTCCAGCACTGGCATAGCTGTGCCAGTGGGACATGTGTTGCATCCTCCAGCTGCAGGGCAGTTACAGAGGCCTCCTCAAGATATTGCAATGTATGTTGCCTTACCTAAAAGTTGTATTGCCTTCACTTCGATTTTGAAAAGTTAGGACATTCATCTCCCTCAGTGAGGTAAAAGGGCTATCCTGCAATGGGGCTAGTGATGTCACTTGCCCTAATGATACCACTGCATTTAGGTTGTGTGTATAATATTGTGATATATTCTGTATGATCTAGTACAGGAAGAGGTCCATCATAGGCAGTGGCGTCACTAGGGTGGTGCGGTCCGCACCAGGTGACACGCCCAAGTGGGTGACGAGCACTGGGGGACTTAAAAACTTAAAAATGCACATAACTTTGTAATGGTGCATCCAACCCCATCAAGTCATATACCATTGGAATTGAATGCAAAAATCCTTTCTGAAATAGCACCTTCTTAACAAAAGTTATTGCCAAAAACCGAAAAAACAAAAATATGCATTGATCACTATGGAAAGTGAAAGTGACGAGTTTTACTCGTGAGTAGGATAACTTGCCTTAGTTCATTGGAAAGGGCAGGCTGAGCGGAATCTAAGGACACCAGAATTGTCCTAATCCAATGAACACAGCCCCCATAAATCACCCCAGAATGAGGTCCCTGATGACTGCATTGAAATTCATTGAAAATGGATGTGAACTGCACAGCCGCGTTTACTGGCGAGTAAGCAAGCATGCCTTGGCTGGAGTGGAAGGTCAGTCCAGGAGAGGGCAAGACTTCCAAACTGGTCCTGATCAGGGACATTACTAGGGCATTAGAAAGGAGTGGCAACCCTTGTGACATAAATTGTAAAATCATGGTTTGCAGAAATAATCCCATCATGTTATACACCTTTTATGTGTGATTTACAGAAGAATGCAGTGAAACAAACCACTTTGAAATATCTTTATTCTATTAAAATGTGTGGCTAAAAAACCAGTGGAGGTGGGGCAATGGCACATAACCACGCCCACCATTCATATTGTTGACCCGCCCAATGTATGTGACGTGCTGGCCTCCCGCACCCTAGTGATGCCCCTGATTATAGGTGTGATGCAATGAGCTCTCGTACCAGAAGACACAAACCCTACTGCAGTGGCATCGTGAATGATCATGTAGTCTGGTGCAAATCTCAAAAAGTAGCTCAGGAGGTGATGTTATAACTGGAAGGATGTCATTCCTCAGGTATTTTTTAAAAAGAAAACTGGGGGAAAACCTGCCTCCTCCTCCTCCTCAGCAGTTCACCAACCATTTCCTCTGCTAGTGGCATAGGTAAAGCATCTATTTGCTATCTGGAGTCAAAGAACATTTTGTTGCCCCTGTCCTGTCCCACAACAACAAAATCAAATTTAATTGAGGGCAAAATCCATAGCAGTTACGGGTCCATGCAGTTACATCACCCTCTAGTGTTATCTTATGGAAAGTCATCTTAACTGCTCCAGAGCAAAGGGCTTATTTTCACTTTAGGATATATACCTAAGTAAAAAAATGAAAATTGGGTCCCTTATTGGTTAGGGAAACTGTCCTGGGCCAAAGAGCAATGGTTATTTCCCTGCTAAACACAAGCAGAACATCATTTAGAAGTGCCTGTATACCCAGTCAGCCTGGGGTAACTGTTTTATGATATATGTACTGTATACATGTACAGAGAGCTGATTCCCCAGAACACCTTGTTAGTTTCATACAGTATCAGAATTACATCTTATTGGCTCTCAGAGCCATCAGAAACATGGGAAAGTTTGAGTTAAGAAAATCCACTTTTGTTCCATAGGCTTTTGTGTTTTCATGTTCTGGTTAATTGGCCATAACTTTTAATAGAATATAGATATTCCAGTGTTTCATTACATTCTGCATAAAATTACCTTTCCAACAATATATAACATGATGGTATTACCATTCATACTTACCCCATTTTCACAATTTTAGTCACTAGTTTCAAGCTCAGCTTGCAGCCCCCCTAAAGCTTGTAGTCAGGTGCACCGGCACCCCCCAGCTATGCCACTGCCCTAGCAATGCCTCTAGTGTGAACTCTTGACCACTCCCTAACATGGTTAACCCACCCAGACACCACATATGACCTTTCTTATACCCAGAAATACATCCTTGCTCATGCCATTGCCGTAACAGATACAGAACTCCAGGACAGTGGTTCCAAAACTGAAAAGACCCGAAAAGCTGATAGCACAATCCTAACCATGTCTACTCAAAAGTTGGCTTTATTGTGTTCAAAGGGCCTTCCTCCCAGGAAAGTGTCTTTAAGATTGCAGCTGACATATGTCAACAGAACCACAGGGGTTGTTTACAGCTTGGCTGACCTGAAAACGCCTGCTGGAAGTTTGGAAGTCATCCCTGATGCCAGAAGTGATGATGACCAAATTGTGAAGGATTCCACCTGGAAGAGAAGAATTCTATGAGCATTTACCTACCTCACAGGGTGTTGTCAGGACAAAAAGGAGGTACAGTACTTGGAGGGAGCCTCAAAAAACTACTTAAGAAATGACATTCCCAGCAGTCGGGCATGATCTGTGCAACATTGTAAACTTCACCAGTGGCTAAAAACTTCTGCCACCAGAACATTTGGACTCAGTAAATAACTAACTAGCAGGGCTACCTGCTCAGAACACCTTTGCCTACCCTACAATCCAGAGTAACTATGGAAGCACATAAGAGATGTTTACGTCGATGTAGTTACAGCACCACCTAGTGAAAACCTATGGGAAATTCAGATTGCAATCCAGAGTAAATTGTTCTTACACCAGAGCAAAGACTCCCCGTAGTTACTCTCGATTGTGCATTTAGTGTGCAATGTGATGAAAATAGGTTGAAAATCATGATGATAGTTTAAAAAGTGGATCTCAGTGTCTGAAAGTTTGGAAAACGTTTAGGTAAGTTTCTAAGAAAGTCAGAAAATAAGGATGATGTCAAAAATAAAGCCCAAATCTCCACCTTTCTGAGCAGGGCCTTTTTCGTGGTTGCACCCCCAGCTCTGGAACTCTCTCCCCTTGGACTTGAGAACTGCTCCCTCCCTGTATTGTTTTTTGGAGGGGCCGGAAAATGTTCTTATGGACAAAAGGCTTTCAGTTGATAGGGAGGTTTGGGGGACTGGTTGCTGTGCTTTTAGTAGTGTGTTTTTAAAAGTGGTTTCTTAATTTAATTTTGGGTGATAGCAGTGATGGGCTTCAAATAAATTAACAACCGGTTCTCTGCCCATCTGGCAGCCACTTTTAAATGGATATTTTTAAACTTTATATTGCCTATCTCTCGTTAACAACCGGTTCTATAGAGTAGGTGCGAACCTGCTGGAACCCACACTGGTGATAGGTTGTTTTTAGATGTCTCTTTTTTGCATATATAGTATGTCATGTATTTATGTTGTCATCCGCCTTGAGTCAGTTTAACCGAGAAAGGCGGTATAGAAATCCCACAAATAAATAAATAAACAAATTTAAGTGGTTGTCATAATAGCTTTAATGGTACTTATTTATGGGGAAGAAATCAAATAAATACATAAACAAACAAACAAACAAATAAATAAATTTAAGTGGTTGTCACAGTATCCTTAACTGTGCCCTTCACCCCAGGGTGGGGCGTAAAGTTGTTGGTCCGGCTCCTCCATAAAGGTTTGGGAAGGTCCCTCTCCGCCCCTGCGATGTCCAGGGGGAAGGAAGGGTCCCCCCTTCAATAAAAGCTTCATCGCCTCTTTGCTTTCTTTGAGAAAGCCTCGGAAACATCCACGATGGGGTGTGCAAGGGGGTGTGCAGGCATCCTGGGCTTTACAAATCTCCCCCCCCCCCCCCCAGCATCCCTTGATGGGTTAAATGAGGCGTAAGGCTATGGATGGGATCTGAACGGGTCTAAATGATTGATGAAGTCGGGGGCAAAGCGGAGCCTTTTCCGGATAAAGCCCCATACATCCCGGTATAATGGGCGAGTAGTGGCAGGGCTGGACTGCTTCAAAAGCCCTGGCCCCGAACCTATTGAGAGGAAACAGCCCGGGAAGGTGCTCTGTTGTTACCTAATCGGTTGATGCACTGAGCCACCAGCCGCCCCAGATCGCAGCAGAGAGGAAGTGGGGAGGGGGCAAGGGGGGCAGATCGTGGCTAAAACACACACACACACACAACACACACACACACCCCTCCTGCAGCCTTGCCCAGGGCTCAGCCCTGCCTCTGCAGCTGCCCGCCTGAGAACCCAGCATGGGACCAGCCAGGGCGCTCCAGGGATGCGGAGAGAAGCAGAAAAGTGAAAGTGCTACAAAATAGAACGTTCAGACAATGGAACGTTCCAATGGAACGTTCGAACAATGGAGCGCAACTTCCAATGGAACGTTCGCAACACTCGCCCACCCTTCCCTTCAGTAGCGTAGCTAGAGGGGGCGCAGAACCAGGCAGGCGAGGGGACCACACCAGCCCCCTCCCCTCCTCTTTTTCCAAAACGTCCTCTTTTTTAGCCTTGTGTCCTGAATTTTTTTCCCTTATTCTCCTTTTCCTTGCATGCAGCCTCCTTGTAATTAATAAATCACATATGCAGCACAATTCTAAGCATGTCTACTCAAAAGTAAGCCCCATTGTGTTCAGTAGCTCTTACTACCAGGAAAGTGTCTTTAGGATGGCAGCATATGTATAATAGTTTTAAATTTTAAATTCAGTATTAAGTGCAATCCTAATCATGTCTACTCAGAAGTAAGCCCCAGTGTGTTCACTGGCCCAGGAAAGTGTCTTTAGGATGGCAGTATATGTATAATAGTTTTAAATTTTAAATTCAATCCTAAGTGATTAATAGTGCAATCTTAAACATGACTACTCAGAAATAAGCCCCACTGTGTTCAGTAGGACTTTCTCCCAGGAAAATGTGATTTTGATTGCAGCCATAGTGTTTAAATTTAAAGCAATATATCGGAGTGTTTTTTAGTTTTTATGTTATCATGTCCTACATTTTTCTTGGGTGACCTACATTTGGAGGGAGTTTTGTCCTCTTTTGAGGTTATGACATATGATCATCCTGTTCTGGGCAGGTGGGAGAGAGACTGAGGCGAACACAGAGGCTCCCTGGAAACAGGGCACAATCCTATCCATGTCTACTCAGAAGTAAGCCCCGTTGTATTCAATGGATCTTACTCACAGGAAAGTGTGCTTAGGATTGCAGCCATAGTGCCTTGCACCTTCTCTATACCACACCACTGCCTACATCTTACTGCCTGGATCACTTCTTCAGAAGTCAGCCCAGTGTGCCAAAGGAAGAACTAACCTCCCAAGAACTATTGACTGATTGAATGATTGATTTGATTTAAACCCCACCTTCCCCACACCAGCACAAATGCCCAAGGCGCCTCACATACCCAATTTGCAGTGGTGGACTTGGAGTGAAAGGCACCCCACATCAGTCACTCACAATCTGCTTCTTAATCAACCCACACTGCCTTGCCTCATAAATGGGATGTGTTGGTTCCCCTCCTCCTGTTGTCCTCACAGCAACCCTGTGAGGTAGGTGAGCCTGAGAGTGAATGAGTGGCCCAAGATCACACAGAAAGCTCCAGGGTCCAGGAGGTATTTGAACTGGGATTTTCCAGGTTCCTGTCCAACTCCCTAGCCACTCCATCATCTTGGCTCTCTATAGAACTATAGACTGAAATTAAGCAAGAACAATACATTTAGGGAGAAATCCAGCGTACCAGTGGTGGACTCCAGCAGGTTCGCACCTACTCTATAGAACCGGTTGTTAACAAGAGATAGGACATATAAAGTTTAAAAATAGCCATTTAAAAGTGGCTGCCAGATGAGCAGAGAACCAGTTGTTGATTTCTTTGAAGCCCATCACTGAGCGTAACTATGGGGTGTCTTGCTCCAGAGTAAGAACAAGTTACTCTGGATTGCAATATGAATTTCCCATAGATTTTCACTAGGTGGTGCAGTAACTACGGGTGCACGTACTGTCTCTTATGTGCCCCCGTAGTTAGTCTGGATTGTGCCCTTAATTGCTTAAGATAGTGCCCTTAAGCATCTTAAGGAAACGAGCAATAGAAACTAGCAATAGTTTTTTATTTATTACTTTTATTTACTAATAATATTTTTGAACTGATCCTAAGCATAGTTAGGTCTGTTCAAGAAGACACCTGCAATGGGACATATATGGTTACTATTCCCCAGTGGTGTAGCTAGAGCAAAAGCACAAAGTTTTGCAGACACCTGAACATACCAGGGGAGTAGCCTTTTCCCTTGGACCCCTTTATTTTTATGCCACCACCTGGAATGTCTCCAAAGAGCGGCACAGGGGTCAGTTGCACTCAGGATGACCACATGGAAGAGAGAACAGTGTGCCTATACTTTAATCATTGCATAGAAGAAGGAATTTAGGCAGGTGCTGCTTTTTAAACCCTTCTATGTAGAGCTAAACCTGCCTAAATTCCCGCTTCTATACAATGCAGTGTGCACTGTGGCACTGTGCTATGGCACACTGGTGTGCCGTGGATAGTCCTCAGGTTTGCCGTGGGAATTTGGAGGTCAGTAGAATATCAAAGTGGTACCCTCCCTTACATTGATGATCCAGGATCTTGCATAATCCCCTTCTACCCAAAGGCATTTTAAAATTCAACAGGGTTCTGCAAATGCAATTTTCTGTACTTCAGGTAAAACAACCAAAGATCCAGGTATAATATGGGAGACACCTGGTCTGGTAACAGAGCAAGTCAGAGGGATCTTGCAGTGGATCACAAGTTGAGCATGAGACAGTAGTGTGATACAGCTACTATTAAGGTAAGCACAATTTTAGCCTGCATTACTAGAACAGTAGCTCCAAGTCATGAGAAGCAGTGGTTGTAATTTACTCCACATTGATCAGACCTCACCTAGAGCACTGTGAGCAAGTCTTGGTGTCACGCTTTTAAAAAGTGCAGCCAAACTGGAGCTTGTTTAAATCAGATTCCTTTTGGTGATTGTAAACGATCGGGTTCTTTTTGATGATAAGCACTAGATCTGAAATTTGTATATACTGTATTTACTCAAATATAATGCTCACCTTTCCCAGCCAAATTTATGTCTCCAAAAGCAGGGTGCGCATTAGATTTTATGGTTAATTTGATTCAAATAAATATGGTTTTTTGATTGTAAGTTTCGGGTGCACATTAGATTCAATGGCACATTAGAGTAGAATAATTATGGGTAAATACTGGAAGAAGTTCAGAATATCAGTAGTTTTGTCATCTTTTTTGCAAAAGTTAGTGTAGGTTTCACAAAATACTGTTCCTAATCTTCTGGTCCCTAACCAGAGGATTTGGTTCACTTGAGGCTAAGTCAAGTGCAGCCTATTCATGAGGCAAGGCAATGTGGGTTAATTTAAAGGAAGATGGTGGGTAACCATCAACCAAAAGGAAGATGGGCTGTGGGTGGCGCAAGTGGTTAAGACACTGTGCCTGTTAACCAGCAGGCCAGGGTTCGAGACCCGGGTCAGCCCCACAAGACAGGGTGAGCTCCTGTCCTTAGCCCAGCTCTGCAACGCCAGCTGGATCCAATCGTATTAGCTCTGCCTTTCCATTGGACTAAATCAGTGGCGTGGAGAGGGGGGATTTGCTGCTTGGGTAACAGCCTATCCTCCATAACAATCCAATCCAGGCTTTTGTGCTTCGCATGCAGCGTATGCAGTGCTGAGCATGATACCATTGTCTTTCAAGACTGATGGAGGCCTGGTGGGTAACCAGTTCGGGGTGCACTTCACCCCATGCCTGCCATTCCATATTTAATTTTTGAGGCTATTTTGTACAGCATGTTATTGGGGAATGAGCAAGAAAATATCAAAAAGGTAACCTTTTCTTTAAAAACAAGTGGTTGCTTTGATTTGTTCAATGGTTATATTCTCACACTTTCTTCAATATCTTGGGAAGACATCGAGAGTGAAATTTTAGTAATAGGTAAATTTATTTAAATTTAATTAATTAAACCAGGAGGAAGGAGGAACTAGAAATAAGTGTAGCATCTTCCTTCTCCATTGAATTCAGCAATGGGTATAGCACTATACTCCCTTGGTATAGAAGTTGCTATAGCAAGTCTCTTTAAGGGAAGGGATTCAGGAGGTGAGCCTGCATCCCTACCCCATGTTTGTACCCAAGCTATTGACAGAACCACACCTGCAGTTTAAGACCTCATAGCAGCCAATAGCCATACCACTGGTATACCATTGGGTATGACAGATCAGGCAACATTGCCTAAGTTCTCCAAGCCTGGAACATGAGCCAAGTTTTCCTACAAAGCTGTGAAACTTGTCAAAGTTTTTATTACACTGGGTCCTCCTGATCTGTGGCAGCTCTGTGGTATCACTGTGGATACCAAAGGTGCACTATATTTACTTTAAAAGTTTACAGTATTTCTCTTGAGTCTTTCCCTCAAGCACCCAAGGCTGCTAATAAAAAAATTAAAACCAAAGAGCTACTAAAATATACCACATTAAGAAGATGATGAAGAAAAAGATCATAGAATGGCACCCAGGCGCCTTCTCTGAACTGCTTGTGAGTAATAGTTGTTGCTGTTGTTTTAATAAGCAGAAGAAAGTATGACTAATGGACTGTGATGAGAAATTAGTGGGTTTTGTAAACTCATATGTGGGACAATTTAATAGTGTAACTCAACGAACATTGCAATTTAAAGAGTAGTGCCATATAATGGGTCACATAAATTTAATAAGTGGTGCAATTAAATAAGCAGTGCAATTTAAAGGGCTGTGCAGCTTAAAGGCCTCTGCAGTCTGATAAACCCCAATAATTATCCTAGTGGTTTTATATAACACCATGAACATATATGGCACTTTCAGGAACAGCAGAAGGAAAAGGAAAACAGATAGGTCTCTGTCCCAGGGAACATACAATCTCGAAGCCCATTCTTATGCATGTCTACTCAGAAGTAAGTCCAAGTAAGTGTGGATAGGATTGCAGCCTCAATTTTCAACATCTTTAAGAGGCTACAAGAGGAAGGGTGAAAAGATGCAATGGTGACAACATCAGAGGAAGATCATAGTCACAGAGAGCCTTAAAGCAGAATCAATAGCTAAAAAGCAGGGGATGGATAAGGCTATAGGCTTAAGTGCTTGTACTGAGCTCTGTACCTCACAACGCAAATAAGCCTGACCATGTGCTTTCAGGAACCTGCTCTGATGGGTGTAATCCATGTGGCAGTGAAAGGCTCAGCCCTGTCTGACAGCAACACATGACAAAGCGCCAGTGGTCACAACAGAAGATAGATGCTGCACTGGTTGTTCAGTTTAGCCTGACTCCCCCATCCTTTTGGAGTTGGGACAATTAAGCCAGTGTTCAGGAGCTCCTCCATTAATCATGGTTTCATTCCACACACAACCGTAGGAAGTTTGCTAATTTTGGACCACCATACCACAGCGCTTTCATCATTAGTCCGGAGTCAATACCAGATGCCGCTCCATTTTTTAGCTGTCCAACAGTTTTGCATAAAGTCTTCCGTGGTAAATGGATCTCCACTTAATGGACAGATCAGTCAGAGCTGGGAACATCTTGCCTGGGAGGACTGAATCATCACTGGCATGAGGCACATCCTGCAAATCCATTCTCTGATGGTTGATCTCCAATTCATGCTCTGTGATGTTGGAAGAGACTTGCCAAAAACAAGGAAAACAGCAATCTTCAGGATTAGCCTCTTGTGGAACATAACCTCCCATGCCAGGTTTACCTGCCTGTATATTTTGCTTGAATCGAAAGGGTGAATGTTCTCCTGAGCTTTCTGCTATTAATTCTTTTAACATTCAGGAAGGATGGATATACAAGTGGACTCTCACTATCCACTGGGTTCCATTCCTGGAATCCTTGTGGATACCAAATTCTATGCAAAATAAAATCATGCAAATTTCTGTATCCACAGAACTTTGAGCACAACCAAAGTCTTGTGTCCAGAGCTGCGCACTGCCTCCATGGTCCTCAGAATGGCCTCTGGAGATCAGCCAAAAACTGGAAGTGCACTTTCTGAGGCCCTTGGAGGTTGTGCACATCCCCAATCAACTCCAGAGGTCTTTTAGCTTGCGGTGGTGGTGGGGACATCAGAAAGGCCTCTAGAGGTTTTAGAAGTGCACTTTCAGTTTTTGCACACAGCATCCATAGGCTTCAGAAGAGCATTTGGACATTTGGAGCATAGCTCCAGTCGCCTTCAGAGGTTTTGAGTTAAGCCAAAGCCATGAATAAATCAAAAATATATCTCTCTCAGGGACAAATATTTCAATAGTTTCCATATTCCTGAACTATTCTGGACAGAAAAATGACATATGAAATGAATCTTCTGTTATGGAAAGTAATTAGGAGCAGTAATCAGAATCTACTTTCTTTTCAGTCTTACTATACTATAACTAACTTGAACCAATGGCTATTTTACTGCAAATCTGCAGGATCACCCTTTCAATGATGGGCTTGTTTGGACTTCTTTCTATATTTTCTGATCTTCAATTTCTTGTCTTTTTTTCAGCCTGATCTCTTTCAGTCTGCTCTGTCTATTGTTATATTGCCTGACCATGAAAAAGTGCACTGACCAGGACCTTGTGAGCTGTGTAATCAATTAACTTGAATAGCTGAATTCTAACATGAGCATGAATTCTAGAATGATATTTTCTCTTTAAAAAACCAAAAACATACATTAGAAATCCAGTCATATATATTGGCATCCATCAGTCTTGAAAGACTTTCGTATGCTCAACGCTGTACGCGAAGCACAAAGGCCTGGGTAGACTGATATGGAAGATAGGCTGTTACCCAAGCAACAAATTCCCCCCTCTCCACTGAAATAGTTCAATGGAATGGCAGAGTCGATACAATTGGTCCCAGCTGCATCGCAGAGCTGGGCTAAGGACAGAGCTCACCCTGTCTTGTGGGGACTCAGGTCTTGAGCCCTGGCTTTCTGGTTAACAGGCACAGTGTCTTAATTTATTTATATTTTATTTATTTATTAAATTTATATCCCAACTTTCTTCCCTAATGAAGGGAACTCTTAACCACTTGCGTCACCCACAGCCCATAAACCAGTCATCGAAGCTTGAAAATTATTCAGTTTAAAACTAGGTAAAATATGAACTATGCAATTAATAACACACTCTTAAATACTTTGGCCGGGTTATGTACACTGAAACCCATTGAGCATATGGGTGCAATCCTAACCTACTTAGGCCAGCCTAACTTACTTGGCATACCTTTCTGTGGTGGTGTTTGGAGGTTGGTGTTTGCATGTGCACGGGCCTAATTCCTCTAGGAGTGGGTCAGAAGTGCCTAATGGAATTTTTTTAACACCCCCCAGGTCAACACCAGACTTATGTTGGGGTTTAGGCTAGCCTAACTGGAGAGTAGGATTGCAGCCTAAGTTTTTAACCCTGTCGGGTTATAGTCACTGATCTGGAAATAGATCAGGTGACCTCAATTGACTTCTACTAGAAGTACACCCACACAGGTGTATTTAAGAATAGGGAATACACAGTACTATAATCTCACCATAAGTTTAGAGAATAGATCTTGGTGATAACACTAAGGCTACAATCCTAAGAGTGTTTTCCTGGGAGTAAGCCCCATTGAACTCAGTGTAACCTACTTCTGAGTAGACATGAATAGGATTGCACTGTAAGTGGGTATTGTTAAAATCCTGGATTGTTAGATGTATCCAAAGAAAGTTAATCCCAAGAACCGTGAAGTTAATGAAATATGAATTCACAATAAATGAAGTTAAATTTCCATGTAGTTTAGGATTAATTTTCTTTGGATCCAACCCACTGACTTTAAAGAAAGAATTGTGTGCCATGTGCCACCTCAAGATAAACAGATTTCAGTCCCATTAATTTTAATGGAAAAGATTTAGCCGGCAATCAAATGCATGTGTACCTGGGGGCACTAACTTCACATCTTACTGAAAACAATCAAACTTTGTAATAGCCATGATGCCCAGATTGAGTAAATTGTGTTGTTAGGCATAATCCAAATTATTCCGCTGAATATCGATGGGCTTAGGAATTTTTTCAAGTTTCAATTTTGCTTGAATCATGCCCTCTGATTTTTAAGGAATCTATTCACAACATTATAGATGGGGAAAGCTCCAACCATTACATAAATTTAAATACTATTTACTGTATATTGAGAACATTTATGTCAATGTAAATACCACTTATATCTATATTGAGAACAATTAAGCATTTTTTCAATGATATTAATTCAACTGCCCATTCAGGAGATAAAGCAAGTTATAAATTTGTAAATAAACTTGAGATGCAGTCTATGCAGCAGTTTTATGAAGTTTGGTGGGGAATATTTCCTACAAAATATATTCAAGACTGAAATCATGCAAATATTTAAACTTTGATTGGATTGTCCCAGGATTACTTCTGCATCAGAAGAGGTCTCCTGAGCTGGATTTAAAATATGATACAAAGTACATCCTGAGACTCTGTCAACTGGTTTGATGGCTTTAAAGAAAGCAAAGGGTCGCCAGGAAAATGAGCAACAAAGATTTGCTGGGAAGTGTGGGCTCAGCATTGCTCCCCCTCCTACCACTCATGGCTCACCCTGTCATCCGTCAGTTATAATAAAGGAAAACAAAGTTCTAAAGCTGCCCTGGGGTTCCATTCAAACACTCTGTTGCCAGCCAGACAAGCCAGCAGGCCTACAGCCAGAAGCCAGCAGGCAAAATTGAACAGCCATGCTTCCCAAGGCTGGTTCAACAGCTATCAATGGATCCATAACTTTTCACCCTCTAGATATGGGGGTCATCTTTCAATACTACCCCCACTGTCATATACAACATTTGTCTTGTCCCACAGTCAGCTAATTGTGTCAATCTACGGGGTGACTCTATAATACACATCTACAAAACACAATGCGAGCAATAATCTCCTGCCCAGTTGCTTTTTTTATTTAAGTGCTATTACAAAGTTTCCTGCAGGACGAAGACCCAGGGAGGCTACAACCAACCCCCAGATCTACAACAGCTGTCTGCACAGAAGAAGCAACGTGATTTGTTCAGTTTTATATGATAAATTTAACAAAATGATCAACAGAAAAAGGTTACATGGCTACAGTTTATGACATACAACTTATCAAGTGTCACCTAAACAGTTTGTGTTTCAACATAATTTAAATGCATTTTAGTTTTAGGAATGGAAATTATTCAAGTTGAAATTACTGAAGAAAGAAGTTGATTATTGAAGCTTGAAGAAATTATTGAAGCTTGAAGTTATTTATCAAAAAAAGTGCAATGAAAGGTCATCTAAAATATAAATTGTGAACCTCCCCTAGTTGAACAATAGCCTTATTTTAGAGTTAGTAATTATGGTTGCAATCCTATTCACACTTTCCTGGAAATAAGTCTCATTGACTACAGTGGGACTTGCATATGAGTAAAGAGGTTTAGGATTGGGCTCCATGATGGGTATAGGTTCTTCAGTCATCTATAGAAGGCAGACAAGCTGGGAGGTAAATGCATCCACATTTTAGGAGCCACCACAAGAAAGGCCCTGTTCTGGGTTATTATTACCACCATCAACTACACCTCTGAGTATTTAGCATAATGGTTATTATTTAAAAGGTGACTGTAGGATATGAAGCTGCCGTTAAGTAGCAGTTTTGAAGCAAAAATGACAGAAATGCTTTAAAGTTCACACAGGTAAATAGAGAAGGTAATTGGTCCAAAACTTCAAATAGTATTTAAGCCAAATACGGAAGATAGGAGAAAACTACGGTATATCATTGATACGGTATATCAATTAAAAGGTTATTTCAGAAATGTGTACAGTATTGAGGTGTCTTCAAATTTTTTTTTGAACTCTCTGGTACCTCTCAAAGGCTGGAAATTGTATACATTTATAGTTTCACTGAACATGACAATTCTTTGTGTCTTAATTTTCTTTCCCTTTGAATCGAAGCATACATGCATGAAGGCGATTTGCCCATGGGGATCATCTCAATGAAGTCACCAAGGAATACATGTCTGTAGCCATTTCTGCTGGAAAATGTTGGCAGGCTGAGACATTTGAGCAGCAACCAAATTATTAGTAGAATATTATAGAGGAGCGCTAAAGAAATCCTTGTTAATGCTGGCTGGAATTACTGAAACACATGCCACAAAACATGATATTACCCAGGGGAATCTGTGGGGGGAGAGTATCAACCTATTTGTAAAGAAAGTATTTTACCAAGAGGCACAATGACACTTATGCCTGAAGTACAGTAACAGGATCGCATTAGAATCTGATTAAAAATAAAATCTAATTAATAATCAGAATAGAAATTATATATGAATACAAAAGACAGGAAGCATTGCGACCAAGTTGAAAACCATTCAAATTTTTTTTATTACTTCTAAAAAAAATCCAATACTTTTTTCCAGTCTTGGATCATCGCAGAAGTTGTCCCATCATTGTGCCTCTCCCATTTTAGCTTTGTGCCAGAATGGAGAAGGCCCTACCGTTGGTGCTGCTTATCAGTGACTTCAACCACTTGCAGGAGTTTATATTTCCTGTATCCCAACAACACACCACCCAAGGCAGACTTCCAGGAACAATGGTGCGAAGACGCCAAGCTGAGGAACAGTCCACCAGGCAGCAGGCACTGCTGGACACCAATAGGCACTGGGTATTGGAGGATAACAGGGAGTAGTGGTGGCCAGCAGCGGGTACTGGCACCCCTACCAGGCACTAACTCAGTTCTTAGTGGGTTGCATCAAAGAAGGAATATGCTTAAATCCTTACATCAAGAAGGAATGTGCTCCCCAAATTTCATGCTTCTAGGTCCAGGGGTTGGGGCTGGGTGTTGATCAGTCCATCTTCAATGTTATGTATAGGGACAAAAGCATATTGCACTCCTTTATATCCCGTTAAATTTCAGGGATATACAAGTCAGGGTTAAATTTGCTGACTTGTGCTGAGTGGTACCCACTGCCCACTGCACAGTTGTGCCTGCTGCACAATGGTGCCTGGTGCTGGGTAGGGATGCCTGGTAGCAGCTGGTGACTACTGCCTGTGGTGCCTGCTGGTGTCCATTGTTCACTGCATGATGGTGCCTGTTTGTGCCCAGTGTCCAGTAGGGACACCTGGTGCCTGCTGCTGCCTGCCACTGCCCCCTGGTATCTTCAGGTGCCTAGTGCCTTTCAGGGCCCAGCAGTGCCCATTGCCTGCTGGTGCTTGGTGCCCAGTGTCTGATGCCTGCCACACAATGTCTGTCCCTGGTATCCAGCTATGTCCACCAGTGGCCAACTATTTCTGGGGCCCACAGATATTCTTGAAATTTTACTCTTGCAGCAACAGATAAATTCTGCTGGTGTTATAATACAAGTAAGAAGTGTAAAGGTACAGCATGACAGTGGTCACTATATTAAACATTTATTACTTCCTTTGTGTTCGTCCCTACTACTCCTGATGGTAAACATACTTAGCTAGAAGTGAGTCTCACTGAAATTTATTTCCTCTCTGTTTTCATTGCTACGTGTACCATAAAGGCAAGCTAAGTTTATCCCAGAACCATCTCTCCGTTCATGCAGAGACCAGCAAGGCAGGAAGCAGCATGCTATGACTGGCATTATTCTATGACTGGCATTATTCTATGACTGGCATTATATGTTAACTAGTGGAGCCTCCATAGTCAGAGGCAATGTACCTCAGAATTGGTTCTCAGAACTATCAGTCTCATTGGTCAGTTTTACACTATTTAAAAAATCCAGTTGTGTTTTTTTGATTTCTGGTTATTTGGCTGTGGGTGGCGCAAGTGGTTAAGTCACTGTGCCTGCTAACCAGTAGGCCAGGGTTCGAGACCTGGGAACCCACAAGACAGGGTGAGCTCCTGTCCTTAGCCCAGCTCTGCAACACAGCTGGAACCAATTGTATTGGCTCTACTGTTCCATTGGACTATTTCAGTGGCATGGAGGGGGGGGACTTGCTGCTTGAGTAACAGCCTGTCCTCCATATTAATCTACCCAGGCCTTCATGGTTCGCATACAGCATCGAGCACGATATCATAGTTTTTCAAGACTGATGGATGCCAATGCTTATTTGGATATAACTTTTGATAGAATAGAGATATCTTGATGCAGTTTGTTTCATTGTATTCTGCCTCCCTAAAATTTATTGCATGTTGAAATTGCTTCTCCCAGTACCCCATTAGCTACGCCACTGGCCGGACCTTAGGACTGGCCTCATAAGGCTATTATTAGTAGTACAATGGGATAGATTTGTTAAGGGCTGCCTATTACACATGTGCTCCCACCACAGAAACAGAACATAATCAGATAATGTAATTCAAAGTAGAAGCCTGCTAGGAGAGTCTCGTAAAAACCAGACCAAGCCTGACTTCCACATTTGCAGAGCAAGACATGTTCTAATTGAGATAAATATCAAAAACAATTCTTTTCTATAGAAGGCTCTTTTCAGAAAGTAAAGCGATTGTGCAAATGAACAAGTACTGGAAACCAGCTCTCCATTGATAAAAGGGCAGCCCTTTGCTTCAGTGCAGCTGCTTGAAGCATGCAAAGCTCATTGGCAACCCTCTAATATTTTTCTAACAACGTGATGGCTGTCTATTCCATATGTACACAAACATCCGCCTTACCCAGAGCATAATTGCAGATAATTCAATGTTCAGATTCGATAATGGATACTCAAATAAATATGAGAATTCCAAGCAAATTTCTGCAAATGAAAAAAGATTTCCTCTGACATAATGGCCTGGTGCAAGGCTGTCTATAATGAGCCGTAATTTGCCTGGAAGAGACTTTTGAAGGGGTTGATCCGTCCACTGGAAGAGCAGCAAACTGCTTGGAGACGCAAAGCAATGAGCCAGACTGCTTCGTCTCCAAGGAAATTACGCCACGAGCCAGCCAAATTTCTGACAACTTCCATAAATTATTTCAGATTTTCATATTTCAAATTTCATCTGCATTCATCATGTGCCTTTGACTGGGGGAAAATGTCTAGGAGGAGACTCTGCTAGCATTCTGTGCAGCAGTCCCAGGAGCCTGCCCTGGGACTAGATAATTGAATTTCATCTTGATTAGATTATTCTTCCTGCAGTCGACTGCCAATCTGAAGTATTGTGCCTTCTCTTCTACTTAACCTTCCTGCCCCGCGCCTGTTCCGGCTTGCATGCAGCCCTCTGTATTGTAGAATATATTTGAACAATCAAACTTAGGAGTTATTATTTTGCTTTCCATTGTCCATCCTTATAAAGGCACACATCTTTCACTGTGTTCCCTCTTCCCAGAAATCAGATTACTTCTCCCCCCTTTTCCTTTTATTTTTAAAGTTTATAATATTGTTTACCATTTTTGGTGGAAAGTATCCTGTAATTTTGGGAGGCTTTAAAAAAAATTACTAAAATCTCTTGATGATGCAGTATACCCTAAGAATGATCCTATAAATATCGATAATCATCTCGGAGCAATACACAAGAGGATATGAAAAGGTAAATAATGAATACATCCATCTATTATAGGTAAACAATTATTGATAACTCCAGTTATTAATCAGCCCCTTTACTAAATGGTCAATAAAAAACTGAGCCTGTCCCAGGAAAGGCATTAGAAATTCAGAATATAAATTCTCTGCAGAAATATAAAAAGTGCCAGAAGCTGTTACACTAAGAAGACCTGTCCAGAAGCTGTTACATTAAGAAAATATCACTGAAGATCTTTTTCTCCACAGTTTCGGTTAGACCACATTTGAATATCTGTCAAGGTAATTAACAGTTAAGAGGAATAAAATCACTTAGGCAGATGCTTGAGATATTTATTTTCAGAATTCAACTGCCCATCTGTGTGTTTCCATCAAAAAATGTTCACAACTGGATGTTATCATCTCAATTCATAGAAATGCATATAAATTAAACAAAACTAATGTTGTAGTTTAAGTACCATCTATCACTTCCCTGTTATTGGTTTATTTCTTTAAAAAAATATAGGGCAATTTGATGCTGTTGTGTCTGAGCCAAGGAGTTTAGGTTCTTTATTGTTCTCCATTTTGATGAAAAACAATTGAATTGGGGGCTTTTCTATTGAATTTTGTTCCTGAAATCATATTTTTGTTAGAAACTATCAATAAATCTAGTCTAAGAAAAGTAATAAGATACAAATATGAGCAGGACCTTTGCAAAGGAAATATTACAAAAAGAGCAAACCCATAAAATATTATTAGGGGATGGGATTTCTCCCTTGCAACAGAAGGAAATTCAGAAAGAAAGATCTGAATTATATGTTATTTATAATACGGTTTGTGAGTTCAGAAGGAGACTCAAGGCAATAATTACACAAAATGCATCTATTTGCTGTGTCAATAGGCATGAGTTATTGTTACACATCATTATTGATAGGTTTGAAGATTTCTCGCTCATTAACTTAATTTGCTGGAAATGAAGTGTATCACACAATATATTTTGAGGAAATTGTGGCCAACCCAACGGATAAAGAATCCAACTGCAAATACTGAATAGAGTTACATTTCAAATCTATCAGCTACTGAGATATTCACTCCCTCATATGCTGTTTCAAGGGCCCAATCCTGACAACTTTCACCAGTTGAGGCTATATTGACTTGAATGGCTTGTTGAATTCACAGAACAATTAAGAGCCATCAAGGATGCAGGATGAGCTTCTGTATGATGTGCCTATGTTTGCTCATTCCTGACTGCATTTTGTTATTATCAATATAATTATAATAATTCATTGTAATTATTATAACTAAACTATTATTTTGTTATTATTAGCTTATAATCTTTTTAAAGGGGCTTTCAAATTAAATCTTTTTCTCTATATTATTTTAATCCAATGTATATCTTTGATGCTGTTTAGCATAATCTGATATACTAGCCATTTTTTCCTAAAATGGAATAGATATTTTTTCTAAAAAGGTTATCATAAAATTTTTTGACATCCTATATCAGTGTAGATCTCACAAGAACAGAGGCTAAGAATTCAGATACTTACTCCAAACCTACAGAAATCAATGGAGAATAGCTGGCAAAGGGGCTCATTGTTGCATTATATGCATGCCACATTGCGACCCGTGGTCTTTTAATTTCACTCAAGCCAAAAATATATGATTTCATCATGACAACAAAAAACACAAATGTTGCTGGACATGACAAAGGACAACAGAGAAATACAGGTATCCTTGATCCTCTGCACAGATCTACTTAATTATACAGAAATTAACTGTAGAGTTCTAAAACAGTGACAAATAATTTTTATTATATATTTGCAGGCTAATATATGCTTAATTCAAGCATAACACAGGCTTAATTCCAATTATTAGTGGGGAAGCCTGGAGTACGTTATTAGTTAAAGACACACAATGCTAAACATTTTATGCAACATGAAAGCATAATGTGGTTAAGTGTAGTTAATGAAAACGAGTATTCATAATCATGTTCTATGAAATGCAGTAGAAATTGTTCTTGTTAAATTACATAGACTTCCATATGGTGTTTTTTTCTTATTATGTGTAATATTAGCAACCAGCAGCCATTCGATTCTGGTTCTGATCCTTACTAGTTGAGGTAGTGGTCATTGGAACAAGTACTAATTGGGTTAACCTGCCAGCAGCAGTAGAGGATGCGCACTGCCCACATACCCATTTAGCTTATTTGAAAGCTTACTAGTGTGGCTTCTTTTTATAGACTGTTATAAGCAGAGAGAATCACCAGGGTTCGCGTCACCCAGCGCGTCACCCCCATACATTGGGTGGAGCAACAATACAAATGGTGAGCGTGGTTATGTGCCATTGCCCCACCTCCACTGGTTTTTTAGCCATACCTTTTATTAGACTAAAGGTATTTCAAAGTGGTTTGTTTCACTGCATTCTTCTGTAAATCACACATTCAAAGGTGTATAACATGATGGGATTATTTTGACAAACCATGATTTTACCCATTTAGGTCACAAGGGGTGCCTTTAAGGGTGCCCCCTTTCTAACACCTTAGTGACATCCCTGATCAGGACCATTTTGGAAGTCTTGTCCTCTCTTGGACTGACCTTTCACTCCAGCCAAGACATGCCTGCTTACTCGCCAATAAACACAGTTGTGCAGTTCACATCCATTTTCAATGAATTTTGATGCAATCATCAGGGACCTCTTTCTGGGGTGATTTGTGGGGGCTGCGTTCATTGGATCAGGACAATTCTGGTGACCTTAGATTCCTCTCAGCCTGCCTTTTCAAATGAACTATGGCACCTCTGCCTACTTGCAAGTAAAGCTGTGATATGGGCCACTTTCACTTTCCATAGAGTTCAATGCATCTTTTATTTTTTATGTTTTTTGGCCATAATGTTTGATAGGAAGGTGCTATTTCAAAATAAATCTTCAGTACAATTCCAACGGTATATGACATGATGGGGTTTGATGCACCATCACATTTTAGGTCCCCCAGTGCACGTCAGCCCCGTTGGGCGCATCACCCGGTGCAGACCGCACCACCCACACCACTCTAGTGACACCACTGGCTATAAGCACTCAAGTTTATAGTGTGTGCTGGCAGACCATAGCCAGCCTGAATCCTTAAAGAGACTATGAGCACAATCCTAACCATGTCTATTCAAAAGTAAGCCCCATTGTATTCAATGGATCTTACTCCCAGGAAAGTGTCTTTAGGATTGTAGCCTATATCAAGTGTTAGCAGGAGTCAGTTAACTTCCTGCTTCCTGTTTGCATTTGATGGGGTGCTACCTGGTGACCACTCTACAGTGATCACACAATGACGGATGCTCCGAATGACACATTTCAGAGAATGTTTCCCCATCATTTAGTTATGTATATCTGTATTAATATCCAGGAATGGTATCAGAGCTCGGTTAGGTTGAGCACTGGCCAAAGGTCCATGTTCACCAAAGGTCTCACCTGGCAAGGTCAACTTTGTATATATTTAAAAAAAACAGAGAAAACAGCTACAGATACTGTATTCTCTGATATCCATGGATTCACAATATTCACAGAACTACCAGAAGAGAACCCCAAAGGATATGGGGGAACATAGCCCATTATTTTTTTGAATGTATAAGTAGAAATTTTGAATTTAATGAAACTAAGCAAATTATTTTGTTACTTATTATTCAAGCATGAATAATTCTGGAATATTTTCATTGAAAATGTTGAAAATACTCTTTTGGAGGAAAAAGTCACTTAGGATAGAGTGTCTTAATTCCTGTTTTCTGCTCCAATCTCCCTCTTAAATTGTGCTTTGGCAGAGAAATTGCATTCTTTATATTCATTTGTAGCTATGTCCAATGTAACTGATAAAACTATATTTCTGCAGCAAAGCATACAGCATTTCCTTTTCCAACATATCTAGGATGACCATATAGAATGGAGGACAAAGTGCCTCTACCTTTAACCATGCATAGAAGAGAGCATTGAGGCAGGTTTAACTCATCATAGAAGCGTTTAAAAAGCAGCACCTGCCTCAATTCCCTCTTCTATGCAATGCTTAAAGGTAGAGGCACTCTGTCCTCCATTCTGTATGGTCACTCTGATTCTTTTCTACTACTTAGCAAAATGAGCTCCCAAGAACATAGCAGGTCTCTGTCAGTCTTGAAAGACTATGGTATCGTGCTCAGCGCTGCATACGCTGCATGCGAAGCACGAAAGCTTGGGTTGGATTGTTATGAAGGATAGGCTATTACCCAAGCAGCAAATCCCCTCTCTCCACGCCACTGAATTAGTCCAATGGAAAGGCAGAGCCAATACGATTGGATCCAGCTGGCGTCGCAGAGCTGGGCTAAGGATAGGAGCTCACCCAGTCTTGTGGGGCCGACCCGGGTCTCGAACCCTGGCCTGCTGGTTAACAGGCACAGTGTCTTAACCCTTGCGCCTCCCACAGCCCACCAGGAACATTGCAGATTTTGGTCAATACTTTTTATCTTTGAAATCCATATTTTCAGTATTTGCATATTAAATAATTATATGCAAATGTATCCTTTATCTACAGTATCTACGTACATAAAAGCCTTAACTTGTGTCTTTGTGTGTGGGTCTGATGCTATACCACATTCTGCCACTAGATGGGGTGCATAATGGAATCTCAGCTGTGAAAAAGACAGCTTGCTATAAAACTGTATGTGCTCATTCTTGTGTAGGTAGATACACTTTTCCCCTACTGGTCAGTGATGGGCTCCAAAGAAATTAACAACCGGTTCTATGACTATCTGGTAGCCGCTTTTAAATGGCTATTTTTAAACTTTGTATGTCCTATCTCTCGTTAACAACCGGTTCTGTAGAGTAGGTGCGAACCTGCTGGAGCCCACCACTGCTTCTGGTCCATCCTGAAGGTTCAGGACCACTATCATTCATTGGTAGGAAATGCAACACACACATTTGGTCATCAATTCACAAACAAGAATTACAGAAAAAGGGTTCCTGCTGAGCGTAAGCATTTTCCAAAGAGTGCAATGGCTGCAATCCTAAACATGTCTACTCAGAAGTAAGCCCCATTGTGTTCAAAGGATCTTACTCCCAGGAAAGTGTGTTCAGGATTGCAGCCACACTGTCTTACTGTCTGTCTGCATCTCTGGCATCAAGGGTCAAGAAGTTTCTGTCTTTTCCAACATCCAATTGTCAGGCTGAGGAGAGGCAAGAGGCAATCGGGAATGAGTCACGCAGTCTCCACCTTTTTCAACTGCCATTTCTGGGTAGCTGAGGGGAGGCAAGAGATGGTCAAGAAAGGGTAAAGTATTTCCACCTGCCATTTCTAATTATCATTTTCAGTGGATGAATTGTGTTATACTGTACCTCCAGAAGCAATTTGCTGTGGACTAGTACTAGTATGAGTGTGTGTTTGTATATATATTACACTGCAGTAAAAAATATAACTAAAAGCACAACTGTCTAGGACTGATATTTCCCACAATATAACACTGCACAACAATGAAAATAGTATGTTAAATTAAAATGTCACAGATTAGAAAAATAGACATTTGTGTTTAGAAGTAAACACTTATTTTGGGAAAAGAATATTATATAAAATATTGGCAGAGTAGAGTTATTGAATTACAGTGTAATCTTAATATCCTTTTCAGCTGGCATAGTGCCTGCTGCGCCAGCTCAGAGGATTGCAAATGTGCCTAAGACATGTTTGCAGCTTAGAGTGGCTGCAAACTTATAGTTGCAGCCTATATTCCTTTCTCATATGCGATATATCCCCTTATCCCAAGGTGACCTCCAGTTGGCCCCTGACCTATGCCATGATGCCTGGGTGTACCAGTGCAGGTTAGGATCTTGCTGCCCATTTTTATATACTCATAAATTTGTAAATCTACATATATAAAACTGAAAAGTTACTGACTGACTGACTGACTGACTGACTGACTTTGACTGACTCATCAATGTGGAGCAAAATCGCCAGACCTAGAAGTGTGAAATTTGGGGAGGTGAATGGAGATACCCTCTAAGAACAGGTTTTTGGAAATTCAAACCAGAAAGGGGTGAAAAGGGGTGCAATGCATGTTCCTCTCAATACTTTACATTGTCTTCAGAAACACATCAGTGCAGCCCTTTTCAACTAGTGGTGCTGGTATCACTAGCAATCCTCCATGGTATGGCGGGTGATAATTGGCCTGACTGATACTGAGACCAAGTAGTTCTGACCTGCTTGGCCAAATCCACTGGATGCGGAGTTCCTGCAGTAGTGGTGCACCATCTGGTGGGCCACTGTGAGATACAGGAAGGTGGACTAGATGGGCTTTGGGCCTGATGTCAATGTGCAGTGTGCCTGTGCATTTGCCTGATCCTTCCAAAGAAGTGTGCACCTATTTGTCATGTGCTGAGGGCTGGCCCAAGAAGGGTAAGGAAGCGAATATGGAAAAGATAACAGCAGTGATTTGAACGCCATCTTCCAGTCTGGTCCTCTCTTCAGGGTACAAGACAAGGCGTAATGGATGAAAGTGAATATGGAGGTGGGTATCTTCCACCGATCTGTTTCTTCAGGCAATCATCTCAATTGGCTTCAAGGATGGGCCAGCCCCTTAAGGCCTTGCAATACGCTAGCTGTGTATTGTAGGGAGGGCCATTATTAGAGTCATGAGTGAGGAAAATGCCACAGTGAGGAGTAATTCTAAAAACTTCCAGCTGGGGAATCTGCCATTTTTCCTGCTATGATTAGTCATCATGGGCTTCTCTCAAGGAACCCTGGGGATATAACTCCCTGGAGAGCTTAGCATCACCAGCAGAATTGACATGAGAGGATGATCACCTGGATCCATTTGTGGAACCAATACCAGTTAGATGGGTTTTCATTCTTCTTCTTTAGACCTTAGCTGGGTTGATCTCTCAGCCAATAAGCTGCTGAAGACACTGCTGCAATCCATGCATCATTCATGACATTCTTCAACACTTGGTGATTGTTTATGGTGTTTATATCCTCATGGATAGTCAATAGTAGGTTCCTAAGACATCTTCTTACATGAGTTTTAGCCACATTTTCTTTGGTGCTCCTTCCAGTAAAGTCACCAGCATAGCTGGGGTTCATTCTGCAGACGTGGGGAGGGTTTTCCTTCCAAGATGTGAACACCCACTAAAAAATTATTCGGTGTCCAGTGGTGCCCAATGCTACCTGCTACCTTGTGTTGCTTGCTGGTGCCTGGTAAGGATGTCCAGTGGTGCCTGGTGCTGTCTGATGCCCATTGCCACCCAGTGGTGCCTAGTGAAGATGCGTGGTGTCAGATGGTACCTGATGCCCAGTGTCTGGTGGGCCATTGCAGATGGTACCTGATTGTGTCCAGTGTCTGGTGAGCCATTGCTGGTGGTACCTGATGCCCAGTGTCTGGTGGGCCATACATTGCCCAATGCCATTGCCCGGTGGTGTCTTGGTGCCCTTAGGGATGCCCCATGCCTGGTAGGTATGCCTGGTGCCCACTCCCACTGTTCACTGGTGCCCAGTGTAGCTCACTGGTGTCCAGTGGTGCCCACTGCCAAATGGTGCCAAGGTGTTTCCGATGTCTGGTGGTTTCCAGCGGTGCCTGCTGCCACTCTCTGCCACCCACTGATGCCCCTACCCACCTGTGTCCACTGAATGCTGGTGCCTTCTGGTGCCCATTGCCTGCTTCACAGTGGTGGTCAGTGCTGCCCAATGTGCCTGGTGCCTGGTATGAATGGCCCGTGCTCAGTAGGGATCCCCACTGGTGTCTGCTTCTGCTTGCCTCTGCCACCTTGTACTCTCTGGTTTCCAGTGCATGTTGTTGCCCAGTTTTGCCAATGCCAACTAGTGCTGCCACACAGTGTCACTGCCTGGTTTCCACCAGTGCCCAGCCATGCCCAAGGCCCACAAATATTCTGGAAATTTTACTCCCACAACAGCATGTTCATTCCACTAGTGTGTGTGTGTGTGTGTGTGTGTGTGTGTGTGTGTGTGTGTGTGTGTACAGAAATGATTGATGAGCAAACTTGAAATTCTCTTACAAATTGCCTGTTTTAACACAAGGATAATAATAAAAGACATATTTATGTCGACTGTTGTACCATCTGCAGGCTTGCACTCCAAATACAAAAGTTATATTGTTGAACACAGGAGACATTTTGCTCAGTTTTTGACGAAGTTCCCTAGGGACCTTATCCAGCCACAAAGCCCAAGGATCAATGCACTTCCTCCTTGCACAGTTCATCCTCAGTGACACGCATACAATGACTACTGTTGGTAGCAGGGCCATGAGTAGCAGAGCCAGTGGCTAACCCAGCATATAGGTGTATAAGCTTTGAAGCATTAAGCTGACCAGATAATCAAAGAGAGCCCAACTATGTCCCTTTGTGTGTCTAAAGAAGTGTCAATAAGTTTGACACTTGATATGTCACTTTAAGGGCTGCAATAATACAAAATATAAGATCAATGCAGCATTAAGTCAGAATCCAAATGCGAATCTGGTTAACCTATTATTCCTGATCAACCCACATACAATAAATACTATAGAGAGCATCACAAAATATGGTGATGACCAGGCTGATCTGCTTCCTGATCAAGGTTATCATGTACACATTATGCAGCAGCACATCTGGCCCGGCCCGGTGGGACCCTGAAAATTCTTAATACATTAATGAGACTTACACCTCTGAAAATTGCATTTTGTTTGATTGACTCTGGTCTCAGCTGCATAAAAGTGCCATTTTATAAGCTTGTTACATAAGGACTTAATCCTGACCATGTTGGTAAATGCACGCACTAACAACTGGCACTTTCCTGCAATTCAAATCTTGGAGTAGCCCCACTTCTGTCAATGGAATTTCCTCAGAGTAAATGGTAAAACACTTACCCTGCAATGCCAACCTTGAAGTAGCCCCACTTCAGTCAATGGAACTTCCTCAGAGTAAATAGTAAAACACTCTGAATCTTAATCTTGAGCTGAACATCTGCTGAATATTCCTTCAGGACTGAGCTGGGAGGTGGTGGAAGTTTGAAAGTGGGAGGGAAAGGATTTCAATGGCAGTTGCATTCATTGGATCCTATCCCCCATCCCAGCCCAGATATGCTCTCTTCTTTTCCTCAGACTTACACTAGCAGAATAGCTGGCATGGATCCAAGGAAACCCATTGGTAATTAGGAAGAGGCATACTAGGAGGTAAGTAAAAGATATTTTTACTTTCCTCTTTCTGGCCACCTGATTCCCACCATCCCCATAGCATGCAGCACGCACTCTATTGTCACAGCTGCATGATATGGACTGGCATATCCCTATTGACCTGGGAAGGACATATATAGTCATAATAGACTGGGCCATCAATTGTCTTATGAATCTATAGGAGGCAAATGTGATCATAGTTTTTAAAGTGCCAGAACATAAGAACAACTCCACTGGATCAGGTCAAAGGTCCATCAAGTACAGCTTCGGTATTCCACAGTGGCCCACCTGATGCCTCCAGGAGTATACAGGACAACAAGAGACCTGCACCCTGTTGCTATTCCCTTGCATCTGGCATTCAGATATATCCTCCCTCTAGAACTTGCATTTACCCATTATAGTTTGGTTTAAAACCTGCATAAATCTGTCCAATCCCCTTTTAAAGGCATGTAGGCCAGGTACCATCATCATGTCCTGTGGCAAGGAGTTCCACAGATTAATTGCATACAGGGTAAGAAGTTTTTTTTGTCTGTTCTAACTGTCCCAACACTTAACTTTGGTGGAAGCTACCTGGTTCTGGTGTTGTATGTGAGAGAAAAGAACAATCTCTTTATTCATTCTTTCCAAACCCTGCATAATTTTGTACATCTCAATCCTACGTTAGTGTATATCTTCAACACTGAAGAACTCCACAAGTAGGAAGACTTTACTCAACCATGCAACCCAGTAGGACTCACACAACCTTCCTTTACTTTAAGGAGGCCAGGACCTTAGAACATAAGAAGAGACTCCGCTGGATCAGGCCAAAGGTCCATCTAGTCCAGCTTCCTGTATCTCACAGCGGCCCACCAGGTGCCTCAGGGAGCACATAAGACTTTTATCCAGGTGCCCTCCCCTGCATCTGGCATTTTGAGGTTGCCCATATCTACATCTATGTATGAATGCATACACACACTCACATACACACACACCCATCATGGCTTGGTTAAGGACCTTGGTTAAGGATAGCTCTGGACCTCTCATAGAGACCTCTCACAACAAAACATTAGCAAGAAAAGAGTAGCAAGAGAGTTTCCGTGTTTTGTTCTTGCAAATGAATGGCAGCATCCAAATCTCAGCTGCAAAGCCTGTTTGTTCTAAAAGAAACACAATCTACACATTCCCTGCTAGTTAAAAATGCAGAAACTTCTTTGTTCGGCCACAAACAAGGCTGCTGGAAATCAATTCTTCTTCTCCTTCCATAGGATGTCAGTGCAGTAAATGGAAATTATAGACAAATGGTTTTAAAAAGAGAAACCTTCACTAAAGAAAAGGATTCTTCTAGGAAGGAAAAAGAAAAGCAATGAAAAGCACATCCGTATATGAGAGAATGTTGAGAATGATGTAGAGCCTCCATCATCGTGAACGTCCCACAATACACTACCAAATGTTTGGCTTGACAAATACAAAAGTATTTACTTTGCTTCAACAAAGCACAAATGGTTGACAGTAGTTGGTGAAATCCAAGTATCCATAGTTTTTTTCCAGCGATTCTTAGTGTATGTTTGCAGGGATGCAAAGACATAGGCTTAACACAAATAGCCCCTACCTCAAAGCAACTTCCCCTATGAACACAGAGCGCTGAACACAGTAGCATTTAACTGGTATATAGTTTTATTGATAGTCAAACATACTAATGCATACCCACAGATATCCTGATCTGAATTAAATATATTCTATTAAAAGATGATCGATGAAAGCAAAGCATTTTAGACTAAGAGCCCAATCCTGAGTTCTCTGTGCCAGTGGTATACTACTGGTGCTGGGTATCAAAAAGCATATTTATTTATGACACCATCCATGTACCACCCATGATGCCACCGAGAGCAAGGGAAGAGCTCCAGGTGGTGGTGAGGTTTGTCAGGGCAGTGTTACAGGATGGGGTAAGGGTAGAGGTAAGAACCTGAGTGGGAGGGAGAGGATGGTGGCTGCCGCAGCACCTATGGAATGAAATAGTAGCTATTTTGGTAGAGTTAGGGCACATTCCAGAATAATTATGGGGAATCCTTGCTCTGGTGTACAAACAATTTACTCTGGATTGCAATATGAATTTCCCATAGGTTTTCACTAGGTGGTGCAGTAACTACGAGTGCACGTAATGTCTCTTATGTGCTCCTGTAGTTACTCTGGATTGTAGGGTTAGTCTTCAGGGCAACAGGCGGTTTAGGATTAGGTTGGAAATTGTGGGGACCTGATTTGTGAAATTTCATTGGAGCAGAATAACAATTACAGTGTAGCACAATGTTAAAAGAACAAACAAAAATCACAAAACACAACAAAACCAAAAATGTGGCATTCCTGAAGAGAACTTCTTTTTTAAAATTTAAATTAAATGCTTTTAACCTGAGCTATGATAAGAAAAATTAATTTAGTTTTACTTGATTTATCTTATCGTATTTAAACTATTTTTCTCTGTGCACTTTTGTTTGGGGGGAAGGGGACTTCTTTTATAATGTATTTTTATTCATAAACGAGGATATTTCTTTATTATCTTTCATGATCCTTTCTATAAAGCTAAAAGTCAACTTGCACTTTCATTTTAAAAAATAAATATTAAGCATTAACATTAATTAAATGAAAGGTTATTAATAATTCCTTATCGCTAATGAACATTGTATTCCCTGCTTTAACACACAGTTAGAAAATACCATCAGCTAATTTACCTAAACAGGGAGGCATTAAAATCAAACTTGTCTGCAACTTAAGAGTTTGTTTTGGTGTTTTTTTTAAGAATCGATTTGCAATCAAATTTATTTTTACATTCTGTAATTTGGTTACTCTTCTTTTGTGCTTGCCTGTATTTGGGGAGATGAAGACAAACAGCTTAGACCTTGAGAAACACATGGGCCAGCCAGATAGATGGCATCTGGGAGGACTCAGAGCTCCCTCCACATTCTATAGGGAAAAACAGAGCCAGGTGCACTTCTGCCTAAATCGAATTAGCCGCAAGATGCCACATCCAATTGTAGTAAATTGATGTGAGAGTTTGTGATGTCTATAGCAGATCTTACAACAAAGGTCAACGTGCAGAGAGATAGACAACAGGCTGGTATATAGCAACTTGTAATGGAGCCACTAGAACAATAATAGTGAGGTTGGAAAACGCAATAGGGTGTCTTAGAATTACAAGCGAATACCATTTTAAGTCCATTTAACTGCATTTGCAATCCCCCTTCTACATTTTTCAAGACGCTAATATCAAATTGCCCTTGATGGAAATATCTGCACTTGAAAGACGAGGAGGCATTCCTCATTAGCTTTAAAAATATGCAGTAATTAAGATAAAACCAGTTTCAAATGAGGGGTAATGAGGACCACAGTGAGAGATGCGGGCTGCCTTGATTTGGAAACAAATATTATTATTTACTCCATGAATGACAGAGGAAAAAAATTGATATATTGAATTTACCCATCATTATAGTTGTTCTTCTGTCTCTCTTCTGACATTAACAAGTTTGCATCATGTTTTATGACAAATAACTAGCTTTTTATTTTATTTTATTGAATTAACTTCAGAAGACATCCACAGCAATCCAAATGTTTTCTTAAATAATATAGTAGTAGCATATATCACATTCATAAATGTTGTAAAGACCAGGGCTGTAATCCTAACTAATTTAGGCCAGCAGAACTCACCTGTCTCCTCTTCCCCACTGTGGTTTGGGGAGGCTGGCGCATGTCTGTACACTGGCCTAACTCCTCCAGCAATGGTGCAGAAGTGCCTTAAACACCCCCAAGCCAGCAAGGGACTTGTGCTGACCTAACCATGAATTAGGATTGCACTGTGGTATGCATAACATGTCTCCCAACCCCATCCTATCAAGCTTGCCATCAACCAAGGGGAAAACTGCATGGCCCCAGAACACTATCACAGATTGTCAGCTGTCCAACAACCAGTATTCTCTCAAGGACTATGCACTACTGTGTGGACCCCTTTGACTGCTGCATGGCAGCTCACTGCAGTTTTCGGATGACGGTTATGATATCAGATGCCATCACTAGTTTTTGGGATATGCCAAGGTCTGAGTTGAATGAACCCCAATTTCCCAAGGTTTTGAGATGCCAAATGGGAACAATGTCAGCAACAACATAAATATAAATAAAAAACAACAATAGAACTACTGTTGATTGATTGATTGATTGATTGATTGATTGATTGATTGATTGATTATGGTGACCCTCAATAGGCTGCTCAAGGGTGTAGTATATTTTGAAAGAAAATCTTCTAGAATGTTTAGGAAGAGCATCTACTGGTTTTTTTAAAAACATCCCAGAAGAGAAATGCATAAGTGAGACAAGTAAAAATATTTTTTACTTACTTTCCCATAAACCACCTGTCCACCAATGGGTCTCCTTGGTCCTATGTCAGCTATTTAACCAATGTTGATCCAAGATGCCTTGTTTGGCAGGGGAAATGGTGATAGGATCTTGGAATGTGCTGCTGCAATCATCACCTTTCAACCTCAAACTGCCCTTTACCAGTTTACCTGCCGTGTCACAGTCCTCATCCAAACCACCCAGACCCCAGTCTCACCATCACTATGTCTGCTCAGACAGGCAACATACTGACAACCTTGCTGGCAAGTCTCAACCTATCTGTCCACAAACCCATTCTCTTTGTTTCATCACTGGCTGTCCATATTTTGTCCTCTCTATCTTCCTACCGCTATTAGCCCCATTCAGTGTTGGCAGCAGAGAACACGAAGCTCATGATCAGTTCTCCCCTTCCATGACTGCATAGTGGTATCTTTGGATGTATGGCAATGAAGTCACAGGGACACACAACTTAGATACAAAACTAGAGGTGTCCCTCATTGTCCACTGGGGTTCCGTTCCAGAATCTTACGTGGATAAAAAAAATCTGTGGATAAAAAACAATGGAAAATAGATTTAAAGACCCACTTTTAGATTTCTTGCTCCTCCATTGTGCCTATTAGAATAAGGTAGTTCCTCAATATCTTCAGGGGTTTAATTCTGGGACTGAAGAACAGAATGATTGCTTTCTTGACTGACACCACAATCCTAACCATGTCTACTCAAAAGTAAGCCCCATTATGTTCAACGGGTTTTACTCCCAAGAAAGTGCCTTTAGGATTGCCGCCTGAGTCTCTACAATAGAAGAAAAGCAGTTTGCAAAAGTAATTTGCAATAGCCATTAGTGTTGAGTCAAATTCATGTATAAAAAATCCATGTATAACAAGGTTGGACCTGTATTCATGATCACTGAGAAATATTCCCCCATCCTCAGAACTCAAGGCAGAGTTCTGAATGCTGTACACTCTGAGAATAGTGAGGGCTATCCCCCCCCCCCAAAATCCTCCCAGGTAGGAAACAACGGTGACAAAAAGGGGTTTCTAAATGGCATATATTGGCTCCATGTATTGTCTCCTCATCCTCATCCACCTGAATGATGCCCCAATTTTCTTATGGCCTCGTTGGCTCATTCAGCATCTAAGCAATGTCCATGTTCAATGCCATGGCAATTTTCTGATGTTGTGATGGTATCTATGGCACATCCGTCAGTTGGTAGACGTCTGTGCCAGCAGGACTGTCATTGCACCAGTGTACATGGAGATATGCCAGCTTAAATTCAGGATAGCCCGTTAATGTATTATTAATAGCCAAGAGACATGGCTAATGCCTTGGTCTTAAACCCCCTCCCCCACCACCATAATAATATTTTGCCAGCAAAGGCTGGTATATGACTGTCAAAGCAGCCTCCACTGACAAACACAGGAGGCCCATCAGCTGGGAGGCTGCAGTGGCATCTCATGCATTCTCATGCCTCTCTGGCTCCCTCCACACTTGTACATGGGTTTACCTGCTCTGTTTGGTGTCCATAGCTCCATCAACACCAACCAGAGCAGGTAAGCCCACGTATGCATGTGGAGGGACCCAGGGAAGATTTGAACAAAGTGAGGAGGACCAAACAAAAGTTGGGGTGGTGGAACCCAACAGAGTCATGGAGTTGGGTGGACAGCCAGTGTCACAATGTGGCTCAGGTTGGGGACAGGAGTGACGGCAGTGGTTGGTTTTAATGTGCATGTTGCACATTACATTGTTACCAGAACCAATAGTTTTTGGAGCCCGTCTTGACATTTTCCAATGACTCTTAATACCATGAATCAGCTCTGTTATCCAAAACACTTTCTTCAGAACTGATTGTCGTACCCTATAAAACAAAAAGACATCTAGTGATCTCTGTTCTCCTCCTCCCCCTCCCAACTTATTGACAATGATATGAGAGCTGTGCACTTCCAAGCAATTTAAAAATAACTCAGCGCATGATCTATTTGATTAGTTTCAATATAAGGATGATGGGAACGAGGATTATTTTTCTGTTGTAGTAAATTATTTATGGGGGAAGTTGTTTTCCTTTTAACAAGTAAATCTTCCCTGACTAAATTGCATTAGGTCTCTTGAATTTCATAATGGGGTTACCCATGAATGTGTGTGATGTTTCAAGGTAAGGCTTAAGTGTAATTGAGCACATGCATTTGCACACTAGGAAGAATCAAACCATTTGAAACATGCAACAACAACCAATCTCTCTGCCTTGTCAATGTCACAATTGGTAAAATAAAAATATGTAGATTATGAACCTTATGTCAGCCACTTAAAAGCTGAGAGAGAGGGTGGTAGGTAGGTGATGACCAGTGTTGGTTCTCAGCACTGTTGCTTATAGAAGTTATATCCTCTTCATACTGTGCTATTTGCCAAGAGATCAGAAAAATCCCTTCAGGGGGACTGGATTTGACCCTGGGGTAAGCCAAAAGTTTTGCTGATGGCGAGCCAAAGTTTTGTTGTCAAGGACTGTGTTGTCCCTATTTCATTCAGTACCTTGCACAAGGCTGCCACAATATAAACATTAAAAATATTATCTGGTAATAGCGCATCCATTTTTTAAACGTGCCTATATTTCAATGCCAGAATGGTCTTGTGATTTGGGAAGTTGGACCTGAGAGTTCAAATCTCCATGAAACTTCCTGGGTAACCTGGATAACATTATCTCTCAGTCTCACCAATCTCATAGGGTTGTTGCAAAGACAAAAGCAAAGAAGGAACTATATATCACCCTTGGAGGAAACTTGTATAAAAATGTGACAAATAAATAATAAATATATTCTTGTTCAGATAGTGGAGGACTCAACTGTGTATTGCTCTTAGAGATGCACATATTATTTTGCTGTTTGTTTAAAATGTGCTGTCACTGTATCTGTTAATAGTCAACCTCTGACAATGTCAATAGTCAAAGGTTGGAATATTTGAATTCTGTAGTATAGCTCTGCTTAAAATTGTGAGTTTAGGATTTTCAATCAGGCAAATAAGGACAAAATTGTCTTGCTTGCAGTTGGTGTTGCATTGGTCCAATTATACAAGTAGAGAACAGAGAAGAGAATTGCTGGTATCAAAATGGTTATTAAACAAGATAACTGTGCCAGTTTTTTAATATGCAACTTTTTCCTACTGTGGGAAGGTAAACAGTGTTCCATGCGCCATGCTGGCCACATGATCAAGGAGGTGTCTTCGGGCAATGCTGGCTCTTCGACCCCTGAAATGTAGATGAGCACAGTACTATATAGTAACAGGTCACAGCTACAATCATGTTGGTCAGCTGGCAGGAGAACCTGAGAGGGATCCTTTTACCTTTAATGTCTTTCTGAGTGGGTAGTGGCAGGGGGGGCATTCCTTCAGAGGTGAAATTTCAACCCAGGGTATTATCTTTACTGACAATATCTTTTCCAGAGCTTGGAAACACATCAGACAGATTTCCCCCTTCAGACATCTGAAATATTATTTTACAACAATAGGTATTCATTCAATGCCAACACACTCCCACAAACCCCACCAGGACTATCTGGCACTGGAAATATGTCATGGTACACTACAATCCAGTTTTAAAAACAAAGACAAACCCACCAGAACTTCTCCTCTGCATTTCACAGAAAAAGTTCCTTTCCAATCTGAAAGTTGCTGCATCAGCTGAGTTCATCTGCTGGTTGTGACACCTGCACCCTGGGTGATGGGAGATTACCCTTCAAGAATTACCTTTATCTTTTACCGTGAAATTCTGGATTTTCGTTACATTTTCTGACTTGGATACTTCTCAAGAGTTCAAATGCGTCATGAACTTTTTGAACAACCAACACAAAGTACATGAGTTCCTTAGACATTCTTATAATGACTTTGACAGAAATGTCATCCACCTATTCAATAAATTTCAGTGTCATCCACCTATTCACTATTGGCAAAATACAAATATATACTCTCTAATATGTTTTCCCAATCTCTAGCAATGCATAATATAAGTATGGGGTGACAATTGTTCTTCTCAAAATCTCTTGCATGTGTTGGCAGGAGATGAGTTCAGATATACTAAAGGTTCCATCTTGCCCTCTGCTAGCCCAGAGCATTCAATGGGAATACATTGGCAGGGTGATCATATGTCCTGTTTTCCAGGACATGTCCTGTATTTCAGCCTTGAGACCCTGAAAAATATTCATTGTCCTCCATTTCCTTATGAGCAGGCAGCATATTAGCCTTCTTGTAAATAATTAATTATATGTAATATGTAAAAAAATATGCAATGTAATACATTTAGGCTGCAATCCTAAGCACACTTTCCTCGGAGTAGGCCCCATTGAATGCAATAGGACTTACTTCTGAGTAGACATGCTTAGAATTGCACTGTTAATGTAATAAATTAAATGTAAAAACTTATTTTACATTTAATAATAAGTGATATAGTGTTTAAATTAGCCACATGAAAACAAAATACATGAGTGTTTTTAGGTTTTATTTTGTCATGTGCTACATTTTTCTTGGATGCTCTACATTTTGGGAAGCCTTATCCTGTGTTTTTGGTTATGACATATGGTCACCCTGCTGCCGGGAATGCAGGGGCAGGTACCCTGAAACCCTCAAGACATTGTACCCATGCCCTGTGCCTCTGACCCTCCCTTAGCTATGTCTCTTGACAGCACAAGCCTAAACCCCAGTTAGACTGGCACAAATTCTGGCACAAGTTCTGTACTGGCCTGGAGGGTGTCACTAAAGTGCCGTAAGGCACACCTTCAACACTCCTGGGTGGTAGGGGTTAGGCCAGTGCCCAGACATGCTCCAGCCTCCCCACCACCTCCACAGGAACGGGGAGAGAGGTGAGTTATGCCAGCCTAAAATGGTTAAGGATTTTGCCCTGATTTTATTTATTTGAAATATTTTAATCCAGCATTTCCAATAAATAGTCACTTAGAACTTCAATGAAAACACTATGGGTGAAATTCAGAGTAACTACAGGGAGTCCTTGCTCCGGTGTAAGAACCACTTACTCTGGATTGCAATATGAATTTCCCGTAAGTTTTCACTAGGTGGTGCAGTATCTATTGGTGCATGTAATATCTCTTACGTGCTCACGTAGTGACTCTGAATTTGGTACTATATTAACAACTTGTAATTAGTGATAAACAAACTAGAAGTAAAACCAACATTTCCAAAGCTGATAACAAAGTGGACATTTAAAGAATGCCAGTTTACTCTTGCTATTGTTTTTTTTTAATTGTTCATTTCTGCCTTGCTCTTGTTCATCCCCGAGGATGGGTGGAATGGGTTGTGTTTAATAACATAATTTGCATCAGTGAGTCCCCAATGACCAAGTGACTGAGGTCTGGGAGGAGATTAGCATGGTAATCTCATTCCAAAGGATAAAATTAGCAAAGATATCTTCCTGAATGGAGAACTGCCATTGGCGAGCAGCATGCTTAGAATCAATTACTAAATTACTCTGAGCTCTAAGTCGACATTAACAGAAAAAAATTGCCATCGACCAAAGGGAAATAAGATCAGAAATATGTGATCATTAAATCTCTCACTACTATTCACAAATGTGGCACACAAGAACTGCACAAAAAATAAGGCACAATTTAATTTTTAACAGTAGCCCCTGTCATCATTTCAGACAGAGATGTCCACATCTTGGACACTTTCTTTGTCCCTGAAGGAGTAAGAGAGAATACAAGGAGCAGAATTCCTATAAATTTCTCAGCATTTACATTGGTGCAAGTTCTTGATGCCTTTGGGCTAGTTTGATCAGAACACTATTCACTGATTTTTTAAAAAATACTTTTATTTTTCAGTTTTTTTCTCCCACCCAGAGGCATACGTAGGCAAAATGGCACCCATAGCAAGGACAGAAATTTTGCCCCTATTAAAACACCTAAAACCCAACTTTTAGCTAATGTTACAAGTCAAAACTATTACAATATCAAATATGCGCCCTTGGCACAGGACACCTAATGCCAAATAAACGGTGTGCCTCTGTCTGGGAGTAAGCTCCATTGACTATAACGGGACATACCCTACTATCCAGAGTAACTATGGGAGCACGTAAGAGACATTATGTGCACCCGTAGTTACGGCACCACCTAGTGAAAACCTATGGGAAATTCATATTACAATCCAGAGTAAATTGTTCTTATACCAGAGCACAGACTCCCTGTAGTTACTCTGGATTGCACCCTTACTTCTGAGTAGACCTGCATAGGATTGGGCTCACTTCACTCTGTTTCGCACATTGTCCTCACACACAAACAAACCTCTCAGAGCTGCTCCAGTCACTCTCAGAGGAGAGGGGAGCCACTCCAGCCGCCAGACTCAATCCTAAGGCTGGAATCCTAATCTCCAGTTAGGCTACTCTAAGCCCTGGCATGCATAAGACACTTCTGTGCCACTCCCAGAGGAAGGTTAGACCAATGGACAAACATGCTTCCCTCCCTACATCACCAAGAGAAAACCAACAAGTTTTGCCGGCCTCGGTTAGGAATGCACCCTTAGTTTCTGGAGTACGTTGTTCCTGGTATTACCAGTTACTTTAGTGGACATATCTTCTAGGTATGTTTTAAAAGAGTCTGATCCAAGGTATTTTGGGTGAAGATTATGGCTGCAATCCTAAAGACACTTTCCCAGCAGTAAGACCAAGTGAACACAATGGGGTTTACTTTTGAGTTGACATGTTTAGGATTGTGCTCTAAGTTGTTATTTAGGTAGACCCTTCAGGCTGCATTAGCAAGTTTGTTGTTAAGATGGAAATATGTAGTCACCATTTTGCTGGCACAAGGTGTGAGTCTCTGGTCAGCAAAGAATTTTCCAAGGTCTCATGGTCCTCAGTGAGGCTTGAGTGTCAATACCTCCATATTTTTATCTTGTGCTGTTAGAACCAGGTCATCAGCATATCCAAATTAACGTCCCCTTGTAGCTGGCTTAGCTGAGAAATATAAATTGAATAGTGTGGGTGTCATTGTGTAGTCTTCTTACCTTGCTTGCTTTGTCCCCTTTTATAGTTATTATAGTCTGTCCCCCATGTTTTTTGATTAAACTCTCTCTCTCTCTCTCTCTCTCTCTCTCTCTCTCTCTCTCTGCATAAATATATCTGTTTTCATCTCTCTCTGCACACAAACATATACTACAGAAAGAGAGAGAGAGAGAGAGAGAATTTGAAAAAACCACCACAAGTCTATCTGTTTGTTTGTACTAGTGTAGTTCAAAATTGTGGGTGGGTCACTTGAGCAAAAGCAGAATGGCTGCTAAGAACAGTTAGAAGTGGCAGTTGGGGGTCCAATGTGAATGTAGGGAGAAGCAGGCTGGAGATCAGTGTCCACCCTCAGCTGTCTGTTTTAAACATAATTTAATGGTGCCCATTTTGGTTGCTTCCTCCTGAGGAAAATACTGCCTGCCTCAGAACCCCAATGCCTCCTGACTGCATCCACACCTATGTTGTCTTCCAGCTGGTGGCTAAGGGGGGGGGGAAGTGGTGGTAGGAGTCCCCTCATCTGAGGGACTTTCTTTCTCACCCCCCACAGCCACCTGAGGTGATCAGATTTGCCCTCCATGGTGGGTCAAGAGGGGGGGGCAGTGGTGGCAGGAGTTACCTCCTCTGAGGTATTTTCTCCCCACCACCCCACAGACCCTGAGGTGATCTGAAGTGCCTTGAGGAGGCTGACTGTCCACCACTTAATTTGTCCACCAGGAAAGGGGCAAGAGGGGGAAAGTGATGGCAGGAGACCCTTCATCTGAATTCTCCCCGCAGCCAACTTAGGTGATTAGAGGGGGAAGCCTCATGTGATGTGGATGCTATTTCCATTTGACACTCACTCAGCTTATACTTGGGTCGGCTTATTTATTTGTTTGTTTGTCAAGGCAGCTAACAGCAATTAAAAGAACAATAAGATACCATTAAATACCATTTAAATTTTCCCAACCAAAATTAAAGGGAAAACACCAATGGTGGGACCCACTTCAGCTTCCACATGCAGGAGAGGCGTGCAGAAATTAGATGTGCCCATTGCATGCCTCATGTCTGTAGAAGCCATAGGGGGGCTTAGGAGAACGTGGCCAGCGCAGGGGAAGCCAGACATCCGTGGGGAGGAGAGGCGGCTGGCGCAGGGGAGGCCACTGCTGCTGCAGGGGGGCTAACAGGGAAGCAGCCAGGCTTCAGGCTGTGGGGTCCCCCACCTGCCTGCTCTTTTCAAGCGCTCCTTCCAGGGGCTCTGGTGGTGGCAGACAGGCTGTAGTGGCCATGGAGGGCTCCTGAGGAGGCACCCATGCAGAAAGCATACCCCGCTACACCCTCATTATGCCACTGCTCCCACCCATGTATAATGTCTCAGGAATGATCACACTGAAATAGCTTGATCAAATTTTTATCTTCACAGTAGACCTATATGGTAGATATAGTGCACAGTGGCCTCTATATAACAGTTTCCCAATATTTTTCCAGAGAGGAAGAGTTTTAGGGTCATGCACACCCTTGCCCCATATGCAGGTCATTAGTCCATATACCCCATATAACCCATTTACAATGAGTTGAAAAGGAATATCTGACCTGGATCTCCATGAACCCACTATTCATCCAGTGGCATAAAAAGAGAATGACTGGAGAGGCTTTTGTTCCTGAGAGTTGGGCTGCAGGGTGGTGTCCTCCCCAAAAAGGTAAAGCTGTCCCCCACAGGTTATATTGCTAGTCGTGACTGACTGTAGGGTGTGGTGCTCATCCCCATTTCAAAGCCTTTAAAGCCAGCATTGTCTGAGGATGCTTCCATGGTCATGGGGCCTGGCATGATTGAGGCACACAATGCTATTTCTACCTTCCCACTGAAGTGGTACCTATTTATCTACTTGCATTTGCATGCTTTTGAACTGCTAGGTTGGCAAGTCTTCTAGGACCCAGGTCTGAAAGTCTGGCCTGCCTGTTAACAGACACAGCTTTTTAACCACTTAAGTCCAAAAGTCCACTCTAAAATGGCAGCAGGTGACCCTAGCTGCAACCCTAGCACTGGCTGCAGCCATCCACAAGAGAAGCAGAGGTAGCCTACTTCTAAAATAAGAAGGTTATATGGCTACAACCCATCATGGTCCATCATGTGATGGACTTTTCTTCCAAACCCTCTTAAAGGCATCCAGGCTATCTAGCCCAGATGCCTTTAAGAGCAAGATCACCTGTGGTGATGCATGTAGCCTTTAAGAGGGGATGACAAAAGTCTGGAGGAAAAATTCACCACACAGGCTACAGAAAAGAAGCACTCACTTGAAAAAGTGCCTCTTTCCCAGTTAGTGGCTCCTGAAGCCAGCCCAGAGGTATCTAAAAAAAGGTCATGGGGAGTCTGCATCTGCGTGGGAGTTGTGGATTGGCATCTATCGGGATTAGAGTCCATAGGATGTCTTGAACTGGTGACCCTTGTGGAGTGCCAGAAGGTAATTCAGCCTGTTCACCACCACTCAACTCAGACCAACAGACAGAGCAGTAGGTAGACCATCCACAAAAAGAAAGCCCCCTTATATCAGTAGAGAGCAAGTCTGACTTGAAGCTTTTTAAAAATTAGGATGGGAGAGCATTACCACACCTGCTCTAGTCTAACCAACTAGGGTACCTGTTCTTGCTAACTACTCCTCTTGTTCCTCTTGTGCCTTTGTCTAACCCCTCAATCAATAGCACAGGAGATGGGCCTTAGACTCTGGGATAATAGACATGAGAAAAGAACTTTACAGGATCTCTTTTTTCAAGAGATCAAGATTTTTTCAAGAGATCCTGTAAATGAAAAAAGACGCAGAAGCCACCCATATATTATTCACATAGTATATGTTATCAGCTGTCAGATATAAGGAGGTCATGAATTCAAGCCTTTGGGGAGAAGCAGGGTCAACATCATTAACTATAGATCCTGTCAGGGTTTACATACAGTGCCCTTGGGCAAAGCGTCTGCCAGATACATCTCTATAGATAAGCATAGCTATAGGACCAGGAGGGGGGCAACTGCACACATATCAGTGACAGACAAGCTTTTGTTTATCTGAAGGTTTACTGGAATTAACTGATTAGTGTCAACTTGACACAATAACTTTTGTCTACCATGCGGTAGATCATTTTGATGGTTTTTATTGATGGAGTGTTGTCTAATGTAAATGGCAAGGGGACCCCTTAGACAGAGAAGACAACATTTTACTGAAGAAAAAATTGAAAAACCCATTTATAAATATATCCTTAAAAATGACACTTTGGGGAAGGGTGTCCTATGAAGCAAACCACCATCAAGATCAAGAGTGATCTTTTCTCCACTTCAGTCAATGGTCTCATGCCGCCCTGACTTGAGTGGGGTCAAGATTGCCGCCAATGATAGTAACAGGGGCAATTAAAGAGGCTTTAACATTGAAAAGAAGACAGTGTACTCATAAATTAAACCCAGAAGCAAAGTCTTTATATGGCAATTACAAGTTAAGCCAAAGAGAAAACCAGTTTGACAGATGTCCTTCAGTAAAATTAATCCTGCCTGATAAACAGGGTGGAGGAACATAAAGCATTCTTTTGCACCAAGAAGACATGCTCCAGTCCCCAATACACAAGCAACTAATTTAGCACTAACATGCAATTCATCCATTATGTTAGTGGTTTGCCCTTGTACATTGGGTAATGTTGGTTTTATGTTGATTATGGACTTAAAGTAGAATCCTATGTGTGTACCCAGAAATTAGTTTACTCCACAAAAGTGTGGACAGGATAGGCGTCATATGTGCTCCCTGAAGCATCTGATGGGCTGCTGTGTGATACAGGAAGCTGAACTAGATGGGCCTTTAGCCTGATCCAGTGGAGGCTCCTCTTATATTCTTATGTTGATCACAATCACAATCTTGCCAAAATTAAGCATGATTCTTTTCTTCTTTTGCTGCATCAATTTTAACAGGAAGCATGCAAATCAAAACTGACAGGTCCATCCTTGTTATATACAGTACATTTTTATACAGATTTGACTCAAAATGAATGGCAACTTCAAGTGAAAAGGAATGTGACAATCCCTAGACACGCTGGGGGGGGGGGGTGTATTCCTGGAAGTCATACAAGCTATCATTCCATTCTTCAGTCAAGCCAGACAAAGGCAGTGGGTCATTTGCATTTCTAATTGATGACTTCCTCTCTACACCAGAATAAAACCTGTTTTAAAATAGTTGTAAAGGCACATACCTTTTATTTTTTTAACTATTTTTATTTAACACCTTTTTATATCAGCAGGGAATCCCATCAAACCCTTGCAGATATCAAGGCACAACTTTATTCCATTAGGAGCAATGGAGAAGCAAGAAAACTAGAATACGGTCTTTAACGCTGCAATCCTAAAAACATTTTCCTTGGAGTAAGACCCATCAAACACAATGGGGCTTACTTTTGAGTAGGCATGGTTAAGATTGTGCTCTAAATCTATTTTTCCATTGCTTTTTTAATCAACTGTTTTATTTTAAATCTAAGAGGGGTTTTAGAATGGTCTCCTAGTGGATTAAGAGGGACAACCTGGACTTAACTCTATTATAACACAAAAATTTTATGTTTTTATTGTTTTAATTTTTTCATTTCCCTTTTACAGTGTTTTGTATGGTTGTGACAGTGTTTCTCCTTTAATTTATTTTTGGTACAATTTACCAATAACTAGCTGAATTTACCTGTTGTTTCAAGAGTAAATTTAAAGAATATTTGTGGACAGCAGGCAACACTGAACATCAGGAGCCAGGCACTATTGGGCACCACTGCGGACTACCAAGCAGCAGGAATCACAAGGCACTGGGAATCCCTAGAGGGCACCACCAGACACCATACATCCCTGCCTGCACCCGGCACTGGACAGGGCACCACCGGGTAGTGGACAGTGCCTGGTGGAAGTTAATGGAAGGTAAATGGAAGGTAATGAGTGGGGGGGTGCATAGAGTATTACAGTGCATGGGGGGCATGGGAGATTTATGCAGTATTATAGTTGTGTACAGTCCCTAGATAATGTTCCCATGTATAATGTTCCCATATATAATGTTGCCATGAATAGAGCTTCAGTGCTATCTTTGAAACCAGCAATTTCCAGCCACGGATGGGATTTCCCAGTATCAGTGACTTCGGTTATCTGGCGATGGTACATCCCAGATGGTAATCATGGCAGCACAAGAACAGGCACTAAGTATCAGATCCATAGAAGCGGGGATTTACCACACAAGACAAGACCCAAAGTGCAGGCTGTGCAGAGAAACCTCAGAGACAGTCCAACACATCGTGGCAGGGTGTAAGATGCAGGCAGGAACAGCATACATTGAATGGCACAACCAAGTAGCCAGCATCGTGTACAGGAACATTTGCTCAGCCTATGGATTAACCCCTCCCAAGACCAGATGGAAGATTCCTCAGAAGCTGGTGGAGAACGACAGGGCTAAGGTCCTGTGGGACTTCCATATCCAGACAGATAAGAAGGTACTGGCTAACCAGCCGACATTGTGGTGGTAGATAAGGCCCAGAAGACAGCCCCGGTGATAGATATAGCAATACCGAACAACAGCAACATCAGGAAAAAAGAGCATGAAAAGGTGGAAAAATATCAGGGTTTGAAGGAGGAATTAGAAAGGATGTGGAAAGTGAAGGTGAATGTGATCCCAATAGAGACTGGAGCACTAGGGGCTGTGACATCCAAGCTGGAAGAATGGCTCCAACAGATTCCAGGAGGGATAGCAGAACACTCGATCCAAAAAAGCGCATTGCTAGGAACAGCTAAGATACTGCGCAGAATCCTCAAACTCCCAGGCCTCTGGTAGAGAACCCGAGATTGAGGATAACATACATACACCACCCATGGAGGGTGAGAAAACAATTTTTTTATATAGTGCCCGGTGAGTCTTTTCAAAAGACAAGTCTTACCATAGCAGGAATCAAAGCAGCCACATATAGACTCCACATGTGTAGGTATCTAATTGGCAGTCATGGCTCCTTCATATAATATGGACTGAGAATAATTTGGGAATGGCCTCATGTATGACCCAATAAGTGTTCTGTTTTGTTGTTTCTTTGGCTAGCTTTTCCAATTTTAAAACTGATTTTTAAATGGATACCCTATTTTATAGCCATGGCTATGCACCCATAAGAAATCAGTAATGGAGGCACAATTTCTAGCAATCTCTCTTCACAGTCACTGAGTTTATCAATATGCACATATCACAGATATTCTTGCTTCTTCTGCCATAGATCTTTACGTTAGTCCACTCTCCCATCTGGTTGTTTCAGCAGCACTGTTCAATGCACTACCACATCACCGGGAAATTCAATTAATACGCTATTTACATTTCTGTTAGCCAGAGAAATCCTTGTAAACAAAGACTGGAAAATTTGTAGAGATCGTTAAAAACATCTTAAACCAAAACAGACTTGCAGTGAGCCTTTTCAGCACCTCTCTAGAAACATCCATAGAATTCAACATATTTGTGCTGACTACAGGTTTTATTTCAACAATCCACTTGCCAGAAATAAATTCCTATAATTGAGTTAGTATTCTTACAATGTGTTGCTCTAAGAGGAAGATGGAAAAGTCAACTGTTCCATAGTACATTTTATGACAAAGAATTCAATGGTCTCCCTTTTAGCAGCCCTGTCCTCTTTAACCAAAACATGAATTCACATTTATCCAAAACATACATTGACTATCTTTTGTTTCATCCAGTGTCCTGGTATACACTGAAATAGTCAATGCACACCTTTTAAAAGCCACCCACAAGTGAATTCTATATCATTGATTAAAATACAGTTATTCTTTCTGTGCTATTGAAAGCTCTTTAAATGCAATGATCATGCAACACACATATGCAATAATATTGGTTTAGTTCCCTAGTCAGCAATGAGATGACATCATGTTGTATGTATAGAATCATGGAATCATAAAATCCAAGAATTGAAAGGGACCTAGTAGGTCATCTAGTCCAACAGGAAATGCAGCAGGAAATCCTCCTACATCATCCCCGACAGGTGCTCGTCAAGCCTCTGCTTGAAGACCCCCAGTAAGGGAGCATCCACCACCTCCCTTGGCAATCTGTTCCACTGCCGAACCGCCCGAACCGTCAGGAATTTTTTCCGGATATCCAGCCAGAATCTCCTTTCTTACAGTTTGTACCCATTGGTTCTAGTTCTGCTTTCAGAAGCAGCTCTGAACAAATGAGCCCCTTCCTCCCTATGACAGCCCTTCAGTTATCTGAAGAGGGCATGTAGCATCATGCACTGGGAAGCCAACCACAGGTCATTTCCTAGAAAAACAGACTGCTGTTGCAAGCTGCTCCTCAAACTAAGAATCGAATAAGGAAATTTGCAGGAGATAAAATAAAATACAGACTACATCAGTGCAACACAAATTGAAAATGTTGGAGAAGACCAAATTCTCCATGCCCTGAAGTTGCCCTGAAACTACCACTGGAACAAATATCAATTTCATTTGCATTTGACATCCAAGTACCAATTCTACCTCAATTATGCTTCAGTTCTAAAGATGCTTTCCTAGGAATAAGACCCATTGAACATAATGTGGCTTACTTCTGAGTAGACATGGTTAGGAATGTCCTCATAGTTACTGAGAAAAAGAAATAATGAAATAATTTCTGTAGTCCTGGCTAAGATTGCCAAGCTTCCAAGATCCTCCAGGAATCAGCGTCAATCTTCAGGTGACAACTGAAAAGAATCCTGGAAATTTCAGCAAATTTCTATCTTGTTAACAAAAATCTCTCATCCTAGGGTTGTTTCAGTCTAAGGCAATTACAGCTCTGGCAACTTATACATTCTTAAACATGTACGTAATGAATTTAATATTATGCATATTTATGCTTTTTTTCTTTGATCAGAGTCCAATCTTCTGCATGGCTACTCAGTAGTAAGTTTCATTATAATCAATGGGGCTTACTCCCAGGAATGTGTAGCCTGAAAAGCTCTCATGGGCTGGATAAAATGGTGAGGTGGACCGGATTTGGCCCGTAGGCCTTATGTTTGACACTTGCGTTCTAACCAGTTTAAGGAATCGTTTACTAATAGATTGGCTCCCTGTCCCTGCGTGGAGGTCCTCACTCTTTGCTCCCAACCCCCTGAACCCCCCAATGCCCCACACCCAACCATGCACTCTTAACAATGGGCTTTTTGGGTGACTCTACAGCTTGTGCCTCCTTATCCACAGGAATTCTGTTATGAAATCTCACCTGATTAAAAAATTGGATTATGGTGTTTTTCCTTGTTACAAAGCATTTAAAAATGAACAAGCTTCGGTATCAGTGGTGAGTCATCAGTGGATGCCAAATCGGTGGATACCAAGCTCCCACCTGTACTCCCAACTGACTCCAAGAGAGTATGATTCTTGAGACAAAGTGCCAAATGTTTAGTGCTGCTTTTTGACACACATACTTTTACAAAACTGTATGATTTATTATTACATGATTTCTGGATTAAAAGTCATGGAACCTAATCTTAGCCAAATTCTTGAGGCCATGCTCCTCTTTGAACCAATGTGCAAGCAATTAAACTTATGAAGCAGACCATTGGTATAATGCAACTACAGTGTAACTGATGAAATAGTGATTAATTGGTGAATATTTTGTTAATCAAGTGACAGCTCTATTTAAGAAAGAACCAATTAATGCACTTTAACCTTCCATTCATTTGAAAATGATTTTTATCAGGACAGGGAAAAGTGTTTAAACAGTGACAAAAAGTAAATTATAGTCCAAAGACCATTTAAAGGGCCGAGTGTTGTTTCTGAACAGCATTTTCAATAGCCATGGCTTAGGTCAGTGGTTCTGAAATCAGTGGGTCATCATGACCCACTAGGTGAACTGGAAGAGGGCCGTTCCCTCTTAAGAAATGGTCAGAAATTAATGCTTCAATGGTTCTGAAGTAATCACTGTGCAGGGTTGGGATCAACAGACTTTTTAGTACCTTACTTCAGATACCTCTGACCATATCACTGATCAGATCCATTTCTGGTTGACTTTTAGAAGTGATTGGTAATTATTCTAATTACCAATCAGAGCTATTTTCAACAGTGGGGAGGCCTGCAGAAGGGCTGCAAACCTCTAGGACTTTCCCAGGGTCCACCACTGTTGCTTGCTCTCAAATCATATAGCTGAGTTAAGGTCACCACATGTCCTGAAAATCAGGGACAGTCCCAACTTTGGGGGATTGTGTTCACATACTGGCAAATGGGACAGAGGGTCCTGTCCTGATTTTGTGGAAGAGAATTATGGCAACCCTAAGCTCAGTGGTCTCCAAATATTTTGGTTAAAGGGACACATCAAATATATGGCACAGTGTTGACAGCCAAAAAAAAATTAAATATAAAATTTAAATAAGTACATTAGAGATGGAGCTTAAGTTAATGAATAAATATGCTCAAATTTGCGGGATTTATCAGGCACAAATATACAGCATAGAAATAAAGCACACACTTAAATAGACTGCTGTTCTCCAACGCAAAGGTTGGCTGTGGGCTAGTTAGAGGCTCATGTGTCCTGCCTCTGGCCCCCAGGCCTGTGTTTTAAGATCTCTGATATAGCTGTTCGCTGGGCAAGTTTAAGCCAGCCACCACATCTTAAGTTAAGATGTGGTGACTGGCTAAACTTACCCAGTGAGCAGCTAATTTACCTTGATTTCAGAATGTGTTTCTCTGAGAGCTCAATCCTATGCATGTCTACTAAGAAGTAAGTCAATTTATAGTCAGTGAGTCCTACTCCCAGGAAAGTATGGATTGGATTGCTATCTTAGGACTGTTCCAGTCCTTCTGAAATCCTACACCAGTGATTTTCAACCTCTGTGCTATGGCATACTATTATGCTGTGGATGAGCCTCAGGAGTGTCACGTAGGGCAATTGAGCCTCCTTCCTGCAGCATGGTGTGCCTTGTCAATGGTAAAAAAACTGATGGTGTGCCTTGACAGTTCTAGTGCCTTATCAATGCTCCATGAGATGAAAAAGGTTGAAAATCACTGCCTTAGACACTCGCTTGCTATGCCTCTGGCAGTACCAACATTAGCCAGCTGGTACTCCTTTCTTTCCCAGGTTCTTCTCTGCCACCTTCCTTAAAAGCAGTGGATACGTTTCTCCAATTTCACTGCAAACAGAAAGACCTCCTTGCCTAATTTAATCTGTTCTCTTTTGTATGAGGCAGATGTCACTTTTAAATCTGTGCCTCTCTTCAAATGCACCCATTTCCCCCACCCCCACCCAACCCTGCAGCTGTTCTGGCTATTAGCAAAACTCCAACATTAAGTAATGTGGAGATCCCTCTGCTGGAAGGAGCTTGTTGCATGTGGCAAAACGTCATTATTTTTAAAAAGAAACCAAAAACCAACCAACCAACCACACACACACACACACACCATTTATTTTTTTGTTTGTTTGGTTGGTTGGTTGGATCTGATTTATACCCTGCCTTTCTCAGCCAGTACCCCAGCCACTAGGGGTACAGGGGGTGTGGGTGCATTGTGCTCAGAAGGGGTCACCATATTACTGTCCAAAATTGCCATAATTTTATAAGTTATTTGACGTGTAACTTAATGGGGAATGCAATGAAACAAACCACATTTAAATATCTGTATTCTATAAAAGTTATAGCCAAAGGAAAGGAATATACAACTAGTTTTATTTAACAAAAGATGGCTATCCTTACCTCAAACCTAACCAATGAGATTAATTGTTCCAAGAGCCAGTGAGATGCTATTATGATACAGCAGGGAATCAATAATGTATAGCTGGCATAAGCTCTCATTTCTATGTATCAGAGATAAGAATATAACTTTTATTCACTTGTGTGAGCTGTCACTGCTTTTAGTAGGTTGCTGTTCTGCTGGGTGACTTGTATTGTTATATATTAAAATAAATAATAGGGGTGTCAACCATAGAGATGCATATGCATTTAGGCATTTAGGCTGTGAATATGATATTGTAATTTATTCTATACTAAAGAAACATAACCATGTTGCTGGAATAAAATACCCCCCCTTTTGCCATTCCTCCATTGCACATCATCCCCCATTGCGCATCATCTCTCCCATGCACATCAACTCCCATGTGCAACGTTCCCCCATGCACGTCTCACCATGCATAATGTCCCTCATGTGCATCAACCCCACGTGCGCATCAACTGCCCAAGCCCATCATCCCCCTATGTGCAACATCCCCCATGCGCATCAACTACCCATGCACATCAACGCTGAATGCATAACTCCCCCATGCGCATCAACTCCCATGTGCAACATCCCACATATGCAACATCCCCATGTGCATCAACCCCCCACACTCATCAACCCCATTGATGCACAACATCCTCCCATGCGCAACATCCCCCATGCGCAACATCCCCCATGCACAACCCCCATGCACATCATCCCCCATGCGCATCATTCCCTATGTGCATCAGCCCTGAATGCGCAACAACCCCCATGCACATCAGCCCTCCATCCATATCATTCCCCATGCACATCAACCCCAATGCACATCAAAATCCCATGCACTTCAACCCCCCATGAACAACATCTCAATGTGCATTAAACCCCATGCGCATCAACCCCTATTGATGTGCAATGTCCCCCATGCTCATCAACCCCCATTGATGCACAACATCCCCCCATGCGCAATATCTCCCCATGTGCAATGCCCCCCCCCCCCCATGCAAACCCTCCCTCCTAATGCACCAGGTACTGGGCACCAAATTGGCTGGCTATGTCACAATTCCTAGTGATGCCATTGATTGGATGTCTGAGAATGGAAGTACACATGATATATTTTTAATAGCTCAACTATCTGTATATTCAACTGGAAAGGTCCAGGGCAGAAAATTTGGTGGCCCATTTGAGCTCAGGCAGGCTAAACAACTCACACAGGCCTTTGTTGCAAAGCTGAATGTTTCCTCCCCAGACGTGTCTCATCCTGGGGTTTCTTATATTTTCCAACCCTTAGGATCCCATTTTTTTCTAACCCATCATCCCAGGATGGGTCAATTAGACCCGGCTGGAAGTTTTTACTGAATTTATTATTATTACTTGACAAGACTGAGTTTTTTACTGCTAATGACACAGTTACAAGTCCAAAAGAATAAAAGTTTTTGAATTTACAGTTTTTCTGTACATTCCAATTTATACATATCATCCCAGGACGGGTCAATTAGACCCATTTTGCTGATTCAATCCAATGGCAGGACAGGTTTCCCACATCAAACAAAAAGATTTAGAGGTTCTCAGTATGGGTTTTATTGCCCTGAAGATTCCCCACAACAAACAAAAGGATGGTTTTAACAAAAACATGGGGTTTTATTGCCCTGTCAATAAAAGGCAGTAAAAGGCAAAATGGGTCTAATGGACCCATTCTGTAAATTGAAATTTACAGAAAAACCTGTAAATTCAAAAACTTTTCTGCTTTTGGATTTGTAACTGTTTCATTAGCAGTAAAAAACTCAGTCTTGTCAATAATAATAATAAATTCAGTAAAAAAACACAACACAAACTTCCAATCGGGTCGATTCGACCCAGTTGGGATCCTAAGGGTTAAAAATGCAGTACACAACATCAAATGCAAGAGGAAGACACAGCTCAGTATGGAATCACTGGTGTGGCCACGAAAGCCTATTACATAACATGCAAATCTACCACCTCCACACTTGTACTTAATAATGTTTCACGCATCTGGCTGGCAAACCCGTTCCGTTCCTGGCAAGTCCAAGTACCAACAGTGCCACCGGAGTTATAGTGCTAGTATCAATCATTTTTAGAATCGGCTGCAAAAGAAATCTGATTGACAAAAGGTCAGGCTGCATCATTGTGGAAGTGATGCAGGTACGTCAAGTACTGATACTGCAAAGCATAAAGGAAAAAAATATTCTGAGTAGCCTGTACTTTCTGCTTTCTTAATGGACTGATAACATTCTCGTGTAAAAGCAATAGAACAAACTGATTCATCAGCAGATTAACAATACAGTTCTCTTACAGAAACAAAAAAGAAACAGAAATCAAGATTTTGTTCAATTTCAAACACTTATTATAAGGTAGATTGATTAATACTGATATAGAAGGAATAGCCACAGTTTATTTTATTTAAGGGATTTATACTTTGCCTTTCTCATGCCAAAGCAAATGTCCAAGAGGTTTTCAATTCACTATAATTTTACTATAAAATTCACTATAATCCACTAGACTAATGCTGCAATCTAGAAGTGCACTTAGGCTAGCCTAATTCCAAGATAGACCAGCCTAGTAACAGCAGAAAGAGTTGGGCCAGCTTAAGTCCACTTAGGCTGGCCCAATACAGATGGACCTGGGCCAGCCTAGCAGTGCTGGCCTAGGCAGCTCAGCAGAGTGTGTTGAGGGCATGTTGAGCATGACCTAATACAGAACAGTTAGGCCATATCCAGAGCCTATTTCCAGGGCAGACATGTCCACTCACAGCTCCTCAGAGTTAGGCTACCTCAGGGGTAAATCTGAGTAGACTCATAGGTGTCCGTGATAAGCCAGAGTAAAAATGAAAGTACAGTGGTGCCTCTCATAACAAATTTAATTTGTTCTAGAGGCATGTTTGTTACGTGAAACATTCTTTACATGAAGTAGATTTTCCCATAGGAAATAATGAAAACTCAGACAATTGGTTCCACAACAAAAAAAAATTCATATAAAAATATTAACTGGATGTAAAAATGATGACAAAACACTGTAATTGAATTCAAAACATGCATTCAAAGTACATTATCCTATGAAGTCTACTTAGGCTGCAATCCTAAAGACACTTTCCTGGGAATAAGACCCATTTAACACAATGGGGCTTACTTCTGGGTAGACATGGTTAGGAGGCTGCAATCAAAAACACTTTCTTCTGTAATCCAAGACACTTTCAAAACTCCCCACTTTCTCCTTTTCATCATCCTAAGCCTCTCTCTCTCCCCCCTGCTCCCCTTTGGCTAGCCCTGAGCTGCTTCCCTCTTCTCCACTGCTTTTCTTTCCCTCTGCCCAGCGGACGCCCGGCCACAGGAGAAACAGCGTGGAAGTGTTGCTTTCGCTATGGGCAGGAACGCTAGGCAGCCCTGATGCTTTTTTAAAAGGCTGCTGGCCAACGTGTCTGCTCCAACTGCCAACGAGTGTGCTTGTTACATGAAGCACAGTTTGTTAAGTGAAGCGGAATCCTAGAGAAATTTTTGTTTGTTACATGAAACATACTTTACCTGAGGCGCTTGTTACATGAGGTGCCACTGTAATGGCAAAAAATTCTGAGTCCTAGGCCAACCTAGGTGCAATCCTTGCCTCTCAATCTCAACTATAACAGCCCACCTCAGGATATGGCACGACTACAGCAGCACAGTGAGCATGCTGACCTTGTGCTGCAGCAGTTTGGCCAGCTTAGAGGCCTCCTAACCCTGTGATTTGGGATAAGTGTCAGCCTAGAGGCCTCCTAGCCCTGTGGATTTGGCCTGTCAGGTCAGGATACGGCCTACTTAGGCCTGCTCTCTGGCCTAAGTCAGGATTAAATCCTAAACCATATTGTAACTTAACAATAACCAGCATTGATGCAGGAGGGCCAGCCCAGCTCTGTTGCCTTGCATTCTAAACTGGAATTGAGCAAGCTTGAGGTCTCCTTGAAATAGGGGACATTTTCCCTCATACCCCACAGAAATGGGAAACCCTTACACAACAGGTCTACTCAGATCTGCGTCTGCTAGTTTAATGGCCCCAATCTGAGTTGAGCCGTGTCAGAGTTTTAGGCCTGGCAAGGGGGGAAGGATGCAGAGTTCATGGCTGCATTCCCACATAATTTAAAAAAAACAAAAGGCTTGATCTCCACAAAATTCACTTTCACTGAGGAAATAACTGTTATGCATTGGCAGTGTTAATGCCTTTTTTATTAGTGAGATTGAGTTTGCTCACTTGTTTGATCAAAAATCACCTATTTGGTCTGATACAGACCTCGGCCTCCAAGTGCTGTGTGAATATAAAAATCAAAGCTGAAAGAGTCTGAGTCTTCTTAAAGAGTCTTCTTCAAGGGTCTTCTTAAGCCCAAACGACATTTCCAAGCTGGTCCCTCACATAGCAGTCATCTCCAGTGGGAATAATTAACCGTCTCCGGCAAATAAAGTAATCAAAAAGAAAACTCCCCTGAAATCCTCACCAGTGTTTAATATTTGATTCATTCCCATGTTCCTGTGTGTTTAGCCTGCGGAAAAAACCAGCTTTATCGAAATGAGACATGATGGGCCTGACAAGCGTTTTTTTTTTTTACCATGAATTGCTACTTCAGTACAATGGTATTTTGTTGGCTGTTTTGTCTCCCTGTTTTCTAACATTCTTTCTGACGCGGTGCGTTTGGGGGGAGGAATAGGGAAGGGGAGATTTTCTTTGAAGAATGCCAAAGAATAGGGGGAAAAATGTTTTCTTTAAACATGCAATCTTGTTTTCAACACAGCTCTTGATAGCAAACATATCCTGCTCTTCTCTGGCATTCACTCTTAATTCTTGTGTATCTACTAAATCCATTTCTCACCACTGCAGGAACAAAATATCCTTCTTGTTACTGACGTAACAATCTACAGAAAGAAAGGGAAACTTTACGTACACCTCTTTTCTCTGTAGCCTATATTAATAAAGATCAGAGCAACAAACTGTATTTCTGGTTGGCTGGATCTGAATTTGTGATGGATAAACAAAAGGCCCTTTTCAGAATGGGGAGAAAAAGGGGGGACTATGGTGACTTTTAATTCTATTTGTACCGCTTGGACATCAGGAAGGTTTTCCCCCTTCTTCCACACTTCATTTTGATTTGATTACTTCATATAGATGGGGTCTCTTGTCCCCTTTCCAGACGCGTGGTGGCAGGCCGCTGAAGCAGTTGGTCTATAGTTCCAATAATCAAATTAACCATTTGCTACAACTTTTCGGGAGAACAGCTCGTGTGTAAAAAGAACAACTCTGAACAAAAAAACCAGAGGCCTCCGAGTCGGTCAGACTCGGGAGAAAGGGGGGTAAATCCAGCAGGTCTTTCATCTTTAGAGGCAAATTTGAAGACAAGAGAAAGAGATCCACAAAAGATGGGTACACTAAAACGAATGAATAAATAAATACGAAGACAGAGGGGAGATAATCAAGTCAAGGGCGTTACTCGGGGGACTGAAAGACGGCTGTGTGAAGTCAAAAGAACAGCGAACCACAGGACTGGTGGGTCGCTGGCACCATGAAAGAGGACTAGAAGGTGGCAAGCTGGTGGAGGGAAAGCAAAGCCAGAGCAGGCTCCATGTGTAAGGAACAAAGAAAATAGCTGAACAAGTTGTTAGGACAAAACAGAACCCTTCACATCCAGCTTATTCTAGTGGCTTATTTTGGTGCCTCAGCTGTGGCTCACTGGGGCAGGAAGGGTTTTCTAAAGCCTCCTGCTACTAAATAAGGTGGTTGAAAACTGAGGCAACTAAAATGGTGTTTGAACTGCATAGAGGAGATACTGTTTGTGAACTTATGTTTATATGAAATTTCTCTGTGTAAAGAAGACTTGATTAGTAAGGAGAAAACTACAAACGCAGCTCCTTTCTTACTAAGATAGTTTTAACTAATAAAAAAAGAGGGGGTTGGACTAGATGACCTACTAGGTCCCTTCCAACTTTAGGATTCTATGATTCTATAATAAAAGAGTTTTTTTAAAAATATAGATTATCTCAAACTTTATCCCCATGAGTATACCAAAAATGATCACAGTTTGTACCATTGACACTCTGGGACTCCCCAAAACTCCACATAGCAGAACACCCCAAGCCTCCTTTACAAGTGTAAAGGGCTCTGGAAACTGGAAAATTTAAGCAATGCTGATTCCCAGTCCTGCAATCTGAAGTGGTACAGTTCATTCTATCACCTCAGAACTCTTTGACCTCTTTATTCTGTGTATATAGAAGACCCAGCCCAGTCGTGTTCCTCATCACTATGGCATCTAGAGGCACACCTCAGGGATGTTGTCCTCACCAGAAGCAAATGGGCAGCCAGTGTGGCCGCTGAAGTGGTCTGACCAAGTTGATCTGACGAGCCTCAGCAACCACACATACTGCCATATTTGGCACTAGTTGGAGTTTCTGGACCATCCGGACCACGTAGAATGCATCTAGATGTCTAGCTGTCCATCTAGATGTCACTATGGCATGGGTCACCATGGCCACTGAAAGACTCAGGTATGGTTGTATCATTGTCGGAGAGGTTGTATGCAGCCTCACTGGCACTCATAGGCCTTCTATGGTTTTCTGTGCCTTCTCTCCCAGGCACTCCCTGATGCATTTAGCCTCCCCAGCCTTCAAAAAGCCTTCAGAGGGGAGGCAGCAGGCACAGGATAGTGGCAAATGTTAGGTCACCCCTACCCATCTGCCACCTGGTATTATATGGTCTTCTGAACCCTTTCTGGGTACACCACTGACCACCACTTAGAAAAAGTATTTTCTGCTTTTATCCTCATGGTATACTGATCTCTCTATACCTCTTGTGGCATCACTTCCTGGAGATAATTCCAGGTTCTTCAGCTCTGTTTCTAGACACAGTGCCTGTAGTAACAAATTGTCTATCCTCCTTCTATCTCCCTCCATGTTACAATCTCCCTCCATCCTCTATGTTACAATTTGTTACTATAGACCAGGGGTCAGCAACCTTTTAGCAGTGTAGTGCAAACATGTTACAATGTTATTCCGTATGCTGAAATGATTATAAAATTATTATTCTGTGTGCCAACATGATTATAAAATTACACACACACACCTCTTGTATTAATAAAGAGATAATAAAATTATAATAAATAATATATATTTTTATTAATTATATTTATATAATTTATATGCATATATAGCATATATATGCAGAGACCATCTCCTAGGTCTTTTCTGACCTCCAGCCAGCACGTGTCTTCCTCTGCATCCCCCAAGAAACTTTTCTGTTACTATGGTGCTGTGGGAGCTGGAGATGCTGAAGAACAGCCTGATCCTATCCTTGCCATCCCTTTTGAAGAGGCTTACTTCTGAGCAGAGATGTTCAGGATTGGGCTCTAAGAATGTCCTTTACTCCACTGCTTCCTGACTGCAGAGGGGCTTACTTCTGAATAGAAAGTGCAGAATTGAGTTCTAAGTATGCACTCTTCTCCACCCCTTTCATTCTGATAGTGGGAGGGTGGGGAGAGGATGAAGAGAGACAGTGCCATTCTGGCACCAGCAATGGTGATGGGCAGCTTCCTGCAGGCAACTGGGACAGCAGCAGTGGGAACATCTCCTACTTGTTTGTGCTGGGGTGCCACCAAGCACCTTTCCAAGTGCCAAGCTTGGCACTACTGCTGTGGGTTGCCTAACCCTATAGTTTATAGACAGTTGCCCAGAGCTGCAGAACCTGGAAGAGTTTTTCAATAATTTTCAACCACTGTGCTCCAAACTTCTGTAGCACATCTGTGGTCCCTTTGTGGCATATCAGTGTGTCTTTGGGGGGTTTGCTCATTGCCCTCCTTTTCAGAATATGCTTCTTTGAAGGGCCAAGTTCAGTGGTGGGCTCCAGCAGGTTTGCACCTACTCTATAGAACCGGTTGTTAACAAGAGATAGGACATATAAAGTTTAAGAATAGCCATTTAAAAGTGGCTGCCAGATGGGCATAGAACTTGTTAATTTCTTTGAATCCCATCACTGGCCAAATTCCATATCTCCTTATGTACTGATGTCTCCACCACTGCAGAAATTTCTACTTAAAGTGGAGTCAAAATGCTAGAATCCAGGATTACACCTTCCCAGATTTTATGGAAGACAGAGCAAAGACCCAAATGGCATGGAATTGGGCCTAGGGAGTGAGTAGATTTTGGAGCAGTGTGGCATCTGCCAAATCCTAAACCCCTTCCAAGGCCTGATCCGCTTTCACTGGCAAACATGGAAATGTACGTATTGCTGGCACAGGTCCAATTAGATCCATGGCAGTGGTGGGAGCTTATCCCAGAAAAAAGGAAAGGGAACACACCAATTGGGCTATCATAATCAGAAATGGTGAAAGCCCAGATAGCTTTTTTAATAAATTAGGCAAATCCTGGGAAGCTCAAGCCTGTATCATTTGCTATTACCCAGGATAGCTAAATGCCCCCCAGAAGTGTATACTTTATCAGTCTGGAGGGCCAGTGCTGGAATCAGGTCATGAATCTGATGGGCCTTTGTTCTTATTCAACATCTTATGGTTTTTCAGAGTATCTTGATCACATATGGGCCAGTTAGGAGAGAAATGGGGAAATTGGAATTCAGATAATGGTGAGAAAAATTTGTTTGCCACAAGATGGTGAGAAATCTCTGTGTTGGTACCAGCAGAGGGGCCAAGTGGCAGGACCTCTTCCTCCTCCTCTTCCTGTTGGTTGTGCAGAAGCAAGTAGGTTTCTCTCCTCCTGGAGTGACCTCACATCAGTGGCGTAGCAGGAGAATGTACAAGATTTTGAGTTTTGCAGGAAGCCAAGCCAAACCATGTACCGTTCCAATTTGCTTCCCCATCCTGGAACTGGGGGATAATATGTTTTTGCCCCCCAGGACATGTCCTCTTTTTTTGCCTCATGTTCTGAAAAAAGTCTTCCTTCTGAACAGATCTTCCTTCCTATATTGGGGCGGGGGGGCTTGTCCTGCAGTTTTGACATCTTATTAGCCTAGGCCTGAAATGGCTGTGAAGGGGAGTTGGAAGAGACCCTTGCATGGTGCAGTCAGGTTTCCCTGCAAGACTAAGGCCCATTTCCTAAAGTCAAATGAAGCCCTTTGCTCTGGAGCAGTTAAGATGCCCTTCCATAAGATAACACTAGAGGGTGATGTAACTGCATGGACCCGCAACTGCTCTGGATTTTGCCCTACGTGCCCTAGCTGGGCTCTGAATCCAGAGCAGAAAGTTATGCTGCATCCAGAGAGTCAGGAAGCCTGGCTGCCCTTGCTGCTCCAGAGCATGCTAAGTAGGCACCAAGTCAGTGACACTGGGGAGGGCTTGCTCCTGAGGAGACCCCCCTCAGATCACACTGAACAAGGAGCAGCTGTGGTGCCTGCATTATAAGGAGTCTCTGACAACAAGTAACAGCTGCAGCAGGAGACTGCCAGTATAGTCTACTGCGAATACAAGGGGCTTCTTGGAGTGGCTTGCTGTATCCCCAAGTTAGTGGCTGCTGTAGTTGTGCCATATCCTGAAGTTGAGGGGCAGGGGTTGCAGATAGGCTGGCCAAGACTCAGATTTTTGGTCAACACTGCTATTCTTACTTGGGCCTTATTGTGGACCCCTATGGGTCTTCTCATTACTATATCTGCTCCTGAGGTGGTATAACTCTGAGGAGCTGGAGGAGGGCATTTCTGCCCTGGAAACAGGCTCTGGATACGGAGTAACTGCTCTATCCTAGGCAATGCTAAACATGCCCTCAACATGCCTCTCCTGAACTGCCTAGGCTGCCCCAGTTAGAGCAGTCCAGGTCCACCTGTCTTGAGGCAGCCTGCGTTGCCTTAGGCTGCCCCAAGCCTTCTCTAGCATAACTGCGCTGCCACATCTTGGACTTGGGCCACCCCAGTGATAGATAGGGCAGCCCAAGTGCATTTCTGGATTGTGCCCTGAGGCTCCAATTCTAACCTCCACTTAGGCAGGTATAAGTCCTGGCATAAGGCATTTCTTATCTGAGCAGGGGTTAGGCCAGTGCACAGAAATACACTGACTTCCCACATACACTATGCCAGTTGAGTTAGGCTGACCTAAATTGGTAACCCATAGTGCCTTGTTCCCCTCTAGCTACACCACTGCATTGATTCACAAGCTCTAGCAGGCAAGAAGCAGGGGACTTCTGTGGGAGGGTGAGGATGGTACTTTCAATAATCTGTGCTGCTGTGACTCAGGGTGAGTGAGGGTGGCAACAAGCAACTCCCAAGCAGAAACACACCTTTCCTCCCACGAAGGTGACCAAATGTTCTCTTTTTCCAAGACATAGCCTCTTTTCAGTCTTGTGTCCTGGGAAAAAACTTCATTGTCTTCCATTCCCTTGTAAGCAGGTAGCATGTAGCCTTCTTGTATTTAACAAAAAATCTTTTTTAAAGATCTTTTCTAGTGTGTAGCTAAGCGGGGGGGGGGGGGGTGCTACTTTATGCAAGAACCCTTGAAAAGAGGCAAGGAGGCGCTTGCACTCTGTAGGGAAGCTCCCTGCAAGATCTAGTACTTTGCACCCCCTCTAGCTACGCCACTGCCTTTGGCTCCTTGACTGCAGACCCCCCTTCCCTACCCTTGCAACTACTCATCCAGTTTGTTACTTTAATTACCGACTTGTTACCAGGGAGGGAAAAGGGGGGACATGGGTGTAATGAACCTAATTGTCGCACATGCTCTCTCTCTCTCTCTCTCTCTCTCTCTCTCTCATGAAATACCTGGGGTGGGTTTTGGTGGAAAGAGTTCCTGGGGTCAGCTTGGGCAATCTGTTCCCAGGCAACAGCCTCTCCCATCTTCTTCAATGAGGTGGGGGAGAAATTTAATGGAAGAAAATGAACAGTATTGAAATTATTTCTTGGGTGGGGGCTGGAGGGGTATCATTCCCCACTGCGGGAAACAGGGATTTGGTGCAGAAATGCTAGGAAGAGATAGGGTGGAATTGGCCTGGTTCACTGGAAAAAGAGATGATGATCATGATAATTGGAGGAAAATATGATGATGATGATGATGATGATGATGATGATGATGATGATGATGATGATGATGATGAAGGAAGAGATGATGATCGTGATCATTGGAAGAAAATATGATGATGAAGAAGATGAGAGAAAGAGATGAGGAAGGAAGAGATGATGATCATGATCATTGGAAGAAAATGATGATGATGATGATGATGATGATGATGATGATGCATGAATGAAGAGATGAGGATGATAAGAAGGATGATGGAGGAAGGGATGACGGTTGTGATAACTGGAAGAAAATGATGATGATGATGATGATGATGATGATGATGATGATGATGATGATGATGATGATGAGTGGAGGAAAAGATGAGGATTGTGATAATTGTAGGAAAAGATGATGATGATGATGATGCTGATGATGAGCGTGATAATTGTAGGAAAAAATGATGATGATGATAATGGTGATGATGAAAGATGATGATGATGATGGGACACACTACCTTTTAGTGGTGGCGGGGAAACCTGCAGCCAGAAACTGGTGGGAACACAAATATTAAAAAAAGTTGTTGAGAATGAAGATGCCAAAATAATAGGGCATTTCCAACTACAGACAGTCAAAGATCTACCGCACAATACACCGGATATAACTGTGGAAAGAAAAATAAGAAAAACAAGTAAAAATCATCAATAATACAGTCCCAGGTGATCGCAGAGCAGAAGACAAAGAACTGGAACAAATAAAATAGAAAGATGAACAAACAGAAATGGAAAGGCTATGGCAGAAAAAGACCAGAGTGATTGGTGTCCTGGGTGCTCTTCCTGATCATCTTGAGGAGCAGCCCCTGAACAGAAAGTGCCTCCACCAGCTACAAAAAGCAGTTGCAGGTTGCGATGATCACATCAAAATAGAATAAAACCAGGCAGGACTCCATGGGAAGGACTCCAGGTCTGGAGAAAACAAACCAGTCGATTACATCTTTCCGGTCTCCGCGAAAATCTCAATAATAAAGTTAAGTTTTAACCAATAATAATAATAATAATAATAATAATAATAATAATAATAATAATAATAATAACAACAACAACAACAACAACAACAACCCTGCTTGGAACTGCCTATACGGTATACTTAAACGATCCCTCAACAGCACTTCGGTTCTTGGTTAGGATTTGAAATGTTTTTACCAGTCACTGGCAACCTATGAATCAAATTAACCAATTAATTAACCAATTAATTAACCAATTAATTAACCAATTAATAATAATAATAATAATAATAATAATAATAATAATAATAATAATAATACTGTGAAGTGTGAGGTGTATTTTTTTAAAATCTATACAGCCAGCTACTAATTTTTCTTACCATTGTGAGATCCACGCTACACTCCTATTCACACTTTCCTGAAAGTAAGCCCAATGACTAGAATGGGACTCCTTTCTGCATAGATATGCTTAGAACTGGGCTTCAATCCAAGCTGCTGGTAGGTTGGCTTAAAAATGGTATGGTGTAATTAATGCATAGTTGTGTCATTAATGTATTGTTATTTACTATTCGTTTATTGTTACTATCATTCGTTCCTTTGTTGGTACTATAACAATTTCAACTACAGCTGGGTAATTTAGATAGAAGTTATAATAACTGTGATGTTATTATAACAGTTTATTATTATTATTATTATTATTATTATTATTATTATTATTATTATTATTATTATTTCACCTACGGCTGGGTGGCGAATGAAAAAAGCATGGTTCTCTCAGGTCCAAATGTTGGGAAGTGAGGAAAGAGATCATTCATTCATTTCAAGAAAAGGAGCGTCTGTATGGATCATGTCCAAGAAAGAAAGAAAGAAAGAAAGAAAGAAAGAAAGAAAGAAAGAAAGAAAGAAAGATGGGGAAAGTATTTTGTTCGTTTCAGCAGGAAGATTCTGAAGATGCCGAAATGTCATTAAAAATTAATCTAAAAATTTTTAAAATAATTTTTAAATGAATTTTTTTTAAATTAAATGTTTAAAATTTCTTTAACATTTTAAAGAACTTTAAGTCCCAGGAAATTCTATTTCGCAAAGACGTTCCTGTCCTGTTGAAGTGTCCCATTTTTCAGAGAGGGTAGAAAAGGACGGGAAGCAAATAATTTGGAGGAGACCCCAAAAAGACGCAGAAGAGGAGGGAGGACCCGCATTCCAACTGCAAGGCCCCGATTCTAAGGCTGCATTTGTCAGAATCCACATGTGGGCGCTTGAAACCTCTTCCTGGCTGCAGGTTAATTCTGAGATTAAAGAGTTGGAAGCCTCCAGCTCAGCCTCTGGCTGGGAAACTCTGGATGAAGATGATGATGATGCCCCCCTCCTCCCCTGGCCCAGGTGTCTCTGGCTGGCTGGCTAGCTGGCTGGCTGGCAGAATCCCCATCCGTGCCCACCTGGCCCTCCCCCCCAAGTGAGTGTCACTGTCAAGGGTGCCTTTCACGCTCCTCGGGGTCCCTTTGCGCTCAACTGACCGTGAAACCAGCTCACAAAACAGGTTTGCGGACACAGCCAGGATCCTCAACTGAACCCCAAGATGGGCGCGGGCAGGACGGGGGAGCTCAGGTGCAGGGTGGAAAACACCTGGAAGGAAGCAAGGATCTAGATAGGGAGAGACCTTTAAATAAACAAAGCAAAGGTATATTGAGATCTATCAATATAAATATCTATCTATATATTTATCCACCTATCTAGAAAAAGATCTGTCATTCTTTCTATCAATCTTTATAGATAGGGAGAGACATTTAAATATACTTGATATAGATCTGTTCGTCTGTCTCTGTAGACATATATTTATATTTCTATCTATATCTGTAGAGATAGATACAAATCTATCAATCTATATCTATAGGGACATTTAAATATACATAGATCTATCTATCCATTGATATTTGTATCTGTCTCTGTGTCTATATATGTATCTATATCTATCTAAATATCTTGATTTGATAGATATAAGGATAGATACAAATCTATCTATCTATCAGCACAATCCTAACCATGTCTACTCAGAAGTAAGCCCCATTGTGTTCAATGGTTCTCACTCCCAGGAAAGTATTTTAGGATTGCAACCTAGAACTATAACTATCCATCCAAGGTGTGTGCGTGTTTGTGTATGTCTCTCTGCGGGTTGATAAATATAGGCTCATGATATAGATAGATATAGATGGGTAGATGGATGATTATATGATTAGATAGATAGATAGATAGATAGATAGATAGATAGATAGATAGATAGATAGATAGATAGATAGATAGATAGATGGATGGATGGATGGATGGATGGATGGGCAGGGTGTGGATCTTCTCCATGTCTCCATCCATGTGTGGGGTCAGTTGGAGAGGAGGCTTTAAAGACTGGGGCAAATCGGATCAGGGCAAATCGTCACCCAACTTTCCTTCTTTCCAAAGGAGGCAGATTGAATTAAAGGGCAGGAAGCGGAGGAAGAGGAGAAGGAGGCAGGCAGGGGACGTCAATGGTGTGTATTAAATTCCAATTAGAGATGGAGGAATCAGTCAGGGGGACTTGGAGGGCTCTCTCTCTCTCTCTCTCTCTCTCTCTCTGGGCCCCTCCCTCCTGCCTCCCCTCTCTCTCCGGCCCCCTCCCCCACCCACCCCTCCCCCACCGCCATCCAGCCCAATAGACTGATGAGTTGTTGTCATGTAAAAGCGCCCGCGATCAGACCCACCGCTTCGCCATTGTCCAAGTGGAAAGAGCCAAGTGTATGATGAGGAAGGACCGTATGCTCTGGAGACCTCGCTGGGCAGGCAAGGCAAGGCGAGGCAGCTCCTCGGAGCGCTTTTTCCACCGAGCTGGTGGCGGCGGGGAGGCCACTCTGCGAGCAGGAGCCGAGCTGTGAGCATCTCCGCCTGGCTGACTGGCTGGCTCTCTGCCCTCCCTCCCCTGGCCGAGCCCGATCCGAGCGCCCAGCCCAAACCCAACCCAACCCAGCCCAAACCCGACCCGACCCAGCCCAAACCCTACATTGACCAGGCAGAACCACCCAGAGCCTTTTCAATGTATAAAATGGAATATTCTTACCTGAATTCCTCCGCCTACGAGTCGTGCATGGCTGGGATGGACACGTCCAGCCTGGCCTCGGCTTACGCGGATTTCAGCTCCTGCAGCCAAGCCAGCGGTTTCCAGTATAACCCCATCAGGACCACTTTTGGGGCCACCTCCGGGTGCCCCTCCCTCACCCCCGGATCCTGCAGCCTGGGCACCCTTAGGGACCACCAGAGCAGTCCCTACGCGGCAGGTAAGAAGGAGACACCCCCAAACCCCTTAAACCAGAACCACTAAGCCCAGCTCAATCTTAAGCCCGACCTAAATCCTGATCCTCTCCAAAGCCATGTGTTTAGTATTTACCCGGCCAAATTTGCTTATCCAAATGAAAGAATTTATCACGTTAGGAGCGATCGCGGGGAAGGAGAGGGGGAGGGAGAAAGGGGGGTGTAATTCACTTACCCCGATACACTATCCGAAGTCACACCCGAAACCGCCAACAAAATTATCTTAAGCTGCCAAAATGATCGGCATAATTTATTTACTTTGCGAGGGGAAAAAAAGACGGGGAAATAATTAAATAAGCTGAGAGAGGAAAACTCATTACTGACACTGTCTTCTTCTTCTTCATCATCATCATCATCACCATCATCATCTTACTTTTGCTTCCTATTTTTTCCAACAAGAAGGAGATAAGGGGCTGGGGGTAAGCAGAGGGTAATTCTTGGGGATAAGCAGGAGACCTAGTTGGGGGGTAATGCTGCAATCCTGTACACACTTACCTGGGAGTAAGTCCCATTTAACTCAATGGGACTTCCTTTTGAGTAGATCTGCTTAGCTACTGTTTGCCTCTTGAGTGCAATGACACTTCTGAGTAGACACGCATAGGATAATACTGTAAGTCTGGTATTTCCTCCTTCGACTGCAATCCTAAAAGCGCTTTCCTGGGAGAAAGACCCATTGAACACAATGGGGCTTACTTTTGAGTAGACGTGGTTAGGATTGCAGCCTTCATGACTTTATTTCCTTTTAGGACACGGAAATCACACCTTCTTCATTCAGTACAAAGGAGGGAATTTTTTTCCTCATTGGATTCAATGGGAGCAGAATAGCATCCTCAGTGATTCCAAGCACTTTTTAGGGGGAGGGTTGGGGGTTGCTTTGTGGTGGTGGGGGGTGGATCGCCTCTCATTTTAGACCTGCTAATTTTGAATTTTTTAAAAGCAATCCTCATTAAATCCTTTCCAGTACAAATGTTGGCATTCGCTTTGCAATTCTTTTTTCGCTTAACGATGTGGGAGGAAGAGACCTCGATATTGCAAGATCTATGGGGCCTTCCAAACCCATTCCACATCCCATCCCCAACCCCGATTTCGTTTTGGGGTTGAACAGCCCCCCTTTATCCAACAAGGCGCAACAAGGAAGCGCATTTGAAGAACTGTTATCCACATCAAAACTAGAATTTCTGAGTTCGGGAGCAGGACTCTCAATTGTATCTATTCCCCCCAACATCTCAATTTCTTTTCTAAACCTGTTTTTCCCGGGGTATCATATATCCTATTTTTCCAGAACATATCCTCTTTTTCAGCCTTGTGTCCTGGAAAAAAAAATCTTAATAGTCCTCCTTTTCCTAATAAGCAGGTAGCATGCAGCCTTCTTGGAATTAATAAATTAGGGCTGCAATCCTAAAGACACTTTCCTGGGAGTAAGCCCCATTGTGTTCACTCCCAGGAAAGAGTCTTTAGGACTGCAGCCTTAATGTCATAAATTTTATATAATAGTTTTACATTCAAAAAGTGTTTAAATTAACCACTTAAAAGCAATATGTGTGTGTGTGTTTTGCTTTTATTTTGTCATGTCCTACATTTTCCTTGAGTGTCCTACATTTTGGGGGTCCCAGTCCTCTTTTTCGCTTATAACATAAGTCACCTTGGCTTAGGGAGCATAACTCTAAATTGTATCTATTCCTCTCCATCATCTCAGGTTCGTTTCTCAACTTTTTTTCCATGGAGGGCAGGGTGACCATGTGTTCTCTTTTTCCGGGACATGTCCTCTGTTTTTGCCATATGTCCTAGAAAAAAAATCTTCTTTGTCCTCCTTTTCCTTGTAAGCAGACAGACATATATCCTCTTTTACAAGGACATATTCTCTTTTTTTAGCCTTGCGTCCACAAAAAATATCTTAGGTTGCTCTCTTTTTGTTTATGAGTAGGCAGCACGTAGCCTTCTTGTAATTAATAATGAGATTTAGAGTATAATCCTAACCATGTGTACTCCAAAGTAAGCCCCATTGTCTTAAATGGTCTTACTCCCAGGAAAGTGTCTTTAGGACTGCAGCTCCACTATAATAAAATTGCATGTAACAGTTTCAAATGTAAGAATAAGCAATACAAACTGCAATCCTAACCACACTTTCCTGGGAGTAAGCGCTATTTAACTTAATGGAACTTACTTTGGAGTAGACATACCTAGGATTGCTCTGACCGTGCTTAAATTAACCACTTCTTCTTAGGGTTTTAGGAGCTGTGCACTTAAATTAACCAAATTAAAGCAATATATTTGAGTGTTTTTAAGCTTTTATTTGCTTATTTTATTTATTTAATTTTGCGTATTTATTTCAGTTTTTTCTTGGGTGTCCTACATTTGGGGGGAGGGTTTGTCTTTGATGGGGATGGGACACCCCAATTCTAGCCTAGCCAGGATTGGGAGCCCTTTTGGGACAGGAACCCATTAGCTATTAATTTTTTTTCATTTTCTTGAAAACCGCTATGTGAACTTTTAAGTTGAAAAGCGGTAGATGGATGAATATGGATGGATAGATGGATGAATGGATGGATATATGGATGGATATATATGGATGGATCGATGGATGGATGGATCAACGAATATAGATGGATGGATGGATGTATGCATGGATATGGATGGATGGATGGATGGATGGATAGATGGATGTATGTATGTATGGATGGATGGATGGATGGAAAGATGGATAGATGGATGGATAGATGGATATAGATGGATGGATAGATGGATGTGTGTATGGGTGGATATAGATGGATGGATATAGATGGATGGATGGATATAGATGGATGGATGAATGAATGGATGTATGGAGGGATACAGATGGATGAATAGATGGATGGATGAATGGATGTATGGATGGATATAGATGGATCCCACCTGGAAAGAAGCCCCAGTGAGCACTTCCTTCCTTCCTTGCAAGCCCTCCAACGTGTGCTTCTCCTCCCCCTGCTCCAGTGCCCTACAAGCTCTTCACCGACCACGGGGGCTTGAACGAGAAGCGTAAGCAGAGGCGGATCCGGACCACCTTCACCAGCGCGCAGCTGAAGGAGCTGGAGCGGGTCTTCGCGGAGACGCACTACCCGGACATCTACACCCGCGAGGAGCTCGCACTCAAGATCGACCTCACCGAGGCCAGGGTGCAGGTAGGAACCCCAGGACACGTGCCTGCAAAAGACCCCATGACGCTCTGGAGAGCCCCAAGCACCCCACATTTCTCCAGGGAGTAAGCCCCACTGACAATAATGGGATTACTGCTGAGTAGACATGCAGGGGATTGGGCTCACATTCCTGGGAGTAAGACTATAAAGGCACTTGCTTCTGAGTAGGCATAGGATTGGACTGCAATCCTATCCACACTTACCTGGGACTAAGGCTACAATCCTAAAGGCACTTTCCTGGGAGTAAGACCCATTGAACACAATGGGACTTACTTTTGAGTAGACGTGGTTGGGATTGTGCTCTAAGCCCATTGACTAGAAAGGAACTTGCTTCTGTGCATAGGACACTTTCCTGGGAGTATGACCCATTGAATATAATGGGTTTACTTCTGAGTAGACATGCCTAGAATTGGGCTCTATGCAACCCTAGCCATATCTGCCTGGGAGTAAGTCCCAGTGGATAGATATGCCTAGGATTGGGCTCAGAGGCTGCAATCCTAGCCACACTTGCCTAGGACTAATCCTCATTGATTATTATGGGGCTTACATCTGAGTAGATTGTGACACTTCTGAAATAGGATTGGAATCCTGCATCGCTGTCACTCAGCCTAGCCTACTTAGTAGGTTAGGTAGTCAAGGTGGAGTAGCCTACTTCATAGGTTGTTGTTCAAGGAGGTGAAAAGAACCCCACTCTTTTTTCTTGGGGGAATAGCAGGATAAAAGGGGAACAATACAAGGAGGACTGGAGGATGATGGAGGTGCAGACTGGACTGCCTCTCTCAGGAGATTGACAGCTGAAAGAAGAGTAGATGCTTGGCTTAGTTTTGTAGGAAAACTCAGGCTGGAAAAGGATGCAGGTTTTGGGGTGGAGAATTCAGTCTACATCATGTCTATGTTGCAACATAGGCCTTGAGGGAGGAAGGGATTGGATTTGCTCATGGGGTTGAGAGGAGTGGGCTTCTACCTTTTTCATGCAAGATCTATCAACCCATCAATTCATCAATCAACCCATCAATCAAGTATGAGACTAGGGACCCACCAACAATGAAGTCCTCTCCCCAGGACCTCTGTCCTTGTTGCCACTGTTTCTCCATCCGTTCCCTCTTGTGACTTCACACCAACCCTGTGAGATGCTACAATGTCATGCTACAGAGAGGCATGACACTGAGAAGTGTCTATGCAGGTAGGGTTGCCATATGTCCCAATTTTGGGGGTTTGTGTTCATATATTGGCAAAAGGGTCCTGTCCTGATTTTGTGGAAGATAATTATGGCAACCCCATATGCAGGATTATATTAGGAACCCAGTTTTGATATTCATGATTAGATTGGATCCAAGCTATCTCTTGTACAGGTTTTCAAAGGTTATAATGAACCCCCTAATGAACTTCATTAGGGGCATGACCCACAGATTGAATAACACTAGTCTAGAGTTAGCCCTATCTCAGCTGATCAGATGACAGGAATTTCCCTGACAGAACTGCAAATGAGCCCTGGAACCAGAAGTCTGGGGAGAGGCCTCTTTGTAACAACTTTGGGGGCATTTCCAGCCATTTCCTGGGATTTTTAGGCCTGTTTTAGGCCCTTTTAGGTCTTTTAGGCTGACTGAGGCTGCTGGTTAAAGGAGGAGGAGGGAGGGAGGGAAGTGTTTTTCCCCTTTTTCCCCTCCTCTCCATGCTAAAGCACATTTCCAAGTCATCAATATATCTATATCTCTCAGCATGCATTGCACCAGATTCCCATTTTGCAGCCTGCTCCCCAGAGGCCCAAGTAGCTCCAACTGGAAAAATGGTTGTGCTTAGCAGTTGTGCTTAGCAGCCTCTGCAAGGCTCCCAGTCCTTGCAGAGAAAAAGATCTGGGGGGAGGAAACTCTGCTTGCTGTGCAAAGGATGGAAGGAGGGAGCTCAGCTGAGGCTGCTGGAGAGAAGAGGAAGGAGGGAGCCTAGAAGTGGAGCTGCTGCTGCTCTGAAACTTTGCAGTGAGTTTGGCTTTGGAGAGAAAGGGAAGAGGAAGAATTAATTTTTTTCAAAGCAGGGTTGCCAACTGACCAGAGAAACACCAGCCTCCCTGCTCCAATGCCTTTGTAGATGGATCCACCAAAATATACTTTGAACAAAAAATGTAATTCACAAGAAGGGCTTGAGTTGTTCAGATTTGGGGCCTTTAATCCAGCTGTTGTCAAAGCAGAGGAGCAGGGGCTGGGTGTAAACTTGGCAACCTTCTCAGGGTAGGGATGGAGGCTTAGTAAGTTTTAAGCCTCCAAACCCAGTTGTGTCCACTAAAAAGCAATATAGACAGTGGAGCTTATATTGTGTAAGGGAGCAAAGGAAAGGAGGCTGAAAAACCAAGCCTGTGCATGCCTGCCTGGATCACTTAAACATGTGCATTTTTGGTTAATGTCTGGTATATTGCAAAGAGATTTATGCAAAAATTAAGTACAGTTATGGAATACAAGTGCTTTTAGTTTTAATTTATCATGTCCTACATTTGTCCTATATTTTTTTAACCGGGTGGGAATTTTGGTTTGGAGGGCAGGAATTTTGGGGAACTTGGGAGGGAATTTTAGGTTTGGCTTCTGGTCACCCTGCACTATCTAGTATTTTGATCTTTCTGTAACAGTGAATTGAACAGTTTCCAGTCCTTACCTGCAAAGCTACTGTGTAGGTTTATCAGGAAATATCATGGATAATAACTTGCCTCGTAATCTGTAAATCTGAATTCACGAGAAACTTCATAATGTAACTGATAGATGCACAGTCCAGATACATACATGTTCATTCCCTTTTGTTCATTCCCTTTTAGCTACATTTGCATGAAGAATTCACACAGCACTGTACTATTTTGCCAATATTTGGCACTCAGATTGTGAACCAGGTGATATGTGTATTCTTAAAATAAATTACAAGGGCCACTCCATGAGCATCATCTGTTGCATGAGTGTTGTCTTTGAAGTGGTTGATTTATACGGCAAGCCGGGATCTATTTAGGCCAAATCATGCCTTGGTAAAGCACTATGGGGTAGACTAAGCGTGATTCCAGATGTTCATGAGTAGCACCCATAGCATGGAACAAGAAGCCGGGACCACCTTTAATTCAATCAGACCAATTAGGCCCCATGCCTAAGGGCTCTCCAGTGCTAAAATAATCAACTCTAGTATTGCAATGACATATGCTTGGATCCATTACCTCATGTGCACTTTTTAAGCACACATTGTGATTGTTTTTCAGTCTACCATAGAGATATAAAGTCTATATTTTTTATATCACTAAGATTCTACAGACCTTGGCTGATAACCTGGGGCCCTACATGTTTCTAATTGGGCACTGTAGCACCAAAGGTCAGCTCCTTGGGAAGCAATACAAAGTGGGATCGTAGCTGTCATGGCTCCTTTGTGCTGTATCCGTAGTGCCTTCTAGTGACTGACAAAAGTGACTGACAAATTACCACTGATTATTATTATTATTATTATTATTATTATTATTATTATTATTATTATTATTATTATTATAGTAATAATAATAATCAGTGGTAATTGGCACACTCGGTGCAGTGCCCAAAGACCTTGGCAGACACCTGAAAACTATTGGCATTGACAAAATATCACTCTGCCAGTTCAGAAAGCTGCTCTTCTGGGATCAGCACGAATTATACGCTGCTACATCGCACAGTCCTAGTCTCTTGGGAAGGGTCAGACTGGTGATGTGAATGAAACCAGCACGAAATTGTTCGCTGTGTATTTATGGATAATAATAATAATAATAATAGCAGTATACCTAACTACAGGTATGGCCCAGGTATTTATAGCCTTTATAATGTTGAGATGATACCTTTGTGATTCCTAGTTCCTTGAATAGGAACCGAATCACAACAGAGCCAATTCCAGTCAAACATCTGGCAATTGTGAAGTAGTACATAACAACAACAACAACAACAAACAAACAAACAAATAAGTGGCCAGATTCAGAGTGCCAGACACTTACAATACACACTAGACAAATTTACCATTCAAGGTCTTGAGTCGAAACTAGCCTAGCCTACCTAACTTCCCATCATTTTCCTTCTGCCTACTAACAAAGGTCATCAGAAGCTAGCCACAGAAGTTTACATACAAATCATGTTCGTGGTCTGCAGCCATAAATTAAGGTATAATAAGGCATTGTGGCTTTACCCTCTCAAAAAATTGTGGAAGTCTATTTCCTCCATCATCATCATCATCATCATCATCATCATCATCATCATCATCATCATCGGCATCCTTTAGTCTCGAAGGACTTTCAGCAATAAAATTCTTCATTTTTGTACTGCCCAAACTGTTACCTCAGTAGCACGTTGTAAAGACAAAGGATAAAAGTTTTGTTAAGCCACCTTAGGCATTTGTTTTAGCATGGGAAAGGTGGGGTCTAAATCCCATCCATCCATCCATCCATCCGTACATACATACATACATCTCTGTTCTTTGTATATTAGCTTGGTTAAAGCTGAAGGATTATGCTAAATTTTCCATTTTAAAAGTGGTATGGGAGGAGGGATCTGAAGAAAGTAAGAGAGGAAGCATCACGTAGGTGTTCAGGAATAGAGTGCCAAGGATAGAAAGGAATCAGGGAGAATGGGCAGAATATGTTTGGGAGAATATAGGCTGGCGAAGCACTGCAGTGACAGACAAAGGTCAGAGGCATTTGTCTGAAAATGTGAATTTCAGAGCATCTGGATTCCTCAGGCACACAGTATCACAAGTTGTTTTATAGTATGATCTTGGCATGTTTACTCAGACATAAGTCCCTTTGTGCTCATTGGGGCTTACTTCCAGGAAAGAGTATACAGTGGTGCCTCACATAACAAGTTTAATTTGTTCCGGAAGCATGTTTGTTATGTGAAGCACTCTTTATGTGAAGCAGATTTTCCCATAGTAAATAATGGAAACTCAGACAATTGGTTCCACAACCCCAAAAATATTCATATAAAAATATTAACTGTAAGTAAAAATGATGACAAAACACTGTAATTGAAGTCTACTTAGGCTGCAATCCTAAAGACACTTTCCTGGGAGTAAGACCCATTTAACACAACGGGGCTTACTTTTGGGTAGACTTGGTTAGGAGGCTGTAATCAAAGACACTTTCCTGGGAGTGAAACAAAATGCATTGGAATATCTATAATCTATCAAAGGTTATGGCCAATTAACCAGAAAATGAAAACACAAAAGCCTATGGAACAAAAAGTGGATTTTTTTAAAACTCAAATGTTCCCATGATACTGCTTGCTCTGATAGCCCATCAGATGTAACTCTGATACAGTATAAAACTAATAAGGTGTTAAAATGAATCAACTCTCATTTCCATATACATACAACACAGCTACCCCTTCTAACTGGGTATACAGGTACTTCTAAGTGGTACTCATATTTAGCAGGGAAAGAATAACTATTCCTCTGTGCTTCAGCACTGTTTCCCTAAGCAATAAGGGGCACACTTTTCATTTTTTTACTTAATTAAATGTGATTTTGTTGTTGCAGGGGAAAATTAAAAAATTTTTTTAAACCTCAGAATGACATCACTTCTGGTTGTGACATCACTCCTCATTTGATCTTTGCACTGGGCTACATGATCATTAGCTACGCCAGTGCTTCTAGTCCCTTTTGCAAAATGTGGGTCAATATCCAATTTTGGATGGGTGGTGAAATGGACAAGACAGATAAGGATACATGCATCAAGGGTTAAACAAGCTAATACTTAAGAGGTGGAGCACTGATGCCCAACTGCCATTATAACCACAGAGGCTTGAGTGGCTGGTAAAGTGATTTTTCCTGATGCTAAATGATTTGGGAACCTTTTCCAAAGATTGCCAGTGATTGCATCTCATGTACATGCCTTTAAAAGGGGATTGGAAAATGTTATGGAGGAAAAAACCATCACAGGTTACAAGCCATGATGGGTATGGGCAGCCTCCTGGTTTTAGAGGTAGGATGCTCGAGAATGTCAGATGCAAGAGGATGCAGGTTTCTTGTGGTCTTGTGTGTTTTTTTGAGACATCTGGTGGGCTACTGTGAGATGCAAGAAGCTGGACTACCGGGCCTTTTGTTTGATCCAATATGGCTCTTCTTATGTCCTTACAGTGGCAAAGGTCATTTGGTAACCAGGGCCTATAAATTTTTGGTTTCCTTCCCATGATAAAATTGTTTTCAGTAATAGTCATGATATGAAATGAATAATAACAGTGGCCAGAGAAGAAGTGCAGACAGTGAACATAACAGGTTTCACACATGTAGTAAATGTTAGATATCATAGCGCAAAACAAAACTGGAAAGGAATGCCCATCAAGATAATCCACAGTGGGATTGTGTTCTGTCATATATGTAAAAGCAGTTTTGTTATGATATAGAAGAATGGCAAAATATATGAAGAATATACGTATTTGGTTTTCTAGAATGTTTGCAATAAACTATGTATTCCCAATGATAATCTGAAGCACAATCCTAACTCCTAGTTAGGCTGCCACCAGTTAGGCTGGCCTAGGGGTGCCACAAAAGAGTCATATGGCACTTTTATGCCTTTCCTAGGATGGTTAGGCCAGTGCGCAGACATAAGCTGGCCTCTCATGTCAACATGGGAACATGTCAAGATGGGTGAGTGCACTGGCATAGATTGGTTACAGTTTCAACCAAGTTTCAACCAAGTGTCCTCTACTTTTTATTTCATAAAGCAGTGTTTTTCCTTTTTAAAAATTTTTGTTATAAAGATTGATAGACTAAAGATATTTCAACAGTTTGTTTCATTGCATTCTGCATAAAATTGTGCATTGGTTATATCTGTTGATGGTATTATTCAAAAATACCAAAGCTTTAGAAATTGGGAAGTGGCCTCTGTCACCTGCAGCTTGGCACCCATGGCATGTGATCCCCTCAGCTCCTCATTTATATGCCAATGTGTCCTTATGTTCTCTCCAATTTCTCCTCTCTTCCCCCTCCTAGGTCTGGTTCCAGAACCGCAGGGCCAAGTTCCGCAAGCAGGAGCGGGCAGCGGCAGCAGCTGCAGCAGCTGCCAAGAATGGTTCGTCGGGGAAGAAGTCTGATTCCTCGCGGGACGATGAGAGCAAAGAGGCCAAGAGCACTGACCCGGACAGCACTGGTGGACCCGGCCCCAATCCCAACCCCAATCCAGCACCCAGCTGTGGAGGTGGAGGCGGCCCCAGCCCTGTGGGGGGCCAAGGTGGGCCTGGAGCCGGGCCAGAAGCAGGCAAAGGAGCAGCACCTGGGGGCTTGGCAGCAGCAGGGCCCGGGCAAGGCTGGGCTCCTGGGCCAGGGCCCATAACTTCCATCCCAGATTCCTTAGGCGGGCCCTTTGCCAGTGTCCTCTCCTCACTGCAGAGACCCAACAGCACCAAAGGCACCTTGGTGAAGAGTAGCATGTTTTGAATCGTGGGTGGGGCCACGTCTCGGAAGAGGTGGGGCCAGGTCTCTTCTGGGTGGGGTGCAAGAAAATGGCCACTCCCTCTGCTAAGAGTAAAAGGATTCGGCGCTCCCTGCAGGCACCCTTGCTCCTCTGCACCTCTAGGACACCCAGGCTGCAACACTGATGGACTGCGCCTCCAGCCTCTGCCTCCCCTTCAGATGGGGGAGATGGCTTTTCTTCCCAAAAGTGGTGCAGAGAGGAGCTCCTCATCATCCCATCCCAGGAATCAGCTTGGCGGTGACTTGCAATGGCCCTGCTGGACTGATCCAACCAGATCCACCTTCCCTGAGCTGCATCCAGCATCCTTCTGAAGTCAGTGGTGCTGCATCTTGGATCTTGCCAACCTCCTGACTCCTGCTCTTCCTCTCCTCTTGCAGCCTCCTACCAGGATGGGACTGTCAACCAGCTGCCAGTGCTCTTTTCCTGTTGTTGCTACTGCTGCCATGTAAACTCCCCATCCCTAAAAATAATATCCCTGGCTGTCTCTTAGATTTGCAACCAGCCTGGCTCCCCACGTCTCACTTCCAACTCACAGTGCCAGGTGGCTCATGAGGACATTTGTGAGTTGGCAGTCACCACATCCTCCCACTGTACCTGTGTAATCTCGTGAGTAGGCACAATCCCTGTTTAATCAACTCATTCCAGAGCATTTCATTTGGCACTCCCATCCACCCCAATTTCTTTTTTTAAGTGTCAGGGCTGTGCCCTGGAGCATGTCAAGTCAAAAAGAAACACACAAAAAGAAACACACACACACCCCAAAAAATGTTTTGGACACATTTTTCACCACATAAACTCACCATGACACACACATGCTCACAGTATGACTTGGATAGAAGGTGGAGTTTCTTTTCATTGACCACTAAGACACTGACTCAATGTACCTGGGAAGATTGTGTGTCTATTGGAGCAAAGTATCTCGGGGTTGTGAGTGGGCAGGTGGGTATGGGTGTGTGAGGGAGATGAAGTGGATGATGAGACAGGTGAGGCAGAGGCTTCCCATCAGAGTCCTTCAAAAAGCACCACACTCCATGGGTTGTGAGTGCTTGCACACACCTCACACGTGGTGGGGCTTTTTGAAAGATTTCACTGGGGAGTCTCAGCCTCACTTGCTAGCCTGCCCAATGTGCCTCTGTGTGTGTGTGTGTGTGAGTGTGTGTGAGAGAGAGAGAGAGAGAGACTTGTAGACTGTCCACTTTGTTGCTTTGAAACTAGATTTAGATATTACACAGGCATACAGGATTCCTCTGCTTATCTGACAGGTTAGGATCCGGAGCTGTGATGAAAAGTGAAAATGGTTGAAAAGCAGAACTTTGTCTTTTTTTAGTTTACAAATGTTGCTTCTGATGATTTTTTTAAAAATGCCTTTTTATCTTGCGAATTCCTGCTGTCACACAAAGATGTTTGCAAATGGATTCTCATTCTGGAATGGGAATAGACCAGGAGCTAACGTGATCATGTGTGCTCTCTCTCACATATCTCTCTGACACATGTCAAAACATGAATCACCAGGACATGGAGAAATCAATATGGGGAGAACAATTTAGCCTTTGAATCAGCAGAGAGAGATTGAAAGTGCAGAAACATGCATTGTGTGAATGACTTTTGGGTATAACTGAAAGATGTTCAAAGAGCGGATCATCAGAAAACAAACCATCAGAAAGTGGGGGGCAACTGCACACTAACTCTGTACTGGGGTCGATTTTATGCCATGATACAGACAGACAAATCAAACATGTTTTCCAGGATGTAGCACACTTCTTGAAGGTGGTTCAGGTTTTTCTATAGGCTGCACACAGAACCTATAGAAGTTCACCATGTCCTGTTAGCTTTAAGCAAGTATGGCTGCAATCCTATACACACTTTCCTGAGAGTAAGTCCCATACAACACAATGGAACTTAGGGTGCAATCCAGAGTAACTATGGGGAGTCCTTGCTCCGGAGTAAGAACACTTTACTCTGGATTGCAATATGAATTTCCCATAGGTTTTCACTAGGTGGTGCAGTGGTGCTCCAGTAGTTACTCTGGATTGTAGCCTTACTTATGAGTAGACATGCTTAGGATTGCAACCAATATTTACTTTTGTCTGACAGCTGTCAGACGTTATGGCTTAGCCTACACTAGGAGGGTTTCAAGAAGTGTTTATGCCTATGGTGAGCAGTGTGGGTCTTGTTCATACAAGCATGTTCATCGTTGGTTGACCTGTGGTGCAAGTGTGTACAGACCATCACAGATTTAATATGCGACAGCGTCACACACACCCCTCCACAATGCTTATCAATAATGTTTGCGTTTCACACGTTCAGCTGCCAGCCATTAAGTACACAGTAATGATGGGTCGAGGAACCAAATGATGTTGTGCATGTATGTGTGGAACTGATTGTGGTCCAGCCCTGCAGAGAACATTAAGGTGAATTGGTCCTGACCATTAAACATAACCATCCTCCAATTATTGCTATCATTATGAGCACCCATTTGTTTTCCATGGGCACCCAATGCAACCCTGACCCCTTTTTTGTAATAACCCCTACGGCTGTTATTGTGTACTTAAAGAACAGGAAGGTGAGCCAACTCTCTGTCCAGAATGTCCTCCAGGACTTCCAGGTGAATGGTTTGTATTCATTCTGAAGATTCTCGTTCCATTGTCCACAGTTTCTAGGCATCCCTTGATAGGGTTTTAAAACATTTTATTTTAAAAGGCACAAGAATCTAGGTATTAGTTATGTCAACAAGTATGCTTTTAACATTTTTTTCTGTGTCTTTCTACAACTGTGTTCTGTGACTCAATTGTATAGTGTTAATATTGATACAAACTTGTCTACTATAGTTAGACGTATAAATAATGTTTTATCTCTTTGTAGTCTTTATGGTGTGTCTATGAAGAAATGAGGTTCTCACTGGTTCCTTTTTTTGCATTTAGAAAGGCCAGCTTCATGCGGTGGTATCTGCTTTGGTTATCAGTTGCATGTTGTCTCGCTTTTAAATTTTTTTCCCTTCGTGTTGGACTATGTTTGTGAACATTAACAGTCATAAATTATGTTTCAGGATTTTCAGATTTATTTATATGTGGTTAAAATGAATGCTTCTATTTAAAAGGGGAAATATTTCTACATGTGCATATAGTTTTCCAAGAGTGTACCATTAACTGATTGTTGATAATAAAAACAAAAAGCAAATGTAGCCCCTGTAGCAAAACTTTCTGGCCCTAATTTGCTTTCTTCTTGAGGATCTCTTGACCAAACGAAGAGGTAATCTGATGAAATGGTCATGTGAATGATAGAAGTGTGGATGTGGCATAAGGACTGAGTACCTGAGGATCAGGACTTCCCCAATGTAGGGCACAATCCAGAGCAAGTTCACCCTGCTCTGCCCTAAATGCTCTCTCCTAACTATTCTGTATCCAGAGTAGAAAGTTATGCTGCATCTAGAGAGTCAGGAAGCCTGGGCTGCCCTAACAGCTCCAGAGCATGCTAAGTAATTGACACATGGGGAGGACTTGCTCCTGAGGAGACACCCCTCAGATCACACTGAACAAGGAACAGCTGTGGTCCCTACAGTGGTGACACATCACCTGGTGCCGAAGTCTGTGCATCACCCCTGGGATGTGCGCACCCCCACCTGGACTGCACAGTCGCCAAAGTTGGCGCCTGCGCAGTTGTTTCTGAAGCCAACTGGCTTCAGAAAGAGTACTGCGCAGGGACCATCTCTGACGCCTGTGTAGTACTTTTCTGAAGCCTTTCGGCTTCATAGGAGACTGTGCAGGCGTCAGAGTTGGTGCCTGTGCAGTACTCTTTCTAAGCCATTCAGCTGCTGCTCCGCCTCCTGAGTGAGGCCGGATGGCTGTGCAAAGGCGCGGAAGGAAGTCTCCTCTGAAGCTATTCAGCATGCTCAGTGTGTTTCTGTGCAGTGCACCTCAGCTGGCCATTCTGGCCAGCTCCGAGAACAAGTGGCAGCTTCTGGCTGCTGCTCCACCTTAGAGTAGGCCGGAATGGGCGTGCTGATGCCTAGGGCCTGCCAAAGGACAGTCAAACTCCTCTGGCGCATCACCCCATACAGAGAGCATCACCCAATGCAGCCTGCACCAGTCTGGTGACGCCACTGGGTGCCTGCCTTATAAGGAGTCCCTGATGAGATGCCAGTACATTCTACAGTGAATACAAGGGGCTTCTTGGAGTGGCCTGCTGTATCCTGAGGTTTGTGGGCAGCCGTAGTTGTTTCATATCCTCAGGTTGAGGGGCAGAGGTTGCAGCTAGGCTGGCCAAGAACTCAGATTTTTGGTCAACACTGACATTCTTACTCGGGCCTTATCATGGACCCCTATGGGTCTACTCATTACTGTACCTGCTCCTGAGGTGATATATCTCTGAGGAGCTGGAAGAGGGCATTTCTGCCTTGCAAACAGGCTCTGGATACAGAATAACTGCTCTGCCGCAGGCAATGCTAAACATGCCGTCAACATGCCTCTCCTGAGCTGCCTAGGCTGCCCCAGTTAGGGCAGAGCAGGTCCACCTCTCTTAGGGCACCCTATTAGCTCTATTAACTAGAGCAAGTTGCCTTGCTCTGCCCTAAGCCTTTTCCAGAGTAACTGGGCTGGAGCATCTTGCAGTTGCTCCACCCTAGTGATAGATAGGGCATCCCAAGGGCTCTTATGTGGACAGATTAGTTGCTCTGGATTGTGCTGCCAATCTCTGTCTTAAACTTACTGGATGGCATCAATAGGGTTTCATTCACCTGGTGATGGAAGCCAGTGCATCACCCCATGATGGACCTCCTCCCAGGGTAAAGCCCTGGGCAGTGGATGTGCTGTTGCACCAATGCCCCACCCCTTCGGATTTTTTAGCTGTATCTTTTGTTAGAACAGAGACATTTCAACATGCTTTATTAAATTTCATTCTGCATGTGTGCAAAATTTCATTTTGCATGCATCAAACAATATGTAATATGGTGATATTATTTGACAATACCAAGATTTAATTTTTTTCCAGTAATGGTGTCAACCCAGTGGTGGACTTCAGGGGGTTCTCACAGGTTCTATAGAACCCTTTGCTAATGAGCACCTGGTTCTGAGAACCGCTTACTAATGAGACATAGAACCTGTTGTTCTATAGACATAGAATCTGTTGTTAATTTGGTTATTAGGACATAGAACCTGTTGTTAATTTATTTGAATCCCACCACTGTGTCAACCCCACAATAAACGTTACCCAATGCAGCCTGGATTCCCTGCATTTCCCCTAGCAACTCCACTACTAGTTGGTCTATCCATGGTTTGCAAATGTTGAGTATGATTATCTTTCTACAGTATTTATAATACTGCTTTTCAACTGAAAAGTTCACAAAGTGGTTTACAAGAAAATGAAAAAATTAATAGCTAATGAATAGCGAATGGAATAGTAATTATGAATGACCATTAATTGACCATTAATTGACCATTAATTGGGCCCTAGATTCAGAGAACAATCTTACACTGACGAAATGTGCCCGCATTGCAAGAGTAAAATACCACCTGTGTGCTATCCACCCTATGTCCCATCCCCCCATTGCACATCAACCCCCTATGTGTAACATGCCTCATGTGCAACACCCCCAATGTAGGAAAGTGTGAATAGGATTGCAGCCTTAGAAGTCAGCCCTATGCATCTCTAGACAGATGTAAGTCCCATTATTATCAGTGGGGTTAACTCTTGGGCAAGCAGATAGGATTATAGGCTAGCTCCGCAATCCTAACTTGCAGTTAGGTTTGACTACACACCAGCACAAGTCCCATGCAAATCTGGGAATGTCACAAAAATGCCGTAAGACACTTTTGCGCCAGTTCTGGGGGAGGGTTAGGCCAGTGCACAGACATGTGCTTGCCTCCCCACATCTCCATGGCAAAAGGAAGACCGATGAGTTGTGCCAGCCTAGGTTAGGATTGAACCATTAGTTATTGATATTTTCAACCAACCAAAATAAATTTGCACGTTAAATAAGAGTTTGACTTTCATCCATGCTCTGGTTCCTAATGAGACAAAAGTGACAGGTATTGCTTTACATGTCATGTAAAAAAAATCATAATTTAAAAAAAACAGGCAAAAGAAGAAAGCAAAGGGGATGGTGGTGATAGAAGAATTAGAACCAACATAATCCAAAAATGATGAAGTGAGTCAAACCCAAGACAGACTCTTCCATTCGTCCCTGGGATGTCCAAATGTTTTAGCAGTGGGAGCCGCATCATTGTGTTAGGGGCTGGAAAAATTATATTCATTTCAAATTTGAATAAATCTACATAAATTTACATATAAGAGTGTATGAGAGACAGATACAGAGGACAACAAGGCTTACCCACAGGCCAGATGGAGGGCTATTGCTGGAGGCTGCATTGAGGCTTGCTGCAGGCTGCATCCGGCTACTGGGCCGGGTTTGGACACTCCTGTTTCATAGGAACATAGGAAGTTGCACTATCCTGAGTCAGTCCTTTGGTCCATCTGTAGCACAAAGGTGTCAGCGCGCCCTACCTCCAAGACCTTCTGTACGCAAAACAGCTGCTCATCCACTAAGTAACATCCTCTCCAGATTTGTTAATATGACTGCCATGTTTCTCTTTTACTTCTGTATGCTGGACAGGGGACCTGAGTGCAGAGATCGTGCTGGGGATGGAACACTGTAAGTGCTGGACTTCAAAAGGGGGAACAGCCATGAGTGTCTCACCCCTTTCAACCCAGAAGCTTGAGCTGTGGGTTCCTTTCTAGCACCTCGTAAGGCCAATTCACCCAAAGATGCCAGAGGCTTGAACTTGGGTCATTTTGTATGGCACTGAACCACTGAGGTACAGCCATAACATCCAGATTGATAAAGAGTTCTAGAATAATGTTCTTTAACAACACAAATACTTAAAATCTCATTGGAAACTTTTTTAAACACCCCTCTATGGCAGGGCGTCCAGACGCCCGGAAACCCACAGGCATGTCCGGAAATGGGGGTTGGACCAGACCGTCCGGCATTCTGGGGCATGGGAGGGTGATTGGGGACACTGGGGACTCTTTACAATCAGTACAATCACCCCCAGTGCCCCCAATATTTTGAAATATTAAAAAAAAAACTGCGCATGCGCATGCAGCTAATTAGTGGCTGGGAGAGCTCCTAGAGAGTCCCTGCGTAGGCGGGGACCTTAACTGAACTCTTCCAGTACGCACCGAGTGAAAGTAAGGAAGAGTTCAATTGAGGTCCCCGCCTACGCAGGGACTCTCTAGGAGCTCTCCCAGCCACTAATTAGCTGCACGCGCATGCGCAGTTTTTTTTTTAATATTTCAAAATATTGGGGGGCACTGGGGGCTCACTACTGATTGTAGTGAGCCCCCAGTGTCCCCAATCACCTTCCCACCCCCCCAGAACTGGCTCTAAAGAGCCCCCACTGCCTCCCCAAGTGCTCCCAATCACCTTCCCACCCCACTGAAACACCTCCCTAGATCCCAGGTAAGCAAAAAAATTAATGTAGGACAAAATGTAGGATGTCCTACATTGGTTTTTTTTTTAAGTCCAGATTTTCACATGAAAATCCAGACTTTAAAGTGACCAGGTTAGGAATTCCAACTTTTGAATCTGGTCACCCTGTGAGTCTATGGCTTCTCTGAAGTTTTGTAACATGCCTTTTAAACATGCTGTCTTTTTTATTAAATGAATACTGGTGTTTGGTCCCGGCTGTGTCACTTTCTACAATCCCCAGTGCGTGCTAAGCCATCAAAAGTCCTGTTGTTGTTGCTCTTGGAGATGCTTCTCCTCCTGCATATTTTATACAGATAAAAACTGAAGTATTCTCAATGGATCCAAGCATGGGACATGGATAGGTTTAATTGTGCTTGATTTGAGATGTCACAAGCCTTTGCAAGTGCCCAGTGTCTGGAAAGGCTGCTTTCAATATAGGCAGAAACAGAATAAACTGATGCATTTGATAGAGTAGGAAAGACACTAAGGTGCAATCCTATCCATGTCTACTTAGAAGTAAGCCCCATTGTGTTCAATGGGGTCTTACTTGGAGGAAAGTGCGCTTAGGATTGCAGCCTGAGGCTGAATTCCTAACCCCTAGATAGGCCAGCATAAGTCCCAGAAGTCCTGTGCTAGACTGGGGGTGTCATAAAAGTGCCATAAGGCAATTCTTGACCACCTAGAATCATAGAATCCTAGAATCCTAGAGTTGAAAGGGACCTACTAGGTCATCTAGTCCAACCCCCTGCCTGCAGTAGGAAATCCTCCTACATCATCCCTGACAGGTGCTCATCAAGCCTCTGCTTGAAGACCCCCAGTGAGGGAGAGTCCACCACCTCCCTTGGCAGTCTGTTCCACTGCCGAACCGCCCGAACCATCAGGAATATTTTCCGGATATCCAACCGGAATCTCCTTTCTTGCAGTTTGTACCCATTGGTTCTAGTTCTGCTTTCAGAGGCAGCTATGAACAAATGAGCCCCTTCCTCCCTATGACAGCCCTTCAGGTATCTGAAGAGGGCAATCATGACTCCCATCAGCCTCCTCTTCTCCAGGCTGAACATCCCATATTCCCCCAATCTTTCCTCGTAAGACTTTCCTTTCATCCCACTGATCATTCTTGTCGCTCTCCTCTGGACTTGCTCCAGTTTGGCTGCATCTTTCTTCAAGTGAGGTGCCCAGAACTGAACACAGTACTCAAGGTGAGGTCTCACCAATGCAGAATAAAGAGGAACTAGAACTTCTCGTGACTTGGAAGCTACAGTCCTCTTAATGCAACCTAAGATGGCATTTGCCTTCTTTGCAGACACATCACACTGCAGACTCGTGTTCAGCTTGTGATCCACGGCGACTCCAAGATCCCGCTCACATGTTGTGCTGCCAAGCCAAGTATCCCCCATTTTATACCTGTGTTTTTGGTTTTTATTTCCTAAGTGCAGAACCTTGCACTTCTCCCTGTTGAAATTCATTCTACTTGTCACAGCCCAGGATTCTAGTTTATCCAGATCCTCCTGGAGGTTTCTCCTGTCTTCTGTTGTGTTTGCTACTCCTCCCAGCTTCTGGGGAGGGTTGTGCTAGCAACCTATGCCCCAAAGGAATGGGGAGATGGGCAAGTTGTACAGGCCTTAATTAGATACAATTGTGCCTTCAATATGTGTTTCTAGTAAGTGAAAGTCTTACTTTGACATACAGCTATAAGGAGATGAATACCATATCCTATATGGTCAACATGGCTAGCAGGGCAACCTGCGGGGAACCTTATTATTATAAGGAATGGAGATTTCATCATGTCTCCTCCTTTGATGTCCTGTCTGGGAAACCACAGTTGTATGAGTGGCATAAGATACATCATTGTGGCTGGTAAACTCTTCTTACTAGTAGTAAGGCCAGCACCCATCAGCATTACATGCTCTTAAACTACATATGCCTGATTGTTCATACATAATTACGCCTGACCTGTCTCTTTTTCAATGTTGTCTTTTGATGTTCAGCAAAGCAAGGGAATATCATGAAGGAGATTTGGGAACTAAAGTTGCACTCGGATGTGGAGGCACAGCTGAGGTATGTAACCATTTTTGGTGAGAAGTGGTGTATAATTATGATTAGTAACGTGCTGATGATTAAATTAGATTAGACAGACAGCCCTGAGCGCAGCAGAAATTGATCTAGCCACAGACTAATTCACCGAGGCCAAAAATGTGGCACAAGCCAGATGTGTAGTGTACATCAATACATCAACAGGATAGGAAGAAAGCATTAGGAAAAAAGGGCATGTTGCCAACTGAAAAGTTGGGCAACAAAGGGCTGATCTACACACTGTTTGCTCCTTGAAAGTGAAGCATTGAGTAGTGTGTAGTGAACGAGAAGTCACAGATCAGGACGGAGGGAACACTGTACATAAAACCATGCAAACTGGTCATGGGTTATATATCCATATATATTCTTTCTCCACATTGAAAAGAAAGCTCTGGTCACTCAGTAGTGCTATAGCATAAGACGTATGTTTTCCACTGAGCAATGTTGTATAGAGGTTCCTAAAGACGCACTTTTACAGCACATCCCTAACAATGTCTACTTTGTCTACCAGGAAAGTGTCTAAGGTTGCAGCCTTAGAAGATTTTGGAAACTGGATACAGATACTAGAGCTTATTTCTGATATAATTATAGGTATATATGTTTTCAAAAGTGTTTTCAAATGTTATTGATCCCAAGGTATAGAAAAGAGTTCCAAGCTGGATTTCTTTCAACTGTTGGTAACACCAGTTTCATTTTCTGCAATTATTCAGCTTGCCCAATGCCAATTAGAAAACCTAGGACATCTTAAGTGTCCAATCCTATCCAACCTTCCAGCTCTGATGCAGCCAATGGGGCACATGCTATTTTGAGGGAGGACGGGGGGCACAGTATTGGAGGCCTCCCCCAAATAAGGCAATATGTGTTCTCTTATTTTGATGATGCACTGCCCCAATTGGCTGTGGGTGTGGGTGGCGCAAGCGGTTAAGACACTGTGCCTGTTAACCAGCAGGCCAGGGTTTGAGACCCAGGTTGGCCCCACAAGAGAGGGTGAGCTCCTGTCCTTAGCCCTTCTCTGCAACGCAGCTGGATCCAATTGTATTGGCTCTGCCTTTCCATTGGACTAATTCAGTGGCGTGGAGAGGGGGGATTTGCCGCTTGGGTAACAGCCTATCCTCCATAACAATCCAGCCCAGGCTTTCATGCTTCGCATGCAGTGTAGGCAGCGCCCAGCAGGATACCATAGTCTTCCAAGACTGACGGAGGCCTGCTGCCCCAATTTGGATAGGGTTGAACTGTTAGCTTCCTGGAACTTTTTGTAAATGGAGTTGATATCCATGCCATCTACCTGTCAGTTTACTTGACACATGTATACTTGAAACACGTTTCCTTTCAGTTTTATTCTTGATCCTTTCAAAATATTTGTCAGTCATTGGGTTTCATTTTGCTTTGACAGAGACTGCAGCATTCTAATCTTAGAATATAATTGAGGCTGCAATCCTAACCACACTTTCCTGGGAGGAAGCCCTTGGACTCTAATGAGACTTAGAGCACAATTCTAACCATGTCTACTCAGATGTAAGCCCCATTGTGTCCAATGGGTCTTACTCCCAGGAAAGTTTCTTTAGGATTGCAGCCTTACTTCCAAGTAGATAGGCATAGGATTGGGTACTAAATTCTTGTGTAGAACAGACCTGGAGAAGGGAAGAATCTGAGGAGGACTGGGATACACAATCTCCTTGTACCTGAAGGGCTATACTGGATACTTTCCCCTTTACCTGGTGGTGTGGTAGCCCAGTGGTCTTCCACCCTTTTCATTCCTATAAGTTGCTATGACCCCACAAAGGAAATTTCATGACCCTAAGGTTGAGAAACGGGTGTAGGCCATACTGAGCTAGATGAATCAAGGCTTGAGCCATCTCGGGTTTCCTTTTTTAACGAAGAAATGCAGGATATAAATCGAATGAATGAATGAATGAATGAATGAATGAATGAATGAATGAATGAATGAGCAGGATAAAGCAAGATGAACAAGTTCTGTGAGAATTCCTTCTGTCTCAAGCACAGGGCAGGACAAGTTTCTGATCCAAAGACATTAAGGATATATATGTTTCGAATGACTTTCAACTTCCAAGGTTTGCGTTCACATGCTTAATCATATTTTGTATGAGAGAATTAGCGGCAACTCATCCCAGTCCAGTCTCAAAAGAGAAAATGAAGCAGACAATCTTGTTAATTTAGCCTATAGGCTTGGAATAAAGTCCAACATCCATCTTCTCATCAAAATTCAATTAAAACTCAGAGCAGCATCCAAGGAAAAGGAGCCAATTTTCTGCTGGAAGCATTGCTTGCAAAACAGCACCAAAAAAAAAAAGTAAAATTCCTTAATGGTTCTTCCATTCTGGGAGCCAATTCAAAAGATGAGCCCATTTGGGGGGCTTCAAATTGCCCTTTACATTAAAAGCTAGGACACGTGTGGTCTTAAAGCTGGAGCCTTTGTCATTAATTTAATGCATGCTGTCACCACACTTTGTCAAGCGCCAGGGAGATCCAGCTAGCTAGCTAGCTAGCTAGCTTTTTAAACTTGGTTTAATTTAAATGCAACCAGACTATTGCATAGCTGGTGCTTGATGATCATAGCTGGTCCCTTAGATGACCATCTAAAAATAGCCTAGTTTGCATAAATTATAATTGCCGGTCAGTGGATCCAGTTGGTCATCTAAGGGTTACATAATTTAGTTGGATTCAGGGTTAATGGAGACCAGGCTGAAATCTGTGTATTTCTACATATATCTGGGTATTAAGAAAAGTCCCCTGGAGGTTGCCCTTCAAGACATGATTGACTTTAAGGGCAGTGCTCATTCCCATTACAAGGCCAAAGATGTTTCCATGGCCATGTGGCTGGCATAATGAAATGCCAAAGGTGCAAAGAAAGCTGTTAACATCCCACTGAAGAGATACCAATTTATCAACTTGCACTGAAATGCTTTTGAACTGCTAGATTGGCAAAAATTGGGCAAGTAATGGTAGCTCACTCTCTGGTCTTGAACCACCCATCTGCTGACCTTCAGGATGACAAGTTCAGCATCCTTAACCACTGAGCCATCACAGCCCATATCTGAGTTTACCCGACTCAAACTAATTTTTAATTAATTACAACCATTTTTTAACCCATTTATTAAATATATAAAAATTGCTCAAACCACCAAGACCGGGGCCTTTTGGGGTGCTACTGAATGGCACACAGATTGAGTTATGGATTATTAATCAAAAGACTAGCTAGTAGTGTCATGTCCGCTTCCCAACATGGTCCTAGCAGTCCCTGGAAGCATGAGTTTCCTACTGCTATGAGGTTGACAGCAAGACAGTGGCATCACTACCAGACACCTGGGCTAAGATGGTAGCACTGGCTCAGCAAAGAGGGGAAAGAAGCAATGGTGATACAATGTGATGTGCACAGGGGAATGACCCTACTACCGGCCCAAATTTTGGAATTTTAGAATAATACAATCATGTAATATATATCGTTCAATGTGGGATTTCATGAAGAATGCAATAAAACAAACCACACTGAAATATCTCTAAACTATTAAATGTTATAGCCAAAACATCACCGGGATAGGGCAATGGGACGTCATCACACCCATCACCTGGGCGTTGTCGTGCCCACTCCATGGGAGGAAGCCCAGCATGTAGGTGTTGTGCTGGACCTCCCACACTGGGTGACGCAAAACCCTATTGCTGCCACTGACCATGAAAGGCCAATTTCATTTGAAGACAGAACGTTGTTAATGCTCATCTTTCAGGACCTGAATTAAAGCTTTTGGCAAATGCACGATACCAACTTTATTTTTTTAAAAAAATTTCCCAGAACACTATTAAGTGTTTTCCCAGAACACTATTAAGCATTGAAATTAATTATAAGAAAAGTTTAAAAAATAATTGAATTGCACTGGTTTTAATCAACATTTTATTTATAAACATAACATTTACTATAAAAGCTGTTTCATTTTAGACAATTTTCTTACTTTCCAGAGGCATTTTAGAATAAATATCGTCAATGGAGATTAGGGTACTTCAACATTAATCCAAGTAGGACTCTCTTGTCCTTTGGTGGTCTTGCATATAAAGTAGCCCTCTCTTGGCTTCACCCATTTTTAGATCACAGATGGATAACTACAGTGGATACAGAATTAATTCTACGTAACAATAAGAACCACTAAGAAATCTTGAGAGTGAAATATATAAAAATAATTATGACATGGTTATGCCTGCTTTCTAAAAGAAATGAAACACTAAATACATTTTTTATTTTCCTTTTTTGGGAACGTCTAAAAAAACCCAATGCATTACATTTATTATATTGGCGCACCAACAGTAAATCACTCTTTGAAACACACACCATTGCAAATCAACACAGTAGTGAAACTTCATTTTCGTGCCACCCTAGCCCTCCCCCCAAAAAGACTTTTTAAACAACAAATATGTTGCACATATAACAGAACTGGAAATTGTGAAGGCTGACGCATGAGGGAACCTCCTCAATAATAATATGAAATGAAATATAAAGAGGAAGAGTTGGCAATTATTAACAGGGGAAAAAGTCACACACACACATTTATCTATGCTGATGACCAATTGATCATCATGGAGAAGTTGGAGTTGTGATCAGTTTTTGCATGTCCAAATTTTCATAAATGTAGGGCACAATCCTAACCAATTTAGGCCAGCTCAGCTCACCGCTCCCCATTCCCGTGGTGGTGTGGGAAGGCCGGTCCATATTTGCACACTGGCCTAATCCCCCAGGAGTTGTACAGAACTGTCTTATGACACTTTTGCTTCACCCACAAGCCAGCACAAGACTTGTGACAGAACTTATGCCAGCCTAACTGGGGATTAGGATTGCAGACATGATAACATTAGCCAGCAACCTAAACATATACAGGTACTGTATGTAACAAGTGTGTCAGTATCAGCACAAATCCACAGGTCAGCTATTCAACTGTTCTCTTTTCATGTGTGGCCAGCCAGCGTGGTGTGCAGATCAGCCATTGGAGTGCATAATAAGGACATAAGAAGAGCCCTCTGTGTGTGTGTGTGTTTGAAAAAATTACATCCATATGTCACTGGGGACAGTGCAACAGTTTTGTAATTTCTAAGGCACCATTTCAACGATATGTAAACCTTTCTATCAGACAGTGGTACAATTTAAAACCAACAAGAGTGTATAAATGGTTCAGAGTGAGCAAGGAGACTTTTTTTGCACAGGTATGGAACCTCATGATCTGCCTAGGCAAAAAAATAAATAGGTACTAGCTCTGCGACGCTTGGAAAATATTTATTGCTTACCAACCTAAGAAATGTCTGTTTTCACTAACACATAAAGAGACAACTGAATTGTACATATAATCATATACAACGAGAATTCTCAAAGTTGTTTTCTTACAAAAAATTCTTGAGGCAGCATAAATATATTTTTCTTTTAATGATCATCCTCATGTGCTAACAACATCTGTTTTCACATCAATGTTTTCCGTTTGCTGAATTTATCACATAGTAGGTGCTCACCAGATCCTGCTGTACAATTGGAGTGCGCCTGCTAAATGTCAGAAAGCCGCCTCCAACAGTCATGTTCAGCTCCATTTTCTGTAACTGATGGTAGCAAACTAAGAGGACAAAAATAATGTCGAACAGAAACCCACACAGTGCATTTGAACTGAATGTGCTAAAATCCAGATTCAACTTTTTTGGCCTGGTCTTCAATTTCTTATGTATTAAAAAGCTCTTATTATCATGAGTTAAAGGGCTTTTTTTAGTGGGGTGGCAGCTGCTGCTTCCTCATGATTGTGCCACTTCAGTAATGCATGTAAATAGGGGAGGTTGAACTGCAGGGTGGACATGATTACTTCCCACACCAAAACTCTTGGCTTAAGGCGAGATGGCATCAATGTGAGAAATAAGTACATAAATATGCGCCTCATGTATGTTCTTCACATTACATTGTATATGCCACACAAGAGCAGTGCAGAAGCACTCATAGAAAAGTGAGAATCACCACCTGCTGCTAACTGGTATACATGGCCACAGTAAACAGGCAGGAAGGAGGCAAAAGGAGATGTCCTAGGGCAGGGAAAGGGAAGGACTTTGGACGGGCTGGAGGGGGAGAGGCAAGGCTTAGACCGGCAGTTATGGCGGATCCAAGTCTCCGTTCCCAAGCGGCATAGAGTAGGCCACCTCCAGAAACAGCCTAAGTTTGAGTAGACCCATCAGGACTACTGCAGCCCTACCCCATAAAAGGGAACAAGTCTCCCCTTCCGAATGGTAGCACAGCAGCAGTCCCAAAACTAGGGTTGGACACAGTAGGCTGAACCAGTGTAACTGTTCCAGCGCAAGTTTGGATTATGCTGTAAATCATTTAGTTAAACTCATATATTCACATGGGCCCTTTTGAGGAGCTGATTATTTGCTTTAGTTCAGTATGTGCAACATCAAGAAGGGGGCACCAAAAATAAAAACGATATGCACATGATTCCATATCTAGCAATTTCATTGAAAACAGGACACACAAAATAAATCAGTAGTCCTTTAAGTTGTACCAACAAACCAAAATCTTGACTATGCAATTTTAAATGTGCCCAATGTCTGCAGAATGACAGTGCCTCCAATCCCAAACTCCACAGGGTTCTCAAGTGTGCACAGAATTTACTCCATAATGATGAGGTCAGCTTTCTGTACATGTGGATCATTCCCCATCACTGCAAATGTTAAAGGACAGCCTTTAACTATGGGGTTGCACCAGGCATACTATAGCAAGCACCTGTAATATTTAATTCAGATGTAGGATTCCCTGTTCATTACTTTAGGGTTGCCAACTTCTGCATTCCCAGGTAGAATTATGTTCTTCCAACAATGGCCATGAAGGAAAGACATGTTTATTTTGACCCCTTCACAACAATTGGTTGGCCACCTAATGAGAATGGTTTTGCCACATATGAACTGAGACATAGCTGAGCCATTAAAGCAGGTAACTTTTGTATGGGATATTTCCTGGTTCCTTTATAACTTGAAAATTTTCTTATAATTATAAACAAAATTTTGGGCAAACCTTTAACCACTTTCTGATCTGAAGTGGGACAGGTAATGGGTTAAGGAAGTTGCCCCAAGTCTGGATCTAGTTCACAGTCTTCCCCTTTTTCCACTGTTTAATTCTTTCAAGTGATTCCACAACTAATTACTGTTAAGTTTAGCAAAACAGTTGCATTTGGTAAAACAATTCATTATTATAAGGAGTATTATTTTATGCACTCACAAGTTGCATGACTAAAGGAGAAATAATTTATAGAATTCCTACCCCCCCACTGAAGGTAAAATAGTAAAATGTTCCAGAATTACAGTATATACTTTTTTTTAATCAAACTAGTGTATTTGTGTACAAAAAGTTACCACTTCAGACATAAGCAGAAAATGCTGCTGCTTAATTCCCCCCAAGTGCAACTAATTGGATTAATAAGTTGGCATATCATAGAACATCTACAAAGATTGTGTAAACTTAAAATTCTCAGTTCCTAGTCATATTAAAACAGAACAGGTTTATTGCATCTTTATTTCCTTGTTACTTTCAAAAGAGCAGCCTCTGAAACCAAACATCAGTGATAAGGTGGAATCTGCTCTCATGGGAGGGTGAAGAGCTAAATGTCCAGAGATGCACTCCATACATGTAAATGTAAGTGAATTAAGGAAGGAAAATTATATGTTTTGCATTGGAAAGCAGTCGGTGCAGCCTCTTATGTCAGCCTTTCAAGGTGGGATGAGAGCTATAATGTCCATGGGTATAAGCTCTTACAGGTGATTGTCCAGAAGCTGTCCCAGTAACACAAGGCTGACATTCCTTCTTGTAGAACATGACGGTAAGCAAGGCAGAGGATCCGCATCACAAAGTTGTCGGCTGACCAGCAGCTATATTAAGGCAAAAATAGAACACTTAAAAGCCACAGATTCCTTTGTTGCTGCAGAACAAACACAATGGCTGTACGTGCATAAGCTTTCCATGTGATCAGGAACCCTGACTGCACAGCAAACACATACTCCAAAAATGTGGAAGTAATGTATAAACAAGGTTATGATGTGCCTTTCAGGTTTTGGTTGAAGGTATCTGAGATCTGAGCAAAGCATACTTAATTTAACAGCATTTCTTAAACAGAGTATCACACTATCTTTTCTATAAACAATGCCAAAAAAGAAGGGGAAAGCAATAGGAGAGGATAGAAGATGCATGCTTATCTATCACAGAGCTTCAGAGGATGTTTAATCTGATTTTACACATGACATGGTCCACCAGGTATTTTTAATACACAAAGCAACAGTTGATTTCTCAGGATCTGTTAAGAAAATGGTTCCAGCTGATTTCTGGTGAGTTGAGAAAAGGTTTTGATTTATTTTTTTAAGTTTCACCCCTTGGCCTGGAAGTACCCTTGAATGCAAAAGTCTGGGGGGAAGTACCGGAAGCAAAAGTCTGGGGGAACAGGGAGCAGTTATTGAACTCAGTTTCTAGGGGAAATCTAGCAAATGCCTACACACATGCATTATATTGTATGTAAGGTCTCTAGCAGGGGCAGAGGACTCCAATTATTAATAATTTAATTATACATATACTGTATATAAAACTGAAAAGTCACTGACACAGTCACTCGCTGACTCACTAACGCCCAGCCAAAACCACTGAGCCTAGAAGTGTGAAATTTGGAGTGGGTGTTCCTTCCCTGATGAAGGCACCCATGAAGAATCGGTTTTTGGAAATTCCAAGCAGAAGGGGGTGAAAAGGGGTGCAACATGTTTTCCTCCTTATACTTTACATTGAGAATCCCAGACTGATCACTGCCCTGTCCCATGTTGATGATATGCCTGGATTTTTCTGGATTTGTCCTCTTTTTTATTCTACTGTTCAGATGTCCTTCAAAAGGGCTTCATTTCCTCCATTTTGACTTCATCCTGGAATTGTGCAATGGTGTGCAGTACCACATCATGTCATATGTCACTGGAGTGGTGCACATGGGATGGTGGTGCGCATGGGGGATGTTGTACAGGGGTGGTGCACATGGGGGGGTTGATGCGCATGGGGTATTGTTGTGCAGGGGGGCAATGGCAAATGGAGGGAATTTTACTCCCTCAACGTGGGTACGTTTTCAATAGTAAATAATAAATACAGTATTTCTTTCTAGATCTATTTTTTGTCTAGTGGGCCCTGAGAGAACATCATTTTTAAAAGTGGTTCCTGGTGCTAAAAAGTATTGGAAACACTGTCTTAAGGCATAAATATTGTGCATATTAAACAAACCTAAGTAAGCAGACTTTCTTGAGATGCATCTTGTTGAATCTGGACAAGGGCTACCCAGTTCAGCATTTCTTATAACCCCAGCAACTATTTGACACTAGACAGTCAAATAGGAATTAACCAGATGCCTACTGGTGGAAAGTACTCTTATCTACTGTCCGTTCCTGCTACTATACACCATGTGCAATCAGATTCCAAGGCACAGCAGAGTTGTATGTTGGTTTCAAAGATGAGAGCCCTAACCTATCCTGGAGCAGGCTGGCCAGTTGGCCTGTGCTTCATTGAGAGCAGGATTGAGGCTAGTTGCAGTGCAACTCGGTGCAACTGGAAATGAGTAACATGGCAGAGGGCTGAACTGGTCTGCTTGGATCTGCACCACGTAAATAGATGGTGCAGCTCTGAGCAGCTCAGAATAAGTTTGGGCTGTAGGGAGGTTAGGATCCAGCGTAAGTATTGGATAATGGAAGCATCCCCAGTCCACCCAGCCTCTCCCCACCCAGAAAACCCCTGGAACATCCTCCTCCCACGTTCCCCAAACCTCCTTATGCCGGCCTCCTATCTCAGCGGCATAAAATGGGCTTATCTGAGACACCTTTGGAGTAGTGCTGGGGCTTGCATCTGCCCAGAAATGCATTTGAACTGCACTCTAAGCCTACTGATTGAGAGAGAGACAATTTGATTCATTTCAAATCCATATAAAAAATAAAATATAAACATCTCCAAAGAATGGAATAAAATGTGAAACCGAGTGAGAAGCTGAACAATAGCGCCCTCTGCTGCCTGATATGTGGGAATATTTTCAAGCTCAGAACACAATTTCTTCTCATTGCTTGTCCCCTCTCTACATATTTAGGTTTTTATTCCCAGATAGTAGTGAGGAAGAATACCACTAAACAAAATATAATAAATATAGGAATTTGGAAAGTGATACTTACTTCTGGATCTGATGTAACAATCATTGCAGTTGAGAAGACCATTTCTAATCCGTACATCTGTCCCACTTGCTGCATCTCCAAGCAGTCCCTTACAAATTCCACACTATTTGTTGACAAAAGAGTGTATTCAGTAAGGTTTAAACAACAGTCAATTGTTTTTATACCAGCTTAGCTGTTATAGTGCTCTCTCAAGAATCCTGGGTATTGCATTTTGGCAATGGCACAAAGTATCTCGTATCACCATCAATGCCTTAACCCGTGAGTAAAGGTGTCTGCATCTTCTGGCCAACATCTCCAAGCAGGCTGAGGAGAGGGAACTGTTAACTGTATACATTCCAGCTATCATTGGAAATATGGGAAGATGAGATGCTGGAGATGGAGGCAGTGGTTTTTTACCAATTGTTTTTATACTGTACCTCCACTAGTGACAGCAGTGTGCTGGCACTAATTCTCTTAAATATTCCTATGCATTGATGCCGTCATTGCCTAGAATGGCTCCAACAGTGAGTAAGAGGGGTCAGTTACACATCATGCCTGCAATACTTAGGGCTAAATCCATAGCAGTTATGGATTTACTTACGTCACCCTCTAGTGTTATCTTATGGAAAGTCATCTTAACTGCACCAGAGCAAGGGGCTTAATTTCACTTTAGGATATAGGCCTTACTGCGCATCCCCCCTATAGATATACTACTGCCCATACAACAGTCCCACAACTCCTTGGGGAGACAAAATGATATCTTAAGTCAGTGGTGCAAATACACAGTTTGGACTGGATTCTCTTGATTTGAATAAAAAAGATAAATGACACTGTCAAAAGACATTGATCCCCAATGTATATGAAGACATGATCACCACTCATGCTTTACTTGGAAATAAAACCACACAATTTCTCCTTCTGCTCGATGTGTAGTAACCCCAAATAAGTTCAAAAAAAATCAAGGAGGTGAAGTCATAGCAAGACTTGGTATACCGTACCCTGAAGCACTGAATATGAAAATAAAGACCAAGTGTTTCAATAATCATGGCAGCTCCTTTCCCAAGAGGGTGTCCACAGCTTGAGCAAAGCTTCTTTCCACTGATCGACCTAAAATGATAGAACTCATTTTTAAAAACTGAGTGTTGCTTTAGTTAACCCACAAGACACCAAAAGGGGAATGAGTTTTGTGGCGAGATATTCTGAGTCACAGCATCTTCAACATATAAGAACCCCCAATGAAAACATGGCACTGAAAGTACCAGGATGATGTGATTTAATCTAAGCATGAGACTGACCTTGCTTTAAGTGGTGCACTGAGGGGAAGGATGGGAGACAACTAACACTCACACATGCCTCCCTGGCAGGTGCCACCCTCTACCATGTTCTTTTCTTGCTTGCTCATTTGCAGAAAGGAGGGCTACCTCCAGTGCCATGCTGACCATGACCTTCCCTACCACCAGTTTTGAAGAAGAAGTGTTGCAGGAAGGCAATGAAGGAGTGTTTTCCGGAATGGGGGTTGTTCTAACACTGGCATGGGGGAGGGATTGGTAAGTGTTTGCACTCACACTGGCAGGAGAGGGATCCAGAGAATTTGGCACTGCCTTCGCTGGGGCCACACCATAACCTATTAATGTAATTTGTCATTGACAGGCTTGCAACACCCCTTCTTATGATACTTGGTACTTTTGTGTGCCAGAATACAAAATACAGCAAGTCATTTCTGAAAGGTACATATGCATGGAGAAATTCCCAAAATGCCATATAAAAAAAGCAAGTCGTTGCATTTTTTGGGCCCACTGAAAGGCGCTTGAAATGGAGTGGTGGAAATTTCTATACATGTGTACTATTCCAATCTGCATGTGTATATGTGCCAAATGGTACTGTAACAGCTCTGTAACCGTCCAGTCCTTTATTTCACCAGAGCACCCCCTTGTGGAAAATCAGAAAAATGCAACATAGTGGTTTCACACCAAATTTTCACTCTAAGTTTATGCTCTGACATGGTTATAAGTCAATTTGACCTTTAGGGGTGCAATCCTAATCTATTTTCTAGCTGCAGGGTCAGGGTCACTTCAAGGTAAGGGAACCAACACTGCCTTACCTTGAGCACCCTCCATGACTTCCCCCCATCTGCACAAAGCAGCACACACAGGGTGACCAGATGACCAAAAGTTTCTGGATTTGTCCTCTTTTTTAGCCTCCTGTCTGGGTGTCCTCTAAAAGGGCTTCATTGTCTTCCATTTTGGCTTCATTTTGGAACTATGCAATGCTGTGCAGTATCCCCCAGCAGGTCATATGTTGTTGGATTCATATTGAAAAGCAGAATCCAATGCAAAAATCAGTTTTGAAATATCTCCCTTCCTATCAAAAGATATGGCCAAAAAACTAAAAATAAAAAATATACATTGAGCTCTATGGGAAAGTGAAAGTGCCCAATACCACAGCTTTACTCATGAGTTGGCAAACGTGCCATTGTCTGCCAGAAAGGCCAGGCTGAGAGGAATCCAAGACCTTGTCCTCTTTTTGAGGTTTGGGCATCTGGTCACCCTGAGCACACGCATTGTTGGGAAGTTGGTTAGGATGATGCCCTAAGTCAATCATCTTCTACAAGTCCAACTCATCAAATATAGCATTGGAATCTCCATAATCTGCAAAACCCACTCCTTAAAATATACAAGAAAGTTTCACCATATGGGAGTCTGGGTTGAAATAATAACTTGTAAAGCAGTTGATCAGGCAAAATTTACTGGCCCTTTATACCTGTTGGGAGACTGGCTTTGAACGGCAGGAGAAGATGGTGATGATGCCCCACTTCTGAAGTTCTCTTGACAGCCTACCCTGAAATTAAACAGAATATATTGTGAAATTTGCAAGGACCTTGCTAGGTGAAAGCATCCCCTTCAGGATAAGAGCAGAAAGGAGTCTTAACAGAGCAGGCCTGGGCTTGGATTCTGACATATGGAAACATATGCTCCAGTTGGTTCAGCTTTTGAGGGCAAATATTTTGGCAGTTATCAGAGAGACTTCCTGACACTTCAACATGGCATGCCAAATGCTGCCCCCTCTACGTCATGATATGTTAGCCTCTGCTCACCTCATTCTTCCATGTTCTAACCCAGCTTTCCCATTCCCTCTTCCACTCTGCCCCCCTTTTCCAATCCAGGTGGTGGAAGGAGAAGGAGGGGTAGTAGAGGCAATTAGGGAGACAGAAATAGATCAGCTAATCTATCTGGTGGTGCAAGTGGTTAAGACACTGTGCCTGTTAACCAACAGGCCAGGATTCGAGATCTGGGTCTCCACAAGATGAGGATTTCCTGCTACAGGCAGGGGGTTGGACTAGGTGATCCACTAGGTCCCTTCCAACTCCATGATTCTATGAGTCCTCTAATCTGCTGCCTGACTTCTTCAGTTGGCTGTATGAATGGGCCTGCCTTTGGGATCAGGGTTCAGTCTGTAATCTCAAGAGACCTGTTTCTGACTTGAGAGGCAAAGACTATGCCTGAGCATAGTCTATGCAAACCACAAATCTCATAAGAAAAATATTTTTTGGGATTGCGATTCTTCAAACACAACATTGGGGAGGTGGCTGCAAGACAGTGGCTCAGCTGGTTAAGACACTCTGCCCGTCATCTGGCAGGCCGGGGTTCAAGATCCAGATGCTGCAAGACAAAGTGAGCTCCTGTCCTTAGTCCAGCTCCTGCCAACCTAGCAGTTTGAAAGCATGCAAATGCGAGTAGATAAATAGGTACCACCTTGATGGGAAACAGTGTTCTGTGCCATCATGCTGGCCATGTGACCATGGAGGTGTCTTTGGACAGAGCTGGCTCTCAGCTTTGAATTGGGGATGAGCACTGCAACCAACAGCTGTGGCTGGTGCCTGTATAGGCAGCAGGGCAACCGGCAGCCAGCATGGCTGGCAGGGCAACCTGCCAGAGACTTTTATTACAAGGGTAGGGGGAATGGCGCATTGGAATGGACTTTAAAAGTCCCCCATCACACTCAGAATGATCTAGGAGAAAAGAACACTTTTCTCTGACATTTTGCATGCTATAAGAGCACAATTTTTCAGCTTTCGGGTAGGGAAATGCAACTCCAAGGTAAGGGAATGAACACTGCCTTACCTTGGAGAACACTTGCCTTACCATCCCCCCCAACTGCAGGATGCAGCACATGTCCCACTTGCACAGCTATGCCAGTGTTGGAAAATTGGTTAGGGCTGCACCCTAAAATTATTTATGGGGGAGAAGCCTTCAACTTCATAATATATCGTACGCCTTTATAAGTGAAAATGTCAAAGACTGTTATTACCACCCAACCTATTTTCACAGACTACCTGTCATATATCACATACATTTTGGTCGGGGTGGCCCACTTACTGCTCTTTGTCCAAATGCACCTTGGACAGGATAATGAGATTTCCTCCTCCCTAACTGAAGGAACTGTGGTATTGTAATTTATAATTCATTCTCTTGCAATTAATGGTTAAAGGTAACAGCGGTCTGGGCACATGCAGGCCATATGTCCACATAGGTGTCTTCAGACAATGCTGGCTCTATAGCTGTAGAACCAGGGATGAGAAGTCAGTCACAAAAAGTAGGGTAATCTGTGGAGAACACTTTTACCTTTAATGTAAGCTAGCTAGCAAGCAGACAAGCCGCTCTTACCTACCTTCTAGTTTCTCGTGAGGAAATGGCAGCAGGACTCAGATTATGCTCCAACGGTGAGGTTTTCGGTCTTATATCTGAGGCATGTGGGCTCTGTTTAGTTAATTGCTGATTTTGTGGTATACCTGGAGAGAAAAATTCAAAATAAGTAAACAGTTGGATGCTAAATTATCATTTATTAGAGAAATATCTTTGAACACAACAAAGTAAAAAAAGGTAAGAAACCAAAGTCATAAAGCATCAAAAATGATATGCCATAAGCGTATGCCTTTTTCTAAGTGTTTAGATTGTTCCTGAGCCATATCAACAGCTAAAAGATGCTAGCTTAAGTACTGAGTACTTAAGTACTAATGTTAGTTTAAGTACTAGGGAGAAGACAGTTGTTTGGGTAGAGACAGATAGTTTGGTAGTTTGAATGTAGCTAATAAAGAAGAAAAAATCTGAACTCTGCAGCTAATTGACATTGAAGGGTTTTTCTAATGCATGCTGTTTGCTTTTGGGAATCGATGGTGATTTATAGACTATCAGTGCATCCAGATGCTAGCCTCAACCCCCCCTCTCAACTCACAAATTTATAATTTGATATAACAAAAGCACTATTACCTTACAATCCAGAGTAACTACAGGAGTACGTAAGAGACATTATGTGTACCTGTAGTTACTGCACCACCTAGTGAAAACCTATGGGAAATTCATTTTGCAATCCAGAGCAAATTGTTCTTACACCGGAGCAAGAACTCCCTGTAGTTACTCTGGATTGCACCTTAAGTCTCTAATACTAAGAAATCAATCCACACAGAGGCTGCCCTGGAACTTCAGATAACTCAGAGAAGTAAAGAATCACAAAACAGTATATCATTGTGACATAGTTCCTTGGAATTTGCCATATAGTAGGCACATATAATAATCAATGTTAATTGTTATTAGCTGATCATGTTGAAATGTCAAAGCCATCTCAGAAACCTGAAACCTGCTACCAATTTGATTTTAACATCCATTTTAAGAATGTGAAAACAAAAGTTAAGAAGAAAGTCCAAGTGTTTGCATTCTCTGTATCTCTCTCCAGATGTAACCAGATGTGTCACACTACAACAGTTGGTTCCTTGTTCAATGCAAGATGAATAACTAAAAAGGCAGACAGTGCAGTTTCAGATTATAACAAGAGTTTTCAAAAGCCTCACATACTCTGATACAATGGCAAAGTCATCCCCACTGCTGGCAGACATTCTAGCATGGACACTGTGTGATCTTCTTTGTTTTCCTTCTGATTATTAGTTTCTAGATATCCTACTTTATTTACAGTGCTGGAAAAAACAGAAAATGTAGTTTTACAAAGAAATGTACTCACAATATCAAAATACTTAATAATGTCATTTTAAAATTTCACTTGATTATGCCAAAGCTGTTCATGGGTAGTATTCTGGGGAAGGTATTGATGGCTCAAAATTAGGGGATCAGGCCAAAAAAAATCAGTGAATACCAAATTAATGGAAAAACAGCTGTGAAGACCCACTTCCAGGTTTCTTGCTCTTCATTGTTGCCTCAAAATGTTATGGATGTTATCTTCTGTATAGCCACTTGATGGAGTGGATAGCGGAATCAAGTTATAAATTAACAACACAAGGGTAAGAAATTGGCTTTTTCCCTTGTTACAAGGCGGATCTAGATATCAGTGGGCCTAGATAACAGTGCTGAGTCAAATCAGTGGTCACCAAATTAGTGGATACCAATGTCCCACGCATAATGTGAAAATTCTGTCTGTTTGTACTAGCGTCAGGTGTCAGCTGTTTTGCCCATGAAAGCTAAATTCAATACAATCAAATCCTTGAGTAAGGAATAATAGTGTGTGAACTCCCCCTCCCCCCAAACAGTTTCGTTAGGGTGATAGTGATGTTGATGATGATGAAAGTGAAGCATTATTTCTCGCCCAATTTTTGCACTTATAGTAATCTTATCCTAACTTTAGCATAGCATTATTCCTGATGGCTGAGAGCACAGACTTGTATGCCTATCTCTCATGGAAGACATTCCTGTGCAGCGATGCTCAACAAAATGTTGTGCTTTATACAGACCTTGTTTTTTCCTTCCATGGTTCATATTCCTTGCATTTTGAAACAGATGCATCATCCTCCTCACAGAACAACTTCTTCAGCATTCTGTCTCCCTTTTGTTTATCTTTCTCTTCAGAGTTGCTTATATCTACCACATTCTGTCAAAAACACATAGACAGAGGTTATACACACTATCTGGACTTGGATTCAGGGTTGGACTTAGGGCAATTTGAACAATCTGGCCAAATTGGGTCAAGCACCCAGAGGTGCCCAGTAATGGGGCGGTGAGAAGAGCCACTGTTGGCATTTTGCTGTTCTTGGATGCTGAAGCATGGAAGCTACCAATGTGTCACAGACAGACCATGGTGAAAGGAGCATGGCCACTGGAAGGGCCTTCCACCTACCCACCCACCCCTCTGTTTGATTTGCTTGAAACCTGTCCCATGAAAGCATGTCTGTGATGTTCCTGCTGGGTGCCTTACTGCTGCCACCCATCCGGGTGAGTAGAGAGCCTTGCAAAAGACGGGTCCATTGCAAAACTGTTTTGTATTGGACTCTGCATCTCCTAAGTCTGGCCTTGCTAGACTCACCAGTCAGCAGAAGCAGGCTCCAAGTTAGCTGCAGGTTGGAAGAAGATTTCTTTGATCCTGAATACATTAGGTTTTTGCATGATACATTTGAAGTACCAACTGAAGCATCCTGGCTACATTATTGATGTTCCCTCATTTAAAAAAATGTCAAGGAAATACAAAGCACTTGCTCCAAAGCACTTGTCATTCATTTAGGACAAAATAACTGAACAGATCTTGTGAAACAAAATTGCCTTATGAATATTCCTGGAATCTACTTAAGAACACTATATTCTATAAAAATCATTGCTTTACCAGCCTTATTTTTGTCAACTTCTCTTTGCATTTTCATTTGTGAACTCACCACAGGCCCATCTGTCACAGAAGAAGATGCAGACAAGGGTTCTGCAGAGTTTGAAGTAACTGTGAATGGAACCACAGTATCCTCAATTATTTTGCGTTCCTAAAGAAGGAGAAAAATCTTTACCAGCATGTCAGATAAAATCTTAGGAATATAACAGCCAATCCCATAAATCTATAATTAAAAATCATAAGATTTGAGTCAAATCTGTTATTTTTAGATGCAATGTGGTTTCTTCATCAGAGCAGGATCTTGGTGTAGCCCAACTTTCAGAGACCAAGCAAGTCTTGCCAGATCGTAAACGCCGTTCCTGAGATAGCTTTATTCCCAGCAGTTCTGTAGGAACATAGCTGTCAAAGCTTTGAAGACAGATATGTAGCAAGTGGATTCCTCTTATCCCTTAACTAGCGAAAACGTGCCCATGTTGCAGGAGTAAAATTCCCCCATATGCCATCCCCCCACTGCGCATCAATCCCCCATGCACATCAACCCCATGCACATCCACCCCATGCGCAACATCCCCCATATTCATTCACTCCATGCACATCATCCCCCCTATGTGCATCAACCTCCCATGCTCATCAACTCCCCTATGTGCAACAACCCACCCTGTGAGCATCATCCACCCTGAACACATCATCCACCCCGTGCACATCAGTCCCCGTGCACAACAAACCCCCAGTGCCCATCAAACCCCATGCGCAACATCCCCCACACTCATCAACCCCTATGTGCATCTATCCCTCATGCACATCAACCTGCATGTGCAACAACCCCCCATGCGTATGAACCCCCATGTGCAATATTCCCCCATGCGCATAAACCCCCATGTTAACCCTCATGCGCATCACCTCCCTATGCGCAGCATCCTCCCCAGTGCAATCTGTCCCTCTGAACAGCATCCCCCCCCCCCCCCCCGTGCACCAGGCTCCGAGGACCATAGGACAAAAACACATTGCACCCCTTTTCAGCCCCTTAAGTGTTAAATTTCTCCACATCGGTTCTTGGTGGGTGTTCATGTGACATAAGGAACACCCTTCCTGAATTTCATGCTTCTAGGTTCAGAGGTTGGGGCAGAACATCCCTTAGTCACCGATTCTTCAATGCAAAGTATTGTGTTGTGCCCCTTTTCACCCTCTTCCGGTTGGAATGTCCGAAAACAGGTTCTTAGTGCACCCCTCAGTCACGGAAGGAACACCCACCCCAAATTTCACACTTCTAGGCCCAGCTGTTTTGGCAGGGCATTAATGAGTGAGTGAGTGAGTGAGTCAGTCAGTCAGTCAGTGACTTTTCTCTTTTATATCTCTTAATAATAATAATCTTCTGGCACTAATAACAAGTTCAAGAGGGATGTATGTTAGGTCTATGAATCTATTGATATTATTTAACCCTGCATTCTTAACAAGCACAAGACAATTGTAATTCCTGGTCTTCATTAACTCCTTAACCTACCTCTTCATAGTATCTCCGTTCTTCCTCTTCAACTTCTTTTTGGGCTCTCTGCCATTCTTCTTTCAACTTGTCCTGCTTTTGTTGATATCTTTCCTGCACAGAGTTCAAAAACAAGTTATTAAAAAGGATTGTGTGTCCCACTGTACTTACTCAGAAGGAAATCCAATTCTGTCCAATGGTACTTACTCCCACATAAGTGTGAAGAGATTGCAGCCTCAGTGGAGAGAAAGTTTCCTTAACTGGATCCCCATAAAAAGAGTTGCAAGCAAAAGATTTCCTTCCTTCCTTCCTTCCTTCTTTTTCTCTCCCCAAACTAAAGCTTACAACACTTTACTTTCCCCCTTCTTACTGTCCTCAAACAATCCTTTGAGATAAGTGAAGCTGAGAGTGAGTGACTGCCCCAAAGTCACCCAGGAAGCCTTTAATACATTCAAGTCCTGTCTTTGCATCCGTGAATCCAACTCAACGCAAGTCCCCCAACTGGCACTGACGGCCAACCTGCACTCTCCGAGCACAGAAGGAAGCACCTTCATGTTTAGGAAATATTCTGAGGCCTGGGAGGCAAATGATAGCATCATTTGGAACTCCAGGCCTCAAAAAACAATGCTGTTAGATACCAGAAGTGCCTTTCTAAGGCCTTCTGAACATGTCTGGGTCAGGACCCCTTCCAATTAACTAGATGGCCAAGTGCCTCACCATCCTGGCTCCAAGAGAGGATTTCCATATAGCAGTGAGGCTCCCTACAAAAATTAGTGCTTTAACCCCCCCCCCCAACTAGCTAGCTATGCCACTGCTGTGGCTCTATTTAAGGGTTGCCATATGTCTTTGAAAAGCGGGATTGTCCCAGGTTTTCAGGGATTGTATTCACATACTGGCAAGTTTGACAGAAGGTCATGTCCCAATTTTGTGGAAGAGAATTATGGCAACCATACTCTATGTGGATTATCTTCTTTTTTACTTTTGGCAAAAGAGTATACCTAAAACAGGGTTGCCACTGTGTCCCCACAACAGAGACAATCGTGATCTTTGGGGATTGTGTCCGCATACTGGCAAATGGGACAGAGGGTCCTGTCCTAATTTTGTGGAAGAGAATTATGGTAATTATTCTATAACCTAAAAGTATCATATTGATCTGGAAACATTTCAACCTTTTGAAGCTCAACTTTTTTTTAAATTAGAAAAGCTCACTATGATTTAAACTTGAAAAACCCTAGGTTGGATGATTTTTTGCAATTCCTCCCATCCTCAAACATCTATCATCACTCTCTCCAATCCATATGGTAGTATCATGCTATTTGAGTGGCTTTCAAATATTCATGGTTGTCTAAGACAGAATTTGGTTTCAGCGACCCAAAAAACAAGGTAACCACTCTTACAGTATGTTTGAGCCAACTGCCTTTTCAATTGGCTAAACATGCATGTTAATTTAGCTGGGCTTCATAGATATATTGGCTCTGGTAGTTAGTAATCTAATCAGGATAAAGTGTTGCCAGTAAAATTTAAATTAAAGATGAAAACCAATATCAGCTTATAAGACAGACAAGCTATATTGGTCCAAAATGGAAAAGAAAAAAGGTAGACAAGAAGGTGATTGTTCTCAAGTGCAATTATTTTCCCAGAAATCCTTTTCACTCCAATGAATTTTTTGACTCAAAAGAGGAACCTTTAAAATCTTTGATCAGTGTAGCAAACCTAACATACTAACCAAGGAAACCATTCAGGTGAGCTGGGAGTTTGCTTCTGCTTGGAACAGATTGTGCCTAAACCCTAGCATACAGTGTGTGATTTTCAACCCTCTTAATTCCATGAACTTTGTGCTCGTGCTGAGTGTGTGTGTTGTTAAAATGTATAACGAAGTATAATTTTAAAATGTCTCTTTGGGAGAATGCCTTGGTGAAATCCCAAAACAAAGCTCTCATTTACTTGGGATGATTCATAAATAAGTCATAGCCTGATCATAGGAATCCTGACATAAGAAAATAATGTAAAACCACTGTGCATTTTTCTGTGCATATTAGCCAAGTGAACAACAAAAGATCCAGTATCAGCATTCATGGGTATGAATATTTATGAGGGCAAAAGAGCAGCAGGATTAGGGGTCCTGGAGATTTAACACAGTGCATTCTGCTTCCATAACCAGGATCAAAATTAATTAGGGCATTCAGCCACAGATTGTTTGGCAGCTCTTGGCAACCCAGGCTAAAAGTTGAACATGAATAATTCTTAATATGCCCTCAGTAACTGAGGTGCTACAGCAGGCCTCCGTCAGTCTTGGAAGACTATGGTATTGTGCTCAGCGCTGCATACGCTGCATGCAAAGCACGAAAGCCTGGGTTAGATTGTTATGGAGGATATGCTCCAAGCAGCAAATCCCCCCTCTCCACGCCACTGAATTAGTCCAATGCAAAGGCAGAGCCGATACAATTGGATCCAGCTGGCGTCGCAGAGCTGGGCTAAGGACAGGAGCTCACCCTGTCTTGTGGGACCGACCCGGGTCTCGAACCCTGGCTTGCTGGTTAACAGGCACAGCGTCTTAACCGCTTGTGCCACTCACTGATTGGCCAGTCATAAGCATACAGATATTCATGATGCTGTGTTGCCTGGGTTCTGACATAGTAAACTGCCTTTCTCGGATAACCGAACATCTATCCAAGTTATGAAATTCTTTCCTCCTAACATTTTCTGGATGTGCTTCAGCTCTTAAAATCCTATGAGGTAATTTTAATGCATGATATTGTACAATTCCATACTTTTACTGGATATGTTATTCTGCCCCTTTCTTGTTTGTTTTTAGGTGGCATCAAGTTAAGAAGCTGTACTATGAAGGGAAAATGGAATGTTTTATGTACAGCCTTGAGCTCCTTGAAGGAAGAGCAGTAGAGTCACTCCTTGGATAAGGCAACAAGGAAAGCCATGTCAGTCTGTAGCACCCTCCTCTGTCCATTTGTTTGCCTTTACTGTTTCGCTCCTCAGATTAAAAAAAGAATGAATGAAAAACAGGAGGAATGGAGCGATAGAGTTTGCTCTGCCTCATCTCCTCTAGATATGGCATACCATCTCACTGTATCAAGTGGGCTGGCTCCGAAGGGTGCAACATAAATGTGAGAAAAATAATCCTAAATAAAATACCTGAAGTGTGCATTCCTGTTGATGCTGCCATCGTTCTTGTCGCTTGCGTTCTTCTTCTGGATCCCAAGACCAGCAACCAAAACGCTTAGATAAGTTAATATATACTGTTAAAACTTAGCTATAGATTTTTTAAAACTTTGCTAATATACATATAAATGTATGTATGTAAAATTTGCTAGTATACATATACATATATATAACTACAGAGAATTCTATGTTGCATTTGGCTAGGACAGCTTCAGATATTCCCTTAAAAATAAAATACACCCAAAATCCACACCTTCAGAACCACCCCAGATATTCCCTTAAAAATACACCCAAAATCCACACCTTCAGAACCACCCCAGATATTCCCTTAAAAATACACCCAAAATCCACACCTTCAGAACCACCCCAATCCAAGGATGTTGGTTTCTGAATGCCAAGTGATGTGGATGCACTCTATGCCACTATAACTGTCAAAACCCAAGACCCATGCCCAGATACTTCTACATCAGTTGAGAAATATGTAGTTCTAACATGTTTCATAACTTTGCAGATAAAAATAAATGCAAAAGAGACACTTACATTTGCCTTATCACTGCTATCAGTATCCGCTGCATGGAGAGAAAAATTAAAACTACAATTACACTTTTACAAACAGAAGCTGGTCATGGGTAGTCTCTTTAGCATGAAATGCAAGAAGTGAAGAACAGATAGGCACAGAGTAAGATCCATCAATATTCAACAAAGACAGAAGTGTCTCTCCGCAAAGAGAAGTGTCTTTTATTGTACAGATAGAGAAAGAACATCAGTCAATATCAGGTTCTAAATTGCTACTGTCAATCAACAGCTACTGCATTTGGTTGCAAGCACTACTTTTCCCTGTATAGTTTCATATGGGGAAAGGGAATGTGCTATTCCGGTATTGCGGTTACCGAGAGCCTGGCCATCTATGGTGCAATGCTTTTGAATTTAAGGATATTCTACAGTGAAATCAGCATTTATAACCAGGGGATCACCATATTCCCAGTGAGCTTAAGTTGTTGTTTTGCCAACAATGCAATAGGAATAGGCACTTTCTACAAAAGCAAGGAGAATGGACAGATACCAGCTTTGCTTCACAATATATTTTAAGAGGCACCTACGCAGTGTAGCAGCAAGGATGAAGCCACACCGAAGGCCATGATTTACCTGACTGCGAGAAAAACTGGTAGCGCCGCCAGCTGTTCCGAACCTTAAGTGGAACGCTGGCGCTGTTGGCCAACTCTAGAGTAGATGGCAGAACAGAAAAAAAACAAGAAACGCAACACTGTGAAGGGAACCCAATTACAGAGGGCAGCCAAGAGATTCAAAAGACTCTTAAAGTTCCATTCTATGTATGTTTACACAGAAGTTAAGTTGCACTGTGTAAGGTCTTACTCCCAAGAAAGTGTGCACAGTATTATAGCGTTAGAAACAATCCTAATCATGTCTACTCAAAAGGAACAGACTCCTTTTGAGGCTCCCAGGAAAATTTATTTAGGATTGTAGCATATGTGAATTATTTTAAAGTTCAGCTGGTTGTTTGTGACATTCTATGGAAAAAAGCTAGGGTCACATTTGATGCCTGGAGAATGTCAATAATGCTAATCTAATGCCATATTTTGGAATGTGTCTGTATTGCAATTTTACTGTTTCACATATATTGTGTAGCCATACCTTGGAGAAAGGAATCGAGCACCCGGTTCAAATCCAGCCAGGTGATCGCTAGGCAATTTACTCTCTGTACCACCTGCACACTTGAAATAATGGTATTGACTGTCACACATCTTGGAATGTACCACTAATTCTAAGGAAAAATGTTTTGAGTCTCTCTGACAATTTGCATTCTTTATAAATGGCTGAACACTAGTATTATTATGAATGAATGAATGAATGAATGAATGAATGAATGAATGAATGAAACGAACGAAATGAACGAAATGAACAAATGAACGAATGAGAGCTGCAAACATATAACAATAAGAAAGCATATCTCTGATATCAGCATCTGTTTCTTTCTTTACCTTGTGGGGCAGAATTCTGCAAAATCATTTGGTTCATTCCAGGTACTGCTTTTGGAAGTGGAAATTCAATGCCTCCATCTTGCTCAGAAGCTTCCAAGGTCACTACCTAGGCCGATTATTTGAAGAAGAGAATCAGCACCAAGACGAGACAAACAAAGCACAACAGAAAAGGGTTAGCATACATGAGAACATATCATTTCCTAGTAATTTCTGCACTATCTATGGATTTCTAAGGCTGTAATCCTAATCTCCAGTTAGACCAGCACAAGATCCGTGCTGGCCTGGGGGTGTTGCAAAAATGCTGTAAGGCACTTCTGCGCCACTCCTGCAGGGGTTAAGCCAGTGCATAGGCATATGCTGGCCTTGCAATGCGACCACAGGAAGTTATCCCAGGTGAGTTATGCCAGTCTAAATTGGTTACAATTGTGCCCTAAATTGGACAAATTTAAGAGTTTGTGCTACATACTATGTGGGCCTTTCTGGCTTTCATTCACTTCAGTTTACACTCTGATTTTTCTGTCCAAACTTCAGGGCATGTCTTTGGAGCCAAATGCAAAACATTTTTGAACGCCCCCCTCCCCTTTACTACATGGGGCCTTCTACTCACCAGGACAAATGGAAGGGACTGCAGCAGCAGTCCATTCTCCAAGCTCTCCTTATGACAGCTTGGGAAGGAAGATTACATGCCAGAGCATCAGCTAAAGACTAAGGTGCTGCCCGCAGGCACTCTGTTTGCTGCCCCAGTGCAGGGCCCCTCTTGATCCAAGGCCTTTTTTAGCCAAATGATTAAACTGGCCTATCAAATTGACATATTCAGGGAAGGGGTCAAAGGCACAGGCTTCCATGATAAGGGAGATGTAATACAGCGTTTCTCAAAGTGGGGTTCGGGATCCCTTTGGGGGTCGCCTAGAACTTTCCTAGGGGGTCGCCTAAAGACCCCTGGTGCAGGGGGCCAGGTCAGGCTTGCCAGACCTCCGGCTGTAGCTGCGCACACACTGGGGCTGACCGACAGCCTCAGGGCCCAATCCTATGCATGCCTACTCTGAAATACATCCCATTGTGTTCAATGTGTGCATAGAACACACATTTCATTTGTAACAATGAAAATACATCCTGCATATTGGATATTTACATTACAATTCATAACAGTAGCAAAATTACAGTTATAAAGTAGCAACAAAAATAATTTTATGGTTGGGGGTCCCCACAACATGAGGAACGTATAAAAGGGTCACAGCATTAGGAAGATTGAGAACCACTGATGTAATAGAAAAGTTTGCATTGCTCAACATCACTCAGTGCATTTGCCTGACTGTGCTCCCTCCTATGTTTGATATTTGCATTTTTGCTGAGGATGGCCTAGACTGGGCCAGACTAGACCTGGAGACAAACAATGCAATTAAACCCATTGTTAGAAAAGAACAGGAAGCAGTTTTTTGTTTCCATCTGTGGGGTGTCTACTTGCTTTCAGAGCAAATTACTATTTTAGGAGCGCTACACTCCAGGTATGGTTCTCCTTTCCTTTGGCATCTAATTTTTGCAAATAAGAGGTCCACCTCTAGTCTTAATGTCCACATGTTTACTAGCCCTGAATAGTGTGATCTTCAAGATGTGTGAATGAGTTTTCGCATGTCACTTTGCTAAATCTATTTGCAAGCCAAAACCATAAGAGCAGAGGGGACATTTTCCCTTTTGTCAGAAGAAGGAACTCTCATTAGTGAGCGCATGATCCCCACCAGATTTCAACTTTCAAATGATGAAAAAGAGCATGCAAGTGTTGCTCATGTTGCACTGCACCTCTCCCTTAGCCATATGTTTTTAATGTATCATGCTACCTTTTGGATAACTGGTGCCTCTGCATCCTTCTGTGATCCTGTTTCGGGTTTTGGCTGTTTATCATTCAAAGAATTCACTTCGCTGGAATGATTACTATGGGAGGAGACCTCAATAGTGGCCACTGCAGGACTGGCACAAGTAACTGTGGTGTAGACTTCTTTCTGGTCTGAAGAAAATCCCAATTAGAAATTAAAAGACAAAAAAATTCAGTGTTAAAATAAGAGTGAATTGCAGCAGCATGTTTCAAGAAGCTGAATTTGACTGCATGCACACACACACATACACACATTTAACAAAAGCTCACAAAGGCTGTAGAGTGAGGTTCACTAGGGCTCAATCCTAAAGTGCCCTATGGCTGGTATAAGTTGGGAAACTAGTGCAAAAACCCAGTAAGGGGGACTAGGGGAGCCATGGGAAGGGCAGGGAGGAGGCATTTCAGGACATGAGGAGAACAGCTGGTTCCATTGCAGGCGTGAGGAGCAGGAGCAGAGATGACAATCGAATCCAGCACTTGCTGGATTCCTAATACCATACCAGGGTAGTTCAGGCTGCTCAGATTTGTGCCACATAGGAGCAGCGCCAAGCAGAAAGTGAAAAGGGGAGGAATAACATCATCTTTCTCAGAAGTTCATAAGTCCAAACAGGCTAAGTGATTTGCAGTCCTTTCTTTCACCCCAGCAGCACTGCATCTCCAGCAGAACTAGAAAGCAGCACCCATTGCAACCTGGAAGAGTACTGGAACTCCCAGTGGAGCAACAGCTGGAAAAGGGCAATGGATGGATGAGCAGGGACTTATCTATTTGCAGTCCTTGTAAAGGTGCCACTCCACATGACCATTTCAGTTTGGAAATGGTCCACACAATCATTTCAAACTTGCAATCTGGAGCCCCATCTGAACCAATCTAGAAAAGGAAACACTTGCAGGTTTTACTATATTTAAAATGCTTCTTGAAATAACAAACCTGAAGACGCTTGTTCTGAATCAGTTTTGTTGTTTTGGTTGACTTGCATTGTTTCTTCAGTCAAGGAGCCCTGCAGAGAACATTTAACATTACTGTTAAATCATACAATGAACAAACGCTAACCTTTTTTTCAATGCAATGGCTGGATCTGGTTCTTGAATTCAGAGAGGCTTGGATGATCATTGTCTATCAGTGCAATCCTAAACTTGTCTACTCAGAAGTAAGTCCTATTGTATTTAATGGGAATATTATAATAATCTCGCAGCCAGTGCCCTGTTTATTACTTAATAATTTATTAATTATCAATAATAAATTAAATAGCTCATTCTAGGTCTCTTTTTTAATGGGTTGTTATAGATTGCCATTTTAAAAAATGGATCCTGGTGCTAAAATGTTTGGGAAATACTATCTAAAGAAGGACTAGGAGTATGGCACATACAGTATGCTGTTTTCCAGTGTAGAAGGCACTAACATCCAAGTCATAAATATATCAGTGATACTACTTCTGAGTTAAGTGTATTTAAACTGCAGGCTAAAAGCCCTTACGGCTGATCAAACCACACTTCTCCAAGTATTCTCCTTCTTTAACAGCATGACCATCTCTATCACAATTTCCTTTTATGTCCTAATAAACACAAGTGCTGCATACCACCTAACCAGGATTTGAGTTAATATCTGAAAATAATCTAACCATGTGGACAGGCCAGATCATTTTGGTGTTTCCCTAGTCCCCAGTGGCCATGGTAGGGTTGCCATAATTCTCTACCACAAAAACTGGACAGAACCTTATGTCCCATTTCCCAGTTTGTGAACACAATCCTCAAAAAATCAGGGTTGTCCCTGTTTTGGGGGACATATGACAACCCTAGTACTGAGCCATATTTCCAACTGCATGGGATCTGCTCACAAAAAGGAAGCTTCCATATATCTACATATCAAGGGAGGTCATTTTAAAGGGCACCAGAAATGCATTTGAAAAGATAGAGTGGAAACACACACATGAAAGCCTAAGTTAGGCCAGTCCAAAGGTGTTGCCCTTACAGTCTGCTCTCTGTGGTTGCTGTGCTCAATCAGCCTCTTCAGGACAAGCTCAGTGCTTGTGGAATCTTGCTTCTCCTTCGAGGCACCATCCACATCTTCTTCTTCTTCTACGTTGTCAGCTTTAGACAACCTACTTGGCGAAGGTGCAAATACTAGTGCTGTGCATTCTCTCTCCTGCTCGTCTTCTACTCCATTGAAGGCTTCTCCATTCATGCTGATTTTTCCATCTATCTGCAGGGCAAAATTTCACAACAAAATTGAGTCACATAAATAAAACAAAACATCTAGTGAACCTATCTTTGGAGAAGAAATGAAGAATGCTTCATGTAGTACCATGTAAATTTCCATCAGAATGCAGCATAAATAACTGAAACCCAAACTAATCATTCTGTAAATAAAAGACAGACCCAAAATCATAGCATCAACATAACTAATGTAACATGTAGTTCCGGTGTTACTCCAGTGCTATTCAGGGACCCAGGACATGTTATAGCACAGGAATTGCTTAACTGTGGCTTCATCCCATGCTGCTCACTTATGGCTTAAGACATTCCACATGCACAGAACAGGAGGCTGGATGGACACATCTGAAGATTGCTGTAGCAGTTGCCTACACTGTAATGCATTTGATTTGACCTGCATGACTTCCAAGGTCCCTTCCAATTGTCACATACAATGATTCTATCTTTCACACATAACCAAATTAAATCTTTAATTAAAGTAATTCTTCCCACCAGTGATGGGATTCAAAGAAATTAACAACTGGTTCTCTGCCCATCTGGCAGCCACTTTTAAATGGCTATTTTTTAACTTTATATGTCCTATCTCTCGTTAACAACCGGTTCTATAGAGTAGGTGCGAACCTGCTGGAGCCCACCACTGCTTCCCACTCCGTTTTACTTTTGGGTTGTACTTACAGCCCAAGCTAGCATTGACGTAGATATAATTCAACCAGGGGCATTGTCAGTTACCCATGCGTCCCCTGCTCAGTGGTGGGCTCCAGCAGGTTCGCACCCACTCTATAGAACTGGTTGTTAACAAGAGACATGACATATAAAGTTTAAAAATAGCCATTTAAAAGTGGCTGCCAGATGGGCATAGAACCGGTTGTTAATTTCTTTGAATCCCATCACTGCCCCTGCTACCAACACTCTGTTTATATATTGTGCCAAGTAAAGGCAGCTGCTGGTGGGTCTGGGCCAGCTGGTACCTGGTGCACAGACATAAAACATGACATCCTGAAGTTGTCAGGCAGTGACATGAGGAGGGCATATTAATCAATCAATCAACAGTATTTATAAACTGTGTTTCAACAAAAAGTTCACAATATGGTTTACAGAGAAATAATGAAATAATGTATTATTTACAGAGAAATAATAACTAATGGCTATCTGTCCCAAAAGAGCTCACAATCTAAAAATCTGCAACCAATTGTTTCTGGGAGGTTGAAATATTCAGCTGATCAGATGCAGGGGTGGACCTTTTTCTTCCAAACACTGCATGGAGCTCCACTTGGTGGGGGCTTGGGTAGAAGATCCATCATTCTCTATACCACCTTGGGACACCTAAGGTGCTCTGTACTAGTCACACACACCTCAGTGATGACACTGCATTCAACTTACCTTAAAAGTTTTCAAAACCTGCTGTGTATTTTTGGGCTGTGAATAAGGCTTGGGGGTCAGCATAGGCACGGCCTTGGAGATGAAAGGTTTGTTTGGAGAGGTGCGGCCTGTTGAAGTGCTGATTTCTGATCCACTGGTGGGAACAATCGTTGCTTCTACCTTGGCAGTGTATTTAGGGGCAGGGAGTGATTGTTGCCGTAAGTATCTCAAGGGGTTTGGATCCTTAGATGGGGATGATGAATTTGGCTCAGCTGAATGGCTTCTCTCCAGAATTTTTGGCATCTCCAAACGTTCAAGGACAGCTTCGCTAATTGTGAATCTCTCAATATATTGTTGGAGAATACTCTCTGCTTCCTCATGGGACCGGGCATTCTTGTACGCTTCATGCAATTCTCGCTCTCTCCTCTCTCTGTTTTGGGTATAACAGAAGCAAGACCATCATCAAATGATAAATATCTATCAGGCCCAACTCATATCCAATTTGCAGTGGGTCTCAGTGAAACACTAATCTTTCTTCTCCACAATTCACTACACAATACTCTTAAGAATGAAACCTGATTCACAGTGTCATCAGAATCTGTATGAAAAGGGTTTCCTGGCCTGTGTCACTTCAGGCTGCAGGGGAAAGACTTAGGGTGTGGATATAACCCATCAGGCTGCCATCCTAACTCCCAGTTAGGCAAGCACAAATCCTGGCACAAGTCTCATGTTGGTCTGGAAGTGCCGCAAAAGTGCTGTAAGGCACTTCTGTGCTACTCTTGGAGGAATTAGGCCAGTGCACAGATGTGTGTTGCCTCCCCACATCACCATAGGAATGGGGTGATTGGTGAATTTTGCTGGCCTCAATAGGTTAGGATTGCACCCTCAGTTGCCTTTCTTTTGGAAGGTAGATTGTGGAAAGAAAAATATAACTAATGGTAGTGGACAAGGACAACTGAGGCAGTCAATAATGTTCCACCCTGTTCCAGATGACAATCTCAATCCATCTGAAGTACTGACCTGTGTTTGAATCACCCCTTGTTTCTAGTGTAATAGAGAAAAATATCCTTTTAGGGGGATCAACATTAGATGAAAGTAGGGGTGGCCAATCCACAGCACAACATGAGCCACTTTTTATATATAGAATCTTAAATGTGGCACTTCAACTTAGTTTGGTCCTTTCCAAACTTGCTTGGGTGGTTTTGCCAGAGCATGCGATGGGCCAGTAATTTGCTTAGCCAATAATTTGCTTAATAATCCCACCCTGACCCTTGTTGCTCCCTTACTGGGCTTCATGCCAGAAGTATCATGTGCTTACAGCCATGGAGCCCTGTGTTGGCCGGTGCAGCAGTGACTGGCAACTTTGCATGTGCCACTTAGGAAGTACTCTGCATGCCATCAGTGGCAATATGCCACATACTGGGCACCCCTGGACTAAAGGAAGCAGTAACTACAATGTTATGTAACCGTGTTTCCTTAAGAGAACTTACTTTTCTTCCACAATCTCTCTGTAAGTCTTGATGCTTTTCCTTCTCTCACTTGTCCCGTCAACTCCACATAGTAACCGTTCCATCTTCTTTCTCTCTGCTTCTTTTTTTAACAAGTCCTGAGAAGCACTTCTTCGTCGACTTTTCCATCGGGCTAAATCCTGCATGCCAGAAGTATCATGTGCTATTATAAAGTACCCTATTTAGCATAGGTAATATGAATATAGCCCAGAACAATCTGGTAAAATAGGTCCATTTTTATCCTCCCCATGTTGCACTCTCCTCCTACTGCAAATCCAGAGTTGGGGAGGGCAAGATGCCCAATGACTCCTTATAAGTACAACATAGAAAGGTAACATTTGGTACTTGTGTGGTATGCATTCAACTTCTGCAATCAAAAGTCTAACACAATCCTATACATGTCTACTCTGAAATCCCCTTTAGTTCAATAGGGTGTGTTTAGGATTACACTCAGAGACGTACTATGCATATAGCACAAGTTGTCTCATGCCATGAATGCATACATACTGGTGGGTGGGAGCGTGCCCATCCACTTAACTCCTCCCATCACCCTAGTGCCTTTCTATGCCAGCCACAGAACACTTCCTGGCTGGTTCAGAACGGCATGTGCATGGTTCCAACTGATTTCAACATGGCTGGTTCGGAAGAGCACATGTGTGACTCAGATGCTGAGCTGTGCATGTGCTCTTTGAAGCCAGCCAGAGAAACCCTGAGGCTGACTATGAAGGGTGTGTGCATGGCTGCAGATGAGCTGCGCATGTGCTCTTCACAGCTGGCCAGAGGATTTTTCCATATGGCTGTGAAGAGCCTATGTGCATGTTGATGTCATGACGCCACATGTTGTTATGATGTCATGCTTGCCAAGGGCATTTGCCAGCTTTGGTATGCCCCTGATTACAATCTAATTTCTTGAAAGATACTAGGAATAGCACAAACAGATAGGAAAGCCCTATGAGGAGTTGGTTTGAGAGTTATTGGTGAAACAGGATGGTTGGTTGTGTACCAAAAACTTGGCATCCATCCGTCTTGAAAGACTATGATATTGTGCTTGACACTGCATGCAAAGTATGAAGGCCTGGGTAGACTGATATGGAGGAAAGGCGTTACCCAAGCAGCAAGTCCCCCCCTCTCCACACCACTGAAATAGTCCAATGGAACGGCAGAGCCGATACAATTGGTTCCAGCTGCGTCACAGAGCTGGGCTAAGGACAGGAGCTCATCCTGTTTTGTGGGAGACTGGAGTCTCAAACTCTGGCCTACTCGTTAACAGGCATAGTGTCTTAACCACTTGTGCCACCCACAGCCCTTACTTGGTTGTGTACCATGGTTTTTTACTTGGTTGTGTACCATGTACACAGATTTCAAAAGCCTAGGAAACGTTTGCGCAAGCCTTTATATTATAGTATAGGGTAGGTCCCCTTATCCACATAGTTATCTGCAGGTCTGGGGACATCCCTGGAAGGCTTCCTTAGGTCACCTAATGCCTTTCTCCATGAAACTGGAAGTCATGTGTTTTGAGCTAGAGGCAGCCTCTGCACACCATCGAGAGCCTCTGCTGGGCTCTAGAGGTGATTGGGAGTAAATCACTCATTGGCTTTGGCATGTGAGGGAACATGCATTCATCCATATCTGTGGTTTCAAGTAACAGAATGGAATATATATAGGTACACCTATACTCAAAGCAAACAGCCCTTTGGGAGATCTGGGTCTTGTGTGCCTGCAGTAGTCCAACCCTCTCATACTCACATCCTGCCATCGATCCTCATCCTCTTTTAGCTGGTGGTGAATTGTCTGCAGCTTTTCATGGCGAGCCTTGCTGTGAGGTTGCATCACTGCAGCCTCATCTGCACATCTCATGTCAAACATGCTCATGCTCCTGAAGGAAGAAATAAATAGAACAATAAGCATGGAGATTGCTGGTTGCTGATAGACTTTGTGGTTGCAGCTTGTGGTTGCTGATAGACTTTGAATATTTCAACCACAAGAGGGTGTTAGAGCAAGTTAAATGCTTCTCCTTCTCTGAAAAGTTCTGAAATAATTCATAACCATTCACACAGATTGGACTGTATGCCCATCACATCTTTTTTTGCTATTTGTAGTGTTTGGCATCAATCATGTGAATGTAGAAACAGATTGCTGATTTATGGTACATTCCAATAATGTTAAAAGAAATGCTGGAGATATGTCCAAACTTTTTTTACTTGGCATCTAATGTGAATTCAACCTAGTTCTGGACCCACATCAGTGCCATATGTCTCAACTGTCCCTTGTTTAATACAGTAACCAATTGTTCCTACACTATTCTTACATCTCCAACCTTGATCAATGTCAAAAATTTTCAACCTGTTGTTTGGTGATCATTTATGTTCCTTGGAAGTTTGTAATCAAGGAAACTTTTATAAGTTTGGATACTGGCAGAAAATTATTCCATACGAAACAGTTTTTTCTCCACTTCTGTACAGTCATGTGGGGAGGACTGTACATGTTTTAAGCCTTCTCTCAATTCAAGTAGGGTGATGGGGAAGCTTAGACCAGCTGATTAGTGACTTATACCAACCAAATGTGTGCCATAAAATGTGCCACATAGTTTTCCGGTATGTACAGGGGTTCTGATAAAAAGATACTCAGTTCTTCAGCACATGTGTTATGTCCTGAAGGCATAAAGTTTGAAAACTTTTAGATTTCAAATATTTCATGTCTAAATTTTAGATATGAAAGCTCAGTGAATTAAGTTACTCTGGGACAGGTTTTCTTTTGAAACAACAGAAGTGAAATCTTAGATTTCCTGAATAATGAGAGACAGTTGAGAGGTAGAAACTAGCCCATAATGAAAGTTATATTGGCAATGGTAAATAAGCTGTAGGAGCCATACCTATGGTGAGAGCGCATGCAGAGCATATGATCATGTGACTTTGTTATTTTGTTTAGGGAACTCAAGAGTACCATTAAACACTTATTAATGTATTATTACACACCAAGCAACAATAACTTTGTGTGTGTGTGTGTGTGTGTGTGTGTGTGTGTGTGTGTGAGTCATAACCATCACTTTCTCACAATGAAGTTAGAGGTTGGTTAAGGAACCATAAGCAAGATAAAAATGTCACAAGCACAACACGTAGTACAATTCCTCAAAGACTGGATACAGAGTCGGCTATCTTTTAGGACATATTTATGTGCACCACATTTCTGTTCACCATAGGTGGAAATAAAGATTAGACATTTTTAAAGTTAAGAAAATGAAAACGTTTTTGCTTAATTTGGTGTAATTAGGATCATCTCTAGTTAAGCACACCTATGATACTGATATTGTTTGGGTAGCATATTTCTGCAACAGGAACATGATTTGCCTGCCTCCAATCTATATTTGTGAGTACCATTAAAATAACAGAGCAACAATTCCGAAAAGGAATATATCAATGACTTTTTAATTCAGAAGCAAAAAAAAAAGTTTTGAAGCAGTACTGCTGGCAGCTTTGATGAGAGAATCCACACCTGATATAAAATCAATACAACCTTGACTTATGAACACATCCTCTGCCATCTATCAGCATATATTGCCACTACTATGTCACATTGAACCTTAAAGGTTCATTGCCACCAAAGTCACATTGTGGTCTCCTCAAAGGGGAGAGGAAGGGTGGATACACATTTTTTTAAATAGTATACCGTCCACCCCCAGCTGCCACAAAACAAGACTGCTAAACACAGTGGTTCCCAAACTTGTGGGTCACAACCCACCAACCTGAAAAGCACTGACCAATGCCCCTTTAAGGAGCAAGGAGAGGGAGAAGGCAGCAAAGGGATCTTCAGGATTGAGATGCTGCTGGGAGGGGATTTACACTTACCTGCAGCCAGCAATGCAGTCATGGGGAGTTTAGCGTGCCCTCCACAGAGCTTCCTGAGCCTGCAAAACTGAAAAAAAAAATTAAAGGAAAAAGAACATTTCTGGTTTTTGTTACAAAACCAGAAGTACCTTTCTCCTTTTTTCAAGTTTTGCAGACATGGGGAGCCAATGGGATTCCCTACAACCATGCAAGCCCCATACGACTGCAGTATTAGCTGCAGGTAAGTAGAAACCCCCCCCCCCCCCACCATCCTGAGAATCATAGTGCTGCTTTCTCCTCTCCCATACAACAACTTACAGTGATCCCAACACTTTGTAGGAATTGTAGACACACAACTTATTTTGTACAACTAAGAGCTGCTCAGAAGTGCCTTAATTATGTCTTAGAACCCTTAACCACAGCCCTCCTCCTCATAAAACTGATGCTTTTAATAAAATTTCCAGCAAAATCTGAGGTAAGATTTTTTGGGTAGTGAAATATGCATTCCTCAGTATATTATAACAATTATTTCTTGTGGGGATTATGTGAGGGATTTTTATTGTTACTTTTCATTTTTTTACTCAAAAGTACAAGTCTTTTAAAATGATGTAATACTACAGGAAAACAATGAAACACCTTTAAAAAAGTCAAGAGGGTTGGAAATTTCCCTTTGGGATTTCATTAAATTACAAGTAAGCAGTCATGTTATTAAAGAAAGGAGAATTTTGTTTTAATGAAGTAATGCCTACATTAATCTCTAGAAAATAAATGATATTTATTACCGGACTCAACCAGCTCTGCTGAGACAAAGTGCTAGAAACAAAAGGATAAAAAACCAGTCACGGATCGAGGCACCTGGAGATGGATCTGGAATAAGAGTCCTAAGCAAAATGCCCCAATGACAAAAATGCTAAAAAACTAAAGTTGGAGATGGAGATGGTGCTTGGTCCTAGACTCAATCTGGAAGGTTCTCACTTTCAGCCAGGATTCCCTGGTGGGAGAGGAGCAATGTTAACAGTGAAGAACTAACCAGAAGTTAAATTTCTCTGTCTGTCTGTCTATGTGGTATCTATAGCTATCGTAGTTATATACCACTTTTAAATAGAGCAAGGCATAGGGAGATGCCGCTTAACACTTTCCTTGCATCTATTTTTCTGTTCAAAGACATCCTCTCACAAACTGTTTTTCCTATACATGACACCATATCCCTCACCACATATGGGAAAACAACTTGGGAAACTAACATTCTGAACACTCTATCAACAGGAAGGGCCAGGGATAAGTTAGTTTTCCCTCCATTGCTCTTCCACTCTTAGTTATGACCTATAAAGCGGATTCTCATTTTTTAAAAACCTTGTGGAATGAGATAGAGAACCTGGAACTCATGGCATGTTTAGTTTGGCCTTTGGAGATCCTTAAAGGTTCATTAAACTGTGATTTGGGGTTTTGGATTTCAGCTCGCGAAACATTCTACTCCAAAGGTCCAGCCTGCACATCCCCTCAACTTTCAACTCTAAAGGTCCAGCCTGCACATCCCCTCATCTTTCTACTCCAAAGGTCCAGCTTGCACTTGTAGGAGCCTTCCATGGCTCTCATTCTGATTCCTTTAGTGACAGCAGATAAGTGCCCTGAGGTCCACAGAGCTAAAAAAATTGCACTTTAAATTAACAGAGATTCTACAACAGCAGACATGCTTTACTGTTCTCTTGACCATTATTGCTTCAATATAACAGAGCACACATCATCACAGTGTATGTTAAAAGCACACAGATTTCAAACAACTCTGCATTAGAACAACGGAAATTAAGAATGGTGCATCAGCTGCATTTTAAATTAGTAATAAGTATGGGAAGCATGCGGTTGACATTGTATAAAAGCAACCCAGTGAGCACACAACAACTTACTCTGCGTCATCAGACACAGGAGTTCTGGAGGCGAATCTATAAAACCAAATATAAAATTAGAGATGTGAGGAGGGGGGAAAAGAAGGCATAAATTACAACAGAGGAAGGGGAGACAGCAAGTGACAAAACACATTAGTAGATAGATTTTCATTTGAAGTCAAATTGTTTATATCAGACTGGATTCCTGAAAAACAGTACATTTCAAAACAGCAAAGTGCAATAACTTATAATAAATCTTTATGCAATAACAACAAGAAAATTCAGAACACCCCGTTAGTGAGCCACACCATGAAAGTATGCCTAAGTAATATTTTCTCATTTTTAAAAAGCCAATATAAAAAACCTTCTTTACGAGGTGAGTTTTTATGAGGTGGAGTAGTTCTATTTCAACTACTCACCGACCAATAATTATGTTTCATTAAAAAGACATAAAGCATATATACCATGCACACAAGAGGCTGTGGGACACCATTCAAAGTAGAGAAACAGAAGATATTATATAGGAAACTAACGTATTGTATGCTGTGAGGTGAATATTTCCACTGAAACCTTACATATCTGGTGTTTCTGCACTCCTTATTTCTGGAAAACTATCCAATTCATTCACCCTGATTTCATTTCCTTCAACATAAGTTAGACGTCCATATGGAACAGATACAAATTTCTTATGAACCTTCAAAAGAAGATTTGCCAGTGGGTATTCTCTACTGCTGCCACCCCATTTTGCCCCATTTTGTTGATAATTTTAAAGACCTGGATAAAGAAAAATAGTATTGGGTTTGCAAAAACTTTATTAAGTTGCATAGAGATACTACCAGTGCACACAATTGTTAATCCATAAAAGTAGTGTAGCCTGAAGGGTGCAAAGCACTAAGTTTTGCAGGGAGCCCCACTGTGGTATACAAGTGTCACCCCTACTTTTTGGAGCCATTCTGGGGTGGGGAGCTTAACCAAGGAATTCACTTCTCTGGATCTTCTCTGGCATTTGCCTCCATTTTGCTCCCTACCTGGAATGGCTCTGAAAGAAGAGGAGCAGCTTGCATGCTGCACTATGCTCCCTGTAAAATGTGGTGCTCTGCACCCCTCTAGCTATGCCACTGATTCATACCCAAACAAGTCAAGCAAGAACAAAACAGATTTGCTTCCAGCATGCACATTAAAACACACTCTGTATGTGAACATACAGTGATTTAGGATGCAAGTTATGAATCACACAACAGCTCACATTTGTGTTTGCTCATCTTCTAGCGATGAACATTCTTTGTTGTTTTGTTCAAGACTTTCCTGTGTCTCAGAATTTCCTATGTCTGGGTGAACTGGTTTGGGATCAAATGTAGTCCCGTGGGCAGCAGAAGTCAAATCCTCTTCTCCAAGACACAGTTTCTTTGAAATCTCTTGATCCAGTTTGGATTCAGGTTGCACGATCAGCCTTTGAGGGCTTTCTGCACACAGCTTTGGATGTCTTTCAGCGACTACTATGTCTGTCATAATAACGCTAAAAGAGCAATTTCTATTTTAGCTTACAAGGAGATGCAAAACACATGCCCAACTTATCTTCTCCATCAACTTGAGATGGGTAACAAGCAGGAATAGATCACACTGGCATGCAAGGCATTACAGAAGGCAAACAGAATTTTCAGTGCTTGCCATGTTATGCTTCCAGCCTGACAACAATAATTGTTTCACTTAAAGATGACAGCAATTTTTTTTTTACAGAAGGCCACCAGCTTTAACATTTTTTCTGCTATGCTTCTCTACCACAAAATAATGCAGGAGGGGGGAATCCTTTTGAAATTCACCAGTAGGCTCCCAACAAAACAATCAATAGGTGCTGTATGGTCACAAGACTAACTTTCTTCCCCATCCTGGACCAACAGAGAGTCAGGCTAGTCTAGTACAATGGTTAGGATGCTGGACTAGTACTAGGGATTAAAATACCTTTTCAGGTAGGAAATCACTGGACGGATCAGTCCCGACCTCACTGCCCACCCTACCTAACACAGTTGTTATGAGAACAATGTGGTGCAAGGGAAAGAGTAACTATACAGTGCTGATTGGAGGAAGGTTGAAATCAAGATTGATCTAATCAGATTGTTCACTTGTTAGCAGAAAGCATACGCTACTCAATGTATTTGTCTTCCAGTATACGTGTATATATTAGGCTGTGGATGGCACAAGTGGCTAAGACACTATGCCTGTTAACCAGCAGGCCAGGGTTCAAGACCCGGGTTGGCCACACAAGACAGGGTGAGCTCCTGTCCTTAGCCCAGCTCTGCGACGCCAGCTGGATCCAATCGTATTGGCTCTGCCTTTCCATTGGACTAATTCAGTGGCGTGGAGAGGGGGATTTGCTGCTTGGGTAACAGCCTATCCTCCGTAACAATCCAACCCAGGCTTTCATGCTTCGCATGCAGCGTATGCAGCGCTGAGCACGATACCATAGTCTTCCAAGACTGATGGAGGCCTGCTATACTTGTATAAAGACTCCAGATCTTTCCCTTAAAGATCTTTCCCTTGCTCCAATAATCTCTATTATTCATCAGTTATTCAAATTTTTCAATTTACTAATCTCAATCATCTTGGTCATTTCAATTCACTGTCATCATCATGCATTTCTAGAGTTGCAAAGCTCTTTATAGAAAGCATTTCTAATTATCCAGATGCAGTATTTGCTTATTTATATATAACTCAAATACAGAAGCGAAGTTGCCTGCTACATTATAACGTATCTTTGTCAACACAGCATAAACTTTGGTTCAACAATTCTTTCAACTCATGGTACACTGACAAAATGCTAAAATTGCCAAGTTGAGAATTGCTGTATTAAGATATGAAGTTGGTCAAGAAGGAAAGTGGTTACTGATCCACTTCTGCCTAAAAAGCTTGACACACTGTATTTTTGAGAACTGAATCATAGCAAGGAACTATGAAAGCCACGTGGAAATAATGAAAGAAATAAAAGACTACAGAAGAGCCTTCTGACCTCTTCACGTTCTGTGAAGTCTTTACAAGCTCCTTAGTGACCTCCTCCCCATTCTGCTGATTTGAGTCAGGATCTGGAAGGATCTGGCTAACACTTGGTCCCATCTGTTTTGGAAAAGCTCCAGTTCTTCTCACCATCAAATCCTCCTTTGCTGGAATTCCAAGAACCATTTTGTCTCCTGTTGCATCATTCTTGGGCTCTTCCTGCCCTTTCAACTTTTGATGGCCATCTTCATGAGTGACAACAGTGCTTACGGAAACAGGAGACTGTGTATCCTGACCTTGTTGTGCTGTACAACATGGTGGTGAACCACTGCTAAGGCAATTGTGGGTACTATTATTCAGGAGACAACTGAAGAGCAAGATGGTAAAACAGAGCTGCTTCAGTACAGGCAAAGCTTATAACACACTGCCCTAAAGCCTGAAAAACAGAGTTGTGGGATACTGTTGTTAAGTCCTAAATCTATATATATCTAAGGGCACAATCCTAACCATGTCTACTCAAAAGTAAGCCCCATTATTTTCAATAGGTCTTACTCCCAGGAAAGTGTCTTTAGGATTGAAGCTTTAACCTTGTCAGTGGCTACCCTAGAGCTCCATTTAAAGCAATAAATTAAAATTTATTGCTTCTTTCAGATGGCACAAAACATGAACTACGAGAAATATCTTTGAAACTTTTAAAATTACAGTAAGAAATATATTTATTTGACTTCTATTCAGCATGTGAGCCCCTATAAAGACGCAAAATTAGATCATGCAAAAATCACAAAACCACCTTTTACACACAAAATAATAATTGACAACCAGCAATTGACAAGAGCAACAATTAAATGATTGCATAGTTAGAGGAGAACCATCAAATGTTCTCTAAGCAGGCTTCAAAAGCTAAACATTGCTGAAAGCATATGCTTACTTAGCACTCTTTTAAAGCAATCCCATGAATAAGAATCCATAACTCTTAACAAATTCTTCCATTACCCTACTGTATTTATACTGTAATTATCCTTAACCTAAAATCAAAATCTTGTTATAGGGTAAAGCTTTAAAAAAAATCTCTAGGCTAAACATGCTCATTTTTCCTCAAGTTGATAGCAATCTAAACCTTTAATCATATTTGTTGTTTTCTTTTATTCAGCTATGGCAACCCGCTTTTTCTTGTTAGCAGGTAGTAATTAGGTGCTTCTTTTTTCTGTTCTTGCCAAGAAGTAGAATTATAATATCTAGTTAGCATCACATGCAAAGCAGGCAGACGAAGCGGCACAGCTGCTGGTTTCCAGTTTCTGACCTTTCTGTTCTGAGTGGAGTCTTCGAATCTCTCCAAACAGCAATATTTCTTTTCTGTTTCAATGGATGATTGACTACTGACAGGGGAGGAAAGCCTGAAAGAACCGAACTAGGAGATTTCCGAAAAGTTCCAAATCTTCTAGCCAACATGTCATCTCTTTCAATATCTGGGAAGCTGCCATCCAGCTCTTCCTCACTACTTTCATGCCATTCATTCAAACCACTTGGCACTGGCTTCTGAGAATCTCCATAAGCTTTCAAGGCGGATGAATTATACTTATCCATATCAGACAACGTGGTTTCGCTGGCGATACAAGATGGAGAGCACGAGAGAATGGAGGAAAGGTGATAAGAAACATATGGAAGAGCTGAAACAAGTCCCTTCCCTTTATTAATCTTATTTTTCAAAGTGAACATCTGAGTTTCTTACTAGTAGTTGAAAGAATTCCATATTGACACAACAGTGGACTGATTAGATAAAGTAACATCAAATAGTTGTAAGTTCTGGCCTCGGCACATGGCTTTACAGAAAACAAAAATGTTCTTGTGCCACAGAAAAGAGAGCGCAATCCATTTTCAACAAGCACACTTCAAAAAATTCCAGAGAGATGAAAAGTAACTTTTTAATAAGCTTCCTTCAACAGGACTAATTTTTGTAATGTACAGATAGAAATGAAGCAAAGGCTCCACGACCATTTCAGAGTCAAACCATATAAAGCAGCGCATTTGGCATGCCCAACAGGGGCATGTGGAACCTGGAGAAGCTTTGCTGAATAGTGATCAGCACATCAATCTTTCAAGGGGATATGACAGCCCCATACAATATATGCTCATCATTACTAACAATTTAGTTCAACCCACACTGCAAACTTAACCCCTGGTTAAGTCTCCAGCACAAGTCCTGTGCCGGCTGGGGGTGTCATAAAAGTGCCATAAGGCACTTAGGCCCTACCTCTGGATGGTTAGACCAATGCAGGAATGGTGAGTGAGTTGCACTAGTCTAAATTAGTTAGGATTTCACCCTCAACAGCTCAAAAGAAGAACGTTTGCTTGCTTTTCTATTCATCTGTCCATTATACAACTGGAATCATAAGGGAGTTACCAACTCTTGAACTGCTCGTTACATTAGATGCATGAAACAGCAACTGGGGGCTTCAAAAGGGCTGCTCCTTTTTTCATAACATTATTATCTTGGTCCCCCTGAATTTGGGGAGCATTTTCAGAAACCTCTGACCCCTTCCATACTCCCTATTTCTCCTTGTAATCTCTCTGTCATTATTCTTTACAACAAGGTGTCTTCTGATTCTGATTTCTGCTCTAGGAAAAACACTGGGAAGAAAAAATACAGACGTGGGTGTTGGAAAAAGGCACACAGGCATGGGAGGATTAAGCACTAATCTCCCACCAACTGCAAATGCTCCCTTGCAATTGGCTGCCTGCCCCAGCATTTCCGTGCAAACGCAAGGAAGAGAACCTTGTATTTGTTTGGTAAAGTGAAGTTCTATCTTTACATCTGAGCGAACATATATGCCAGTAAGAATCAAATAATGTAATTAGGGCTCTAAGGGTGCAGTTGTAACCTAGGCCAGCACAATTCATTGGTCTTCTGATTCCCATGGTGATGTGCACTGGTCTAACCCTCCCCCAGGAGTGGCGCAGAAGTGTCTAATGAGACTTTTGTGACACCTCCAGGCCAGTACAGGACTTATGGTAGGGCGTGGGCTCACCTAATTGGAAGTTAGGATTGCATCCTAAAGCTCTAAATACAGATGTATGGTTAAGTAATTCTGAAATTGCATATTAGCCAAGGATCGATGCTTGCCTGCAGTTCACACTATATCCTGTCCATCCTTTCCATTTCCTTTTCAAAACATGCTTTTCACCACCATCATAATCCAATAACCTTAAAGGTTTTTTTTAACAGCCGTCAAGTTCAAAAGGTAGATTAGATAACTGATTTTTTTTAAAAATGGTTTCCATCAACATATATGCTACCTTTACCTTTATCACAAACAGAATACCTGGAATTAGCATGCATCCTGCAGATGTTATCAGTATGATCAACAGACTTGATATGGCTCACAGACATTGAGGATGAAGTTTCACTTGAGCACCCAAAAGCCCCAGCTGTTTCTCTACTGGTTGCCTCTTCTTCTATTTCATCTCTAGTCGCAGCCCTAGCAATGGAAAGCTTCTCCCATTTTTGATTGTCAATTTCCGTCACTGGCCCAAAGTGCACAAACCTCTGCTTGGGGCAGGTGGCCTTCTTATACATTCTTGCTTTGTGGCTTGCAAAATCATCATGATTGGCAGCTTCTGCTGCCACTACAGCAGACCGAAAAAAATCTGGAGTGTCTGTGAGTTCCTCATCACTAACAAGGAACATGTAAAACAAAAAAAGCAGATAAAGGCAATAAGAAAACAGAGGGAAAAATTTAAAAAACCCAGACTTTTAATTATAAAAGAATAGCCACCCAACCAAAGGCAACTACAATCAAAAGCAAGAAACATGGAATACAGCATGGTGGAAATTATTCCACCCAAAAGCAGAACTCAAACTGAATAAAACTATATTCAGAAAATGATCGGGAGAAACCATAACTATCACTTGTTTCCAGTGTGTCTCAGAAATAAAAACAGTTCACACAAACAACTGCAGTGGCAATTTTTAATCCTTTGTAAATAAGACATTACAGTATGCCCACTGAATAAGATAGAGAGCTATCGTCTAGCCTTGTTGTGTGCAGACACAAATCCCATATAGTGTTGAGTAGAGCTAGCAAGGTCTGTTGTAACAGCTGTTTCCTGCATGGGAGTGCCAAGAAAAGGGAACCCCAAAATGGAAACTTTTAATCTCAAGTGTCAAGGGGAAGAGAAGTGTTTCATTTCAAATCTAGAATCTCAAGGATTGTGATAAGGAATATTCTTGGTTCCTGCACAGATGTGATCAAAAGAACTGAAAAAAGCCTCCGGGATGACAAATGATGCTATTCTTAGGCTGTGTAAGGAAAAACAAAGTACTTCCCATGGGCTCCAATCCTTTCCTAAGTGCAGTTCCTATCTTTCCCTCCCATACTGAACACAATGTGGACTTATTTCGGAGTTTACCTGCATAGGATTGCACTGTTGGTGCACTTACATAGGCAAATGGTGGAAAAGATTTTTAAGGCATCAGATAGTATTATTGAACCTTACCATATAAACACTCAGAATTTGCTGCATGCAATATTTACTCTACAATCCAGAGTAACTACAAGAGCACATAAGAAACATTTATGTTGACGTAGTTACGGCACCACCTACTGAAAACCTATGGAAAATTCATATTGCAATCCAGAGTAAATTGTTTTTACATCGGAGCAAGGACACCCTGTAGTTACTCTGGATTGTGCCCTTAGACACCTTGCACTAAACACGAGACATGTATTAATTGCTGGTTTTGAAACTACCTTGAATGTTTCCGAGTTGACTTTGGGAGCAATGTAAAAAACGAGCACTTCTTCCCTTGATGAACACATGATTTATGAACTTTTTAAAGAAGTTGTACATAAATATTCTTGCTGCTATCATTGACAATAATAAAAAAGTACCTTGTCTTCCCTGAAACTTTCAGTCGGTCCCATGTCTCCTTATCTGCTTGCGTTATAGAACCACTCACAGAAATGGGAAAGTGGAGTTGGGAAGGACTAGCCTGTGTTTTCCGCTTAGCCAAGTCATCTCTTTCAAGGTCAGGAACTTTGTCTTTCTCCTCAGACATGTCTTCTCGAGACCGTAGGAGTGGTTTATCTTGCCTGGTGGAAGCCATATATACCTTGTTTCCTCTGATTTAATGGACATTCCAAAATCAGCAGGGATAAGAACAATATGGGGGAACTAGGCAATGTCAAGGCAATAACTATTGACGTGCCTATTTCTGTTGGTAGCCAGTCAGTTCTATAATGAACTAGCACCCCATCTTTTGCAGGGTCTTGAACCATTACATCCTGCCCAACTGCATCCCCAAATTGAACATCTACATAATCATTTTAATGATTAATCTTTATTAGTCTGGCTCTTAAGATTTGGGACCTCCTCAGGCCCTTCAACCAGGAAGAAGGCAGTTCTTGCACACTGCCTTTCACCTTCATAGATACTTCAAGACTAACAGCACTTTTGGGAAGGTGATGCTGTTGGTGTTTTTGGGAACTAGCAAATGAACGACAAGGCCATCCAGTCCTGTTCTCTGCAGACCATCTACAACTTATCAGCTCAGACAAATAAACCTAATAGATGTTATTTTTAAAATGCATGTATTTATTCACAATCTTTCATTTTGACAATCATGAGATCCACTTTTGCTTCCAAATATAGCAGTACAAGAAGACTTTTACTGCCACCATGAACATAACCTTTACAAAGCTCCATGTGGCAGGCTCCTGATATGTTTTTTCAGATACTGTTCCAAGACATTACTCATGTGCTAGACTGCAGACTGTTGACAGTCACACTGCTGCCGCAAAGGCGACACATTTCAAATGACTGAAAGCAGCTGAAAATAGTAGATCTCACAAAAGATTTTCTGAACTCTCTGGGAGAGATACTCCTCATTGCAGGGGCAATTAATTTTGCCAGACAAATTTTTTTATCTATATCTCACATTACATGCAAGCATAGGATAATATGCAAATGCTTTATTTAAAAGTCATTGATTAACATGATAGTCAACTACAAAGTATTATTGGATATTTTTAATGTAGTAGAGCAGGCATGGACAGACTGCAGGCTTGCAGGATCTCCTTTGATTTTTTTGTTATTACAACCCTGAGGGCTACTATCCAGTCCCAGGTGGTAGAGAAGGGCTGAGGCAGAGCCAGGTGCAGAATAGTCACTATGATGGTAGAACTAATTATTGACTGTATAATTGTATTAACTATGAATCATGCATGATTTGCAAGAACAAGTACAAATAAACAGTGATTACAAATCAGGGAATTAGTAAACAATTGGGAGGCCAGAAGTCTCTTGCCTATCTATATCCAGAGATCTACCAATAGATTGTCTACTTCTTGCATACCTATAGTACGAAAATGACACAATCTGGTTGTACGGGAACTAAAGAGACAGCTGGAACAGCTGAGATTACACTTACTAAAACTGGTGCTTGGAGTTCCTAAAGTAAACCAATTCTTCCACTGTCTACATGTATTGGCTACCATTAATGACCGTTTCAGAGCCCAATTCTATTCTCAGCCTGCGCACAGCTTGCAGTAGTACCATTCTTCTGAATGCTTTGGGCCAGCCAGATAACATGACGCAATGGATAAGTAAGTTAAAGAAAATTTTACTTACCTACCCTGCCATGCCATCCCCAATGGGTCTATTCCAGTAATTTCCAAACCAGTGGGTCATAACACACCAGCCAAGGAAACACTTGGCTCAGGGGATGGAAGTGGGGTTTACTTAACTGAAAGTAGCCCCAGCTTCCAGAGGGTGTTGGGAACCCTGCAGACTGCTCTGCAGGGCTTCCCAAACCTCATATTAACTAAAAATTAAGATCAGAAATAATTTCTGATCTTAATTGATCTTAATCTAACAAAAATAGATTTCTATTTTATTTTATTAAAGGCTTGTGGATCCCTATGTACACTATCGTGGAGTTTCCTGCACCTACAAAGGCTGGGATTAGCTACATGTAAATAAACCCCATCTATTGTCCCCATAGCAGATGATCCTAGAAATCATATTGTTGCCAAAGACCTGCCCCTACAAAGACCTAAGCAGTTTCCAACTCCTATGGAGGACTATAGAAACCACTGGTCTATTTGGATCGGTCCAACCTTTTAGCTGGTGCAAGTCCAGGAGGACCTAAGAAGGCAGCTAGAGGCTAAAAAGGGGACATAAGGAAAATTATTGATAACGCTGACTGTCAAAAATATTTCACTCACTTTAAACAATACAGAAAAGGAAACTTGCACACCTTGCACATTCCTGATTTTTCTTCCTTTTCCTCCCTTCTTCTGTTTTACTTTGATCTTTATTGGTGTAAGACCCAAGTAGGTAGTGATTAAATGGCAAAACAAGTTTTGGTTGATTCAGCCTTGCTCTACGTACAGCCAAGTCATCCTTCTCAAGATCAGGAATTTGGTCATCTTTTTCATCTTCAGAGCCAGAATCTTTTCGTTGATAGCTCAACATAAAAGGGTTCTCTTTGCGGAGGATGATATCTGGAGTAGGTTCGTTCATTTCACACACGTGCTTTTGACTGGTTCATAGTAAAGTTAAATGGGGAATCCAGATGTGACAAAGAGAAACAGATGTGACACCCTCTATATTTTTTTAAAAGGAAATTAAGTATTCTGACTTGTGCTGTTAGTTGAGAGGAAACCACCACAATTTAGGACTTCATGCTGCAAAACCAGGAATTCCATGCATGTACAATCAGTGCTTTTGGTCTTTGCTTATTGTTTTTCATACGATGCACACACAAGAAATTACTATTTGCCTCTAATGCACACCCCTATTTTAAAAGGCTCAACAATAAAAAATTTTTACTGGCGGTTGTAACGCACAGCTGCAAAACAGGTGCAAAATTTAATTTTACTGCATACAATGAGCTTTATGATAATAATAATAATATGACAATGGGGTTTATTTTATGATTTTTACCAAATTGTACTTTATACAACAATGGGTTTATCTTACATTTTTATTACAATACAGAAAACATAAACTAAATAACAACCTATAGTTATAATCAAAATACCGTATTCACATGAATCTAATGTGCCATCAAATCTAATGCGCTCCCTGGTTTTGGAGATTAAATTCGGCTAAAAAGAATCAAGTAAAATGGTAGTTCACCAATCCAAAGCAATACCTTTACTCTCAAACACTTTTCATTATTATATCTCCTCCAATCAGAAGCCCTCATGTACTGAAAGGAAGTAGTTCAGTGATTAGTTCAGTGATTCTCAATATAGTTCTGTAGTTCAGTGATTCTCAATATATTTTACCACCTAGATCATTTTTTTAGAATGGCAATCTGTTGGGACTCACCAGAAGTGATGTAATTAACCTGGAAGTGATGTTGTGGCCAGAAGTGATATAATTTAGGATGCACTCCTATCTCCCAGTTAGACTGGCATAAGTCCTGGCGCAAGTCCTGACTGAGGGTGTTGCAAAAGTGCCATAAGGCACCTCTGTGCTGCTCCTGGGGTGGTTAGGCAGGTGCACAGACATGCACTTGCCTCCCCACACCATTACAGGAACAGAGAGCAGGCAAGTTGTGCTGGTCTATACTGGTCAGGATTGTGCCTTTAGGCTTACCTTACCAAACGTTCCTTACTAAAAGCCCACCTGATCCCTGTATGTTCAAGCTCTATATTTTTAATGGTACCTGAACGAGATGCTATGCAACTTACCTGAAATTGTCTTACAACCTACCTTCTTGTAATTTCAGAATGCAGCTCTAGCTTATTTACCTGCTGCTTACTATTTCTAACATTAGGTTTTCTCTTTATATTTCCCACCCCTCCAACAAAGACAGGACCAGAGCATCATCTTTGAGGAGATTAGATAGTATCTACTCCCTCAAACCATTTATATTGTCATGAATGCACACCCCAGGACATAATAATTGAAGCTGCTCAACTAATGGACCAAACTTAAAATGGGAAAAATTCTGTCCATTTAAAAAATGCAGCACACAACAGATGCTGTCTTCTTTCTGTCACACAATAACTTCAGCAGAACTTAACTTATTAAAGGGACAGAAAGCATACGCCTTTGTACACATGGTTCTTCAAGAGCTTGGATACCAACAGCAACAGCTGCTCTCTATAGCCATTTACACCTGTCACTATTTTCAAAAAATGTACCCAAGATAAACAAAAAATTGGGACAACAATGAAGAAGGAAACTTCTTTTGTGCCAGACTCTGGACCTCTTGCTCAATACAGTACAAGGGGTCTATGTAAAGACAACACAAGGAGTCCTGTAGATGCGGTCAGAGCCTTCGTCCACCTTGATATATTTGGCTAAATAATGTGCTTAGCTACATGTATTTGCCACTTTGAAGAGGAAATCTGTCACTGCAAGACTGGAGCTAGTGGCCAAGGACCTCCACCAAACACATGTGCTAAACATATTATGGCTATGATAAAATCCAGAAACCTCTGCATGGGTTAACTAGGTTTAACACGTTTGACATGTTAGTTATATAGAGCAGAATGGGGAAGGCTGACATTTTTATTACTACTTTGGTTCCTACCAAAATTTCCACACCCAATTCTTGATTCTTTTATCTTCTGTATATATAAAACTGAAAAGTCACTCACCGACTGACTGACTGACTGACTCATTGACTCATCAACACCCAGCCAAAACAGATGGGCCTAGAAGAGTGAAATTTGGGGAGGTTGTTCCTTCCGTGATGGAGGCACCCACTAAGAACCGGTTTTTGGAAATTCCAACCAGAAGGGGTAAAAAGAGGCACAAAGAGTTTTCCTCCCTATACTTTGCATTGAAGAATCCCTGACCGAGGAATGCTCTGCCCCAACCCCTGGACCTAGAAGCATGAAATTTGGGGAGGGTGTTCCTTCTGTGATGTCAACACCTACCAAAAACTGATGTTGAGAAATTTAACTCCTAAGCAGCTTAAAGGGGTTGAAACATTTTTGGCCTAAACTTATCACTGAAGTCTGATCAATACCCACCCCCAAATTCTGAATCTGCCAAATAAGGGTGACCACCACCATTGTGAGGGGGGGGTATTGCACATGGAACGGGGTGTTGCATATGGGGATGTTGTGCATGGGGGATGTTGCGCACGGGGGGGACATTGCGCATGGGGGGATGGCGTACAGGGTAATTTAAATCCTGCAACGCATGTACTTTTTTGCTAGTCAAAGATAATTGTTTTCTTGGTTATTGCATGTTTTCCAAATGTTATATTCTTCCAAACATTCAGAGAGTTTATATTATTGCCTATATTGCAAACTACCACACCAAGAAATCTTTAGAAAAGCCATCTCAAATGGCTAAACTCAGTGGTGTAGCTGGGGGAATAGTAAGTGCAGATACCATAATTCGTCATGTAAGCAGTCCTCTCCACTTGCCTTCAGGGCCATTCCATTTGGTTCCTAGAGCTATCCAGAATGGCTTTGAGAATAAGCGGGAAGGTCACTTACAAGGCACACCGCAGCACCTGCAACTTAATGATTTGCCCTCCTCCCAGCTACACAACTGGCTAATCTTCAATCAAAATCAAGCAGTGTCAGAAGAAGTGTAGCAACTTCCCTTTCTTTTTTTCAATTCATCTGTGAATGGGCACTTGTACACTTTCCCTGCTGAGGGAGTTCCAGATGCACATTCAGACACTGCATAAGTAGCAGATACACTGCTACACTGGGATAAAATAAAATATTGGGATAAAATAAAAATCAGGACCCATTGAGAACATACCATTTCATCACAATATTAATCTGATGTTTTGAATGGACACTTTGTCACACTATTGTCACATTATTTTATGGTCTCTAGCTTATAATATTAAATGAAGGCATCTGCCATTTTGTAGGACTTTGAAGCAGAGGTTAAAAAAATCAGAAATGGCAGAAAGGTATCCTGTGTTTTTGTTTGATCCCCCTATACACCACAATTTTCCATATACCAACACACACAAATCTCCTACCGATTAACTAGTTCAATTTAACCAGCAGTGTTACAAGTGCCAACAAACAAGGTGTCATGCCCAGATACTAGATGCCTTGAGCACTGAAGGAGCCTTGAAGCAAGTAGTCATGCCTATGATTACAAATAACATCTTCATGGTGAGTAGACCCACCTTTATTTCTCAAAAAAAGAACCTCTTTTACCAATTCCTGTTTTTTAATAAGACATCATTTAATGCAACTGCTTACTCAATATGTGCTTCACACAAGCATAACCCAACCAGACCAGGAATACGGAAGCTTTGGAAGCTGTTAAATATTCACAGTACTGTAACTGGAAAGTGTAAACTTTTCCACCCAACATTTAATGTAGCGCAAATACCATTTACAAGCAATGGGTTTAACACCACAAAATACTGTAGTGCAAAGCTGCCCAATTCCAGTTGTTCTTTTCCTGTTGTACTGTGATGAATTCTGGAGAACAAATGATGCAGGTATTTATTAGGTTAATTGCTTGTGTTACTGGCAGTGTCATAACAGCAAATTGAGAACAAACACACAGCATGGCAAAGCTAAAAATGTGAGGCATGCTGCATGGATGCCACAGCGTGGTGCTAACCTGCTACCATAGCGTTGTGCCGCTGTCATGACCTTAATACCAGCCTGTTCAAGCCTCTTTAACTTTCTGAGCTGTTCAGAATCCTTTTCAGTATTCCTGGACCCTGGTGTTTTGTTTGCTGAATGTGTAGGAAAAACATGTAAAGGACTTCCTTGACTCATGTCCGTCAGTATAGGCTTCGCAGGGAAGGCTGAAGTGGAAGCCTCACAGTCCAAGAGCTCCTCTTCAGTCTGTGATGATGCTTCACTTTGTTCTTCTTCTATAGTTTCAGGATAGTTTTTGCTATCAAGTTATATAGGGCAAATTACTGTGCAGAACATTCTGATCCTGTCCCTTGCATAGACCACTAAAGAAAAGTCAGAACTAAGGTACTTAAAGTGATGTCACTAGGAAGGTTTGGGGGTTACAGCCCACACTAGGTAATACACACAGGGATGACAATATTTCTGATATTTTTGAATAATACCTTCACATTATTTATTAATCAATGCATAATTTCATTCAGAATGAAATGAAAAAAATCTTGCTGAGATACAGTATCTCTATTCAATCAAATGTTATAGCCAAGAAAACCAGAGTGGCAGAGCAATGGTACATCACCACATACACTGCCCAGGGCACTGCCCTGCCCACTGAAAAGGAGGATGTACACATCATAGGAGTGATACGCTGGCCCCTTGCACTGGGTGATCCAAACTCTACTGTTGCCACTGGGAAATTAAAACACATGTGAAAGGGAGGGAAAAATAAAAAAAATGAGAACACTGGAAGTCTACAACATTCAGTGCAGAGATCATGGAAGAATACCAGCTTTGACAATGGCAAAAGTTACTCTTCGGTGACTAAAATATCCTTTCCTAAGTTGATAAAGCAGGTTCCAAGAGCTTATGTCCCACTATGTAACTTTCTAGTGATGTTTCCATACACCAAGAATAAACAATTGTTTGCAAAATTATCTTTTCTGAGGCAAACATCATTTCATGTGATTATTGTTTTAAACTAACCAAACAAGAAAAAGAGGGTGTGTAGAGAAACTACTAATCTATTCTGTTGTTAGGTTTAAATGGCTATGTGTACCATGGTTTGCTGAATTGAGACTCTGGCCTCAGCCTTACCTGAAAGGTCTCTCTCCTCCTAGTGGAGAAGTAGCAGTACTCCAGCTCTTCCTGTACTCCTCACGATCTGCTTTCTTCTTCCGAAGAGGAGCTGGGATATAGGCAGTCTGGTTGCTCTTATTGGGGAGGTATTGGTTGAAAGGCACAACTGATTTGGGTTCACCATAGGACGTTCGTCTTGCAGACATATCGTCTTTTTTTACATCTGGCAACTTTCGATGTGGCAAGTCAGATTCAGAATCACTACCTCTCCCTGTTAAAATAATAAACAGGATAAAATAAGCAAGTAATGATTTTACAAATTATGCCAGTATAAAAATCACTTGCATGCTCTCCCTCTCTCAGCACAATTCTAACTGCCTGCTAGGACAGACTCTCCCATGTTGGCCTGGGAGTGTTGCAAAAGTGTCACAAGGCACTTCTGTGCCACTGTTGGGGGCAGGCCAGTGCACAGACATGTGCCAGCCTCTCCACACCACCATGAGAACATGGAGATGGGTGAGTGGTGCTGGCCTAAACTGGTTAAGATTGTGTCCTCTCTGTGTCACACACACACACACACACACACACACACACACACACACAGAGAGAGAGAGAGAGAGAGAGAGAGAGAGACAGACAGACAGACAGACAGACAGACAGACAGACAGACAGACAGACAGACAGACAGAGGGAAGTATACAGAAAACACAGGCATGGACCATACTAGCTTTCCCACCAGATGTGAAATTAAATCTATAACAACTGCAACATTCTCACCACTCCAAGTAACCTTATTTAGTTGTTTTCAAGTTTGAATACTATAGCTGTCTTAAACAGAAATCAAAGAACTGTTACTCTACAGTTAACAAACTATAGATGACAAAAACATCAAAAGTTATTTGCCCGATTAGAGACCATAAACCAACCCATCACAGTGTTTCCCACATCAGTGAACCAGAGGCCTCATCTGGTCATCTATCATTATCATTTGTCTCCAACACTGGATACTAAGGGGTGTGATGTTTCTAAAGGAGGAGTAGCATATGTTGATAAATTTTCTAAGACATTTTGTAAATCCATTAATTGGTTTTGTGAAATAAAACCATCCAAACCAGTGCTCTGCTTCACCAGATCCAAAACCCTGCATTTCTCAGCCTCTTATTCTCATTACTAGTTGGTCCCACCTCCTTTATTAGTTAAAATCACTGTCTACCCAAAACAATGTCTGCCTTTACGCTTCAAATCCAAGAAGTAGCACTTCATAAATCAGACTGCTACAATGCAAACTTTTCTTGTAACATAAAGTGAAGGAAGACTTTAAATGCAGCACTAGTGAATCTATCTAAGGAGGGGGCAAGCCATAAATCAGCATTCAACTCAAGTTCTTTTTCTGGTTGTGGGATTAGTAAGGCACATCACGTTTCCACAAGTGAAGCCAGCTTCTTGAATGTAGTAGCACATCAGCCATTTTACACCAAAAAGGCCATGTGTTGCATTCAATAGGAGTCCCGGAGAACACAGCTTACCATCGCTGCTTCCTCTCAGCACCACATCTGGAGACGGCGTCTGCTGTGAGCGGGAGCCAAAGGAATCCAGACTGTCAAAAGAATCATCTCTGCCATGGCGAGGAGGAGAAAGGGAATCACTGCGCTCTGAGTCCCAGGAATCTACGTAGCCACTATCACGGATGCTGCGTTTGGGGCTTTCCACCTCTTCTGTCTCCTAGAAAATTTTTTTAAAAAATTTAAAGATGTTGGAACTTTAAATGAAATTGATGTCAACAAAACAGAACACAAGAAGAACTCCAAATATATGTGTATCTCTACAGCTGGACAAGGAGAACTGGAAGGGGTAGATGAATGACAGAGACAGAGAACTGAAACCATAGAGGTATACACACTGGTGTATACATGTTTCTTTTGCACCACTTTTTACACCAAACAGATTTTGCAAGTTTCTGAAAAACTACAAAACCTACCAAACTCAATCAGAGGCAACCCTGGGACACAAATACATGCTGAGCTTCAGGAAACAATCTCTCCTTCAGACCACTTTCAATTCTCTTAAAAAGCTATCATCTGTCTCCAGCCCCATTTAACAGAAGGGAGGAATTAAGACACCACTGGCACTGATGCCTTTCCTCATTGATGACTTTCCTCCAACACTATGATGGTCCATCATCTCTTTCAAATAAAAGACCATGGAGGAATTCAAAACTAGATCCACAATAGTGAAGAACAAGAAGAACTAGTGATCTCAGATTTATGCAGATAGCTGTAAGAAAGAACAAGATGAACTGAGTTTCATATTCCACAGAAGAGGAGCTGTTGCAGCAAAAACTCGAACCCATTTATAAATTGTATCAGCATTTGCAGGCTGGAGCCCATTTCAGTAGGATGCAGATTTACACTTGACGTAGAAATTAAAAATCCACCTGAAACGTGGCAGGTCCTTTACTGTCCATATCGTATAGGCAGAAGCATCTTGGATTTAAATGCAACAGACAAGGCAGGTCTCGTCGATCTAACTATTGTGTATCCGGCTGGGACACCAGCAGAGAGCCCTCGCTGTTGCTGCTTTTGGCTCAGCTCAAATAATGAGGCAGTGTGTTCTCCAGCAGCCTCTTTCTGCCTTGAGAAGAAATTCCTCTTATGAAAGAGGGGATGGCTTTTCTTCCCCAAGCAATCGGCAATGAAAAATATGCAAAACGCTTTTTCCTGATGCCTCTGAAGAATTCCGTCTTGCTCTTTCCTTGTTGCCAGCTCCTGGCTCTGGGGGCTATGAAAGCACTTGTAGCTGACCCACATGTTCAGAGCAGTGAGAACAATGGCTGTCTTTGACAGCCTCCCGATTATAAATTCTTTCCAGTGCATGCTGCACAACCTAAAACACTGAGAGCTCCAGCAGAGGCAAAAGGTCAGTGGAAGCCATCCTCAGCCGTGCATTATTAGAACATTACCCCTTGTTTCAGCCAGGATCTTATCATCTGCTACAACAGCAGGGGCCAAGACAAACAAAAATAAGTGGCTCCAGCAAAAGGCAACCTTTTTCAAGTCTTTCCCCCTCCTTCTAAATAATAAAAAAGGTAGGGACAATATTATCACTCTCACATGTGGTAGTCTGGAAATCCCAAGGTGAGAAAGGCTTCTCTGAGGTTATTTAAAATTAGAAAGGCCGCCAACAGAGGAAAACGTGTTTTTCTTTGAAAGAGATTAGTTCAGAAGTAGCCATGCCACTGGGTGATACAAACGAACAAGTCACACTTTTTTGCAGCAATCCTAAAGACACTTTCCAGGGAGTAAGACCCATTGAACCAAATGGGGCTTACTTTTGAGTAGATATGGTTAGGATTGTGCTCTTTGCCTGTTTCATATATTGGTGTATGCATCCAAAAATGGCAAGCAAAAATTGCACGTTTGCAAACTTCTTGAGTTTTTCACAAAGGGTCTACTCAGTGTGGAGCAGATATCAGTCAGAAATTTATTAGCTAATATATATTTTATGTTACAAGATGCACACCACATATTTCCTAGGTGTGCACCTTCAAAATGCTTAAAAATACAAGATGCCCACTACATATTTCCTAGGTGTGCACCTTAAAAACACACACAAAACCTGTGATTTAGGACCTTTGATAAATAATAATTTCTCATTCTGCCCATTTTTCCCCCAGGAACTGCAAGAAACTGTACACTACCAGTCTGAACTGGACTCATTCTTAAGAAATCTCACCTGGGGGATTGATTAGCCAAATCCTATTTCTTATGAATATAGAAGTTGTACTGCTGCCTATTGTCTACATAGGCTCTGCACTGCTTAGAGTGGTTCCCTAGGGTTTTAGGGGTTTTTCCTTTAGTCCTATCTGTAGATTCATAGACTCACAGAATTATAGAGGGATTTAATAGGTCATCTGGTCCTATTGGAAGGGATTTAATAGGTCATCTGGTCCAACCCCCAGCCTGTAGCAGAAAATCCTCCTAGACAAAGAGCATCTCCAACAGGTGCTTGTTGAGCCTCTGCCAGGGATTGAACCTACAGCCGTCTGTATGCGGTCTTCTCTACAAATCAGTGATAGTGCCTCCCTGTTCTTGGGCAGAGAAGGTCAGATTAGAAGGGCTGAGACTGCTGGGTAAGCAGCTTTTAAGTATGATGCAGAGATAAAATTCAAATCATAGACTTCCCAGTTCACCGTTTAACCTTATCCATTATGTTGTAGTAAAAGATTCCTTAGAAACAAAAATGCCACTAGTGAAACCAACTGATACACAATAGGAGAGAAACAGTAAAAAGCTTAACATATGAAGCAGGGTCATTCAAATCATCAAAATCCCACATATCCCCCAGAGAGGAAAAAAATCATATTAATTTGTGGCACTGAAAAACTTGCTGCCAAAACTACCATAGCGTGCTGCAAGCCAAGGTTCTCTAAGGCCAAGCTAGGAGGTGGCAATAGCTGTAGGGTAAAAATAAATCACAGGCAAAAAGAAAGTGGTATTTAATATTTTAATGTTTAAATAATTAGAGAGCAGGAGCTCTAATCCTTCAAGGTTCTGTCATGACTCTGTTTAGCAGTGGTAGCTACATAAAAGACTAATAAGGCTTAATCCTATTCCAAGAAAATAAATTGCAGGACAGAAATATTAGAAATCATTTTTTTAATTCTTAAAGTTACAATAAGCTTATAAAAACAACTTCCCTGATTGCTTAATGGTCACCAGGCTCAGAAGCTTAGACAAACTGGGATGTTGGGATATTATTCTAATAATTCATTTTCCATATTTGCCCCTCTGTAAGCATGCAAGGCCACCACTTGGCATGTTGTTAATTTAATGCTTGTATTTATGAACAGGCTAACATTTTGTGGGATAGCAACTTTGTATATTTATTTGTAGACTTATTTGCAAGTCTGACATGTACCGATGGTAATTGCTTCTCAAGCTTAAATCCCTTAAGATAGCAATTTTTAATGTATTTCTCAAGGCGTCCTGACCTCTACATCTTCATAATGTTTATTCACGTCTTTTCTGGCTTCTGGGAAACTCTTCCAGGTTTTGCGGCAGTTTTTAGGACAATCATGTGTAATAATAATGTTCTGTCCTGCTTTCTCCACTGTTAACTACAGTTCACTGCCCTAAACATAAAGCTGCATAATCTTAAAGCTGCAATAGTTTTCCAATAGTTTTCTTAAATCATAAAGCAGCAATAATTTTCCAGCAATTTTCAGCCATTGTTCCCTGAACTTGCATGGCATACCTGCAGACCTTAAGTAGCACAGCAATGAGCCATGGTACACTGGGTGAAAACAGTGGTGGTCCTGACCATTGTGCCACCAGGAAAGCTTGGAAGTGGAGCTGTCCCCGCAGCCAAAGGCCTCCAGAGGGCCTTAAAAAGTCACTTTCCATTTACTTCAAAAACTGAAAGTGTTGTTTTAATGCATTTCAAAGAGGCCTTAGAATGCTTTCTGAAAGTCAGGAAGGCCGTGTGCAGCCTCTCTGGTCCTCAGAATACCTCTGGACAGAGCAGCAGGTGGCATAGGACGTGGCACAGCTAGAAGGCACTCATACCACCACCACCTCTCCAACCATGCTACTCAGGAATATCTGCAGCTGTGGCATGACATTGATTGAAAATCACTGCTTTGATCCAGTTACCCAACATTTTATGCACCTTGTCAGCCACTTAGGCATCTCATTCCTTCTTGCCCAATCTATCCTCCAGTTTTAGCTAAGCAGATTACTATTAAGAATATTTATATACTACTTTTCCACAGCAGTACTTCATAAAGTGGTTTACATAGTAAAATCAATAAATAGTTTTCTGTCTCCAAAGGACCTGCGGGCTAAAAACTGCGCACAGGCAAACTCACACATATGGAGCATAGGCAGCTGTAAATTTCCCCAGCCTGCATATCCGCATAAAAATCATTATACCTTCCATTGAGATTTCTGTGCATTTTGCTGTCTTCCAAACAGCAGACAAGCCAACATGTTTGGGTGTCAGAGGCAAAAAATTCTCGCACAGCATACACGATGGTAAAAATACCATGCTAAATCTATAATACACAAATTGCAGCTTCTTCAATGTGAACTTTAATAGAATCCCAGAAATGCTACTTGAAGTGAGATGTCTCCCTTTTAAATTTTATGGCTGGCCATCCAACTGAGGTATATATGTAAGCTTAGATCAGCACAGAATATAATGTGCATTAAAATTTTGCATTTGTTTAATACAATCATATACTGTACAAGTCTAAAAATGCACATTCTTTAGTAGCCAAAACAGAACCAGAACTTCAGACCTAAGAGAAAACTCCATTATAACCGCTTTGCCTCTTTTACCTCTCTCTGCAACCAAACTGACATCTTTCCCCAATTCCCTGAAATTCCACATCTTTCATACCCATAGAACACATTTAAAGCTTTGGCGGTGTGCCAGTTTCAAAGAGGAAGAAAAAAAGCATGCTCAACTGTCATGGAAAAGTTCACCAGCAAAGCAATGAAAATCAGATGATCTATTCAGTGACACAGACCATTTTTCATTCATAAAGCATTTCCAAAATCTGAAACAGGTTTCTCCTTTTAAAAAAAAGAAAATAAAAACCATTTCTAAGCATTTGAATGAATCAAAGAATGAGCTAACAGTAGGACAAAGCCGTGGTTCCAAAACCTTTAATTTTTTTAGCCTGTTGCTTGAGCAGGAATGTATTTCAGCCAGATATTTAAAAGGGCATGAGAATGTGCCAAATGAGAGCAGGTGCAGAAAAATGGCGAAGGGTGAGACCTGAAAACCAGGAAGAACTGAAGCTTATTTGACTCACATTTCAGCCACAGGATTAGACAGCCATTGGCAAGTCAATAATGTCTCATGGCCTAATCCTATCCAACTGTCCAGCACCAATGCACCAATACCAATGACATCTTGCAGTTGGAGGGGGGAATCATAGAGGATTCCTCAGCGTAAGGGAATAATTTTGGCATGCACCAGCTTTCCAACACCACGAGGAAGTTATGCCAAATGAGTTTTACCAACCCAAACTGCTTAGGATTGCACCCTGAATCCTCTAAATTTTATGCATTTGAAAGATTTACTTCCAGAAAAGGCACTACTAGAGGAAGCCAGCATCACTTATACAAAATAGTTAAAACCAAAGCAGATTATGAAGAGCTATAAAAGGATCTCTCCAGACTGAATGAACAGCCTCCTACTAATTGACAAGGGGCAGAATCCACCACCATGATTCTTGAAGATGCTGTACTGAAATGAATGGCTTTCTTGAGTATTTGTTTCCTTATGGCACAGTATTATCACCCTACTGTGCAACTGCAGCATGCGCTCAATGAAGACTGTCACAAGGGTGCCATATGGCATGTTGTTACAGGTTCCAGATCCACCGACAGAAAGGCTTGTACCATCCCACCAGTGGCAGCACAGGGAAGAGTAAACAAAGTCCTGCTAGGCAGCACAGAGGTGGGGAAACAGAACATAAGAAGAGCTCTGCCAAATCAGGCCAAAGATCCATCCAGTCCAGCTTTCTGTCTCTCATAGTGATCCACCAGATGCTTCAAGGAGTACACAAGACATCAAGAAACCTGCCTCCTAGTACAGTCTCATGCAGTTGGCCTCTAAAATAAGAAGGTTGCACATACCCATCATGGATTGTAAACTATGATGAACTTTTCCTCTAGGAACCATTCAATCCCCTCTTAAAGGCATCAAGGGTAGCTGCCATCACCACATCCTGTAGCAAGGAGTTCCACAGCCTAATTAAACTCTGGGTAATGATATTTTTCGTCTGACCTAACTCCCCCAACACTCTATTTTTGTGTATGCCCCTAGTTCTGGTGTTGTGTGAAAGGGAAAAAATACAGAATACAGAAAGGGCAGGAAGGTGTCAGATCAGAGCAAGAGCATCACCTATTGGTGATGGGCCAACAGGTATGGTTCAGGCTGGATCAGTTGCAGTAGACATACTATATCTGCCAACATGAAGCAAATGGCATGGGTCCAAGTTGCCCAACTGTCGCTACTGAGTTTTACTCTGGGTTTATGAAACAAATGTCCCCTCACCTTACGAAGATCTCAAGCAGACCAATTTCTCCCACAGAATGCAGAAGCTGGGTCGTGCTGTTGTGTCAAAGAGGGGGAATTTATGGAGACATCATTATCAACTATAATCAGCTGCAACTGACCTGGTTTGTTTTGGGGTGTTGGCCCATGTTCGTCCAGAATAACATGACACCCCAGAGGAAAAGGTGACATAATCCATCTGACCTTTCCAAGCAGAGGAGCTCCAGCCCAGCTGGTCTATAATGTGTGCAACGCCTATAAACTCTTGCACTCTGTTTTTGATCACTCTGTTCTCAGAAAAAATAAATTTTCTCTCCCTCAGTCTGTCTTAGCTTGCAATTTGTAGCGCATTTGAGAACATTTGAAAACCAAAGGAAGAGTCAATGATAGGATGCAAGACAAATCTAACCTATTTAAACTTGCTGCGTAAAGCTCCTTTCCACATTTTTTACCTTTCCTCTGCCACCACTTCTCATGTTCCCACCAAAGGAAACCTCACACATCTCACATGTGTGCCTGTTTCATTACCTGGTGATCACAACATTAAATATGAATATGTACTTTACTTATCCAACACTAAGTAGAGTTTTGGATGTTAGATGCAAGCCACAATATTTGGGAGAATTCAAGATCTCAGTTGGAAAGTTCATTTTTATCCTCAAAGCCATAAAAATACCTTTCTCATCTGTGTCAGCAACGCTTCAAATTCCTTCAGGTTCAGTGTAGCTCCACTGTAGTAGGTGCTGCTGTTTGCTGTTTTTCCCAGCCAATAAATGGTAACTAAAACCTGAAAATTTCAATGCACATTAATTGGGAAAATGAAAACTAAACTGTTTAATCAGTTAATTTGCTTGTCTCTTCAGTCTTTTTAAACAGGCCCTGCCCAAAACAACTTAAATCCTGATGTGGCATGCCAAATTCTGCCCTCTTCCTGGCACCAGCATCTCTGCCTAGACTTCATGTCTAGATACCCCTCCATCTTCTACCTGACACACATAAAAGAGCTGGCCATGTTTGTAAATCCCATTAAATAAATTGGTCAGACTTTTTTTAAGGTTTCTGGGCCTGGATAATTACAGACCGAGGACATACCCTACAATCCAGAGTAACTACAGGAAGATGAAAGAGGCACTTACTCTGGATTTCTCTATGCATTTCCCATATGTTTCCCATAGCTGGACCGTAACTACGCTGGTGTAAAAGGTCCCGTAGTTCCTCTGCATTGTAGCTTGAGTGTAGCTTACCTAAGGCTTTTTGATTAATCAGGGACTTCTTCACTCACAATTTGTTATTTTTTAATCATTATGCAAACTATATTCGACTACAAATCTCCCAGTAATTTATCCACCAGCCTTAACTATCATTTGTGCTAACCAGCATTCCAAATTTTAATCAGTGTTTGATAACCAGCTACAAATCCTGGTTCAAATGGAAACTGTATTTAATGCTAGGAGTGATTGAGATCACAGCTGATATTCATGCCCTTCAGGTTGGTAGGGAAGATTGGAAAAATTCATGCTCAAAAAGAGCATAGGGAAGGAATTTGTTATTTCATGACTCAGTTCAGCTTGTTTAATAAGGAGCAGGAAATCAGATCATCTACACTGACTGTATATTAAGAATATTATGCTTGCACCAGTCCCTAGATTTTTACAATCTGTTTCATGGCTCTTGTTCCCAACACACCAATATTCCTTCAACCTCTTTAAGGACATACTGTATTTGCTAAACTTGAAGAGTGGGGTATGTGTTAAGGATAGTCAACATTATTTTAAAGAAAACTATTTTAAAGATAGTCAACATTATTTTAAATAATTTTAAAGAAAAATTATTACATGATCACAAACATCCCCCAGTAACAACACACCAGAATGAGGCATAGTATTAAGATAAAACATTATTAACAATAAAGTACCTGCAGCAGGGAAGGAAAAAACCTAACAATCCTCTAGTGTGTGTGTGACTAATTTAGGAGGAATGGAAGTAGCCATCTAGCTCTTGCAGGACATTCTGGGCATCATACCCTGGCTCCAAGATGTGCTTGATCATAGACCAAGAGAGCTTATACTGCCAACCCTGAAGAATCAAGGCTACTGGAAAATGTAGAAGCCCACAAGCAAAGTCTTTTGGTGTCTTCACTGGTTCCAGCCAGGGGGGTTGACAGCCAGCCTCACTGACCCAGATTTGCACTGTCTGAGAGGTCCTAGCTTAACCCCTGAGTTTGCTTACTTTGGGAGGTATGCCAGATCATTCAACCCTATCTAGCCAGCCAGCACATTACCTGCTTAAACCAGGTTGACAGCCTATCAGCAAAAGAAGCAACTTCAATGCCCACACAAATGCCAGTCTGGTGTTGGCAAACAAAACTGACACCCAAGGGCCAAGCTGATAAACAGCAGAAAAATTCTATCCAGATCTCAACAATATGCAACCAACTATTCTAAGACTGCCCAATGGATATGGGGTTTGAAGAAGACTTGTAACTGCAGCCAGGAGATGAGATTCTCCCAATAACCAGTTACGCCATTCTCCCAAATACATAGGGCAGGTGTCCCAGATTTCCGACCTCTGTCCTGGTATGCCCACAGGGAGGGGCCAGGCAAATGGCGCTGCTGGTTTAATCTGCCAATACAATATCACAAACCTGCAATGCAGAGAAGGAAATGTATATGGGAAAAGAATGCACAATTTGTCCCAGAATACAAAGGGTCAAGAGTTAAAATGTAGCACAACACATGATTGATAGTTGGATGAATCCTAATTGTGCAGCAATATTCAGATTTTTTAAAAAATTTACACCCTTGTTTCTCAGAGGCATTTCATTGCCTGTTTATGCCTCAACATTTATTAATGAAAGTAGTTTTCCTGTTTATTTAGTAACCCCAGGTGCATTGTTTGGGATCAGCCTAGATAGCAATCAGCTAAATGACAGGAAACTTCCACACACAGCAGAAAATTAATTTAGGGGGCGGGGAGGTTAGCACAACCATATATAACCGTGTGAAAGGAAAATGTTTCCACTATTCTACTATTCAGGAAGTCAAAGTATTCATAATATATCTGCTAGTTCTTGTTTTCTTCCACTGGTATCCAAGCACTGATTGAGTCAACTTTAAAAAAAATTAACTACCATCAGTTTGATTCTGGAGCTGAGAATAAGCTACAGCTCCCCAACAGAGGGTGGGAAATGCCAATTAGGTTTTTAAAAAAAAAACAAACTTTATGACCACTTCCTCTCTCTCTTAAAAATAATACATTTGCAGACAAATAAAGTTTACGGCTGCTTGTCTCTAAATTAATTCAATTGCAACTATTCCAAAAGGTTTCCACTATTGTAGGAAAAACTATTATAATACTGATGACAGAGAAGGCAGGATAAAGTGATGACGCCCTTTTTACCTGTAGTTATTATTATGGGCTTCAAAAGTTATTACAGAAAGGTCTTGGCATTTCCCTGGAGTGTTCATGAATGTCTGCCAAATGCAATTTGAATGCCTGGTAGCCTAGAGTTGACATTGAAACGGTAAGTTTTGTCTGGCTTTAGGTCACTTAACACTGTGACCAACTAGATTTAGAATTTCCTTCCTCACCGCACAGTTCCAAAACAGTTAACTGTTGTCACTGGTTTTAATCAGCAATATGACTGAATAGAAAGGGGCAAGATTGCTTTGAAACTTCAACCCCACACAGAAATGCACAGAAATCAAGGAAAATGTGCAGCTACAACGATAAATGACAATTCTTCAAAGCTGAGATTATTGTATCTTGATGCTATTTCTTGCAGTCACACAAATCTACTAACATAGCAAGTCCATGGTACATTTTGCAATGAAATTCAGAAAGACACCAATAACAATATTAATGATTCTCTTATTTCCTTACAGTCATTAAAATCTCACTGATGCTTAAGAGGTTGTGTTATTGATGCTGAAGTAAAGATAGTTTCCCATAGCAGCACTACAGAATGTGAGACAAACTGCATCCCAACATACAAAGGCTCCCTTCAGACACACAACTACATTGATTACAAGAATTTTAAGCTTAGCTTGTGTGTTACAATAAAGCTATGGAAAGACAAATACAAATACTTACATTTTTCAGCTTTCTGCTACCGTCCAGATTCCTAGATGAGTGCACAAAAAAAGAAAGGGGAGAGAAATATCAGAAAGCAGAAACTCTTTCCAAGAGCTTGTATTATGCAGGAGGTCACATGTTTCCTCTAACAAAAGCCTGCAGGATGTGTCTGCTGGTTAGAAACATATGAAGCAACCGAGAAGATGGAAAAGCAATCACATTCATTTGTTTGGTAGCATGAAGGCATATTCCCAACATAACCACAATCAATCAATAAAATTCAATTCCATTGATGCAAAATAATTGAAATAGATTAGTAACTATTCCACAACTGATCATATAATACTGATTACATTAGACAGTATAGTTTAGTTTAGGTAGATAGAAACACTCTCTGTGTGTGTGTGGGTATGTGTGTGTGTGTAATCAGAGAGAAAGAGAGAAGAGTTTCCCATCTCAGTTTATCTCAGTGATAAAATTTAAACAGTAAACAGTAAATTAAATGGTAAAATTAAATGGTTTAAGCAGGTGGTCTATCTGCTAAGGAATTCTATCTGTTCTGGATTAAATTACATTCCTCCATAAAGGACCAGAGCCACAGATAAGGGAGGGGCTTCAACCTGGGTCACTGGTGGGCTAAGTAGTCTTTATGGCATAGAACGCCAGATGCAAGGGAGGGTGTCTTGTGTGCTCCCCAAAGCATCTGGTAGGCCGCTGTGAGATACAGGAAGCTGGACTAGATGGTCCTTTGGCCTAATCCAGTGGAGACTTTTCTTATGTTCTTAATCAGCATAGACTTTCAGCTACTACCCCTCCTAGATAAGCTCTTGTTACAGTTGTTATACAGCAGAACTGCAGGTTATGCCAGTGATCTACTTGGGACAGAGGTAAGAGCTCTGCAAAAACACCTCAGATAGTTCCTCTGGGGAATCAAAGGAGGTGGAGATGGACATTGCTAATAACTTCAGCAAGGATCTGAATCTCACTAAGGAAATACAGTACATTCTGGTTTCATCACTTCATGGCAAATAGAAAGAGAAGAAATTGGAAGTCATGACAGAGTTTATTTTGGGGGGCCCTAAGGTCATTGCAGATGGCGACTCCAGCCATGAAAGCTACAACAGAGCTAGACAACTTAATTAAAAAGACATCATTTTGATGACAAAGATTCATTAAGTTAAAGCTATGGTTTTCCCTGTAGTAATGTATGGCTGTGAGGGCTGGACCATGAGGAAGGTGGACTGCCAAAGAATAGATGCCTTTGAATTGTGGTGTTGGAGAAGCTTCCTAAGAGTCTCTTTATACTGCAAGATCAAATCAGTCAATCCTACAGGAAATCAATCCTGACAGTTCATTGGAAGGACACATACTGAAGCTCTGATACTTTGGCCACATCGTAAGAAGGAAAGACTCTTCAGAAAAGACTCTGATGCTGGGAAAAACTGAAGGAGAAAGGAACATCAGGGGATAAGGTGGTTAGATAGTGTCACCGAAGCTATGAATTTGGACAAACTTTGGAAGTTAGTGGCGGATAGAGTGGCCTAGTGTGCCACAGTGCATGGGGCCACAAAGAGTTGAACACCACTTAAAGACTAAACAACAACCACAAGGAAGTACACATGGAGGGAGAGAGAAAGAGAAAGTGTCACTTATTTTGGGCAGTAGCTTTATCTCTTCTGGCCCCTTGCCTTGTTTTCCTGTTTTTCCAGTCCAGGAGGGTTCATCTGAATTTCTCCCTTATATGTGCTCTTATACTGGCTTTCAACATTTGTTTAGCAGTGCATTTAGGGAAACCATTCAGATCAACCATCATCCCCCACAAAGAGGAAGACATCCAGGGAAAGTGATGGGAAGGCTCAGGACATGAGCATGTTCTAAGCTCTACTTCACATCTACTTCAAAGGGCTAGCTGATAAGAATGCAATGTCACCTGTATGGTCCAAATTGGATAAATTTGTCACCTGTATGGTCCAAAAACACTCAGGAAAGATGTCACCCTTTCCAAGACAACAGGAAAATTATTGGGTCCTATAGAAACTGACATGGGCAGCAAGTGTGCTTACTCATGAATATGCAAGCCTCAGCTTTTCTTGAAGGACAGGCAAAAGGGAACCAAGACCATCAGAATGGTCCCAACAAATGCTCCAGAAGGTGATCCACCCATAGCAAAAATGGGGGATTGCTATGCTGGTGGCATAAACTGCATTCCAAACATCTGGATTGCAATCCCAGTTTTTATCCCACCATTTGATCACTATTTTTATCCCACTATTTGATCCAGAAAGGGTTTCAATGGGCATTAGCATACAACAGCGCAAAGAGTTGCAGCATTACATGTCAACTACACAGATTCACAGACTCAGGAAGCAATCCTAACCAATTTAGGTCAGCATAATTCACTCATCTCCCTGTTCCTGTGGTGGTTTGGGGAGGCTGGCACATGTCTGTGCACTGGCCTAATCCCCCAGGAGTGGTGCAATAGTGCCTTACAGCATTTTTATGACACCCACAGGTCTGTGCAGGGCTTGTTCCGGGCCTTGTGTTGGCCTAATGTGGAGTTAAGATTGCAGCCTCAGGTTCAAAAGTCAGGAATGTTAGTATGAGACATAAAACTACTGTTCTTTGACAGATCCTCATGAGGAAACAGCTGAGTTTTAAGATATTGTGGGAAATCACAGCTAGTCTTGAGGAACCTGGGATTAGGAAGGATGTCAACGTATCTTCCACAAGCAGCCAATTTTCTTCAATCTTGGCTTAAACTTGACTCTTCAGAAGCCCATGAGCTAAGTCTAGATAAACACAGCATGGGACTCTCTAGATAACAGAGTTTACACTCCCAAAATCCAGAGGTTGCAAAGACGGGTGGAGATACATTTCTAAATATTGTGCTAATAAATAAAGGGCAGTTGCTGGAGAGACAGAGCAACAAATAAAAGGATTAAGTTTCTTCTTAGCAGTTTGGCTTCTTGAATCTTGAGAGGGAAGGGAAGTGGCAAAGGAGGGCAAACAAGTCACAAACTGTTTTTAGTCCGCAGAGGGGAGACCAGATCTGATGTTATAGGGACCTGAGGTTCAAAGAATAGTGCCAGTGGTGTGGCTAGAGGGGGAGGAGGTCAGTTTTGGAGTGAGGCATGCAAGGGACATCTGTCCTTCAGTGCCATTCCAGGTGGGGGGAGCCGGCTCCGTTTGGCTCCCCCCACCTGGAATGGCTCCAAAGGACAGGGGTCCCTTGCACACCTCCCTCCAAAACTGACTCCTCCACCCCCCTCTAGCTATGCCACTGCTTTTGATTCGTGAGAAGAACTATCAGGAAAACACTCAGGAGCATCTGGAAAAAGCAGAACCATGATCAGGTCAGCTTCACAGACAGCCTGCCAGACTCAAACCTGAGACAGAAAGATTTTCAACTCTGTGTCCCTGTTATACTTTGGAGGAAAAGGAAATATGGACACGAGGTAAACCAAAACTAAAAAACTGCAGTGTGGCTGGCAGAGGATACTGCTCTTTTGACCAGGCAGGAGAGTATTCCTGGTACTGATACAAGGTCTGACTAAGTCAGTGATTTTCAGCATTTTGATCTCATGGCACACTGACAAGGTGCTAAAATATTTGGGGCACATCATCATACAACTGACAAGGTACACTGTGCTGCCACAGCAGGGAGCTCACATCGCCAACAACTGTACTAATAACGTTTGCCAAAAATACTGCAGCACACCTGTAAATCATTTGCAATATGTCAATGTGCTGTGGCACACTTGTTGAAACCACTCAGCAAATTCATAGGCTTTGTACTGCCTGCCAACTCCAGCGGCTGACACTGCACAACCCTGTTCCCTTCTGCACATAAGGAGAATCCCAAGGCTTGAGCACTCACTATCCAAGGAGGCTCACTTGATCAGATCAAGCTGCAGTCTGTCATGTTCCAAGTACAAACTGCAGCGCTCCTAGGAAGGAGCATTTGATGTGGGAGGAGTGATGTGGGAGGGATAAAGCAAAAGCATGCAAGTTCTGTTCCAGGACAGCAATAGCAGAGGGGATAAGTTATTTAACCTAGTTATCTGGGAGCCTGCTTTCAAGAGTTGAGCTAGAGAATGGATCAACACAGGAACTGATCCGATCATACCAAGGCTTGATTGCTTACGAATAAAGCTAGCTGTACCCAGGATAATGCCACCCACATGCCCATATATAGGAGTCCTGAAATCTCTCTTAAGAAGACTCTCTCTCAGACTCACCACTTTCAGATTTTAGGCCCTGTGAGATAAATGATAGAAACCAAATAGTGATGTGAAGGTGGCCAATATTATTCTATTTGTGCAGCTAAGCAAGTAGCAGACGTGGAAACTGATCTTGGAACCTTATACATGCCCCTCACATTGCAGGAATAGGAGATATAAATGTAACAGAAAAAACAATGCTATTTATTTACTGTCACTATTTGCAGTGTTGTACATGTGTGGGACAGGATTGTGGATGGATGCCTCGCCTGTATTTATTTTCTATCCTCCATTCACAGACACACAGTCTGCTTTTCCATCAGAAGTTAAACCAGCTGATGGTTTGTTTAATCATAGGACAAATGGAAGATTCTTTAACGAGTGTTATAAAGTATCTCGCAAGTCCCTTTAATCTGCAATAACAAGGTACTTAATTTTTCTGTCTGCTTAGAAGCACTGGTGGCATAAATATGAATTACAATGTAATTTTAGTTTACTTAATCTTAAGTGATCCTCATGATGTTTTGTTTTTAATGTTTTGTTTTATCACTCCTGATTGTTTTTAACTTTATAAGTCACATTATGTGCCCTTACTGAGAGAAAGGCAGGGTGTATATGTACATACATATGTATGTATTTAGGGCTGTGATGGCTCAATGGTTTAAGATATTGTGCTTGTCAACCTGAAGGTCGGCAGATTTGCAGTTCAAGATCCAAGAACCACAAGACAGAGCGAGCTCCAGTTACTTGCCCAGCTCCTGTTAAGCTAGCAGTTTGAAAACAAGTAACTGCAAGTAATACCACTTAATGGGAAGTAATGGGAAATTCTTAATAACCACTAAATGGGAATTGCATAAGTACCACTTAATGGGAAGTAATAATGATCTGTGCGACTTTGGTATCTAGTCATGTCAGCCACATAACTGTGGAGACATCTTCAGACAACACTGGCTCTTTGGACCTGAAAAAGGGATGAGCACTGCTCCTTAGTTACTACTAGCAGGGCAACCTGTCAACAACAAACTTAAGCTTTTTAAAGCATTTTAAAAAAAATGCTTTCATCTCAATACTACTCTAGCATTTATTTTCAATGTATTAGGTTACATTTTTAATTAAGTCCAGAATTTAGATTTTTCAGTTATCTGGTGAAACATTAAACTTTATAGTAAATATTACAAGCAGGATACTGAACTTCCTTGGCTTCACAGCCTTCCTTGATCCTTTTCGCTGTGATTTTTTCAGGCCCTGTGTGAGCTGGTCCTCCTTTGCAAGCTCCCAGTTATGAGATATCCCCTATTAGAACAAGTTTTTCCTCTACACTTCTTTAAAAATATTACGGTCAAGTCTTGATCAAATGATTGTATTATCCACTCAACTATCACTTGAATTCTAGATTTCATATGAATTTTTGGTTGTCCCTTCTTGCAAGTTACCATCACATGTACATTTCTCGTTCTTTACTCATTCCCCACATGTTTCACTCTTTCCACCTATCTGTGCTGTTCTAAAGACCAAAATTGCTCTCCCCCATGTTGTAGCTCCTGGTCTAATCCAATTCCTGAAGGAGTTAATGAGAAAGAAATCTTTGTGAGGCAGCAGGAATTTTCAAGATAAAAGGAACATTTGCAGTTTGCTAGCTAACAAGGTATTGGAAGCAACATGTATAAACTAAAAAAGATTAAAGTTCACTTTTCAACGGTTGTCACTTTTGGACAGTGCTCTGGATCCTAACCCATCCAATAAGTAGGGGGTGCCTGTACATCCTTCAAAGCAGGAGGAACATAATTTCTCTTTGGCTGCTGTAGCAAAAGTGCTGTACCTTGAAAGTCGTCTAGGGCAGCTTACTGTCAAGGCCTTGCTCACAGGTGTTCAAAAAAATCTTAGAAGCTGAAGCTTTCCTTCACTGATTTTGCCTTAACTCAACTTTTATTGCTCTAATAATCAGTGTCCTCTGAAGAGTACAACAAACAAACAATTATATAAAAACAAGAGCTTCCATGCTGAGAAACAGGACATAAAACAGAATGTGCAATTCCCAACGCAGCTGCAGACATCAGAAATGTCAACAACATCAATTTGCTTTTTTGTGAGATGTGGGACCTTCCTTTACCTTTAGTCTGAAAGATAGGACCCATTTTCAATAAGCCATAAATGCTCTCTCTCTCTCTCTCTCTCTCTCTCTCTCTCTCTCATCCCAATAAAATCCATCTTGAGATTAGGTCAGTGACTTTCCATGAGCATTCCTGAAGACCAGAGGACTGGTATAAAGCACAACTCACTCGTTTCGTTCCCTGTTTCTGTGGTGATGTGGGGAGACCGGTGCATGTCTGTGCACTTGCCTAACCCCCCAGGTGTGGTGCAGAAGTGTCTTACAGCACTTTTCCAGCAGTCCAGGCCAACATAGACTTGTGTCAGGTCTTATGCCAGCCTAAAGCTACAATCCTAAAGACACATTCCTGGGAGCAGGACCCATTGAACACAATGGGGCTTACTTTTGAGTAGACATGATTAGGATTGTGCTCTAATTTATTTATTTATTTATTTTATATCCCGCCTTTCCTCACCTGCAAGAGGGAGTTCAAGGCGGCTAACATCACTCAGAAAAATAAAACACCATTAAAATAGAATTATAAATATAGATTAAAACATAATTAAAATGCAGTTAAAATACAATTAGATTAAAAAACTGAGAACAATTAAAACTAAAAACATTTGTTAAAAACAATATAAAAATAGAACAATAAAACTATCCCCCAACCTCTGCCCCATTTAAAAAGCTTTTTTTAAAATAAAAGGTTTTAAGGCTCCTCCTGAAGCTCTGTATTGAGGGAGCTTTCCTCAGTTCTAAAGGGAGGGAGTTCCAAAACTGGGGTGTCACCACCGAGAAGGCCCTGTCTCTGGCCGCCACACCTCTCAACATCTCTTCGTGGTGGCACTGTCAGCAGGGCCCCTCAGATGACCTTAGGTGATGGGTCGGATTGTACAGAAGAAGGTGGTCCCTCAGGTATCCTGGACCCGAGCCGTTTAGGGCTTTAAAGGTCAGGACTCTAACTGGGTAAGTAACTTAGTAAGTGCTCTAACTAAGATTTCAGTTAGGAAATCTTATAACTCTAGAGCACAGCAAAACAGATGTTACAAAATACATTGCAGACTTTATTAACAATGTGTCAGCAAGTGGCACTTTGGCTCAGGTGCTGGGATATCAAGGTTCAACAGGGTCTGGCTGGTCATGCCCAGTCTGGCTCCCCCTTTAAATTCATGTGCATGTGTTTTGGTGCTTTTCAAACTCTAGGGCCTCCTCTCCCCATGAAGTAGGAGCTTGGTCCCAGAGGCCCTGAAGAGAAGTGCCTGGAGGCAGCCAAAATGGAACCGAACTCTGGCAAGTGAGTCTCCATCTCCAGCCTCCTGTAAAGGGACTTTGCCCCACATCCCCAGAGGTCTCTGCCTCACTGAAGGAACATGTGGGGAACAGCTCCCTTTTCAACAGGAGGCTGCAGCATCATGGGATGGTGGTAGAGCATGGAGGCAGACTCTTCCACATGCCTTTTAGTGTTGATGCAAGGGGGAAAAGAGAGGCTAAATATAGGAGTGGTTCCATAGAAGACAGGTTTAACTGTTGCAACACCACCTGGGTACCTGCAACCCTGAAGAGAAGATGAACCCTGGGGAAGGAAACATTATAGAACATATTTCCAAAGAACACATTTATTCTGGAGCCACTCAGAGCTCCCTGATCCAATTCCAAAATCAAAACAAAAAATGCAAATGGTATTTTACTTACTTGACCGTTGCCCTGCTTGAGGAGTCCTGCAGATCCCCTGGGTCAAAAAGCTGAGATTCTTTTAGCCCCAATTCCTTGCAGCCTCTTAAGAACAAGGCAATATTGTCCTAAAACAAAAGCAAACCAATTTGATACCTCTTTTTCATAGAAGATTATCCCTTTCACCCTTCTCCATGTTAACCTGAACCATTTCCAGTGACTTAGATTCCAGTCCAATGCATCCCTCTCCACACTGCTGCAGCAGCACTAAAATGGTATGTGCTGCATTCTGTGGAAGGCAGTCAAGTAGGACTCCAGCTAAGGGAAAATTTTTTTCCTTATCTGGGGTAAGTCTCCGCAGAACAAGGGTGACCATATGTACTCTTTTTCCAAGATATGTACTCTTTTTTTAGCTTTCTGTCTTGAAAAAAACTTTACTGTCCTCCTTTATCTTGTGAGCAGCTACCATATAGCCTTGTAATTAATAAATTACTGGCATATGCAATCATCATCATCGGCATCCTTTAGTCTTGAAAGACTATGGTATCGTGCTCTGATTGAAGGTCCTGAAACAACATCTAGTGTGGTTAAAAAGGCTAGTTTAAATTTAAATTTAATAAGTAATATAGTGTTTCAATTAATCACACAAAAGCAATATATATTAGAATCATAGAATCATAGAATATTAGAGTTGGAAGGGACCTAGTAGGTCATCTAGTCCAACCCCCTGCCTGCAGCAGGAAATCCCCCTAGAGCATCCCCGACAGGTGCTCGTCGAGCCTCTTCTTAAAGATCCCTAGTGAGGGAGAGTCTACCACCTCCCTTGGCAATTAGTTTCTTTAGCCTTTATTTTGTCATGTACTACATTTTTGTTGGTTGTCCTACATTTTGAGGGGGCCTTTTCCTCTTTTGCAGTTATGGTATCTGATAATCCTGGGTGGAACAAAGAGGTTTACTTGGAGCTATGCTAGCTCAACTGCTAATTTGGTGCCCCCCTTCAGAGCTGATCCATACTTCTCCTGCCTTGTTCTGCCCCTGGCATGTTCAAATCACCTAATAAAATTTATTTCACAAGACAGTTAACAACAATTCAGTTCAAAATCAGAAAACTGAGACTCCTCTCATGGAAAATGGCTCTTAAAGGAACCTTGGCGAGCTGTATTTGGCCCTTTCCTTATTGTTCTGCCCAGCTGTTCTTCATTAAGATCAAGATCATAGAACCAGGTGTCCCAAAAATACAATCTTGTGTATTTAGGGCTTGCTGAGTATCCTATTCCAGTGACCTACGGGCACAGAAGGGCTCGTTGCAAGCCCAGAACTCCCACATTTATAATACACAGCCATTCATTTCAATGGAAGGCATTCATTTTTTCCTGATTAAACCTTTACAAAGCTGGTCCAACACACAACTTAAGACTCACAACCAACTATCTACCTATTATAAAACAGACTTCTTTCACTTCCTGGCTACTTTTCTGTCTCTTTTCCCACCTTATTTAACACAGGCTCTTTTCCCACCTTATTTAACTCCTCAACTTAAATAACTTGCTTAACTTTTCCAGTTTATTTAACATCCTGCCCTAATAGAAGCATCTTTTAAAAATAATACATCATGCAATAAGCAAACTGGAGATACTTTTTCCAATAATGTTTTAAGACCAGGAAGGACATAAGATGAGAAGCAAACATCAGGAACACATCAGATAATCCTATTAACATTAAATGTTGTGGGTTTGACCACTCCACCAGAAACTACTTCCATGTGGTTATACATTGTAGTATAACTTTGTGGTGCACCACAACCTCTGTAATAATAAAAAGCCAATAATGATTTGAAAAAGGATGCTGCATGCATAAGCTCTATGCACAAGTCAGGGCAGGATTTCTTCTCCAACACTGGATCCCATAGCATCCCACAGCATTGAATCTCATAGTAACAGCATGAATTTTGGAAAATCCTGGATTCCCAAATAGCATCCCAAGATTATTGAAAGGTTAAAACTCACAACCTTGCCCTCTCTGCAATATGGGGATCAGAGTCATAACAGTTGTTTTAAGAATTATTAAGAACTACTGTTATCAGTACAAAGCAAGTAATTTTGTACTGCCCTTTTGCAGGCTATATCCCCCCTCCAAGAATCCCTAAATAACACATCGTGTTGCGGTATCATTCATTGGGCTTTTGGGGAGAGAATTTACAGCTGCAAGCAGATTAAAGACTACTGCTAGAATGGGTTCCACCTAGAGGCATCACTAAAAGGGTACAGGAGATGTAAATCACCCCCGGTGACAACCACTGAAATGATGACACCACAGAAAAAGCCTGCCATGCTGTCTGTGTTCAGCTGTTTCATTTCAAGTGTCTTCTTGTAGCCTCGCAAGCTGAGTTTGCAAAAACATAAAGTGACTTGGAGTAGCTGAAGATGACCCTGAGGGATATCATCCATGCTGAATCTGAAAAGTGTCACCCATGCTGGACCTCAGCCAACTTCAGCTGCTTCCTGTTCATGAAGTACACCTGTGCAACAGGCAGCCCAATCCGAACTTGTGCGGGCAAGTTTTGTATTCAGCAAAAGTTAGTAGATGGTTGGAGGTCTCCTTGAAGTAAGGGGATATACTTTGTGCTACATCAGTCAAAAAAGAAAAGATTGTGCTCTCACAACACAGCCATAGGCATGGCTACTCATTTGTAAGTCCCATTATGTTCAGTTGGGCTTACTTCCAGGAAAGTGTGTACAGGATTTCAGCCTCAGTCAAGTTGCTCCAAAGCTGGCTGTTCCAAACCCAAATGATTTATGGCCTCCAGTGGTCTGGCAGGCTATTTGGCTCCAGACTTGCCAAGAAATCCAGAAAAGGCATTATCCATATGAATATTTATGCTACTTGCTCTAACATTCCCATGCTAGATCTCTGTAACCTAAAAGGGGGAAAGAACCACCAATGGATCTAACTTTCATGACTAGTTCTTACCAGTGGCATATCTAGTTCATTTGGCATCCAGAGGCCAACAAATTTTAGGCTACAATCCTAATCTCCAGTTTGGCCAGCATAAGCCCCAGCAGTCATCCTGTGCTGATTTGGTGGTGTCACAAAAGTGCCGCATGCACTTCTGTCCATTCATGCAGAGGGCTAGGCCACTGCACAGGCATACACTGACCTCCCTACACCAACACAGACAGATATGCCATGCGAGTTATGCCAACCTAAATTTGTTAGGATTGTGTCCTTAATTAATTAATTAATTAATTAATTAATCATATTCTCATATTTATAAATCACTTTATCAATTAAGCCTCTGTTTTATAATATTTTCGGGAGGGGTGAGACTGTCTTTTGGAGCACTTGCTGAGCTCCACTTTCACTGGATTGGGACCATTCTAGAGACCTTGCATTCCTCTGTGCCTGATCTGAACATGAGCCAAGGAACATTTGCTTACTTACAAGTAAACATGGCTGTGTAGCTCAGTTCCACTTTCCATAGGGCTCAATGCAGTTTTCAGGAACTTTCTTTTGGATTGATTTGTGGGGGCTGTGTTCACTGGATCAGAACGATTTTGGAGCCATTTGATTCCTCTCAATCTGCCCTTTCCAATGCCCTTTCATGTGCAAAGGTACAATATGGCTCAATTTCACTTTCAATATGGTTCCATGCATTTTTATTTTTTAGTTTTTTTGCCATACCTTTGGATAGGAAAGAGATATTTTAAAGCTGTTTTTGCATTGGCTTCTGCTAGAAAATATGCATCCGACTATATATATATCGCTCAATGGTGTTATTCTGAACTATTTTAGTGATTTAGTGAGCTATTTTGGCCACTCCAATGAGAGCGGTACTCATGGCCCAGGGTCGTCCTATACTCCCTAGGGATGCCACTGGTTCTTACTCTTCCCAGGCAACAACCTCAATGGGTACTTAGAAATTTGAGGAAGAGTTATACATTACGTTCTATATCTATATCTATATCCATATTCATATCTATAACTGACTGACTCACTCACGCCCAATTAAAATCGCCAGACCTAGAAGTGTGAAATTTGGGGAGGATGTTTTGTAATGTAGACACTCACTAAGAACTGGTTTTTGTAAGTTCAAACCAGAAGGGGGCAAAAAGGAGCACAACACATTTTCCTCCCTATAACTTACATTGAGGAATCAATGACTGACCACTGCCCAACCACTAGACCTAGAAGCATGAAATTTAGGGAGGTTATTCCTTCTGTGATATGACCACCCACCAAATTTGGTGCCTGGTGGTGCCCAGTGCCTGGGGGGATGATGCACATGAGTGGATGGCACACCAGGGGAGTGGTGCACGGGAGGGGGGGAGAGTGGTGCATGGGAGAGAGTGGTGCATGGGGAGTCCAATGCCCAGTCCCTGTTGGTGTCCAGTAGTGCCTATTGCTCACCAGTGCCCAGGGCCTGCTGCCCAGCCATGCCCAGGCCCACAAAAAACTGCTGCAATGGTGGGTAAATTTCACTAGTTATACTATATTATACTTCATACTGAAATGCAAGATACCTTCTGAGATTGTAGTTGCAATCCTAATCACCAATTAGGCTGGCATTAAGTCTGCTGCTGACCAGGGCGTGTCACAAAAGTGCCATACAACAAGTGGCATTTTTGTACCACTTCCAGGGTTGGGTTAAGCCAGTGCACAGACATGAAGTAGTCTCCCAATACCACCATGGAAATGCGGAGACAGGAGAGTTATGCTGGCCTAAATTGGTTAGGATTGCATCCTAGGGGTTGTATTATTCTCTTCTATTGGATTACTGATTCCTATAAGATGCTGCATCCCCCTACAGCAGGGGTCTCCAAAACCTGCCTGGGGACCAGATACCGCCTACGGCAAGCCTCTTACTGGCTCACAGACAGCCTCTGGTCCCCTAAGAACATCTGACCCAGTTGATCAAACATGACTGGAGCTGTGTGGAGGGGGGAATGGGGGGTCGCATTTAAATGTGTGCTTTTTCTGTGCAGTGAGTTGGTGTTTGCAGAAATCTTGGAAATTTGAGCCAATGTACTAATCAATCTAATTTCTCACTCTAATGTATTTACTTAAATTTTATATTTAAATTTTTTTCAGGCCTTTGACACTGTCAGTGCAATCCTATGCAAGTCTACTCAGAAGCAAATTCCATTGAGTTCAATGGGGCTAACTCCCAGGAAAGTGTTCTTGGGATTTCCTGGGAGTAAGGCCCATTGAACACAATGGGGCTTACTTTTGAGTAGACATGATTAGGATTGTGGTGTCTGTCAGATATCTGATGCAGCCCTTTGGCTTAAATGTTTGGAGAGCCATGCCCTAAAAGAAAGGGGAATAAACTAGTTAATGTAACTTTTACACAAACAGGTGGTTTCATAGTAGCTTGACACTACAATATTATATTTTGTTAACACTTTTTATCAGTACAAATATATTATGATTTGATACAAGATCTTGTGTTTTCCCTTTTTCATTCATTGACAAAGTTAACACACATATAGAAAGCAATTGAGAACGAATCAAGGCAGAAAATATGATTTCTCTAAGTCCTATCTATTAGGGAGTCAAGTGAGGAAAACTATCCCTCCTTTCAACCTGATTGTTTGTTTTGTACTTCTACAGTTTCGCCAGAGTTGCACTCTTTATTATTTCAGTGTGCAGTGATCAGTTCACTAATCGCTATGGCATTTGGCATGCCAACATCAGCGTGCACACACAATGCTTGCAGTCACCACTAGTCATATTAAAATTTTGAGCCTGGGATGTTTGCAGAGAGCTCCTGTTTGCACTGAATTCAGTTCATGTTACCAGAGCAAAAGCAAAAAATATGGAATAGGACTTTCTTCCAGAAACTTTATTCAGGGCATTGCAATATTTTCTTTTTCTAATAATCATGCTGCAAGACAGGTTAGGGAGTCCAAAGTCTGATATATTCATAGCTGAATAGGAATTCTGGATCTAGAGCTCTTCTATCCAGATGTAAAACAAAAAAACCTATACTCACTAACATGAAAGTAGGCCTACTGAACACATGGCTCGGACAGTGGCTCCTGAATTGGTGGGTGCAATCCACCAGCCTCTGAAACACTGGCCTATGCTGCCTTTTTAAGAGAAGACAGTGAAGTGATTCCATGATGGTTCTGCTGCAGGGAATGGAAGGAGAGCTTCCCTATCTCCTACAAGCAGCACGAGCATCCGGGGGTGCAGGGAGCCCAATGGATGCCGCAACAGGGCTCCCCAGGCATCAATAACAATAAAAATAAAGTTTGGATGCCATTTGCAGGTACACCACAGAAAACTTAAATGGGTCAAATCACTTTTTTCAGTTTCTGAATCCTGGAGATCCCAACTCCCTGCACCCCTTCCCAATGTTAGTATTTACTTGTAGTAGATTAAGAAACCTCCCTTTTGTTCTGGGCAGTGGGACAATACTGGGGTTCTCAGCCCCACCTTTACACCTATTTTGCAAATGTCCCTCGGATTGACACATTTAGCACACATTCAGCACACACATAAAAGTGTGTGCTTTTCCCCCCTATTTGTAGGTTTATTTTAGAGGCCAGACAGTGCGACTGTTTTTTAGTATTATTTATTAGTTCTACTTCATAATGATCTGGTTTGCATCATTTTTGTTTGTTCAAAACTGGTCTAATTTGTGAATAAATGTTAGATACAGATCCACTTATACACAATATTACAATTCTGCCCTTGAAGGAGAATGTCATTTTGGTTTTTACATGGGGAAGCTCTTAACATGTGGCAAAGTCACAATCCACTGCCTGAGCAACATCTCACCTGCCCTGACCACCTGCTATCCTTCCATTCCAACTGAGGAACAAATGGGTGGAAATGCTGCCCACCCGTCCCCGACCTGTACAGTTATGGGTATTCAAATGCTGTTATCATGAATGACACTGAAAAGAGGGAAGCAGTTTCTGTGTCACTGTGGTGTTGTGTGAAGGAGTCCAAAGACTCCCTAAAGACATTAAAACAAGGCAAATACAAAAAACCACGAAAACCATTCTAATAATGTGGAATTTTCCTTACAATGTTTAATGTTGCAGTTGCAAATTTTTAAAAAAACACCAGATATTTCAACATGAAAATGAACACCACATGAAATACTTTGAGACAAACTGTGTCGCCAGCTGGCAAGTCGTACAAAGCCTCTTGTAAACATAGGGAGGCTATTAATGTGACTATATACATCCATTTTTCTTTCCTCTCTTGTGCCTTTTGCCCCCCTCTTGTCAGATTAAGCAATGTTATCTTTCATTTAAAGCCAACAAACAGGAACCACTGGCTGAACCCAACACCCTCCTCAGCAATGTGAGGAAACAGGGACGTGAAGAGGGGGTCATGTTAGACACCCACGCAGCGGGATGGCGGATGGATAACCTTCCACAGAATCACTATAGCTGGCCCTCAAGAACAGTAAGGTCTGCCTAGGAGGGTGAAAGGCCTGGCAGTAGCCATTACACCCCTACCCAATTTCTATTCCCAAAAGGCAAGCTGCAAAATAGTTACAGCTGCCAAAAAGGTTCATTCCTGCTCAAGTTCATGACCCCCTGGAAAGGGAAGCACAACAAATTCCTTTCCTCTTTTAAAATTAAACATCTACTTCTGGTGTGCCAAAGTATACGTTTCAATAATTTCTAATGGTCTGGTTTTGGACTAAACAAAACAAAAAAATTGCATTGCTGTGGGTACTCAAGTTTTAATTCCATTCCATTCACCGCATTGCGGTTTTTAGGCCAGTGTTATGTAAAACAAAAACTGAAGGAAAGTTTTTCAAATACAACCACTTCAGAATGTTCAAAACTTTTTAAAAAATAATATTAGGAAGCAATGAAGCAGGCTATAAGTTACAATTGTTTCATGGCCAAGACAGTGACTACAGTTGGTGTGATGAAACACTTTGGCCACACTGCATTTTGTGCAAAACTGGATTGCAACCACACTGGCCAAGCATGGAAACTGTGCATTCTACCTTCACACAGTCACTTGTGCCATTAAGGAACAGTCTACTTTTTCAGCTTTTTTAAAAATAATTTTCTAATATCTAATAAATAAGAGATATGATTCAAACTATCTGCTCCAATTTTCAAGTAAAACAATTTATGTCAAGAGACACAATTTAAATTAATGTCAAGATAGTATTATACATGAGTGTGATACACAGACAGGATCCAGCATTCTCATCTAAGTGATGGGGAAAGTACCCATATTAGCTCACTTCACCAATGTTGGTGGAGCTCCCAAAAGATACAAGATTTCTGGGGCACCAGGCAAAAAAGTGGTGCACTCATAATGGCTGAAGAGTCAGTAAAGCAATAACTTTTGTGCTGCTCAAGTGAACTGAAGATGATAATCTAATGAGTTCTTGGGAAAAAACAAAACAATCATTCAAGCTCTTACTTCTGGCCCAAATAGTGTTGGCAATTACAGTGGTGCCTCACTTAACAAGCGCCTCGCTTAACAAGTGTTTCACATAACAAGCAAAAATTTCCAAGAAATTTTGCTTCACATAACAAGTTCCGCTTCACTTAATAAGCAAGCATGCTATGGGCACGCATGCTATGAAGCCCTGATGCTCCGCATGGAGGCTCTTTAAAAGGGCTGCCAGCCAGCACTGCTGCCTCTAACTGCCCCCAACTTGGGGGCAGTTGCCTGGGGCTGCCAGAGACAGCTGCCCCTAACTGCCCCCAAGTGCCGCCACCGACCACCTTGAACCTCCAGCAGCAGCCCAGGTAATCTTCCCAGGAAAGTGTCTTTGATTGCAGTCTCCTAACTATGTCTACTCAGAAGTAAGTCTCATTGTGTTAAATGAGGCTTACTCCCAGGAAAGTGTCTTTGATTGCAGCCTCTTAACCATGTCTACCCAGAAGTAAGCCCCATTGTGTTAAATGGGGCTTACTCCCAGGAAAGTGTCTTTAGGATTGCAGCCTAAGTAGACTTCATAGGATTATGCACAGTGAATGCATGTTTTGAATTCAATTCCAGTGTTTTGTCATCATTTTTACATACAGTTAATATTTTTATATGAATATTTTGGAGGTTGTGGAACCAATCGTCTGAGTTTCCATTATTTCCTATGGAAAAATCTGCTTCACTTAAAGAGCATGCCTCCGGAACGAATTAAGCTCTTTATGAGAGACAACACTGTAAGTGGAAACAAGTTTGGATATCTACTTAACAGGAAATGGTTGAATAAAATTTGGGAGTTGGTCCTTTACATGAAAGCAGGGGCTTGTCAATTGCATGAAAGCAGGGGCTGCAGAGAAACTGATAGCTTTTGTGAAATATAGTTTCCATTGTTTCGGCACCCAGAATTAAAACTCAATTATGTGTTTCACTGTTCTGATAATGAACTTAGGATTTAATCCTGAACTGTACTTAGGCTAGCCTTTCTACCACTGGGCTGGCCTAATTCCAAGACAGGCTAACGTAGCTACACCAAAAAGGCTACAGCACCACTACAACAGCTGACCTCAGGATATGGCACAACTACACCAGCCCAGAGAGCATGCTGCCTTTGTGCTGCTGCCTCTTCAGCAGCAGTTAGGCCAACTAGAGACCTCCTACCCCTGTGGATTTGGCCTAACTGTCAACTCAGGAAGTGGCCAACTTAGGCCAGCTTAGCTAGCCTAAAGTCAGGATTACACCCTTATTTTTACTGACAGAGGGCACAATGCTAACCAATTTAGGCTGGCCTAACTCAGACGGCATATCTTGCCATGGGAAGGTCAGCATATGCCTGTACCTACAGGAGAGGAGCAGAAGTGCCTTATGGCACTTTTGTCTCTTTTGTGACACCCACATGTCAGCAAAGGACTAATGGCTGGGCTTATACCGGCTTAACTGAAGCGTAGGATTGCAGCCAGAGTCTAAGAACAGCAAAATCCTAATGTTACCCTGAATATGCCAGCTTCCAAGTGTTGTGAATGTATTGTAAATAATGTTTACAACTACTAAGGAGCAGGTTAGTCAAGCATATTCATGTGTACCAGGACAGCGTGAGCTTGTGTCAGTCTTGTGTCAGCTTGTGGCACAGGGGGTAAGAGAGAGAGTCAGGAAGTTGAATGGAAATTGGTGGGCACTAGGAGCGGAGGGCAATTCAGGGTGGGTGGATAAGGCCCAGAAGTGGGGAAGGACTGGCCACAGTGACAAAGTCCGGATCCTAACCTCTCTCTCCAGACCAAGAAGTGTTACATGATTACTCAGATTTATTCCTGTGAATTTGCAGGTGCAGATCCAAATAGATCAATAGGGCTGCCTGGGGCTTCTTTCAGGGTAAAGGGAATAAAATCCCCTTATTCCAATTTATGCCCCACCCTGCACCAAACCTGTGCAGGATACAGCAAAGACCAGGCAGCTTACCTGTTCCACTGCAAGTCAGGATTGTGCCCTGAGTCCATTACATGCATTTACATCTGAAAACCTAAACAGGGAGTATGGTGGTTACCAGGTTAAAGAGAAATAAAGGCGTGACAAAAGATTGCATAAACTAAGAATATTAAAACAAATAGAATTAAGGGCAATAATAGTTTTCTTAGCATTTTCCTCTGCCACTGAGCCATACACGGATGCAGAAGGTTAAGATGCTCTCTACAGAGCAATGGTAGAAGGTCTCCAGCAGTTTTTCATTTGGTTGTTGTTTCCCAAAAAGTCTCAGGAAATATAATCTCTGCTGGGCCCTCTTAACCAGTGCTGCAATATGAGCGCTCTGGGTCAGGTCCTCCTTTATTGTAACACCCAGAAATTTAAAGCAGGCCACCTGCTCGACGCAGTCCCCACCGATAACCAGAGGCTGAATATTAGATCTATTCCTCCTGTAGTCCACTATAAGCTCCTTAGTCTTAGTAGTGTTGAGAACCAAATTATTATCTCTACACCACAAAAGCAGCCGTTCCACTTCATCCTGGTAGGCAAACTCATCCCCTTTGGAGATAAGCCCCACCACTTTTGTATCATCTGCAAATTTAAAACAGTATTGCTGGAATGAGTGGAGGTGCAATCATAGGTGTAGAAGATTTAAAGTAAGGGACTCAGCACACATCCCTAAGGAGAGCCAGTATTGAGAGTGAGGGCTGGAGACATATTATTACCCAGTATAACTCTCTGTGAACGTCCAGGCAAGAAGTCTATAATCCAAAGGCAGACTGAATATGAAAGTCTGAGATCAATAAGTTTAAACACTAGCCTATGTGGAAGAATTGTATTAAATGCAGAGCTAAAGTCCATAAAAAGTGGGTCCCCTGCTGTTCCAGATGAGACAGAGCAGTATGTAGAGTGATGGCTACAGCATCCTCTGTGTCTCTATAGGCTCTGTATGCAAACTGGTGTCTATCAAGTGTATGTCGGAGGCAGGAAATGATGAGTCTGCAGACCAGTTTTTCAAAACACATAATAATGGGGGTAAGTGCTACTGGTCTGTAGTCACTAACCCTACAATCCAGAGTAACTATGGGAAGATGTAAGAGGCACTTACTCTGGATTGCTCTATGCATTTCCATAGGTTTCCCATAGGTGGCACCATAGCTACATCGGTGTAAAAGTTTCCATAGTTACTCTGGATTGTAGCCTAAGGATATTAATAAATGCCTTCTTCAGCAGTGGGACAATGATGGAGGCCTTCAGGCAGGAAGGAATAGGAGACTGGGATAGGGACTGATTGACGATCTTGGTAAAAACCCGAGCCAACTAATCTGAGCAGTCCTTCAATACCAATAGGTCCAGTAATACCATCAGGTCCAGAATCCTTATTTGGATCCACAGCCTTCAAGATGGTCCTTACTTCACACTCCTCGACAGTAAGGGGGTGGTGGTGCAGTGGTTTAATGGCAGTGATACGGCTGCCACTTATGGCTTCACTTCAAAATGGGCCACTAGGCTAAAGTCTTTCATTTATAATATAATACAGGTAATCTAAGTGAATTATGATTGATTCCTGAATTTTTTAAAACCATACTGAATGCTTACTTATATAACCATTATGCACACACATTTTTGCTCTTTTTATGACATTTCAAAAAAAGTCATCTGTTGAAAAAATCTCACCAAACCAGTTCATAGAAATCATGTAAAAATCCAGTCTTTACAAAAACTGTAGTTCTTCAATACACTTCACAACAGGCATGAAATAATAGGGGGACTGGACAGCTCCAGAGATTGTGTAATTGCATTCATGAAAAATAAAGTGCTTAATTTGTGATTAGATAAAAACTATGGACAAAAGAGCACATGAGGCCAACTGGAACAAATTGCCAACACAATTCAATGCTAGTTTGCTGGCAAGGGCAAGCAGAAACTCCACACTATTGTGACCAAGAAGGTAGAATAGTTACGCCTACTACTGGATGGGCTGCTTTTTGGTTTAATTCTCAGCACCATCAAAATATAATAATGCAGAATTAATGAGGAGAGAGAAATTAATTACAGAGGCCAGAGAAATTAACATTGTTTTATAAAATTGATAATTTTTATGAATTTGGGGTGTTGATTCCAAAAATGGCATCAGTTTTGCCCAATCACATCTCATTTCAGAAATATGAAATGAGCTGCCTTTTTTGCAGGTCTGGATCTCCCTTCCCTTTGACTTAGAACTGCTCCCTCCTTGTACAGTTTTCGGCGGGGCCTAAAAACTACGGTATTCCATGGACAAAAGCTTTTTTATTATATTGGAGGTCGGGGGAGCGGTACTGTGTTTTTAGTATTTTTAGTGGTTTTTATTGTAAATTTTTAGTACAGGATGTTTTAAACATTTTTGTAATCTAATTGTATTTTAACTGTATTTTAATTGTTTTATTGTATTTATTGCTAGTTAGTTTTAGTGGTATTTTATTGTTGTTTAATTTGTTGTTAGCCACCTTGGGTTCCCTTTGGTTAGGGAAGAAAGGTGGGATATCAATAAAATAAATAAATAATAAATGTTTCAAGCAGCTTTCTCTGGAACTACTTGAACCATTTCCTAACGAGTGAATTCCATATCTTTGAAAATAACTAACAGGGAAAAATTCGTGCCGTTTTTGGAATCAGTACCCAATATATACTCAAGAATAAACTGTAAAGCACCAAAATGTGTTTTGCCCTCTGTTACTGAGGATTTATAAAGGCTTTGTTAAAAAAAGTGTGTTTGTTTCAGTACATCAATATGATATACTTCCTTAAACACAGACATTTGGAGAATTTTTTTTAAAGCAGACCAAGTTCTGATCCATCTAGGTTGGAAGATATGTACCATCACCAGCTGACAGTGGGAAGGAACAGCCAGGTATGGAATACTAAAAAAATTATGGAATCCCAACAAAAATGTTTAAACTAATTCAAAAATGTGCATTGAGTTCCAAATTCGGAATAATCATGGCTTTGGTAGGTATTTTACCACTTCGGACCAGAGTGGTACTGGAAAAAAGGAGGGATTGTTTGCTCTAGTAAAGGTCCCCCCCCCCCACCGCAGGTTAACTTCAGACATTTCTGACTATAGGTTGTGGTGCTCATCCCCGTTTACAAGCCTTTAGAGCCACCGTTATCCAAAGACACTTCTGTGGTCATGGGGCCGGCATGACTATACGCCGAGGCACATGGAATGCTGTTACCTTTCCCACCAAGGTGGTACCTATTTATCTACTTGCATTTACATGCTTGCATTTACATGCTTTCAAACTGCTAGGTTGACAGGAGATGGGCTAAGGACAGGAGCTCACTATGTCTTGTGGGGCCTCGAACCCTGGCCTGCTGGTTAACAGACAACTTAGGGCACAATCCTGAGTAACTACGGGGAGTCCTTACTCTGGTGTAAGAACAATTTGCTCTGGATTGCAAAATGAATTTCCCATAGGTTTTCACTTGTTGGTGCAGTAACTACGGGTGCACATAATGTCTCTTACATGCTCCCGTAGTTACTCTGGATTGTAGGGTTAATCTGTTTTTTACTTTCTACATGCAAAAAGTAGTGGAAACATACGGTAATTATTTGGAACATATTGATAAAGACCTAATGCACAATTTATACTAAGCATGGAGTGACTCCTTGTGGACTGTTGTCAGGGATGAGATGCCAAAGACACATTCAATGCATAATCCGGGAGGCAATGACTACTGACTACTCAGTCACAAGTAACTTGGAGAAACAGGTAGGTGAGACAATAAGATGAAGAACAGATAACAGGAAGAATCTTATAGATTCACTGAGGGTGTAATCCTAACAAATTTGGGTCAGTACAACGCATCCACTCCCTGTTCATGTGGTGGTGTGGGGAAGCTAGCACATGTCTGTGCATGTCTGGCCTAATGCCCCCTCTCCCCGAGGTTGCACAAGTGTGCCTTATAGCAGTTTTGTGACAACCCCAGGCCAGCATGAACTTGTGCTCGGACTTGTGCTGGGCTAACTGGGAGTTAGGATTGCAGCCCCAGAAAGTTTTAGTGGGATAAAACAATGGTTCCCTTGTATCACATGATAACAACTGAGTCAACCAGACTCAGCTTAAGCATGGCTGGTTGCAGATTATAGCATCTCCTTCTAGCAAGCAAAGTTCATAGATTTTGGACTCCACTGTCAATCGGATTAAGGCATCACAACCACTCTCTTTCTGAACATTGTTACAGTAGAGCAAGAGAACAGGGCCAATATTGGCTACTAGTGTCCTTGTTTGGAAACTACAAGCATGTCCCATGTATGTGGGGATTCCATTCTAGAACCCTTCACAGTTGGCCTCCCTGCGCCTCCTCATGCCTTAAAAAACATTAAAAATGTCACAGAAGTCACATGTTTTTCCCTCTAAGACTCAGAGCATGGCAGAGGCTGCAGATGGACAGACACAGCCTCTGCTGGGCTAAGATAACCCTACAGAAGCAAGGGAAACAGAACCCAAAGAAATCCCACAGACCTGAACCACTGATAAATAAGAGATCCATAGATACAAGGGTCCCCATTTGTACCTTGCACAAGTCCTCTATGTTACTTGATTTATTATTATCACATGGTTGGTCTTCCTAATCATGTTCCTTGGAGCTACTTGCACAAGCATATTAACTCCTTACTCACCACCAACAATCCACTTGTGTAAACACACTGTGCTATATAGCCTTCTCATTCCAAACATAACGTATGCAACAGCCCATAGACTACCCAGAGATGCCGCAAAAGTATGTAATCCACTTTAATCACTGGTAGCCAGAGAACAAAAGCAGGGGATGTTTCAAGCTGTGTATTTCATAATACTGTTACTGCTTAAGCCACAGCATCTACCATCAGATGTTTTTCTTCATTAAGCTCTTCCTGTGACCCGTCAGGAGGCCTGAGTGCCAAATCAGGCAGGGTAAGGCGGTAAGAATTGTTTTGCCTTCCAACTTACTGTTTTTTAATCAGCTGGCCTACGCAGCTCTTTTTGGCATGCCATTTGGCATGCCATTTACTCAAACACAGAAAAATGCCAGCTGACCCAAAACTCCTAGTATCTAAACAACATTCTCTAATGCTTGAACCCTCTTGCAGTTAACAGGTAGGATTATTAACACGTTAACAAGCACATAAACAGGGAGGATTCAAGGAAGAAACATGAGTGTGCAAGAAAGAACCATACACACTTCTGTGTTATTACTACAGCAGTACCCATTATTGATGAAATAAGCTGTTTTTTTTAAGGAACATGGCTTTGATGTTTAGCAGCAAAAACAAGAAGGTTTGCTTTAATTCTTTTCCACAAAATCGGGACAGGCCCCTCTTTCCCATCTGCCAGTATGTGAATATAATTCGTCAAAAAAGGGGGATTGTCCTTGTTTTTCGGGACATATGGCAAAAAATGTTTTGGGTGTCTGTCAGAGCAGGGAAAAACGGAAAAGATCTTGGTGTATGTAGTCAATTAAACTATTAAGATTTATTCCCTCCTGCCATAAATGATCCCCACTGCCTACCCATCAGTTCCAAAGGGGCACGTGGGAGCAATTGTCCTATGTTAGAAGCCTCAGGCTGTTTGAGCAGCGCTGCGGTGCCCTGAAGCACATGGTGGCAATGCAACTTTTGTGCCAGCATCCCCAACTTTGTAGTGGTGGATCAGAAGAATAGGGCCACCACTGTGAAGGTCCCCTTAGAATTGAGCCATAAGCCATAAGCTCTAGATGGGTTAGAAATATAATTCTGATGGAGAAAGTGGACAGATGGAAGGACAAGTACATATACGACCTAATTACTTTCCTTTTTCATAGTTTTATCTTTGTTTTAAATTTGTTGTGCATAGTACACAGGTAACACATTTCCTTTTCAGATAACTCTTGCATTTAGAGGCATATGAAAATCAAATTTGGATGAAGAATATCACACAGTAGCCAAAATGGTTCACACAGTAATAGCCTGTGCTAAACCAAAACACTTCCCTAGTGCCTTTAGAATTTTTTCAAACCTACAGGAAGTTCTGGCACTTCTCCTCACTTTGTAAGGGTACTGTCTATACTCCTACCCATTAAGGAGAAAGTACTGGGACAGAAAAGAAAATTTGCTTTGGGGTGTTATTCTGAGCAAGGCTCCCTTTCGGTTCAATACAGCTGCTGTAGATGACTCAACGATTCTCTCTTTTCTCATTTGTTTCTATAAGCTCAGTCCTAAGCAACAGAATGAAAGACACTGGCTTCAATCCAACACTAGGATAGCTGAATGAATGGGATTTAAGTATGCATAACCATATGCTAGATTGAAGCCATTCTCTTTTTGCAATACTGGACCGTGTACCAACAGCAGTGCATATTCCAGGCAAAACTATTCAGCAAGTTCTAGCATAAGAATTCTGCAAATTGATTTGCATTGATTAAAATGGTAAGAGTCAAGTTTTTAAAATGCAATCCTGAAAAAATTATCGTGGTTTGGGAGAAGGAGAAATGGGACAACTAAACTAACTTAAAGATTTACACAAAAGTATTTCCTGCTGTGGCACTTTTGGGAGTGAGAGATTTAAGAACTGGCTGGTGCAGACAGTAACTCCCTAAAAGTGTTGTGAACAAATTATGAATCAGCTTTAGGGACATATAATCCTTCCCCCAAACCCAGCCCCTTCCTTGGTAAAAATTTGGTTCCCTTAAAACCCAGTTCAAACCATGGTTTCAATATTAAAATCAATTTGGATTTACCTTAACTATGGTGAATGATTGTAGTGACAAATTGCTTAACCACTTATTTATTTATTTAAAGGATTTGCACCCCGTCTTTCCCATGCCAAAGCAAATGCCCAAAGTGGCTTAGAAAGCTTTTGTCCTCACAACAACCCTATGAGGAAGGTGAGACAATGAGAGAGTGACTGGCCCAAAATCAAAAGGAACTTTCATGGCTAGTTTCATGGGGAAATTTCATGGGGAATTTGAATCTGGATCTTCCTGGTCTCACTCCAACTCTGTAACCATTAAACCATCCTGGTTGTCCATGCATCCATGGTTATAGAAGATAGGGAATATGCTCTGGGAAGCAGAAGGGACTTAGGGATAGAGTTGCCATAATTCTCTTCCACAAAATTGGGACAGAATTCTCTGTCCCCTCTGCCAGTATGTGAACACAATCCCAAAAAATCGAGATCGTCCGTTTTTTGGGACATACAGCAACCCACCTTAAGGACAAAATGCAAATCCCTAACTCTGCTTCCAGATTTCTTGCCGATGGTTAGTCAGGAGCTTATAATATGGCTAGACTAGCTTAATCACTATGGAAAACTCGTAGCAGCAGTATTGTCATAGTTTAGGCAGTAACATACCTGTTACGATTCATACCCGATTAACATACCTGATATTATTCTTCATGGAAAACTTTCCATGGAAACCTGATATTATTCTTCATGGAAAACTTTCTAGAAAGCACCACATCAGATGAAGATATATTTAGCCACATAAAGATACTGAGAAAACTGAATAGGTGACAAGGGCAATTAAATTACATTATCTTTCAAAAACATTCACCTTGAGGGGACAAATGCTTATCACAAGGATAAGCTAGATTCACAAACAAATGAAACTCTAGCCATATATCATGTCATCTTTAGTTATCTATTGTCAACATGAACAGCAAGCAACAGGCTAATACAAAGAATCCTATTGTTTCTCTTTTGGGCATTTTCCACCATTAATTTCAGAAAACCAGCTTAAGGGAAAAAAATGCAGTATCTTATTGGCCCAGTTGCAACATCACACATTATTGCTTCCTTTAGTCTTAGTGTAAGCGCTTGTTTGCTAAGCCAAAAAATTTCAACAGAGCATCCAAAAAAAGCATGTTCCTTTTATTCCATCTTTTTATTTTAGCACTAGCAAAAATGCACAAGAGGAGTTGCAGAAATAAAATTCCCCCATATGCCATCCCCCCACTTTGCAACAACCCCCATGCACAACAACCCCCCCCATGCTTATCAAGCCCCCATGCTTACCATCCCTCCATATGCATCATCCCCCCCATATTCCTCCTCCCTTTCTGTAAACCTGTCTCAGGTTGCCTTTCTATAAATCATGCCACACTGCAGCATTTTTCAATGGTACTGACTATATTTGAACTTTTATTTCTAGTTTGCTAAAGAGCGTAAACATGTTTTATAGAACCAGTTTACAACCCAATAAACATACCAAACTAATCCAAAACATAGGCTTTCAAATTAATAAATTAATATGTGTGTCCCCAAACACAATTTCCTTGTCTTCTTCCCCTCATTGGTACAAACTATTAAGTCAGCATATTGGTTGGAAAAAGAACTATATTAAATAAAAAAGCTTCCCTGAACAATTCTGCCCTTTTCATGCTTTATATACAAGTATGAACACAACTTATGGCTCAGTGGAGAAGCAGGAAAAGATTTAGCAGGTAAGGCTGCTTCATCTCTCCAAGAGCCATAAATCAAATGAAAGCTAGGACAAGGGGGATGGAAAGGAATGGAAAATAAATCTACAAAGAATGTATTGAAAAGTTTGGTATAAAATAAAAAGTATATGAAAAAAGAACTCATAGAGAAGGGATTTTATAACCTCTCTCCTCCTGTTGTCATTATAAAAAGCCATGGAGCAACATGGATTCCACATCAGAAGAGCCAAAAGATATTTCATAATTCCAGACCACAGATTTTGCTTTAAGGCTAGTTTTCTGAGGTTAGTGCTGGGATCAACCACAGGAAATCAGTGGTTAGCATTGTCAGCACCACACAATCCACAGCCAGGTTGTAGCAGTGCATGAACAGAAGTGTTTATCATTCTATCTTCAGCCACAGAAACTCCTGTGGGTGCTGCAGTCAAAATCTATAGAAACAAAGGCTCAAACAGAATATGGAATTCCACTATTCTTTCTGTTGCAGTTTCTCATTTGCAGATGTGCTTGTAAAATACATACAGTCAGGGTTCAATCCTAACTAATTCACACATCTCTCCATTCCTGTGGTGGAATGAGGAAGCCATCACACATTTGTGTACTGTCCTAATTGCCCCCCAGCAGTGATGCACACTGCTTTACCATACGTTTGTGACACTCAGGCCAGCACAGGACTTGTGCCAACCTAAAAGGGAGTTAGGATTGCAGTCTGAAGCTGCAATCCTAAACACACTTTCAAAAGCCCTATTGACTATAGTGGCCCTTATTTCTGAGTAGTGTTGTATAGGATTGGAGTCTCACGTCTCATTATTTGCTCAGGTTAGGTCCTCATTCAGGAAACAGGAGTGAAAATCAGAATGCTTTAATCCTGAGAGAAAATCACTGGTGGGAATGCTTGCTACTGAAGACAATTTTTTAGAAATTTTCATCAGCAAAACAATCTAATGGTTCAAATATGGTTAAAATGGCTCAAACAGAGCTTTATTGTATAAATGGAAATAGAAAACTGATCACTTACCAGTTCAAGTTCTTCACATGTTAAGAGTTTTGTTTTTTCTCCCTACAGCCCCAATCCTTACCAAACTTTCCAGCATGGGCATAGCTGTGCCAATAGGACATTCACTGTACCCTACAGTTGGGAGGCAGTCAAGGAGGCCTCTTCAAAAGAAGGCAATGTTCATTCCCTTACCTCCGAGTTGCATTGCCCTTACCCTACAGCTGGAAAATTAGTTAGACTTTCAGTCTTCAGTCAGGTTAATTAAATCCATTTTTGAAAGATCAACATTGGGCTGAGCTTTTTTTCCCCCTCGAACATTAGAATTCTACTATTTTGGGAATGGGATTTAACCAATTTACTGCGTTTATATAACATTTGACATCCAAACACACAAAAGTTGTCAGGCATTTCAGGCATGCTGCATAAAGCCAAAAACCATATTGTTTTAGAATCAACTCCCAATAGATGAACAGTCGCACTCATAACAAGGTCCCTACCAAGTTCCTGCAGAATTTGGTGCCAAAATAAACTTCCTAAAATATTAATCTAATAAGCACCCAGTTTTCCAGAAAACCTTCCTTTATAATGTTATGCTAAAGGTTCTTTCGTTTGGGATTGCCGTGCTGTGGCCACCAACACCCCATTTTTCTATATGCTAAATATTTCAAAGGCAGGTCTGCCAGCCAATATTGTGGTATTGAGAGCATTACGGCTCAAGCCAGGAGACATGAGACAAAGTGCAGCCACAGTTCAGCCACTCTATTCCGCCTTCGCCATTTCCGACTATTATTTCTGACTCCTTTTTCACACACCCTCCAAAGTGAATGTCTGAATTCCCACAGGGATAGCGTAAGGAACTGAAGTAATGCCACAAATGCTACTCAACCTGCTTGAACAAAAGATAAGCTTGAAACAAGTAAATCCTTTTCTCACAGAATGACACTATTCAGAGACAGGAAGGAAATTTGAGGGGGGGGGAAGAGAAAGCTTTGCTATAAAAAGGTTAACTTCTGACTTCAAAGCATCAGTATTTTACCCATTGCAATATCGCAAAAGGTACATATCAAGGTACACTTGGTTTCAAAAATAAAGATAAACTGAAATTCATCATAATGATTAACATACATGTAGATATGTTCTTTTGCTTTTGTAAACAACCACTCACTTCAAAACAAAGCCACAAAAATCTTGAAATAATTCAAAGCCAAAAGTATTTTCGGATAGGTATGAATTTATGAGATGCACAAATTAGACAATCAATAGGTTAAATATTATTAAAACATACATGGGTGATAGCCAGTGGCATTGCTAGACGGGATGAGAACCACAACAGGGGACATGCTTGAGGGGTCACACCACTAGTGGACAAAAATTTTTGAAACTTGGTATTTTCAAATACATATTGTTACATATACTGTATATGATGTGTAATGCCATGCAGAATGCTATAAAACTGTGTTTAAATATATATATATATTCCCCTATCAAATGCTATAGCCAAAAAACCAGCAGGGAGCTGATAGTGCTTCTTCATGCCAACTGACCAGGGCATTTCCCACCTAATGCATGGGAGAAGGTCTATCATGGGGTTATGCACTGGCATCCTGCAATGGTAATGCAACACTAGTGACACCACTAGTGGTGACAACAGGAAAGGAGAATTATCACATAGGATAACATTGCCTGACAGCACAAAGTTGCCATCGCATGCCGTCTGCATTCAAGAAAAAAGCAGGTTTTTTCCTGGAGGCTGTTGATAAGGGACCTGTTTTCACAGACAGGTTTGAGGCCTGTTGCAAGTGATGCAATGACGAAGAAACTGCTATTCTGAACGTATGCATAAAGCCTACAACAAACTAACTATAGCCAATTTTTTCACATTCAGAATAAGAGGATATAGCTTCCAGGCCATATGTTTGGCTTTCCAAGAAGATCTCAACTCATCAACTCAAGATCCCCAACTCATCTTATTTCATAAACTGTTATGATTTCATAAACTATCTGATGAGCAGCAGATCTGTTCCTCAAAAGAGGCATGCTGCCTGAAACAGTGCTGTAAGAAGTTGTATTAACTGAGATACTCTTACTGTATTTTATTTAACCCATTTCTCCCCAGCCCACAGGTGTACATGACTGGTTGCATATATGCAAAACTGGCAAGAAACGGCTTAAGCGTGATGGAAACAGTGACAACAATGTGGCAGGACTCATTGCAGCAAAGGGCTGTCCTTGAAACAGTGAGGATTACTGGCTGGAGTGGGGAGTGGAGAACAACCCTTATCATGCCTGATCTCAGTGGAACGGCACTAAACTACATGAGAACTTCAAAATTTGTATTTACTTATCTACATGAGAAATACATGAGAAACTACATGAGAAATACAAAATTTGTATTTACTTAAATAGTCAGACTTTTCTACAATGAACTGCAGGCTTCCGCTTGTTTTCAGTCTTTTGCCTCCCATCATTTTTAGGATCCTCATCAGATGGGGGGGGGAGAAGATCCCCATCATTTGAATAGCACAGATTTGAAACTCAGAATTTATTAAATGAAACATTTTTCATTTAATGATCTAGTAATAAATTTCACAATTTGTTCTATAGGAATTCCCCCAAAGTTCAGAACTTTTAAAGTACTTTGTATAAATCTATCTAACCATCTTGTCTTGTCTTCAACATGATGTATACCTTTTAACATGTATTAGTAACACTGAAGGTGATAAAGAAGTCAATTAATCATTACAAGTACATGCTGAATTTTTTTATTGACCACGCTGAGAACAATCCTAATCATGTCTACTCAAAAGTAAGGCTCATTGTGTTCAGTGGGTCTTATTCTCAGGAAAGTGTCTCTAGGATTGCAGGATTTCAGTAAGTTTGCAGAAATCCAAAATCCTTCTAAAATCACCTCCAGATTTAGGAGGAACTAATTGCCAATTTTTTTCAAATGAAACTCACGTTTGGGAGAAAATAAAATATTGACTTTTCAGGGGTTATTTCAATTCCTGCACAACACAGTGAGTCATGAATACTTCTTTCCAGTACGTTCACCCTAGTGATTATATATGGCTATGCCAAGCCAACTGCAGATTATATAATAAACAAGATCTTATGCTAGATAAAGAAAGAAGTGTCCCACAGGTGCATCTGACAACTAAGCAGAAAGAGGCACAGCTGTTTTATTTCCCCAAGTGTATTACATAGTATAGCTAGAAAATAAAGACAAAGAAATACTGTACAGTCCTGATTTCTGCTTGCTTAATATTCTTAGCACACCAACAGCTTGAGAAGCTTGAATTCCTCTCCAGAATGTTAACATGAGTAGCTATTAAGGAATCCACCTCCAAAACACTACGCTCTTAACAGTTTGTGAGCTCTGACACAGGATCCAAAGGCACTGACCTGTCCAGTCATTCTTATAAAAGGGGACCCTGTATCTGTTGATCCTGAATTCACAGTTTCACTTAACTGCGGATGAAGGAGGACCCTCCTTCACCTTCCATCCTATGGAGATGAGAGGAGCTAGGGTGGGTCTCTAGAGAGTCTTCTGAGGCTCACAGAGGTTGCATGTCCCTTCCTATGGTCTCTGTTTGGCTCAGAACAGCTGTTTAGGCCAAAAAAGTTCCCATATGAGAACTCTATGAGACCCATAGAGGCCATAGGCAGATACATAAGGCCTCTGAGAACATGGGCATCCAGCTCCCTCACTTTGGAGAATGGGAGACATCTCCAGTACCCATGGTTTTATATATCTACGGGGGCAGGGGAGGGGTCTTCCAGCGAGGTTCTTTGTGGAACAGTGGCAGGGAATGGATGGATTGGGCCAGAAGGTGAGATTGGTGATGGCATATGCCATATCCAATCCCTTTTAAGGGGCCTGATCCACCAATGTGGGGCAAAAACATGGAGCAGCAATTTTGGTGGCAGATGCCCAAGTTGCCCAATTGTGGCTTTTTTTCTTCCCAGGACAATGGGACAAATGTCCCTTACCTTATAGACACCTCCAGCAACTATAGCTCTTCCACAGGATGCAGCTGAAGCCTTGTTAGCACCACTGCATCAGATGGGGAAATTTGTGTTGGATTGGGCTGCTATTCTGGAGAACCACAGAGTATTAAATGAGTATTAAATTCATTCCAAAACCATCAGGGGGAAACATTTTCTTTCATAGAGCACAAGTATTGGAGTACTGAAAAGGATGCAGTAATAACCTAGGCTGGCACAACTCATTGGTCTTCCCACTCCCATGATGATATAGGGAGGCAAGTGCATGTTTGTGCCCTGGCCCTTCCCCAGGAGAGGTGCAGAAGTGCCTTATGGCACTTTTGTGACCAGATCCAGGCCAGCACATCCCCAGGTCATCCATGGCTTAGGCCAGCCTATCTGGAGGTTAGGATTGCAACCAAAGTATTAGAATGCTGAAAAATATGACAGACATTTACAGGGATGGGTGGAAAGGCAATTACAGACCCCCAAAATCTATTTCAGAGCCACATTTATCATATTAAATTAGAAATTTTCATCAATATACCAAACAATGTCTGCTGACTTGGATCTGAATGAGAGTGGCTGCAGAGGAAAAAAAGGGCCATAATTTTAATTATGTGCTCATTCATATAATTAAAAGCACAACAGATCTTAGACTGCTTCTTCTAACATGCAGTTTTAAGATGTCTCCTATTTCTTTGCCCAGTGCTTTAAAAAAGAATCCTGTCTGTGGAAAGAGAATTCCAGCCAGTCAAAAATTGGCCAGACGACAGCCCTAATTGGAATGTCTCCCAAGGGATAAACTAGCGACATCATCTGAATTTTCAGCAATGCTTCCAGCTTTAGTCAAATAGATGTGATCACATTACCTTGGAAAGAGATGTTGTGAGAACTGCTGCCACAACATAGTATACAAGACAACATCACAGTTACAGATACTCACCAGTCCAGCAATGGGAGTGGGCAATCTATTGATCTTTTTGACCAGTCCAGGCTTTATCGAATTGAGCAACCTGTCACAAGAAAGGAGCAGATCAGAATGAGCCATCAGTTACAGTAAAGAACTAACTTGCAAATTGCTATCTCTCAGTGTACAAGTACTTAACATATCACTACATCAAAACCTCATAGCAATTAACTTGGAGCCAAAAAATGACATAAGCTAGCAAGCTAGCAAACAACATTATTGTTTATGTTCAGATCAGTATCTCTGGGTTAATCAGGAGTTGAGCTTCAATTTTTATTGAAGCATTTCTTGAGCTACTGATCCGTTCTATGTTCAGCATGGAGTCACCTTATGAAACATCAGCCACTCTTGGTGAAGAACTTAAGTGCAGAAGACCAGCCTTACCAGCAAGAAAACATACATGCACACACACACACACTAGACTCAAGCAGATTATGTAGCATTTATTCCCTAACCCCTATCAAGGCCTGAGCGAGCAAGAAATATTCTTTGCTCTCTATAAAAATTCATTCACATTGATTTCTCTTTGCTTTCCTCTGATTGTTGTTGTTTAGTTGTTGTGTCCAACTCTATGTGACCTCATGGACGGCAGTACGCCAAGCCTCTACTAGCTCTACTAGCTTCCTAAAACTGTCCAAGATTATGCTCATTGCTTTGGTGATACTATCTAACCATCTCATCCTCTTCTCCTTTCTCCTCATCAGCGTCTCATCAACCACCTCATCAACTTCTCCATTTGCCTTCAGTTTTTTCCCAGCATCAGGCTCTCTTTTCTCATGATGTGGCCAAAATATTTGACCCCCAGCTTCAGGATTTGTCCTTCCAGTGAACAGTCAGGGTTGAATTCCTGAAGGATGGACTGATTTGATCTCCTTGCAGTCCAAGGGACTCTCAAGAGTCTTCTCCAGCAACTTAATTCAAAGGCAGTCAGCCTTCCTTCTCTTAACCTATCTCAATTGGAGCTGGGCCCAAAAACATACTTTAAAAAGGAATTGAAGGCTTGCTGGTACAAAAGAAATAAAAAGTATCAAATGGAAAACCACAACCATAGGCCAAATGTCTCATCATCTACTGATCTGACTCGCAAACGATAACAGGGTCCACTTTAAATACCATGTAACAAGTGGGGAAAGCACCAAAATCCAATTTTCTATTTTCTGTTAAACCAGACTTGTTGCAAGCTTCTCCGGGATTAGAGATAGCTTTAAAGATACACTTCCAAGTTTCTTACTCTTCCACTCCAGAATCAATCAGTAACCATGCTATGTAGGCTGATGCAGTGTAACCTCTATCCCAATGCATTTTGGAACAAAAAACCTGGTGGTGGATCTTTAAAGCAATTTTCCCACTGATTTTATAACCATTTTATTTATCCACTGAGGGTTCTGGAGCAGAACCCCAGTGGACAACAAGGCACAATCCTATTAAATCCAATTTAGGCTGGCATAACTCACCCACTCCCTGATCTTATGTTGATGTGGGAAGGCTGGTGCATGTCTGTGTACTGGTCTAAACCTCCCAGGAGTGGAACACAAGTGCATTATGGCACTTTTGTGAGACCCCCAGGCCAGCAAGGGACTTGTGCTGGGATTTATGCCAGCCTAACAGGGGCTTAGGATTGCAGCACAGTCACTAACACACAATTCTAACCATGTTTACTCAAAAGTAAGCTCCATTTTGTTCAATGGGTCTTACTCCCAGAAAAGTATCTTTAAGATTGCAGCATATGTTACTTTTCTCAAACAGAAAAGGTTTCCCCATGCCTTGAGCTGTAAATTTTCCATATGGTATGAAACAATTTGCTTATATTAATGGTTACAATGCTTACAACATAAGGAATATTATGAGTTTATAATATGAGGTTATAATATGAGGTATAACATGAGGTAAGGAATCTTTTCAGCAAAGAGGTAACTATGTCTCTATGTAACTATGTCACGTAACTGAACTATGTTCAGTAACCATGGGTGCAATCCTAACCATGTTTACTCAAAAGTAAGCCCAATTGTGTTCAATGGGTCTTACTCCCAGGAAAGTGCCTTTAGGATTGCAGCCTATGTCATCACATCATCACCGAACCTATGGTATGCCAGATTCCCAGAAGTGCCAGCATTCCTCCTGCCAAATTTGCCATGTACCACACAGGGAATATGCAGAACGGCTTCTCCAGGCTGACAGAATCCCTATGTTGGGGATTCTATCCAGATGACATTATGTGGCAGATGGGGGGCAGTTACTCTGACAGTAATGAACCAATCCTTCCCTTACTGGGGATAAGCCTCCATGGTGCATAGATCTACGCAGACCTGTGCTAGCACTTTGTGACACACAGGAAAGCCTATATTCACTGGAAGGGGGTTCTTGACCTGCCCATTATACAATTTCTTTCCCAACTGCAGACACAACCAAAAAGTAAGTCCTGGGGATCATAACATAAATGCCAAATGTCAGAAGCTGGTTGAAATAAATCTTTTTAAAATGTTTGCATTGGCCTCTTTCAAGGTTAAATAAGAGGTGAAGGGGAAAACAGATGAAGGACTGTGGGCCTGCAGTGGGACGAAATGAAAAATGTGGTTAGACCACCACTATTCACAATTGGGCGACAAAGATTTACAAGGATGTAGGCATAAGAAGACAGAGAAAGAAGATCCTCACTATTCAGCTCATTGCCTTAAACTACAAAGTAAATTTGGCATTCCTCTCCTTCTTTGGTATATTAAAAGCAGACTGGCCTATTTTGAAAACCTGCTAAATTTACCAAAGCCAAAGTGTTTATTCACTGAGAGTCATAAACTAAAGAATATCACACATATTCTCTCTTTCACTGTTTAAGTTAATTGGTGGTGAAAGTGCATTAAGCTTTTCTTCAGGCATAAATTTAGCATTCCTCCTCAGTTTTCATTTGTAACAGAAATAATGCAACCAACATGTAGAGCAACACATGGGAACCCAGATAAACCAAAGTTGGGCAAACTGGAGTTTGGATCCACTGGAATAAGAGTTAGGCAGCTCTAGATGTTTTCTGTTGCAAAAAGCGGTAAGTTAGGACATGGAAAAGGAGAATAACGAAGAATTTTTACACGACACAAGGCTAAAAAAGAGGACATATGGTCACCCTGCAGAGATTCATAGTGGTTTACATAGTCAGGCCAGTCATAAACCACCATTTATCTTGCAGCCCAGTGATTTTCAACCTTTTTTATCTCATGGCACACTAACAAGGTACTGAAATTGTCAAGGCACACCATCAGTTGATTGTGCCATTGAAAAGGCACACCAAGCTGTTCAAATTCCTTAATAATTAATTAATAATTATAAATGACTTTTCCCAATTAATAAATGACTTTTCCCAAAATCCTGCAGCACACCAAAGGACTACCTGTGGCGCACCAGTGTGCCATGTCACTCTGCTTGAAAATCACTGATATAGCTCATAGTTTCACTGCTGTAGCCCATAGTCTCAATACCTATAGTATTATCCATCCTATCCCCCTCTTCAACCCTTCTCCATCCGTCTCTTCTCCCAACTGTACTTGTCCAGACTGGAGAATGTTATTTCACTATACAAGAGGATGCTACCAGGAATTGTGTGAATTCCATACAGGTCCAACCTTGTTAAACTTGGATTTTTTATACACGGATCTGACTGAACACAAATGGCCACTGCAAATCAGAGTAAAAAACTGCTTTTCTACTGTTGTAGAGAGGCAGTCATGCAAGCAATCTTTCCATTTCTCTGTCCCAGAATCAAACCCCTGCAGTTATTGAAGCACTACCTAATTCCATTTGACACAATAGAGGAGCAAGAAACCTAGAAGTGGGTCTTTAAACCTATTTTACCATTTTTTTCCTTTATACACTGATTTTTTCATCCAAGGAAGGTTCCAAGGAATCCTGGTGGATAACAAGAGACACCTATATATCACTATGCTAATAAAATGGGGGTGGGTAGGAAGAACCCCAAGTTCTAAGATGCTTTCCCGTAGCAATTGTATTTTGAAGCCTGGATCCCAAAGTACTGCAGAGGTAGTGACCCTTGCCCAAGGACTCATGGGCCAAAGCATGTCTGGTCCTCATGCGACCTGGCAAACCACTTTTGATACCGAGGAAATTGGGAACACCCAAGGTCACTTTCATGTTTAGCATGGAAGAGTTACTGGTGGTTACCCAACTTCTTCTCTCAAGCTCTATTTCCCCAAATTTATAAATTTACATAGTCTTCACTTGAGGCTTTACTCACTGTGGGACACATGCCCAGTGATAATATTAATTTCTCACCAAATCCTGAACAATACCCCATAGCAGGACAGAATTCTAGCCTGACCCAGAAAGGCTTCCAATGTCCTTGCTTGAACTCAGGTCTCTGTCCTTAATGAGACTTGATGTCTCCCTCCATGCTAGACCAAGCCAAATCCATGAAGCCAATAATGGTCTGGCATTAGACTATACGACATTGGAAACCTCCGGAAATGGCCAGCCTTTTGTCACTGTGCAGACTCCAATAACCCTGGGTCCTGTGGCAGGGAATGGGAGGGCAGCCGCTCCAGCAACTCAACAATTCCTCTTGCTGGCGCTCATAGGAAATTGCAGAAAACAGGACTAGATTTTTTCAGGGAAACAAGAAGTCAATTTTCTACATATAAGAGCTGAGCCCTTTCTTCAAAAACAATTTGGGAGAAGGAAAGGAGAATCCTCCGTTCATGTGTGCATAACCCATGCATGATCTGAGTCCCAAGACACAGCACAATCACTCTGCGGCTGCAATCCTATGCACACTTTCCTGGGGGTAGGCCCCATTGTGCACAACAGAGCTTAATTCTGAGTTGACATGCATAGGATTGGGATCCTGCCTGTTCTGCCTCAACACAAGTGCAGTAGTTACTTCCAGTGGTACTTCTGATAGGTGGACCATGCAAAATACAGGTGTCCCTCATTATCCACTAGGGTTCCATTCCAGAACCTCCCATTGATTAAAAAAATCAGTGTATAAAGAAAACAAAGGAAAATAGGTTTAAAGACCCACTTCCAGGTTTCTTGCTCCTCTGTTATGCCAGATGGAATAAGGTAGTACCTCAATATCTGCAGGGGCTTGATTCTTGGACAGAAAAATGGAACAATTGCTTGAATGACTACCTATCTACAATAGTAGAAAAGCAGTTTTTTCAACTGTGAATTGTTGTGGCCATTTGTGCTGAGTCAAATCCGTGTATAAATAATGCATGTATAAGAAGGTTGCACCTGTAGTATAGTACAGGACAAACGTTGAGAAACCCTGTTCCAATCCCTTCACCTTGAGTTGGAAGGGCAGGCTCCTACATCTAGCTCTGTTGAAAAAAAATAACATTCTTCATGTGCTTAGAGACATTTTTAGTACAATCCATTAGGAATCATGAACCACAAATTACAGGACCCAGAAAAAAGGAAGTGGAGTAAGAAGATGGTATGAGTAAGAGACTGTGCTTTGGAGATTGTTTGGTGCATGTTTGGTACATGTGCGTCTCTATTATTTTTGCGCAAATAGAATGATGTTGGGAGGAAGACTGGAGATTTATTGGAAGGGGATATATGACATGGTTAGTAAAAGAAGATTTTATGGAGTCTTGCCACTGATGTTTGACTCATAGATTTTGTAATCTTCTATCAACACTAAAAGATAAAATACCAAGAGAAGCAAGCTGATTCCTGTGCAACAACAATGTTCCTAAAGTTCCAATCCAAAAGAAGAGTCAAGTACAATGACAGGTATTAGGGATGAGAAAATGTCCCTGCCTAAGCTTCATGGTTTCAATAAATATTTTGATCAAGAGGAAATCCAAATTTCTGGTCACATAATAAAGGCTCAAAAAAAAGTATATTGGGTCCAAAATAGTCCAAGACTAAACAATTGCAGTGTAACTTATTTTTATACTAAGTGTGGTGTTGTTTTCACATTGCTTCAGATTTGTGGTGGTGTTGTGTATACCATATGTTTTCTTCCTATTTAACCATTAAAGCTTTTTTAAAAGCATATCCTGCTGAGAGGAGTTTTGTGCTTTGTACGCACATGCTGAGTGATTGGAAGTGATCTCACCTCACTGGCAATGTCGGTGCATGTAGCATGAAAGGATTTGCTCATATTTCCAGCAAAAAGAACTGCAGCTGTTGGAGCCACATTATGATACCATATAGCCAGCAAGAAGCAAGGTAAATTCTGGTCAGGTTGGGTGGAGGGGGCGGGGTGAACCCTGAGCCAAAGTGTATGCACCCAGGTGTATTACACCTGCCACACATTTGGGCGCAGATTTAATACAGGTATTCGATGTTTTTTAACTGAATTTATTACAGGTATTTATTACAGGTATTAAAGTTAATTTATTAAAATTAATAAAGGTATAAAGAAAAAAGTCAAGGATTGAGCCTCAAGCGTGCATTCTATGCTTTGGTCCAGATACCAGAGTATATAATATAAGCAGAACCCATTAAGTCTAAATGGGATGCATAAGTTTCACTGGCAACCAGAATGCTGTAATGGTAAGATATCTGGACTGAGACCCAGAAGATCCAGGTTCAAATCCCTGCCTGACCATGAAACTTCCAGGGCCAGTCATCTACCTCACAGGGTTGTTGTGTGGACAAGAGGATAAAAGCTTTGAAAGGTGCCTTAGGCATTTGCATTGCCATGGGAAAGCTGGGATAGATATAGATAAATTTGTCTTCCTCAAAATACCTGAAAACATTGGTGGAAAAGGAAATTATGTTGAAAAGAAGGTATGACATAGTGTTAAAATTTTGCCAGAGTCTGTTTCTTTTTCATATTCAGAGAAAATACAGTTCTGACTTTTGGAATGGTCTGAGTTGTTAACATAGCTGTGCTTCAGTTCTAACCTTTTTGTTTTTTAAGGAATGATTTCATGGCTTCTGGCACAGAGATCTGGACTGACTAATATTGCATACAACAAGTTTAGCAAGAGCCGTCCTTGTGTTCCACAATAAAAGGCAATTCTCATTGTGTTTCTTTTAGCTTGGCTTGAGCTAATGTAACCAGAGAAGAGACCAGAGTCGTCCAAAGTCTTCCTGATTCTTTCCCTGTGCTGCAACTTGGCCTGTGATCTTCTGCATAAATGGACAAACCTGTCTTTCTATGTAGTCTTCCTCGCAGTGGTGGAATTCAGTTGCTACAGAGCTGGCATGCAGTAAAATTGAGAGCCTTCTCTCCTCCCATAAACACATTCCCCCAAAAAATATTTATTAACCCGAGAATTAAAGAGAGTGTGTAGCATAGCTAGAGAAGAGCAAATGATTCTGGTTGGATATCCGGAAAAAAATTCCTGACGGTGAGGGCGGTTTGGCAGTGGAACAGATTGCCAAGGGAGGTGATGGACTCTCCCTCACTGGGGATCTTCAAGCAGAGGCTCGACAAGCACCTGTCGGGGATGCTCTAGGGGGATTTCCTGCTGCAGTCAGGGGGTTGGACTAGATGACCTACTAGGTCCCTTCCAACTCTATGATTCTATGATTCTATGATTCTATGATTAAGAAGCACAGGCTCCACAATGCACCATGTAAGCAGCCCCTCACACTCACCATCAAGGCCAAGCAGCCCCTCACACTTACCATCAAAGCCATTATGGGCAGTGATGGCCACATGCAGGCACTTGCTGTTCCAATGGCATCTTTTGTGTACTGCAGTCACTGCACAGAATTGCTTCTAAGGTGCTTACACGGCACATTGTGGCACCTGCAGGACTTACCATTTTGGTCTCTCCTCCACTACACCATTGAAAAAAATATTATGTTCACAAAATCTTTTTACAACTAAATTACACACAGACATATAAACAAACATTAAATAATAAATGGGCTTGTAATACATGTGCTTGTAAACATGATTAACAGACTTTTACTGAGCAGAATTTACAGCAAAGAATCCTGTCCTGCACAACAGCTACTCCAATGAATAACATACAAAGTGCGGCGGTGACAAATTCCTTCCTTTCTTTCTGGCTGCTGCTTCCATCTCCTTCTGAATTATATTGTAAAATCAAATCAATTGTGGTGCAGAGAAAGCAATGCTGACAGATCTGTGTAGAAGATCCTTGCTCCAAATTGAGGGAATCTCTTTTGTCAGCTCCACTTGCGACCCTGTCACAACTACGTTAACTCCAGTCTTGCCGACCAATGTTTGAACAGCTGTTTGCAATTGTAATAGCTTGTTTTAAAGCAGTAACTCACTGTTAATACCGAGTACTGTTGAGAAAGTATTTAGCAAGTGATCAAAACCATCCTTTAATTGACATTTTGAAACAAGCTTCGAGATTCAACCTGGCAGAAATGGGCTGGAGTGCAAAACTAGACAAAACGTTTTCACCCGCTTTAAGTGTGGCATTAGATCATGGAAGAACTTTGGAAATTGGGTTCTGTAAACATTGTACTGATGATTAACACAACTATGTAAGCCACAACGCAAAGCAATATATCCTGATAGAAATCTAGTGGTGATGATGGTTTATTGAGACATACCTCCAAATCCAGAGTAACTACAGGAGCATGTAAGAGACTTTATGTGCACCCATAGTTACTGCACCACCTAGTGAAAACCTATGGGAAATTCATATTGGAATCCAGAGTAAGTTGTTCTTACACTGGAGCAGGACTCCCCGTAGTTACTCTGGATTTTGCCCATAAAGAATGATTATGTGAGATCCAATCAACAGAAGGTGACTATATTTTAAATACTGTTGGATGATATTTGAGAATTTCCCTTATGAACCTGTCCAAGAGATATATTTCACCAAGAATGGCGGTGAGCCCAGCATATGGATGCGCATGCACACTTTGGGGATGCTGGGACAACACACCAGGAGCATCCAATTCCTAAACATGCAGCACATTTGATGAGCCTCAGTTGTTTGCTCTGGCTGAGTTTGTTTGAGTTGGAGATGCTCCGCACAAGAGGTTTCCTTTGGCTTGAGGTTAGATCATTCCTAACTGCAGGCCTGGGAAAGTAACTCCTCTTCATAACAATTACTTCATGGTGATTTGTCGGCACATGCTGTGGAGCATTCAAGACAGCAGGTGAAATATTCCCAAAACTGAGCCAACATGCCAAAATTTATTTGATTACAACTAGTAAAAAATAGTTGGGACCAAACAATATAGTTCATTTAATGTATGTATTTGGCCTGTTTAAAAAAAAATGGAATTAATGGGAAAAATGGAGTGAGAAGCTGCTCAATACACTAAAGAACCAGAGCTGGTTGGGATGGAATGAAAAGGCTTTAGTGTTTTACATCTTGCAAGCCTAACCATGTCTACTCAAAAGTAAGCCCCATTGTGTTTAATGGATCTTACTCCCAGGAAAGTGTCTTTAGGATTGTAGCCATAGTTTAGTTCCCACTTATACTCCACTGCATGCTATCTACAGCAGAAAAAACAAATGGATTTAAATGAAACTTTTTTCCAACTGTACATACGTAGTGTGCATTTGGGATTAGAGCTAAAGTTTGCGCAATGAACTAGAGATCCCTGACACATATATGCTGCTGTGGTTCTGCTGCAGTATTTTACACATGTCAAAGTCTATTAAAAAGAAAAGAAAATCAAACGCACACATTAAAAATAACATTTATTTTGACCCTTAATCCACCAAAGCTACAGATATATCCCCAACTCAGATTTTTTAAAACGCAGACTTCAATAACAAATAGAGCAATATGTGAGACTACTTACTCACACAACAGAACTCCATTTTCTAATCCAGTCCGAAAATCTTTGTCGCCAAAAGTCCTCCCTGTTGCTTGCTGTAAAAGAAGAGAAGGGGGAGAGAACTTTCTGTCAAATGGTTAAATTTTTTTGTTTTTGCTAAATTTTTGATCTTTATAGAAAAGCATTACAGTTCAGTTTTCTGGCAGTTCTGAAATACTCTGAACCCTGCTTACCTACACATTTCTTTTCAGTCTTTGATTTAAGTCAGTGACATTAATGATTTTTTATTGAACGCACACTTTTATAATTAAGCATTTAGTAGGTATTTATATCATGTAATAAAGGCAAAACTCACCACCACCACTAATAGCCAGTCATTTGCCATTAATAATTATATTAAAATCCAACAAGCTGATGTACATGTAATAAATATTTATCTTCCATTTGATGAAGTAGGTTCTTGCTTGTTAAGAGGTTACGCCACAGAGGTTTCTCTGTTGTTTAGGTACCAACAAACTAAAATAGGTCTCTTCTGGGAAATGTTACTTTAAATCGGAAGACTTGTGAACTATAGACGAGTTTAAATGCAAAATTTTATACAAAGCACCAGCCAATGGAACTTCTGGGCAAGCTTTATAAAATAAATTGCACTTTGGGGACCACAAGTGTAGTTAAAGGCAGGTGTCAAACTGCCACAATCTTTCACTTATAAATAACAATTCCACCTTCGTGTGACACCAGAATTCTGCCTGAATCATCAGTTGGTGGCAGAGAAGTTTATATTACAAAAATATGCTTCCCATGTCAGAGCAACCTCAATTAACCCCTATATTATTTGTTCCTAGACTAAAAGTTCCTAGACTAAAATAATGTGGGCTGTGGGTGGCGCAAGCGGTTAAGAGGCTGTGCCTGTTAACCAGCAGGCCAGGGTTCGAGACCTGGGTCGGCCCCACAAGACAGGGTGAGCTCCTGTCCTTAGCCCAGCTCTGCGACGCAGCTGGATCCAATCGTATTGGCTCTACCTTTCCATTGGACTAATTCAGTGGCATGGAGAGAGGGGATTTGCTGCTTGGGTAACAGCCTATCCTCCATAACAATCTAACCCAGGCTTTCGTGGTTCGCATCGCCAAGCACAATACCATAGTCTTTCAAGACTGATGGAGGCCTGCTTTTAGACTAAAAGTCCCAGCACTTCTCTTTGAGAGTGTAATCCCCAGTCCTTGCCCCTACTCACTAAACTCAATTGACAGTCCAATCCTAAATTCCTGTGAGCTGGTGCCAACTCCAAGTATTAAAAACATGTCAAAAGCACATTTGTGGCTACTAAAAACCAGCAGCACTGATACAAAGACTTGCACTAGCTTTTGGGTGCTACATCTGACCCTTACACCAGCCAGAGCAGACAGATTTGCATCAAGCATCACAGGGGCTAGAAGAAGTTGGAACAGGGAGTATTGGGGCAGGGGAGGTGGGAACCCTGCACAGGCTTCCCAGATCCCATGTATGGCTAGGGCTTTACTTGATAATATATGTATCTCAGTTGTGTTATAACTTGCACAGGCTACAGAGTAGGCTATGCAATCAGGTTGTGCTGGTGCAGGTTAGGATTGTGCTGAGATGTTGGCACTCTTGAGTTTTCCACTACTGATCCATTTCTCTTTCCCCAGGATCCAGACTCTACAACTACCATCCATTTTTCCCACTCAACTTTTAAATACAGGCATGTGACAAACATGATAATAATTCCAAGGAAATTGGAGGTAAAGGAAGAACTGCAGATGATGCAATAATTTAGTCGGAGTCCCCAGGCAAAAAATGGCAGCCTTTGCAAAGGCCTCCTTAAAATATATACCACATCTCACAATAACATCTCATGATTGATTGACGCCTGAGCCATTTGCCAAGTCTTTGATAAGATTTATAAAGCACAGAAAAACAGGAAGAGGCTGCTTTTCATGTGATATCACAACTAAAATCTAGAACTTAAAATATGATTTGTCATCACATCTGTACTTGAACAAGAAATTGCATGAAATTAGCATCTGGCTTGCATTTTTTCTTTGTAAAGAGGCTATATTCAGTTTCAACCACAGAATTATTCTGCCCACGGACAACAATAATAAATGAAATGTACTTTAAAAAAATTAAGCATGGAAAAACTTAACATGGTGTGGCAACTGTCCTTAGCTAAACAGAAGTTGGAGGCACAGACCAACACTACTTGGGTATATCTGTACTGCAGCAGCAGGCCTCCGTCAGTCTTGAAAGACTACGGTATCGTGCTTGGCGCTGCATACGCTGCATGTGAAGCAAGAAAGCCTGGGTTGGATTGTTATGGAGGATAAGCTGTTACCCAAGCAGCAAATTCCCCCTCTCCACGCCACTGAATTAGTCCAATGGAAAGGCAGAGCCAATACGATTGGATCCAGCTGGCGTCGCAGAGCTGGGCTAAGGACAGGAGCTCACCCTGTCTTGTGGGGCTGACCCGGGTCTCAAACCCTGGCCTGCTGGTTAACAGGCTCAGCATCTTTACCACTTGCGCCACCCACAGCCCACTGCAGGTGCCACAACAAACTATGTAAGCAGTCCCTCTGAAACATCTTCAGAGCTATTCCAGGCAGTAAAGCCAACTGTACAGCCCATGAGTTGCCATTGCTACCCAGCATTGCTCTGAAGGCGGCACTTACACAGTGCATTGTGGCACCTGCAGTATTTACCACTTTGCCTGTCCTAGCTATGCTACTGGCAGGGCTTATGTACAGAACACCCCTGCAAAATGGCTACATCAAGAATCCATTGTTCCTTTGCCACAATTTTACTTTTTTTAATGGATTCTTCATTGGGTTCTCACAGAATCTGCAAAGCCAAAAAACAAATAATAGATACCATAAAGCCTATAGAAAATTACATTATTGATAAAATACAATACAATACAATACACACACACACACACACACACACACACACACACACCGCTTATTGGACATGTTGGGGACCAGAACACCATCCAAAAGTGAAATATGTTGAAAAGTGGAACCAAATCTTTTTTAGGCTGCAATCCTAACCACACTTTCCTGGGAGTAAGAACTATTGAACATGGTGGGACTTACTTCTAAGTAGACATGTTTAGGATTGCACTGTTAGTTTATAAATGTTGCTTCCAATGCTTTTTTAGCTAGCAAATTGCAAATTTGCCTTTTATCTTGCAAATTTCTTCTTTTTCTGCATTTATCCCACATAGTGAAAGCGTCCGCTATTCTGGATCTCTGACACCATTTCTCCCAGTTGTGAGCTTGGTCTGCTGGAACCCAGTTAATTGTCTCCACAAGCTTTTTCAACCAGCATATCTTGCAAATTTCTGTTGCCATACAAAGATTTCTGCAAACAGATTCCCAACTCTTTCAAGAATGGGATTAGACCAAGAGCTACAACATGGGGAAGGGCAATTTTGGCCTTAAGAGCAGCAGAGAGAGGTTGAAAGAGTGGAACATGCATTGAAAGAAAGAGTTTTGGGTGTGAAAAGAGTGGATTGTTGAAGGTATTGAAAGAGTGGATTGTCAGAAAATGAACTGTCAGAAAGTGGGATATACGGTACCTGTATACACCATAGAAATAGCCAGATTAAGCTGTTGCCCAACCAATAAACAAAGCCATATTACACAATTGTTTTCAGCACGCATCAGTTTATATTACTGAGGCTTGACATGATCTGTGGCATTAAGCTAACAAGTCCCAGGTGTTCAAATAGATTAAGGACATTGAAAGAGGGAAAAAATGCAAAAGGCTACAAATAACGAAACAGACATTGTCCCCCAGGTGAAATTTTTCCTAACCCACCGGATATTGGAAATCAACTGACTCAGCAATGCCAATGGTTAATGAAACCCTGGTTTGCTCCTTGATGTGATTATTTGGTTTTTTCACATAAGATGGATAGCAAGCCAAAGAAGGGTGTTTACTGCCAGCAATGTATTAGGGCTGCAAATTATATGAAACCCAGCTTGAAAATATCATTTATTTTAGAAAAGGATACGGGGATCACACTTTATAAAGCATCCATTTATCTACGCTTTTGTTCTAAATAGTTTCCATATTGCTCTGTTTAGAGAAAAATGTATGCACTTTGCCCTCCAGCAAGGATTGGCTTTCATACAGAATGCTGCAGTAAACTAAAATAGCTCCAGAGATTATCCTAAAGACACAGAGGCTGATGGGTTTAATCCTAGAATACTACAAATTATGTGTAACGGTTCCATTTTATTCAGTAAAACTACTCTGGAGTAAATGGCTCGTGAATGACAGCCTGGTTCTTGCCGATCAGCAGCTCGGAGCATCAGGTTTCTTGCTGTGTGTGTGGTACACAGAGTTTGCAAAGAAGCACGCCTCAACAAATTAGCACATTCTTTGTCTCTACTTCATTTCCCACTTTCTCAGAAAGTCGTTTGACAAGATTGCTATTAAATATTTGCACGAATAACACCATGAGTTCAGATTACCAAGAATCCTTTTTCTGGCCAGTATCATTATGCGATTAGATTTGTGTTTTGGAATACAAAGATCAATGCTTGGTTCTCATTATCGGCATCAATCACAAGCACAAACATCTTGTGGGATATTTTGGAAGCCACTTCAGTTCATTCTCTCAAACTGAGTGAATAGTTCCTTTCTTCAGGCCCTTTTCCCTCTTTTACATGCTTAACTCACTCTCAGAGCGGCTTGAAAGAGTCGGACTGCTGGGGGTAGGCAGTCAGACAAGAGACAAGAACAACATGTTATTTCCTTCTTTGACTGTCCATGCTCTGTTCATTCAAAATGGAACCTACTGTACTGTCTCGCAAACCACCCCATGGGCAGAGATGGATGAAAATGGTGATAACGAAACAAAACACACAATACCACTTTATGCATTTCTTGTTTTTGTAAAACAAAATCTGCATAAATGGCTTAAATTAGTTTTGACTTATTTGTTGTGATGGTGCATAGGTAATAAAAGTGGGTGCATCTTCTGCATATATCTAATACATTTTAGAAGCAATTATAATTTATAATTATAATATCTGTTTTGTTATAATTTATAATTATAATTTAGGTTTTGAATAAAAAACACATAACACTGCTTTCAGAATGTTTCACTTGGGAAAACAATAAAATCTGCAAAAAAATTCAAGCTGTTTTCTTCCACCTCTGGATATAACAGAAGATGTGACTAAAATCCAGCTTGCTCATCCCTGCTTAATGTATTCTGCTACCTGCGGTCAAGTAACTGTATGTATTGGTTGCCCATGTTCTCGACTCACGTGAGTCGAGGCTCAAATAGCCTGTCAAGTGCCCTGAGCGAGCCGAGTCTTTACTTTAGTGTGCTTCTAGGATTCACTAAATTGCAAGAGGTTTGTGCAGCGGGCATCAGTGATTAAAAAACTGCTCTGATGACAGGAACTTTGCAAAGCACAACATATGGCATCTATAGTGCACATGAGTACTGAATTTGTCAAGCGATTAGACAGTCAACTGTTTTGGAGGGCAGTTCTATGTTGCCAGGGGTCCAACTTTTCACATTCAAACACAGTTCCTCGATTACTGTAGAGTCTCTATTGTCTGTTTTGTAGAGTCTGTATTGTCTCTACTCTAGCAATCCCTTGCTCTGTAGTGCGTCATTTTCTATTGTGATGGAATGGGACCCGCTGATTAGTTGCTTAGCCAAGCTGTACAGCTTTAGGGCTCTGTGTAGTATGATGCATATTCTGTCACTGATGCAATGAAGCAAAACAAAGCAGGCATGAGGCTTTGTTGCTTCCGGGCCTGCAGGACTGGTGGTTGCTTAATATTGTGAATGATACGTAGAAACTATTATGCTGAGGACTCGTTCCCAGCAGTGATGGCCTAAATCCTTGGATCTGGTTTCTACAGTTGATTGCTAAGCTCATTAACTGCAATAGACAACATGAACCTCTGTCTTACAAGGAAACACGCAAGTCACCAGTCAAGTCTTTGTAAAAGAGAAGTGCCCTGAATTCCCCTGCACACAAGTTCATCTTACCCTCCTGTTTCTCTCAACCAGTATAGAATCCCAGTTACTATTCCAATAGCTGCCCTTCTTCCTCCCTATCAGTACGGCATCCAAAAGAGTCAGCATGGATACCAAATAGAGTTTTACAAAATTCTGCACAATAAAATGTAAATTTTAAAAAGTGCACACATGTACCAATATTATTTTCCAGGCCTCCCTTCTGCTGCAGACATACAATGGCAACCAACAGTACAGACAGCTTATATACTGCTTTTCAACTAAAAAGTTCACACAGCAGTTTACAAAGAAAATGAATGGCATCTGCTAAAAACTGAACTGTGTTTGAAAAATTAAAGACTTTGTTGAAATCATACTAAGGGCACAATCCTAACCATGCCTATTCAAAAGTAAGCCCCATTCTGTTCAATGGGTTTTACTCCCAGGAATGTTCCTTTAGGATAGCATCCTAATTCTCTGCCAGGATGAGCTGGTTCTGTGAGCCATTTAAATTACGCATTAGGCAACTATAACAAAGAGGCTGGCATGCCTGCACTGTATCCGGCGCATGTTTTGGGACTGATACAGTGCTATCACAGCTTTCATGCAGTGAAGGATCAGAAGTTCCTCACCCTCACAGCATATTTCAGGAAAAGTAGAATAAGATAGTTCCATGTGTTTACCAAATTCTGCCTTCCCAAGAAAATATAAGCACACCATACAAACTAGACATAGGCAGTGGTGGGCTTCAGGGTGTTCTCTCAGGTTCTATAGAACCCTTTGCTAATGAGCACCTGGTTCTGAGAACCGGTTACTAATGGGACATAGAACCTGTTATTAATTTAGGTTATTAGGACATAGAACCTGTTGTTAATTTATTTGAATCTCACCATTGGACATAGGGATGTACACCACAAACTCTGCATCATTTCAAGTATACAAGGGAAGAATTGTTAAAGAATCTCCAGACAGGACAGCATAAATGTTGGCAAGGTGGCAGTTTTGATAATTTGGCCAATTAAAAAAAAATTATATGATGCAGAAACCCAAAATCATTGGGGTTTTTTTGCTGCAGCAGATGCTTTTCTGGTCCTTAGAATAGGCCATATATGACAACCACTTGCACTTTGTTTCATGTGTAGTATCTTGCGCTGTCTGCAATCTGCTGACAACACACTCAGCACATTTTGTTTTCCGTGATACTTATATACACAGCAGGTTTTCACCATCTTCACAAAATTATGCCTTCAAGCAATTTCCTTCCAGTAGATTTATCCCTAGTTCACGCAATTTAACAATGAAGATAATCATTGGCTGTAATTTTTTATTTGATCTGCCTGGGGCGAATGATGCAGTTCTAGACAAAAATAGCGGAATTACTAATCAATTTCTACATAACCAGGGAAGAAAACACACATCAATTCATTATCTGGGGCCTCCAATCAAGACTGTTTGCAATACTGTCAAGTGACATTTGCTCCATGGTTTTTATTTGTCCCTGCCGCTCGAGATACAGGGAGGTTTTATTGACAGGCGCGGAGTGGGGAGATATTGGCCGAACAATAACCAGCTCTTTTTTCCCCCATTGTTGGAACACCTGCTGCGTCTGTCAGTACAGAGTCATTCATTATGTAACACACCAGTGGTGATGGGACCGCAAGCAGCAATCGACAAATAGCCTCAATGCAAAGGAACAAAAAAGGAGAGACAATTCCCACTTTGCGTTTAAACATGTGATTCACTCTTCCATGATTTCAGTTCACATTACTTGTTTTCACATAGTAATTGGCTGATCAACACCAGAGTTCTATTAAAAAGAAGGGAGGCTGCTGAGTACAACTGGCTGGACAGATGCAATCCAGTCTCTACTGCAATCAGTTCAGAAAAAACTTCCACAATATTGCATGTGGAGTCAGGATAGCATTCCAAATGTGACTACAGTAAACAGTGCACAAGTAACATGCCTTTTGAGCCAAGAGTGATACAGGCTTATTGGACGGATTAGGGATTGGACCACCATCCAAAAGTGAACACCGTTGAAAAGTGGAACCCAATCTTTTTTTAGTTTATGAATGTTGATTCCAATGCTTTTTGAGCTAGCAAATTGCAAGTGACCCTTTTATCTTGCGAATTCCTGCTGCCACACAAAGATTTGTGCAAAAGGATTCTCATTAACTCCTTTGGGAATGGGATTAGACCAGAAGCTACAACATGGGGAGAAGGCAATTTTGGCCTTTAGAACAGCAGAGAGGTTGAAAGCGCAAACATGCATTGATATAATTTATATATCAATTGATATATATCATTATATCATATATAACTTATATATCATTGATATAACTTATATGTTTTATAATTGATAAAACATGCAAGAGCAAACATGCATTGATATAAACATGTTCTGGCTATAACTCAAAGGTGTTAAAAGAGTGGATCATCAGAATATGAACAGTCAGAGAGAGAGGGATACCTGTACCAACTCATTCTTCATTTTAAAATGTATACAAGTGGGAGCTTTTAAGGCAGTGGTTCTCAAGCATTTCAGCAGACCCCTTCTGAAAACAACAATCAGTCTGGGACCCCTCAAAAGTGATGTCATGACTGGAACAGAGAGCATCAGTGTGATGTCAGAATTTTTCCATGTCTACTCAAAAGTAAGCGCCATTATGTTCAATGAGATTTACTCCCAGGAAATAATCCTGTGTGCTCCATCCAAAGAAGGGGGCGCCCACTGCAAGATTCCAAGATGGTCCCACCAAGCTTTTAGTGACCCCTTTGACATGAAGTTGCAACCCCCATTTAGAGAGCCGCTGTTTTAAGACATTCTTTAGGTCCAGGGATCTGACACTGAGCAGATATAAGAACTGTAGCTTACTTTACCATTTTCAAACACCTCCAGAGTGTATAGGAATAATCAGTGATTTTTCTGGGAAAAAAAGGTGCCAGTACTCACCACAGGTCATTCCCATATGACTAATTATTAATTAACTGCTGAGGAGGGGCAGGTGGAAAAAAGGTGCCAGTACCAGTACCCAGAAAAAACCCTGGGAATAATTAAAACCAGCTGAAGAAGAATATTCTTTTATTCATTAGGAGTGTAAATTCGCTCCCAGAAAAGTACTCTGCCTCTTCCAACTCTCTGGAAACCAACAGTTGCATGAGGACAACCAGCAGAGATGGATACTTTAAGCTACACAACAACCATCTTTTCAGTAACTGTTTCCCCTAATACTTGGAAACAGTGTGGTTACTGGGCCGGAAAAAGGTCACAAAAATACTAGATTAAAAAGCAAAGCCTGGTGGATCTCAGGACCTTTATGCATCTCTGATAGGAATGCTGACAAACTATGTCACTTTCACTTTACAATATTGTATGTTACACCTCTCCTTAACTTCCTTCACTGGCTTCCTGCCGACTCCCAATTCCAGCTCCAAGTTCCTTCTCCTTTCACTCAAAGTTCTCTCAAGTCTTGGCTTGGCCTTCCTTACCCTACCTTCTCTGCAATCCTATCCCAGTACACACTCCCTGAGACCTTCTCCAACTTTACCACCTTCAACATCCAGAGTCTCTTGCTCCTCCATTCTCCCTGCTTCTTAAATATATATTTGAGCTGCTTCTTAAAATATATTTGTGTGATGCCTCTATTTCTGTCGACAAGAAAATCTTCTTTAAAACATTTCTTAAAAAACATGTGAAGGCTCTAGTCTAGCACAATGTCTTTGTTCCTATTCCCTTTTGCACACTGACAAGGTGCTGTCAGGTTTTTCCTACAACTGACAAGACACACAGCCTGTTTGGGGGTTCACATCTCTAAATGCTGGCTGCACACTTGTGGATCATTTGTGGCACATCAATGTGCTGAGCACACTAGTTGAAAATCACTTATCTGTTTCAATGTATCATATGTAAAATATCTCTAAACAAATACACGGTAGTCTGTATTTCTAGAACAAATGATGAAAAGTGTTTTAAGCATTTACTATTAGTTTTGTCTCATGTAGCACAATCCTATGCTATAGTCCCACTAGGTTCAATAGATCCCACTGTGTTCAACTGAGTTTACACCCTGGAAAGCATGCATAGGATTGCAACCTTAATTTGTTTAGAGAAAAACTTGCTAAGATCCAAAACGCTTTCTTTGTATTACATTTCCAAGGCACATGCCAAGACACACTGATATTTACTCCAAGGCTAATAAAGAAAAATTATGGGGTGGTCTTTGGTCACCATTTCAAAGCAAGTTCTCTCTTTAATGTTAGCTTTATGTCAAGGAGTTTACAGGCTGCCAAAACAAAAGCAGGTTTAGATAAATGAAATGTGCTCCTGAATGTTATTTAGCATACCCACAAGCTCTGCTTGGTGTTTCTCGCACTCCTGCCCCTACCACATCCTGCAATTGATTACTGAGGATTCTTTCTTCATCCTTCCCCTGTTCAAAATAACTTTGCTGAGAAGTTTGGAACCAGAAAATTCAAAGCTTTGGTTCAGAAGACCTCAAAAGTTCCCCAATAATTTGTTTTCTGGTAACCAACTAACCCAGGTATGTAACTAACCCGGGTACCGACACTGTCCGACGTTTTGGCAAGAGGGCCACATCATCTCTCTGACACTGTGTCAGGGGCCAGAAAAATTATTTACATTTTAATTTTGAATAAGTATACAGTACCTACATTTACATATAAGAGTGTATTACATACAAATATGGAGGATTGCAAGGCTTTCCCGAGGGCCAAATTGAGGGGTCTTGCCACTGATTGGATATCCACTAACCGGACTGGGGTTTGGACACAACCGATCTAACCTAACCCACATGGATAGTCAGTAAGGACTCACAGCAGCTATTCCTGGAGACATTTTTTTAAAGTATGACATAATGCTGAAAATTTCTGAAAGCTCTTCTAAAATCTTCAGAATTGTTTTCTTTATCATTTTGAAGACTCAGGACCAATCAAGGCAGGATTTCAAACCTAACGGTCAGTATCCCTTTATTTCTTACTAGCGAAAAGTGTACCCACATTGTGGGAGTAACATTTCCCCACACGCCATCCACCCACGGCGCATCAACACCCCATGCGCAACATTCCCCCATGCACAACATTCCCCCAGGCGCATCGTCTCCCCAGGCGCATCATCGCCCATGAGCAACTTCCCTCTATGTGCATCAAACCCCATGCACATCATTCCCCCATGCGCAACTTCCCCATGTGCCCGAACTCCTCATATGCAACATCACCCATCTGCATCAGTCCCCCATGCGCATCATCCCCCCATGCGCATCATCCCCCCATGCACAACTTTCTCCGTGCGCATTATCCCCCCACGCGCAACTTCCCCACATGCACAACTTTCCCCCATGCGCATCATCCCCCCATGCAAATCTTTCCCCATGCCCCCATGCGCAACTTTCCCCATGCACATCATCCCCCCATGCACATCATCGCCCTGGGTGCAACTTCCCCCATGCGCAACTTTCCCACATGCGCATCATCTCCCCATGCACAACTTTCCCCATGCCCCCACGCGCAACTTCCCCCCACGCGCAACTTCCCCCCACGCGCAGCATCCTCGCCAGTGCAACCTCTTCCTCCGAACAACATCCCCCCAGTTCACCAGGCACCGAGCACCAAACTGGCTGGATGTTATTCAGTCTCCCATGTTAAGTATAGGACAGAAACACGTTGCCCCCTTTTCAGCCCCTGAAGGGTTAAATTTCTCCACATGGGATCTTGGTGGGTGTTCAGGTGACAGAAGGATCCCTCCCAGAATTCCATGCTTCAGGCCCAGCAGTTGGGGAGGAATGTTGATGAGTCATCAATTCTCCAATGCAAAGTATAGGGAGGAAAACGCGTTGCGTCCCTTTTCACCCCCTTCCGGTTAGAATTTCCATCACAGAAGGAACACCCACCCCAAATTTTGCTTTTAGGCCCAGCAGTTTTGGCAGGGCGGTGATGAGTCAGTCAGTGAGTCAGTCAGTGACTTTTCTCTTTTATATATATAGATCCCAAGTGCCTAATCTGCCCCTTGAGCACAATCCTACTCAATGTGTACTCAAAAATAAGCCCCATTGTGTTCAATGGGTCTTACTCTCCGGAAAGTGTCTTTAGGATTGCTGCCTCAGTTGCTTATGCTGCATATGACAGTATGTGACACAAAAATTATATTGTAACTTCTTCCATATTAGAACTCAGCACAGTTTACATGGGATTGCCAGGCAGTCTCCCAGTGGAGTCAAGCTGGTTCCCAGACAAATTCTCGATTTATCACAATCCTTTGAATCTTTGCACCTCTGCTGAAACACATGTACGAAATATAATTATTTACAATTATTACATACGCAATCACACACAAACACAAAGGAAAAGTTGCTATTCACAACTTGTGGTTTGGGAAGAAGCTCAAAAACTCTACCTTGGCTTTTTTTTGTTTGATGCTAATGTGGGTAAAACAGATATTGTCAGCCCTTCGTAACTTACATCAAAATAACATATTTATTCAGAACTAATGTGCCATTGAATCTAACGCGCACCCTATACTTATAATAAAAATACTGTATTTACTCAAATCAAACTAACGATTGAATCTAATGCGCACCCTGATTTTGAAGACTGAATTCGGCTGAGTGTTAGATTCAATACAGTATAGCACATGTTAACCGCTAATCATGAGCATATCATATAGGCTTTAAAATGAAGAATACAGAAATGTAGGTGGTCATAGCAATCATCGTGTGCAATCATGTTGCAGTAAAGCTAGCAAATGCTGCAATCTTTGTAGCTTTGTAGCCTCTGCCCATTCAGCTCCCATTCCTGCCTCAGTCTTACCCCAGGGAAAATTAACCGATATCTAAGAAAACAACTTGAAACGGATGTTACACAACTGTAGAAATCCACACATGTAAGACATACCACCCCTTGCTAAATAGTGTCTTCCAGATGCTGATGTTCCCCTACAAACCTCTCAGCGCCATTTTAAAGCCATTACAGGCACCAGATGGCCAAAGTTTATAGTTTGGTTTGGTTTATAATTATTTACAATTGCAAGATCAAGTTTGTGAACTTGACCCAGCAGCCCATTAGCACTTTATAAAGAAGGAAGAAGTTATAGCCCTCTAAAACTTCCCTAGAGAAACTTGTACCAGGAGGAACATCCCCTATAGCTGAATAAACCTAATTGTGGTTTTTTCCCCCCTTTCTTCTCGTATCTTTCCAAAATAGGAATGAAGCAGCATATTTGATTAAGCTCAACAACACATGAAACAATGATACACCTGGGAAATCTGGTCTACATTTCCAAGAATATTTGTGCAATTCATTAGGATTCAGCTTGAACTTAAACAATTAATTAAAATCAAAAAATGTTTCAAACAAAAAAAATATTTATAAAGCCTGATTGGTTTTGCCTACTGAGATTCCGATCTTTAAAAACTAGAGGCACTTTTCACAGCAACCATAACACCCAAATGGATTTGTGGAAGTAAAAGTTGATGAGGTGGGAAGAGAGAGTTTCTTCAGCTTGGGCAGACTTGTACCAAAATTAAACTCTTCCACTAAATCCCACTGATTTCAGTGCTGGGGTGAGAAGTTGTTTAACTCAGCAAAATCAATACAACTTAATATTTATATGTTGGTCCTAGAAGGTGCTACACTGATGATTCCCCAGGTGTACACAGTGTGTCCTGTGGAACATGCATAACCCCACAGGAATATGCATAACCTCACAGCCATAATGTCCAATCTGGCAAGGCAAACTGCCGGAAAACCAGCAAGAAGTCTAGAGTCTTCCTGTGCATACCAGTAGATCTGGAGATAATGTAGGTGAGTGGGTAGAAGAGAAGGACCTGGTGAGGTTGGAGGTGGGAAGAATGGGGCAATAGCGGGGGTAGGAGGAAGATATTTCAGGACCACTATTGGAGTGAGGGGATTGCATGTGGTCCACAACTATTCCAATTTCTGCAGGTTCCTAAATGAACCACTGCTCTAAAAACTTCCCTCTCCAGTAAGATTTCCAGAAAGATTTCTCCAGTAAGATTTCAATATAGTTTGTTCAACCATTTTTCACAATCCTTTCCTCAGACATAGGGCCGGATTTAGGTTTGATAAGGCTCTAAGCTATTGAAGATAAGAGGGCCCTTGATATAGAGCCCTGAGCTACTGAAGGTAATAGGGCCCTTTATCTTTGTCAACAACAAATTGACACTGTTTTTGTGTTGAACATATGCTATATGGCAGGCATATCCAAATTCATACAGGTCGTGATCTACTTTTTCCAGCCAAAACAATGTTTTCTGTTATCACTTTTTCCGGTGATCTACTACCATGAAAATTTAGTTTCAAATTAGTTTCAGATGAAATTTTAACTCAATAAAGTTGGAAGATTCCTCCCCCCATTTTTAATGAACCTTCTGTCACTTACTTGGATGTGATCAGCTGTTAGGCAAATTAAGCACAAACAAAACAGAGAGAACAAGATCCAGTAAGAACTGCAAGAGGAAAGGGAAAGTACATTTTTTTACTTAAAGTTTTATTGAATAATAACTTTCTTAAACTCTTAGAGCACAATCCTAACCATGTCTACATAAAAGTAAGCCCCATTATGTTCAATGGGTCTTACTCCTAGGAAAGTGTCTTTAGGATTGCAGCCTTAATAACTTTCTTAATCTTTTATTGAGTAATTTGTGTTAAATTTAGGTTGAGTATTGATCCAGGCTGATCTTGCACAATCTTTAATATTTTGCTCTTGCTCATTACTGAGGCATCTGAGCCTGCATTTCATCCACCAGTTTTGTGAAGTTTGGTGAATTTTGTGTGAGGGTCAGTCTCAGGGAATCCTGGAGATGTTCATCTGTCATGTTGGAATGTCGTATACTCTTTGTCATTTTCAGATGGGAAAATGCAGATTCACACAAATAAGTTAAACCAAAACAGGAGTGTACAGCTTCACTGCATCTTCCCAAGTTGGGAAATGTATGTCTTGGCACTAGCTTCCAAAATGATTCTTGCTCAGCACAGGTCTTGAGAAAAATGTCATTTTTAAGGATTAATATTTTGTTTTCAAGAGATGGCTTGTTCAATGAGTTATTTTTACTGATAGCAGCTGCAGTTTCTTTAATGTCCACATTTACTCTGAATGGGTATGACATTCAGATTTTTTCCAATTTTTTCCAATTTTTCGGGAAATCACAGAATCTATTTTCGAATTCCTGGATAAAAGAATAGATTTCTGTCACATTCTTCTCGTTCTGAAAAACAAAATTTGGATATTGTCCTTGCATTGTATTAGGAAATGCGTCCTGCGTATTAGGAAAATGAACAAAAGTGTTGTTTGAAAGGTCATCATTAGCTCAAATTTGCTCTTGTAGGATGAAACTGTACACATCTCGCCAATGCATTTGTTTTTACCTTGCAGTTCAAGGTTCACATCACTTACTTCACTTGTAAACTCAGCAAGAAATCACATAAGCACTCCTCATCTTCCAACTCTGCTTGGTCCCTCTTCTTCATCTTCCGCTCTCCTTCAAAAAACTTCTTATTTCATTCAGCAAATTACGAAATCTTTGCAGATATTTGTGCCTACTTAGCCACCTTACTTCTGTGTGCAAAATGGTTTCCGCTGCCAATTCATCAAGAGTAAGATTGAAAAGACATCTTTGAAGTGATCTTCCATGAACTGAATTTACAGTTTTGAAAGTGATGTCCATGACAGTCTTTGTATTGAGTCTCTTGCTTGCCAAAACTTGACACTTTGTTGTGTCTGCCTTAAAACGTTTAATAAAAGCGAACTATAAAGCAAACAACAACCAGCACATGACACAACTAATACTGTAAGTGTATTCAGGTGAAGCCTGGGAGAATGGATATCACCCGGTATATAACACACTTCTAAGGGGTATATATGACACACTTCTAAGGGCACAAAGACAGCAAGCACCCCCTATACACCCGCAGGCAAGATTCCCGCAGGCAGGGAAAAGACAGGCAAAGGATCAGCTGCGGCGGCAAGCCCTCGGCAGACAACCTGCCAGCACGAGCTCTCTCCTAGCAATACATGAGCTGCTGGAGAGATGGAGCCAAGTGGGCTGGGGATCTACCTCTGACCCCTCCATGATCTATCTGTTTGACATACCTGCTATATAGTAATTTATGGACCTAACAGGTATCTAAAGCCATTCGCACACAACAAAATATGTATTTTATCAAAGTAATTATTGAACTGACATACAATTTAAATTTTTTTTGGGGGGGGGGGAGCGAAGAGAGTGGGACCCTAAGCTATAGCTTATTTAGCCTATACATAAATCCGGCACTGCTCAGACATAACAAAATAGGATCTACTTTGCTCTCTCTACTTAGGATCTACCCAGCTCCCTCCAGTCTGACTTTCAATCAAATGTATATGCATCCTTCTATAGGAAAAGATGAGAAAAGGGATTCATAGCCAAAAGGCTGGAGTTGGGTATTCGTCTTACATTCCTATCCATTGCTCCCATATTACCTTCCACTCCTTGCTTTTGTAGTATTTCATATAAACATAACAGCCATGATTAGTATATTGTACACTTTGCAATAGTTCTCATCTTTGCAAGTCTCTTAACTAATGCAAGCATGAAAGCATGCTTCATACTGATATTTTGACGGGAATTTCGGGTAAGTAAAATGGGATGGATCTGCAGAAACAAGCCAGAATGCAATGATCCAAAATGAGAGTTGGAAAATCTACTATCAACTAATTGGAAGATGGGGAGGTGGAAAGAAGACCCAGGAGACCATCCACAGCCATATGGTTTGTATTTCTAACAGCAAGAAGTTGCTTGGCTGGAGCCAAATCTACAGACTATTTACTAGTTGATTTGGTTCAGATGCCTTTTATCATAGGATGGAAAGCACCACTCAAAGCAAAAACCTTCTAATTGGCACACAGCAAGGCAAATGTGCCTGCAGTAATAAAACCAAAGGCAATGACTGTCAGCATGTTGTAAGACAGGAGTAGGTTTACACTTTAAATCTGTCCTTGTATTAATGGATTACAACTAACACGCTAAGATATACTACCAATGTTTTGATGCTTGCACCAGATAGTGTAACTAATCATTTCATTTAGAAAGAACAACAATCTGGTTAGCTACTTCCCATTTCCCATACTTGGTGAACATTACCATTCACCATATTTAATCCTAGATGTTGAGGGGGAAAAACCTAACTTGAGAGCTGAACCACTGAAATTACATAATGCTAAACAAAGTGATTAAACAAAACTCAGAATTTTATTAGTTCATTAAACTCAAACAATAACCTATTTCAAATGGAATGCAGCTGGAACTGATGTAAGCTTGTTTTAACTGTACTTGGTATCCCTGTTAACCCTGCAAAGAAAAAAAATTCACACTATTGAAAGAGTCCTCTTTAATTTTCATTTGTGATCATGAAAGCTGGATCAGAAACTAGCTCCTTATACTTAGCAACACTAATAAACATAGCCCAAAGGGGCCATTTGTGAAAACAGATCACAACAAGAGTACTTAATGAGAACACAGACTGTTAGCTAATGCTGCCAATTAATCCAGCAGGCTTAAACAATGAAACATTTCTTTTAAATGCCACATACACAAAAGCATTATTACCTATATCTATTTAAAGACTGTTGTCCAAAAGTTAGGCTGATTCCTTATGGGAACTATTAGCAAGGATTGCTTTAGCAGCAATAAAATCTTCATTTTCTAACATTTATGAAAACTAGATAGCACACCAAGAATTCATTCCACCATTCTGTGTTCCAATTTATTTAAACGGACCAATTAAAATTTTCACCACCTCATGTGGAGCACCTCTTTTTGCAAGCCTTTCTCTCATTTTCATATACATGGCACAACCTAGGGGGAAAAAACTGGCTTTAGGACCAGGAAAAAAAATTGCCCTGAAATCAGAGGAAGAAATAACAGTTGGAGAGAAATATGGTTATAGGACAAAGTTATAAGGAAGAGAAGAATAAGATAGATGTGATAAATAAAGGATAAGGTAAGTTCCTCTTAGCTAAGACGCAGCATGGTAGACACAGATATGTATTAAAATGTATATTATTTTCTTTTCAGTTTAAGGTCCACAATCAAAAACACTTATGTAGAACAATAACATACACTGCAGTCAGTGATGGGATTCAAAGAAATTAACAAACAGTTCTATGCCCATCTGGCAGCCACTTTTAAATGGCTATTTTTAAACTTTATATGTCCTATCTCTCATTAACAACCGGTTCTACAGAGTAGGTGCGAACCCGCTGGAGCCTGCCACTGACTGCAGTACCTTAAAAGTTGGACCTATTTTTGGATAGATTTGGCATTGTTAGTCCAATAGTGATACATTTGTATTAATAGTCCAATAGTATTAGTATTAGTAGTCCAATAGTAAATTAGTATTAGTAGTCCAATAATATAAGCCTGGAGGCTTGAAAGCAATGATCCAACAAATATCTTTAGTCTGATACTTTGCCATCTATGATGGCAGTTGCAAAGGCTCCATGATCCAATGATCACTACCAGTTCTACAGATTGCTATTTTCAACCAGCACCTAAGCATTTGGTCATCTATAAGCCAAAAGTATTTACTATAAGCCCCTGATCTTTGCCTTCTGATGGGCCAGGTGCCAAGCATTACTAATTTGGAATCAGCAACCCAAATATATGAAAGAATAGATCTAATGACCAAACATGAGAACAAAAGCAATTTTTTTTTTGCTGGGCTGTGCAATATGAAAAACTAAAAAACTTTGGGGCAAATAAAACTAAATCCTAATAACCAAACAGAAAAGCATCAATAAAAATTTCCACATCAAATGCAGCCAAAGGTCTGGGCTAAAACCACAAGCATTATTTGTGGTTTTTTTTCTCCAAGCAAGTTTCAGGTTGGTATTTAACGATATGCACCTTTGTGATCTGATTAATTTTGCAACCCACATTTTGATATTTGTTTTGTACTATTTGTACTTTTTCTGGTAAACACCAATAAAAATATCATAAGGTCATAAAACAGAATTTTGAGTTGTGCCTAGAAGCAAACTGGCAGCCCAAAAAGGTTTTGAAGTACTCGTGAAATATGATCGACAGACCCTTGGGCTGCTATATTCTGAACCAGATGCAGTTTCCAAATGTTCTTCATACGTAGCCTGAAATTCAGTACGGATGCAATCCTAACCACGTCTACCCAAAAGTAAGTCCCATTGTATTCAGTGGGTCTTACTCCCAGGAAAATGTCTTCAGGATTGCAGCCTAAGGCATAGCCAGCACAGAAAATGTATGGAGCCACATTCAGATGTTATCTCAGAGATGTGCCTGAGGCGTGGTGAGATTTGCTTTCTTTTTGCCCCTTTCTTGATCAAAATTAAGTGGATATTTGGCCCACTGCAAGCAGAATATAAAGACTGAACACAGCAAGCTTTTGAAAACAAGTGTGCAGTACTACTGGATAAAGTGGACATAACTATCTGTGCAAATGGTTTCATCCTTCTGACTCAAGTCAGAAGTGGGACCTGGTTAGAAGGAGTAGTGTCTACTGAGGCATAGAAGCCACTTGATGGCTCAGGGAGATACCCAATATGGATCGGATGAAATAATGCATGTTGATATGACACAGAACATTTTTAAATACATTAAAATTTCTAATTTTATTACTGGTGTATCAAGGCTGCTATTCAACTTGAATGGCAAAGCTTCAATGCAATGCAAGGAGGAGTTGCTTGCACTCTGGTGTTTCTGGAATTACCTTCTATTATAGCCTGTTTATGCTCTTTGAAAATACAAGGCAAGGGCAGTCTGAAGTAGTAACCGAAGCCAAAACAAAGGCCCACAATTACAAAAGAAACATTAGAGCAGCCCCTTTGTGCATCTGGAACTAACTGGGTCCACAGATGAGATTGGCACCACTTTGGCTCCCAGACATCTTCAACCTCAGAATCCCAGCAGTGTCATACTTTCCATAGCATATTTTGTGATAGATTTCATTATCTCCTCATCAGTTATTCCTTTTGAATTTTAAAAAACCCACAGGATACAAATGGTCACTTAAGGGCACAATCCAGAGTTAGGGCAGTGAGGAGTGCCGTAACTAGGCTGCCCCAACAATTCTGAATCCAGAATAGAAGGTTATGCTGCATCCAGAGAGTCAGGAAGCCTGGGCTAACTGCCCTAACTGCTCCAGAGCATGCTCAGTAGGCACCAAGTCAGTGGCACCTGGGGAGGGCTTGCTCCCGAGGAGACCCTCTCAGATCACACTGAACAAGGAACAGCTGTGGTGCCTGCTTTATTACAGAAGCCCAGCCTGACAACCAGTAACAGCTGCATCATGAGAATGCGGTATAGCAGTACCTCTAGTGCAACGTTTCTCAAAGTGGGGGTCGGGACCCCTTTGGGGGTTGCCTAGAGTTTTCCTGGGGGTCACCGAAAGACCACTGGTGCAGGGGGCAAGCTCAGGCTTGCCAGACCTCTGGCTGTAGCTGCGCATGCACTGGGGCTGACTGACAGCCTCAGGGCCCAATCCTATGCATGCCTATTCTGAAATAAATCCCATTATAGTCAGGGGGGCCTTTAGTCCCATGTAAATGTGGATAGGATTGCAGCCTCAGGACCCACTCCTATGCATGCCTACTCAGAAATAAATCTCATTATAGTCAGGGTGGCCTTTACTCCCATGTAAATAAGGATAGGATTGCACCCTTAGGGCCCAATCCTATGCATGCCTACTCTGAAATAAATCCCATTGTGTTCAATGTGTGCACAGAACACACATTTCATTTGTAACAATGAAAATAAATCCTGCATATCGGATATTTACATTACGATTCATAACAGTAGCAAAGTTACAGTTATAAAGTAGCAATGAAAATAATTTTATGGTTGGGGTTCCCCACAACATGAGGAACTTATAAAGGGGTCACGGCGTTAGGAAGATTGAGAACCACTGCTCTAGTGGAAGGGGGATGCAAGGGGATTGCTTGAAGTGGCCTACTGTTCTTATACTGCCATTCTTTCTCTGGCTTATCATGGATCCCTATAGGGCAGCCCAGGTCTACCTGTCTTGGGGCAGCCTATGTTGCCTTAGGCTGCCCACAAGCCTTTTCCAGAGGAACTAGAGTGGCCCATCTTGCAGTTGGGTCTGCCCAGTGATAGACAGGGTAACCCCAGTGCACTTCTGGATTGTGCCCTTAGACAGTGACTATTTATGCTCTTTGAATTCAGTGGGAAAATTCCTAAAGGATGCGCACAGCATAGAGCTGCTATTCAAAAAACCTACAAAATGATTATGTGTGAAATTCCATAGATTTCCTTCATTCTCCTTCCAATGCCCCACGCCTTAAATCTGATGTGTATTCATTGGAAATTATCACAAAGCTCAGGGCACTTGACAGATTACAAAAACATCCATGGAAATGTCTTCTGCTCTGGCAGAGTGCTACAGCCAATGGCCCAATCCTTTATAGCAGAACAGGAAGCTAGATCTGAGGTTTGGAGAAAGTCCTCCCACTCCATGAGTGGAACTTACTATTCCACCTCCACCCTTCCATCCAGCAGATCTGGACAGCAGGACACTCTAGGTAGTCATGTCTTCCCAGATGGTATGTTGCACAGCCTTCATGGATGCATGACACAGAGTGCTCAGATCTACTGGGAATAAATATGGCACAGATATGGAATGGTAAGCTCTGTTTAGAACAGGACCTGCTTACTTAAAGGACAGAGGTTGCAAGTTTGGCAACTGCTGCTGTACAGAATTTCACTGTAAGCCACCCTGGGTATCTCCCAATGGGAAATGAAAAATATAAATATATATATTTTTTAAAATAAAAAAATTTTATTTTAAAAATAAAAATTTGAAATAAATATTTGAAATAAATATATTTGAAATAAATGCACACATGAAGATCCTAGTAAATATGCTGCCCTGGTGCAGTGGCACTATTGCAGAAAGGCACATTCAGAAGGATTTTCCTAAAAATCATAAATTGAAATATTCACAAAAACACCAAGGGACAAAGTTTATTCATGAGAGAAGAAGGACAGCAACAGCCTACATGAACCACTAAGTACTCTGTAGATTAAAAAGATTTCTTTATCTCCTGATAGTGTTGAGAGAGCACACTTAATAAGCACTTCAAATACAGCGGGGGTATTCTGTTTTGGCAATCGGCACCCCATCTTTCAGATTATTATTACATTTGGAAATCCATTAAAAGTTCCACTCACAAGAAGTGCAATAATACATAGTGTGCTCTTTTTATTTGCAAAAAAAAAAAAGAATTTTTTTCCTGTGGTGTGAAGCTCTCTGGAGAGTCTGTCTAGCATAAAAAAAAATCTCTAATATCAACATTCATCTGCCACAGCTCATTTAGACTGTTTCCCAGAAAGAAAACATCCCCTCTCCATCTTACAGATGTATTTGTGGTACTTCATAACTCATACGATCATTTTAAAATATTTCTTTGCAAGAGAAGAGAAATGAGGGAGATATTATTTATGGTCCTGGATCAGGGCATGGATGCCTGTGTCAGAAGAGCTGGCTTTATAAAGCATATAGGCTGCCAAGATTAACCTATTATTCTGTTTGCTTAATGTATTTCTAAATGTTTTAACCAACTTAAAAGTTATCATCAGTTGGGCAGGTAAGATATTAAAATACCAAAAAAATTCTACATAAAAAACCAGCAGGTGATGGATATCATTCTAAGAAGCAGTGCCCAGTATGGAATGTCTCTTCTAAGATGATGGCAACATGTGCTCCCTCTGAAGGCTCTACTCTACAGCAACACATGCTCCAAAAACAAGGAAAGCTGTTTTGCTGTTTGCTACACATGCATTTTTTTTACTTGCGTGAAAATGCAATGGATTAATTAACTAGTGAACCAACAAAGGTATCTTTCATTGGATGACACTCCTAATATATTGAAATATTTTTCTCTGGCAGAACAAAATTTAATATGGGCATCCATGTGCCACGCATGCACTCTTTTCACATAGAACACATGCCAAAGATTTCTCCAAAACAGCTGAGGGCTCAATTCTATACAGCTTTTCAACACAGATGCATCCACAATGCAGCCCTAAATTAAGAAACAAATGTTTCTTTATCATGAGAGGGCCTCTGTGATTACCCCATCCTACCATAGGACGTGTCCTGCTGGGATGGCTTAATGAATACTGGATTGATCATGGCCCTTAATGCACAGTGGATATATAACATATAGTATAAAGCGAGCATCACTGGAGAATTAAATTCAGTGTATTAGAACAATATCTCTCATAGTGACACACATAAAAAAGCAGGCCACCATCAGTCTTGAAAGACTATGGTATCATGCTGAGCGCTGCATACACTTCATGCGAAGCATGAAAGCCTGGGTTGGATCGTTATGGAGGATAAGCTGTTACCCAAGCAGCAAATCCCCCCTCTCCATGCCACTGAATTAGTCCAATGGAAAGGCAGAGCCAATACGATTGGATCCAGCTGGTGTTGCAGAGCTTGGCTAAGGGCAGGAGCTCACCCTGTCTTGTGGGGCTGACCCGGGTCTTGAACCCTGGCCTGCTGGTTAACAGGCACAGCGTCTTAACCGCTTGCGCCACCCACAGCTGACACACATATGCTTGCACCAAAAAAGTAATAAGAGAAAAAGTAAGTGCAATACTATCATCCCACCAATGAGGATATGGGAATTACATTGGATTAATGTTCCATGTAATCCAATGTTATCTATTCTATTCCCCTACAAGGCTTTGAACTTGAGTTTCTCAAACATCAGTTTCCCATGATAAATAGCAAATCGTATTTGGAGCTCAAAAGGAAGTCTGAAATATGCATTATGACATATTATTCTTTGTTTCGCAAATGAAAAATGGACCAAATGGATATGCTTGGAGGCATCTAAGCCTTACAACGTAGCTCTGTGGGTCCCAGTCTCATTCCCCAGCTATTTTGCACCACACCATTCTGGTTCAAAGAACAATATGAAGTAAAAGTTGAGAACAAAGAAGTTCCACATGCATGGAACTCTCTGCCACACATGTGATTTTTTTCCACCCAAAAGAAAATATTAAGCTAGAAAGTTCTTCATTCTACAATACTTGTCTATGATCTCTAGTAAAATGTTAAAAACTCAAGAATGAGCAAAAGAAAGGAGAAAGTCCCATCTCGGTCACACTGTATTGTGAAGCAGAGGCAGGTTAAGTGAAATTGTTCCTAAAGCCACATCGCTTCTTCTGCCATCATTTTTTCCTACCATAGATACAATTACTCCTAAATCCGGAGTAACTACGGGAAAACGTAAGAGACTTTAGATGCACCCGTAGTTACTGCATGACCAAGTGAAAATTTCATATTGCAGTCCAGAGTAAGTTGTTCTTACACCAGACCAAGCACTCCCCGTAGTTACTCTGGATTTTTCCCTTAGTGGAATTAAAATTGAACTGGATCTTTTGTGCTAAGAACGATCAGTGACTCCAAAGCACTTTACAAACACACTTTACAAATTGCTCAGATGTAAACATAATCCATTCTACTTTTCTTTAGTGGTGGTCAAAGCAATAAAAAAATTACATGCAGGGCTTTTGCCAATGACAATGGCTGCAATCCGAAAGACACTTTCCTAAGAGTAAGACCCACTGAACACAATGGGGCTTACTTTGGAGTATAAATGGTTAGGATTCTGCTGACAGTCTCCCCAACAGTCTGCTATTCCTGAGCCCTAGGGTGCCAGAGTTAGTTTGTCATGGTGAGTTCACTTTCACTTTAAAAACTATTTAAAGTGAAATTTTAAAACACTGCTGGCAACAACCTGAAATACCCATCCCCTATTAAGAGGAATATAGAATAGGTTGCCAAAAACTGAACACCTTTTCTTCCCTCAGGTAGTCTTTACAGAAAATGGCAGGCACCAAAACAGAAGTTCCGCCTTCCACACACACACCAATTGGTTTTACTCAGGCGTGCAAATAGCTACTTGCTGGTCCACTTGTGATAAGTTAAAATTGCCTCCAGGCAACCTAGCAGGAATGTTTCACAAGTGTTGCCTACCACTTCAAGCCATTGGTATTGAATACATGATGAAAATTAAGACAAACAGGCTAGTAAAATCTTCTGTGGACTTGTTTTCCAGCTCTAGTTTCTTATTAGCAATTGCAATGCTGGCTGTCACAAACTCACACAAGAAAGGGATTTAAGCAAGTTTAAAAAATGATTTCCTGGCTCCGTTCCACAAACAGCCTTCAGGGGATACGGACAGACAGGCAACCGGTTGAGACTGTTAAGATGCCTGTAGTTGTGTCTGCCGCATAAGGATACCTAGGAGAGGAAGTAGAGTGTTTGTCCTCCTCTATAACCCTTTGTTTCTCTCACAGCAAGGCGCCACACAAGGAGTACTTGTTTCTCACAAGTCATGCTTAAGAGTCCAAAAATCTATATATGGCACTCATACTCCTGTACCCCTTATTCTATCAATACAATAAATAAAGATTGGGGAGCCATTAAACAGAAATGCACAGGAATCTTGGTTCAGCTGCACAGCCCTGCTTCATTTATACTTGCTATACTATGAATTATTACATTTTTAGGAACTGGCTATATATATGCAAAGCCAGACATTTCATATTCTGGCTGCTGCTCATGAAAAGCTTGCTTCTCTCTTTCCTCCGCTCCTGTTTAGGGAAAAAAACACAGAAGCATTATTGTTCCAAGGGGCTATCCTGGCATGTGGAGAAGCACACTAGGGTGCACACCTCACAATGTTCCAAACTCATTTGAAGCCATGAGCTTTGACGTACACTTTTACACTTGGAAAAACACCAGCTACACTTTGCGCCAACTAACACAGAAGGAAAACAACTGGGCTGACATGGCTGCAGCAGTGAAGATGGCAACAAGATTTCACAGTAAGTCTGACAAAAAGTTTTCCTGTCAACAGTAAGTTTTTCTTCTCCATCCCAAGTTATCAAGAAACTCTTTCCTGCACACACACTCATTTATGGGGACACTACATGTATCGATGGCATTCCCCATAGAGCCATCATTACATGACAATAAAAATCACTGAACCTAGTTCTAATCCTGATTAATCCTAATCAATCCTAGTTCAGGATTGACCTGTTGCGCAAACTGAGTTCTGCTGTTGTAAAATGGTTCCAGAGGAAGTACTCAGAGCTCCAGCAATGACCATTTTGAAAAAGCCGCTGCAGCAGTGCTCCCCATTTGTTGCCAGACTTGCCTGGATCTGCTGAAGCAGGGAAGGCAACAGCAGGGGCAAGGAGGGAGCAAAACGAAGCAAGCAGCGGTAAGGGGTGGATCCAGCAGCAATGGTGCATACTGCCTCCTACCATCCTATTTCACAGCTTCCCTACCCCTCATTCCCTCCCTGGATGTACTGTGTGTGTGTGTGTGTGTGTGTGTGTGTGTGTGTGTGTGTGTGTGTGTGCGCGTGTGTGCGCGTGTGTGCGCGCGCATGAATATTTGTGCAATTTAACCCTTAGGCGCCCAACGTGGCCCAGTGTACCTTTTCAGAAGTGATTTTTGTGTTTTTTTATGGAACCTATTATTATTATTTGACAACACCCTATGACTTTTTTTACTGCTAATTAGAGAGTTATAAATCCAGAAGCATGAATGTTTTGAATTTCCAGTTTTTCTGTAAATTCAAACTGAACCACCTAATCCCGCAATGTCCATTGGACTTTTTATTGGTTTTTCCGTAGAAAGGTCCATTGGACCTTGGCGATCTTAGGTGAGGAAAAAAAAACATGATTCATAAGTTCAATATTTTGCTAGCTAAAATTATAATCAAAATTCATAATTTCACAATATTTATTCATTTCACAACATTTATTCATTTCACAACATTTATTCATTATATGTACCAAACTATAATACAGGGTCATACAGGGTCCATTTATTGGCCTCAAAGGTCCATTGGACCTTTGTGGTCTTAAGTGATAAACAAAAAAGCTGAGCGCCTGAGGCTTAACAGCAAAATTACCTATACAGGTGGGGCCTTGGTATTCAAGGGGATCCATTCTTGGACACCCCCTAACAGCTGTGGCTGGTGCCTGTATAGGCAGCAGGGCAACCCGTAGCCAGTCACAGCTGGCAGGGCAATCTGCCAGAGACCTCTTTACCTTGATCTTTACCTTAAGTCCTCAGAAGGGGACCAGAAGTACTCAACTCCAGGGGCTTCTCCAAGCTTCAGAATGCCTTAAAAAGGCATTAAAACATCAATTCAGTTGATTTCTGACTGATACCATCATTTGATTGACTGCTTTCATGTTAAGAACATAAGAAAAGGCTCCCCTAGATCAGGCCAAGGGCCCATCTAGTCCAGCATCCTGTAGCCCTGCTTCCTGCAGTCCTGCTTCCTGCACAGCACACATTTTAAAAGTTTAGCAGAAAGCATACAAAGACATTCCAACTTACTATTATTTATACACCAAACTGTGCATCTCTTACCACAGTTCATAGATTGTACAATTAGCTAGTTTTACAATAAAATATTGGCAAGCATCAGGTGGGAAAAAAATTAAGTCAAACAAAGGACGATAATCCTGACACTGCATTAAAACATCACTTACGATTCTTAAGTGTTTTTATTCAAAAATATTTAATTAAACATAGTTTAACACTTGTGCATGTCTCTATTTACATCATATATTACAGAGCAACCTGGTCCAAATAACAAGTTTAGCACATGTTAATTTTAAGCTCAGAGACAATGTACACTGGGACATACGCAAAAAAAGGACATTTTTCATAAAACTTTTATTGTTTACACAGTTGGTAATCATTTGAGGCTGAAGGCAATATATTGTCTATCTATTTTTTTAAAGTAAAAGTTGATACCAGATGTTTTCATTACTGGAAAAAGGTCAACATCTCTTAAATTAAGACAGCCAGATCCATCTCGGAGAGCAACTCTGAAAAATCCTGCAGACCATATGGCCTGAGTGATTGCAAGAAAGGCATAAAATGATTCCCCTTGTTCCTATGGCTGAGAAATACTACAGTTCATTTACAGTTTGTCACAATTCCAGACACTGGTGTGGAGCCATATACTTGTCACTCCAACTTCAGAATCTTTATGGGATTATTTTTAAATATTCACATCCAACCAGATTTCTCCCTAGTGCCAAATTTAGGGCAGGTATCATCATTCACTCTCTCTTTGCATCTGGGCTAGACTGAGTTCCAACAACAGTAGGTGTCTATTTTGCCTACTCTTCTTCTTTAGTGTTTATTTCCCATAGTGGCAGGGTCCACTATTCTTGATCTCTTTCTCCATTTCTCCCAGTTGCACTTGATCTATTCTACATGGCTTTCCAATTTGCCTACCTCTCCACCACAATGTAGCCAAATCTCTAAGTATCTGGAAACCTTCAGAGGATCAGGTATTTCTGAGCACCCAAGAAGAGTCAAAAGTTATTTAAAAAAACCCTAATGTTTATTTCAGAACACATCACAAACCAAAAAAAGGATAATAGTTCTCTGCAGAGTTCAGTGAGAAAGTAAAAGTAAATTTAATTATTAATAGTCAGTAGATTTAGCCTGGTGTCTGTACAAAACCAAACATCTTTGCATTGGCTCAGCAGAATAGAGGCAGCCCATCCATTAAGGATACATGACGTGCACCGGTAGCAGATTGTGGTAGCAGGGCAGTGGATTCGGAGTAAACGTCACACCAAGTTTTCCATGCAGTCAAAATACAGAAAGGTAGGAGGCTTGTTGAAGATCTATTGTCAGAACTAGCTACATCTCCATGATTGATATTATACTCCAAGGATGCCAATGCTATGATCAAAGGATAAGCTATCCAACAGATGTTATATTCAAAGAATAGTGAACCCTCAAAGGACTAGTGGGAGGAAAGGGTGTCAATGCCAGAAGTCTGTTAAATCCCAATGCATTTAAAGTGGAGATTTAACAAAATGTATATGACTAAACAAGATCAGTATATGACTACAGTATTTTTAATGAAGCTGAAAATGTTTGTGGCTTCCAAAGTTATATCAAGCTCTGTTCAACTGAGGGTTCGCTATACAAAAGAATATCCTATCCAAAATCAGAGTCTTCCAGTCTGACCAAATGCCAGTTTAACAAGCCAATGATGGAGCAAAGCATAATAGCAGAACTTTATTTGGTAGTCCTGGTGGAATGAAGAGCTTCCTTACCTCAGAGAACAAGCATCTTTTCCATGTTCTGCTCAAGTGTCTCCTACAGCACATCAGAAGCTTTCTCCTCTTGCTTGCATCCTAATACTATGCCTCCAGGCTCCGAATGCCTTTCTGTTTGTGTGTCTGTGCTTCTTTCCCGGGTTTTACCCTTGGTAGTCTTTAAGATCATGTGTGGCTGTATCTGCCAAATCCAGCTTAAACCACTGCAGTAAATTGCACTAGGCATGGAAAATGAAAGTCTGCTGAAGTGCACTTCTCCGTTTGGCTTGTATCAGTCACAAACAGGAATTTAAATGCCTCCTTAAGTCTAGTCAAACACTAACTCCTTAAGCCTAGTCTGAGACTGGCAGATCTCAGAGATATGAGAAGATCCATGTTTAGTATAATTTATACACGTTCTGGAGAACATCTCTTCCCAGGGTGACCATATGACCAGAAAAACCCAGATTTGTCCGGATTTTTAGCCTCTTGTCTGGGTGTCCTACATTTTGGCTTCATTATCCTACATTTTGGCTTCATATTGAAACTTTGTGATAGTGCACAGTACCCCATCATGCCATATGTCATTGAATTTGTATTGAAGAGCAGAATCCAATGCAAAAATCAGTTTGGAGCTATCCCCTTCCTATTAAAAGTTATGGTCAAAAAACCAAAAAACAAAAACAAAAAATATACTTTGGCAATTTTTTTAAGCAGGTAGGAATTTTGTCCTAGGATTAGGAATTTTGGCCATGGGGTTCAGGAATTTTGGCCATGGGATTCAGGAATAATCTGGTCACCCTGTCTCTTCCACATAACTGCAAAGCTCTAGTAGTATAAGGTGAAGCAGGCTCATCCAGAAGCACATACAAAATTAAACTCACTGAAAGGAGCATCGGCCAGTTCACTAATGTACACAGCTTTCAGTTTTATGTAGTGGGCCCTGGATATCCCCCGTGGATCCTTTCCAGGAATCCCACCACCAGGCTACCAAATTCCAGGGATAATAAAATTAATGGAAGAGCCGGTGTGGTGCCATAATTACTTTCCTGGGGCTGTGGTCAGTACTCCAGTGGCAGCATATGGCCTCCTGGTCTCTTCAGAAGCTTCTCAGATGTGACTGGAAGTCTTCTGGTCACATCTGGGAGGTCCTCTGAGTACCTTCTGCCATAGGCTTGGCAGCCACAGATTTTCATATCTATGGATGATAAGCACCATTCATAAGGAGAACCTACTACTTTTTTCAACACTTGTTCACTTCAATTTCAAATATATTTGCCTGGAAGTACATCGATTTATTGTTTTGTTATTATTTAGCATTCATGTAGAAGGAAACTGAACAGTACCAACTTCCAAAGGATAAACAAGCTTCACTAAATTGCAGTCTTTTTACAAATCCATTTGTCTGCTTAATTAGAAGCTATTTTCCCATCATTATGCTACTTTATGGACGAATAACAGCTGATGGACACTTTTCATCACCACTCAAATCACTAACAAGTTTGGCAGATAATGTCCACTGCACTCATCTCCAATTACTAACCAGGATATATTTGGCAAGAAATCAATTCCAATCTATTGCTGGTTATGCTATAATTTTACTTGGTGAAAAAAGCAACAGATGCTTTCAGAAATTGAAGATTTATTCAAATCTTTGTGAAGGAAAACATTTTTCATAGAAGCTTCTGAGATGGCAGGTACAAGGAGTTGGCCAAGAAGCTATGTTCTTCAGAGAGCCAAGCTGAGGGCCAGCTCCTTACCCACCAGGGACAAGCAAAAGGTCAAGTACCATAGGCAGGAGTGTCATGAGCAGTGGTGGGCACCAGCAGGTTCGCACCTACTCTATAGAACCCGTTCTTAACAAGAGATAGTACATATAAAGTTTAAAAATAGCCATTTAAAAGTGGCTGCCAGATGGGCAGAGAACCGGTTCTTAATTTCTTTGAAGCCCATCACTGGTCATGAGATGTCAAAGCCTCATTAAGTCATAAATTTATCTCCCAGAAAATTCTTAGAACTCGAAAGGGTACCTCCATTGGCCAATGAGCAGACAAGAGTTACCACCACTGCCAGAAATTATCCACATATGCCAGGAAGCTGGGGAGCATGTGAGAGATGAGTCAGCATCTACCACCACTGCCATGCATGCCATCACCAATAAGCTGAAGAGGTTTGAAGGATCTATCACACTCTGGAGTATAATATTCTCTGGCCAAATAATATTCATGGCACCACAGAGGGCCAAAAGAGATGTAATTAACCAGGAAGTTATATCATTAATGCAGATAATGATGACCAGGTATAAGACCTTTTTCTCACCCTAGAACTCAGTAGATGCTAGTGATGAAACACCAAATGTGCAAATTTTTATTATATAGCCAAGGGGAACCTAGTTATCATATGGATCACCCTTTCAGTACCACCCTCTGCTTCTGCCACAACTTGGTAACTTAAGCTGATGATGGTGCTGAGAGAGCCCAATTATCATACTGTTGTAGGAGGGCACATCCAGCCCACCACTGGATATATTTGACACCACTGTTCTACATTGCCTTTAGGCCTCTGGCTGTATATCATAAAACACTCCATCAACAAATGTATTAATGGACAGTTTTGTCTTACATAAAAATTATACTTTTAAAAAATATTTATGGAAGGGGCAAAATATTCAACTATACAAACATAAAGCTACCAATGTCAAAGAACTGAGAAAACAATTTATTGATCAGATCAAATTACTGAGCACAAATTATTCATCAAAATGCAAATTTATAAATCACTTGATGGGTTGGATTCTTTTTGGTTAACAGTACTATGGAGGAAATGCCATTTTAAATTAAATGTGTTTGCTCTCTTTGGTTTATACTAAGAAGCTTGCAACTATTACTACCACATGGTCTGAGAGAGTAACATATTTTGCTCATATTTTGCATATATAATTTGGTGGAAACTCCAATGTAGACAGTTTTCCCCTCAGTGGCAAAAAAGAAACATTGTCTATATTTTCATATGTAAACCAAAAGGAAGAAAAATCTCACCATGCTATTCCCTCTACACTGGTGGTATTCAACCATTGTCTATTTCCTAAATGAAATTCCTTGGGTGTAGAGTTACAGGAAATGCCATTACAGCAATGCTGGAAGCAAAAAATATATATTCAATTAAAAAACATGTAATATTGCAAAAGAAAAACACTTTTTTGTTCATTACTGCAAGACCTGCTTTCCCATTGGAAAAGGGAAAACTAACCATAACAACTAACTAACCAAAGATGTATAATGAACTCTGGTGATAAAGCAGCATCGAGGGTGGGAGGAAAAGGATTACGGTAATTCAAATTAGGCTCCATGATCTGGGAGTAAGCCCTACAGAAGTCAAAGGGACTTACTTCTAAGTTGACACACCTAAGATTGAGCTGAAATTTTATTTTATTGGCCATACACTGTTCCAAAAACATGGCAGAGAAACCAAAGAGGCAATGCTTCCATCTGTGCAATGATTCCTGGATGTATCCAAGCCAAAATCTTCTCTAAACATAAGGATAAAAGTTGGCATTGCCCAGCAGACTTTTTATTGTTGCAATAGTAATTCATTCACTCTACTTTTGGTATTATATTAGAGAAATGGGGAGGGAAACCAAACATATGCCAACAGCTACAAGTGGAAACACTCCGAAGTGTATCATATGGATATATTATATCAAATGTGTCGCACACAAAACATGTAAGGCTTGTGTGACAGAACATCTGTTTTTAATTGCTACACTGCGGAAATGTGTTTCATGAAAGAGGCAACCCAAGAAAACCAGAAGTTTGGCAACAAGCAGAGTCAGTTCATATCACCATTGGGCACACACGGTAACTGCTGGAAATCCAGTTGAAAACCCCATGCATGCCAGCAATCTGTTGCACAGAGGATCACAGCTTCCGGCACATGGCACGCATGCCTCCAGTATCCAGCAAGTGTTGCACAGGGGTGCGCAGCATCCGGAGGTCAGTGCACACCGTAGCAGCATGACCTTTTCACCGGATGTGGAGATGTTTGTTATGCTGCATACATCCATCGAGAATCCCATGAAATGAAATGAAATCCCATGAATAGGAGCAGTTCAGCTGTCAATCACAAGTCGCTCCTGTGACATTAAAATGTCACATAAATCGCATTGCTTTTATCTGCAGAAGAAGCAACACATAAATCTTTTCTATTTGGGACCATCCTATTTCCAGTTTACCCAAATTTACACTCTTATGTTGAGATATCTTCAACATATCAAGATCATATCATGATTAGAGAAGGGATCATGCAAGAAAAAATCACACCAGCATGAGAGGCAAACTCAGGAGGGGTGTGCTATAAAACAGTTATATGAGAGTTGGTATGAAAGTAATGCTGCCTATGTTTTTTATTTCAAATCTGGAGCCACATAACGTTATGAGTTTGACTGGATGATCACTGGATTTGTCTTGTTTCATCATAAGTAGTAGCAAGGAGATAATCATGCTAACATTTGCTATCCATTTGCTAACAAATAGTAATTTTTGTTGACCCAAATCAAAAAGGGTACACAGAGTATTCTTCAGTTATCAGAGCAGAAGCCAACCCTGAAATCATTTAGGGCCTAATCATATGTTAAATAAAGGTAAAGGTAAAAGTATCCCTGCAAGTTTAAGTGCTAGCCGTAGAATCATAGAATCATAGCATCCTAGAGTTGGAAGGGACCTAGTGGGTCATCTAGTCCAACCCCCTGCCTGTAGCAGGAAATCCCCCAAGAGCATCTCCGACAGGTGCTCATCAAGCCTCCACTTGAAGATCCCCAGTGAGGGAGAATCCACCACCTCCCTTGGTAATCTGTTCGTGTCTGACTGTAGAGTGTGATGCTCATCCCGCTTTCAAGCCTTTACAGCCACCGTTGTCCAAAGACACTTCCATGGTCATGGGGCCAGCACGACTATAAGCCAATGCACGCGGAACACTGTTACCTTTCCCACCGAGTTGGTACCTATTTATCTACTTGCATTTATGTGCTTTCAAACTGCTAGGTTGGCAGGAGCTTGGCCAGGAGTTCACTCTGTCTTGTGGGACCCGAGTCTTAGAATCATAGAATCATAGAGTTGGAAGGGACCTACTAGGTCATCTAGTCCAAACCCCTGCCTGCAGCAGAAAATCCCCCTAGAGCATCCCCGACAGGTGCTCGTCGAGCCTCTGCTTGAAGATCCCCAGTGAGGGAGAATCCACCACTTGGCAATCTGTTCCACTGCCGAAACATCCTCACCATCAGGAATTTTTTCCGGGTATCCAACCGGAATCTCCTTTCTTGCAGTTTGTACCCATTGGTTCTAGAACCATGGTCTTGAACCATGGCCTGCTGGTTAACAGTCACAGTGTCTTAACCACTTGTGCCACCACAGCCCTATGTTAAATAAAATGATCTTAAGACATGTGCAGGTGTCCACTGTTCTGGAACCTCATATGAATTTAAAAAATCCATGTATAAAGAAAACAATGGGAAAATAGCTTCAAAGACCGACATCCAGGCTTCTTTCTCCTCTACTTCTACTGATGGAATAAAGTAGCGCCTTAATATCTGCTAGGGATTGATTCTGGGACTTAAAAAATGGAATGATTGCTTGCATGACTACCTCTCTACAACAGTAGAAAAGATGTTTTTAAAACTGTGATTTGTGGTGGCCATTCATGTAGAGTCAAATCAATGTATAAAAAATCCACGTATAACAAGGTTGGACATATATATATTCCACCTTCTTTTTGAGGCAATGTGCATTTCACCCAAAATGCATCAGAATGCTCCAGGCACTGGGGTTAGTATCTCAACAAGGTTCTAGACAAGGGCAAGGTCTCAACCATGTATGCTCATTAAGCACTAGGCAAAACATCCTCAGGATGCATCCAGACCACATCTCTAATAACCTCCACAGGATGCCGATCAGCCGGACCCCTCAAATAGTCAAGATCAGTTCAGAAGCCACAGATAGTCAAATCTGAAATATCAAAACCATGGATAAAGAGGATTGACCTGCATAGGACTGCAGACTACTAAACAACGGGAATTGCTTCCGAGTAGACATACAGAGGATTGTACCCGTAAGTCCAGTTCATAACTAAAGCACTCTTCTGCCCAATTTTTCTACTTCTTGCCAGCTAGTTTGGGATCTTCCCAACAATGTGTGCTCTGACCCACAGGACTAGACAAATGTGCGAGGATGTGTCCAATGACAGCATTTCATTGTGGGCCACATCAGCCAAATAGGCATGCTGCATCTGGCTAGAATATGGCTCACACACGCGAGGAATCACGTCTGTGAAAGCTGGCAAGCGCATAACCAAATCTATGGTGTTACTTCAGAGATAAAAGCATTGCTTTTATCTGCAGAAGAAGGAACACATAAATCTCTTCTATTTGGGACCATCCTCTTTCCAGTTCACCCAACTTTACACTCTTATGTTGAGATATCTTCAACCTATCAAGATATTAGGGCAAAATATTCCCTTGATGTTTTTCTAAGTATTCAGAACTTTGAACATAGCTAGGAAATGAGCAAAGATCTTCTTCCCAAATTTGGGGGGGGGTTATTTGTTTGTTTATTTACTTATTTATATCTTGCCATTCCCATGCCAATTCAAGGAAATAGCCACAACACAGAACATGCCACGACACAGAACAAATGCCGAAGTTGCCTTTCCACACCAATGCAAATGCTCAAGGCGGCTTACTTAGCTTCGGTTCTTTTATCCTCATAACAACACTGTGAGGTAGGTGAGGGTCAGAGTGAGTGACTGGCCCAAGGTCACCCAGGAAGTCTCATGGATGAGGAGGGATTTGAACCTGGATCTTCCAGCTCCCAGTCCAACTCCCTAGGCCAGCACACCACCTTGGTTCTCCTACTAAAATGGATAACTAATGCAGGCTGAAATACCAAACTGTTGGGGGGGATTTTCATCCGTTGTCCCCCCTAACCTCCCAACATTTTTGCAAAGTACACCAACATGCTCAGAGTGGCTGCTTCACCAATCACCTCAATCTCAATATCACCAATCACCAATCTCAGTCACCAATCTCAATCACACACCACAATATCACAATATCTCAATCTCAAATCACCAATCACCAGATCTCAGTAATCAAAGATGTTCCCTTCCCTGTCCTGCTGTTGCTTGCAACTGCGTCAGAACACAACAGAAAGGAGGGAGAAGAAAGTGAAAATATTTTATTTACAAGTCCTGATATGTATTGAGCCACTTTGCTCCTGCCACTATATCATATGAAAATAAACTCAAGCTGTAGTTAATCCCAAAGATCCAAGTGGTGAAGAAAAAAAATGTTGCTCCCTGACTCTTGTAATATAGATCTTCCCCTATGGGAAGAGGCAGATTAGGGTGTCGATGTGACCTATGTGTCTTCCACAACCCTCTGTTGCTTTTGCTCCTCTAGAATGTTTCTTCATTATAGTGATAATTGGTGAGGCCTGATCAATACTCTGACTGTAGCTGTATTTAATAACCCAGGTTTAAAATCTGCCACATTTATTCTGGCGGAGAAAGGGTGTAATCTGCAGCGTGCAGTTTTTAAAAGTCTGGGGAAAAATAAGAATTTCAAGGGCTGGAAGGTGTTCACGTACATTATGCATATACGCTAAAATACATCAGGATTTGCATACGCAATAGCAGCTTTCCTGTTTCTTAGCACAATCAGATAATATGGGGCGATTTGGCATTGCTGAAGTTTGCTTAAGGAAGGAAGAAAAGTCCTGCCAAGAGTCAAAGACCTAAACAATAGTAAAGACACATACAGTATAAGAACAATGATATTTCAAACTGTCAGGTTAAACCACCACAGGGTAGAGGGGGAAACATTCTGGCCCAGAAACTATTATTTAAAGAGGTAGATTGAGGCTAAAACCAACTAACAGAGCTGCTACTGAGCTCTTGCCATTCCCATGCCAATTCAAGGAAATATTCACCTTCACCTCTACAATTTGTCAATAAATGTGGAAAAGCCCATATTCAAACCCATATTTAGGAAATCCCTTAAGGAATTCCCAGAGTTAGGGAATCCCATTGGTATTCAGGTATTCAGCCCAAGACCGCCTTTCAAACTTAAAAATATTGTCAAAATTATCAGGCTGTGACATCACCATGATGCCAGAGCTCCTCCATGTCTACTCAGAAGTACCCATTGTGTTCAATGAGACTTATTCCCAGGAATGCTCAGCATCAGATTCGAAGATGTTGGATCCCACCCTCTGGCAATTCCCTTCAGATCAAAGATCACGATGCCCCCAAAGATCACTTTGAATACCACTTCCTTACCCAATGGATCCATTTCAGACAAAACCCAGACCATCTGCAATCCAGGTCTGGTCCGATGAGGATTTAGTTTGGCCTTAGATACGTTCCAGCTCAATGTCAGATGAATCCTTTTTAGATACAAATAAAGCACTTGCAGAAGTCCTACTCTTGGGTAAATTACAACAAATCAGAAGCACAGTTAGGAAGGCTATGTTTGCAGCATGAACAACACAGCTGGGACTTTTTGGTTTCGGGAGTCAAACATGTAATCATCATGCCATCAGCACATGACATGAAGAGCTTAAAACAATTGGGTCCAAACAACACAGTTTAAACTCTAGTTTGGCTGCTACTCTATCATCATCATCATAAAAAGAAACTCAGAGAACATTCCTAACTATGTCTACTCAAATGTAAGCCCCATTTTGTTCAATGGATCTTACTCCCAGGAAAGTGACTTTAGGATTGCAGCCTTAAATTGAAAACGAAATGAAACTGAAGGGGATGACTGATGGTGAGCCAAGGTTACCACAAGGCTGGGGGTGGAACACTGGTGTGCAGACTCCATCACACTGGAGTGTCATCGGTATTCCAGTGCGTGGCAAATAAGGCAGTAGATTTGGCATAGTGTGCAAGTCGGTAATCTGGAAGTTTGGTGATGATACATCACAAAATGTACGGATGTCTTTGCCAAATGTTCGGCCCTCCAAGCCTAGCACAGAGATTGCCAACCTCTGCTCAAAAGCATATAGCACCTAATTATATCAGATTCTTGTATAGTTAATTGGTAGCTTGGAAGGGGGACTATACAGACCCTTTCCCAATAAGAAAGAATACAACTAGTTTTTACTTAATGTAATGCTGTGTGTGCACAAGTACATAACAGTTATTATGTGGACGTATACTGCCACTGGGTTTCCGAAACACTGAGTGGAAAGAGGAGGGAGCATGTAATTTTAAAAACGTGCCAAAAAATCTGAACACCACAATGCACTTTCACAGCACCCTCTAAAAATGTGTTCTTACAGGATACAGCCCTCCCGCTCATTAGAGTGGTACCTCACGTAACAAACGCCTCACGTAAAGTATGTTTCATGTAACAAACACAAATTTAACTAGGATTCTGCTTCATGTAACAAACTGTGCTTCACGTAAAGAACAAACACGTTGGCAGTTGCGGCAGACACGCTGGCCAGCAGCCCTTTTTAAAAGCATCAGGGCTGCCTAGCGCGCCTGCCCATAGCGAAAGCAACACTTCTGCGCTGTTCCTCCTGTGGCCGGGCAGAGGGAGAGAAGAGCAGCGGAGAAGCGGGAAGCAGCTCAGGGCTAGCCAGAAGGGAGCAGGGGAGAGAGAGGCTCAGGATAAAAAGAAGGAGAAAGTGGGGAGATATTTGGAAAGTGTCTTTGGTTACAAAAGAAAGTGTCTTTTATTGCAGTCGCCAAACATGTCTACCCAGAAGTAAGCCCCATTGTGATAAATGGGGCTTATTCCTAAGGAAAGTGTCTTTAGGATTGCAGCCTAAATAGACTTCATAGGATCATGCACATTGAATGCATGTTTTGAATTCAATTCCAGTGTTTTGTTATCATTTTTACATACAGTTAATATTTTTATATGAATATTTTTTGGGTTCTGGAACCAGTCGTCTGAGTTTTCATTATTTCCTATGGGAAAATCCGCTTCACATAAAGAATGTTTCACGTAACAAACATGCCTCTGGAATGAATTAAATTTGTTACGTGAGGTGCCACTGTATTTGCTGACATCCCATACAAAGAATGACACTACTGACATCAGAGCTTACAACTGGACATCATTGCAAAGTAGCAAGGTTGCTACAAGGCTACAGACAGATCCACCTCAGCGTCCTTCTTCAAGAACAAGATGATTCAGAAGAACGTAAGAGTCTCGGGATCAAAGGTCCATTATTTGAAAAACGCTCTCGTACCCAGGCCAATTCAAACAAAACCATACTCTTGGAACCATAATCCTCTTAAGCAGGCACATTCCAGGGACAGAAGAAATGTCAATACAGTCTGCCACTTCTCTGACTTGTTTTCATATTTCAAGCTGGTCCCTATTTGTTAAAAGAAAACAAGTGCTCTGTTGCTGCCAAAAAAAAATTACACAAATTCCTATTATTCCGATTAGTTAACCAAATTAACGGAACAAACTTCAAAACTGGCATGCTGGCCCCTCATAGCAAAAATGTCAAAGAGCATATTGGGAAATGGACACTGAAATTGGGCAAAGTGTTCCAACACTGAAGTACAGTGGAGATTTTTGCTATCATATATGCACGCACTTTAATACGATGCTTAGTCTTTAAAATACAGCACATTTTTTTTTGCATTGTTCTCAGCAAACACTAAACATGCAGAAGGCTAGAAAATAGGCTTATGAAATCATAATTCAGGATGCTCCAAAGTTCAAAATAACTGCGACGCAGGCTCTATAAAGAGATATATTTGGGAGACCTAATCAGGTGGAAAAGTTTCTGTGCAAGTAAAAGTACACTGCACTTAATGTACAATGAATAACTTTTGATAAAGGTAAGCAAACACCTGGTATGTTTTTCCTTCCCCCATGTTGACTATTTCAACCATGAAATATTTCTCAGCAAACCCAATGAGACAAGCATTTAAGGCCAAACTAGATGTGGGCATAATTATGCAATGTGGCCAGCTGGGCGTTAGTTACACACGTCTAGTTTGATGCTACTTACAAAAGTTTAAGACAATTAGAGAGTTGCAAACAAATATTATCTAAAATATTATGAAACGTGACCCAGGCTGCCACTGAACGCTTTTGTTGATCCATGTGCTAGACTTTGATAAGGGATACCTGAATTCTAGATCTAGGTTTACTAAGCTGGACAAAGTGCCTGTTCCTTTAACTAGATAATAAATTGTATTCCCTCTTCTGTTCAACAGTGTAGGCATTCTGTCCACCTTTGTATCTGGTAATAGATCCCTTGTTGAGCATTATGGGGTATGAACCCAGGATTGGACCAATTCGCAATGTTATTAAAAGATGTATCTAGCACATGTCATCTGATTCAATACCATGGCACATGGAAAGTTAGTTGAAGGCGCTAGATTAGATCAAGGAACATTAATCAACTACAACAAAGCATTAGCACATCTAGAGGTGGTCCAAAGCACTATGTTTTGCATGTTGCCTTACCACAGTGTGCAAGTAGCCCCCTCTTTCCTTTTGTTGCCATTCTGGGCAACAAAAGCAAAACTGATTACAGTGGTGCCTCACATAACAAGTTTAATTCGTTCCAGAAGCATGCTTGTTATGTGAAATGCTCCGTGTGTGAAGCAAATTTTCCCATAGGAAATAATGGAAACTCAGACAATTGGTTCCACAGCACAAAAAATATTCATATACAAATATTAACTGAATGTTAAAATGACAAAACACTGGAATTGAATTCAAAACATGCACTCAATGTGCATGATCCTATGAAGTCTACTTAGGCTGCAATCCAAGACACTTTCCTGGGAGTAAGACCCATTTAACACAATGGGGCTTACTTCTGGGTAGACATGGTTAGGAGGCTGCAACCAAAGACACTTTCTTCTGCAATCCAAGACACTTTCAAAGTGTCTCCCAACTTTCTCCTTCTCTTCATCCTGAGCCTCTCTCTCCCCTGCTCCCTTCTGGCTAGCCCTGAGCTGCTTCCCTCTTCTCCACTGCTGTTCCCATCCACAGGGGATGCCCGTCCACAGGAGGAATAGTGTGGAAGTGTTGCTTTCGTTACGGGCAGGTATGCTAGGCAGCCCTGACACTTTTAAAAAGGATTGCCGGCCAGCACGTCTGCCCCAACTGCCAATGAGTGTGCTTGTTAAGTGAAGCAACACTTGTTATGTGAGGCAGAATCCTAGAGAAATTGTTGCTTGTTATGTGGATCACTTGTTAAGCGCTGTATTTCGTTTTGCTCTACCATGCAAAATTTAATCTCACCCCCGCTCTATCCTACTATGCTACTGCCATAAAGGGAACTATCTGAGTGGGAGTCCAGAGACAAAAGCCAAAACACACACTTTGGGTTTTTAGGGGCTTTGTAGACAGATGAATCTTTAAACTTAATTGGAAAAACCAGGAACAATTCCAATAACTCTGATTAGGTCTGGAATGTTTCTTGTAGCAAAATATGTACATACTTCATAATGCTTTATTAAAGTACAATCAGATAAGAAAATTAGTATTTTTTCAGCTATCTTTCCTTTGATGAGTCATGTGGTTCTGTATACTTCTGAAAGTTTTTTGCATTTTTCGGTACTCTTAAAAAAGAAAGTGTAGCCTTCAATCACCATTTCTGCTTATTGAATCTAGTGGTTTCCAACAACCACATCAGTGAATATCCGTGCTCAAATGAATACTTGCAAAGAAGCTTTCCAAATTTAAGCTTAAGTCCTTGTCTTTAAGCGCTGTTTTTGCTGTCTTCCCACATCATTCTGATGCTAGATATACTGGGAAATGGTTCACATTCTTTCACAGTCCCTCTCCCTATAAGAACTTAAGGTGGGGTAGGGAAAAAGAGTTTGAAGGAGGGTTAACCAATATCATGTATATCTGTCACACAGCCTGCTCCATTCTCTTCTCACAATCTACGGCCACCAACACAAAGCTACCTTGTGCGAGTGTTTCTTAAACGTCTCAGATTTCGGTTCAATTGCACAAGGGACCTTTACTGCTAACATTTTCCCAAGACTCCAGCCAAAATGTTAATTTTACCCACTTGTTTCCCCTTTTTGAAACCTGTGCTCCACTCTACATTTAGAAGTACATTTTGTTTTGCAGACATCACTGGGAAAGACTGAAAACTCATCAGTATGATTTCTTTATCATCACAACAATCACTCTCCCGCTCTAAAAACTGAAGTCTGTTCTAACTGGAAAGCCAGTTAGACTACCCCGTTGATGATTTTAAGAGCAGGCATCCCAGGAATTTCTTCAACAGCACTGTAAACCTGGCTTCACAGCTTACAAAATATACATATTAGCATCTCAAATGCTAGATCAGCCTATTATCATCATCTCCCTCGTCTTATTTATCAGGTGCACTGTCTGCAGCGGTTAAGACACTGTGCCTGTTAACCAGCAGGCCAGGGTTCGAGACCCAGGTCGGCCCCACAAGACAGGGTGAGCTCCTGTCCTTAGCCCAGCTCTGCGATGCCAGGTGGATCCAATCATACTGGCTCTGCCTTTCCATTGGACTAATTCAGTGGCATGGAGAGGGGGGATTTGCTACTTGAGTAACAGCCTATCCTCCATAACAATCCAACCCAGGCTTTTGTGCTTCGCATGCAGCGTATGCAGCGCAGAGCACGATACCATAGTCTTTCAAGACTGACGGAGGCCTGCTTTGTCTGCCTTTATTTAAAGTGAAAGTATGCATTTATGTGTTTAACCTAGCAACTTAATCCCTCTACACATATCTGTATTCATCTTTTCCTGTATCATATTTTTTATGTTTTCTGTATGTTTTCATCTTTTATGTTTTCTGTACCATAAAACATCTTTTATGTTTTCTGTAACATACAGAAAAATCACACATCCACAAAAAAATGCTCAAAATGAAGAAGGTACAATAGGGTTGAAATGGGCACTAGCCAACAGGCACCCTTTCCATCTGATTTTTCTCTTTTCATATAGAACCATCCAGATATCTGCAGAACCATTTGTTCTTAAGGACACAAAAAACATACCATTAAAATTGTTTCCGCTATTCTTAAAACATCATCCATATAGCCACCTTACCCCATTCAGACCATTTCTGTGAATGACAAAACTATGGGATGTAAGAGACAGACCCTACAATCCAGAGTAACTACAGGAGCATGTAAGAGACATTTACTTCAATGTATTTACGGTACCACCTAGAGATAACCTATGGGAAATTCATATTGCAATCCAGAGTAAACTGCTCTTACGTAGGAGCAAGGACTCCCCGTAGTTACTTTGGATTGCGCTCAATATCAACTCCAGTACCATTACATGCATATTTAAAGAAATATAAAATAAGAAAATTGTATTATAATTTAAGGAATTCTTTCTAGTGTTCTACCATTAAGATGACATTTAGAGGTCAAAGTAAACATGGTATGTGTGTATGTATGTATGTATGTATGTATGTATGTATGTATGGCATTTTTATCCTGCCTTTCTTAGCAAGACCAACTTAAAGGTGGCTATCAACATAAATAACATTACATAGACAATATAGAAACTTTTAAAAACAACCCACCACCCTAAAAATTATAATAAAACCAGCTTAAAAAGTGGTAATGTTATTAGCCATGAAACGCTTGCTTTAAAAAAATAAATGATGTCCAAACCAGGGCTGTAGCGATGGGGTTGGCAAGCCCAGGTCATTGCCACAGTAATTGCTTTCACATGGGGAGAAGCTTCCATGGGATCTTCCCATCAAATGTTCAAGGCGCTAGACCTTCCTCCTTCTCCCCTCCTATCATCCTCAGCCATTTATTCCCACAGGCCGCTATGTTACCACAAGTTCCCTGGGACTTGCCAATGGGGAAGACAAGAGGTGGCTCCCGCTCAAGACAGTCCTGCCATCACCACTTTCTCATTAGCAAACAAGAATGTCTTCAAGATGACTGAAGATGATGCAAAAGCTTCTGGGGGATGTCCCCATCAGGACATGGGAAGTACTGTACATCCTATTGTCACCTCTTCCTCATAGCAATGGGCACTGAGGTCTCAGGGGTCAGCCATCAGCTGCTAATAGTGGTTAAGCCTGACCTGGGTCCAGGTCTGGCAAAAGGCTTGGAAGCAGGAGGCATGAACCCTTCCTCCTATTGTGGTCTTGATATGGATCTTGCAATTCATGCACATAAATGCACACATACATATACCATGCTATCTGTCCTGGAAAAGACACTCATGTGGGACCAGGGAGGCTTCTCCTCTCCCAGGACTAACAACATTACAAAAGTTACATCACGTTTGCCCCCCCCTCCGCCAAAAAAATCACACAAGATGTTGAATGCAATCCAATTTCTCTCCACTCAGACATAAGCCCTATTTTAATCCATGGGGCTCACTTTTGTACTACGTGAGGTTAAGATTGCAGTCTTAAGCGTCTCTTGCTATATATGTATATAAATTATATATTTATAAAATTACTACATAGGACAAAGGTCATCTTGGATGTCATATTTGATTATGTCCTGCATTTCATTCCTTTTAGGTTTTTGATTCTGCGGGATCAACTGAAAAATTGCTGTCAATTGCAACAGTGTCTTACCACTAAATAGGGTCAATTTCATGGCCAGGGAATTGAGTGGGGAAATGGGTGTGCTTGGGGAAATGGTCTCTGCTGATGTGTTTGGGTCTCTCACCACTTCCCTTTAGAGTCTCAGCCAATCCCTAAGTGGCAGTGACACTTGCCAAGAGAAACCTTATATCAACAGCATGTCAGCAGGAAACAGGAATGAGGAAACCAGCCAGCCAGCCACACCACAGGGCAATACGGAATGGAAGCTTCTGCTTCACTGTTGACCTCTTAGCTCATCTTTTCCTACCAGGTGAAAACTGAGTCAAGTTTTTTTGGCCACTGTCGTCTACGTCACACCAACAGAAGACAAGGGACAGTGGCGTAACTACTCGGGGGACTATTTTGGGTGATGTACTCAAGAAGGGAGTGACCCCCTACAAGCAAAAACTAGTACTTTACTACTAGTAAAATATTACCATCATATGTTACATGATTTGATGTACAATTTAATGCTGAACCCAAAGAAGTCAACAATGTATGTTTTCTATCAAACACAACTGCCTTATGTAACACAAACTAGATTTTCCCAACTCAAAACTGCCCAATGAAACCAATTGTTCCGAGAGCCAATGAAGTATTCTTATGACACAGCAGGGAACAAGTAAGATGTTAGTATGAATCAGACCTCATTTCAATGTATCAGAGTTAATGCTGTTCAGTTGTGTGGCATCAAGTTGGCCGTTGGTATTTTGCTGGTTACTGATGTGTTGGGTGACACTATGCAGTTATATATTTAAATAGTTGTATGTATGCATATATGTAGAAATAAATAAATAAATGTCACACAAACCCTAATGATGCCACAGCTTTTAAGCTGTGCCTCTACTATTAAAATTTATTCTGTATGATTTGGAGGAGGTCCATTAAGGGCTCAATGAGCCCTTATACTGGGTGATGCAAATCCTAAAATCATCTCTGGACTGTTTTCTAATTTTTCCATCTCCAGAGACCTTTAAACTTCTGAAAAGTCACTCACTGATTGACTGACTGACTCACTCACTCACTCATCACCGCCCTGCCAAAACTGCTGGGCCTAGAAGTGTGAAATTTGGGGTGGATGTTCCTTCCATGACGGAGCGGTGCACTAAGAACCGGTTTTTGGAAATTCCAACCGAAGGGGGTGAAAAGGTGCGCAACGCGTTTTCCTCCCTATATTTTGCATTGAGAATTGCTGACTCATCAACATTCCACCCCAACTGCTGGGCCTAGAAGCATGGAATTCTGGGAGGGAGTTTCTTCTGTCACCTGAATACCCACCAAGAACCCATGAGGAGAAATTTAACCCTTTAGGGGCTGAAAAGGGGGCAACGGGTTTTTGTCCTATACTTAACATGGAAGACTGAACAACATCCAGCCAATTTGGTGCTCGGTCCAGGTGCACTGGAGGGACATTGTTCAGAAGAAGAGGTTGCACTGGTGAGGATGCTGCGCATTGGGGGAAGTTGCGCATGGGGGGAAGTTGCGCATGGGGGGAAGTTGCGCATGGGGGGAAGTTGTTGTGTTGATGCACCGTGGGGGGATGGTGTATGGGGAAATGTTACTCCCGCAACATGGGTACGCTTTTCGCTAGTATATATATAAAAGAGAAAGGTCACTGACTCACTCTCTCTCTCTTCGACACCCAGCCAAAACTAGTGGTGTTCCTTCTGTGATGGAGGGAGTCACTAAGAACCAGTTTTCAGAAATTCCAGCCGGAAGGGGGTGAAAAGGGGTGCAATGTGTTTTCCTCCCTATACTTTGCATTGATGAATCAGTGACAGAGGAATGTTCTGTCCCAACCCCAGACCTAGAACTATGAAATTCTGGGAGGGAGTTCCTTCTGTGACGCCAACACCCACCAAGAACTGATGTGGAGAAATTTAACCCTTAAGGGGCTAAAAGGGGTGCAACGTGTTTTTGTCCTATATATACTTAACATGGAAGACTGACCAACATCCAGCCAATTTGGTGCTTGGTGCCCAGTGCAGTGGGGGGGATGTTGTTCGGAGGGAGGGGTTGCACTGGAGAGGATGCTGTGCATGGGGGTGTTGCGCATGGGGAGATGATGCGCATGAGAGTTGATGTACATGGGGGAGTTAATGCGCATGGGGGGGTTGATGCTCATGGGGGAATGAAGCTCATGGGGGATATATTGCACATGGGGGAGATATTGCATATGGGGGAACTGATGCGCTTGCGGGGTGATGGTGCATGGGGGAATTTTCGCTAGTGTCTTAATATATGTAGTGCCTACATTTTGGGAAGGTCTCCATTGTGAGTACAAGCTACTTGACATCTACAAAAGAAGAAGCAACATGCAACATGATGAGACTTTTTGCAGAATGCTTAAATATTGGGGGATGGGAGGAAGAGAAAGTATAAGATCAGGGAGTATTTAAACCGACAATAGAACTTTATTCCCCCAAAAAACCAGCCATCTGAAATTGTAGATTGCAGCAAGTTTCAAATAAATACTGCTTTGTGCCTCATAAACCACCTCTCCCCACCCCCACTTTATACTGTGGGTGTTGAAGTGGCCTTGGCGAGCCCAATCCCTTATTAAAGTCTAGCACCTTGTTGAATTGGACAAAAAGCAGATTTGGAGCATGATAGGAAGCAGATCTGAAATGCCACTGAGACGAGGAACAGACCTTTACCATCTCTATACAAATCTTTAGTCCAAATTCTTTATAAACAGATCCATTTTGATCTATTAAGTTTCACATTCCAAGCTCCAGCCAGAGAATTCAGACAATTTAATTGATTGTGTCTTGGTTTTCTCCCACACGAAAAGGGCAGAGCTCATGAAAGACGCACTCGCTCACTCACTAGTGTGCACACACACACCACAACTCCTTCCACCTCTCCTTACCTAACCTCAGCCTTCTCCATCAAAAGAAGTTTAAGTCATTGTTTATTCATGGTAACCATCCGAGGAATGAATTTCTGTAACAGGATTCCCTGTAACAGCCGCGCAGGTGCGAAGAACGCTGCTTGCTTTCAAGCCAAGCTGCACATCGGAGAAAGAAGGTTACGCAAAGAGGGATGATGTAGGATAAATTCTTAACATAAATGTCACCAACTCATTGTCAAGCTATTTTCACTGTCAAGGAACCCTTGTTTCAACATATTGCGGCTCTGCAAGGACAAGACTTCAGTTAACGTCTGCACAAAGGTCCGCAGACCACCACTAAAGCTGCAATCCTATTTGTATGGATAAGCATCAGAACCTCCCTCACAAAGTAAGAATATAATGTTTGGTGTTCTTCAGAAAGGAAGTGCAATAAGGCATCCTATACATAAGTTAAGTGCCATAAATGGAAAATTGTTTTCCCTCTTTGCACCACACCAGATCCAGGGTGACCCACTAAAAAGTGCTTCACAGGAAAGATAGAACAAAAGAAAATACAGGTCCAACCTTATTATACATGGATTTTTTATACACAGATTTATCTCAACACAACTGGCCACTACAAATTACAGTTTTAAAAACTGCTTTTCTACTGTTAAGCAAGCAAGCAAGCAATCATTCCATTTTTCAGTCTCAGTTCAAATCCCTGCAGATATTGAGGCACTACCTTATTCCATTAGGCTCAATAGACAAGAAAGAAACCTGAAAGTGGGTTTTTAAACCTATTTTTCCATTGTTTTCTTTATCCACTGATTTTCTTTATCCATGGGAGATTCTGAACAGAAACTTAGGCTGCAATCCTGAAGACACTTTCCTGGGAGTAAGACCCATTGAACACAATGGGACTTACTTTTGAGTAGACATAGTTAGGATTGTGCTCTTAGTGGATAACGAGGGACGCCTGTATTTCTTTACCCAGCGCATAATTAATCTGTGGAACTACTTACCACAGGATTTCTGATGGCACCTGGACTGCATGCCTTCAAAAGGGAATTGAACAGGTTAATGGAAGTAAAGTCCATTCCATGGTGCCATGATGGTGATTACATGCCATCATGCCTTTATGCAGGTGGTAGCCTAATTCTCAACGACATGTTCAAAGGTGTGACAACAGTATATAAGTATCCCATGTGTTCCCAGAGGCATCTGGTGGGCTACTACTGTGATATACCGTACAAAAAGCTGGATTAGATGGGTCCTTGGCCTGATTCAACAATGCTCTTCCTCTGTTCTTATATAAAGCTCTATAATGGTCAGATGCACTGGGATAGCAAATTCAGTCCTCATCTCATGTCCTCAGCAAGAATATATGTATCCCCCGTTCTTATTCACAGTAGGATGGTTTTCTCCCATTATTCTTGCACCCCTGTGCCTTCTGGTCCCGTAGGAGAGAGGTTCCCAACTTTTTCCTGAAGGTAAGGAAACCACTGAGTTGTTGCAAGGCTGTTTCAGCAATGATGGTGTCACGGGTTCTCTTACTGCTTCCCCCGGCCCCCCTTTCTATTGGGGTCTGGTCTTCTAGGATGACAGATATCTGAGTCTCATCATCGTCCTCACCTCGGTCATACATGATCACAGACACGCCAGGTAAGTTCAAACAAGATTACTTTACTCTCTTCTTAGGTTTCCAACAAGTATTAACACTGCATTTCTCTTACAGGTAACCACAGGCATTTCTTGCTTCACCAACAGAACCCCACCACCAATACAAGGTAAGTGTCTCTCTTTCACCTCCCTCTCTCCACTACAGTATTTCTCGTCCTGGGTTCTCACTCTTTGTCTCTTTTGCAGGTATGTTCCATCATTTCTTCGCCTCTGCCTGTCACTCCTTTGTAAGGTCTCGCTGGTCCCGGCTGGGGAGGGGATCTTTGGGTCTCCGGCTCTACTCTGGGCTGGTCCTTCTCCTCTTTCAGGGTCAGGGTCTCCAGGGACAGATCTTCCCCCTTCTCCCTCCACGCCTTGTAGGTGCCTGGTTCTCTCCAGGGCACCTCTTCCCGCCAAAGGACCTCTTCCACTTCCCCCTCCCTCTCCCTTATATCCTCGACTCCCCCACCCATTTCTTCCCGCCATCTCCCTGCCAATGAGGGTACGCCCCCGTGAGCGTACCAACGGGTAGATGGTCCCACAGTTATCCCCCTCTTCTTAGGTCCACCCCTCCCTCCTGTTCTCCACATGTCCACCATGTCTTGCATGGCCCACACTTCTACCGAGTCTGGAAAGTCTTTTATATCCAAGGGGGGGTAGTTCGGTCTCCTCCACACACGGAGGCTCTCCCCCATGTATACTCCCATTGGCTCCATATTAAATCGCTGGTATGCATCCCAGTCCACTCCACAGATGGTGACAACAAAACTTTGGTGACAGTGATGGTGATGACAAAGCTTACGGTGCTGCCACTGGCCTGATTTAGTAGACAAACCATGTTGGGGGGCATACTTTTCAACTTGGGGGGGGCATACTTTTCAACTTCAGCATCCCTTGAAGCAACAAGTCCAAACATCACAATAAATTCCAGCTCCAACACTACTTTCACAACACAGATGCAATAAAGAGACGGATTACTATTCTGCTACTAACAAAATAAATGAAGCATTCCCAGAGAACCCCATCAGCAGTTTTTCAGGATTGTTTGGGTCTAGGTTTCTGTTTATATTTCCACAGCCCTTGCCAAGAAAAAGACCAATGGAAATACAAAGGGCAGGAAAAGCATTGGGGAAGTTGATAACAGGTAGGGTGGAAGTCATTCTTGACTTCTGAGCAAGCCGGAAAAAAGCTTGGCCAATCTTAAAATGCCCAAAGATGTGCCAGAAGTATATGCACATGTTCACAGAAGTGAAATAGGGATAGGCATTATTTTCTGCTACCTATCTCTGGTCAATCACTGTCTTTTTTGCCTTTGTTGACGGGCTGGACACACCTTTAAAAATATTTTTGCGTGCCGTGTATACACATATAGAGTTACGACACCTGCCAATGAAGTGGATAGGAGCCATCACCACAGCTGCAATCTTCCTATGGAAAGTTGGATCTAAATTCCTTTTCAGACAAGCTGGTTAGACAAAAGTTCTCACCCATTTTATACCAGACTCTTTGAGAGGGGATCAACCCCGAGAACGAAGAGCCCCTTGGCAGCTCCCGAGAGATCAAGGAAGAAAATGGTACACACAGGGCAGTGTCACGTAATGTGTGCATTCTTCACACAAAGGGGTGCATTAAAAAGGGGGGGCTGAAGATCATTATGCTCTCTCTCCAAGTCTCTAAAATTTAAATCTGAGTGGAAAAGGAAATAGATGCATCTCAAATCCACTGCACACACTCAAGCGTGCTTGCTTTTGTTGTATTCTGTTAAGTACAACAGAAAAGAGCGGAAAACAGATCTAGAGCTGATTTGCAAAAATTAATAGAACCATACCAAATAAAAACATAAAATCATTTTGATAAGCAAAAGCATACCAAATAAAAGCATAAATCCAAAGACCTAAAGGCACAGCCCTTACCTGGACCAAGCATCCCTGAAGGGACAGAGCAGGCATCAATGCCATTCTGCCACACCAGCCATTCTCATGCTATTTGGTCCAACTATATAAATGCAGAAAAGCTATGCTAAATCTTCCCTGAGAAGATGTAATTCCTGTCAAAACCTTTTTGAAAATTTTTCAGGTGTTTCACTAGAAAAAAGAAACCCCAAATATTCTGTAGACCATTTTTGTCACAAGGATCAAGGATAGGGACCATGCAGTGTCCATGTGCAATTATCCCAAGACAACTTAGCACTTAAGGTTTTGACTGCACAATCTTCTCAAACCAAATGGTACGTCTTGCAATGTTTCCACTTCTTCCCTGCATCCCCAAATCAGTCTCTGCCAAATGGAGATACCATACATTACAAGAGTAACAACTTTAACCGCTTTGATAAATAGTACTTTAAGTGTGCTGAGAAGTCTACAGGCAAAGGAGTGAGGTTGCAGAAAGCCATTAATGCCAATGAATAATTGTTACCGGGGAAAATGTTAACTAAATAAAATGTCAAAGTGAAGCAATTACTAGGTACACTAAGCATGTAGTCAGCTTAGGAAAGGCAACATGTTCTCAACAGAGTATAAGGCAATTTAAAAAGAAGGATTTGTTTGAGATTCCTCCATCATCACTCAAAGCAGAATGTTTTGTAGGTGCTTGGTCAGTGCATATTAACAGATTTTTGACACCATAGAACAGGGGTGGCCAAACAGCAACCGCCTGTGGCTTTTGACATATAATGTGCGGCTTGTGGAAATGCGTTGCTTGATTTCCTTTTCCATCACAATTAATATAAAAGGTAAATTAAAAAGTTTTCAAGCTTTACAATTGCTTACCAAGAAGTCAATTGGATTAAAAATGTGATTTAATGTTCAAGGTGATTTAATGTATTTAAGAATTGAATTGCCTCTTAAATGCTGTGACTTTCAAATATCTGAAATTAATCATTTATCATATTAGCAATGTTATTAGGTTAAACACATTTAGCCAGCCTTGCCATATGGACCATACCAAGGACAAATGGGGAGTCTTTATTAACTTTGCTCCTTACCATCTTTCTGATTGCAACTATTCCCTCACATTTGCAACAACTAGCAATGGCACGATAGTTGCTGTGCCAGCACTTGGAGTAAGCCTCATCAAAGAGAATGAGACTTCTTTATCTCACAGAATTTTGTTCCTAGAGACATGTCTATTCTGATCCTAAATAATTTCTGCTCAGGACTTGAGGCTATTTTCCAAGACAGAAAAATCAGAGCATAATCTATGCCATTCATTATTTAGTGTATCAGTTACTTCCTTTCAATTATGTGCAACAAAATGTCACACGGAAAGAATTTCTTTCACAAGTTATTAACTACCCTTCACTATCTCTGGGGTCATAGTGGCCTTTAGTTGGTACAATCCGTTACTTTTCTCTAAAAGCTTTGTGATCTTTCAACAGCAGGGCCTTTTCTGTGGTGGATCCAAGATTTTGGAAAGAATTTTCTGAAAGGCACGTGGAAGGCGATGCTGACAACTTTTCTCCAAGTCTTAAATTGTTTAATGGCTACACTACTTCTGGATTTTAATTCTGTTGTTGAAGTCTGTTTTTAGATTATGGTTTTACCTTTTTAAAACATTAAGTGGGTGATCGCAAGTAATCGGGTGGTCTGAAGGCTCCAGAAAGCCCTCCAGAACAAAGCTGTGGCCACCTCTGGAGGGCTGAAAGGGGCCAATTATATCTATGAAATTATCTATGATTATGAAAATCAGCATCCACAGGGAGTCCAAGTAAGGATCTCCCGTAGATACCAAGGCCTCACCTGCACGTTACTGAATGTGATATTAACATCATCATCACTTCTTCTGAACATATTGCATTCCTCTGAACTCATTCCTCTGGCTTTTGAATTTTTCTTTTTCACACAGATTTGGCTTTCTAACGACTCCTCTGAATAGCTCTAATCATCTAATCTGTCATCACCACATGCAACAAAAATACCTGGCAGAAGGATCTGAGCAGCCTGGATTAAGTGGCGCATGTTCCTCACCTGCATAGTGGGAAGCAATCTAAGCTGCTTTCTTATAGCAGCCACATTTGTGGCAATTGCTAGTCACCCTCTAGCACCACCCGCTTTCCCCAGCAGGTTTACTGCATGAAATACCGTAAGTTCAAAAATGTCCTTGCATTAAACCACTCTTTGGAGCGTTTTAATCTCCTCTGAAAAGCTCCTTCAGCAGCCTAAAACACCCTAGGGACGTGTTTACTGCATGTCACGTGCAAAATAACGTATCCAAAGTAGGGGCACTTCCCACACTTAATCCTACCGCAGCTGTTGCCATAAACACATCCAAAGATATGCAAGATGCCTCAGTTATGCAACAAATGGGACCAAAAACAACAGACCTTGTTACCCAAGATCCAGAGCTGAAGATCTGCCCTTAATCTGGTCCGGCATCCCATTTCTCTTTCCTTAAAAGAGCAGAGGTATACTTTGCTTTCATTACCTGCCTGAAAAACCATTTCTTTTCAGAGAATGCCAACCAGTGGCCCTTTAACATATTGATAAACAAGAGTTTTGAGGAGCCAGATATGGTAAATCCACTGGACCCTTCAACAAACTACTACCTTATAGCATCTTCACCTACATATAAGATTTGTTACCTGCTACTCTCTTTAAAAATTTGAAGTGGGTTACAAAAATTCCTTTTCAAAAACACACCGGGGAGAAAAAGCAACAGCATTTCAACAGCAACCAAGGATGATGTTTTAATTGAGCAAAATAGAAAAGAATTCCTTGCCACCTAAACCTACAAAGCAAGGTGTCTTCCTGATGTGTTTCCTGAAAAGGATGCTCTATAACAGTGGTTCTCAATCTTCCTAATGCTGTGACCCCTTTATAAGTTCCTCATGTTGTGGGGACCCCCAACCATAAAATTATTTTCATTGCTACTTTAAGGCATGCATAGGATTGGGCCCCGAGGTTGCAATCTTATGCACTTTCCTTGGAGGCAGTCCCACTGAATTGACTTACCAGTACTTCTGAGTGCACATGCATAGGATTGGGCTCTACTGCTGCAGTGCTATGCACACTTTCCTGGAGTAAACCTCACTGAACTCAATGGGAATGACTTCTGAGTAGACATGCGTAGAACCTGGCTCTAAGCTGCAATCCTAGCGCTTTCCTGGGAGTGGCCCCCATTCACTATCATGGGAATGACTTCTGAGTAGGCATGCATAGGATTGGCTTCTCAGGCTGCAAGCCAGCAACAGTTTACCTGGGAGTAAGACCCAGCTGGCAGGCAGCGGCTGGCAGGCAACGGGCTGGCTGGTGGGCAGCGTGCGCGCCTGGAGGGAACCTCCCTCCCATATGATCTGGGCGGGCAGCGCACACGTGCCTGCAGGGAAGCCCCCTGCAGAATCTGGGCGGGTGGCGTGCACCCCTGGGGGAAGCCCCCCCGCCGCTCAGCAGTCAGAAGTCCTGGGGCAGCCTCTAAGGAAGCCCCAGTGCGCACGTAGCTACAGCCGGAAGTCTGGCAAGCCTGACCTGGCCCCCTGCACCAGGGGTCTTTAGGCGACCCCCAAGAAAGCTCCAGGCAACCCCCACTTTGAGAAACACTGCACTATACTGTATGTGACACCATCACATTTTTGTTTTGAACCCCACTAAAAACTCATACTCCTTAAGTAGAAAGCAAAATTCAGTAGGTCATCGTTTTTCAAACGATGGCTCACAATCCAACTTTTGGTGGGTCGCAGGGATGGTGCATGCAATAGCCTCAAGGTTTTCTGGACCATGTTGCCACCCAGAATGTCTTGCAGCTTCCAGGTAGCACCAGTGCACAACCCTAGTCTTTAGTTGGTCTTGAGGTCCACAGCTACCCAGAAGCTACATAGACATTATGGGTCTCCCAAGAACACCTCATAGCAGCTACGTCTTTCATTCCGGGGTGTGATCAAGAAGTGATTCTGGGATGCAGTGCAACCACCAAAACCAATAAAGTGGGTTATGGCAATAAAATGTTTGAAAAGAGCTGCAGAAGGTCATTCTTCTACATTTAATACAGCCTCTTCCAAAGTTGAATAGAAAGAATTATATAATATTGGAGCTAAAGCTTCCAAGACATTTCACTGAGTCAACATTTTCAGAGCATGCATTTTTTTAAAAATACAAATTCGTAATGGATTCCAAAAAAAGCTAAACAAAACTAATTCGATTGGAAACAAGCCAAAAAAGTTCCAAAAAATGTAGAATTATCCAAGAACAGAAGTACAATGAAGAGTAATAAATTCATCGTAATGAAAACCAAATGGTTTGAGATCAAGAACCTGAAATATAATATTTATTGTTTGCTACTAAAGTTTTTATTTCATAATATGGCAGATTTCTGACCAAACACCCCCTCGTTACCCTACTATGAGATTTTAGGTTACCAATATGGTGTGTTGTTAGTTTTCAGAAACGTTTATCAAGAACTACGTGTCCAAAAATTGGTTTGGCTACAGACATAATAACTACTGTACATTTCTCTCCACCTGCATCATAGAGGTACACCTGTTTTTGCTTAACCTTTACTTGTGAGCATACAATATCCTTCATTCTCCAGATTTTTAGAGGGACAAGCAGATCTCATGGGAGGGAACAATCATGTCCAGCAATGGAACTTCTGTAAGCTGGTAAGTGATTGCAGACTTGATTACACTGGTTAAAAATGGATACTACTTGGCAAGACGATGACTAATTCCAGGAGCTTGGGCGTCTTTATTTTTAAACCTGGCCAACCCCCCGCCGCCTCCTCCCACATTCTCTCGTCTGTTCCTCATGGATTTGCAAGCTACCCAGCTGCAATTTGCCAATCTTGAGCACTCCGAATGCCAGAGATCACTGAGGAACAGCCGCTCCCTCCTGTTTTAGAAGCACCCTGCGTGCCGAGGCAGTTAAAAACGTTAACCTCCAAGCACATTCCCTAGACTTAGCACTTGCAACAAGACCTACTAAAAGCGATGCAGTTTCAAACCTAAGGCTCCTCGTAATGTAAACCTATAGAAAGCCAAACGCAGACTGCAGAGAGAAAATATAGCATTTACCATAAGCGCACCATTTATTTGCATCAGCATCAGCAAAAAGAAGCCTTCAGGTGCGGTATATATGTATTTACTCGAATCTAACGTGCCATCAAATCTAATGCACCCTATACTGTACTTATAATCAAAATACCACATGTTCTCTAATCTAAAGTGCACCCTGATTCTGAAGACTAAATTCGGCTGAAAAGGGTGAGCATTAGATTCGAGTAAATACATTATTTGCAGTTTTTTTAAAAATGAAAAACTCCACAGTATTATACGTCTGCAGACCTTTCCACAAACAATCATTAGGAGAATCCACTCAAAATAGCTTAAATAGTTAATGTGGGAAAGAGCACCTCCAAATATATATTCAGTGCTGCTGCACTGCTGTACTTTTACCATACTCCTCCTGTACTGACCACCTATGAACTGGTCCGAGTCCTATTACCTCTTCCTCCACCATTACCACCTATTACCTCTTCTTCAAGACCTCAGTGTTGGCCACCTATGTGGTCCACAGAAGTAGATATGAAACATCACATCTGCACGGCACAAGAAGTTAAAGGTGCAAGGAGAAAGATGAATCAGTACGATGAGCACTAGCTCAAGTATACCCTTCTGCTTCATAATGTCATGGTTGCAAAGTGGGGAACCCTCATGCCCCGAGAACTCCTCTCTCCACGAATCCTGATCATGAATCATGATCCTTCCCTGATCAGAGCAGCAAGCAGCTCCAAAGGAGAGGAACTAACCCGTTTGACCATCTCAGCTAAGGGCGCAATCCTAACAATGTCTACTCAAAAGTAAGCCTCATTATGTTCAGTGGGTCTTACTCCCAGGAAAGTGTCTTTAGGATTGCAGACTAAGAAACTGGCATTTCTGCTCTAAAGCCATTTGTGCTGCGCTGATGAAAAATGCAGCACTCTGGGATAACTCCAACATTTTTTTGTGGAGAGCTTTTATTTTAGGCTGAGCATTAGAAAAATGTACATCAATTAGCTTTACACATTAAATCCACAGAACCAGGAGGTGTTAAGGGTAATTTTACACACACACATTCTGAAGGTAAAGTTTTTCCTGTATGATTTGTGAAATAATTGAATTCATTTGCCAATATAATTTAACTGTCATTATGAATCTCAATACAGTGGTGCCTCACATAAGAGCTTAATTTGTTCCAGAGGTGTGCTTTTTAAGTGAAACGCTCTTTAAGTGAAGCAGATTTTCCCATAGGAAATAATGGAAACTCAGACGATTGGTTCCACAACCCCAAAAATATTCATATAAAAATATTAACTGGATGTAAAAATGATGGCAAAACACTGGAATTGAATTCAAAACATGCATCCAATGTGCATGATCTATGAAGTCTATTTAGGCTGCAATCCTAAAGACACTTTCCTGGAAGGAAGCCCCATTTAACATAATGGGACTTACTTCTGAGTAGACATAGTTAGGAGACTGCAATCAAAGACACTTTCCTGAGAGGCCAACCTGGGATGCTACTGGAGGTTCAAGGTGGTCCATGGGGGCACTTGGGGGCAGTTAGGGGCAGCTGCCTCTGGAACCTACAGGAAACTGCCCCCAACTTGGGGGCAGTTAGAGGCAGCAGCACTGGCCAGGGGCCCTTTTAAAGAGCCTCCATGTGGAGCGTCAGGGCTGCATAGCATGCGTGCCCATAGCACACTTGCTTGTTAAGTGAAGCAGAACTTGTTAAGTGAAGCAAGACTTCTTGGAAATTTTTGCTTGTTATGTGAAACGCTTGTTAAGCAAGGCAGTTGTTAAGCGAGATACCACTGTACAATCTTTTCTACTTCTTACGGATGTTTTCGAGAGAACGTATCTTATTCCCCAGCCTCTTATTCTTAACTTTTAATCAACATGTTAATCAAAAAGAAAAAATGTTAGCACATATGATCATCAACTTTTATTCTATTTTCACACCATATGGTTCACATTTAACTTATGATTATTATCCTGGCTTTACTCATCTTTTTTAAAAAACCAAACCCACACATCATACAACATTGATCCATCAATCACTTGGTTGTTTACTCCAACTAGATGAATTTTCAGACTGTAATTGTGAGATCACTTAACCAGCAACATTCATATCAACAAGTTTTAGTTAATGGGGTAGGCGCAAACTTAACTCTAAAATAAGAAAAGTTTCCTATACATTGTATCCTTCTACCCAGGGACGTTCAGTGTGCAGGTGACAGGTGAGGCAGAGGCGCCACACTGTAGTCTTTCAAAAAGCGACGTCACCTCTGCTGCCATGTGAGACACACAAGCACTTGCAAACCATGCAATCTGTGGCAGCAATGCTTTTTAAAGGACTCTGGTGAAGCAGCTCTGCCTCACCTGTTGCCACTCCCCATACCTTATCACTGCTCCCTAAGATCTCGCCCTACCCCACATCCACTTATATATTAGGTGGATTTTATATAAAAATTAGAATCAGTGCGCTTGCAACGTAAGAGACATACCCCTAAATCCAGAGCATCTACGGGAGCACGTATGAGACTTTATGTGCACCCGTAGTTACTGCCCCACTTAGAGAAAACCTATGGGAAATTCATATTGGAATCCAGAGTAAGTTGTTCTTACACCGGAGCAAGGACTCCCTGTAGTTACTCTGGATTCTGCCCAAATCCTGGGAAATCAGGCAGACTGAGTGCCTGGCCAGCAAGATAAAGTATGCAAAAAGCACCGAGTCAAGCTCTATAGGCAATAAAATTGAATGGGAAGCAAATGTGAATCAGTGAGTACACAGCAGGCAGTCCAAGGGCAACTGAGACGTGGATCGAGACCTAAGATTCTAGGGCATGAGATGGCACCAGAACCGAGTAGGAACATGCTGAAGAACAAGATAGCATATAGGAGCATGGATTGGTATGAAACACTATACAGTGGCACCTCACGTAAAGTATGTTTCACGTAACAAACAAAATTTTTTCTAGGATTCAGCTTCACATAACAAACTGTGCTTCATGTAAAGAACACATTCGTTGGCAGTTGGGGCAGATGTGCTGGCCGGCAGCCTGTTTAAAAAGCGTCAGGGCTGCTTACTACACCTGCCCACAGTGAAAGCAACACTTCTGCGCTGTTCCTCCTGTGGCCGGAGGGAGAGAAGAGCAGTGGAGAAGAGGGAAGCAGCTCAGGGCTAGCCAGAAGGGAGCAGGGGAGAGAGAGGCTCAGGATGGAGAGAAGGAGAAAGTGGGGAGACAATTTGAAGGTGTCTTGGATTGCAGCCTCCTAACCATGTCTACCCAGAAGTAAGCCCCATTGTGTTTAATGGGTCTTACTCCCAGGAAAGTGTCTTCAGGACTGCAGCCTAAGTAGACTTCATAAGATCATGCACACTGAATGCATGTTTTTAATTCTATCCCAGTGTTCTGTCATCATTTTTACATCCAGTTAATATTTTTATATGAATATTTTTGGGGTTGTGGAACCAATCGTCTGAGTTTCCATTATTTCCTATGGGAAAATCTGCTTCATGTAAAGAACGTTTCACATAAAAAACATGCCTCCAGAACTAATTAAATTTGTTACGTGAGGCATCACTGTACATGCAAAGATGCACTCACTGGCCTGGGCAATTTTATCCAAGGCTGGAGACAGCCCAACAACAAAAATCCAAATGGCAACCTATGGTGGGGAAAAAAGACTGCAACAAAGTAATAATGCTGTGCATTATTGATGCCTCAAATCCTCAGCCCACATAGCCAGGCAATTTGTAGTTAGTTAATTCATATGGGGGAAAATGTGCTTATCATGGGTTTAGTTCCTTATCTAAACATGGGTTTAGATCTTAAACATGGGTTTAGTGCTTATCATGGGTTTAGTTTATGCATAGCAGGAGAGAAAGCTGAACACCTTCCATATGCGCTGTCTCTGATGTATTCTTGGCATCACCTGGCGTGACAAAGTCTCAAATGACGCAGCAAGAGATTCTTGCTGGAATCTCTAGCATGTTCACACTTCTGAAACAGCAGCGTCTACGCTGGCTTGAGCATGTCGTGAGAATGGCTGATGGTTGGATTCCAAAAGATCTCCTATATGGAGAATTAGTGCAGGGAAAGGGCCCTAGAGGGGGAGACCACAGCTGCGATACAAAGACATCTGCAGGAGGGATCTAAAGGCCTTGGGAATGGACATCAACAGCTGGGAAACCTTGACCTCCGATCGTTCAGCGTGGAGACAAAAGACCCAGCATGGCCTTCTCCAACTGGAAGAGACACTTGTTCGGCAGGCTCAAGCAAAAAGACAGACCCGAAAGCAGTGAAAGCTGGGCCTGGGCAGGGGACGGAATTTATTTGTCCTCAGTGTGGAAGGGATTACCACTCTCAAATTGGCCTTTTTAGCCACACTAGATGTTGTTTCAGGACCTCCAATCAGAGCACAATACCATAGTCTTTCGAGACTGAAGGATGCCAATGAAATGGGTTTAGTTCCTGCTTAATAACATCATTTCTGGTCCTCGGAAGGTGCCATGTCTGCTATATGGCCTACTATATGAAATGAGTTTGACACTCCTGGATTAAAATCTGTAGTCAACGGCTCCCCAATCACTCCTCTTCATTTTCCAATCCACAAAGGAGAGAAAAAAACTGGCTCAGCATCAGATAAAAGAGGAGAAACATTTGGCACACTTAAGAGCTCTTGGGCCAGCCCAATCTAAGACAGGTTGCCTTACGCTACTAGCAATACGTATGAGAGGATCACCAATAAATAATGAAGGAAACAGTAGGTGGAATCAAAAATATTCCTGTAGGAAAAGAATGTGCTGACACAGGATTACAGATCACTCTGTAATTACAGATTATTCTGCAGATTACTTACATGAGTAAGGAATAGTTCAGCCATCAGCTTCTGTTTGACAACATTTTGAGATTAGTGAAAGATTACTCAGTTGCTTTTTATTTCCCTTTGCTCTCCTCATATGTTAACAGTCTTAACAAATCATTATTACCGTTAAAAAAATAATTTAAAACATCAAGTTTCAATATCTGGAACAACAAACGAATGGAAAACAGAGACGTTCTCACTTGGACAGATCAATGATTTAATACTATCTGCATTTTAAGAAAGAATTACTGGTCTTTCCATTCATGCTTTCTTTAGCTTATATAGACTAATACGGGTATCAAACAGCAAAATTTATTTTTAAGACAAAGGATGGTATAGATAGTATAGAATGATCCCAGTAGCATTTTTATTCTCAAGTACAAGCCATCCCTTTAAAATCTAAATATTGCTCAGTCATACATCTAAATACTGCTCTCCCCCCAAAAAATATCATTTACTGGTAATTCAGAAAATGTACAAAATTATAAGATTACAATATCTAGGAGCTTGGAGATCTCTCTCTCTCTCTCTCTCTCTCTCTCTCTCTCTGCAGAACTTAACACAAACTAAGGGCACAATCCAGAGCAAGTTCAACCTGCTCTGCCCTAACTGCTCTCTCCTAACTATTCTGTATCCAGAGCAGAAAGTTATGCTGCATCCAGAGAGTCAGGAAGCCTGGGCTGCCCTAATTGCTCCAGAGCATGCTAAGTCAGTAACAGCTGGGGAGGGCTTGCTCCTGAGTAGACCCCCCTCAGATCACACTGAAGAAGGAACAGCTGTGGTGCCTACATTATAAGGAAGCCCAGCAGTTCCTGACAACCAGTTACAGCTGCAGTTCTTCTAGTGCAAGATGGATGCTTGGAGTGGCCTGCTGTATCCTGAGGTTAGTGTGCCATATCCTGAGGTTGAGAGGCAGGGGTTGCAGCTAGGCTGGCCAAGAACTCAGATTTTTGGTCAACACTGCCATTCTTACTCGGGCCTTATCATGGACCCCTATGGGTCTACTCATTACTATACCTGCTCCTGAGGTGGTATAACTCTGAGGGCTGGAAGAGGGCATTTCTGCCTTGCAAACAGGCTCTGGATACAGAGTAACTGCTCTGCCCTAGGCAATGCTAAACATGCCCTCAACATGCCTCTCCTGAGCTGCTTAGGCTGCCCCAGTTAGGACAGAGCAGGTCCACCTCTCTTAGGGCACCCTATCTTGCCTTGCTCTGCCCTAAGCCTCTTCCAGAGTAACTGGGCTGGAGCATCTTGCAGTTGCTCCAGCCTAGTGATAGATAGGGCAACCCAAGGGCTCTTATGTGGACAGATTAGTTGCTCTGGATTGTGCTGCCTCTCTCTTCAGATAGTACGAGTTAAGGATCTTGTTTCCAGTAAAATCCACAATTCAGCAGCAGAGATGGATGTCTAGTAAGTACTCTTCCTGGGAGAGATTTCATTTCATGGCAATTCAGTTTATTACAAAAGAAAATTCAGTATTTGATGACCAGATATGTTCTTATGAGGAAATGAAAGTTCTTTGAAGAATCATACCTTCCTTCCTATCCGTATTTTATACTTTTCCAAAAAAAAAAAAATTAAAATTAGACATAAACACGGTACAATCCTCTGCATGATTGCTCAAGATATAAATCCCACTGCTTTCAATGAGGCTTACAACCCTAGAAAGCATGTTTAGGACCAAAGCCTTCCTTACTTGCTTTTTGAAGATTTATGTGATCCATTTGGGAAACCACTGTACCAGATAATTTTCATTCCAAGAAAAAAATATGCAGTATATTAAATGTTTGACACTAGTTTCAGAATAAAATCCTGTAAGCAAACTACATAAAAGGATAACGGGATCACTGTTGATGGTAGCATCTACCATTTAACATGGATGCCTTGTTATGACCACACCTTCTGCCTATCTGGTGGATGGAGTTTTACCATAAAATATTGCTGGTATTTAAAACCATAAAGAATCACAATCCTTAAGTTCAGTGGACATTACTTTTGATTTGTCATCCCAATGTATGCATGTTTACTTGGAATAGTATTTCAGAATTAAATGGGGTTCCCTCCTCAATCAAGAATGCACAGGATTGTAGCCCAAAACCATTGAAACAAATCATACAAGCTCACTATTAACCCGGAGGGTCCTCCGAGCCCAGTAGAGTCTGCATGTGTTCATCTGTGGCTTCTACCAGACTCAGTCTGAGCCTTAGGATTTTAAAAAAATACAACTTCCAATTTCTCTATGAAACCAGAAGCAATGTTTTCAATGCCTTATAGGAGGTGCAGGGAACCCCAGAGAGGCTAAGGCTGCAATTGTAACCTCCACTTAGGCAGGCCTAAGTGCCAACGTAAGTCCTGTGCTGACCTGGGAGTGTCACAAAAGTGCACTAAGACACTTCTGTCCCACTCCTTGGGAGGATAGGACAATGTATAGGCATACGCTGACCTCCCCACACCATCATGGAAAGATAGGGAAGGTGAGTTAGGCTTGCCAAAATTTCTTATGATTGAGCCCTTAGTACCACCTTTTATTTCCCTTCCTTCCCCAGTCTTAGTGAATATAATACTAACTTCTAAAGTAGCTATATTTAGGTGACTTAGGCAGAAATCCTAAAGACACTTTCCTGGGAGTATGACCCATTGAATACAATGGGGCTTACTTTTGAGTAGGCTTGGTTAGGATTGTGCTCTTAATTTTTTTCTAACACTTTTAAGATTGGTAAGGCCCTAAACAGGTAATGATATACAAACCTCTTAGCATTTTTTCCAGTTTGAAAATAGAATCTTCCAAAAGTAATTGCCCAGACTTGTGACACTATTGTCCAGGTCTGTTGTATGACTAGATTTTTCCCAAAACTCAGACAGCATGACCACTGTCCAGTGAAAGTTATGTGAACTTAAGTCCCACTGAAGTCAGATGGGCTTAAAGGTGCTTAACTCTATGCCCAATTGTAGAAGCATGACTCAAATCTCAAAGAAGTCAACAGAAGTTTTTCCATAGAGACCAGTAAACTTTGGTGGGGACCCAAGAATGTGTATTTTTGCCAACACCTGTTTGATATCTGTTGACACAATTGACCTTCCTACTGAAACACAAATATGCAAAAAAACTGCACTATTTCATATACAATATATTTTATAGGTGAACATAACACTTCCTGAACTGCAAAAAAAGGATCAGAAGATTCAGAATTATCTTTACTGTACGCTGATCTAACTGCTTAGATTGGGGTGAATGCTGCAATATCTTTTAATATTTTGTGAAACCGGGGGATCTTAATGTCCAAACGGGGGATCTGAACATCAAATTTTTACATATTATTTTCTATACTGAAGTGCTCTCATTGTACAGAACTTTTCTGAAGCAACGCTCAATAATAGTTAGCATGCTGACCCATGTTACAAACCTCAGGCCAACCACCCTCTGACTGAGTACAAATTATCTCTATGAAAATGCAGGCCAGGTCATCATGTAAGAACATACTGTGATTTTATTCAACACCTACTACATAGGAAACCTGTTTTAAATGCTATATGTGAAGGCAAAAGGATCACAGATCTTGTTTGTTGTGGCCTTACAACTATTAATCTATGGGAAAGCCAGCTTTAGAATATGGCATGACAATAAGGCAAGAACGGGGAGTGTGATTTGCCTGAGATAGCAGGGCCTCCAAGGATTAATCAGGCACAAGTGCAATTTTATTGCAGCAATAACGTCCTATAAATCTGCAGTACAAATAACTATTTTCACAGATGCTCCTTCTAGCAACCATAATTTTTCATCTCAGCAAAAGGTATGAGCATACACATGTTTGCATGTGGGGCACGCTTTAGAAATAACACCTGTGAAGGCCAAGAAAGTTCCTTTTTCGCATTTGTTATGCGTTTATGGAAGTGCCTTCCAAGAAGAACTGAGCTGACTTCAATTGCATCTAGTCTAGGAGGCAATTGAACCGTTTTCTTTCCAGAATATTCTTTGGATTCAAATACGATCTGCTTTTAACATGTCAAACGCTATATTGTCTATAGGAGATATTTTAATTATATATTTTGAACTGCTTTGTTTGGTCTGCTTTTAATTATACTGAGAGGCTCCTATATCTGCAGGGATACTTTCTGGTCCCCCCAGAGATTTAGAAACCATGGAAATGTGGGAACACTATGAAAATAACAGTCTCTGTGCCTCACCTTCTGTGCATCCTTTACATTACCTTCTTTTTTGTGTGTAGTGGCGCTGGAAGAAAGGTGTGGCTGGTGCTCTAATTCAATATTAACAAGAATTTATGTTATGTTAACAGCATACCAGATCCGCAGACAAGGTGGTCCGCGTATATATTATGAACGGATTTAAAATAAAAATGATTGCATCTCATTCATGTTCATGCTCAGGCATCTTTTTCTAGACTGAAGACCCACAGATTCTGTAGCCTTTCCTTTTAAGGGTGGTGTCACAGCCTCGTTGGTCACTATCTTCTGCACCTTTTCCATTTCCACTATATCCTTTCTGAAATGGGGCAACCAGAAATGGACGCAATATGGCAGGTGTGGCCCTCACCATTAATTGAGCTGGACACGCTGTAATACAGTGCGCCATTCTTGATCTCCATTGACTCCCAGGCACCACACACAGCACCATATCTGCTCAGGCTGACAGGAGACTATACATGGAAGGGCTGCAGACTGCTGGGAACACGGAAGTACTGTAAAGGCCTTAGCTTGCCAAGAATATCCAGGTGCACTCAAGCACGCTAACCATAGCCCCAGTGTGGGAGGAGAAGGGGAGAGTTAGGTTACATTCTATGGAGGAGACCCCATCAGCAGGAGACCCTGCTTTCCATCTGGAGGGTCATGTACAGATCCCCAAGTACAGTGGGATCATTGATTTCATTGTAGTAGTTCCACTACACTTTTCCAAGGCTGAGAAATTCTTTCCGTGAAACTGAGATGCATTCATTGAAAGGAGAGACATACTGTCCCTTCAATAATGTAGGCTGCATTAATTTAAAGAAAAGCCTCACAATGTAAGTGCACTTATTTTAAGGTCTTCTTACCAGTATGACCAACCAAACAAAATCCACCAATGCATGTAAAAAAACCATCTGGTTTCTGTTGTCACAACTTTCTATAAAAAGTCTAAATGGTTTAGTGCACCCTGCATTAAGTGGGTCCTAATGCAGACCTACTCAGCAAATGCAAACAATGCCCCACCAGCATGTGAACTTGCTGATTCTTGTCATCATTTCCTGCATCATTATATGAAACTATCACATTATGCTTAACCTGTAAAGAAACAGCAATTCAAGAGCCAAACCCATCACATTAACTCATGTGAACTACCCGTACAACCACACCTGCACAACTGTAGACTGGGACAGTCGGGGAAACAAAAAGGAGCCATACAAGTTGGGGGAGCAATATGGAGCCATATGGCTCTGTTTTGCTTCCCCCACCTGGAATGGCTCCAAAAGGTTGAGACTCCCTCCAAAGCTTGACTGCTCCACCCCGCCCCCCACTAGCTACGCCACTGGACTGGGACTCCCCACCAGTGCAATATTTGAAATGGGGTGCAGAGATCCCATTGGTGCAAATTAGTAAAGAGGATCATGTTACAGACAAAGAATTAAAGACTCTCTGCCCTCCACCATACTCCTGTATCAGGCCAGGGGTCCACCATGTGCTATTTACTTAAGAATATGGAAATATAGAGTCAAATTGCATACTGTTTGAGCCAAAGAAGGGAAAACTCATTTTTGTTAGTTATTAATTATAATTAATTATTATTATAAGGAAAACTTAAGTTTTATTATTATTATATGGAAAACTTAAGTTTTATTAATTACTAGCAAAAACGTACCCGTGTTGCAGGAGCAAAAGTCCTCCCCATGCGCACCATCCCCCATGTCCACCATCTCTCCATGCACTCCACCCCCATGAGCATCATCCCCCCATGTGCACCATTCCCCCATGTGCACCATCACCTTCTGTGCACCCTCCCTCCCAGTGCATCAGCTGGATGTTGATCAGTCAGTCTTCAAAGATTAGTAGGACAAAAACATGTTGCACCCCTTTTCAGCCCCTTAAGGGTTAAATTTCTAAACACTGTTTTTTGGTGGATCTTGATGTCAAGAAGGAACACCCTCCCCAAATTTCATGCTTCTAGGTCCGGGGGTTGGGGCAGGGCAGTGATCAGTCAGGGATTCTTCAATGGAAAGTATAGGGAGGGAAACGCACTGCGCCCCTTTTCACCCGGTTCTGGTTGGAATTTCAGAAAACCGGTTCTTAATGACTCCCACCATCACGGTTCTTAGTGACTCCTGCCCTTCGAACACCCACCCCAAATTTCACGCTTCTAGGCCCAGCAGTTTTGGCTGGGCGTTGATGAGTCAGTGAGCAAGTCAGTGAGTGACTCTTTAGTTTTATATACAGTGGCGCGTCATGTAACAAGTTTAATTCCAGAGAAATGCTTGTTACATGAAACGCTCTTTACGTGAAGCAGATTTTCCCATAGGAAATAATGGAAACTCAGACGGTTGGTTCCACAACCAAAAATATTAACTGTTTATATAAATGATTTAAAAACACTGTAATATAACACAGTATAAAATACTGTAATATACAGTAACACTGGAATAAAGAAAATACTGTACAGTAATGAACTGTACCTTTGAAAACCTTCATGGCTGGTGTGCGAGTTACAGAGAGGGGGATGATTTTGGCTGCAATCCTGAAGACACTTTCCTGGAAGTAAGACCCGTTGGACACAATGGGGCTTACATCTGAGTAGACATGGATAGGAATGTGCTCTTTCACAATCACTAATGGAATCACTGCTATCCATTGGCTCAATGGAATCTTTGTCTTTATGTGCAACTAACATTCCCTTGCTGCTGATGTGGAGCAGCATTAGAACATTGATAAGGCACACCTTCCACGCTGCCACACACAGATCCCACAAACAAACTTGGCTCAGGCTGCTCCCCCCGGATCCCCCATGAGTTCCCTGTCCATGGAAGCCTATTCCAAACTTTGCCCAGGACCCTGCTCAAGCCAGTCCCCTCATCCTGCCTGTGAGTTTCCTTGACATTGAAGCCTGATCCAAACTTCCTCAGAAGTGCTCTTTACTCAAGATAGTGGTCTTTACACAAGTCAAAATTTCTGAGAAAATTTTGCTCTTTAACCAAAATGCTCTTTATTCAAGTCACTCTCTACTCAAGGTACCACTGTATATAGATTCGTTTCATTCTTATTGACTGCAATACAAAGCAATTATAAATCCTTGCATGTAACATGTGGATACAGTTTAATGTCATGTTTATATATAAAACTTTGTTGTTGCACGGCGGAATTTTAATCCTGCATCATGGGTATGTTTTCGCTAAATATAAGTTTCACCAAAGCTGATAGAGAATTAAGTATTCATTTCTAACTGAAATAGCTCAATGGTCTCAAGAAAATCTGGCTCAATGGTCCATCCCCTATAGTCTAAAGCGGGGTCTCCAAACTTTCAACCTCAGGGCTCCTGGACATTTAACAATTACACGGAGGAGGGAATTTCAGCAGGTGTAGCTTATGATATATGAGATAAAAAGCTGCATCTGCTGAAATTTCCTCCAATACACAATTGCCAAAGGTCCTGGAGCTCTGAGGTTGAAAGTTTGGAGACTACTGTTCTAATGCTGTCTTGAAGTAGCAGGCTGACCAGACTGTCCTTTCCATCTAGGGCTACCTGTCTCAAGACACTTTTACCTCTCCAGGGACAAATGGCTCATCTATACGCAGAGATAACACATGTGCAATGGATATTAGATTAGTATCTATTTTAAGGATAGCCCAGTTCAGCTATTATGTTTCATCTTATATATCCCAAAACCAAGTGGGCAGTGACATGCAACACTTGACATTTTAAAATCTTTGGCAAACCTTTCCTGCGTTTTTAAAGTGTGAAGGGTCTCTAAGCACTCCTGGATGCATAATGTAATAAAATACAGAAATAAATAGTATCAGGAACTTCAGATTGGTTTGTATATTGTAATTTTTACAACCCAACTAAATTTGGTTCCATGTTATCATTACTAAAGTCGTGCCTGTCCCTTTGGTGGATGTGGCATCTATCTATCCATCTATCTATCTACCTACCACCTTTCAACGAGAAAGTTCACAAAGCGGTTTACAAAGAAAATGAAAAAATAATAGCTAATTAATAGCTAGTGGGTCCATTCCTGATGTTGATGATCCATTCCTGATTGGATCTCATTGGGGCAAAATTGTCCATTTTTTATCTAAACTGTGTTTCTTTCTATAACAGGAAAAGTTATTTGGCCAGATCACATATTTCCATCACTGTTAGGACCCAAACTGCAATGGCAGGTATACTCACTTTGGAGCAACTCAGTGAGGCTTAACTCTTGAGCTTCCATGCATGGGCTCAGAAATTCCTTTCATCAGGACTTATCAGTTGTTGACAAAAGAAGCTGTCACACTGTAGCACACACGTAAAAAGCTCCTGTACCCTTAAAGACCTTGCTGACAGGTCCTTTAAATCAATCACACAATAAAACCTCATGCCTATCAATCAAAAGCAGCCCTCTTTCCCTAAGCATTTTGAATCCCAGGATCATAATAGCCCATCTCATCAAAAAGTCATACATCAGGAAAAAGGGCAGCCATACTACTTGCAGAAAGGGCAGGTGCATTAGCTTAATCACACATCTGTCCCATTCCTAAACTGAAGGGCAAAGCAGTCTAACTTTGACATCAAAACAGATACACATCTTTATCTTACCTCCACCCAACCACCTTACCAACAACTTTTGTCCCTGACCCCAACAGAGGAAGCACGCTTGGCTAGTAGAAAAATGCCTGAGTCAACAAAATATAGGAAACTGATGCAAGGAAGGATTCAGATCCCTGAATCATGCACCCTGTTTAATACTGAAATCAGACCTACACAAACTATATATTAACAGGCGAGAGGTATGACACGAAGCTGAATTTGGCACTGAGAGCAGCAAAAAACTGAATTGTCAAAATACATTTCATTCTGATATCTGAGAAATGTTATGGTTTTAGCTGTCTTGGGAATTCTTTAGAAAGAAAGGCAGGATAAAAATCTAATAAATAAAATGATTTATTTGTGTGTTTTTAAAGTTACGCTTTGTATTTGCTGAAAAACTGGATACAATATTCTGGTAAGTTTAAAAAATAAATAAAACATATGTATTTACTCGGATCTAACACTCACATTTTCCAGCTAAATTTACCCACAAATCCAGAGTAACTACCGGAGCACACAAGAGACTTTACGTGCACCCGTAGTTAATGCACCACCTAGTGAAAACCTATGGGAAATTCATATTGGAATCCAGAGTAAGTTGTTCTTACTCCAGAGCAAGGACTCCCCGTAGTTACTCTGGATTTTGCCCTTAGTCTCCAAAATCAGGGTGCACATTAGATTTGATGGTGCATTAGATTCAAGTAAATATGGGTATATAAGCAAGCAAGCTTGATACTTAAGTGATTGACTTGTGTCCTAACTCCCTTTTCCCAAAGGGGAAAGGAAACAATTTTCCAAACAACTTCCCAAAGGAAATGATTTCCACTTTTTTCTTTTATCCTGCAGTCCTCGGCAACCTATACAATCCTATAGGATGGATTTAGGGGGAGGATGTAGGGCTGCTGTTCTGAAGAAGAGACAAGTACTTTTCTGCAAGCTTCCTTCTACTCATGAAGCAACCCATCATCTTCTTGGGTCCACACAAAATAGATACAAATAATATATAAATGTGTGCCTATGAAGGTTACACAGAACTCTTTTTCAAGAAAAATGGGAAGGCAGCCATTACTTGTCCACTAACAGATCACCAACAGTAGCCACTTCTGGTACATACCGTATGCCTGATGGTCTCATTAGCGAAGTTATTCCAACATTACCAGACTACCTTGTCCACTACAGATAGTGCCCAGTGAGTGAAAGAACAAAATCAACATAGCACTGATTGATTTGTGAGCAGGCAAAATCAATATAGTAATGCCCAAATCAATATAGCAAAACCAAAGAGATGCAGAGGTGATCATTCTGATAATTCAAAAGGGGAACAGGGAGCTATTTTTATGTAATTGGATCTATTAATAGTGACACTGTGGTAGTGAAGACAGCATAAATGATCAGTGTTCTCCACGTGTGTCAAGTTCATTCTCATATTCCCTCCTCCTCATCCTCAGCTGAAGCATGTGTCCTTCACCACTTGAACCTATCTGCAGCCCCCTTTTTAGCATGACAAAAATTGGGAGGGCAGTTTTTGCTCCAAGGAATATGTCAGATAACAGAATTATCTCCATCATGCCTCTTGTTGACCACCCTTCAATTCAATTCACTCGACATTGGGGGGGATTGGAGAAATGCGATTAAGAGATTAAAAGGAGCAGAGGGGAGGCGGTTACCATAGGAAGAAAATGCAGATAGGCAGAAGAGACGCATCCCTCCAGATCGCCCAGTTTAACCTGCTGGGCTATGCACAACTCATAGGCTAGGCCCGTGATTTTCAACCACAGTGCTGTGGCACACAGGATGATCTGCAGGTGTGCCATGAGAATTTGAGGAATGTCATTTAGTAGGGCCATTGGGGGATTTTTAACTCTCTACAATAACACAGAGTGCCTTGACAATGTTTTTTTTTTTAAAAACCTGATGGTACACCTTGTCAATTTTAGAAACTTGTTAAGTGTGCCATGAGATGAAAGAGGTTGAAAATCACTGCATTAGGGCTATATTTAGTGCAACCAGATTGCAAGTCTGCCCAATGGGGGGGGGAACCATCTATGGGTGCAAGCCTATGCATGCGTACTCAGTTAAGTCCCACTGTCTTCATGGGGGCTTAGCTCACAGTCAGGAAAGCATGCATAGGATTGCAGTCTAAAGATGGGGACGTGGAGGAGGACTGTGCCAGGGTAACCATATGTCATAACTAAAAAAATAGGACAAGCAATCCCAAAAATATAGGACATCCAAAAAATGTAGGACATGACAAAATAAAAGCTAAAAATACTCATATATCTATTGCTTTCATGTGCTTAATTTAAACACTACATTACTCATTAGAATTTAAAACTATTACAAATAATTTATGAATTACAAGGCTACATGTTGCAAGCTTACAAGGAAAAGGAGGACGCTGAAGTTTTTCTTCCAGGACACAATCCAGGATATGTCCTGGAAAAGAGGACATGTGGTCACCCTGATCCCACTGTCTTCAATGGGGCTTAGCTTAGTCTCAGGAAAGCCTACACAGGATTGCAACCTATGCAGGGTGACCATGTGTCATAACCAAAAAAGAGGACAAGATGTAGGATATCCAAGAAAAATGAAGGACATGACAAAAGCATTGTACTTTCCTATGATTAATTTATACACTAAGACTGCAATCCTAAACACACTTTCCTGGGAGTAGGCTACATTGAATACAATAGGACCTACTTCTGAGTAGACATGCTTAGGATTGCACTGTATGTTACTTATATTAAATTTAAAGCTATTGTATGTAATTGATCACATCCAATTTATTTAATTACAAGAAAACTACATGCTGCCTGCTCACAAGGAAAAAGAAGACAATAAAGATTTTTTCCTGGACACAAGGCTAAAAAATGAGGACATGTCCTGTAAAAGACTAAGGATGGAGGGGGTGTGGAGAAGGACAGTGCCAGGTTCCCCACTCCTCCTGGCACTGGACCAACGTGGATCCAGCAAGCAGACACTGCAGAAAAGTGAGGGAGGATGGAGGGACCATTCTGGAAGGGGCTAGGAGGGGGATGGATAGATGGTGGGGGGTTGATGGAAGGTGCCCAGGCAGGCTCTGCCCTTACCTCGATCCACTTCTGAGCTTCTGCCAAGGCTGGATCAGATCCCTGGGGGGGATCTTGCAGAGGCTGCTGCTGCTGCTGCTCCTCCAGCAGGTCTATGCCCGGACTGGCCATCTGCACCAGGCTGCAGCAGCAGGAAGGCTAATGGGCTCTTCCTTCAGCAGCCAAGCCAAGCCAAGCAGGGTCTGCCTCCTTTCTGCTGCTGCCTCCCAGCCTAGCAGCCGCAGGAGGGGGGGAGGAGAAGGGGGAGTGCATGCGATGCCCTCTTTGCTGGTGTCCCAGATCTCCCCTCCTGCTGCTGCTGCTGCTGCTGCTGGATGCTGCCTCCCAGCTGGCTGCAAGCCTCCCCTCCCCTTCCCTCCCACCAGCCTCTGGCAATGGGAGCTGCTCAGCTGAGCTCCCTGCAAGCTCCAAATACAGGACAGATGGGAGCAAAGGTGCTGATGCTCTCCAGACCTTGCAAATGCCCGGGCCAGGATGCCATCTCTCCACCGCCCCCCAGTGGCACAGCCCTGCACTGCAAGCTCAGCCTGGGGTGGGGGGACAATCCCCCTGCAAATGTCCCTCCACCAGACAACTCAAGGCATGTATCCCCCTGCAAATATCCCTCCTCCAGGCAACACACAACACATTGGATTTGCACTTCCCTGCAAGATATCCCACATTCATTCATTCATTCCACCATCAGTGTTTATAAATCACTTTTTCAACTAAAAGACATTGGACTTACACTTCCCTGCAAGATATCCCACATTCTTGACTTTCTTCCCTGGTGTTTTCTAGGGGGGAGGGGGTCCCTCTGTTTTGCCCTGATTCCAGCAAATGTGGGAGTCTGGAAGTGAGTTTTTGACTTTCTTCCCTGGTGTTTTCTAGGGGGGAGGGGGTCCCTCTGTTTTGCCCTGATTCCAGCACATGTGGGAGTCTGGAAGTGAGTTTTTGACTTTCTTCCCTGGTGTTTTCTAGGGGGGAGGGGGTCCCTCTGTTTTGCCCTGATTCCAGCACATGTGGGAGTCTGGAAGTGAGTTTTTGACTTTCTTCCCTGGTGTTTTCTAGGGGGGAGGGGGTCCCTCTGTTTTGCCCTGATTCCAGCACATGTGGGAGTCTGGAAGTGAGTTTTTGACTTTCTTCCCTGGTGTTTTCTAGGGGGGAGGGGGTCCCTCTGTTTTGCCCTGATTCCAGCACATGTGGGAGTCTGGAACTGAGTTTTTGACTTTCTTCCCTGGTGTTTTCTAGGGGGGAGGGGGTCCCTCTGCTTTGCCCTGATTTCAGCACATGTGGGAGTCTGGAACTGAGTTTTTGACTTTCTTCCCTGGTGTTTTCTAGGGGGGAGGGGGTCCCTCTGCTTTGCCCTGATTTCAGCACATGTGGGAGTCTGGAACTGAGTTTTTGACTTTCTTCCCTGGTGTTTTCTAGGGGGGAGGGGGTCCCTCTGCTTTGCCCTGATTCCAGCACATGTGGGAGTCTGGAAGTGAGTTTTTGACTTTCTTCCCTGGTGTTTTCTAGGGGGGAGGGGGTCCCTCTGCTTTGCCCTGATTTCAGCACATGTGGGAGTCTGGAAGTGAGTTTTTGACTTTCTTCCCTGGTGTTTTCTAGGGGGGAGGGGGTCCCTCTGCTTTGCCCTGATTTCAGCAAATGTGGGAGTCTGGAAGTGAGTTTTTGACTTTCTTCCCTGGTGTTTTCTAGGGGGGAGGGGGTCCCTCTGCTTTGCCCTGATTTCAGCACATGTGGGAGTCTGGAAGTGAGTTTTTGACTTTCTTCCCTGGTGTTTTCTAGGGGGGAGGGGGTCCCTCTGTTTTGCCCTGATTCCAGCAAATGTGGGAGTCTGGAAGTGAGTTTTTGACTTTCTTCCCTGGTGTTTTCTAGGGGGAAGGGGGTCCCTCTGCTTTGCCCTGATTTCAGCAAATGTGGGAGTCTGGAAGTGAGTTTTTGACTTTCTTCCCTGGTGTTTTCTAGGGGGGAGGGGGTCCCTCTCCTTTGCCCTGATTTCAGCAAATGTGGGAGTCTGGAAGTGAGTTTTTAACTTTCTTCCCTGGTGTTTTCTAGGGGGGAGGGGGTCCCTCTGCTTTGCCCTGATTTCAGCAAATGTGGGAGTCTGGAAGTGAGTTTTTGACTTTCTTCCCTGGTGTTTTCTAGGGGGAAGGGGGTCCCTCTGCTTTGCCCTGATTTCAGCAAATGTGGGAGTCTGGAAGTGAGTTTTTGACTTTCTTCCCTGGTGTTTTCTAGGGGGGAGGGGGTCCCTCTGCTTTGCCCTGATTCCAGCAAATGTGGGAGTCTGGAAGTGAGTTTTTGACTTTCTTCCCTGGTGTTTTCTAGGGGGGAGGGGGTCCCTCTGTTTTGCCCTGATTCCAGCAAATGTGGGAGTCTGGAAGTGAGTTTTTGGCCTTCTTCCCTGGTGTTTTCTAGGGGGGAGGGGGTCCCTCTGTTTTGCCTCTGATTCCAGCACATGTGGGAGTCTGGAAGTATTTGGCTTTGTCTTCTGGTGGTTACTAGGGGGGAGAGGGCTCCTTTTTTATTTATCTATTTATCTATTTATCTATTTATCTATTTATTTATTTATTTATTTATTTATTTTTGGCCTCTTATCCGAGCACACTCTCTTGGCCTCTGAGTGCTGGTTTCCTCTTTTTCCTTTCTCTTTTGAGTTTTTCAGTCAATTATTATACCATTATTATACCCATTATTATACCCATTAACAGGGGGGAGGTTCCTGTTGTTCTAGAGTTTCCTTCCTGTGAGAGAGGAGGGGGTCTCTGGGGCTCATGGTGCTAGTTTTCCTCTTTTTTCCTTTCTGAGTGGGGCGTGGCCCCTGTTGTCTCTAGAGTTTCCTTCCTGTGAGAGAGGAGGGGGGTCTCTCGGGCTCATGGTGCTAGTTTTCCTCTTTTTTCCTTTCTGAGTGGGGCGTGGCCCCTGTTGTCTCTAGAGTTTCCTTCCTGTGAGAGAGGAGGTGCTCTCTGGGACTCATGGTGCTGGTTTTCCTCTTTCTTTTGAGTGGGGGGAGGTCCCTGTTGTTCCTAGAGTTCCCTTCCTGTGAGAGAGGTGTGGGTGTCTGGGACCCATGGTTCTGGTTTTCCTTCTCTCTTTTGAGTGGGGGGAGGTCCCTGTTGTTTCTGGAGTTTCCTTCCTGTGAGAGAGGAGGGGCTCTCTGGGACTCATGGTGTTGGTTTTCCTCTTTTTGTCCTTCTGTCTTTTGAGTGGGGGGAGGTCCCTGCTGTTTCTAGAGTTTCCTTCCTGTGAGAGAGGAGGGGCTCTCTGGGACTCATGGTACTCGTTTTTCTCTTTCTTCCTTTTCTCTTTTGACTGGGGGGAGGTCCCTGTTGTTCTAGCGTTTTCTTCCTGTGAGAGAGGAAGGGCGCTCTGGGACTCATGGTGCTGGTTTTCCTTCTTTCTTTTGAGTGGGGGGAGGTCCCTGTTGTTTCTAGAGTCTATAGAGTTTCCTTCCTGTGAGAGAGGAAGGGCGCTCTGGGACTCATGGTGCTGGTTTTCCTTCTCTCTTTTGAGTGGGGGGAGGTCCCTGCTTTCTAGAGTTTCCTTCCTGTGAGAGAGGAGGGGCTCTCTGGGACTCATGGTGTTGGTTTTCCTCTTTTTTCCTTCTCTCTTTTGAGTGGGGAAGGTCCCTGTTGTTTCTAGAGTCTATAGAGTTTCCTTCCTGTGAGAGAGGAAGGGCGCTCTGGGACTCATGGTGCTGGTTTTCCTTCTTTCTTTTGAGTGGGGGGAGGTCCCTGTTGTTTCTAGAGTCTATAGAGTTTCCTTCCTGTGAGAGAGGAAGGGCGCTCTGGGACTCATGGTGCTGGTTTTCCTTCTCTCTTTTGAGTGGGGGGAGGTCCCTGTTGTTTCTAGAGTTTCCTTCCTGTGAGAGAGGAGGGGCTCTCTGGGACTCATGGTGCTGGTTTTCCTTCTCTCTTTTGAGTGGGGGAGGTCCCCATTGTGTACAGAGTATCCTTCCTGTGAGGGAGGAGGGGCTCTCTGGGACTCATGGTGCTGGTTTTCCTTTTTTTTTTTTTTTTTTTTTCCCCTTTCTTTTTCCTTCTCTTTTGAGTGGGGGGAGGTCTCTGGTATGCCTCAATGTTTGCAGCCTTTGTTTGGAATTAGAGCAGTGCACTGGTCTTACCCTGCTGGTTGCTTGTACGGGAGGGGAGATCTGCATTGCCTCTGGTAGTGGAGCACGAGACTGAGTGTGATGTGAGGATCAAGCATGCGACTGTATAAATCATGAGAGTGAGTCCTTATCAAACCTACCTAGGAGAAGGAAAACTCCCACTAAACCTCCGCTGCCTTGCGGCTATACCCATCCATGGGAAAGGCTTCAGGAGAAAACCTCGAGGAAAAATCCGGAGCCGGAGTCCCGAAAGCAGTTCGTGACTGTGTTACAGTCATGTTCTGGTAACTCCTGCAACGCAGCTGGAACCAATCGTATTGGCTCTGCCTCTCCATTGGACTATTTCAGTGGCGTGGAGAGGGGGGATTCTCTGCTTGGGTAACAGCCTATCCCCCATAAAAACATACCCAGGCCTTCGTGCTCTGGAGAGGTACTCCAGCCTCGCATACAGCGTGGAAACAACACGGGAAGTGGCAGTTACCGGTTATAAGTCGCTGCTCGATTGGCGAAGAGCTTGACGCCAGGGGCTACTTCCGACGGTGGGAGAGGTCATCGTGCCTCATTGGGCAGCTATCGCCCGCCTTAAGCTGGGCAGCCCCCAGCCAGTAGGATGCTGCCTCGCCACGGTCTGTTAACTTCACTGGGTGCGTGGGGTTTAGGGTGAAAACCGACAAGCAGATCGACAACTCAGCACCATGCAACAAACATAAGAAAACCTCAGCCCTTAAGTTGGGCACCTGGAACGTTCGGACAATGACCCCCGGCTTTTCTGACGACTTGCGAGAATTGGATGATGTACGTAAGACAGCTGTCATTGATATGGAGCTGAGCAGACTGCAGATGGACATAGTTGCCCTTCAGGAGACAAGGCTGCCAGACTCAGGATCTATCAAGGAGAGAAATTTCTCATTCTTCTGGCAGGGAAAGCCATCAAGTGAGACTAGGGAATATGGAGTTGGCTTTGCAGTTAGAAACACCCTACTTGGCTCCATTATCCCACCTACTGGAGGAAGTGAAAGAATCCTGTCTCTGCAGCTACAGACATCAGTAGGGCTGGTCACTCTTATTAGTACATATGCACCAACACTATCATCTTCAGCAGAATCCAAAGACAAATTCTATGATGATCTGGCTGCCACTATCAAGAAAATCCCTAAGAAAGAACCATTGTTTATCCTTGGTGATTTTAATGCAAGAGTTGGATCTGACCATAGTTCTTGGCCCGCTTGTCTAGGTCATTTTGGCATTGGGAAGATGAATGAAAACGGCCAACGCCTGCTAGAGTTTTGCTGCTATCATGATTTTTGCATTAGCAACACATTCTTTAACACAAAGCCTCAACACAGAGTGTCTTGGCAACACCCTAGATCGAAGCATTGGCATCAGCTTGATTTGATCCTCACCAGGCGCTCCAGCCTTCCCAACATTAAGATCACACGTAGCTATCAGAGTGCTGACTGCGATACTGACCACTCCTTGGTGTGCAGCAGAGTAAAACTGCAAGCAAAGAGGCTGCATCACTCCAAGAAGGAAGGAAGACCACGAATTAACATCAGCAAGACCCGCAGTCTGGAAAAAGTGTTGGAATTTGACCAAGCACTTGAGGAAATCCTCCCAGGCCCGGCTGAGGCAAACGCTTCTGAACGGTGGGAACATTTCAAGAATGCTGTTTATACTACCGCCTTGTCAGTTTTTGGTAAGCAGGTTAGAAAGACAGCAGATTGGTTTGAAGCCCACTCGGAGGAGCTGACACCAGCCCTTGAGGAAAAGAGGAGAGCTCTAACTGCATATAAAGCCTGTTCTAGTGAGCGCAACCTTCAAGCCCTGCGAGTCGCCCGTAGCAAAGTCCAACAGATTGCCAGGAGATGTGCTAACAATTATTGGCTGCAGCTTTGCTCTCAGATCCAGGTAGCAGCTGACACAGGCAACATCAAGGGGATGTATGATGGCATCAAGCAGGTCTTAGGTCCAACAGTGAGGAAATCTGCCCCACTTAAGTCCGCTTCAGGTGAGGTCATCCAGGACCGAGCACAACAGATGGCACGCTGGGTGCAGCACTACTCTGAGCTATACTCCAGAGAAAATGTAGTAACTGAAGAAGCATTAAACAACATTGAGTGCCTGCCTGTCTTGGAGGAGCTCGACAGTGAACCAACTTTAGAAGAACTAAACGAAGCCCTGGATTCCCTTGCTTTTGGCAAGGCACCCGGGAAAGATAACATCCCTGCTGAAGTTCTGAGGTGCTGTAGAGGGACCATTTCCACTGAACTGTACAAGATATTCTGCCTTTGTTGGAGGGAAGGTGGAGTACCACAGGACATGAAGGATGCTAATATTGTCACACTGTACAAGAACAAAGGCGACAGGGGTGACTGCAACAACTACCGTGGCATCTCTCTTCTTAGTGTTGTAGGGAAGCTGCTTGCTCGAGTCATACTGAAGAGGCTTCAGGTGCTTGCAGAGAGAATCTATCCTGAATCACAGTGTGGATTTCGAGCCAACAGGTCCACCACTGATATGGTATTTTCCCTTCGACAGTTGCAAGAGAAATGTAGGGAACAAAGACAGCCACTCTTTGTAGCCTTCATAGACCTTACAAAGGCTTTTGATTTGGTTAGTAGGGACGGCCTTTTTAAAATCCTCCCCAAGATTGGATGCCCACCTCAGCTCCTCAACATCATCAGGTCCTTTCACGAGGACATGAAGGGCACTGTAGTTTTTGATGGCCTAACATCAGATTCCTTTCACATCCGAAGTGGAGTGAAGCAGGGCTGCGTCCTCGCACCAACTTTATTTGGGATCTTTTTTGCAGTCATGCTGAAGCATGCTTTTGGAAACGCAACAGAGGGAATCTATCTCCGGACCAGATCAGACGGAAAACTCTACAATCCTTCCAGACTAAGAGCAAAGTCCAAAGTCCAGCTGAAATGCTTGCGGGAGTTCCTCTTCGCCGATGACGCTGCTGTTACTGCTCACTCTGCCGAAGACCTTCAACGACTTATGGACCGTTTTAGCAAAGCCTGCCAAGACTTTGGACTAACCATCAGTCTGAAGAAAACACAAGTCATGGGTCAGGGTGTGGACTCACCTCCCTGTATCACAATCTCTGAACATGAACTGGAGGTTGTCCATGATTTTGTGTACCTTGGCTCAACTATCTCTGACACTCTCTCCCTAGACTCTGAGCTGAATAAACGCATTGGTAAAGCGGCTACTACATTCTCCAGGCTTACAAAGAGAGTATGGCTTAATAAGAAGCTGACGGAACATACAAAGATTCAGGTCTATAGAGCTTGCGTCCTGAGCACACTCTTGTACTGCAGTGAGTCTTGGACCCTTTATGCATGGCAGGAGAGGAAGCTGAACACCTTCCATATGCGCTGTCTCCGACGTATTCTTGGAATCACCTGGCATGACAAAGTCTCAAATGACACAGTATTGGAACGTGCTGGAATCTCTAGCATGTTCACACTTCTGAAACAGCGGCGTCTACGCTGGCTTGGGCATGTCGTGAGAATGGCTGATGGTCGGATTCCAAAAGATCTCCTATATGGAGAATTAGTGCAGGGAAAGCGCCCAAGAAGGAGACCACAGCTGCGATACAAGGACATCTGTAAGAGGGATCTAAAGGCCTTGGGAATGGACATCAGCAGCTGGGAAACCTTGACCTCTGACCGCTCAGCGTGGAGGCAAAAGACCCAGCATGGCCTTCTCCAACTGGAAGAGACACTTGTTCGGCAGGCTGAAGCAAAGAGACAGACCCAAAAGCAGCGAAACCTGGGACCTGGGCAGGGGACGGAATTTATTTGTCCTCAGTGTGGAAGGGGCTGCCACTCTCGAATTGGCCTTTTTAGCCACACTAGATGCTGTTTCAGGACCTCCAATCAGAGCACGATACCATAGTCTTTCGAGACTGAAGGATGCCGAATATTCATTCATTCATTCATTCGTACGTTCATTCAACCAACAGAATTTATAAATCACTTTTTCAGCTGAGACATTGGACTTACACTTCCCTACAAGAAATCCCAGATTCATTCATTCATTCATTCATTCAGCCAACAGTATTTATAAACCACTTTTTCAACTAACGTTCACAAAGTGGTGTACAGAGAAAGGCTGCAATCTTACACACACTATCCTGGAAGTAAGAACCATTAAACACAGTGGAACACTTACTTTTGAGCAGTCAAGAATAGGATTGTGCTGAAAATGAAATAACTAATGGCTGGCAACATAGGTGGTCATATATACTCATCTTCCAGGACGTGTCCTGTTTTTTAGCCTTGTGCCCTGGAAACAAATCTTCAGTGTCCTCCTTTTCCTTGGGAGCTGGCAGCATTCTTGTAATTAATAAATTAGCCTTCTTGATAGTCTTCTTGTAATTAATTAATTAGATGTAGTTAGGGGGAGTACTCACTGATACTGAGAACTGGCAGGTCTGTGACCCCCAAGTTGACATGCCTAGAATTACAAATAACATCTTCATGGTGAATTCCCCACCTTTACTTCTAGAAAAAAAGAACTTGATGTAATAGTTTTAAATTTAATAATAGGTAATATACAGTGCAATCCTTTAAGAGTTTACTCAGAAGCAATTCCATGATTGAGTTCAATGGGGCTTAATTCCAGGAAAGTGCTCATAGGATTTCAGTTATAGTGTTTACCTGAAAGCAATATGTATGAATGTTTTTGGCTTTTATTTTGTTGGGTCCTACATTTTTCTTGGGTGTCCTACATTTTGGGGGGGCCTTGTCCTCTTTTTTGGTTATAACATATGGTTATCCTTCCCTCTGCAAATGTCTATCCACCAGACAACACCATGGCCACAAGAGTGTGCGTCACCTGGTGCGGAAGCAAACACATCATTCCCTATATTGCACACGTACAATGGTTGCACATGTGTACTGTGTCTCTGAAGCCACTAGCCCTGAATGCAGTGCGCACACACAACTATCCCAGGTGTGCATTAGAGTTCCCCAGCCCAGTGCCAAGCAGGCTTGCCTGGCACTGGGCTAGGGAAGCCTATTGCACATGCATGACCATCATACATACACATTACATTCCCCAGTCCAGTGCCAAGCAGGCTTGCTTGACACTTGGCTGGGGATCCCTCTGGCACATCACCCCCCTCCAGCGTGTAACCCAGTGCAGACTGCACCAGCTGCACCCCTAGCGACACCCCTTCTTTTAAGACACCCCCGTGCCAGCACAATACTCGTGCCAAGACTTACACCTGCCTAACTGGGGATTAGGATTACATTGGTTGGGTATATTTCTCCATTACAATAGTTAAGGTAAAGGTGTCACCCATAGACTGATCTGCCAGTTTTATCCAACTCTAGGGATAAAATATGATAGTTCCCAAGTAATATACAGTAGTACTAATACCCACAGTGACTTACATACTGGTTAGAATAAACAATCTAAATAACAGGTAAAGCCACAAGTGAACCAATGGGGGGGAATGAAACGTTGACCAGGCCAAAGTTATACCAAAGGCCTTTGGTAGCTCCAGTCTTTGGGCAATTTGGCCCTAACTGGACAATACCCAGAAAAGTGCCAGCATCCTGTAACTTGGTAGCTGTAAGATGGAATGTGCTCTTATGTGTTCTCACCAACCATACTTTTGATGGGGGCAGGAGAAGCAAGCTTAAGCAACAATAACAGGCCAGATAATAGGTTTCTTTCCTCAGCTGCTATTTGTGAGAACTATCTATCTATCTACAGTATTTATATACTGCTTTTCAACTTAAATGTTTACAAAGAAAATTAAAAAATTAACGGCTAATGGGTCCCTGTCCCAAAAGGGCTCACAATCTTAAAAGATAGAAAAAGAACACCAGCAAAAGCCACTATAAAAGGCATTGCTGGGGTGAGGAGGGCCAGTTACTCTTTTTCCTACTAAATAAAAAAGAAACACCCACTTGAAAGAGTGTCTCTTGCCCAGTTAACAGGGATAAACTAGAGCCAAACTGCACATGATGTGGGCACTGCACACTCATTCCCGAGCTGGCAAAAGTCCCTTGTGCAGGTTGGTGAGTGTCACAAATGTCCCATAAAGCATATTTGTGACTACTCAAGAGCAGGTGAGGCCAGTGCAAATGCAAACCTACCAGTGCCAGACCTGAATCTGGAGATTGTCAGTTTGTGCCAACCTGGGAAGGCGAGCATAGGGAGCTAAAGAGCATGGCACATGGGAAGGTGGGGAGGGTGAATTTTTGGGGTGGGGGACAGTGGCCTGGGAGGTGGATCAGACCTCATAGGGCAACTGGATCATAGTCCCCCTGCAAATTGGGGTGGGATAGAGCACTTTAACCGTCACCCTGCCCACAGTCCCCATCTGGAGAGGGACTGGTGTTGGATATCAAGCGCATGGAGTTGTTCCAAGCCATTAGTTTGGCCCTGATATTCAAGTAGCGCTCAGCTCGGGCAGCAAGCTTTTTACTGATCTCTCAATAGCGAGAGGCTGGAGAATCTGGACAGAGATATTCAACTGAAAGGCTTTCAGCGATAGCAGGATTAGGCCTGATTGAGCCCTGCTGATGCCGAACCTGTTTCCCTTTCAGCCATGCGCCAGACAGTGTCTCTGCTTTCCTGTTGCTGTGGAAACAGGCCTCGCAGTAGCCCAAGCCGCCATCTGCCCGTGGATTTGCGCCGCTTTTATGAAGCATGAATACAAAGCTTTAACTCTTCTGGCCAACATTGTAGGTCTCTCCGGTGGCCGGACGCTACAGTACATACGTTTTGGGAGGAAGGAGGAAGAATTGCTCTCGTTCTAGATTCCTATATGGCAAAACCCCTTTGCCAGAGAAGGAGTTAATGTTGTAAGAAAGACCTGGTTTCTTCAGAGACGTAACAAAATAATGTGGCACGTTGCGTCCCAGTAATGTTAATTGCATTAAGACAGAAATCATTATTATTGTTATTAATTGTACCATCAGAAAAAAATTATGCCGTGTACAAAAAAACCCACATAAAAGTTCCTACAGAGTTCCTGCAAAGCTTTGATACATTGGCATGCGACAGGTGGCCTGATCCTACGTTTTCTGCGCCTAGTGGCACTCCTCCGTCCATTGTATCCAGTGGTAGGATTCAAATAAATTAACAACTGTTATGCCAATAAAGGTGACTGTACTGTACTGTACTATAAACTAACAACAGGTTCTATGTCCTAATAACCTAAATTAACAACAAGTTCTATGTCCCATTAGTAACTGATTCTCAGAACCAGGTGCTCATTAGCAAAGGGTTCTATAGAACCTGAGAAACCCCCCTGAAGCCACCACTGATTGTATTCCATGGGGGGGAAGATACAAGAAAGGGATATGCCATGTAATGTTCAGAACTGCCCCACTGTTGCTTACACCTGAGAAGGCTCTCCTTGCACCAGGAGGAGCTTTCCTTGCACCTGCTTTCTCATTGGCATGGCTGCACCAGGGCTGGGAAACTGGATAGTATATAGCCCTAATTCTGGATGCTATATTGTCAAGCTTGACATCAGAAAGCCAATTAATTCAAAATACAACAAATGCGCATCTCATGTGCTTTTGCTCTTTGACACTCTACATGCTGATGGTTGTTCATTTAGCACAAATATCAAACATAAAGACTGCAGTCCTAAAGACACTTTCCTGGTAGTAAGACCCATTTAACACAATGGGGCTTTGTTTTGAGTAAACATGGTTAGGATTGTGCTCAAAATCATCCTTAACTGTACAATCCAGAGTACGGTAAGTACGGGAAGATGTAAGAGGCACTTACTCTGGATTGCTCTCTGCATTTCCCATAGGTTTCCCATAAGTGTAAAAAGTCCTGTAATTACTCTGGCTTGTAGCCTAAGTTATCATCATAATGGCTTGATCTGAAAACACCAGAAGATATGATCATAGATCTGTATTCCTTCTCTAGATATACATTCCATTTTATAAATTACTGAGAAATGTCATTGTTAGGACTGTCCAGACAACTTGTTTAAGTCGGGAGGATGAGACAGGAAGGCAAACAACTTTTTAACATTTGTCAGAGATAGTCTAATCAGTCTGAGAGATCTGTTGCCAGTAGGAAGCAATGTATAGTTCAAGATATGTGCTATAATGTAGCATAGAGGCTTCCTCCACCTAATTGTTCAGTGCAAAGTCAACAAGCAGCCTGTTTTGAACTGGAACAAATTCAGCAAGTCTAGCAGCATTTCCTTGAAGCTTCCTAATGTTTTTCCAAGATTTCCTTTTTTAAAAAAGCTCCAGATTCTTTTTCCTTGACCATCTCCTGCGTCTCATTTGGATTTAAATGGTGGATTCACAAAGGATTTTGTTTTCAGTCATTGCAGAAATCTGACCTCCTATGTGCCATTTTAAAATCTTTTAGCTAATTATGGGTGTGGGTGGTGCAAGTGGTTAAGACACTGTGCCTGTTAACCAGCAGGCCAGGGTTCGAGACTGGGTCCCCACAAAATAGGGTGAGCTCCTGTCCTTAGCCCAACTCTGTGAAGCAGCTGGAACCAATCATATCAGCTCTGCTGTTCCGATGGACTATTTCAGTGATGTGGAGAGGGGGGATTTGCTGCTTGGGTAACAGCCTGTCCTCCATATCAGTCTACCCAGGCCTTCGAGCTTCGCATGCAGCGTCAAGCACAATACAATAGTCTTTCAAGACTGATGGCTGCCAATACTTAGCTAATTTCACTATGGTCGTTATACTAACAAATATACCCTTTTTATGTATGTACCCTATACATATACCCTTTGATTTGCAAACAGTAGCAAGGGATAATGTTTACTACCACGCTGTAAAAGCTTCACTTGCTCATTTCTGCAGACCAAATTAGAGGCAAAATGTTAGAGGCACCATGGCAGTGGCCAATCTGAAATCATCCTGTGTAATAGGTACTGTTTGCTATCCGGTTTAACTGTACCACACTGTAATTTCCTCTCACCAAGGAAGTCTGAGAATTCTTAATATCCTCACAGATTCACATGATTCTTTTGGGGGGAAGCAGGCCTCCATCAGTCTTTGAGAGACTATGGTATCATGCTCGGCGCTGCATACGCTGCATGCGAAGCACGGAAGCCTGGGTTAGATTGTTACGGAGGATAGGCTGTTACCCAAGGGGCAAATCCCCCCTCTCCATGCCACTGAATTAGTCCAATGGAAAGGCAGAGCCAATACGATTGGATCCAGCTGGCGTCGCAGAGCTGGGCTAAGGACAGGAGCTCACCCTGTCTTGTGGGGCCGACCGAGGTCTCAAACCTCAGCCTGCTGGTTAATAGGCACAGTGTCTTAATCACTTGCCGCCACCCACAGACCAATATTTTAGTTAAATAGGCACAAGACTAAACACACTTTTAACACATTTAACACAATAAGGCTTACTTCTGAGCAGACATTGTTAGGATTGTGTTATCTTACAAGTTCATAAATTGGCCTTTCAGTGCATGCAGTTAGCAAGGTAAATAAATATCATTGTCAATAAGGCGTACAGCACAATCCTAACCACGTGTACTCAAAAGGAAGCCCCATTGTGTTTAATGGATGTAACTCCCAGGAACGTTTCTTTAGGATTGCAGCCATAGTTATGTTTGGGGGAATCACAGAGACCTCTTCAAGGCAAAAGAATATTTGTTCCCTTAATTCATGTACTGCAGCTACATCATTGCTGGAAAATTGGGCCTTTAACCTAAACTACGCCTTCCCATTCCTAACCTAATCACCTTCCCATTCCCATGGGGTAATGTAGGCGGCAAATGCTGGCCTAACCTTCCCTAACCTAAACAATGCACTGGCCTAATCTTTCCTCGGGAATGGTACAGAAGTGTCTTTTTTAGTCCTTTTGTGACAGCCCCAGATCTGCACAGGACTTATGTCAGGACTTAGGCCGCCTAACCGAAGATTAGGATTGCAGCCCAAGTCTACAATCCTAAAGACACTTTCCTAGGATTGAGGCCCATTGAACACAGGGGGCTTACTTTTGAGAGAAATTGTGTAGGATTGTGCACTTGGTGTGTGAAGGCAGACCTTCTTCTGTAATATATTTATTACCAAAATAGGTTTTTTTCTTTAGTTCGCCTCACACTGCTATGAGAATCCAGTAAATTTTTGATTTCCATTATCCAGCTCTTCATCCTCCAATGACTTGGATTATGAGATAGTGGCATATCAGTGTCATGCCTCTTCAATCCATGCGTTGGTTATCTGTGTTCTTTATATGTTGCCGGAAAAGTGCTTTCGAATAAATGCTTTACAAAGTGCTTACTCGTGTAAACTTGACGATTTTCTGGAGAGCTGCCCAGAAATGTGGCGGAAAACCCAAGTCGGCTACCATAACTTCTCTTAATCAACGGTCTCTCCTTTTACAGAAAACCATCCAGGAAGAGTTGGGGAATGACCCATGTTCTTCTGGTCTTCTAAATAGGATTCTGTGTAGATTAAAGAGATTGAGAAGAACCAAAACAGGAGGATTTGATACTTGGATTCGTGCCAGAATTGTGTTACTCTTAGATTACTTCAAAACATGGTGGAATGTGGCCTTGGTTCAAGGGAAGGAAATGGGAAATTATGCCAAGGGGGAGTTAAAAGGTGAAGGAACAGCTCGGAAAGTCAAAGTAAGCAATCATGATAAAAAGATATCTTGTTTTAATGGGAATTTCTCCTGCGTAAATGTGTATAGGGTAGGCGATGGGTATAGAAGATAAAGAAAGGGAGCACACCGCCCTGAGCTCTTTAGAAGAAAGGCAGCAGGCACATAAATGTGAAAACATACCCGCGTTTGGATAACTTCTGAAAGATGGCATGAGTATATTGAGTATATTGATGGCATGAGTATACTGCAGACTTGGATGGGCTGTGATATTGAGGAAATCACTTTGAATATTAATGAGCCAATTCACACAGGTGTCATGAGTAGGATTTAGGTAACTATTAACAAGTATTTTGCATTCTAAGTTGGCAAGGGAAGGATAAAACTAATACTGTAGAAACTCAGTTATATTTATAGTACCATACAGGGTAAGTACTGCAGCTCAGAGACTTGCAGCTTTTACTATCCTACCTTTTATGACAGATCTAGTACAGATCTACACAACAACAGCATTGCAAAGCAGAAGCTTTTTATTTGCCCAGTGGTTATTGGCATTTCACAATGTGCTATCCCTACACATGTACAGTGGTGCCTCATGTAACAAATTTAATTCGTTCCAGAGGCATGGTTGTTACATGAAATGTTCTTTATGTGAAGTGGATTTTTCCATAGGAAATAATGGAAACACAGACGATTGGTTCCGCAACCCAAAAAATATTCATATAAAAAATTAATTGTATGTAAAAATGACAAAACCCTGGAATTGAAGTCTATTTAGGCTGCAATCCTAAAGACACTTTCCTGGAAGTAAGATCCATTGAACACAATGGGGCTTACTTCTGAGTAGACATGGTTTGGAGGCTGCAATCAAAGACATTTTCCTGGGAGTAAGCCCCATTGAACAGTATGGGGCTTACTTCTGGGTAGACATGGTTAGGAGGCTACAATCAAATATACTTTCCTCGGAGGCTTACCTGGGCTGCTGCTGGAGGTTCAGTTCAAGGTGGTGGTGAGGGCACTTGGGGGCAGTTAGGGGCAACTGCCTCTGGTGCCCCCAGGCAACTGCCCCCAAGTTGGGAGCAGTTAGAAGCAGCAGTGCTGGCCAGCAGCCCTTTTCAACAGCCTCCGCGTGGAGCATCAGGGCTACACAGCATGCATGCCCATTAGGCGCTAGAGGGGTTTGCTTGTTATGTGAAGCAGGATTCCTTTGAAATTTAGACTTGTTACGTGAAACATACTTTACGTGATGCACTTGTTATGTGAGGTGCCACTGTATACCCATAATATCTGAAACAGCTCTCTTGCTCGTGATGAGTAAACTTTCTGTGCCAGTCTGCACCCACTGGAGCAAGTAGGCAGGGGAACAGCAGGCAGGGTGTAAAGAGTTGGGGTATGGTGGGGACAAGATGGATCAGGACTGGAAGGGGAACAATAATAACTTGGTTAGGACTGCGCCCTGTGTATACCTACCCCTACTGTTGTATATCCAATATCCCTTTTCCTGTAGCTGAAATAAAAATAAAACTTGAAAAAGGACTGTGCCCTGAGATTATAAACTTAACTCTGCAGTGTAAGTACTGGAAGGCTTAATACCAAGTTAGTGTAAATTTTCATAGTCTTTCTTGTGTCTATGTGACAGTGAATGTCCCTTTCAGTAAGGGACAGTTAAGAGATGCAGCAAAAAAATAGTCAAATACACTCCAACACTTTTAGATGCTAAAAATTATTTCAAGCTCTATTATGCTTTGAGAGTCATTAGTAAATTATGCTTTGAAAGCTATTAGTAGATAATGATGTGCATGAATGTAGATTGTTGTGGCACCCGCCCATCTGTGATAATCTCATCTTTCTTGCTTCCAGGGACTACTAGACTAAAAGAATTGCTCTCCTGAGTCAAAAAGAGAGTCAGGAAAATCCATTACAAATTACAATCTAAAATCTAGGCCAATGTACAACAGATTTTCCAACAAAAGGAGTGTTAGTCCTTAGGGACCATATTTCAATTATCTGTCGCTTTAAATGAGCTGTGAAATTAGATGCCACTTCTTCAATACCATTGGCAAAAGGATTGCATTTGAAGACACTAATGACATGTCTGCAAGACCCCTAGAAATAATGTAAAGTGCTTGGAAATTGCCTTTCTTGCAATTCAACTGATAAAGGCTTTTCTTAATTTTGGAAAAAATGGCCAAAACAGTGGTCCAAAATACTTTAATTAGCTGTGAAAGAGGTTCTGCTTGATTGCTGATTGCAACATCCTAACCACATTTTCCTGAGAGTAAATACTATTGAACTCAATGGAACTTACTTCTGAGTAGACATGCTCAAGATTGCACTCTATGGCTATTATTTGAACTTCCAGTTAGATTACCCAGGCCTTTACCTGTCATCTAAAGTTAATTTCAGCATTTGCAACTTTTCTGCTCATGCATCATTCAGTATTCAGACCTAGTCCTCAGATCTGAATTCAAGAAAAAAAATTTATTAGCTTGTTTTCAGAATAAGTGTTTTTGCAAAAAATACACAATTGCAATACACAATTCTGATTGTGAAACACAGTTGCATGCTGTGGACATTATACAGAGAGAAACCCAGATTTGCTTTCAAGCATACACTTAACAGGGAGCTGTAGTTAGTCCTGATTCCCTGCACTCAGTGCTTTTTTTTTCTGGGGCAGGGTACTTACCATAGGTTATCCCCATATACCACAACTAATTATTAATTAGCTGTAGGGGGGCAGGTGAAAAAAGATACTGGTATGGTGAGTACCCTGAGAAAAAAGCTCTGCCTATACATGATTAATGCATCACATGACACATATGTTTCAAATATTTAATGCACACCTTAAAAATGTTAACTTGTGAAGTGTCCATAAATTGTCAGGTTTTTGTGTTCTGATGATGAGCCAAACAAGCTACACACAAAAATTTCTCTCCCAAGCTTGCTCATAACAGTTTTGACTTTAAGCAGATTTACCCACTAGGAAATAATATTCCATAGAAATAATTCTTAAAAGCCTAGGGCTGTAATCCTAAAGATACATTCCTTGGAGCAAGACCAATTGAACACAATGGGGCTTACTTTTGAGTAGAGATGGTTAGGATTGTGCTCTTACTCCAAATGGACATATGACATATGGACTTAGATGTAACTTTGCTTCAGGATTTCTTTGTTTGCACAGACGGCCTATTTAGGGACAACTTTAAACATAAGATTTCCTACAATTTTGTTATTGGAGAAACCCCATAGTATCCACAAAAAGTGAAATTGCACTGTTGGTGGTCCCCACCTGGGAAGGGAATTCAGAACGAATATGGTAAAAACCCCACACATGCTTATATTTCCTCTTTTATTAAACAGCTATATTATTGGAACAAACAAACGTTACGAATTTAAGGCTGCAATCTTATATACACACTTCACTGGGAGTAAGTCCCATTGAACATAGTGAGGCTTACTTCTGAGTAGGTATGCCTTGGATCATATATGTGAGTATATATTTATGTCATGATTAAAGTGCTTTAGAAAAGAGTTGCACACTGATCTTTTGGACATCAGTTAGCTTAACATTTTCGGCATGCTTGTATTTGTATAAACATATATTTTGATCTTCAAAAGATTAACTGTACTTTTCTAGAGTAAATAACATTTGATTAATGTGGAGTTGAATTAAAATTGTGTGGGTGATGCTGCTTTCTTTAGATTGATTTCTAATCTGATCTCTTGGCAGAGCCGGCCCAAGACCTCCCAGTGCTGATGCAGCATATCCTTGTGCATTCCCCGATACCAGTTGTGATAACTGCTGCAGAATCTCATAGAATCACACTGGCAGCTATCTGTTCAGGGTAACCATATGCCATAACCCAAAAAAGAGCACAAGTCCCTCCATAAAGTAGGACATGAAAGAAAAACACAGGACATAACATAAAAGCTAAAAATACTCATATATATTGCTTCCAGGTGCTTAATTTAAACACTATATTATCATTAAATTTAAAACAAATATTACATGTTGATTGATTACATATAATTTATTACATATAAGAAGGCTATCTGTTGCCCCCTTACAAGAAAAAGGAGGACAATGAAGATTTTTTTCCCAGGTCATGGGGATAAAATCCAAAACATGTCCTGGAAAAAGAGGACATATGGTCACCCTATATCTACTGGAATGCTAAAAATGACAAAGAGGCATTTTGTTGATGAGTGTTTTTGGGAGGAAGCGTACTGGGAAGAATATTTAGGAGGAAGCATACTGCGTTTACTAGGACCACCCAAAAAGTCTTTGGATAGCCTTGCTAGTGATGTACAATGGCATAACAAAGATGCTTCTGAAAGAGCCTTCTCCCACATCTCTGCCCACAGGCCAGTATGCTGGCACTTTCCAGTCTTGTTAGTGAAGTCCTGACATTTTGGCCAAAAGGTCACATTGTGACCTTCTAGACAAAAGCACCATAGAACGTGGCCATGAGACAACAAGGGGAAACATTAACTTCATGTGTATGTTTTTCCTCTACCCTAATTTCTGTAATGACAGAACCCAAGATTTTAAAAAGTGCAAAGCCCTCTAAACATTTCAAACATATACTTCAGGTTGGGCATCCCTTATTCCAAGTGCTTAAGACTAGAATTGTTTTGGATTTTTCCATATTATGGAATACTTGCATATACATAAAGAAAGTTCTTGGGTCTAAACATGAGGGTTATTTGTTTTATATACCTCTTATACACATAGCCTGTTGGTATTTTATACAATGTTTTAAATAATTTTGTGCATGAAACATTTGTACATAAAATGTATTTTGTGACTATTTGTTTTGGCCAAAAAGTTTTTTAAAAATCATGTCAGCACTCAAAAATGTTCCATAATTCAGAATATTCTGTATTTTGGAATTCTGGATAAGGGCTATTCAGTCGATAATATTTAATTAAATCGCTTTCAGTGTGATCCTAAGCATGTCTACCCCCGCCCTCCCTCTGCCGGCATGGTCCCAATCAGACCCTTCCACAACTACTTACAATGCCATCATCAAGTTGCTTATATCTGGGATTGAAATAGATTCTGTTGTCACTTATATTTTTATGAGTTGCATGCATAATAATGGTCCTAAGAAAACATTTGGCTCATGGAGGCATAATTGTGGATATACCCTCCCATGTGTAGTTTGATCCTAGGCATGTTCACCTAGAAAATTGTTCAGTAAATAATTCAAGTTTTACTTGAATCACTTGAATTCAGTAATTCAAGTAAGTGTACTATTCCAGCTTTAATTTTACAGGTTTATTTTTATTACATAATCTTACCTAACTTGATCAATACCACTTTATGTCTATACAGGATTCTGACCAACTGTAACTTTTTACATAAGTAGCTAAGTATATAATGTGTGGATGAAACTTTGTGTGGATTGACTTTTATATAAGTTCAGGTGGTGTGATTTTTCACCTTCTTCTGTCTCTAAGAGCATATAAAACTTTGAATAGAAAGTACTTAAGTGCAATCCTTACCATGTCTACTCAAAAGAAAGTCTGATTGTGTTCAAATGTACTCATTCCCATGAAAGTGTGGTTAGGATTGCAACCTTAATGCTCAAGGATATTTCAACAATATCCCTATTCTGCCACCTAGAGAACAAAGTAGGGCACTTGCACACCCAGAACATCTCCATGTTCTCTTATGTGGGCATAGGGAAGCATGAAACCCTAAACTTGCACAGTCCAATGTCAAGAGAAGCAAACAATTTTCTTGATTTCTTTCAACAAAGTTTAGATCATTGCTTAGAAAGCTTTACAAAGAGCCACTGTGATGGAGTGAATCGCTATGGGACTTGGGGGAACACTCTATTGGGTCTCTAAGGCCAATATATCTGAAAGTAATGCTGCAATCCTAAAGACACTTTCCTGGGAGTAAAAACCATTGAACACAATGGGGCTTACTTTTGAGTAGACATGGTTAGGATTGTTCTCTATGTCCCATTCAATGGTCCTTACTTCTGAGTCACAATGCATAAGACTGCAGTGTATGCTATTCTGGTCAAACCGAGGCAAATTAAAAGGCAGTAATAGGATCCTACCTCACAACAGCTGAAAAATTGCCTTTAAATAGTTTTTTGAAATTACTTTGAAAACTATTTTACAATTGAAAGTACTGTATTAAAATAATTTCAAATGTTTTGAATATTGTTTTTACTTTATTTAGTAACGACATCTAAAAGTTCTATAAAATTTTTATAAAAGATTTATAATACTATAAAACTACAATAAGTGAAGTATTAGTTAAAAAAACAAATAAGATGTCAGTACAGAAAAATATGTTTGGGTCTATTTTGTAACTCTGTTTATTTAAGATGTAATTAGAGACCATTCTTGGTTCAAATAAATTACATGTTAGTCTTCTTTTATTCTAACCAGATGTTTTTTGTAATGTTAATCAATTGACCCAAACTCTTTTCAATCATATTTTTAAAAACTGAAGGTTAGTCTTTAGATTTCCAATTATAAGATACTTTTTCTTTGCAATATTAATAAGCTTGCAATAATAATAAGCTTGCAATAATTTCCAAAGAGATAAGAGTTTTAGAGGAAACCTGGAGCCTTACAGGTTTATTTACATTTATGGCTGTATTATAACTTTTGTAAATAACCAAAAGGAAGAAGTTAAACTCAAGAGCAGCAAGGAAAGTACACCACTTATCTTCCAAGATCTCATGCAGCTGATCATTGTGGGATGCTGATAGGATTGCAGATTGGGATAGATTCTTTCAGTCTTTAGATTGACTTTCAAGTCAGTTTTTTCCACTTTCAAGTCAGTTTTTTCCACTATAGCAGTTGTGTAACATTTCACAGTAAATGGACCAACAATTCTTCCCGCTGCCTTAAGACAAGGTGGAAAAACTGGTGACCCACCAAGCCAAAGTCAGGCACCAACCATATAGGTAGTGTGCCATGCTTACAGACCTGTTTGTAGGATGCTAAATACTGCAGATGAACCACATTTGGTATGATGAGTCTGAAGTTCTTAGTGGTTTTAGACCTCTTTCTTTCTCACTCCCACACAAATATGATTGAGGGCTCTGGGCAAGACCCGAAACAAGGTGCTGACATCAGTCCTACAGTCACTGTTTGTCTTCATATTTATACAGTGACCAAGGCGTGTGATGCTAGTTTGCCTCCTTATTTTGCACCCTTGATAGCATGAAAGTGTGAACTAAATGACTAGCTTGGGGAGCCAGACTACACTGAAGAATTGGCAGTTGGTAACAGTTGGCAGCCAGACATCAATGTGGAATTCCTAGCTCTCAAAATACATGGCAATGGGACATTAACATATGATTTAATATCTACATCTGATTTACCATAAGTCAATGTATTTCCCATACGCTAAATAAAATAAACCATTATCCCCAAATCCAATACAAGCTCAAGGTATGCAGAGGGACTGTGTTGATGATTGTAAATACAGACATTAGGGTCAACAGGTTCAGATTAATAGGCTATAAGGAATAGATTGATGCTTTTAAATATACAGGAACCATTAAAGCAAGAGGAAAAAATTGATGTGCTGTAAAGGACCACTTATACACAGTCCTTCTAGGACCAAAATTCTGAGATTTTGGTTATTCTGTCATCACCTTGAAACCTGCCTTTGAAGATAGTTTACCAGTGGGAACTGGTACGAAATGCAGCCATTTGTCTAAGAGGAGAGCTTTGTATTGAAAACGATAAGATTTATAGTACAGGTTTTTTTACAAAACTTGCTTTGCATCACACAAGCCTGCATATTTTGCAGATCCTTCTTCCATGTCATTCAGTGCTTTAGCGTATCCAAAAGTACTCTGATTTTTTTTAATGCATGTCCCTCTTGCTTTCTTGGAGTTCTGGCCACAAGACTCAATTGGACTTTTTCACAGAAAATCAGCATGCTCATAATTACAAAAAATGATGGTGGAAAGAGCCAGTTGTGGCTGGGGAGGATTTAGTGATATAAGAACATAAGAAGAGCCTCCATTGGATCAGGCCAAAGACCCATCTAGTCCAGCTTCCTGTATTGCACAGCGACCCACCAGATGCTTCAGGGAGCACACCTGAATCCAGGTTCCCCTCTGCATCCATCTGAGCACATTATAGACCACCTTTCCCCTTCCCATAATTCTCACTGGAAGTCAAGTTAAGTGCTTTGTAAATGCATCTTCTCTTCCCCCATTGGCAGCAGGCACTCGCTTGAATAGATGCATAGGCAGAATAGAGACTGAAGGAGCTGTACTCGCCTCTGAGGACCCCAACTTTGTGAGAAACAGGCTTTCTCTTCAGTGGTGCAACCCCTTGAAAGCCATTTATCCCATCCATCCATGCAGATAGTTGAAATACATCAGCTGCCGTCATCACTCAGTATAAGCCTCAAGTATTTTACCCACTGCAATGGTATGAAAGTTTTACTCTAAAAAAAATCTGCAGGTATACAAAATAGGTTCAGATTTTGTCTTAGTAAACAGGCTATAAGAATCAGGTCAATGCTTTTAAATATAAAGGAAGCATTACAAAGCTAGAGGAAAAATTGATATGCTTTAAGGCTCCATGGCATTTTATGGACTTGCTGCCTTCTGTCATGCATTCTCAGGGACAAAGAGCACTTCTTTCCGAGAAACCATCTCCCCGCCATATGTTCAAGAATGTGCCTGTTGCTTGGCTGTAGAAGCAGATAAGACATAATTTAAGAATGGACAGCTTACACTCATGTAAAGCATCAAGCAAAATAAACTGTTTTTTTAGCTGCTATTTTGCCTTCTGTGCTACTGTTGGTTAACTTCAGCAGTTAATATGGGACTGCAATGGCTCAAAGGTTAAAGGCACTATACTAGGGGTCCTCAAACCACGGCCCGCAGGCCCCCAGACCCACACCAGCCCTGCCAGTAACCTCTACCCCCAGAAACCCTATTAGCCCTGCCAGTACCCACCACCCCCCAGAAACCCCCACCCATAGTCCAGCCCCCAACAGTGAACCGGCCCCATTTAAAAAGTTTGAGGACCCCTGCACTATACTGATCAATCTGAAGTTAGGCAGGCCAGTGGTTCGAGACATGAGTGCTGTAAAACAGAGTGAGGTCCCATCACTTGTCCTAACTGCTACCAACCTAGCAGTTTGAAAGCATGCAAGTGCAAGTAGATTGGTACCACTAGATTGGAACCATAGATTGGAAGGCAACAGCCCCCTGACATGCCAGCCTGGTTTCCCCAATTTCACATCAGCCATGACTTGGATTATTCCATACCAAAAGAAAACAAGGAAAACCCACTACCATCTTGGAGAAGAAGGTTCCTGTTGGTTATCTAGAAAGGCAGAAAAAACTATTTCAAAGCAACAAACATAGCTGAACTTCTGTGTCAGGCTTTGTTCAGCTATTACAAAACTATATCCATAGGGGTATTGTATCAAGTCTTATTAAAGGTAAAGGTGTCCCCCACATTGTACTGCTAGTCATAACCGACTGTAGGGTGCAGTCATAATTCCCATTTTTAAGACAAAGAACCAGTGTTGTCCAGCCATCTGTGGTTATGCAGCCACTATGACTATTTGCAGAGACGCACAGAACGGTGACACCTTCTCATCAAGGTGGTACCTGTTTATCTACTTGTATTTACATGCTTTCGAACTACTAGTTTGGTAGGAGCTAGGCAACGGACAGCTCACACTGGACCCGGGACTCGAACCCTGACCTGCTTGCTGGTTGATAGGCATGGCATGTTACCTGCTGAGCCACTATAGCCCTCACTGGAGATTACCGGTACATCTGTACAAATATACTGGAGATTGTATAAAGTACTATTTCTAAAAATATCACAAGAGTAATGTATTCTGGCTACATGGAAGACTGTACCCTTCCTTATCTATTTGGGCATCCTACAGCTTTCAACCTTGTCTGCTACCTCCACCTGACCTATTGTCTTGTTCCAAAGATATTAGTGAGATGAGTATCTTGCTTTTTAGGCATATACAAGTAGCTTGTAGAAAGATTTCTGGCATTTATATTGCTTGTACTAGGGATCTCACCAACTCCTATAGTTGTGGAACACTACACCTGCTCAGTGATACACTAGCTCTGCCACTACCGTCTATATGAAAGGCTCAGAACTAGACCTGGTCTGGTGAACGTTTGGATGGTATTAGACCTTCTTCCAATGCCCCAGTCTAAACCAGCTATCGCCAGTTAAAGCCAGTGGTGTCCACATAATCTTTACCTTCTAAATGAAGCTAGGTATTTGAAGGAAGAGAGTTTGAATAGTTATTAGAGGCTACTGTCTTTGACCTAAGTGGGAAAATTTTGGTACAGTATTATATTTGTGGGAAGTTTTGTTGTTTTGGAGGGTGATAACAGATGTACATGACACATCTCGATTTCTCTTATGGATAAATTACTTCCTACTTATACTGAAAAAGTAATGCTTAACCAGAGAATAAAGTGCATCCTTGGGCTTAAAAACCATTCACTATACTTTAATATTATTTGGTCTTGGAAAGGCCAGCTTTGGCACACACATTCTCTCATCAGTCAGGACTAGAATGTTAGTGATCCTCATGTTAGCAAGTAGCTATTTTCTCTGTCCACTCAAGCTGCATGCTGGAGAACACATGAACATGTTTTTTGAAGAGTGGTTTATTCTGCGATGTACAAAGGAATCACAACAGCTTAAGAAGCTTGGAGGCACAAGTCAAATAAACCCTCTGAAGCATTTAAACAAGTTACAGAGTCCCAACATCTGACATCTGGAAGTGTTGAAGTGTCTGAGCCTAAGACTTTAGGACAAGGACCACAGAAGCAGCTGTGTGTCAGTGGTGAGGGTGGGGTAGGGCAGAGAACAGAACAAGGTCTGCAAGACAATTTAAACTTGGGTCAATAGCCTTTTTAAACAAGTACTAAAAGCACTGTAGATTCGTCTGATTCCCATGGCAGGTTACAAGACTGGTTTTCTTCTTCAACTTCAAGCAGACTTGCACAGAGCCACCGCTGAAAAACGGACCTCTCCTTCTTCACGTTCCGTGAACTTCTGGCAAACCTTGGCAGAGGCCTTAAAGAGAAAATATTCAACTACTGTGGACATCTGAGAAAAGCACTGAAACTAATAAAGACACTCATCACAATATGCAAGTACAGATGCCCCTTGTTATCCACCAAGGTTCCGTTCCAGAACCTTCCATGGATTAAAAAACTGTGGATTAAAAAAAGTAAGGACCCACTTCCAGGTTTCTTGCTTCTCCATTGCTCCTAATAGAATAAAGTTGTTTTTCAATGTATGAACGGGGCTTTTCTGGGACTCCTTCCTGATACAAAAAATGTGTTAAATAAAAGTAATTTAAAAAATAAAGTGTCCCTGTTTAGAAACAGCTTTTCTTACTGTTGTAGTAGGGGAATTAGCAAATTTAGCAATTAGAAATTGTGTCATCACCTTGCAAACTAGAAGATCATCTAGCTTTGAAGGAAGCTTACAATTCCTACTACTGATGGGACACAAGCAAGGGTTGTGTGGCTGCTGTGCTGCCAAACACCCCACTTAACCCTAGTGGGACAAACAAGGTAGACTTGTGTCTGCTATTCCAGACCTTAAGCGCATGAGAGTTCCTTTGTGGTCAACAGTTTTGACTCAACAACAGAACCAAACCCAGAACTATGCACCGCTTATATTCAAACATTGCACAAGTGGCCTCAACATTGTTTCTGTACTTTGCAATGGTGGTTCTTTACTACATGGAAAGGCCTTAATTCAGTAGGAGACCTTTGTGACACCCAATGCCAGCACAGAACTGGGCCCATAGTTTCCTCTTTAGACACAGTATCCTGCCTCTCTCAAGTGAAAACATGGCAGGAACAAAATGTGAAAGTCAAATCAAATCAGGAACACTAAGAAGCATGATCCATTTATGGGAAGTGCTGAGCAACCATCAACTAAAACAAAGCTTACCTTCAGCAAGGTATTGTCCGAACTAGGTCCATGGTTTACAGGGAAGGGCATTCGACCATCTGCAACAGGTGAAGAAATGTTTAAGACACCAGATCTTAAAACTTTGGAGACAGAATAAATGCAGCCACTAGTATTAGAGAGCTGAAGTGTCTATTGGTTTGCAGGTACGGTTAAGTTGCAATGGAAAGTTCTAGTACTCTGATAGTAATGCAACCATCTTCCCCTCTTCCAAGTTTTCTAGAAGAAACTTCTGAATGCAAGATCTGAGATTTTTTAACTCATGGGGCAGTAGGAAGGAAGTCTGCTATCAGCAAGGAGAAAAATTTATAACAGAAAGATGTAATTACTGGAAATTCTGCTAGTCAGTCCAGCCTTAGGACGACCTGCAAGCTAAGACCAGCAGATGAGTTAAGTTCACTTAGGAATCAATCTACAGAACTGCCAAGTGTTGATATGCTGGACTTCAAGACTGGCTGGAAAAGTTAGGCATTTGTTTGGAACGATGTTCAGTAGTGGGAACAGCTGACAATATATATTCAAAACGAAAAATATTCTATAAACTGACATATTGGCATAAAAAAAATCACTTATTTTCATTCAGTGGAGCTGACTGTCCTGGCAGGTCAGGTAGCCAAAGAAATTAGAGCAATGATTCTCAAACTTTATAGACAACATAGACTATAGGCTGCTGCCTTATAAAGGCCAAGTAGGGCTGCAATGGTAATTAGGAAACAGTGCCTCCCCCCCCCCCACAGCTTTTTTAACCCTTGATGTACATAACCTACTCTGCCTTATCAGTTTCACAAACCACCAAAAAATTTATGGTGATCCACTGGTGGGTTCCAGACCCACAGTTTGCAAACCACTGTTCTACTAGAACCTAGAGAAAGCGGTCAGCTTTAACCAGAGACAGCCAGATTGACCAGCACAATATAAGGTGCTGTCCTCTGTTGTTCTAAGTCAGTAGAGCTGTGTCCAGAAAACAATGAAATAGTGTTGCTACTATACAACCCTTGCTCCCTTTAGTTTTTATCAACCATCATTTAACAAATAGTTCAAACAATAGATTAGAGATAGAACTAGTCTGAGTGTTAAAGCTATAAGCAAACAGCCAACCAGGAACAGTCACCCAGCTACATAATATGAGATCTTCCATAGTATGGGAGGCACAACCAGTTTAAGACAATCTCCTTTGGAACAACAGTTGAATTCAAGTTGCCCACTTTTAAAAAGAACGTATACCGACTCCTGAAGAGGTCTGCCATTTGTTTTAAGAGCAGTCAGAGGTCCGTCTGGCTTTTATGCCAATAGAAAAATTAAGACTTTTATTGCAAAGATAATTGTCTTTAAATTAGAGACCTACCCAGCTCATAGAGGTGACCATCCACATTGGTAAACAGAACGAAATGGAAATTCACTTCATCATCAACCTAGGGGTGGGTAAACAGCAAGAGACTAAAAGTCTAGACAGATTAATACAGGAATATCAGTAGATAGTATGCTTCATTTTCTTCTGCTTACATAATATAGATAACCTTGTCACACTTCATGCACCCTTCTTTTACGTTTTAATATAGCTATCTGACCAAGGTCACCCTGATATCAACTTAACACACTCCTTTCAACCAGTTTAGTTTTCCATGATCACAGACTTGAAGCAACTCCCTCTTAAGCAAATGACTTACAAGTTCTGTTTGGACACTGCTTTGCTTTCTGGAAATGTTGGTTTTCCTCCAAAAAAAGTGGCACAAGTTATAGATAATGGAACAAGGCAATTGCTATCACAGGTATCAGGGGTGAAGTACCAGCAACCCCATCACCTAATTTGTTACAGATTTCCTCCACTTGTGTTTGCCTAGCATTGCTCCAAGTTGACCAGTGGCAGCACATGCTCCAGCTTAAGATAATGAAATCATCACTGGCCATTGATGAGTCATTCTATTCAAGGGATACATGAATCTACAATACATATAAATTACACATTTTCTAGGTACCTTTCATTTTCATCATGGAAATATCCCTTCTCTGCCCCCCCATAAGCAGAAGAAATGCACTTGCTTTTATTAACCCCATAGCTTCTAGGCAGTGATTGATAAACTTGCAACCACTGTGCTAAATGGTCCCCTTTCAGATCAGCGCTTCTCATTCCAGTCCGTGGCTTAAAAGAAGCATTTCCATCTTTGGTGTCCAATATTAAGAGCAGGCACGTTTGTAGCCTAATATATCAACATGTGTTACACCCAAAATTCTTGGAAGATGCAACTGTAGATGGTTGTGCAACAGAGATGGGGGGTTTCTTGTGAACAGCACATTGGAATGTGAAGAGACACATATATGGGGTACATGGTTCCAGCCCAAAAGCTGTAGATGGGAAACTGCTGATCTAGGACAACAGCAGGCAGCTTAAGGATGGGGAATCCTAAATCAGAACATTCAAAGACTGCCTCTGCTTCAAAAGTCAAACACAAGCAACAGATTTTAATGTGTTTTAAGTCTATTATTGTGTTGTAAGTCTTTCTCCAATATAAAAAGTCTATATAAATATAAAAGTCGTATTATTCTATATTATTCTCAAATACAAGTCTATTATTCTGTTGTAAAGTCTTGGATCTGTTTTGATTTCAGGAACACGAAGTTTTTATAATAAAGATGCATTTACCCGACACTGGCCTTCTTGTGCTACTGCATTGTGGGCATCTTGAATAACCTAGAGAAAGGTAGCGATCAAGTTACTCAGCTTTATACTGCTCCCCTCATAAAAGCTTCCCCTCCCTCAAGTCACCCAATCCTATACCATATTGTTTTCAAGCCTCTTTGCCCTCTCATCTGGTGAAAGATCAGCTGTAGCACTGAGAAATTCCTTCAGGGAAGATCCTTCATCTGCAAAATAATGTGGGAAGGTTTCTGATACACAAGCTATTTGCAGATAAGAGACTTCTATATCCAAGACTGTCCCAACCCCCTGAAAGTCATCACAATACTGGAGAGATAGCTGGCTAACCAGCCTTTGCTTAAAAGGACAAAAAAGGAGGTCTATCACCTTCAGAAGCAAGACAGGCTATTCTACTGCTAACAGTTTGCACTATCAGGAAGTTCTTCTCAAAGTTTAATAAAGATCTTTATTGCAGTTTAAAGCCATTTGTCCTGCTCCTACCTTCAGAGCAAAAAACAAATCTCATCCATCTTCCACATGACAGCCCCTCATATTATTTGTAGATCATTTTGGCAAGAGACAGTTTAGTGGGACACAACGACACATGCCCAATTCCTTCAATCTCATTTCAAGTACTTTGGTCTACATGTACTTCCAGGTCAAAAATTGTCAGCGTTGTTTTGGGGCATGCAGCTCTGGGTACCTCCAAAGGGAAGTCGAGGTACCCAGATTTATAAATGTAAGAAGAGTTAGAGTATTTTTACTTCAAGCCTGATATACACTGAACAATATAAGCTGGAGGAAGATAAATCTCTGCAGCTTATTTCAACCCAATTTCTACCATGCTAGATTCACTGCAGCTAGATTTAGGTCACCGGGGTACACGATGGTACATAAAAAGTCCATGAAGACAGAAGACATTTGCCTGCACAAAGGGGACCACCCAAAAAAAATCTTCCTCATTCAAGGACAATCCTCCAGTACTTACCAAACAATATTTTGTCTTGGTTGTTAGCCACTGCATGCATAAGGCCAATTGTCCCACATGAATTGCTGGCAGTCTGCTTCAGAAAATAGACTCTTGAGCTAACTTCTTGATCCTTCAGTTCTTCAATTTGCTTTTTCCTGAAGTTCTCATGCTACATGTGTGTTAAATACATTGCTTTAATTAGCTTTTAACAGCAAAACTAGAGCCAATCCACATCCAATTGCATATTCTTGATATACAATCTTACTTTGATGTTTTATTTGGGGGAGGAAATCACATAAATCTATATACAGCAGCTTCAATTATGTGAAGGGAAGTATTTTCTCCCCACCTTTAATGGCAACTATGGAGGAACATAAAACAATACTGTCATCCACCAATGCTTCTCCTATGCTCAAAGCAGTACAAGATAGCACATTTAAAAACAGCAACATAAAGAGCAAGAGGAAACCCATAGGTTCGAGTTAAGAGGGATCCCGAACTCAATGATCCTCAATAGGTTGTGTACCAGCAGACATCTCTCCCATTACTGCAACGTATTGCTAGGTGACCCAAAAGCAAGAAGTCTACGAACAGCAACAGTTCAATTATTTATTAATTCAGATTGCAGGCCACAGAAAGAAGTCTGTGCTACTGCTGCATGTGGAATTGCTATCTTCTCTTGCAATTCATAAAACTGTTTTTAAAAAACAAAACTCGGTACTTAATTGATTTTCCTCCAGTATCCAGCCATCCCAATTTCTATACCAATGCAGAAGTCCTTAGCAGAAGGAGGCTCCCTAACAAACATCAAATGCTTCTATATACAAGCATTTTGGATTACAAGAATGGTTCTGGAGCGAATTATGCTTGTAAACCAAGGTACCATTTTACTTAATAGCATCCATTCTGCTGAGTTATAGCCTAAGAAAATTAAAGTAACCAGTATCAGTTTTCCCAATTCCAAGATCTCTGTGATAACCAGGCAGTTAGTTATTTTTCCTGTTGTACTCTTCTCCTACCTACCTGAGAAGTGAGGGGGAAAAGCAGGAGCAGCGCACAAGCAGGACTCGGCACAGATTTCAAGGAGTCTTCCTCAAACCCCAACACATCCACAAACTGCCAGCCAGAACTAACTCCTAGGCGAGACAGCACCTAGGTGGTTGAGACAACATAGGCAGCAAATCAACATCATTGTACACCATGTATTCAGATGCATTTACCATTCCTTTCTCTTATATTCAGTCACCTGGGATTTATAAAGTCTAAACAGATTAAGAACTCAGCATCAATGCTCTTCAATTCTTCTATGCACTCCCAAGCTTGCTTTGTCAACAAGAGCAGCAAAGGAAGACAAAAAAGATTTTCATTAGGAAGCAGCACCCCTTGCCCTATAGCTGCTTTTGAAAATCTTCCAAACCTGCTCTTAAGAAACTACTGGTTTGGCCTTTTGGATACAATTTATTATAATTTTATTTTTTCATATTTTATGTCACCCTTCCTCCAAGATGTTTAGGGCGATGGACCTGTTTGTCCGCTTTTCCAGAGCATGTCCTCTGAGCCATGTATGGCATCACCTTTCTCTTCTGGGAAATCTTCCTTTTCCTTGTGAGTGAGCAGTATGCAATCTTGTAATTTATGTTATATGTAGTAAGTTTTAAATTTAATGGTAAGTAATTTAGGGTGCAATCCTAACCTCCAGTTAGACTGGCCTAAACCCAGCATATGTCCCGTACAGTTCTAGGGCTGTCACTTGGGTTACACCAGTGCAGTTATGTGTTCACCTCCTTAAGAGCACAATCCTAACTATGGGCGCAATCCAGAGTAACTACGGGGAGTCTTTGCTCCGGTGTAAGAACAATTTGCTCTGGATTGCAATGTGAATTTTCCATAGGTTTTCACTAGGTGGTGCAGTAACTACGGGTGCATGTAAAGTCTCTTACGTGCTCCCGTAGTTACTCTGGATTGTAGGGCTTGTCTACTCTAAGCCCCACTGTGTTCAAGGGAAAAACCCATGGAATGGGTTCATTTGACCACACAATTTGTCAAATAATAAAAACAAAAAATAAACAGAAAAAATATATAAAAGGTCATAACAGCCTCCACTGGATCAGGCCAAAGGCCCATCTAGTCCAGCTTCCTATATCATACAGTGGCCCACACACAGCAGCCAGGTCACTAATCATGGTAGTTTCAAAAAAAAGTATGTCAAAGAGGAGCAGCATCAGATACACCCCACAGCACAGCAGGGTTAAATTAACCACATGAAAGCAATATACAAGTATTTTTAGCTTTTATTGTCATGTCCTATGTTCTTCTCATGTGCCTTATATATATTTTTTTGGGGGGGGGGGAGCTTGTCCTTTTTTGAGGTTACTCCTTATGGTTGTATCTGATGTTGTGATGTCATCACAACAACTCTGCAAGGTAGAAGAGCTAGCAATTGGTTCACCTGGATCTCCCAGGGGAAAGCTCAATTCCTGAACCACTACAGCATCCTGGCTCCTATCACTACACTGTAGGAAAATTTTCAAAGCCATTATTTCACCAACCCAGCCATTCCACTGTATACCATGCCAACAAGGACCATTAATAATTTGTGGTTTGCATCTACTGTGGGGCGGCATACAGTCAGCTTTGTTTTTGAATATGTTTTAAACATCAGAGCCAATTTTTTATTGTTCTCATTGCAATATCTGGAAACTCTCACATCACCATATATCTCAGATATATGACTAGAGAGGCCAACTCTGACACATGTCACCACTTCTGAACACCCAGGAGCATTTGAAAAGCACTGAATGCTGGCTTTTAATGTAATGCAGTAATGCACAGAGCTAAGAAGAGAGGATCGAGAAGGGTACAACTTCTGATTCCGAAAACATTTTCCTTTGCAAATTTAAAATCAAACAGCATCTATGGATTGCCATTATGTCCTGGAAAACTGGGACTGTCACGGTTTTCGGGGACTGCATTTGCATGCTTGCAGGTCTGACAGGGGGTTGTGTCCTGGTTTTGAGGAAAAGCATTATGGCAACCCATGGTGATGTAGGAGGGAAAGCTTCATTCATACATCCCTATGTATTGGGTATTGCCCAATAAAGGGTATCTGCTAGTACTGATGAGTGAAGAGTGATCGTGATCCCCTTTCCAGCAGGGCCACCATGGTCAGCACAAAAAATACTGTATTTACTCAAATCTAACGCTGACCTTTTCCAGCCGAATTCAGTCTCCAAAACCAGGGCGCACATTAGATTTGATGGTTGATTAGATTTTAGCAAATATGGTATTTTGATTATGAGTGTGGGGTGTGCATTAGATTCCATGGCGCATTAGATTCAAGTAAATGCAGAACATAAAAATAACATTAAAACCAGCTTCCAAGATCAATCTGTTTTTCCATCCAGCCACCCACACTGCATCCACCTTGCAAGTGGCAGCCCCTGGCATGACACAGCACAAAGTGTGGGGCTGCAGCACCACCTGCTGCCCAGCTTGCAAAGCACTGTGCAACCCAAAGGCTGCTTTGCATAGGTGGGGAGGGGAAAGAAAAGGCTCCCCAACCCACATTTTTTGCCCCTGCTACTCCATCCCCAAGAGATCTTAGACATCCCATTTCCAGTAGTAGCAAGAACCCAACGGGGTGATGATCCAGATTCTCAGGGCAGCCTCTACCCCAACCCCACTCCCTCCAGAAGAGCTTCTTAAGGAATGAATGGAGAGGAAACGCCCAGTGAAGGCAATGAAGGATGCTGCTGTCTTGATTTTTCCAGCACTCACTTTGTTCAGCATCTGAAACACAAAAGCACAGGAGACACTCATCAGCCTGGCGAAGGGCGGATCCTGCCACCCTTTGCATGAGACAGATGCACCCCCAGCCCCCAAATAGGTTGCAAAAACCGTGCAAAACCACTTTTTGCAGACTGGGCTCCACCCTGGAAATTTGCAAGAGGTTGCAACAATATAGCCACAACTACAAACCACTAAAAAAAAAATTCAGACTTCAAAAGGGGGAATCTTGCAATAGGGGGCTGTATTTTGCTATTTTTCTAGCAGCTTTCCCCCAAATTTAAGCAATCAGAAGTGAGAATTTGCACCAAGTTTTAGGAGCCACTGGGGAAAAAAAAAATCACATTTCTCCATCTTAGATTACTAGGAACCCACAAAGCATGCAACCAACACCCCCAGCACGAGATCCCATTGCTTCTCACCTCTGGATTGATCTCCATAGGTTGCCAAGCCATAGTGTCAATTGTAAGATCAAACCACAGACACAACTCACACTCTGCAAAGAACTGTGCTGCCCTGGAAAGGTAAGTGCCCGCCCACCCCTTTTTATAGGGCTCCAGGGCTGACTCACTGCAAAGAGGGGGGAGCTGGGGCAAAACCACTCCAGGAGGGATGCATTTCAGGCATATGGATCTCTGGTGGCTGAGGATGGTGCATCATCCTGCCCCCTCCAAGAACATCCCCAATCAAGCTATCCTATGGATGGCTTGTTGCACAGCTGAGCAGTATAAATTACTGTTTTAATGCACCCTGTAGCAAACCAGGAGGTTAGTACAATCCTCAGGTCTGCTGATCTCTGGGAAGAAGTTGCTAGCAAACCCTCCCTTGGTATGGAGAGCAACAGGGGAGTAGCATGCAATGGGTAGATCCCTGGTGCAATGTGAGGAGTGCTTGATTGCACCACACACAGTTTCTGTGCAATGCAACTTTTGCAGTTTTGCAGCCAGAGGAAAACAAGTGCTGGCTGCAAATGGTTTTGCATTGTGGAGATCTGCACACTTTCACAAAAGCAAAAAAAGAGCATGCATGTGAAGTTCTAGCCTACAAACTCTGCTACAAAGTTAGCAAAATCAGCGTGCAAAGAAATACATAGGGTTGCCAATTTTTTCCCCCAGCAAAGCTGGTGGGCACCTTCTTGATGCTTTTTTTATGGGTGCATTTAAATGTTGAGAAAGGCTGATCAGGGTGACCATAACCATAAAATGAGGACAAGGCTTCCCAAAATGTAGGACATCAAAGGAAAAATGTAGGACATGTAACAAAAGAAAAGCTCAAAAGAAACACAGCCAGAGCAAATGAGAGCCAATTGTGGTTGATTAAAACACTGAACTATTACATGTCACATATTAATTGAGTAAATTAAGAATTAAATTTAAAATTAAGAATTAAATTAATAATAATATTAATTAGTAATATTAATAATACTAAAGGAGGACAATGAAGATTTATTCCAGGGCACAAAGCTAAAAAAAGATGATATGTCCTGGAAAAATAAGACATATGGCTACCCTGACCCAATCCTATCCAATTTTCCAATGCCGGTGCAGCACCTCTAATTGGGTATGATTGCAATTCAAAGCACACTTCCTGAGAGTAAGTTCCATAGAACATAATGGGACTTACTTCTGAGTAGACAAGCTTAGGACTGCACCCTATGTTTTGCATCTTGTGGGGGGGAGGCAATCAGAGGTCCTACAGAATGCAATGCATGCTCCATTGGCAAGGCCGCATCACCACTGGGAAATTGAATAGGATCAAGCCTTAAATCGCAATTTGCCAGTTATTGCAGGGAAAGAAGCTCAACCAGAGAAAATGAGAGCCAATCCTCTCATTTCCTAGAAATAGCATTGATTGCAATGCATGGGAGGGCATGCAATCAGCTAGCCCAGTGTGCCATGGCACATAGGTATGCCGCAGATAGTCCTCCAGTATGCTGTGGGAATTTGGAGATTGACATCCATTAATAGGACAATTGGACAAATAGGATTTGAACAGTCTGGTGTGCCTTGTCAATGGTAAAAACAATTGATGTTGTGCCTTGACCATTTCAGTGCCTTGTTAAGTGTGTCTTGAGATGCAAAAGGTTGAAAATCACTGAGCTAGCCCAACCATACAGACAATCCAGTGCATATCAATAGCACTCCACAGCTATTCTGGGGGAGCATAACATGCAAGGCATTTATTCTCCCCAGAGGTGGAAGGGGAGCGTCTATGGGAGAAGGAATGGGGGAGTGTGTGAAGCACCCAGCACCTCCTCTGAGGAGAACCCAGAAATAACTTAATTGCTGTGAGATCCCACTGCCCCTTATGCCAGGGCTTCTAGTTACGCCTCTGTGTGTCTGTCCAGAAGTATGTCTCATCATGTGCAATGGGCATATTCTCAAGAAAGTAGGTAAAGGATTGCAGCTGTTTTCAGTCAAGTGATGATACTATTTATTATTTATACCCCACCTTTCCCTTGCAGAAGCAAATGCCCAAGGTGGCTTATGTAGCTTTTTAAATAATTTTTGTTTTCACAGCAACCCTGTGAGGTAGGCCATTGTTCTATGGGTAGCATGGAGAACTCTTGTCCTCCAGATGGAATTCTTAATGCCATGGCCGTCATATCTGGCTTCTAGGAATGACTTCCAAGCTTCCAGCAGGAGCAGTTTCAGGTCATCCAAGCAGCAGCTGTAAATAGCGACACCTCCTGGTTCTGTTGTCTCATGACAGCTTTACAGCTTTCAGTCTCCCATCCAAAATTTGTCGAAGTCTTCCCTGATTAGCTGTCTTCTAACAGCCCTTCGCTCATCTACCAGACCATGTCCTCTACCTGCACAAAAATTATTTGTTTTATTTGCTCCCCATTTTACTCACCCTAGTACTGATGTTTAATATCATAACCACAAATTTCATCCACTTTCCTTGTGAGATCCAGGGAACAATTGTTCTGATAGAGGGTCAGGGGACGATTAATAAATTCCCAGCATCTTGCATTTAACAGATATATACCATGTGTTATCTTTCTACTGCTGCAATCCTAAAGACACTTTCCTGGGGGTAAGAATAATGAACACAGTGGGGCTTACGTTTGAGTATACATAGTTAGGATTGTGCTCTATATGTTATTCTAGGTGTTATATTAACCGATTATATAGTACAAGATATACTATACATATAAGGAATAACCAACTTTATACAAAAAATTAATAGAATAATGGAAATGGAATAACATAGGAAAGGAAAATGAAGCTTGAAAGATGGTAGGGGACATCTTGCTGAAGAGTAACATCCATACCTTCAAATCTAATGTGCCATTGAATCTAATGCGATCCTGATTTTAAAGGGTTTGAGATTTTTAAAAAGTTTATTGGTGATTGTAATGCACAGCTGCAAAGCAGGTATAAAATTTAGTTTTACCACATACAATAATGAGTCATACAAAAGTAATAATAGGACAATAGGTTTAGTTTATGATTTTTACCTAATAACACTACTTTATATAACAATAGATTTATGTTAAACATTTTTAATTGCAATATAGTAAACTGTTGAACTAAATACTGTTCTATACTTATAATTAATGCCATATTTACTCAAATCTAATCCACCATCAAATCTAATGCACATCCTGATTTTGGAGACTGAGGCTGCAATCCTAAACACACTTTCCTGGGAGTAACACCCATTTAGCATAATTTATTTATTTTTATTTATTTAATTTATATCCCGCCTCTCCTCCCCTGCAAGAGGGAGCTCAAGGCGGCTAACATCAGGAGAACAATAAAACACCATTAAAATAGATCATAAATACAAATTAAAACACAATTAAAATACAATTAGATTGAATAAAAAACTGAGTACAATTAAAACATGCAGCCTAAAAAACATTTGTTAAAAACAATAAAACAACTGCCCCCCACCTCTGCCCCATTTAAAAAGCTTTTTTAAAATAACAGGTTTTAAGGCTCCGCCTGAAGCTCTGTATTGAGAGAGCTTTCCTCAGTTCTATGGGGAGGGAGTTCCAAAGCCAGGTTGCCACCACCGAGAAGGCCCTATCTCTGGCCACCACATCTCTCACATCTCTTAGTGGCAGCACAGTCAGTAGGGCCCCCTTAGGTGACAGGTTGGATTGTACAGAAGAAGGCGGTCCCTCAGGAGGGACCTAATGGAACTTACTTCTGAGCAGACATGGTTAGGATTGCAGCCTAAGAACACAACACTAACCATGGCCTATATCCTAAAGTGAAATTAAGCCCCTTGCTCCGGAGCAATAAATATGGCTTTCCATAAGATAACACCAGACAGTGATGTAACTGCGTGGACTGGTAACTGCTATGTATTTTGCCCCATGTCTATTCAAAAGTATGCCCCGTTGTGTTAAATGGGTTTTACTCTCAAGAAACTGTCTTTAGGATTGCAGCCTTTTAAATTGGGCTGAAAAAGATGTGCGTTAGATTTGAGTAAACATATCATTTTCCAGTCTGCTTTGATCTTCTATGTCAATAGTTTCTGACCGCCCAACCCTATCCAACTTTCCAACACCAACAGCCATGCTGTGCCAACATTCAGCCTCCTGCTGTAGGTGGCAATCAAGGAGGCAACCTCAAGACAAGAGAAAATTTGTTCTCTTGTTTTAGGGCTGCCTTGTGATGGAATCTGCACTGGAAAGTATGCATAGGATTGGGCACTACTTCTTCTAGTTAAGCTAGGTATAGAACAGTGTTTCTCAATTTTTGTTCTCCATCATACCACACGGTATTTCAAGAACCACTGGAACCAATTGGCTATGACACCATCACTAGTTATTTCTGGATCGGGAGTAAAATGAACCCTACTAAGAAGTTGGGGTGGATAGGAGGGCTGTTCTGAGCATGGAAAAGCATGCTTTGAAGTTGGCAAGCCTTCTACCACTGTCTGTTTTATTGGGTTTATTGTCTGGTCTTGCTGCTCAGCAGCAGGTGTTTATAGGTTGTGGGCAGAGATGGGCTGGCCCCATCCCAAGATCCGGTACGCCGGAAGTGGGAGGGGCCAGCCGGGGTCAGGGGGCGTGGGTGGGGCAAGGGGCGGGCGACATCTGCGCATGCGCAGTGCCTGCCCTGGAGTGGGCGAAGCCTGCTTCAAGGCAGGCACTGCGCAAGTGCCAGCATCGACGCTTGCATAGTGCCTGCCCTGGAGTGGGCGAAGCCTGCTTCAAGGCAGGCTCTGCGCAAGCGCCGACACCGGCGCTCACGCAGAGCCTGCCCAGAGGCGGGCAGGCCGCTTCTAGGCAGGCTCTGTGCAAGCGCCAACACTGGCGCTCACGCAGAGCCTGCCCAGAGGCGGGCAGGCTGCCTCTAGGCAGGCTCTGCGTGAGCGCCGATGTCAGCGCTTGTGCAGAGCCTGCCTAGAAGCATCCTGCCCGCTTCTAGGTAGGCGCGGTGGGGCAAAAACATGGTGGACCATACTGGTCCGCCATGTTTTTGCATTTCCCTGTTGCTGGTGGTTCGCTAACAGCAGGGAAACGGGAAGATCCGGTACGGGCATGTAGGCCTGTACTGGTAAGTGCCCACCACTGGTTGTGGGTGGTGCAAGCGGTAAGATGCTGTGCCTGTTAACCAGCAGGCCAGGGTTCGGGACCCAGGTCGGCCCCACAAGACAGGGTGAGCTCCTGTCCTTAGCCCAGCTCTGCCATGCCAGCTGGATCCAGTCGTATTGGCTCTGCCTTTCCATTGGACTAATTCAGTGGCATGGAGAGGGGGGATTTGCTGCTTGGGTAACAGCCTATCCTCCATAACAATCTAACCCAGGCTTTCGTGCTTCGCATGCAGCATATGCAGCACTGAGCACGATACCATAGACTTTCAAGACTGACGGAGGCCTGAGTACCATTGGATACCACATCAAGTAGTACTGGTGGTACCCATAGCACTGTCTGAGAAACACTTTTGAGTTATTGCTTTACGCATTCCCGCCATGTCCTGGATAGCCCTCTTAACACACCCCTCTTAACTAGGTAAGGTGCACTTTTTCTACAGGGTGCTTTTCTTTAAAGTGGGGGGTGGGGAGGATGGGAGAGCCCTTTTGGCTCACAAAAGAAAGCCAATAATTATTTGATTTCCTCTGTAAACCCCTTTTAAACCCTTCTATGATGAAAAGCAGTATATAAAAACTGTTAATAATAATAAATCATACTTAAATTTAAGAAACACATATTCAGATTTTAAAATATATTTTCTCAAATCATATACCAGTAGTTAAAGTATATTATTAACCAAATACAACCCTGATCTGCTTTAAAGGACCCTTTGAAGACTCATATATAGATGCAGAATCCTAAACTTCTTAGAGGATTATCAGGTGCAAACAAAATAAAATGTTCTTTTTAAATTACACAGCTCTTAAAGTGTCTTTAAATTACACAGCTCTTTGTGTCTTGTCACCCATCATCTGTTTAGTTTGTGTCCATAAACTAATTATGATTATAGAATTGTATTATGCCTCAGGGAGCACATAAGACAACCAAAGACAACCCCTCAGTTCTAAGCCCAATAGCCTCAGAGCCCTATCCTGTGCTTGTCTACGCAGAAGTAAGTCCCACGTGTGTCAATGGGGCTACTCATCCTTTGCATGTCTACACAGAAGTAAGTCCCACTAGTGTCAATGGGGCTTACTCCCAGGAAAGTGTGTCGAGTGCTTCCAATCCTGTGCTTGTTTACACAGAAGTAAGTCCCACTTGTGTCAATGGGGCTACTCATCCTTTGCATATCTACACAGAAGTATGTCCTACTAGTGTCAATGGGGCTTACTCCCAGGAAATTGTGTCAAGGAGTGCTTCCAATCCTGTGCTTATTTACACAGAAGTAAGTCCCACTTGTGTCAATGGGGCTACTCATCCTGTGCATATCTACACAGAAGTAAGTCCCACTAGTGTCAGTGGGGCTTACTCCCAGGAAAATGTGTCTAGGAGTGCTTCCAATCCTGTGCTTGTCTACACAGAAGTAAGTCCTACTTGTGTCAATGGGGCTTACTCCCAGGAAAGTGTGTCTAGGAGTGCTTCCAATCCTATGCATGCCTACTCAGAAGTAAGCCCCATTAAAGACAATAGGGCTTACTCCAGATAAACTGTGGCTAGGATTGCAGCCTGAGAGGCTAATCCTATGCATGCCTACTCAGAAGTAAGCCCCATTAAAGACAATGGGGCTTACTCCCAGATAAACTGTGGCTAGGATTGCAGCCTGAGAGGCTAATCCTATGCATGCCTTCTCAGAAGTAAGCCCCATTAAAGACAATGGGGCTTACTCCCAGATAAACTGTGGCTAGGATTGCAGCCTGAGTGGCCAATCCTAAAGCCCATTTCTCCCAGAGAAACCTCCCCCTCCCCCAGAAACCCCCACCACCAGCTTCCCCTGCTGCCTGCAGCACCCACTATCCTCAGCCACCCCCACCAACTCACCTGGCCCTGCTTGTGCCTACTACCCCAAAGAAAACCCTCACCAGCCTTACATTCACCCCCTCCCCTCCCCCAGAAACCTACTTACCTACTTTCCCCACCCCAGAGAAACCCACCACCAGCTACCCCTGAATGTACCCCATGCCCCCAGGGTGTGTGTGCGTCTATTATCTTAAAAAGATAATACTGTATAGTGTTGAAATTAAGTACAGGAACACAATACGAGTGTTTTAAACTTATTTTAACATGTCCTACGTTTTGTCCTACATTTTGGGGTGTCCTACAATTTTTTTAATTGCAGGAATGTTCTCAGGAATTTTGGCTTGGACAGGGAAGAATTTTGGCCTTGCTGTTCAGGGATATGGTCACCCTGTTCCCCAGCTGAATTTACAGTTGCATTTATTTATCTTTCAGGTTGTGAACTTGCTTCTGATAAAAAAATTATATTTGATTTGGATGACCCTACGAACATGCATAAAGTTACATTAAAGATGGTAAGTATTGAAATTGTACTGTGAAAAACACAGATTACATTTAAAAGTCAAATACTAAATAGACTTTTCAAATCTTCTCTTCCTTACACAGCTTAGTTTAGAGCCAGGTTGTTCTGAAGCACTGCATAAAATTGAGGTGCGCTGTAAGAACTTTAGAGGAAAACCTCAAAGTTTTACTTTAGCGATCCTTCAAAAAGATTCCCAAACCTCTGTAAGTATATTGTATGAAAGTAAGCCAGGAACCTGTCTGAGTTTTCCTAGTGTTTGGAATTCCCCAGCCTCCCCAAAGGGTTGGATCTTCAGGTTAGGAACTTAATTTTTTCACTAATTCCTATTGGTTTTAGATACAGCTGGGCGATCTTGAGCTCCCCCCCCCCCCCAATTTATTCTCAAATTACGGTGTGGATCTGGTCCGGTAACAGTTTTGGGGCAACATATTGTTACTGAAAAAATACAAACGGGAGGATGCGGAAACTGATTCAGAGGACATTATTTTTATAAGGTTTTAGTATATGCTGTACGTTTTGTTATGCTGTACGTTTGTTCCATGGACATGTTTGTTCCAAGGAGTTCCATGGACAAACTGTATGTAACATTTTGTATGTATGTACAATGTATGTAAACTTGCTGAAATGTATGTACACTGATGGTGCTTCAGCACTGGCTGAACTAATATGCTTACTAATTTGGAATGTCTAAGGAATTTGCTAAATTTGGTGTTTTGGTCCTCATTGAAAAATATGTACCGGTACTTTAAAAAATGCTAAATGATAAATCTGTTCTTTGAAGATTGGTGTTAGTAAATTGTGTACTTCCTTTATAAGCAGTCTCTTGTGTTTTCTTTTGACTAGAATGTGAACTTCGCATACTCAACAAGGAATCTGTTAAATCCAGAAGTATCACATAGCAGAGTGTAGCAGAGCAAGGACCACACGCCTCAATATGAACAGCCACTGCAAATCAGTTTCAGAAACTGCTTTTCTACTGTTGTAGATGGACAGCCAAGCAAGCAATCGTTCCATTCTTCAGTCCCAAAATCAAGTCCCAAATACGTATATTGAGGCACCACCTTATTCCATTAGGCACAATAGAAGAGCAAAAACCTAGAGGTTTTTGGGTCCTAAAGTGGGTCCTAAAGTGGGTCCTAAAGTGGGACCCCTAAGTGGGTCCTAAAACCTATTTTTCCATTGTTTTCTTTATACCTGGATTTTTTTAATCTTGGGAAGTTCTGGAAGGAACCCTAATAGATAATGAGGGACACCTGTATTTGGAAAGAAGCTGAATTAATTGTAGTCAGGTAAATTCTGCAGTGCAAAGTGCTGTTTTAGTTAACACTGTGTTAGTTTCCAGGAACAGCAACAAGAATCCAGCTTTCTTTATATGTGAATTAACATGGCTGTTAAGGTCACCGGATCTTCTTTGCCATACAGCCTCAGTTAAGATGGATCAAGTCTATCAAAATATCTATTTTCCTGAACTCAGACCCTGAAACTACAAGTGCGTAGTGCTGAAATAAGCATTTGAATGGAGTTTTCTGGCTATATTTTGGCTGCAATCCTAAACCCACTTTCTTGTGAGGAAGAAATTACTTCTGGGAAATTACTTGCGGGAATTACTTCTGAGTAGATGTGGATAGGATTGCACCATATGTCTCTCTTGATTCTCCCAAGTTTTTTTTTTTTATGGATGTGCCCTGGAGTATTGTGTGAGAGGGAAAAGAACATCCCTCTATTCATCCTATGACATCCTGTGGCAAAGAGTTCCCTGGACAAATGACACACTGGATCTAGAAACATAGGACACCCAAGAATAATGTAGGATGTGAGAAAATTAAAGCTAAAAACACCCATATCCCGTATTTACTTGAATCTAATGGCGCCATCAAATCTAATGCACACCCGGATTTTAAAGACTAAACTTGGCTGAAAAAGGTGAGTGTTAGATTCAAGTAAATACAGTATATTAATTTCATGTTGTTAATTTAAACACTAGATTATTTATTAATAAGTTTAAAATTGTTATGTATAATTTATTAATTCCAAGGAGGCTACATGTTGCTTGCTCATAAGGAAAAGGAGGACAATGAAGTTTTTTTCCAGGACACACAAGAGGCTAAAAAAGAATGTCCCGAATGTCCTGGGTGGATGTCCTTTGGGTCTGGTGGGTATGAGAGGGAAGCAGGATGGCCATGTTCTCATTTTCCAGGACAGGTCCTCTTTTTCATCCTTGTGTACCTGAAAAACTTCATTGTCCTCCTTTTCTTTGAGTTGCCAGCATGTAACCTGCTTCAAATTCATAAATTATACACAACACTTTTAAATGTAATAATAAGTGTTTAACAATCTGAAAGCAGTAGATATGAGTGTTTTTTGTCACTTTCCTGGGAGAAAGACCCACACAATGGGGCTTGAACTCAATGGGGCTAACTTTTGAGTAGACATGGAGCACAATCCTGACCATGTCTACTCAAAGGTAAGCTCCATTATGTTCAATGGGTCTTACTCCCAGGAAAGTGTCTTTAGGATTGCAGCTATGATTAGGATTGTCCTCTTTAGCTTTAATTTTGTTCTGCCCTACATTTTCCCCACCATTCTTGTTTGTCCTACATTTTTTGTGTGTTCTCACTTTTCTCAGGTGTCCTACATTTTCCCTGGATTGCTGGATGTCCTACATTTTTCTTGAGTGTCCTATGTTTAGGGGTCCTGCATTCTTTTAGGGTGTCCTTCTTGGATGTCCTATATTTTATTGGATGTCCTATGTTTTTCTTTGGGTTATCCTACATTTCTGTTAGGCATCCTACATTTTTCTTGGATGTCCTATATTGATCTTGGTTAAATATAACCAATATAACCCTCCATTTTTCATGGATGATGTACATGTAGGCATCCTCCAATTTTCTTGGGTGTCCTCCATTTCTCCTGGATTTCCTCCTTTTTTTCCTGGGCATTATACATTTTTGGATGTCCTACATTTTTCTTAGGGTTTTTAAATACATTTTTCTTGGGTTGCTCTACATTTTGGGGGATGTCCTACATTTGGGCATTTTTTTCTTGGGTGTCCTATACTTTTCTTGGAAGCCCTCCATGAAGGTACCTCCACTTTTCTTGGGTGTCCTCCCTTTTCCTGGGCGTCCTCCATTTTGGGAGGCCCTGTCCTCCTTTCCCGGACCCCTGGGCGCTGAGAGGGCAGGGAATGGCAGGGCACCACCTGCTCCCCAGCGGTGCGTAATTGCGCAGAGAGGCTAGTCTGGTGAGCGGTGCGTAATTGCGCACGAAGCCGGAGAGCGAGAGGTGCGCCCTGCAGAGCCCTGGGCGTCCAGGGGACGTCGCCCTGCTCCGCCAGGGAGGAGAGGGAGAGGAGGAGGAGGAGGAGGAGCCGCAGCCCGGCAGCAGCAGCCCCAGCAGAGCAGGGCAGAGCAGGACTCGTTTCCTGGGAAGGCGCAGAGGCTGGGGACGCGTTTCCGGGAGGGAGGCAGCCAGGCAGGCAGGCAGGCAGGAGTCCAGAGTGGCTGCTCCATCCGAGGCTGGTGGCGCAGCTGCGGGTGAGTCTCTCCGGGGCCGGGAGCTGCAGCTGCAGCAGGGAAGGAAGGGCCACCACCTCTGCCTCTGCGGATGGTGCAGGGAGGCTCCAGCCACAGGCTGCCGGAGAGCACCAGGGCACCACTGCAGCCTGGCATGGCATGGCGTGGCAGGGGTCCTGGGAGGTGCAGCCTCATCCTGGAGGTGCTGGCATGGCTGGGATCTTGGGAGGTGCAGGCTGGTCTGGGTCCTGGAGAGGTGCAGCTGTCAGAGCCTGGCATTGTTAGGGGAACCTCATGCCTTGGGATAGATCCTGGGGAGTTGCAGGCTGTGGTTGTGCCAACCTCATGCCTGGCATGGGTCGGATCCTGGGGAGCCTGGCATGGCTGGGGAGCTTCATGCCTGGGATGGATCCTGTGGAGGTGCACACTGTGGGAGCCTGGCATTGTTGTCTGACATGGCATGGATCCTGGGGAGATGATGGTTGTGGGAGACTGGCATGGTTGTGATAACCTCACATCTGGCATGGGTCGGATCCTGGAGAGACGCCATCTGTAGGAGCCTGACATGGTTGGGGAAGCACATGGATCCTGTGGGAGCCTGACATGGTTGTGCCAACATCATGCTTGGCATGGGATAGATCCTGAGGAGATGACAATTAAAGGAGCCTGGAATGGTGCAGGAGCCTCATGCCTGTTGTGGCATGGATCCTGGGGAAACAAAGCTTATGGGAGCCTGGCATGGTTGTAGCAGCCTTATACCTGGCCTGGCATGAGCTCCAGAGGAGATGCAGGTTGTGGGAACCTCATGTCTTGACATGGTGTGAGCTGGAGACTTGCAGGCTATGGAGTCTGGTATGGTTATGGGGAGGGGGGCCCTCATTCCTACTATGCTATTCCTAATCATCTTGGGTAGATGAGTGTTGTAGGAGCCAGCCTTGGTTGGGCAAGCCTCATGCCTTGCATGGCATGGATCCTGGGGAAAGGGAGGTTGTAGGAGACTGGTACGTTTGTGGAAGTTCCATGCCTGGCATGGCAGGAATCCTGGGAGATGTAGACTTTGGGAGCCTAGTATGGTGTGGAAGTGCATAGATCCTGGGGACATGAAGGTGTGGGAGCTTCATGCCTGATGCAGGCTGTGGGAACTAGGCATTGTTATGGGAACCTGTTATGGATGCTGGGGAGATGAAGGTTATGGGACCCTGGCATGGTTGTGCAAGCCTTGCGCCTGGCATAGCATGGATCTGGGAAGATGTAGGCCTGGATTGTTGTGGGGACCTCATGTCTGACATGCCATGTGCTAGGGAGTTGCAGGTTGTGGGATCCTGGCTCATACCTGGCATGGCATGGATCCTGGATAGAAGATTTAGGTTGTGAGAACTGCATCAGACAACCCATGATGAAAAAGAAGCTGCTGGAGGTTGCAGTGGGCTTTGGAGGGGAAACATCAGGCCAAAAAGGTAGTGGAAAGTCTGGTGGAAAGTCCAAGAGGAATGGCTTTGAAGGCCAGGAGTAGGAGGTGAGATCTGGAAGATGGAATGGCATGGACGATGCTTAACTTATAAATAAGAGGAAATGGAAGGCACTTACCAAAGAGCATGTTAATTTGTGTGCACATGTTCTGTAATTCCTTTGTGACACCCTAGTGGAAAAATTCTGCATCTGGGCACGCAAAGAATACAAGTTGCAGAGACTGCAAATGTAGATGAGGTTGAGCTGTAAACAGCAAGATGAATAGGGAAGGAAGTGACATTTACGAGATTCAATAGGTGTTTGTCCTTAGAGGATGTATATTATTTTTAGATTTCATTTCTGTGTCCCTTGCAAAGGCCTCTTAACAAGAGTGCAGCCAGTATTTTACCAACCTTCCCAAAATGCTCAGAAAGAAATCAGACTTCTAGTTTCCTAGTCAATGCATGCAAAGGCCTGGGTGGATTGATTGGCAAGCATGTGGGTTATCTGTAAACCATTAGGCATCTTGTATCTAGGTTTTTACTGTTCTGCATTGACTTACAACATCCCTCCCACATGCATCTTTAGGCCTTGCCACATCAGCCACAATATGTTGTTAATCTACATTTCTGACAGTGGGACTTTTGTCAGCTGAGATTTATGCTTTTAGATGTCGAGATCTATCAGTTTGCTGATTGACTTCTTGCTTGCATTGCCTGCTGCAAGCTGCTTTATGAACAGTTGAAAAAGCAATATACATTCTTTCGGCTAATTCAACAATCTTCACATTTTGTTTGTGATTAAGCTTGCTAGATGCCTTTCAAATAAAGTCATGTAATTCTGGAAGCTATTATTCCACGGGGCTCGAATCAACTCCCTAATACATCCCAGATCTGGAGAAATGCAGCAAGCTACAGACTTAAGAGTTAGACTGCAATCCAGAGTAACTACGGGAGCACGTAAGAGACATTACGTGCACCCATAGTTACTGTACCATCTAGTGAAAACCTATGGGAAATTCCAATTGCAATCCAGAGTAACTTGTTCTTACTCCGGAGCAAGGACTCCCCGTAGTTGCTCTGGATTGCGCCCTTAGCCTCTATATTTTCCTTATTTTTTCTTCTTGTAACTTTAGAAATGGTACTGATTTCTTGGTGGTCTTTTTATAGTTATTATATTGAACCATGGAATTAGCTTGGATTCTGCCAGGCTTTGCATCCTGTGGCATCAGATCACTTATTGGTATCAGTTTAATGTTCCTTTAATGAGAATTTAAAAATTGTGTAATGGAAAGACATGTTTGGAAATCTTAATATACTATGATGTGTCTGATGGGAGCTATCTTAAGGCTTTAATTTGAGCCCATGGAAACAGAGATGCCTGCTAATTAAAAAGCAGATTTGAGTGTGAGTGTGTGTGTGTGTGTTAGTTCTTTATAGCTAGTATTGTCATCCCCCCCCAATGAGACACTTTCAAAGAAAAAATAATTTGCATCTTGAATAAAGATTAAGGACCCAATCCTATCCAACTTTCCAGCTCTAGTGTAGCCACAATTCAACTCACCATGGTAAGGAAACACATGTTCCCATACTTTGCTGAGGCCCCTGTGACTGTCACTATAGGATGCTGTGCACACCCCATAGCCACCATATATGCTGATTCATATATGCATCACAGAAGGGGGCATCACAGAGGTAGAGGAATGTCTGCTGTTTCATCAGCCCAGGAAAGTTGGATAGGATCAGACCTTTTCTAATTGGGTTCCACTGATATTAAGAGGAAGGTCTGGGCAGCTATTTGTAATGGTTGAGACTTCTGGAATTTTTTGCTCATAAACTTTATAGCACTGTGGCTTTTAGTTTTGATCTATATGCACTGTGAACATTACCTGCTGATATAGTGAGTAGATTTAGTGTGGCAGTTCTGTGCTGCACAAGTCTACGTTGTTAATATTGTTGTGCAGAAACTTGTTAACAGTACTAGTGGGATCACATCAAAATTCAGCAGTCATTTCATACATTTTACATCTGTTCCTTTAGCCTGGCTCTTTGTTGGGGGAAAACCAAACATTATTTTTTCCAAATCAATTACAGTTAGAATGTTTGCAAGTTGATTTACTAGTATAAAAAATTTGCTGTAGTGTATTTAGTTACAAGCTTCATACAGCAGCTTTTCTATGTTCAACAATAGGCTGCACTTCTATATGCACAATACTCATATCAACTACTTACTTCTACAAAACTGTGTATAGGATTGTGTCCTAACCTTGAAGAGAACTCAGACTTATGCCTGAGTAGACATGCCTAGAATTTTAATGCTACCCCATTCTTCAGCATTGAAAAAAGGAAGGTCTGTTTTTGTTTTTTGAAGTGGGAGTATGATGCTGAGATTTAAAAATGAATTGCTATATTTCTTGAGATACTTCACATTCTTGAATAAAAGAAACACAGCATATGAGTTTAAGAAGATCCCCACTGGATCAGGCCCAAGGCCAATATAGTCGAGCTTTCAGTATGTCACAGTGGACTACCAGCTCCCTGTACGCAAGACAACAAGATACCTGCATCTTGTTTGATTTGTGCATCCTGTTCTGATACCCTGTTTCTGAATTAGGAGGTTGCACATACCCATCACATCTTGTAAGCTGTGATGGACCTTTTTCCTAGAAATCTGTCCAATCTCTTTTTAAAGGTATCTAGCTAGATGCTGTCACCACATCCTGTGGCAAGGAGTTCCACGGACTAATTTTAAACACAGGGTAAAGAAATGATACTCTTGTCTGTTCTAATTCTTCCAACATTCAACATGTAGTCTATCTCATGCATTAGTATATGAAGTTTCTTCATAAAGAGTCTGTTCATCTATCATCCTGCATGTTGCCTATTGTGATTGGAAGCAGTTCACTGCGTTTCCCAGATAGAGACTTGCCCCTGTCCTGCCACCATAAATCCTTAACCTGGCTTTTAGCTGACCTTGGAAACTTCTGCATGCAAAGTTATGGTTTGGAATCTATGGAAATCTGTGGAACCTTGGAATCTTCTGCCACTGAGCTATGGTTTCTTCCAAGACATGTTGATTAAAAGAAAAAGCAGGCCTCCGTCAGTCTTGGAAGACTATGGTATCGTGCTCAGCGCTGCATACGCTGCATGCAAAGCATGAAAGCCTGGGTTAGATTGTTATGGAGGATAGGCTGTTACCCAAGCAGGAAATCCCCCCTCTCCACGCCACTGAATTAGTCCAGTGGAAAGGTAGAGCCAATACGATTGGATCCAGCTGGTGTCGCAGAGCTGGGCTAAGAACAATAGCTCACCCTGTCTTCTGGGGACCCGGGTCTTGAACCCTGGCCTGCTGGTTAACAGGCACGGTGACTTAACTACATGCGCCACCCATAGCCCTACATGTTGATTAGATTACTGTAATATTGTGTTTTCTGCATTTGGAATAAATGCAGGATGCAAGGCAATTAGTTTACCTTCCAAGAGGTGACCGCCTTTTAGTAAATACATTAACTTAAAAGCAAAGTGTAAATTGGTTGTAACAGTGGTTATGTGTGATGATTATTGGATTATGTGCAATGCTCCATGGCTGTGGGCACAGTTCAAAGAACATTTTCTATAAAATCACCCAAATTACTAAACTGTAATCAGATTGACTGATTTTGGAATAACTTAACTAAACCCTGAATAAGGCAAATCCAAATGCTGGGAGGACGAGCTACCATGCAGAGTGTCTAACTGTCAGAAAGTCAGCAACTTGAACCATGCCATGCAGTTTTCAATACAGAATTATTTTTAAAAGCCTAGTCAGCAAGTTTGTCAAGTGTTATGAATGAAGATCTTTTATTGTAAGCTGACTTTATTATTATTGTATTATGACAATGTAATGCTAATCCTTCCTCCGGATATGTTCCGACCAAGACATATGTAATTGGCAATTTGACCATTGTTCATAAGTAGTCTTACAAATTGTCCCAAGGCCTTGTTGCAAAAATAACTTGGGGCCCTTTTTCCTATAGCCTACCCTGTTGCAGGGAGAGCTGGAAATTATAAGTTTAATAGTTTTGGGGAAAAGGGGCTATGGCTATGCTATGGTTATGGATTGGAAGTGAAAACTGTTGAAAAGTAGAACCCTGTCTTTTTCAGCTTGCAAATGCAAAATGGTCACCAAGAAAGACATCAATATCACCTGCAAAAGCCTAAATAACATGTATTTATTAACACAGAGACAAAATACACAACAAATTTTAGTAAAATTAATAAAGGCAATGAGTGAAGGCAATGAGTATCTTATTTGAATGATGATTCAAATGATGATTATTTGAATGATGAGTATTTGAATGATGATTATTTACCGAAGAAGGTCTTAAGGAAATGCCAAAAACAGTTTGATCACCATGTCACATGCAAATCAACATCATGGAAGACAATTTTAGCCTTTAGACAAGCCAAGAGAGGTTGAAAGAGTGGAGCATGTATTGACTGAATGAGTTCTGGGTCTAATTGAAAGGTGCTGAAAGAGTGGAACCATCAGAAAATGAACTGTCAGAAAGTTCACTTACAACATTGGTTATAAGATAGCTTTCTGTGATTACCTAATTGCCATCAAGTCAGAAAAATGCTAGGTAGAAGATGTGGAGGAGTCTGGGGAATTGCTTATTGGTGTCAGTAGGCTTCAGACAGGTACCACATAACTGCTTCATCTGGCCACTGCAGCATCCTTAGAGGGACATAACAACAGTTCTTTGTTGGTTTCCATCCACCAGATCTGGTAGTTGTTTGTCAGGGTGGAGGGAACAGTGCCTACATATTGTACTACAGTGACTGGACCCTCACTGAAAAAGTCCAGATCCCAAAACTTGTAACACCTTTATATATTAACAGCAACCAAAAACAGCTCACAAAATTCTGTGTTGCAAGGTTTTGTTTTGCAATAACCCTTCACCCGATGGGATGTTATGCAGTGAATGTCCTTGAATACTTAACCATGCAGGATTTTGAGGGGGGGGGGGTCATTGGTAGTTGTCCTGATAAAATAAAGATATTACTAGATGCTGATTTTTTCCACTTTTTAATGGACCATTATGGCAAGCTACGTTTTTCAGAAAAGGAATAACACAAAGCAGTAACTGTCTGATGCGTTATTGGAAATTTACCTGTCGATGAAGACTTTGTTATAATATACTGGATTATGCAATTATTCAGTAGATAAAAGTTTAAAAAGCATGCATAACCAAGTAGAAGGGCAAAGTCATAAATTCTGTAAGACGGAAATCAAGCCAAAGTGATAAGAAGTACAACAAAGGGAAGTGAAGTTGTTTAAAGTCTGCAAGCTAAAAAGGAATTATTTAAGTCGTCGTTGCACCAGAAATCCAAAGGAACTCCTCTGGGACCGATACATTTTCCATACATGTGGGGAAACCACATGTTAAAAAAAAAGATTTTGCTGTTACACTCAAACAAGCTTGGTAAATAGGATTGTTCAAAGTTAACAGTCCTCTGGATGACTTGTATTTCACCATTAAGGACGTAACAGGAAACTATATAGCTTTTGGTTCGTACTGATGCTTAGAGGAAAGCAAGACTACAGTGGGTGAACAGGTGCTACTTCTTTTTATTAGAAAGTGAGACAGGTTTTCCTTTCTCATCTGTGGATATAGAAACTGCAGATACGGGAAATACCTAAATAGCAATACCTCCCATGGCCATTACCTTTATTTTTGTTTATTAGGGCTGGAAGCATGGGTTTTTCTTGCAGGAAAGTTCCTATTAACACTCAATCTAGCATGCAGACTGGTTGCCTGTGCATCATGTTCTTAAGTGAAACACGAATGTTGCTTAATTAAGCAAGGAACACTCATGTTTATCACACTACTAAACTATAATGAAGGTGACGTAACGGGGATGAACTCCCCAGATCGGTGGATAACTGAATCCATGGATATTGGATCCGTTGATACAGGGGGTCCTGTCAGTTTTCAAAGGTTCATACCACATGTCAATAATTAAAATACTATTGATAGTAAAGACTTTAAAATGAAAACTGAATAAACAACATATAGTGCAATCCGATTAGCGTCTACTGAGAAGTAAGTTCCATTAAGTTCATTGGGACTTACTTGCAGGAAACTGCTCTTAGAATTGCATCCACAACCTGAAATCTGTAGGGGTTTCTTCCCTACTTGTAAACATGACTAAAAATTTTACTTGATTTCAGAATGAGAGTTGCTGGTGATACTGGAATGTCACTGCCTAGCCTAAGATTCTGGCTAGTCTCACATGCAAATCAACATCAGGGTAGACAGTTTTAGCCTTTGGACCAGGAGAGAGAAGTTGAAAGAGTGGAGCATGTGTTGAATGAATGAGTCTTGGGCATAATTGAAGGTGTGAAACCATCAGAAAATGAACCGTCAGAAAGCGATGATATAAATGATGATGATGTAAATAAATTGGCACCACTTCAGCGGAAAAGTGTTCTTTGCACACTGGTCATGGTGGCCACAAGACCATGGGAACATGTTTGGACAACACTGGTTCTTTAACCTTGTAAGAGGATGAGTGCCACCATTAGAGTTGGTCATGACTAGCAGGGCCACCTGCAGGGGACACCTTTATCTTTTAAATTCTTCTATAAAATGAAGAAGGGAGTGAAGGAAAGTGTGGGAAATTCAGACTTCATCCCTAGCGCTGAGTAATTGTTCATCAACTAGGTGGAATAACCTCTAGAGGGGAAGAGGAGCTAAATAGTGGTTGGTCCCATCAAAACCAAAGAAAGATATTGTTGACCCATCTCATCCTCTGACTCAGTCAGGTGATCTGTCTTAACACCAGGTAAAAGCTTGGCTCATCTTGGAGTCAAGTCTTCATGCTAATGCTAATGCCAAGTCTTCATGCTAATGATGTGAACCACATCACATATGCAGACCCTGTGTGGTTTTCCTCTAGTCTTATTGGTTTGGGATTCAGACTGCAGCACAGAAGAAGACTATATAAGCCCAACTGCTGCATAATCTTGAAAAGAAAAACAACCCATCAAAAAATGAAGAGAGATTCCTTTTAAAGTACAGTCAGTAACGAAGATAGTCCCCATCATTTCTATTCCATTCCTTTAGATGTTGAAATATCAGTGGTGAGATACGGGATAAATGGACCTTCAAGTCTTTTTCTTGAAAATTCTGGCTGAGTAACACCTGGGAACCTCAAACATGGACAAATTATAAAGTTTGAGGCAGATCTCTTCTAACAAGCTGGCATTTGATTTTCAGGTACAATAAGCTAAAACGGATCTGTGCTTTTGGAATTGGAGTCCTTAATTTCCGTTTGATGAATTGCATCACTCCTGGGAAGCATTTACAGTCTGTTTCAGGAAGCAACAGGAAGTCTTAAATCTGGATTATATGACTGGTATGCATATGTCAAGGTTTAAAATAAGACTCCAAATGTGCGTCGATAGTAAACAGCTGCACGGTCAAAAGTGGATCTGGTTAATAGCTGAGCAAAAATATTTGTGCCTTGCGGTTTTTGACTCTGGATTACTTCTGGTAAGGAGTAGGATCCTTAAAAATTTGGGATTGTTGAGGGTGTTTGCTGAAAGGGTGGTTTTGGGAGAGCCCAGTTGGATAAAGAACTTCCATGGGTCGTATCTGGTTCGCTGACCTTATGTTTGATACCCTGCTATATAACTTCAGATCATCCTTGGGGTAAAAAGTACTTCTTTAACTACCCCCAGCCATTCACAGTTCTGTTAGAGAGAAAATAATTCATTTAAAAATTGTACATATTTTACGCTGTAAAATTTTTGAGGATTGTGGCCATTTTATTTTAGTGACGATTGGCCACTGAGGATTATTCCAAATGTAGTTCAGCTGTTTGCTACCAGTAGTTGTAGTGATGCATGCTTTGATTCTCACAAAGTAGAACCTTCCAAAGAAATCTGAATGCTGTTCAGACCAGAAACGCAATTTTAGTTGGCCAACAAAATAGCGACGAAGATTGAATGCTTAGAAAAAGATGCACAGTTTTGGGAGTTACATAATAAAGCGAATCACGTCTCTATAAGTAGTGCCAAATGTTGGACTGAGAATTGATTTGATTTTGCATCTAGTTATAAAAGCTAAAAAGAGAAAGCAGATGCTCTGAAGGAAAAAAAAATGAATAAAAAGATCATGGAAGATCTTTTATACTTATGCTTTTGGTCAATGATGAATGTCATTCTTGGGTGTGTCTTCAACACATGTTAACATGTGACCAAGGAGTAACATGTCTTCAACACATGTTAGTGACCATGGGGGAAATTTGTATAATTTAATATATAATAATATATAATAAATTATAAAGCTCAATCCTTTGTTGGGTAGAAAAAGGGAAGTAAGGTGATAGTGTTAACATTTATAGTGTGAATACTTTTACAAATGCAGAGATAGGGAATTGAGTTTAATGTCTCATAGCCATTCATATGTTGAGGATCCCGTTGGATCCCAGTATTCATGGGTCAGTCTGACTGACTGGATTCCACCAAATACCAGGGCCCAAATCTAAATCCCATTTAAAATAAACAAAAAAGCACACCAAAATTGGGCTTCCTTTCACTGCCAAACTGCACCACTTCCCATTCTGTAGATAAATTTTTAGTGCTGCAAGGAGGTTCCTTTATTTTCTTAGGCTTGCCCAAGAACCAAAAGGCAAAAAGGTAGGAACCCCAATTTTGGTACTTTAAAAAAATTCAGATTTAAATCCAGACCTCAGTACAGTATACTATGTAGATTCCTTATTAACAGGAGGTTGTGGTGGTGTTTCAGATCAAAACCCCTGCAGATATTTGGATCTGACTGTAAGGGATTACTTTATTATAGGATAAAGAGAAAGAGGAAATCCTTCGAAGGAGAAGGGGGTGTGGGAAGATGCAATCACAGAGCTGGAAAAGAAATTAGGAAGATATATGGCAATTAGGATAGTTAGAGAAAGAGTGAGAAAGGTTTCCTGGCTCTGGCCTCAGCAAGATTGCTTGGCTGAATTGTGGTTGGTTTGGCCCTGAGAGCTGCATCCAGCTGTAGGCATTTATCCTCTTTGATCCCAACCACGTCGATGCAGAATATCACCGTTCCAAAATTGGTCTTTGATCGACTGCAACATTTTATGAGATTCATCAATGATTTTTTAAAAACCCATGCAGTGGGCTTTGTGGCTTAATTTGAAACAAAAATGTGTGTGATGTTATCTACACACTTGCTTTCTGAATACTTCAAGAAGAATTAGAAGCAATCAAAGATTTTTAATAGAAAACCCAGAGAGTAGCTTCAGGGCATTTTGTGGGTACAAATGTATTACCTTTGCCAATTACAGATTTGATCTGGAAACCTGCACAGTTCTTTATTTTTTTTTCTTCCACATTAACTAGGGCTCTTCAGAGAGAATATTATGCTTGTGGAGCAATTTAAACCTACACAAATAGATTCTTATTTCTGTGTCTCCTTGTACTTTCCATGCTTCTAATGGTACTACTATCCTTTGTATTAAAACTGTTCCTTCAAAATAGCAACCATGAATCACCTGCATAATTTCAAAGGATCTTGAACATACTTTCATCATAGGATGGGAGGTTTGGGGATAGAGATCTTAAGATTGTATCTCGCTACTTCGTTCTGTTAATACTGCAAGGCTGGAAATGGTCCTATGTGGAATTTTGTGGTAATAGTATTTATGAAGGGAAAATTGTGTTTGAATCACAGCAAAAAAAAAATTTAACAATGGACTCTTCTAAAATCTGGCTGCATTGCCAAGCAAACTATAATAAAATAGATTTAAGGCTGAAATCTTATCCACACTTACCTGGGAGTAAGCCAATCTGACTGTAATAGGGTTTACTTCTGAGTAGATGCATACAATTTGGCTCTTAGCTTCATTCAGTTTTTCATTCCACCATTCATTTCATTCCATAAATCTCTGGAGAATTTGATGTTTTATGGTAATTAACAAGAAAATCCATCTACTTGCATAAAACTTAATGGATCCAACCTTAGCCAGAAAGATATTGTTCTCAGTGACAGGCCCTCAGATTCCAGAGGTACAGCTATTTTTAAGCCACAGCTAAAAATGAAATGAAACTGTGTCACCGCTACAGTTTTCATAGTTTAAAAGTCTTATTTTGGGTTGAGTAAGTAGATGAGCTGTTCCCAGGACCTCAACATTGTTGGGTCCTTCACTAGGGATTATTTAAGAGCAAAGACTTCACATCTCTATTTTTCAACATATTTTAGATGTAGGATTTCATTTGTGCTCTGGTTGTCATCTAGGGTTGAACATATTTTCTTGAGAGTAGAATTTGGTGTGACTTGTTGTTTAGTCGTTAGGTTGTGTCCAACTATTTGCAATCCTGTGGACCGCAGCGCACTAGGCTCTCCTATCTTCCTCTAACTTCCATAGTTTATCCAAATTCATGTTCATTGCTTGATGACATCCAACCACCTGATCCTTTGTCATCCCCTTCTCCTTTTGCCTTTAGCTTTTCCCAGCATCAGGCTCTTTTCTAAGTCCTCCCTTCTCATGATGTGGCCAAATATTTGAGCTCCAGCTTCAGGATTTGTCCTTCCAGTAAACAGGGTTAAATTCCTAAAAGATGAACTGATCTGATCTCCTTGCAATCCAAAGGACTCCCAAGTGTCTCCTCCAGCACCATAATTCAAAAGTATCTGTTCTTTAGCGGTGCACCTTCCTTATCGTCCAGCTCTCACAGACATACATTACTTCAGGAAAAACCATAAGTTGTCTAGGCTTGCCATAGCTTTGCCTGTGTGACCCCACTGACAATGATGGAACAATTGTGTAGGATGCAATCCTCAAGCTATGCCCTATTAGACATAGGGCAAAATTCAGAGCAGTTACAGGTCCACGCAGTTACGTCACTCTCTAGTGTTATCTTATGGAAAATCACCATAACTGTTCCGGAGCAAAGGGCTTAATTTGACTTTAGGATATGGGCCATATTCAGCCCCTATGCTTCACAAAATATACAGTATATATTTTCTGGTTTCATCTACCATAAAAAGAAGATTGTGTGATGGTCCCTGGCACCCAAATCTTTGGGGATTCCTTCTACACACGCTTATTTGGAGTGAGTCCAAAAGAGCTTACTTCTGAGTAGACATGCATAGGCATGCACTATCAGTTGATTAATTAGTTCCATTGAAACATGGCTGTAGATGGATTCGGGCCTTTTATCTCACTGTGAGGTTTTACTTGTTATTGCTTTGGCTTCAGGCTGCTCTTGACACCCTTGATCTCGTTCTGTTTCATTAACCATTGAGTATTTGTTTTTTTTTACAGTGAGATATTTGTATAACATTTATGGCTTTGAAATTTGGGATTAGCATTTTTTTAAAAAAAGCATTTCTTTATATTTTTTATTACCGGCTACATTTCTGAAATTATAGCTCAAAAATGGTTTAGAGACCATGCCAAATAGACAAGATGTATAATATGGGGGAATTTTGATACCTTATTATCTCTCAAAAAGCCCGTATGTGAGCAATGAACAGAAACTATAGCCGTGGTTTAAAGTCTCATGGGGTTAGAAATATATATCAGAGATCAGTCAAGAAACCATGTAAAAATTCCCTCCCCAATACTGTTTGTCGTGTCTATCCTGAACGTTTCCCCATCTCCTGACTTTCTGTCATTTATCTCAACCGTCTTTGTTTTCTGTTTCTGATATTCTTTTCTCTTTTCCCTGATAGCATCTGCTACCCCACATTGGACATCCTTGTAGATCCCAAATCCTTCCTCTTCTACACCAGACATAATTGGGTAGGTTGTCTGATGATGGGCTGCATGGTCAGAATGTGGTGTCATCAATTAGGAATTAAGTGGACTTACTTTATACCCAACTTTATACCCAGCAGAAAGAGGTTGAAAGAGTGAAGCATGTGATAAATGAATGAGTCCTTAGTATAATTGAAAGGTGTTGAAAGAGGAACTGTCAGAAAGTGGGGGACGCTTGTAAATTATATAATTTTGAAGTTGCTAGTCAGTGAGGAAGGGTATTGAGCAGAGTTGAACGAGTCTGACTTCTGAAGTTTTGGCTGATATTTGAAGTATGTGTTTGGAGCAAAAAGAGCCAAAACGTGTTTCCTTAAAGAAAAACAAATATAGAGGTTCTCAGGAAATGGAATTCCACATCCATTACCACACTCTGAATTTGATTTTTTTTCTTGCATCTTGTTCATAAAAAGGAGTTCCAACATACCTTGTGAGTATTGTGAATAAAGCCTGCTTTAATGTGAGCCGTTACCTGTTTATTGATCTTTGTCGAGGCCTTTCGATTCAATGGTGAAAGCTGCCTACAAAATGAACAGCTGTTAAGTGGCACCTTCGACAGATCCATATTTGTCCGTTTTGTGATATAGCTCTTACTCTATTAACTCCTCCTTTGGGAGGTATAGTGAGGGTGTTGCCACAATTGTCACTGCTGTCCCCTCCTTTGATCGGCCAATCTCTTCCCTTTCTCAGTTTCTCCAATGATGCGATCCAGCATCTCTCTATTTCTGGTTCAGCAAAACGCCAGATTTTTGGATAAAATGATGACAGTTGCTGCTCTGATCAGTCTCTATAAAGATGCCTGCTGCCTCAGTGTGCAGTTCATGTGCATGCTCCCTGCCAATGAGAATAGATGAGCTGTGAAGGTTTACTGAGCAGAATCTATTTTTGGTCTTGCAAATTTCCAGACTTTGTTTGTTTTGGCATAGCCTGGTCAATGGCACTTCCTCTCTGCCCGCCTTGACTGCTAAAGCATGCAGACATCTTATGTTGTTGCTGCTTTGAGATAAAGTGATCGGGGGGTATAATAATTTCCTTTAGCGAATTGTGCCACTGAATTCAAGTCAGAATTATGATTTGTACCTGGTCATAGATTTCAGGCTTTTTTCTAATTTAAAAGTGTGATCCTAACCATGGTTAAACCCTAAGATTCAGGAATTTCATTGAGACTTAATATACGGGTTTAAATTCTTCCTGTTGAAACCAGAGATGTGGTTTAACAATGCTCAAACTTAATTAGACCATGTGTTATCTCTTGTGATATTGAAGTTCTGTGGACAAATGAACATGTCCTTGGTTAATATGAATTAGCCGTGTTGTTGTCAAGTGTGTGCCCATTTGGGCTACCAATTTGAGCTACCAGTTTGGATGTTCCTAATTCCTTCTGCCATGATCACATGAGAAAGTTTCAGGCTAGCTGGCCAGTCTCTCTTGGCCCACTTTACCTCCATCTGTGATACTGAGATAATATTAATCTATCTTCAGGTATTCTTTTAAGGATCAGTGAGATGATGTATGCACTTTAAATCTCTATGCATATACTGTATTATTCTTATTAGAAGAGCAGGTGCAGATCCAGGTTAGTCCCACTGGGAAGGCTGCAATGTTACTAGGGGTAAGGGAAAAACTATCCCCTTACTACGAGGAGACCTGTATCCTCCTTGTAAGCTACACTGGGTACATCCAAGAACATGTGCCCCTGATTTACCAGCACAGATTAGGATTGGGCTGCGCATCAGCTAATTTACTAACGGCAAAATCCATAGCAGTTATGGGTCCACGCAGTTACGGCACCCTCTAGTGTTACCTTATGGAAAGTCATCTTAACTGCTCCAGAGCATGGGGCTTAATTTCACTTTAGGACATAGGCCTAAGGCTGCCATCCCAAAGGCACTTTCCTGAGATTAAGACCCATTGAACACAGTGGGGCTTATTTTTGAGTAGACATGGTTAGCATTGTGCCCGTAGGATTGTGCACTTAGTTGGATGTAAGCCTTGTTGACTAGAATGGGACTTATTTCTGAGAGGACATGCTTAGGATTGGGATCTAAGCCTGTGATCTTACATACGCATTCCTGGAGTATGTCCTATTGAAATAAATGAAACTAACTTCTGAGTAAATGGTAATAGGATTTTACTGTAAATGTTGCAGGCCTGATTATGACTAGCACATTTTTTCTCATTCACATTTATTGAAATGTGGCCTAGTTATGCTCCATGTTCCTTGAAGACAGAGCAGGACACAAATCCCATACTACTATTTTTAGTGGAATGTAAACAAAATGAAATGTAGAGTATTACCATTGCAGCCACAAGAAAATTTGCAAGCTAGAAAGGCATCTTTTGAAGACCAGCGTGCCTGCAAAAAAATTAAGTCTCTACCCATTACAATAGCAATGTGCTCTTTAAACTTGTTCTCCCGAGGGTTGGTGGTTTCTTCTGTGTAATTTCTGGCGGGGTTTCTATCAAAGAACATAAACCCAAGTAAATGATAAACATCTTTGCGATGAAAGCGGCAGCCTTAATGGTTTTGAAACGTCTTCTTGTCTGTTGACAAAAGAAAGTGCGCACCAGTTTCATGATCACACATGGGTTTTATGAGGCTCCCAGTGGTTACGCTAGAAGCCTTCTTGAAAATCATAGCTTTGTTTAAGAGTCTCCAACACTTCCTCAAAACACTTGGGTGCACTTCTTTCTAGGCATTTCAATAATGCAGTACAATGGAATCAGCCTTATTTCTGTATGTGCTTTTAATTGTATTTGGGTGCAATCCTAGCTGTGTCTACTCAGAAGTAAGCCCCATTGTGTTCAATGGATCTTACTCCCAGGAAAGTGTACTTAGGATTGAATTTTCCTTTGTTCACTTAGAGCACAATTCTAACCATGTCTACTCAGAAGTAAGCCCCTATTGTGTTCAGTGGGTCTGACTCCCAGCAAAGGGTGCTTAGGATTTCAGTCTTGGTATTCCGTATATTTTTCCTCCTCCTTATTCTTCACTGTCTCCTTCAGTGTCAAAATTTAGATTATAAAGCAGTGACTTTCCATATTTTTCATCTCATGGCACACTGATAAGCCACAAAAATTATCAAGGTGCACCATCAGTTTTTTTTACCATTGACAAAGCACATGATTCTGCAGGAAGAGGGCTCAAATCCCCCAATTGTCCTACTATAATTGTCCTATAAATGAGCCTCCCCAAATTCCACAGCATTCCTGAGGACCATCCTGAGGACCACTGGTAGAAATTCACTGTTCTAGAGCAGAGGTTTCCAAGCATTTTGGGAGGAGGGCCATATCATCTCTCTGACAATGTGTCGGGGTCTGGAAAAATAATTTACATGTCAAATTGGAATAAATTTACATATAAGATTGTATTAGAGACAAGTCTTGCCCAAGGGCAGGATAGAGAGGTCTTCCCGAGGGCCACATTAAGGCTTGCTGGGTGTCACATTCGGCCCCAGTGCCTGGATTTGGAGACCCCTGTTCTAGAGCATGGCCCTGTTTTTTGTTTGAGTGCAATGGTGATTGTTAAATATTATCAAATTCACTCAATTCTAATGCACCATCAAATCTAATGCGCATCCTGATTTTGGAGACTAACCCGACAATCCAGAATAACTACAGGAACACGTAAGAGACATTACGTGCACCCGTAGTTACTGCACCACCTAGTGAAAATTATGGGAAATTCATATTGCAATCCAGAGTAAATTGTTCTTATACAGGAGAAAGGACTCCCTGTAGTTATTCTGAATTGCGCCCTAAATTCAGCTGAAAAAGATGAGTGTTAGATTAGAGTAAATTACAGTAAGTTATTTGACTTCCTGAGAACTGTTTCATGCGTCATCTCACCCAGTGGTGGGCTCCAGCAGGTTCGCACCTACTCTACAGAACCAGTTGTTAACGAGAGATAGGACATATAAAGTTGAAAAATATCCATTTAAAAGTGGCTGCCAGATGGGCATAGAACCGGTTGTTAATTTCTTTGAATCCTATCACTGATCTCACCCTGCAAGTGTGATGCTGATCAGGGGCTAAGTATGTTGTAGGAGAAACATGATTGTGAAGGAAAACCACTTTCCCATCATGTAGTTGATATTCAATAGAAAACTGATCTCTTTGACCGTCACTGTATGTGTTTGGAGATGCACATCCCTTCACAGTTTTATGTGCTCACTTGACAAATATTGATATACCACTGGTATATCCACATTGCTCAGCAGTGTGTGAAATAGTTCTTAATGTAGCAGGGTTGGTGGTGTTCATTTGTTCAAGCCGTTGGCTGTACCAAGAACACACTACTAAACCATGCATTCAAACATGTACTCGTCTGGGTAAATGAAGCCGTTGAAAACCTGTAGAGATAGTTGGAGAGCTGTATTCAGCTGCTGTTCAATAGCCAGTGTCCAGATTGGAGTGTGCAATGTGTGAGTCGGAATAGATTTGTTGTTGCTGCCAAAGCAAAGCTGGCTGTAGTTCGTATAATCTCCTTATTCTTACTAGCCAACAGAAATCCAATTTTCTGAGCTGACCGATGTCCACAGTCATTCAAAAATAGATTAAGGAACCTGTTCCATATATTTTCTGACATAATCTAGTAAAACACAGAATAGGGAATGTCTTCAGCTGTCTAGGATGGCATAGAGCATTTGATGAAATCTCAACAAGGTTAAGGCTTTCCGCAAATTCACCTTGGGTTTCTCCAAAAGAGAGTCTTCCATGCTACGAATGGATTTTATCCTGATTTATGGTAATAATATGATAATATTACAGATTGCAGAGGATTGATCAGGGTGTCAAACATAATTTACTTCCGTGGCCCCGGAAGCAAATTATCTGATTCCTATTATAATTGATCAATCCCAACAAGATAATTGGGCTTTCTCATACCTTGAAAATAGGAACAAAATTTGCACATTCTCTCTCTCTCTTTCTCTGTAGCTAATGCATTTCTGTATGATAACAAAGTGCTTATTTCTGGCCATCATTTGCTTAATGATGTCCTAAATAATGATGCTTAATGATGCCCTGGCCCTCAGGTGGCACTATGAATGCTAACTTCAGCTCTCTGTTTGAAACAAGGTAGACAACCCAGGATAAATATTCTTTTACTGGTCTGCCCTGGTATCCGTGGGAGTCCCATTCTGGAACCTCTGTGGCAATGCAGTTATCTAAATCTGTGGACCCCACAAGACAGGGTGAGCTCCTGTCCTTAGCCCAGCTCTGTGATGCCAGCTGGATCCAATCGTATTGGCTCTGCCTTTCCATTGGACTAATTCAGTGGCTTGGAGAGGGGGGATTTGCTGCTTGGGTAACAGCCTATCCTCTATAACAATCTAACCCAGGCTTTCGTGCTTTGCATGCAGTGTATGCAGTACCGAGCACGATATAGTCTTTCAAGACTGACGGTGGATACCAGTGAACGCCCTCTGCTTTCAAGTTGAGGGAAACTCAACTTGCTTCACCTCTGGAGAGTCATCTGAGCCAGGAGAAGGACTCCTAATCCCATGTAAGTTTCATGGAGAAACAAGAAGTAGTTTTTTTTTTAATCTTCTGGGCTCAGTTGAGTCAGCAGAACAGTCATTCATGGCATCTGCTGAGCTCAGAGGTCTCTTCTGAGGCTCCCTTAATCTCCATAGGGGACTTAAGGGGGCTCTGGACCCAAACCACAGATAAGTAAATCCATGGATTCGGGTAACCCCCAAATCATAAATATTCCTAAATGTTAATGGATGTAAATATTCCTAAGTGTTAATTGTATTTAATTGCTGTCTGATATTTCGAATACCATATTAAAGGATAAGCATTTTAATACCAAACATTTCCCCATCTGTTTAAGGTTTTTAGAAACTTCAAATTGTATTTCTTCCGTGATCTTTCTCCCATCTGAAAATAATTTTCAATGCAGAATCATTGACATCCAAATAGATGATGTGTCTAAATTCCAAAGATCCTAGCATCATCATCCTGGAAGTAGCATTTTATTTGAAAGCAAAACCAGTGGCATTCCCTATACATGTAGAACCGATGTGGTTAGAAATGATCTCTTTTGGGGTTCAACCAGGAGACAGTTTTGTGTGTTTTCCACCAACCGCCTTGCTTACTCTGGACCAGGTTTCTCAAAGCCCAATATTTTGAGGTTATTTTGGTGCTCTGGTGCCTTTGAAGTACAAAGCCAAAGAGTGTTTGATATAAAGTAAGTAGCTGACTTGGGTTCTGCTCACCTTTAAGTAGGAGATATAGAGGGCAATTGGAAGAGAGATTTTTTTTCACACCGGTGACTTTAAAGAATTTTTGTGAGTCCCCGTTCATTTCTTGGAAATATTTGTTCTAGCTGCTATTCCTTTTATTTAAAAGAACAGTATCTAACCACCCAGCGAGGCGTCCTCTTATTCTGCCCCCAACAGCATGTTAGCGTGTTTGGAATCTGGACCCCTACCATGCCTTTATTTATTTCCTCCCTAATGTATCACAGCTGCAACGAGAACTGTAATTCATTTTAAAGCTAATTGTTTACTGGTACAAACAACAATAAATGCTGCTTGAAAGTCACTGTACTCTGAACTGGGTTCTTCCACCATGGTTTAATATCTTGAAATGTTTTAATATCTTGCTTAATATCTTGAAATGATTAACAATATTTGTACATTTTCTGCATAATGTCACTTCCTGCTTATAATGAGGTATCTTATCTTCTGGTCTTCTATAACTGCTGTTTGGCCAACTATATGACATGTGTTTGACACCCCTATTCTTACCTGTGTCGTTGATTTAGAATACAGGACTTTTTTTTCTGAAATTAAAACAATTGGACCCAAAGGAGATGAAATGAATTTCCATTGCATTTCTGGACAGATGTTCTCTTTTAAGAGCCACAAACAAACCATCTCAAACTTCTAATTATATTTAAAGGCACAGACGTCTGTGCTTAACAGTAAGCTGTCAAAATCTGGATTAAATACTCAGATGATTTGATTGGAGGCTGGCAATGCTAGGGAATTCCTGCAGCAGTTTGCTGAATTCCAGTGGTTTGCTGGTATGTTAGTGGGTTTGGTGTGTTTATTACTGGATTTATATCCCGCCTTTCTCCGCAAGGTGAACCCAAGGCGGCTAAGAGCATGGTTAAAAACTATAAAACATTTTAAAAATTTAAAACTTTTAAAAGCATTTTTAAAAATTAATGAGATCCACTAAAAACTCATCAGCCCACCAGCTTCCATGTCATATTAAACCAGCTGGTCTTGGCAGTACACTGGAAAGTTTCCAGTACCAAATTACCTTGGAAATGCTAAATGATGATTTTATTGTTAATTAGGAAAATGCATACAAATTGTTGGAGAAGAAATAATCTTGGAAATCAAAACTCTCTGTTCTTTTTGGATGGCTCAGCTCAACATAGTAATAACCACAGGACAGGCTTTCTGACATCAAGAGGAACACTGTAGTTGGTTGTTTTAGTCTGTTGCAGCAAAAGCAACTGTCTTGTGGCACCTTAAAGATCAACACATTCATTGTGTCCTGAACTTTCATGGATTGAGGTCTGATGTATCCTCAGTTGGTAATAATTGCAAACAGTTGGGTGAAATGGCCGTGGATTGCAGGAGTAACAATTCCCCGAGAAGCTTAAATGTACATCAAGAAACACAGTGACACTACTCAACAGCAGTTATTGATTATGACAGTAATAGCATAACAGTCCTGTATTCGCTTTCCTGTACACCTTTTCCTGTCCATGTTAGGAGGAGGAAATTTTCAGCTTCCTTTTTTGATCACAGCTTTGAAACAAAATTATGCAATTTGTTTCATCTGAACCCAGCCAATTCTGGTTGATCGAGCCACATGCTGTGATCAGATCATGTTTGATGTCCTGGCTTGTTGACAAATGATGGTGAGAGCAACCTGGGGATTTGTCAAGTTCAGTCTGTGTAATGGCAAATCTCAGTTTGTTTGCAACCAGGCACAGAAAGGAAAATTTCCATCCGTCATGTTCTAAGGAGATGCAGGGAAGAATGTGCAAATTTGGGACTTGTGCTGGGAATGCAAAATTGTTGGTTTTGCAAATTCAGTGTTACATCCGAACCTGGGACTGCAACCTCTTAATATCTCTCAATCAGTGAAATAATAGCTGATCAGCTTCCTTTAAACGCCACCTTGAAATTGGAAAACATTCTGTTATGTGAATTGTATATATGCAGAACCAGACCATGAATGAAGTCATCACATGAATCTTGCTTTGTATGATCAAAATTAAACGTGTAGCCAATTTCTTCATGTGTAACCTTTTAGATCACATTGCATATATTAAATGGGCTCAAACGTGGCTGTGTGGGCTGGGCAGCAATGGGTTAATAACAACTGTTGGGATGATGATGTTTTGAATTGACCGTGTCTTTTGCATTGGTGAGTCAAATCTCATTGCTTCTGGGTTGCAGCGTGCTTAAGGGAGCATCTGTGTGTGGCTGTTTTGGTAGGGAATATGTAGATCAATTTACTTATTGCTGTACCTGACCTGTTTCCAGGCTGATCCTTGTACCTATCATGTGGGTGCCGCTACCTGCTTCAGGAAAAAGGGGGCTGTTGTTGCTGGGGTATGGCATTTAGCAGATGCTGCTCCCCAGTCAAAAGGAGGGTCTCACCCTTGTGGAACAAGGAGAACTGCTACCTTATTACACATTTGAAAAGGTGTGATGATCCAGACCAGTTTGAGACAAGAACCTGCAAATACAGGGTGACTGAAAAGTAACTCCCTATTTAAAAATACTTATAAATAACAATGTAGGGAGTTACTTTTCAGTCACCCTGTAGTTGATAAACATATGTGGTTCTGAAATAATACAATAGCGTATTACGGGCATGTGCACTTGAATTCTTATTTGGTTGCTTTTGAGGTTCTTTGATAATATTTTGTGAGCTTCCTAGAACAGTTTAGAAAAGTATGTCATCATGAAAAGTTATGCCTTCCCAAGACCTGCAGTACTGCAAGACCAAAGGTGTTCAATGGGTCTTACTCCCAGGAAATTGTCTTTTGGACTGCAGCCTAAGTTGCAGTTACACCCGACTTGGATATCTTATAAGTGTGGCAGCCGTTAGTGCAGTTGATTTCCAATTAGTTTGCTTAAAATCACAAGAGCTAATCTGCTTGTTCAAGGCTATCACAGTAGAATCCCTGGAGGGCTGTGTCTTATGATGCTTTGCATGTTGATCATTCATGCTTGCACACATCGGAGGACAGAGGTATGTGTGAAGCTTTGTGGAAAAATAGAAGGAGGTATGTGGTGAGGCTGAAGGAGGTGGTGACCACATGCTTGCCATGGAGGTGAGACCGAGACCTCCTTGGGACCGTGTGCTGGAGTCCACCAAAGAAGATAGGGTTCACTGGTCAGACTCATATTGGGACCTCCTGCGCCTATACTGCGCAGGGAGAACTGGAGTGTATCCTGGGCGCCCAATTTCCTCTCGGGCCAATCCTGGAGTCTCCCGCTCTCTGGGACCACTTCGTGGCAGACAGCAAGAGTGGAAAGGGAGGGGGAGCAGGAGGTGTATATAAAGGAGAAGGCAGGGAATTCAGGGGCAGTTGGAGGAGGACGAGGATGTGAAGGAGGAAGATCCAGCGCAGGTCGCTGTCCAGCTGCTATCCGATCCCTGAAAGAGAAAAACAGATTGTTAAAAAGGGTTCAGTGTATGAGTTTGGTTGGACTTACCTGTTGGACTCCTGTTGAGTCAGCTACTGATACTTACCTGGATTGTGTTCAGTCGGGCGACATACCTGAAAGAGAGGAGAAAAGAAGAAAAACGTCAGAGAAGTAATCTGGCTAAAAAGGGGATGAAGTAACCTACCTTAACTGGACTATGGGGGAGGGAGAGTCCCTGGAATACGAGTAGGGATGTTATATGTGTGAAGTGTCTTGGAACCTTCCACCCCCCATCTACTTGTAATTAAGCCCGTGCTACCTGTATTCCTGTCTACTTAAATCTACAATCATAAAGAGTTATATACCTTGAACTCACCTGAGTGGGCATTATCTCATTTTGCCTGAACATGTGCCGAGGGGGTCATGGCCAATGAGAGGTGCAGCGAGTCTGAAATAGAGGTGTCCCTGGCAGGAGATAGTGAGGGACTGGACAAGGTATATGAAGATTTTAAAGGACCTGTCCAATTTGAAAGAGCAGTGATACAAACCTTGAACAAGACCTCCTGAAGCAGCAAGACTCGGGCGATCACCCACAGTCCTGCTGATGCCAAAGCAAGCGGGCTTGAAACATCTCCAAAGGGCACATTGAAACTGAGACTGTCCATGTCATAAAATTAGGATCAAGCTCTTTTGAAGAGTTTCTGCCATTAGTCTGCTTCAGTGACAAGTGGAGGGGATGGCAAGAAGGTTTTTATAGAAAGCAGAGCGAAGAAGAGTGATTTAGGTGAGTGACAGATATAACCTTGCCAGCGACATTGTATTACACTAGCAGTTGCAGAATGGCGAACATGTCAAAGGTGATCAAATTCATCTTGTCTGTTTCCACCTCTCCACCTAGTCATCGCTGCCACGTAGTTGCTTGGCAACCAGACAGACTATAATAGTCAGTGACTTGGTAGAAAACAATGCGCGGAGTGACAAATAACGCCTTGACTTTTTATTGCTGTACGGTTGTGGTCTCTGACTTTTCCTGGTATTAGTACGGCAGATAAAGTTGCTGTTCATCTTCTTTGTAAATGCTGATGCTGATGTGAAGTGGATCAGGAGAGTCAGGTCTGAGTCCAAACTCCTGGTAACTTCTACAGATTTTATTGGGTGGTGGGTTTCCACAAGGATTCTGTGACACCCCTGACTAGTTTCTTCAGCTCCATGACTCACAGTTTGGGAACCACTGATTTAATAGATGGATAGATCTGAATTTATATTTTCTCCTAGTCGTGAAGTTCACTGGGTGACTTAGCCGTTACCTTTTGGGGGAGCCTCCTTCACAGGTTTGTGGTGTGGTGAAAACTATATAATTCCCCCCTTGATTTCTTGAAGGATGGGCAAGAAAAATGTAATGAATAAATGAAGATGTATATTGTAGCCACTTATGTAAAAATCAACATATGATATACACTTTTTCATAAACTGAATTGGAAGAGGCTGTAATGAAATACGCACTATTCAGTTTATTTTTTTTATTTTCTATATTTGCTGTTATTATTCATGTTATACTTTTCCCCCTTATTTACACCACACGTTGTATTGTTCTTTATTACCCTTTTTTGGGAAGAAAACATCTTTGACTTAATAGCTTTTTGATCTATTAAACTACCCACCCATAAGGGCTGGTGACACTACTGGAGTTGCTAAATAAATGAAAAGGAAAGGAAACTCCCAGTTGGTTCCACTAACTGGGGAAGATCAATAAGTGAAATATAGAGTGGGATGGTGAAAGCAAACAGCCATGTGAAAAATTAGGTATGTGCGCTTTTATCTTTTTTCCAATGGCAGCCTTTCTGCATCTCTTTTTAGATGTTTATTTCATATCTTCAATTGGAAGGGTTTAACTTTTGTGCTACTAAAATACTGAAGTGCTTATTTTTGTTCTATCTCCTTCTCTTTGCACAGTGTGGGGTACAGAAATTTAATGCCAGATGTGGCTACATCAAGGGTTGCTGCCCTGCTCCCCAGCTGCAAATGTAGAGATAATTGTTGGACCTGGGTATCAACAGGGACATCCCATGGATAACCCAAAACCCATGGATAATGATTTCTGCAGAGTGGCTTTCACTGTATCTCTTGGATTTGACTGGAAGAGTCTTCTGTTTGCATCTGGGAGGCTTACGAGGCCTGGAGGTGCTCAATGGATCTCAGAAAGTGCTCAATGGATCTCAGAAGTCTCCTATCTCGGATGTGCCTGGAAGAGTCTTCCAGTCATATCTAGAAAGTACAATGAGATTCTTCTGACACTTGTTGGATCAAATCATGCAGATTTGAACATGAACATGCAGATTTATATATGTAGTGCCTTGTAAGACAGACATCATTATGGAAGCATGTTAGTCTTACAAAGCTTTCTTTATATAAAGCAGATTTTCCCATAGGAAATAATGGAAACTCAGACAATTGGTTCCACAACACAAAAATATTCATAGAGAAATATTAACTGGATGTAAAAATGATGACAAAATACTGTAATCAAAGTCAAAACGCTGTAATAGCATGTTCTACAATTTTGTGTGGAACACAATTACTGTAATATTAATAGAAACACTAATATACTGTACAGTAAAACACAAAAGGAAAACCTTTATGGCCAAGAATGACTAATTTTCACTACAAGCATCTCTGGTGTCTTTTTGAGCAACTTTAACAAGGAACCTCTCTAATGACACTTTGTTTTGTCTCCTTTTGTGAATTTCACAGAAATGTGACATTGCATTGTCATTAAACAGATTCGTCGCTCACTCTGCTACAGCCTTGTTTGGGTGGTGCTTTTCTACCATCTCCCAATTTTCCACCATTTCCCACCCAATGTTTACAAATGTCCTTAATCTCATTTGATGTGAGGGATTCCTCCTCCTTATTCTCCTCCTCCTCTGCAGATGAGGACCCTAAACTCTTGCTGTTGCTCACGATGCAGAGCCATCAATTTGTTCATTTTACAATGAATTTTTGTTGTAAAACTGTTTGTCTTACAAGGCACTGTTTGTCTTACAAGGCAGAATTCCTTAGAAATGTTAATTTGTCTTACAAAGCATTCTTCTTGCAAGTTATTTATCTTACAATATATTGTAAGACAAGGCATTTGTCTTACTGTATATTTATTTAGATAACGAGGTCCAACCTGTACTTTTGACTCGCCTTTCAGACCAGAGCCTGGTTTGCATTGAGTATTGATGTGTGATTGTAGTATCAATTTTTATTTAATTATTCTGTGTACATATATGAAATCCATACCATGACAGTGCGTCCGAATTTTATCGTATATTTTTGTACAATTACAAAAAGCAGGCCTCCGCCAGTCTTGGAAGACTATGGTATCGTGCTCGGCACTGCATACGCTGCATGTGAAGCACGAAAGCCTGGGTTAGATTGTTATGGAGGATAGGCTGTTACCCAAGCAGCAGATCCCCCCTCTCCACGCCACTGAATTAGTTCAATGGAAAGGCAGAGCCAATACGATTGGATCCAGCTGGCATTGCAGAGCTGGGCTAGGGACAGCTCACCCTGTCTTGTGGGGCCGACCCGGGTCTCAAACCCTGGCCTGCTGGTTAACAAGCACAGTGTCTTAGCCACTTATGCCACCCACAGCCCCTACAGTTACTGAATAAGGCTGCAATAAGACAATAAAGCATCTAATTAATACAATTAAAAACAACCACAACCAGGTTTTCTCCATTGGGCTACAGATGTTAAGAGTGGTTCCTCCTGCTGCATCTTCTTCATCACATTGATGCTCCAAGGAGCAGCAAGATTAGTAAGGTGAAAGTTGTATTTGTGGCATTAGAACACTTATGGGGGAATATTGAGTTGCTGGCCCATTGCTCCTAACTGCTTCCTTGCCTGCCAGACTAGCTCTCTTGGAAATCTGGTTCCTAGAGTATAATGGGGTATAGTTTGAGATTTGTAAACAATACCAAGCCTAGAGTAGCCAGCGTAGCTTTTACAAAGAATGAGCAAAATGGAATAATTTTCATTTGCCAGGAGTTTGCTGTGACTTTATAGCTATGTAGATGTCCTGAGCAGCTTTCCCTGACATATCCCTGTCTTGCTGTTTCCAGACTGGCAGATTCATTAAACTTTGGCACTTCTAAGAACCCGATTTGCTCTGTCTGCTTTTCTACCTTTAGGCGACATATTACTCCAAGTTGCATGCTAGGGGAATGATGATGGAAAAGGGAGACAAGAAGGGAACGCAGATTTATTCCCTGCACATACTCCTGCCATGTTTATTTCCATGTTTCCTTTCCATGTTTATTTAGAAGTAATCTTGCTGTGCTCAATGAGACAGAAGGTTGCAGCCATGCAGCACAATCCTATGTGTGTGTGTGTGTGTGTGTGTATATATATATATATATATATATATATACATATACATACACACACACACACACACACACACACACACACACACACACAAGTATTTACTTGGAATTGAGCCACATTCTCTGCGTTTGGATTGCATTTTTACTTGCATTTCTGTTCTGACCAATTTGTAGTAAAGATAAACCATTTTCAACTATATTGAGAGGCATGGAAGAACATAAGATCAGGCCAAAGGCCCATCTGGTCCACCTCCTTGATCTTACAGTGGCCCAGCAGATGCTACATGGTACACACAAGACAAGAGACAAGCATCCTGGCGCCCTTCATTGCATCTGATATTCTGAAGTAGCCTCCTTCTGAAATCAGGAGGTTGCACATACTTATGGCTTGTAATTTGTGATGGACTTTTCCTCCAGAAATTTGTCAGATTATCTTTTAGTGGCATCTTAGGTCAGATGCCCTCACCACATGCTGTGGCAAGGAGTTCCACAAATTCCTGTGGGCAAATAAATTTTTTTTTGTCTGAGCTAACAGTCTCAACACTCAATTTTCATGGATGTCCCCTGGTTCGGGCATTGTGTGAGAGGGAAAAGAACATCCCTCTATCCATGCTATCCAGTGCCTTCATAATTTTGTATGTCTCAGTCATGTTCCCCCTTAGGTGCCTTATCTCTACAGATCCCCAAATTCTGTAGCCTTTCCTCGAAAGGGAGGTGCCCGAGCCCAGTAATAATTTTGGTTGCTCTCTTCTGCACTTTATTCAGATAAGATACCTGATGTGAGATGAGATGTTCCCTTTGAATGCCTTTCAGAAAATGGATCTTTTCATTCAGGATATGATTACTTTGGGTGGATAGCAAAATATGCATTCATGCATATTTTAAATTTGCATTGCCCCTGTGGTCCAGGGCAGGTCACAATAGTTTCAAAGAGCACAGTCATAATCGTGTCTACTCAAAAGTAAGCCCCATTGTGTTCAATGGGTCTCAATCCCAGGAAAGTGTCTTTATGACTGCAGCCTAAGATGTCTGAATATGAACTTAAAAGTTTTCAACTGATGTTTTGTACCAATAAAAGTGTCATGAGTTTTGTATTTTTCACCTTTGATTCTGAAGGTTTAAGAATACTAGGCATTTCATTCTTATTAGAGAGAGTAACCCCCAAATCCAGAGTAACTACGGGAGCACATAAGAGACTATGGGAAATTCATATTGGAATTCAGAGTAAGTTGTTCATACACCGGAGCAAGGACTCCCTGTAGTTACCGCACTCTGGATTTTGCCCTAAGTATTTTTGGCTCTGGCAGTTGTGACTTGCTCTCCTGTAATCAGAACTTTTCTCTGAGAGTAACTGAAGGTTTTAATCTAAGGCAAATTGGTTTATCAAAATTGTTAACCAAGTATTTAGAACTCTCAAATAATGTGGATACACAGCTCCATTGAAGGAAACAGTCTCTTCCATCAACAGGCTGTCTCTGAAAAAAATTGCTTGATGAACATTAGGTGCTTCCCAGTGCCAAATTTTGCATTCCCAAAACAATCTATATAAAACTGAAAAGTTACCAACTCACTGACTCATTAATGCCCAGCCAAAACCACTGGACATAGAAGCATGAAATATGGGGTGGGCATTCCTTCTGTGATGGAGGCACCCACTCAGAACCAGTTTTTGGAAATTCCAACCAGAAGGGGGTGAAATGGGGCACAACAGGTTTTCCTTCCTGTGCTTTACTATGAAGATTTGCTGACTGATCACTGCCCTGCCCCAACCTCTGGACCTAGAAGCGTGAAATTTGGGGAGGGTGTTCCTTCTGTGACATGAACACCCATCAAGAACCGATGTTGAGAAATTTACCCTGAAGGGGCTGAAAAGGGGTGCAATGTGTTTTTATCCTATATGTAACATTGAAGACTGATCAATATCCAGCCAATTTGGTGCCTGGTCATTGGGGAAGGTGTTGTGCATGGGGAATTGATGCATATGGGGATTGATTTGGTGCATGGGGAGATGCGGCACATGGGGTTGCTGTGCATTGGGGGATGTAGTACATGGAGGTTGATGCGCATGGGGGGTGATGCTCATGGGGATGTGGCACATGGGGAGTGTTGATGCACATAGGGGAGCTGATGCCCCTGGGGGGTGTGGTACCTGGGGGAATGTGGTGCATGGGGTGTGGTGCATGGGGGTGATGTACAATGGTGGATGGCATGGGGGTACTTTATTCCCGCAATGCAGGTATGTTTCTCTAGTATCAGTTATAAATTGCTTATGAAAGCTGGACTCCATGATTGGCTTTTGCTTCATCTATTTCTCTTGACCAGCCACAGGAAATGTCTCAAATTTTGATGCTTAGGCATACTTTATTTGAGTTTGCCTGTATACTTATTATTATAAGTATACCCGTATACTTGTTATTCAAGAAATATTTATTTTTGAATATTTTGTGTAGTTGTGTTTTGTTGCTGTGACAGTCCTGGAATTTAAATTATGCAGTACTTGGCATTTTATAAACTCTGCTAAATTAAGAGCCCTGCTGGATCAGACCAAAAGTATATCTAGTCTTGCATAGTAACAGATAAATACAAATATTATTAAAAGGTTTTAATCTCTTGCTTTTTCCTAATTCTACATAGTTTTCTTTGCTCTTTCTCAATTCCAGCTTCTCTGCTTTATCTTTCAGTCTTTTCCAACGTACGTCTAGTTTTACCTTCTTTTGCTTGTTGCTGTTTATATATCATAGTTGCTGCTTCTACCCAGCCTGTTGATCTCCTCTGAAATACAGTAGTTGTGAACTATTGTGTAGTTGTGTCCTTTCTAACCTGTTTCTGAACTTTGAGCTGTCAAGACTTCATTTCAAACTTCATCTCTGTGATCAACTCCATAGACGCGCCTTTGAAAGCCATTCTCTGCTTTGAGTCCAATGTGTGGTTAGAACAATGATCTGCCTTATAAGACTGTTGTAGGGATTTTTAAACTAGAAAATATGGAAATATTTAAGTTATTTTTACCCTCTCTTTCTTGCTCATCGAAGAGGACTCAAAACAACTAACAATATAAAAACATAAAACTAATATAGTTCAATATAGATTAAATATACAAATCTGTAGAACAGTTAAAACATTAAAACAGCTAGATCACAACTATTAAAATATATATATCATTAAAAGAGTGATCTCCCAGAAGCGTATTAGATAAAAGCCACACTAAATAACAAGGTCTTGAGGCATCACCAAATGTGAGGGATCTGTTCTTAATTTCAGGGGAAGGGAATGAGGTGTCACCACCGAGAAGGCCCTGCTCATAACTGCCACCTCCCTCACCTCTACCGGTAACAGCGTAGTCAGGATGGGTAGGATCATATGGATTTATATATTACATAGAATAAAGTAATCTGTGATGGTGTGATTAGATACTATAAATGAAATGAAATTAAGGAATTAATGGATCTTTTCTGAGGGTTTCTGGAATGTTGCCTCAGGTTACTTGTTTTGTGCAGGAACTTAGATGTCTGGTCCTTTGGCTATCCTTATTTAGCTTTCATTTCTTGGTGTCCAGAGATGTCCATCTGTTTCCCTCTGGGTCTCTTAGGCGTGATTCTTTCCAGTAGCTGTTGCTGGAACAATACAGCACTGCCTTGTACAGAGGATAGATTGTTGTACTGTATCAACAATATAGCCCATTGATGTCAGTAAGCCTGTTCAAGCAGGATGAAATTGCCCAGCATTAAAACAAGTATAGAATCAAAACTTTGTGAGTTTCTTTTCCCTAGAAACTTAAAAAAGGGGAAGGGTTTGACCAAATTCTGTATACTGTAGGGCTGTTCTATTCCCCAGAATACTGTATAACATTGCATTCACATACTGGCAAGTTTGGCAGGGGGTCCTGTTTTGGTTTTGTGGAATTATTTGGCAACCCTAGATCAGTGGCAGAGAAGGACATTAAGGGGTGATGGATCCAGTTGGCAGGACTTGAAAGCTTTAGCCTAAGCTAACTCAGAGTTGCAGTAAGGACAAAAGCAGAATAGGAATCATATATTCCACCCTCAACTCCTTAGAGCTGTGATTTTCAACCTTTTTCATCTCATGGCACACTGGCAAGGCACTGAAATTGTCAAGGCACACAATCAGTTTATTTTATCAAGTTGACAAGGCGCATACCATGTTGTTGATAGAGGGTTCAAATCCCCCAATGACCTTACCCAAATTTCCATAGCACACCTGAGGACCATCTGCAGCACACCAGTGTGCCACGACACATTGGCTGAAAATCACTGCCTTAGAGGAAGCATGTAGTGTATAACATTTAAAAAAATTAAAAATGAAACTGGGGCAAAATGATTTTGTTTGTTAAAATCCATGTCTTGACTTGGTTGAAGGGGGTCTGCATCATTTGACTTTTTCTTGCTGAAAGCAGTATTCTCAAGAAAAACAATTATATAATATTGTAAATTTGAGTACTGATTGTCAGTTGAAATACTTACCCTACAATCCAGAGTAACTACGGGAGCACATAAGAGACATTACGTGCACCCGTAGTTACTGCTCCACCTAATGAAAACCTATGGGAAATTCATATTGCAATCCAGAGCAAATTGTTCTTACACCGGAGCAAGGACTCCACGTAGTTACTCTGGATTGCGCCCTTACAGCAACATATACAGTATGTGCGCATGATTGAGTGTGGTGCAATCTTTGTATATTTAATCTTTTGCATTCATGGTTCTAAAGTTCAGAATCCTTTCTTGATGAAAATATTGGGTTTATAGTGGACTCTTAGGCACGAAACATTTTCCCTTTTGTGAATGTGCTTTATTATAGCCTCATTCAATATTTCCCATTTCTGACTTGACAGGAACGCCCTTCCTTGGGACATTATTATCACTTCCAGTTTGATTTCCAAACTCTCCAGGAAGAGGATGTCGGCATGTACAGAAGAATAGCACTTAAAGCAGAGCGTTCTTCTGGGTTTGTTTCCCAGAGAAATATTTGAGAAACAAAATCCTAGCTTACTCTTCGACAAATTACTCATTCAAAATGTCAGCGAGAGAGAATGTGAAGGGAAGCAAGTAAGCATAAAAATATCTCTTCAGTCACATTGATTCTCACGGTAGGAATAATAACGGGAAGTGGGAGTAATACAAACAAGACATTTGCATGGTATACCAACCAATTCCTTTCATTGCAGCTGCACAGTAGTTGCAGTTGCTCTTAGTTTGCATTCTGTATCATATACAGCCAGTGTTTCACAATCAGCAGCTTCGCATTATATATTTATAATGAAATATTTAAATATGGGAAACATCCAACAGAGAAAGCTCCTTCTACCTATATCACTAGAATTTCAGGCATGTAAAGGGCTAAGAAAGAATATTTTGTGTACTATTTATTTATTAAAATATTGACATATCACTTTTCATAGGTAGAGTGGTGAGCAATGTCCAGTATATGCAAAAAATAAACAAAACCTTAAGAAAAGCCAACATCTTATATAGTGTATGTTAAAGCTGAAAAGTGACTGACTCACCCACCCACGCCCAGCCAAAACCGCCAGGCCCAGAAGCATGAAATTTGGGAAGGGTCTTCTTTCCATGGTGGAGGCACCCACTAAGAACCGGTTTTCTGAAATTCCAACAGGAAGGGGTTGAAAAAGGGTGCAATGCGTTTTCCTCACTATACTTTCCATTGAAGAATCCCTCACTGATGGACACTCTGCCCCAACCCCTGGACCTAGAAGCATGAAATTTGGGGAGCATATTCCTTCTGTGACAGGAGCCCCACCAAGAACCGATTTCTAGAAATTCAACTCCTAAGGGACTGAAAAGGAGTCTCCATTTTTTACTTATACTTAACATTGAAGACTTATCAACATCCAGCCCCAAATTCTGACCTGCCCAGTAGGGGTGTCCACGGTCGTGGGGGAATGTGGCATGGGGGTGTGTGTTGGGCCTAGAGGGGGAGGTTGTGGCACATGGCAGGGGTTGTTGCACATGGGGGGAATGGCACACAAGGCAGATGGTGCATCTTTACTCCTTCAGTGGAGGTACATTTCGCTAGTAATAAAATAAAAGCATAATTCAGCAGCCACAAAATTTGGGAACCAAGTCAATCCCATGGTCATCCTCCAAAAGATGACCTGCAAGGCATTATATAAATATGTGTGTTTGTTAATGAGGGTTTTAAAGTTTTCAAAGCAACATATAAGCATATAAATAAGACTATTTTTTAGGTCAATTTAAAAAAAGCACAATTTTAGAAATATGTGCTTTTTGTGATCAACTCTCCTCTCTTGCTCGAGTGTTTTCAGATGAACAAAACGACAGTTTTAAGGTTGATTTTATAGGATTGTAATGACTCCTTTTTGCCATTTTCCCCTTGATGCTTGGTGTGTCTTTCTCTCTCTGCATTAATGCTTCAAGCTGTCAATTCTGTCATGCTCGGTGGTTCTGTCTGTTTCTCTTTCTCTTGCTCCTTACACTGATTAGGGGAAGCAGGGAGAGTTGAGTGGCGTCCGCTACATAATAGGACTGTTTTCTTTGGCTCTTCCTGCCCTTTGACATAACGTCGCAGTTGAGCATTCTTTTCAAGCATGTGATACTGTGCTTGGCATCTGGACCCTTGTAAAAAGAATTGTTTGCCACTGATAGCCAGGAGGCCCACCGTCATGTGAGACAATGGCTTTTCTGTGTTGGGAGGCTTAGATTTTTTTTCAGATCAAACACTAATATCCTAAATCTATACGTAAAACATGAGTAGTGTAATTGTGAGATGTGTTGAGTGTTATCCTGAAACTTTAAATCCATAGAAAGTGCTGCTGGCTGAAATTAGCCTTTAACAATCTCATTATGGGCATTTATATATAGAATCTCTGGCTGGATGCGCCGTGCAGTTTTTCGCTTCTTTGGGGGAAAATGACGGGAAGGACAAATTGTGGTTGTTTACTGTATGTATTTTGTTAGTGCTCCTGAATTGAATATTTCAAGTGAATTATGCCTTACCTATGCTTCCTGGATGATGGTACCTGACTTTTATTCTTCATACTCTTGGACTGACACATTTCCAGTGAGATTTGTTTGCGACAGACACCAAAAAGAAATCTAGGCCAAGCATAATCAAAACATGATGTGATGCCTGTTGGGCATTCTTCAGATGTCCTTTGGGGACATAAAGTGGACAGAATCTTACCCTACAATCCAGAGCAACTACGGGAGCACGTAAGAGACATTATGTGTACCCGTAGTTACTGTACCACCTAGTTAAAACCTATGGGAAAATCATATTGGAATCCTGAGCAAATTGTTCTTACACCGGAGCAAGGACTCCCCGTAGTTACTCTGGATTGCACCCTAAGTCAATGGAATAAAACATCTTGTGGCTAGAAGTTCTGTGGATTACGGTAATTCCATAGCAGAGCATTTCTGCTATGCCGTTTTCTGCATTGTTTGTGTACTTTTCTGTATGCACACTCTAGCTTCGATATTTTTCTCATTCCAGGGTTTTCCTCATTCCAGGGTTCGATCCTATCAGACTTTGCAGCATTGATGCACTCTTGCCATCTGCATTGTGGCTGCATTGATGCTGGAAGATTGCATAGGATTTGTCCCCTAATGTCACTGGCACTGTGTTGGGGCTTGGGAGTAAACTAGTGCTAAAGATAAAATTAGAAATTTGTTTGAAAATGTTTTTAATCTTGAGGACTTTCCATTTTAAAATTTAAATCCCCTCTGTAAAATGCTGCTCACTGCAGATAACTCAGTCTGGAGAAAGGATTCGTAATAAAGCCTTTGAATAATCCATTCATAGGGTGTTCTAAGTAAAAAGTGTGAAATTATCCAGAGGCATGGAATTTTGTATAGCTGGGATGTGTTACAAAAATAAAGGTGATGCTTTGATGTCTAAAGGGGAAATTTTAATTCAGTTTTGTAAATAACTATTCATTTGACTGTCTATTGGAAGAACATTCCCCAAGCAGCCAGACAGGAAAGCATTTGTAAATCAGAACTGTGGTGGTTGTTTTCCATTTCTTTGTTGTTCCCACTTTTAGAACATTAGTGTGCTGTAAATGGCAAACAAGTAAATGTCTGGCCAGAAAGGCTTATAACTTTTGCAGACCTCTTTGGAATACAGTTGGCCCTTGTTCCATTCCTGGTAACCCTCTCCCCGCTGTAGATACCAAACTTGTGGATATTGAGTTGCAAAGACATACTTTATTTTTAGGTGATATGCAAGTTACAAAAAGTATCATCTTAATCCTATTTGAGAGTAAACGTGGATTATCTCATCTGAGATTATGTTTACCACCTGTAATTATTTTTAAGACTGCTACATGAGATTTTTTATTCTATTAAAATTTGGAAACTTTGTTATATCAAAATGTTCCTAATCAATTCATGTAAAATTGAGGGTTAACTGATTTAAACAAAGATGAATTTGTTGTGTGGGATCAAAACTTCTGCTAGGCCAGCAGTTTCCAAATTGTAGGTCACAACCCAGTTTTTGGGGCTGGTTCGTGAAACTGGCAGGTTAGATTAGGCTATGTGCACCAAGGGTAAAACAACCTGCTGCTTGGCAGGAGCACTGGTTGTTTTTGATGATATGGATTTGTCATATCAAATCAGAAGATCTTCAGTGTTCCTAGCTCAGCACTGTCTGTGCTGATTGGTCTTCCAAGGTTTCAGATCCCTCTCTGGAGATGTCAAGGAATGAATCTGGGACCTTCTGCCTAAAAAGCTAAAAAGTGTGGTGTGTAATCTCAGGGAAATATACGTGTACCTGTATTTGGTACCAGATTTGGTGTCAAATTACTGGATTTGATACCTGCTGTTTCAGTTATCCGCACATACCAGGGAAACCTTATAAAAGATAGAAAATATAAAAGGGAATGTTAAAAAAGCTTCCCTTACTGCAGTTAAACATCTGTGTGGTCAGGGCTTCAAGCAGTCTTCTGAGCTGCTTGCATGCTCTTCCTGGAGGTTGCTGGAGGATTCTCTACTCCCCCCCCCAAAGTTACCCCAAAATGCATCATGATATATTTGTCTTCCTGGTCTTTGTGATGCACTCTGGAGGAACTGGGGAAAAGATGGAGATTCCAGAAACCAGGCTACAGTCAGGATGTCACGGGAATCCACTGAACCCCAATATCCATCAGGTCCAGAATAGCACCAGTGCCTGCATGTCCTTTACCCATTGGGTTGAATTGTCTGTTTTTGAAGAAATCAGCTGTTCGGTTGCTATAAATTCTTCATCTTAATTAAACAATTTTGCAGTTCCCCACATCCACCAGTGAAATACTCTCTAACAGCAAGAAAATGGGTCATTTGCAGAATAGGGCTATGAGTCGTGCCAATAAGCAGAGCAGTTTTTTATTTGCTTTGGTTGTTAATGGCATGGGAAGTTTACTTATCATGAAGCAGCATGGAATTTATTGCAATGTTCTTAACAGGCAGTTCAACAACAGCTTGATTTCATAGAAGATTAAAAGTATTTCCAACACAAGAGTAAGTTTCATAGGCAACCGCACTAGCATTATTATATGCACATAAAAAAGGGAATAGGGGAGAAAAAGAGTTGCTGGGGAATGGGGAGGGGGATTTTCCACACTATGAAATTGCCCCTAAATGGTCTTCGGAAAAATACATCTGGCTTGCTGTTATGATGAAATTAGGGTGTAATCTTTCATTCTTAAACAAATGCAGTGCAGTAAGAGCAGGCTTTCAGAAAGTGAGAAATTGAAGCCAGCTGTTTTTATTACCTACCAAAATAGCATTAAGCAAAATAGAAAAATCATGAATCCGGATGCTCACGAAGGCATCTCAGAACATTTGGATCCTGATGATTGACACCTCCAAGCAGGACCTTCTCCTCAATTTTCCTTATTGGGTTCCCAAGAGTGTAATTTCTGCAGTAAAGCAGACCTTCCCCCATTCTCCCTTTCAAACAGTCTGCTTCCAGTTGGTCAGGTCTGCTAGTTTTGGTTCAAAGACATATCCATGGGAGATGTTTTATTTTTTCTCTTTACTATACTACTGTATATAGAAAGAGGGAGCAAATGTATGCTTGTAGACCACTTTTTGGGGGGTGGGGGGAATTGTTCAATGTAAAATGTGTCAGAAATAAGGAATCCTGCCTTTCATATATCAAAAAGGGAATAAAAGCCATTTATCTTTTCAGCTGTGATATTTCTGCTTTCTTTGTGTGTGTTGTGGCTTGCTCAATTTTTTTTTGTTTGAGATGTTGATGATCTCCTGGAGGAACTTTGGCCACACATTTTAGAACATTAGAGAGTTCCACAATTTGTATTTCTTTTTTAAAGCAAAATGTCAATCTCTGGATTCTGCAACTGTAAATATTTAGAATTACGTAAGTAAATGCTATACGTCAGGGGTGTCCAACACATGGCCTGGGGCCACATGCGGCCCAGGACGAGGATGGATGCGGCCCTCCTGCAAAGCTGGCCACCAACATTGGAAAAACCGGCTTTGTGGCAGCAGCCATTTTGAAATTTTGTGTGCTTCTCTGCGCACTGCCCTGGGCGGCCACTGCAAAGCTGGTCTGGGCTGCCTGCTCCTCTCCCTACCTGCCTCCTGGCACTCAGAGCGCTTCAGACCCCTGCAGACCTTGCAGCGCTCACCCACCCGCATCCCCCAACAGCAGCCTCAGCCTCTATCCCAGCTGCTGCCTGCTGCCCTTGAGACTTACTCAGAAGTAAGCCCCGTTAAAGTCAATGAGGCTTACTCCCAAGTTGCAGTCTGAAAGCCCAATGATGCATAGGATGGGCTGTGATCCTCCAAGCTTAACCTTGGAGATATGCTGCAACCCTAACCATGTCTACTTAGAAGTAAGCCCCATTATACCCCATGGGTCTTACTCCCAAGAAAGTGTATTCAGGATTGCAGCATATCTACAAAGTTAAGCTTGGAGAGGATCACAGCCCATCCTACGCATCATGCCTCCTCAGAAGTAAGCCCCACTAAAGTCAATGAGGCTTACTCCAAGTTGCAGTCTGAGAGCCCAATCCTATGCATGGCTACTCAGCAGAAAACCCCATTATAATCAATGAGACTTACTCCAAGGTTTAGCTTGGAGAGGATCACTTCCCATCCTATGCATCATGCCTACGCAGAAGTAAGACCTATTAAAATCAAGTAAGACCCATTAAAACCAACTTACTCCAAGGTTTAAAAATGTAAGACAAAATATAGGACATCCTACATTTTGTCCTACATTTAAAAAAGTTGTTAGGGTTTATGTGCGGCCCAAACCAACTCGTCTTCTTCCAATGCGGCCCAGGGAAGCTAAAAGGTTGGACACCCCTGCTATACGTCAGTGCAGAGCAATCTTGTGTAAATGTGTCCAGATGCAAGCTCCACTGAGTTCTAAGGGATTTACTCCAACATAAGTATATAGGACTGCAGCCTAAGGGCCAAATCCAATCCAACTTTCCAATACTAGTGTAGCTGAGCCCATGGGTGTGCGCTGCATCCTTTGGTAGAGGATTTGTTATGTGTGGTGGTGGTGGTGATGGTGGTGGTTCCCTTGACTTGCAACTACGTTGGAGCTGCACCAGAGCTGGAAAGTTAGGTAGGATCAGGCCGTTCAACAGCTCTTTACACTTGTTATTATTGTCCAAGTCATTCACTTTCTCACTGCCAGAGATTCTGAACAACCATCAAGATTCTGAGTACACTTCTTGTGATTCATGGTAGAAATCACAGACATTAACATTCCTTAAACCCACTCCCCTGACTACTACTGGAGATGTTATGTTTGTAAATTCCCTGTCAACTTGGTTTATTGAAACCATGCCTCTTGTCCCTTCTGCCTCGTGTTGAATGACCGACCCCCTGCAGCTGCTGCTATTGCAGCTGCTCCTTAATAAGCCCACCTGGGACCCAGCTTTCTTGCAATTGCTTAGTAACAGCAGGCCAATTCTATGTGTTGTTATAACCTTTTGACGCCATGCCTATAACTCTCCATCAGGATTATCCTTCATTGGTTGCAATCTGGAAATATGGATGATGGATCAGTGAATGGTTCTTTAAGTGAGTTCTGCTATGTGACGTTCTGATATCAACCATTAAGTCAGATCGTTATAATTTTTTAAACTATAAAGTCCTTCCTAACAATTGGCTATTTATTTTCCTGTAGAAAATGTGCATTTCATACACGACTAGAAAAGAGATAAATTCTTTTGGATTTAAGAACAGATTTCATTAAGCACAAAGGGCCTGAATTATTGCTAATTTTATTAGCTCAGCTGACAAAAGCAATAAAAAGATTTTTGCAGCAATCTTTATAGGGGCTGCTTAAAACCAGAATGTTATGTGGGGATTAACTGAAGCTTGCATTTTCATGGTAATTGATATTGTTATTCCTGCCTATGTCTACTTGTTTGGCAAGACCTAGCCATTGACCTGACTGAGATATACTTCAACCAATGAAGTATCCATGACTGATATTGTATTGAACTATATATTTTTCTGACATTTCAGAGCTACTGGATCTTAGCTATCCAAATTCTGCATTATACCGTTAACCAGTAGGTTTAATATTGCAACTATTTACTTAACTATTTGTGTAACATTCACAAGCTGTTTGAGAAATAGATATATCCTCATAAATAGTGGTACATCTGTTAGTGGTATCGTGGTATAGCTTTATAGTGGTCAGTGGTATAATTAGGCTGGGGTGGCTGGGGCTGCCCTCCCCCCAGTATCATCATCTGCTGGGGTACATGTGCAGCATTGTTATTTGTTATAAGGATCAACTACTCTTAAGATTTTTTCAATGCTCAGACTGATGGAAGAGTTTATAGGCATATAGCATTAACACTGTGGTTCTCAGACAGTGGAACCCATCAGTTGGTCATGACCCAGTTTTTGACCCACAAAACTGATATGGCAGATTGGGCTATGTGAATCAAGGGTTAAACAAGCTACTACTAGGGGAGCATTGCTGCCCTGTTACCAGTTGTAGCCAGATCCCTTGGCTTTTTTAAGTCATCCAACAGCTTCTAGGGTCTTCTGCAGTTTGGAGAAGATCATTTATTGGGGGATGTGAATTTCCCACTGGCAGCATAGTGTACCTTGTTAATTGGCAAAAAAGTGCCTTGACAATTTTAGTGCCTTTTCTGTGTTGTGAGATGAAAAAGATTGACAATCACTGCTTCCCACATCAGTTTTCGGAAACCTTGGGACAGGTTTGCCGATAGCAAAAATGGTTTAGCAATCAATGAACTTTAAAACAATAGCAATATTTTTCTGTACTTTTAAGTTTGCAATTTACTCTTTTGAGACTTCTGCGTTTTTGACTGAGATGTATCAAATAACATACAATGTTGCTTGTATTTTTAAGGGATCTTTTAATACTGGTGTTTGAAGCTTAAAATAATCATAACATTGAAGATGGAAAAAATCAGTTGCTAAAACTGAAACTGCACATTTTTAATACCCTTGAGAGTGGAAACATTGTAGATGTTTGTTTTAAGTTAGCACGTGATATTTAAGGGTTATATGTTTGATATCGTGAAGAGATTTCACTGTGCTTGCTTAAAAGAAAACCTGAAAAAGTGTGGCTAAAATGTAGATCAAACTTCTTTTGTTTTAAATCCAGATGAGGTATAGCTGTTAAATTCAAGGGTTTCGAAATGGGAAGGCAGCCAAAATATGTGGTTCCAGACTCAGAAGGAAAGAAGGGCTACTTCTTAGCAAATACTTCTGAATCCCATTGTGAAGGACCCCCACCCATCTCCAGATATTATTGTTATGGGAATGAAAACCATCTGAGCACTCTGTATGAAACATTTTGCACGGTATGAGAGTTTTGACAGCTTATATTCAAAACTCTGATTGCTAGTATAAGCTTTTGCTTTGTTTTACTGGCTAATGTGAAATCTGTGCTTTTTCTTTCCCTTTAAAGCAAGGCTATAATAAGGTTTATGGTTACATCTGAGGGCTAAAGAAAACATTCCAGTAGGTAAAAAAAAATTCCAAAAAGTCTAGAAGTATTGGATTGTAGCCTCCCAAATTGCTTTGGAAATGGTATGTCGGTGTCTGCGAGAGTCATTGAGCTCTTGGCACCCCAGTCCAAAACAAATTAGGGCTACATAAATCCAATTTATTTCAATGGAATGTTCTTGCGCATAATGTGTGTAGGGCCACAGTGTTTGATGTCTAACGCAGTTGAAAAGATCATACCGTTCTTGGTTTTATAAAAACAATTGACTACAATATATCTTGATTACTTAAAACTGCAAAAAATTTCAAGCTTACGGGCCTTCTTTGGCAGCCACAAGGAGATGAAATTTTTGAACATGATGTGTAAACTGAATCAGTATCTGTTCTAGTTTAATTCTGTAATGCAGTGGTTCACAAACGGTTTTTGACTTGCAGCTCTCTTGACCAACTGGTTATTGGCCCTGGATCCCCCTTAGGGCTACAGTCCTATACATTGTATAGGGAGGCAGGTTTTTTAGCAAGGATTCTGTGGCTTCCCTGGCTGATTTCTGTGGCTTCCATGGAGGAGGGGGTCACAGCTCATAGTTTAGGAAACACTGGTGTAATATCTTAGGATGGTTTTCCTCTCTGAGTGCTATACAAAGCCAAGCAATCTATTCCCCCACTAACACGGGTATACACACGATGTTAGCTAAAGTGAAATTAGAGTGGTATAAATCATTGTGGGCTGGTTTTAATCTTATGTGGTACACAAATCATGCCATCATGTGCACAAATCATGTGCACCACAAATTATGTGGTGCACATATCAATCTACTCAAGACTTCGTGCTTCATATGCAGTGTCAAGCAGAATACCATAGTCTTTCAAGACTGATGGATGGCAAGGTCTTTCCCAGTTCAAATCTTGCCCCTGCTATGAACTAACTTGGTCACCTTGAGCAAAACATATCTTCCTATCCTTAGTTTCTTATGTACAAGAAATACAATTACTGTACTAAGTACCGGTAGTTAACACATTTTGGGGTCTTCACTGTACAAAAAGCATTAAAAGCAAGCTCAGGTAGTTTTTTCTCTCACTTGGAGTATTAATACACTCCATAAACTGTTGCATCTGAGGTAAATGTGTATGTTTTTCACAGAAAATAAAATGATAAATGATTTTTCTTTGGCTGTATTATATTTGAAGAGCACTGTCTGTCTGTCTAATCAAATCTATCTTATCTAGCTATCAAATCAGATCTATCTTATCTAGCTATCTACAGTATTTATATACCGCTTTTCAACTAAAAAGTTCACAAAGCGGTTTACAAAGAAAATGGAAAAATAATAATAGCTAATTAAAAGCTAATGGGTCCCTGTCCCAAAAGGTCTCATAAGCCACTATGATGCTGTCCTAAAAAGGCAAAGTCACTGATGTGCATATTTTTGGAAGAGATTTCTACCTCAGGGGTAGAAAATAACCTGAAGAGATAGCAAGCATTAAAAATATCAATATAATTCCCTCCCACGGAGTAACCACAATATATAATACTCAGAACTGAAACTGATATTTGAGTTAAGCTTGATGACTTTTTCAATAAGCTATTATTGCTATCCTTCCCATATAAGTTCTGCAGCGAAATATTTTCCAACATTAAAATGCTGCCCCCTCCTTATGAATGTAGCACGACGTTCTCCTTATTGTGTACACTTTCTCTGCAGATTTTGGCAAGCCTCCAAAGGCCTTGAGGTACGATATGATTAAGATCTGATAATCTGAATGACTTGCAAAATATGTGTACTTTTTCCCCCAAAAATGCCTTACTTATAGGGGAAGGGCTGTATCTGCAGATCCATTTCCATGGATTTACTTATTTGAGGATCAGATCCACAGGAACCCAATGTGTGCTTCTGGAGGGGTCTCCAGGAGGTCTTCTGAGCTCACCCCACCTCTGGAGGATGGGGGAAGGTTTTCGCCTTTAACTACCATTGCACTTAACCATGGGGGGTTCTGGAACTGAACCCTCATGGATATAGGGGACACACCACATGAGCAAAAACATGCTATTGTATGAAGCCAGGAGGGCTTAGGTGAGTTTGTTCTCAGATGCAAGGCATCTAATAAAGCCTGTGTATTTTATTGTTGTGTTTGTTTTTCTGTTTTGTTGGCTCTGTGGGTGGAAGGAGTGGTAATGAGCTTCTTCAGTTTGTCATACAAATTTATTTGAAGAATTCCTATCATATACTTCATGAATTACAGGTTGATACTTGCAAATTGTTAAAGACACTCAGCGCCTTTTCTTGTTGTTGAATGGTTCTAACTATAGTAGACATACCTGTTTCCTACTTATAAGTGTGTTCACATATGTTGTCACCTACCTATAGTTCCAACAAGTAAAAATGCTTTAAAGAAGTATTGGAGCAGATACTTTTTCAACAATATCTCCTATAACATTTGACTGCTGAGATTGTTACCACCTCAATACTGGAATTAAGCTCGCATTGCCTTTGTCAAGAATGTCAAGAATGATATATCAAGATATATCAGGTATATCAAGAATAATATCACTTAGGATTGTATTGTGACCAATATTAGTACCTGTACTTCTTTTATAAATTTTCTGTGAACTTTGATAACAGTAAAAAAGAGGAGTTTTTGTCTTTGACACAAGTGATATCTAATAAATTAGGGAGTTACTTTAATGTACAGCAATATCTTGCAATTTCATCTGGTTAGGTACCACAGCACAGATGAAAATCAAAAATGGATGAACGTCAAAACATAGTCTTATTGTGAGCCCAGTTCTATGTTCATGCAGTGCCACATAGTACGGTGGCACCCAAACAGCCACCACAGTGACCTGTGGAGTCACAGCAACTGCTGGAGGTCTCCTTGGAGTAACAGAACTTTAATCCCCTTGACCCGTGTAGAGCCCCAATGGCTCCTATTGCTCTCCTCAGACCTTCATTAGCTATTTAGCTACTTCAGAACTGAGAAAACCCATGGAGAACCCATGAAAACATGGAGACCCGTGTTCTTCATTAGCAGCTAAGATCTTTGAGCAAACTTTAAGCCAAGGAATCCTCTCTAAAGCTAGCAGTCAGGTTGAAAAACTGGAGTGAACGGGAAGAACTGGAGTGAACTTGGAAAATGAGTATATGTTTTTGGCCTGATATGATGAGGGGAAGAAGTAGATGACTGCCAGTCCTTCAAGAAAAAGAGGTAGAACAACAGGCTTCATATTCACCTCTGAGGCTTATCATCACAATAGGGTAGATAGGGAGGTAGGTCTTGGGTTCAAATGGACTTGGTCTGACCTTATTTTTGCTTCTTATTTCACTGCACATAGAGGAAAGGGTCAAATACATGAAATGGATGTCTAGCACAATATTGCTTGCAGAGGCTGATTTCTGGTCAAGAAAGAAAGAGAGAAAGAGAGAAAGAGAGAAAGAGAGAAAGAAAGAAAGAAAGAAAGAAAGAAAGAAATCTTTCAAAACTCTGCTCTGGTTTGAACTTGGAAACCCTTCCATATGAAATATATGCAGTGCCATGATGCGTCAGCTCCTCGGTTGAAGCAATGTCTGAACAACCTTTGAATGTGAAAAGTACATAGCATGATCAGGTCTCTGATAAAAACCACCCTAAATATTAAATATATCCAAACCAGATATTGTCATTCTTTAGGAATGAAGGTAGACTGAGGAGCATAGACTGCTCTAAGAGTGCAGTAGAAACTCAACCATCTTTCTAGCCGGGTGGTTGCTTTGAGCTCTTCAGAAACACTGATTTATGGAAGCAATTCAATTTTAAGTAGCCTCTCCACTGGAGCAAGGAACCCTCCAAAGTTGTTTTGGCCAGCCAGTCATGTGGAATACATAGGTTTCTTAGATGTCTCAGCTGCAGAAATTTAGGATGGAACAGCTGTGAATCAGCAGTTTTTCAAAGCAGAGATTTAGCAAAAGCCCCAAGAGTTGTAGTGTCTTGCCTGATTGCACCCTTGACCTGCAATGATTCTCCTTTCACACCCTTGGGGCTGCTTCCTGAATTGATAGACTTTTCACAAAGTGAGTGATTAAGTGTGTCATCTGCCACCCTCTCCTACCCCTTGTGCCACCGGCACAGACATAACCCATCAGGCTAGTGCAGGATCTAGATACGGGCCTCTCATGTGTTATGAGTTTATGCACAAGCCCAGCAAACTCCCAAGACACCCTGGAACCACCACATTGCATTGGCTCAGACTGCTGTTTGGATTGTTATTAGTTGTTCAATCAATCAGTCTTTATATACTGCTTTTCTACAAAATGTTCGCAAAGCAGTTTACAGAGAAAATGAACAACGTGAGTGAAAAAAAATGAGTGAAAATTTTTGCATATGAGTGAAAACATGGAAGTAAAAAGCATACTGACTTTGATTTTTTGGGTGATGTACATGTGTGTTGTAGCTAGGATGAAGCCTTCTGCTGCACCATCAGATAGAGGGGGGAGAGAGGAATACCAAGTTTATTTTGAATATTTGCTGTAACTATAACTTCAGCACTTTGTTATCTGTATATTTTTGAAATCTTATCAAATGATCCTGAATAGGACTTGGTATTTCCATAAATGGTGGGGGATACTGCCAGTGATGAAGCTCTGCTTTAGGTCAGGGGTCTCCAAACGTTGGTCCATGGACCTGATGTGGCCCACTGCCAGCCTCTGGTCCCCTAACAGCATCTTACCTAAATGACCAAACACAATTGGAGTTGTGATGGAGGGGTGGATAAATGGGGTCTTTTTAAGCATGTATTTTATTTCTGTTCTGTGTGATGGTACTTGTAGAAATCCTAGAAATTTGAGCTCATTTATTCATTAATCTAAGTTCAATTTTGAATATATTTATTGAATTTTTTTATATTTTAACTGCACCGTGCGGAATAATAAATAACAAAAAGAGGGCCACTGAACATGTTTTAGACTAGCAATATAACAGTAACTGTACTTGTCTGCCCACATGCAGTTAAGTGAATGGGGTTCCTGATTACAGAACGTGATTTCTGTAAAACGTTAAACCCCGGAGCCCATTCCTTTAGAAATTAATCATTAGCAATTAAATTATGCAAGGTAGGAAAAATTATCCTGTTAAACGTTATTTATTTTGCAATTTGAGTTGAAACGTAATTTTTGCCCTTTAGGATTAAATGTAAGCCCACTATTATAAATCACATCTACTGGATATTATGTAAGAACATACAATTTCCATAAAATTACTGCTCTGCATTTTACCCCACAGCAGTGATATTTCAACCTCTCACACTTCAAGAAAGCTTTTCTATGTCCAGTTGTGGGCCATTTCTGTGGACCATTTTGTAACTGTGTGTTACAAAAAGTGTTATATGGGGAGTGTTCTATAGCGTGTATTTTTAGTTGAAGGGAGACTATTGTTAGTGTGTTGTAGTTTAGTACCACTCATTAGGAATTGGAATAGTCTCTGACAGTGCCAGAGGTGTGCAGACCAGACCTTATAATACCTGCGGGGATGACACCACTAATGGCCAAAATTTTGGAAAACTTTGAACACAATCCTAACCATGTCTACTGAAAAGTAAACCCCATTGTGTTCAGTGTGTCTTCCTCCAAGGAAGGTATCTTTAGGACTGCAGCTTTTATGTATAATACCATCAAACTTTTTATTATTAGCAATGAAATTTCAGACAGAATGTTATGAAACAGTGAAATGAATTATCTCTATTCTATCAAATGTTATGGCCAATAAAAAAAGAAAACAGAATTTCCTTATGTAACAAAAAGTAGATTTCTTTAACTCAAAACTAGTGAGACTGATAGTTATGAGAACCAATGGTGTGGTGTTATGACACAGCAGGGAACCCATAAGATGTTAGTATGAGTCAGCTTTCTTTTCTGTGCATCAATATACTAATACTAATATTCAGTTGTGTGACTGTCATTAAATTGGCCACTGGTTTTTTGTTGGTTACAGGAAATTTGCCCTCCACTCCTCCTCTTCTGCTGAGGATTCCTTGCTAACCCCCAAATCTAGAGTAACTACGGGAGCACGTAAGTGACTTTACGTGCACCTGTAGTTACTGCACTACCTGATGAATACCTTTGAGAAATTCATATTGGAATCCAGAATGAGTTGTTCTTACACCGGAACAAGGACTCCCTGTAGTTACTCTGGATTTTGCCTATAGTTTCTGCTGAGTATTTCTTGCTAAGTTTCTGAGGCACCCCAGGACAAACCCCGACGTACGTTTAAATTCTCTATGAAGTATTTATAGTATCTTTTGACATATGCACCCCATTATTTTTTTCTACATATATATGGATATTTGCTTCTGCCAGATCAAATCTGTCACTTCTTTGCTCTAGGTAACAATAAGTGAAGTTATTGTCAAGGTGCCTGCATCAGATGCTGATGATAGCATCAGGCAAGAGGAGTGCATTGTATAAGGTTTGCTCATATAATTACTATGCTGTAGGCCTCAGAAATATTATATCCAAAACTGTGAAAGTGCAACTTTCTTATGATAGGTGCAGAATAGAAAAAAGAAAGAAATATAGTATTTCAGTAAAGACTCTGAAAAAATCCTACTGCTAGTTTTACGCTGCTAGTTTTCAAGCATGCAACATAAAAAGCATCTTATTAATAGCTGGAGAAATTGCAGTCTCTGAACACCTACTTTGGTCTCCACAGGTAGGTCTTGCTCATATGGTACAGTCATAGTGCAGATGGTGTCCATGGAAACCACAGTTTCTCGTAGTCTTCATCCTGTACTAATCCTGTGGGATTTTGTATGATGGTTTTAATTGTGCAACACAGCTAAATCACAGACATTTCTTTATTTTTTGTCTTCCTTTTAATTTAAGTTATTAAAAACATATTCCTCAAGTCACATTAAAACTCTTGAGACCAATTTTTTTCAACATTTATCCTCCACCGCTTTACATGGTCCACCTATTCAAAGTACCACCGGACATAACTGGCAGTGATGAAATTGCCAGTTACTTCTGGGTTGAGAGGCCAGATGCTACATGACATATACCAGTAAGAGCTCATGGTGAGTGCAAAGGCTTTTTAGAGCATGGAATATACTTCGGTGATCTGCCCACCAAGCTGAGCCCCCTGCTGCTGTTTACTGCATCATGGTTCTAGTCTGTCTGGTGCATGGCAGGGGTCTCTGGGAAGCCCAAACAGGAGCAGCGCATGGCTGTTGAAACTGGTGATGAAGCTTAGCCATCATTGATAGACCTGTTCTCCATGAATCATTCATCGACCTGTTCTCCATGAATCATTCATATACTGAAACATGAGAAAATTGATTAAATGCATGAATTATATGATTGTATGCATGGACTTGGGGTGCTAAATAATCAACACTGAGCATGTCTATAATATTTAAAGTGAAACATACATAATAGGGATAATCTGCAAATCTGGGATGAAGGCTACTGAGTGGCAGATGTGAGATGCTTGCTCAGAACCAACCACATCCCTACTCAATCTGTTTGCCACAATAGTGTTTTAACAGTGTTTTCTTTTCCAAACCCTATTTCATTAATTTAACACGGCCATAATTAGCCTCCAAAATAAGCTTTTAACTTCAAGAAAGTGTGCCATTAAATCTCAGCCCAAATTAAATTGGTTCCTATTGATTAACCAGCCAAAGTTGCCTTCAGCCTTGCTTCCCAATTGAAAAAGCAGGATATCATGTGCATAATAAAATTTGTTTTAGGTGATTAAGCTACTGTTGAAAAGCTTCAGGGCTGGGTTGACTACCCTTGTGTGGTCAATTGGTTTTTTTACTACAGTCCCTGTAGTGTCTGTTTTTTACTATAGTCCCAGTGTCTGTTGAATTTATGAAGCAAGAGTGCAAATTTCATTTGCAGTCTTGGCATAACTATTTTGCATTAAGTAATCTGGAAAAGAACTCAAGAAATGTCTTCCTGGATTGACAACTGATGCTTAGTCAAACATTCCTTGCAAGGATCTAGTAACCAGCTGGTTGATAGTCCACTAGGATTTGGCCTTCTGTCAAAACCTGGATTAAAACTGTTGTAAGTTTACAACACTATTTTGAACACTTCTCTATCCTTCGATTGCATTGAATATGCTCTCCCCCCCTCCACCAACATATTTTGGAGGTTTTCCACACACTGTTTGCTTGGTGGAAATAATTATAATAGTATTCAAATACTTTTATTTATCATACTTTTATCTATGGCGTTGTCATGCTAAGTATTTGGTAAAATATTTGACTGAAATCTCTGTGAATTCCTCCGACTGTATTGATATACAGTACAGTATTTGTTCTGCAGTGGAACATCTGGGTTTCATAATGCATGGATCCTGTAGTTTAAAATACCGCTTGATATTTAATAGTGAACTAAAATTTTGGTATTGTTTTTTGCTCACCTTGTGTTAGCGAAGGATAAAAAATATTGATAAAAAAACAGATAGAAGGAAATTTCATTCATTCATTTCTCATCTAGGCCAACTCATTATATATATATCTCCTTACCCTCCACTAATTTCCAAAGCTTGTCCAAATTCATGTTCATTACCAAAAATATTAATAGGGGGATCCATTCTATGACTGCCATGAATATGGAATTCTGTGCTGTAGTACACCTCCAGGAAGCACTTCCAGTTGTATCTGGGAGGTCCTGAGTACCCCCTGGAGATTTAATTGCCTTGAAATTTACAACCTACAGGGGGTCCTGTTTTGATTGGCATCATATATTATGTCTGATTTTATTATTTCATATGGTGAGATGTCTTATGTCTGTTTTTAACTAGAAAGACTGGAATATAAATTATTAAAATAAATCAGCCCTTGGTTGTCCTACTGCAGTAAGGCATTTGCATTGTTTTCTGCTTTCATGCAGCTTGAAATTGTGAATATAGAACGTTTCAGAATCCTGTTATGTGCTAAGACTATACCAGCCATACAAAGAGCATTCAAACAACCTGGATTTCGAAACTGGTTTTTGCTTATCGGCACCTTTAGAAGCTCACATTTCATTTTGAGATAGCTGTAAATCTTACCGTTCAAGGCAGTGCTCTACTGAGCGTGATGAACATTTATCTTCATCTGTTCCATATTCTCCATCATTGCGGTGCAATGATCTGCAAAATCATCTTGGGACAAAGCTTGCCACTTTGGGTTTCTGTCTATAGAACAGAAAAAGGCTCTGGTGTTGGAAGGATATGAACTTAATTTAAAAAAAACTTCATTGCGAGCTTTTGTTAATCATGGAGTGGATCTAAATCGCTATTGATTACTTGGACTTTGTTTCTTGCTGAGCAGTTTTCAAATGACTGACTTTTGCTAAGCTGGGAACACTTCCACAGGTTATGAAACTGATCATTGTAAAGTTAAGCGTGTGGATTCGAGGGGGCAATTTTATGATGCATGAACTGAGCAAAAGCTACAGCATAAACAGCCTGCAGACTATAATGGGAAGAAAACTTTATTTGCCTTAAGTTATGTATGTTTCTTTTATTTTAGATGTTGGCATTTGTGCCCACAGTGGAAATAGGGAGGAAAAAAGCTACAACTTAAATCAGTCAACTGACTGATAGGAAATGCAGATCTTTGATCTTTGGCTGATGAAATATATAGTTGAACCTCCGGACACAACCAGAAGGCAATTAATTTTGTTTTGTAGAAGGTGTTCAGAGTAGCAGGGAGGCTATGTATGGCTCATCCAAGCCTCATAATGCCTGCTGGATCCTTCACAACATCACAAGGTACCTGTCAGAAGGTTGTGCATGATCTCCCCAATCTCAGAACACCTTCCCAGTCATGATTTTGTGGTCACGTTCTGTGGACTATAAAGTTCTCTGAGGTCATCCAACATGGACCTGGTGATCTGCCTGTAGCTGACCATTATGAAAGTACTACAGAACTAAAAGAATAGCATCTTCTTTCCAGTTGTTCACTGCTTCCACTGGGCAGATCTGCAATACCCTGCCTGGGTTCCTGTGATGCAATATCACTTAGTGGTTTTCCCCATGTATGTCCTGCCCCATGGACATAGCTAGGTGGCAGAAGTAACATCTGATGAGGAATGGCCAGCTTCTCATTTCCAGTCATGAATTTCCCATTTTGTACAAAAGGAGAGGGATTGGGCCACCAGTTGAGTTTGTGGCTGAAATAAGGCTATGCTACCAGCTGCTACTCCACATCTGCTCTCAGGATCTTTGTTTTAAAAGTTTAGTGCAGTGTTCTTCAACCTGTGTGTCATCAAACCTAGTCTCTGACTTTATTTATTAGAGTTATGGCATGGTTTAGTGCTTCCAGCCATGGAACATGTCCATTATAAAGGTTTTCTCAAGATGGATCTTCATTATCATGTGTTTAGAAACTCTCCCCTCATGTCCCTGTCCTACTCCATCTGACCTCCTCCTTAAAAAACTGGGAGTAATTCTGCTGTATATCACCTTTACCAGAAAGCATGTCACTTGGGTATCTTCTTTCAAATGCCCATTCATGGCTTATTCTGGAAAGGAGCATATGCCGGCTGCTTTCAAGCTATTGTTTTGTTCTTTTGTCTGTCCACACATTAAGCATACTTCTTGTTTTTTCCCAACCTTTCATTTTGCAGTAGGAAATAATTGGGCATCTGTCTGTCTGTTTTGACCTCTCCTAGAGAAGGAAGCCGGTAAAAATGGATAATGTATATTGAAGTTTTAAATTCTCAGTTTTTAATTGTTATGGCTTTGCTGCAATTTTATGCAAAGCCTGAGGGGAAAATATTGGTGAATTTCAAATTGGATCTTTAAGAAGGAAATAAAATGGATTTGTAAAAAAAATTACAATTGTTTTCACTGGAAAAGATCATGTTCAGTATTTCTATTCACAGTATAGCAATTTATCTTTCACCATCAGATGCATGTCATTTTATATATGAGAAAGTGCCCTGAAATATAAAATATCACATTTGAGTTTGAACAAACACTGCCATTTAGTGGATGTTTGCTTTAAAGTTTTATGAGCCCTTTACCCATAGTCATTTAAATGGTGGGCTCTCCCAACATAAATAGCAAACTAGCTCATTGGAAAAAGTGTAGTCTTGGTGTACTAAGCATCAGCACATTAGCTTCACCATGGTGCATAAGAAGAAGTCCTCTGGGAACGATCAGCCTCTGCTTTCTGGAGACTCCATCAGCCACTGGCATTTCAGTGACCTTTATCTCTGTAATAAGGATTTAAAAGAGCAAATAGGGTCTAGACTTCAGCAACAGGACAAACACTTCCTAAAAGAGACCTACAAGCATGTAACTTATCTGTGGTTGAAGATTTCCTCTCCTGTGCATGAGTTTCAAATTCAGACACTACCTTTAATTGTATCAGTATGTAGATCTGTGGCGCAGTCCTAACCAAATTCCTGCTTTGTGGTTCAGCAGGGTCAGCGCAATCTAGTGCAGTAATTGTGGGTGCTGGATGTCTCTTTGTGGTAAGGGGATCTTTTACCTCTCCCCTTTGGGGCTATTCAGATCCATGCAAGGTTTACAGGTAGCTCAAATCTTCTGCAAAGAAGGCAAATGCCATTTTAGGTTGCATTAAGAGGACTGTAGCTTCCAAGTCATGAGAAGTTCTAGTTCCTCTTTATTCAGCATTGGTCAGACCTCACCTTGAGTACTGTGTTCAGTTCTGGGCACCTCACTTTAAGAAAGATGCAGCCAAACTGGAGCAAGTCCAGAGGAGAGCGACAAGAATGATCAGTGGGATGGAAGGAAAGCCCTACGAGGAAGGGTTGGGGGAACTTGGGATGTTCAGCCTGGAGAAGAGGAAGCTGAGAGGAGACATGATTGCCCTCTTCAGATACCTGAAGGGCTGTCATATGGAGGAAGGGGCCAATTTGTTCATAGCTGCTTCTGAAAGCAGAACTAGAACCAATGGGTACAAACTGCAAGAAAGGAGATTCCGGCTGGAAATCCGAAAAAAATTCCTGATGGTTCGGGCGGTTCGGCAGTGGAACAAATTGCCAAGGGAGTTGGTGGACTCTCCCTCACTGGGGATCTTCAAGCAGAGGCTCGATGAGCAACTGTTGGGGATGCTCTAGGGGGAATTCCTGCTGCAGGCAGGGGGTTGGACTAGATGACCTACTAGGTCCCTTCCAACTCTATGATTCTATGATTCTATGAAATCCAGGCCATCCATCCCATTGCAACTTTTCAGAACTGGGACAGGGATATAGGATTTTGCAGAAGCCTCATATGCTGTTCCTGATCCCATCCTGGGCTTGATCTGCCTTCCTTCTCTTGTCGTGTTACATCACTTTCCCACTCACTTCTTCCATCATGCAGAGTTCCCACTAGCTTTAGTGGGAGGTATTCTCCATTTGGCATCAGGAGACCAGAGCATGCCTCCACACTGGCACAACATACTTTATGGCATGTTTCTGAGTGTGCAGGCTCATCCCACCAGCAAAGGCTGGCAAAGAATTGGGCTACCCAATTCTGAATTGAAGTAAGAGCATGTCCTATCATTTCCTCCACACACTTTGCAACATGAGATCAGTTCTGTGCACATGGGTGGGAATCACCAAAGTCAGCCTATGGAGCTTGCCAGACCTCTTCCTGCTTTCCACAGTAGCAAGTGCTCTAATAACGGGAGACCACATTACACATCATGTACAGGCATCCTGCAGCCTGCTAGCCAGTTGAGGGTCTAGATTAGAAAATAGAAAATTCTACCTAGATATCTCTGGTTTGAAAGCTGCAGTCATCTCCTGCTTTTTGATAGTTTGTTTTCTGACAGTTCTGCTCTTTCAATAATATCCAGAACTAATTCATTCAACACATGCTCCACTCATTCAACCTCTCTCTGCTGCTCAAGAGGCTAAAATTGTCTTCACTGATGTTGATTTGCATGTGACAGTGATCAAACTGTTTTTGAGCACAATCCTAAGCATGTCTACTCAAAAGTAAGCCCCATTGTGTTCAATGGGTCTTACTCCCAGGAAAGTGTCTTTAGGATTACAGCCTTTGCCATTTCCTTGTGACTTTCTTCAGTAAATATTATAATATTTAAATAACCATTCAAATACATAAGATATTTATTCCTCACATATGCCTTTGTTCATTTTACTATAATTTGTGATGTGTTTTGGCTATGTGTTAATAAATACGTGTTATTATTAGGGTTTTGCAGGTGATATTTATGATTTTGCATTTGCAAGCTGAAAAAGACTGGGTTCCCCTTTTCAACAGTTCTCATTTTTGGATGGTGCTCTGGTCCGTAACACGTCCAATAAAGGGGGTGCCCTTTATTCATTATATTCATTATAACCTCCTTATTTTGGGGCGTGCTAGGTTTTATACTATTTTTCACAGCGTTAAGATTTGCAGTCGGTCTCCTCTTTCCCCACCAGGCCCCTGCCAATCTTTCTCAACTTTGGAATGCCATACAGAAAGAATGATCAACTCTAATCTCTTTGGTCATAAATTCATTAACGTTTCAAATCCTGGACAAAGGTTAAGAGGTTATGTTTTTGTTGCTGTCATAGCCAGCCCGCCTGCCCTTCCAAATTGATGTCAGGCTGCTGGTGACCCTGAGTTCTGTGGTACCTCTGAGCAAAAATACTACCCGTAGTTGTCATTCCATCCTCAATACAAATCTGGCGGACTTGAGTATTGCCAGGAGGCTAGGATCAAGTACTGTGATATGCATTTAGCAAAGCCTCTCTCAGTGGATTGTGGAAATGACATTAAATATAATGAGGTAGCACAGTCAGGACAGTTAAATAGGAGTTCTCCGTTTTGTTGTTTTGGAATTTCATATTTAAATGCACTTTTGTAGCATAGAAGGGCTTCCTAAAAAAATAATCAGTTGTTTCAAAACTTGTCATGAGAACAGTGAGTTGTCTGGTGAGGTGAAATCTCCTTTCTGAAGTTTAAGTGTACCACATGTGATAGAAATTGTAAGAAATTCCCATGACCTGAGCCAGAATAGCTTCCCCTTCCTCATAGTAGTACAGCAGCAATTCCAAAACTTATAGAATCATAGAGTTGGAAGGGACCCAGTGGGTCATCTAGTCCAACCCCCTGCCTGTTGCAGGAGATCCTTGTCTTGTGGGAACCCGGGTCTCAAACCCTGGCCTGCTGATTAACAGGCAGTGTCTTAACAACTTAAGCCAAACTTGCACTAGATTCAGCGCAGACTGTGCCAGTATGCCTGATCCACTGCAATTTAGGATCACGTTGTGGATAAGACTAATATCTGTGCCCCCGTTGAATGCTAATTGTAACCACATCTCTTATCTCCTTCTCTTCCTTCTCCCACCTTTCCCTCTGTCAAGCGGTTTGTTCCACATTAACTTTTTGTACGTCGTCTTTTGGTAGCATTTTAAAAAATCATTGGGTTTTCTTTCCTGCTGAAGGTGGGAATACAGCTCCATCTTTGTTATATACTGATTTTTTTATACATGGATTTGATTCAACACGAATGGCCACTGCAACTCAACAGTTTAAAAAACTGCTTTTCTACTGTTGTAGAGAGGGAGTCATACAAGCAGTCATTCCATTTTTCAATCTCAGAATCAAACCCCTGCAGATACCGAAGCACTACCTTATTCCATTAGGCACAGTAGAGGAACAAGAAACCTGGAAGTGGTTCTTTAAACCTATTTTTCCACTGTTATTTTTTTAATCTATGGAAGGTTCTGGAACAGAACCCTAGTGGATAACAAGGGACACCTGTATGAGGTTATCGGATGATTTTTGTTTCTTATTTGTATACAATTATTTTATACAATTATTTGTATTTAAAAAATGTATTATTTTTATTAAAAAATACAAGTTTCAATACTGAAAACGAAAAATGTTAGCATGTTCAAAGTAAAAAGCTTAAATATGAATGAATTCTAAATTCTAAATGAATTCTAAAATTGCATTTGTATTGACTATTTTCTGCCTTCTCCTCCCCTTTTAACAGCACTTCTGGATTTGGATCTTCAGGTTATTGTTTACGGCTGTGGCACATGAATCAAGGACTAAGAAACCCATCCTTCTGTCGAAGTCTTCGCCAAAGACTGGGGAGAGTAGGTATTTTAACTATAACCTATGGTTGATTGACCCCACCAAGTGATGACCACTGAGGCATCCTATGAAAATGTGATTTACACTGAGTGGAAAGAATAGGGTTGCCTTAATTCTCTTCCAGAAAACCGGGACAAGACCCCCATATCAAATTTGCCAGTATGTGAACGCAGTCATGCAATACCCCAAAACCAGGACTATCCTGGTTTTCTGGGACATATGGTGGCTCTAGGAAAGAGGCACAAGTAAACCGCGGTCAAGAGCTGTATATATCTTTCCATTTTCTCTCTGTTAATCACTCCTAGGGCTTAGGGAAGATTTAGGGTGGAGAGAAGTTAAAGAGCATGGATCCAGATGGCAAAAGGCACATGTTGGATCTTATCCCTAATTTTCTAGCCAACAAGTCACTCAACTTGGACTTAAGCCAGCAAAATACAGTGGTACCTCGCTTAACAAGTGCCTCGGTTAACAAGTGATCCACATAACAAACAAAAATTTTTCTAGGATTCTGCCTCACATAACAAGTGTTGCTTCACTTAATAAGCACACTCATTGGCAGTTGGGGCAGTTGTGCTGGCCAGCAGCCCTTTTAAAAAGTTTCAGGACTGCTTAGTGAACCTGCCCATAGCGAAAACAACACTTCCGTGCTGTTCCCTCATGGGTGTCCGCTGGGCAGAGGGAGAGAACAGCAGTGGAGAAGAGGGAAGCATCTCAGGGCTAGCCAGAAGGGAGCAGGGGAGAGAGAGGCTCAGGATGAAGAGAAGGAGAAAGTAGGGAAACACTTTGAAAGTGTCTTTGATTGCAGCCTCCTAACCATGTCTACCCAGAAGTAAGCCCCTTTGTGTTAAATGGGTGTTACTCCCAGGAAAGTGTCTAGGACTGTGGCCTAAGTAGACTTTATAGGATCATGCACATTGAATGCATGTTTTGAATTCAATTCCAGTGTTTTCTCATCATTTTTACATACAGTTAATATTTTTATATGAATATTTTTGGGTTGTGGAACCAATTGTCTGAGTTTCCATTATTTCCTATGGGAATATCTGCTTCACGTAAAGAGTGTTTGACATAACAAGCATGCTTCCGGAACGAATTAAACTTGTTATGTGAGGCACCACTATAGTTGGCATGGTACTGAGAGGGGATCAGTGATTGAGCTGTGTTTGCATGTTATACATTTTGCATTAGTAGTAGGTGGGAGACAAAGAAAATAAACGGAGGCTGTTTCTTCAGTATAGCAAGGCAGGCCTTCCAGACTTAACAAGTTCCCTTCTGCAGATAGAGCATGGCTACTTTCCAGGTACTGCAGTGTCTTCCTTGAACGGATTCCGCTGGCTGAATTGCTGCGACTGCATTCAGATTTGCATTAGAAAATTGATGTGTGATGATTGCATCAGGATCTCCTCAGTCGAGCCCAAAGAGAAGAGACTTAGAGCACAATCCATGTTTACTCAAAAGTGAGCCCTATTGTGTTCAACGTGTCTTATTCCCAGGAAAGTGTGTCTAGGATTACAGCCTTAATCGAATCCTGCAGTGTTTTGAACAAAGTCTGTCTCAAATATTAAATAAACAGAATGTTCAGATCCCCGGGTAAGGTAACAGGGCAGATCCCTGCAAGATGAATAGCAGAATCCGCATCAAATACTGAGAGCAGAGCTAGAGATGGAGGCTAAGCTGGCAGCAAGAAAAGGGGAAGGAATGGTAGTAAAGATCGGAGAATAAGGACAGTCACCTATGATGTGATCTAGGGCAGTTGCTGGTTTAAAGAGGTGCTTCAGTGGAGAGAAGTTACATGTTCATGAGCTATGCAAGTGGCTGGAATTGGATGGGCGGTCTGTGTCAATCCCATCCCCTCAGTGCAGTCATGCCATCAGAACGTGCATGACATCCAGAGGGGAAAGTGAAGTTCTGGAGATCTCCAGGTAAGATCTTCAATTGTTCCCTTGCGTGAACGTTTCTACCACTTGAATGGGTCTACTCAAAACTGTGCCAACATTATTGCTGGCACAAGTCCATGTGGATCTGGAAAGGCAATCGAGGCCAGGACAGGAGATAGAATATTCTGGTACCATTGTTGCCCATACTCCCCTCTTCCTGACCTTGATCCATTCACCCTTTTCCTCCCCTGTCTCCAGCTCTCCCCTAACCCCTTCATGCTGACCAACTGGCCCATGAGGTTGTTGTGAGGCTGTCGACACAAGGCTTCTTGCAATGATGGCCAGGTGAGTGTTAGTTTCCAACATCCTTAACAAACCTTGCACTGCCAAAGCCACTTCCACCAGTCCTAAGCACCAGTAAGAATTGGGATGTTTGCTCCCAATCCTAACCCAACTTTGCAGCATCAGTGCAGCCCTGATGTAAGGGAACATCCTAAAATAAGGAGACTGGAAAGTTGGATAGGATTGGGTACATAATGTATTATGGCCAAACACCACGGGCAACATATAGGGACAGAATATCTGTGTTATTAAACAGCTTCTCTGAGATCCTGAAGAGTTTGACTTAATCATATTCATAGTGTGTATGGATTGCTTTGATCTCTTTGTTCATTCTGACAGATATATGATGGTGTTCTCAGGTCCCCTGGAACTGATAACTGTTCTGCTGATTTTTTGCTTTCTTGGCCTTTTTTCCTGTTTTGTATTGGTATCCCATCAGCAGCATTTAAGCTTAGTATACACATAGCTGACATTTTTACTGTCTCTTTTGTCAAATTGACTATGTAGTACTTCAAGAGAAAAAAATAAAAATAGAAAGGAAAGCCCTCAAGCTCTCTATTGCTTTTGGCTTACCAGGCACTTTTTCACTGCACCAATGGCTCATAAAAAGGTACTAGAATTTATCTGATATTTGACCTGGTATATAATCTGTGATATTTCTTGGCATGCTACTCAGAGGCTAATTGTAAATATTCTATTGGCAAGTGGTGTATAATTTATTTTGCCAGTTATGTAGTTGTCCAAGGTAATCAGAAGGGCATAAAAAGGTCATAAAAGCTCCTTTTGGTTTCCTGTTTCAGAAGGTGAATGAATGGATGGGTGAATAAATACATAAATTAAGCTCTGTTTTATTATAGAGAAGCTTTGTAACAATTCAGATTTCCATTATTTGTTCACATTTTCCTTTAGTATAGCTGTCAAGATGCTGTTTTCCATAAGAATGCTGTTTTTCATAACTTACATGCAATGCATAAGAACCCTTATATATCCGATATACACAGAAATTATTTTTTTAGAAAAGAAATATTATTTTCCTGCCATCTATTATAGAAAAAAAGAAAAAGATTTTAGCTTTTTTAAATTCCGGGAATAATTGAACTTTGTTCAAAAGTAAGGTTTATCTATTCTTGATTGCTTAGATGGTATTAGTGGTTTTCAAAGTTATTTGGGAGGTATGACTGGGATGATTTGGAAATTTGCCCAGTGATCTTCAATTATAAGGTTTGTAAAGGTTTCCTGAGAGTAGGGTAAGTTGGGCTGCTGTTACCAGCCTTGGATTGGAATCTGTATTGAAGGGATGTTTTGGATGAGTTCCTGGGCGCACTTTCAATTTATTCAAAGAGGGTACAAGACCCAACATGAAGTGTATTACAGAACACATAAAAATACCCCAATATCAAATACAGAATTTAGGGTATCATAGCAGATGTCAGGAGTTCCTAGCAATTAACAGTATCCCTTTTCAGGTGCTCTATACATTTTTTCTAATTTAATTGAAATTTACTGATTTAAAAAAACATATTACTGTAATAAACTATGTATATTAAGTATTTTGACCACTCTAAAATAATATGTACTGGCAAATGCAAAGTATTATTGTTGTTAAGTGTAGATTTTAAACACTTTCTAAACCAGGATATGGATTCACTAGTTTTTGAATTGGTAGAGCTTTGTTCTGTTACTCGGGCGGCAATCCTAAACACATTTTCCTGGGAGTAAGACCCATTGAACACAATGGGTCTTTTGAGTAGACATGGTTAGGATTGTGCTCTTGGTGTTGCTATAAAGTTCTTTGCACAGCTATAGTTGAAAGTCACCTATGTGCACCATACTGGCAGTCCCTGATTAATTCCCTCTGACAAGGAAGTCGAAGAAAATGCCCCACAGTGCAATCCTAAGCATGACTACTCAGAAGTAAGTCCCACTTTGTTCAATAGTACTTACTCCTAAGAAAGTATGGTTAGGATTGCAGCCCTTGTTACACAGGATTATACAGTCCTTACAATTTATAGGGATATCAATTTTCTATATGAGACTTACCCTACAATCCAGAGTAACTACGGGAGAACGTAAGAGATGTTTACATCGGCGTAGTTATGGCACCACCTAGTGAAAACCTATGGGAAATTCATATTGCAATCCAGAATAAATTGTTCTTATGTTGGAGTAAGGACTCCCCATAGTTACTCTGGATTGCACTCATAGGGTGCAATCTTAATCAGGAGTGGCACAGAAGTGTCTTGTAGCACTTTTGTGACACCCTCATGTGACACCCTAACTGGGGTTTAGGATTGCACCCATAGCAACTCGTATTAATGTTCTTAGAGCCATAAATGTTCTTAGAGCCATTTCCAAACACATGAGATGGAAAGCTTACAAAGATCTATGTAAGATAACATGGCATGTAAATACTTTCCATCCACAATACATTTCAAGAAGAAAATTAGGCTGCAATCCCATCCCCATTTACAGATGAATTCTATCCATATTGACTATAATGGGGTCTGAGTAGACCAACCTAGGATTGGACTGAAACTAGTATTGCAGCATGCTCTTGCAATTTAGAGCTGGAAATTATTATTAGTGGAAAATCACACCTGCAGAATTAGCATGGCTATTTGTTGTGTAGCTTTCCATAGGCTTTGCCGAAGGAAAGACCTGAATCCCCCAGGGGGAAACTTCTTCAGCCTGACAGTATGGTTGTTATGTGGAGAGCAGAAGGTGAGAGTCTCTTGTGGTGTATCTATGTGTGCAAAAATTGCCTACTATTTGTGTAGTCTTGTGAATGGTGCACAGCCGGTGCAGTGCGTTTTGGGCAGTGTGCTGACAATTGGGGATCCTGATATATCGCCCTTTGCAAACACTGTTTTTTTAAAGGATGTTACCAGTTATAAGAGGCATTGCAGAAAGTTATCAACACTTAATTCGAGTCACTGGAAAGAAACGCAAAAAGCAATTTGAAAACAAGTCCCAAGCGAAAGTACAGTTGTTTACTAGGCTTTACTCTTTCATAGATAATAATGTAGATCGGTACTGATGGGAAGAGCTACATTTAATCCTGTAAAAGGAAATAAACCAAAAAATTTGCCAAGCTTATTTTAAAAATAGAGCCCATATTTGGGTATTGGGCACACTTTTTTTTTTGTTCAAGAAAATCCCCCCTCCTTGCCATTAGGTGAAGAGGGGGTTCCTTTATTCCAGTGTTCATGCTTAGGTTCAGTTTGGGATTCCTAAAAACATACCCTACAATCCAGAGTAACTAGGGGAGCACTTAAGAGACTTTACATGTACCCGTAGTTACTGCACTACCTAGTGAATACCTGTGGGAAATTCATATTGGAATCCAGAGTAAGTTGTTCTTACTCCAGAGCAAGGACTCCCCGTAGTTACTCTGGATTTTGCCCATTGTCAGCTTTGTCAAAGGATCTAACATTTCATTCTGTACTTTTCAGAACATCAACAAGGAAAATACTTCGACTATTCATTGACATGCCCTACAATCCAGAGTAACTATGGGAGCACGTAAGAGAGCACGTAGTTACGGCACCACCTAGTGAAAACCTATGGGAAATTCATATTGCAATCTAGAGTAAATTGTTCTTACACCAGAGCAAGGATTCCCCATGGTTACTCTGGATTGTACCCATGGTCTTATTTCCTGAAAATATTAAAATATTGGATAGCAGACTTTCTAAAGAAAAAAAATGCACTAATTATTTCTTTCAAAATTGAATTTGACATTTACTTTCAATGTTCAAAGGTTCTGTGAAAGCATATTGATACCAGGCCTCTGAAGTAGTCAGTCTGCAATATCAGTGTGTAATATCATGTGTGGTGCTTTTATTTTTGGGGTACAACTCTGGATATGTGATGTTGGGTTATCTGTACGAATTATGTCGAGGAAAACAGATTCACATTCTGGAGGCAGGTAGGAAGACGGGCTAATTGATAAGTAGGAGGAGAACTAGTTGATAGTTCTGTGAGTGACTCTTCATGCCGCTGGGGCTAGTTGATCCGGCCTGTATTTCAGAGAATGCAACCTCTTACTTGCTCCATCAAACACAAAAGTAAGGAGGCTTTTGTTTTGCTTTTAAAGAGGGGGGGATAGTTTGGGCAAGCTTTCTTGATAAATATTTGAAAAAAACTCTTGCATTTTTTCAAGAGGCATGCCAAGAATGCAGGCAAAACACAGATAGTTGGGGAGATCAAGAGTGCAGATATATTTTTCCTTTTAGAAATAGAAATTATTTTCAAATAGTGTAGGAACTAGTGTTCCATTTCATTAATAGGCCTTTTCCACATATTCTTGTCCTTTGGGTGCTGAGGGATGGGGCTGTGTTGACTGAATTCATTCAATGCATGTTCTGCTCTTTCAAACTCTGTTTTCTAAAGGCCAGAATTGCCCCCCCTCCCATATTTTCTAAAGGCCAGAATTGCCCCCCATACACCCCTCCTGGTCTAATCCCATTTGGAAGGAGTTAATGAGAATCCATTTGCAGAAATCTTTGTGTGGTAGCAGGAATTTGCAAGATAAAAGGGGAAATTAGTTAGCTATAAAAGCATTGGAAGCAACATTTATAAACTAAAAAAATGATTGGGTTCCACTTTTCAATAGTTTTTACTTTTGGACTGCATTCCAGTCCCTAACCCGTCCAATAAATGGGAAATGGTACTTATTGGTACGTACTTTGTACTGTTTCACTTTCGGACGGTGTTTGCTGTTTCTTCTGATGATAGAGAAGGTACTCCTACTCCCCAGGATACCCCTTGTACCCAACCTCATTGATCACATAGGATCAACGATTTGTTATCTGCAGATTTGCTAGGGTTTCCAGGGACCCAACTCTCGTGGATATTGAGAACTGATTGTACAAGCTTTTGTATTAGATGAAGTGGGGTATCTTGTAGGAAATTTAATGTGTGGAGGATCTTGCCTGAAAGCAGCTTTAAGTATTCCCTAAGTACTCTGGAATGGGCTGCAGAGGTCATGACTGCAGGAAGGGGAAGAGGGAAGCTAGTTATATTGACTGTTGATCCCTGTTTTTTTTACAAGCTAGAGGAAATTGGCCAAGTATAGAGATACAAGTCAGCTGGTTGACAAGGCATAGCAATTTTGCCACATGAAATACAATGGAGATGTCGAGGTACAGGCTTTGGATGGACTAGGGCTCTGCTTATTTTATAAAGAGAGTTGGGAGAAAATGGCAAAAATGAAATAAAACACATTATACCACTTTCTGTGCTTCTTATTTTTGTAAAGAAACAAAAAACCCAAGAGAGAGTGACTTGATCAGTTTCATCTAAGACTTTTTGTATCACGTAATTCTAATTTTAAACAACATTTAAATTACAGGGACAGCAGAAGGAACAATTTCCTCTTAACTTCTGTGATGGCTTCATTGTCTACTGATGTTTTAGTATGGCTGCAAGAGGGCCATACTTTTAGTATGTTTTAGTATGATGTTTTAGTATGGCTGCTAAAATGGGCAGTGGGGCAAAGTGTTGTGTTTCTTGAGTTCATCACTGCCCCCCATCCTCTCCTATAATACAAATACTGATTCTGAAAGAAAGCCCTTTCTGATGTAGGAGCGAAGAGTGCCTGCCGTTTTGTTTAAGAAATATAAATGTGCTTTGCCTATCTGGAAATTATGAAATGTTGAAAAGGTGAATTATATTCTTGTTAGGATGTTTTTCAGACTACCTGTACTTGATCTCCTTGAGTAATCAGGACCCAATCCTGACCAACTTTCCTTCACTGACATAGCCACAAGACAATCCCTTGCGGGGTTTTTCCCCATTTTTCCCCCTTACCTTGATGAGTCATCCATGACTCCCCCCCAAGGATGTGGAATGTGCCTCATTGGCATGACTGAGGCATAATTCTATTTGATTTTTCAGCACCAATGCAGCCTTAAGATTGTTGCCTTACCTTGAGAGGCTCTGTGACTGTCTCTTCCCCCTCCTGTCCCTATGTTAGGATGCAGCACATGCTGCACTGGCACAGCTGCATTAGTACTAGAAAATTGGACAGGATCCGTCCCTGAATCAGTGCTGGAAAGTTGGTTAGGATTGGGCTCTCCTAACTGATATTTAATGTAGAGGAGCCTAGGGTAAATGACTATCATTTCCATCTCACTTCCACAATCATTCTGTGTTGATGGTTCACAGCATCTGCTCTATGAGAACAGAGGTAATTTACCTACCACTGCCAAGCTGTGTACTTTATGCTTTACTTACCAAGTAAAGTCAATGACCCGAAAAAACCACAGCCCATCTGGAGGTTCTGAAATCTCACGTGAGCCAGTAAATCAAGTAACAGTGTTTGCCTTGAAATTATTTATGCTTATCAGTAGAAGGGTGAGTTGCTGTGCCTCGATAGCCCCCATGGTTCATCTCTGCTGCTGGTGTGATGATGAATAATTCATAAAACACTGGCTATCCAAAACCAGGGAGAGGGTCATTAGCATTTTAATGAAAACAATACAGGCATTGTACTAAATCTTTGCATTCTGTTTTTCTTTTTCTTCTTTCTCTTCCTACAGTAAGACAGTTTTGCCGCATGCTTTGAAAGCAGCTGACTACAGAAGAGAGAATGTGCTGACTGGCACTATGGGCAGGCGATACCCAGGGGCTCACTATCGTCAAAGCAATTCATGTATGTATTTATGTATGCATAGGGGTCCTTTTCCTACCTGTCCATTTAGAACCCAACCCTGTAGCTTGTTTTGGCTGACCTAAAAGTTTTAAAATTGCTTTACCCTTTTATGGGCAAAATCCAGAGTAACTACAGGGAGTCATTGCTCCGGTGTAACTTTTTTTTAGTCACTGACCCTGTTAGCAAGTTGAGTTGGGGTCCATGACATTCACATATAAGTAGTGACCTGCAAAAGGAAAGGTTATTTTTCCTGACAAAGGATAATACCCCTTTATCAGGAAAAATAATCTCACCTTTTGCAGGTCCCTACATATAAGTGAAGAACATGGTTTTGCACAATGTAAGCTGAGTCACCCCAAGTTGAATGCCAATCTCTGACATCATGTATGATCATCTTGCACATTTTTTTTCTTCCTGTAATTCTGAATCTGTGCTGAAGCTCTGAGCTAGGAGTTTATAATCTGCATTTCTGTAGGCATTTCCTATCTACAGAAATTTTTCACCATTTTGTAAAGAATCTAAAGGAAACTTTTCACTGAATTCTTTATGACTTAAAATAGTGGTTCCCCAACTGTGGGTCAGAACACACTACTGTGGTGGGACTGGATCACTAGAGAGTGATAGTTCAGATTACCATATTTACTCAAATCTAATATATCACCAAATCCAATGTGCACCATGAATTTAAAAGGCTTGAGATGTAAAAAATTGTTCATTGGCATTTGTAATACAGGTCCAATATTTAATTTTACTGCATTAAACAATGAGTTATATGACAATAATAATCAGACAACAGGTTACTGTTACGATTTTTACCTAATTGCACTACTTTATACAATGTATAAAGTACAATGGGTTTGTACTACATTTTTATTACAATAAGCTGTTAAATACTTACCTATCCTTATAATCAAAATACTGTATTTACTCCAATCTAATGCACCATCAAATCTAATTTGCACCTCACTTTTGGAGACTAAATTTGGCTTTAAGAGGTGAACGTTAGTTTTGAGAAAATATGGTAATTGCCAAAAGTTCTGAGGCTATGATCTTTTGTATGCTTATTATTATAAATACATGAAATATTATTTCTTTCTAGATATCCTTTTTTAAAGGATACAAAAACCCTTGCTAAGACGGATTAGTAAGATGCAGTATTAAAAAAAAGCAGGCCTCCGTCAGTCTTAAGAGACTATGGTATTGTGCTTGGCGCTGCATACGCTGCATGCGAAGCACGAAAGCCTGGGTTGGATTGTTATGGAGGATAGGCTGTTACCCAAGTAGCAAATCCCCCCTCTCCACGCCACTGAATTAGTCCAATGGAAAGGCAGAACCAATACGATTGGATCCAGCTGGCGTCACAGAGCTGGGCTAAGGACAGGAGCTCACCCTGTCTTGTGGGGCCGACCCAGGTCTCGAACCGTGGCCTGCTGGTTAACAGGCACAGCGTCTTTACCGCTTGCGCCACCCACAGCCCACAATATTAACACATTTCTTAATACAGAGATGCTTCCCAAGAAGTCAGAACAATAAATGTTACTACTCAAAGGGAGTAGTGGCCTGTAACTCATACAAGTCAAAAAGTTGTGTTTGTAGCTTCAACTATTAGTTCAAATATATGGGTGAACAGCCTACATTTACATTACCCATGTTAATGCCTATATTTACATTACCCTTGTTAATGCCTGTGAGAAAGAGAATGATGCTGGCTCTAGGACTTAGTCCCCCCACCTACCCACGCAAGAGGCCCCCTATAAATGGGTCAGTCGAATTCAGGTATTGAAACCGAGATCTCTCTCATGCTGTCTTTGATTTTATCATGAATTCAGTGCAAACTAAAAGCATTGGTGCAATGGATGGGGACACTGTGCGTCCTTCACTGGCCATCCTCACTGGCCTAAGGAGCAAATGCGTACTCTGTGCATGCTCTGGTGCCAACTCTGTGTGCACACATGGCAACTTAATTTTTTTGCTGCTTCTGTATCACACTGAAGACCTTGTGGGTGATTCTGAAGAATACATTCTGAAGGTGAGGAGGAGATGTGGTGGGAAAGGAGGGTCCAGGAGATGCGGGAGAGGTGCTGAGAGGAAAAGGGGTTGATGGGAGTAGCAAGGCTGAAGTTTTCGGAGTTTTTTTTCAGAAGTAAAGTTTTGCTCAGAGAAACCATTGCCTCATGAATCAACTTGATTCTTGAGATGAGTCATGACTTGACTCCAAATGTCTCTAAGTTTTGCTCACATGGAGTTGTGACTGGCAAGGGTTATGACTTGTGGGTTGAGTCATGGGGTCTCTAACAACTTGGAGACCGTAACTGGAGCATATCCCTGCATAATGCCGTGTGGGTGTTATATGGCCATGTTGCTCTTCTTCTCCATGTATTTTGCATTGTACATTATTTCCTTCACTTATGGCCAGGTGAATCATTGCCCATAGGTATTCTGTATTATGTGGCAATCAATTTATCTCTGAGATCATGACTTTGGCTGAATTCCTTTGTGGATTTAGTTTACTTGAGACACACATGTTCCATTTCGTTACCTCTTTCCAGGTTAAATTCACAGCATCCTTGCTGAAAAGAAGTTCACGTGGCTTCTTTTGGTAACCTTGTTTTGCTTCTCTTTCTCTCTGAGGCCCAGTTATGGCAAAAGATTTCAATACCTCTTAAAGTTTGTTACCTGCCCCCTTTAAACTCCTTGAAGGAACTGCTGACAAATGGCTTGTCCCTGGAGCTGCTATCAGTAATAATCTCTGAGCCTTAAGGCTGGTTATATTGCAATGTACATCAACAGATCTTCTCAGAAGGTGGAATGTGCAATCTTTGTTGATTCTCCCACCCCCCCCCCCCGGCTTTGGATGATTGTATTAAGTCTTGGCCTTTTTTTGCTGACCTTTGAAAATGAAGCTGTGTAGCTTTTCCTTATTATGATTTTTTTCCCAACTGGATGGTGTTCTTAACAGAATGTTTTCAATAATAGTTTTACTTGGAATTGTTTTTGCAACATACAGTAACTTATTAGTCACTGTGGTGATGCTGCTGTTGGTACTGCTAAATTTGTGGTTTCTCCATACATCATCACATTTCAGACGATGGAGGTTTGTGTAGGCTAGCCTACACAAGATTTGTGGAGGTTTGTGTATTTTACCTAGCCACAGGCTGATGTGTGCTGTCTGGCTAGAAATGTCTAGGCACATATCTGTGTAAAGGATCTGTTGCAGATTTTAGAATTAGAGAATTTATACCTAGTTGTAGGATCTATATTGAGGTCTTTCTGAACTAAGTGGATGATTTTGGAGTTACAGTTTTAGGCTGCAACCTTAACCATACTTTCCTGGGAGTAAGTACGACTGAACACAGTGAGACCTATTTCTGAGTAGACATGCTTAGGATTGCACTGTTAGGGTGTTTGTCACCACCCTTTGTAGCTGAATGAGATCTATAGGTTATAGTTTAGCAATAGATCCAAAGTGATTTGTGTGGTAGTTTAAGCCATATAAAGTCATATAGTGACAGCTTTGCTCATTAGTCAACTACTTTAGTCTCTTTGGCAAGGTCCAATCCTGAACTTGACAGCAATAAGGATCACTTCAAAGGAACCATGAGTATACAGTGAACCCTTGCTTTAACAGGCTAATGGTAGAAGGTGTGTCTATGAATGTTGAAAATACGTTGCATGACGTTGCGTGATGCTGTGATGTCACTGTTCCTGGCGCTAAGAAGCAATGCAAGTTGCAAGGAGACAGTATCAATGAGCAATTTGACTCATGTTAGATTGTTAGATTGTTCATCGAGAATATAAGAATTTATACAGTGGCATGCTTAGGGAAGAGTCAAATATTTTCCAGTTTTTGCTTCCATCCATGCACATGCCTAAAGTAATATTTCAGTAGAAACCTCAGAGGCTTGTGTCAGATTTCTAATATTTCACATTTCAGTTGAGAACTTATTCCCACTGCACCCACCAATGCAAGTTCATCTCACATTGCAGACACTTCCTTCCTCTGTTGGCTCTAGCTTCCCATCAGCTCCTATAAAAGGGCAACAGCTCCTGGGAAGCTAGTCAAGAAGTCTTACTAGGGCTGCAATTCTAAAGAAACTTTCCTGAGAGTAAGACCCATAGAACACAATAGGGCTTACTTTTGAGTAGACATGGTTAGGATTGCACCCTAGAGCTCCTAGACTGGTATTTATACAATGTGTTGTGTTGGCTCTTTTGGAATCTGTATCTGCCGTGAGTCCCGATTGATCTATTTCTCCATTTCCAACCATTTACACCTACTTATCTGGATTTCATCTAGTTAATCAATCAATCAGCCAGCAGTATTTATATTCCACTTTTCAATGAAAAGTTCACAAGAGAAAATGAAATAATTCCTGCTGTGCATAAATACAGCCCATGATTTGGCTTGCCCACTGGCATTGCATACTTTTGGGATCTAGGATTTTTCCAGCCCTATCATTCTGCAATGTAGCCAATAGAACCTAAAAAATAGTCGTCCACAGTTTGCCTTGCTATTTGTTCATCCCTGTTACAAGGCCAAAGAGCAAGCATTGTCCGAAGATGTCTCTGTGGTCATATGACCAACATGACTTGATCCAAACAGCACAGAATGCTGTTACCTTCCCACCAAAGTGGTACCTATGTATCTACTTGCATTTACATTTGTACTGCTAAATTGATCAGTTGGCAATATCCCCCTCTTGAAAAAAAGCTCATTCTTGGTATAATGTGGTGATGTTTGTGGCTAGCAGCACAGTCCTGTGCCTGTCTGCTAAGAAGTTAATCTGATTAATTTCAGTGGGGTTTACGCCCGTGTAAGAGCACACTCCTAAACATGTCTACTCAAAAGTAAGCACCATTGTGTTTAAAGTGTCTTTAGGATTGCAGCCAAAGTCAAACAAACTTCAGCCTAAGAGACTGAGCTCTCAAGAACAACTTGTTTGATTCTGCCATTCTAGTTGGTTTTAAGTGAGCTACTTTTTCTCTTTCTCAGCTCAATACAATACAAGCTCCTTTAACCTTACAGGTTAAATGGGCATTATTATCTCATTATCTCAAAATACAGTTTTTAAAAAAAAGATCTCCTCCATTCAAAGGGATGGGAGCCACATCTGTTCTTTTATGTAAGAACTATCTGGTAATCCCTGTGAATTGTCTCCATCTTTTATAGACCTCTTCGGTTTTCATATTGCTGGAATTTTTTTTTTTTTGCAGTTTCCCGTAATCCAAGTGCCAAGTTTTTTTTCTTTTTTAAAAAAAACTGGCAAAAATTACATAGAAAGGTAATAAAAAAATGTAGGTTTGAATGAAGCAAGTTATGGTAGCTTAGATATCCCTGCTTAATAATGAGTTCTGAAATTTGGCTGCTATAATTGCTGCATATAACATAATCTTGTCTGGCCAGTTAAAAACATTGATTTTAATGAGAAAGTTAAGTGTATGCTTAATGACCCGATCCTGTTCAGATGTCCATCCATCATCCTAAGCTTATTTTGGGCTATGCCATGCTGATTGTTTGCCGATAGTATTAATATAACTTAATTCACAACCAGTTTATTATAACTTATACGACCTTTTCTTCTCCTATTACTGTTGCCATCAGACGGACAGCACAATCCTAACCATGCCTACTCAAAAGTAAGCTCAGTGGGTCTTACTCCAGGAAAGTGTCTTTAGAATTAAGCCAAAATGTAATTTTTGCTGTTGAGTCCTCATCACACTTGTTAATTTCTTCCTAACTTTGCTTGGGGATCTATTTGGAAACAAAACAAGAGTTTCTTTTCCCCCTTTCTCTCGCCATCCTCTTGTTTCATTAAAGTGTGAGAACCATATAAAACAATCTGGACATTTGGGCAATTGTATGGGTAAACATAAGTAGCAATCATATTAATTAGATCAGTGCATGAAACAATTAAAATCAACAGATGGGATTCTCTCTTTCTTCTGCCACACTAGGATCCATAGGATGCAATGTTAGCTATCATCAGACTGAGAAAGTGATTTCCATGGGTAATGGCTGACTTTGTTCTTTTGTGGAATCTCTATCTATACCATGGAATCCCAGCACATTTCAGAGGATTCAGATTTTTTTTTGGTGGCATACATGTTATGTTGGGCTTTATTGCTGTACAGAATGTGCAATGAGTGTGAACCTAGGTATTAGAATATGTTCAACACCCTCTTGTGGCTGCATATTGTAGGGGAAAACTAGCAATACAGGACATGCATTCCACTGAGTCTTGTCTCTCATTATTATTATTCATGTCAGGGATTTTCCTTTTTTATTATTCAATGTTATTTTAAATATTGTATGTCACTTGGTCCATTAGGAATACAGTAGGTTATAATTTGATACAAAACTCAGGGTTGTATCCAAAGACACTCAGTTGTGATTAAATTTCATTGAGATTAATGGAATTGAGTTAGAATGACTAATTTAAACTTTGATACCGTAGTTTCCTTAGTTATGACTAGTAAAACTTTAGTCTAGATTTACTAATTACTAAGTGCCATCTCAGACTTGTAATCCTGTATGAGAGGAAGCCCCATTAAAAAAGCCAGGATTTTTGGGTACCTGGAAAAATCTAGAATTGTTGAATGAATAGGAATTTTATAAATATAAGTAGAGGTGTTTTCCAGTGAATAAGATACTATAGATTTATATTCTGACTAGCTTTCCTCTCGAAATTTGCATGGAGAGTTTTGAAAAACAATGATATCTTTCCCCTCCTTACTTGTAATAATTAGTTTTACTGGATACATTGCCCAGTAGATCCTGAAATATGCCATAGTGGTCAGTATCCATAAAATACCAATATACATTGTGCTGTGCTAGCTTTGTTTTATGGCTTTCTTTGTTTTTAATTTCTTAAAATGATCCCTCTTTTCAGATTTCAAATAGTAATCTATTTCCTGATCCATTGCTGAAGCCCAGTGATCCATGTCAGAAGTACTTCCAGGTCAGACGCCCTTTCAAATATTTCAATAAATGACATTTCTTTATAGTTTTCTCTCCTGCCTGGCTCATGTTTTTGTGCTTATGATTTAAACAAACATTTTTCTTTGAATTGGCCAGGCTTCCGGGTTTAATGCAAGCATAACTGCTTGTTTCTTAGCTATGGTTAAACACTTGGGAGCTGGCCTTGGAATCTTGCACAGTTTCTATACACCTTATTTTTTGGAAGTGCAAATTCTCTCTGCTGGGCTTTACTTTTACTTTACTTTATTTGTTTATTCATGCATGCATGAATACATATATACATATCCACCCCTCCTTTACCATGCCAAAGCAAATGCTAAATGTGACTTATAAAACTTTTATATTTTTGTCCCCATAACAACCCTAAAAGGTAGGTGAGTCTGGGAGTGATTGACTACCCAGGAAACTTCATGGCTGAAACCTGTTCCTCCAGGTATCAATCCAACTCCCTAACCCCTGGCTCTCATGAGATCATTAGTGCTCTTAACCATGGCTGGAACTCTATGTATCAGAAGCATGACTCCAAGTCTGTGTTTTCTGAGATAACATGAATATACAGTAAATCTGAGGGGAACATGGAGGAAAAATCTTTATATAAATAAATACATGGGTTGAGATTAGTGCCCCGAGCATATCTGTTGATCCTCTCTTGCAAATCCTCTATTTTCTCTCTTGTCCAGGCATACTTCTGGTTTTGGAAGCAACCTGAGGAAATAATTAAAAATAATCCAGGAGGGTTTTTCAAGAAAGAATCAGAATTCTTCTGGATTCACAAAGAAGTGATTTGGTGCCCAGTGTTGACTGATGGTGCCCGGTACCTGGCACGGCTATCCAGTTTCAGTAGGTGCCTGCTGGTGCTTGGTGCCTGATGTCTCTGGTAGGGATGCCCAGTGCCTGCTGCTGCTCCTTAGTACACTCTGATGCTTGTCAGTGCCCTCTGGTGCCTGCTGCCTGGTGCCCAGCAGTGACCGCTGGTTCCTAGCTGTGCCCGGGACCCTCAAATATTCTTGAAATGTTACCCTTGCAATGATGGGTAAATTCTGTGAATAACGTATATAATCTATACAACGTATATTTGAGCATACTAAAGCAGTGTTTCTCAACCAGCAGTACTTGTACCACTAGTGATACTTGAGGTGGCATCCGGTGATACTTGTGGGATCCCCAGATCCCTACCATCTGACAACAAGTCTAGCTATGTAGGACAAGCAGCAGTAGGAAGCTTGGCTTCGTAGGCAGAGTTTCAGTCTGTGTTTTTGTGTGTTCAGAAAAGCCTTCCTGTCTGCCTTGAGTATCTTAGCAATGTTTGTCATGTAGTGTCTTGCCTTCCAATCTGAAAGTAACTGGTGATGACATTATCACCGGTAACCTCAGGTAGTGTATTATATTGGTGAACCTTGTGAATTGGTAAAGTTGGGACACACACTGAGAAACACTGCTCCAATGTACAATATGAACACAGTGCATTATTATGATTAAGATTAATCTGAAGTAGTAGTGTTCAGAGTTTGCTTATTAATTTTTGCTTTTCCACCTACCTAGTATCAATAACAGTCAAGGACATTTGGCTAGCCAGTGCTTCTCTTTCACTGGATTGTCCCCAAGGTGTTAGCAAGTAGATCCAAAAAGGCATTTTTGTAGGCATGACCAATTATAGTCGTGTAAGTGCTTATATTATCATTATTAACAACATTGGCTGGCTGAATTATTTCAGTTCCTTAGTTGCACGGAGAGAAAAAGTAATGGTCTGCCTGTCTCTCTTTCTAGTGTTTCTGCCAAGGCACTCAGAACTATTTTCCTTGAAGCACAAAACCTATGTGGCATTTATTTAGAGATGCTGTCAGTAGGTTCACAAGATCACCTCCTCAGGGGCTTAATTTGGATCAATAAGAACTCACAGGAGGCAGGAATGCCGAACTCCTCAGGCATGCCATTGCCTTGCTAGGTTTTAAGCGTGTGTGAATCTCTTGGTTTTTCTACTTTTGTTTCCATTTAGTCTGCTCGTTACCATTGAATCAAAAGTGAGAACAGTTACAGATACTGCTGTGAAAACAATATCTCTAACCATCCATTTCAGAAGATGATTGGGATTGTACAGGACAAATATGATTTGATCCTCAGTGCCCAGCATTTAGATTTGGATGACTTGTCTCAAGCTTCCTATCTCTTTTCACATTTTGCTTTTCAGGTTTTCTCTCCATCTGCTCTATTATTATTATTATTGTCATTGCTTTGTGTTTTCTTTGGCATGGATCTTGGTAGTTGCTGGGGCATGCTCAGTGGAATCTTTGATTTCTTGCTTTTTAGTGGTTGATCCGCATGATGTATCATAAATGACCTTCTGATGCTTCCTTAATATATATTAAAAACAAAATAGTGGTCTGTGCAGTCTATGCAGTAGGTCCCCCAAGTTAAGGTCTTTACAAAACCCCAAACCTTACAAAGCAGCTAATAGTTTATGACTCGGGGCACAATCTTAACCAATTAGATGCCCATCTAAAAATAGCCCAATTTGCATAAATTTGCATTTCCGGACTCTGGATCCGGATGGGCATCTAAGGGTTACGCCAGCGCAAATCACCCATCTCTCTGTTCCTGTGGTGGTATGGAGAGGCCAGCACATGTCTGTGCACTGACCTAACTCCTGAGGAGTGGTGCAGAAGTGTTTCATGGCACGTTTGTGACATGTCCATGCCAGCTTGGAACTTGTGCCGGCCTAACCAGGGGTTAAGATTGCAGTGACTGTCTCCGTAGATTTCATACAGCCTTTCGAATGGAACATTCTCATAGAATCTATATAAATCTTCCATTCTCCTTCCGTGAGATTTCTGTATACAGTTCTGGTTATTCTACATGGCTTTGTATTGTGAAATTAGTTTATTTGTATTATGAAATTGGTACCTCCTCAATAATCGAAAAACAGCATTTCCCTTTTGTATACAGTATCTTCATATCGTTGTTGAATCTCAGCACTTTTCAACCTATTTCCTACGATAGCAAACATTCTCAGAGAAATGTGTAGATTTTTTGGGGTGGCAGCCTATGTGCTGTCAGTGTACTATAGTAGCCCACATATCTTCTCTCGTCTTCTCACAAACTGTACAGTGGTACCTTGGTTTATGAGCAAAATTAGTTCTGGAAACATGCTTATAATCCAAACCGCTCATATATCAAAGTGAATTTTTCCATAAAAAATAATGGAAACTCAGACTATTTGTTCCACAACCCAAAATTAGGGTCCAGGAGCCTGGTGGCAGCTAATGCTGCATCTCCCAGACCATGTGTCCCCAGCCATCTCCCTACCTTGTTGGAAGGCAGGGGGAGAAGGCGGTGCTGGTAGCTGGTGCTGATGGGTCTCGGAGGAGCTGGTGATGCTGGGACACAGACACAAGGCTGCTGGCTGAGAAAGAGAGGGTGAGGAGACAAAGGGGGGAGGCAGGGCAGACCTGGCTTTCTGGAGAGTGACCTGATGCAGGGCAGACACTTTCTCACAAGTGCTTGAATTGCAAGACATTGCTTGTAAATCAAGTCACAATTTCTTAGAAATTTTTGCTCCTCTTCAAAGCATTGGCAATCCAGGTTTACTCTTAAAGCAAGGTACCACTGTATATTCAAACCATGTGAATGCAAGTGAACCAGCAGTGGAATGTGTGAGGATTTTGCTGCTCAGCCATCATAAATCATACTTAGGAAAAGAAATCTCTGTTCTGTGCACTTGCAAATAAGAGTTAATAGGAAGAATTGCAAACAAGGTAGAAAATGGACTTCTCCAAGACACTGCACTTTTTTTTGATAGCATTAAAAAAGGGCTGATGGGAAACAATGTCACGTTCTGTATTAAAGCTAGTCATTCTCTTGAAAGAGGCTGAAGCTGGGCCATAGGTTCATGTGCATCCCCTGACTATCTTGCCACTCCTTCTGCCATGTGGTAAAAGGTATTTTTTGTTTGAGATTCTAATGCAAGGGAAGAACATGTGAAGTCCACACCTGATCTCTTTCTAGAGATCCTGACTGACTCTCACTTTGAAAACCACTTTATTAATCAGCGATTCCTTGGTTTACATATATGTTGGATTGTGAGTGTTTCTAAGATCTTGGCAATGATCTTGAGAACATCCCAGGGGTTTCTGCAGGATGAGCATCAAGTGCTGAACTTGCTGGCATCTGAGGGGTGCACCCATGATCAGTGCCAAGTACGGATCTTGTGGGCGCCCCTGGGATGCCCGCGAGATCGTTGTGCAATGAATTGTCTTAGTTCCCATTATTTCTTAAGGGAAAACTTGCTTTGCCCTACGAGCATTTTGGATTACGAACATGTTTCCAGAATGGTTTATGCTCGTAAACCAAGGTAGCACTGTACAGTCCTAGGTATAGAGGGATATAATATTCTGGTGCAGTTAATTTGAGATTTGTTTCTTTAAAAAGTAGTGTTGGATTTGCTGTGATACCATTAACTGTGTAACTCAGATAAGAAAATATCACTCCCCCTGTTTATCTCCATTGCACAACCCTAAAACGTGTTAGCCAGCTGCTTGTGCAAAACTGCCCTAACAGAAAAGTGTTATCTAGGATCAGTGGTCCAACCAGGAACAGATTGCTTGTTCAGCTATGTTCAGCCCCCACCACATTGAAATGAGATATTTTCTGTAATTACATAAATATCACAGTACTTATTTGGGTAAACAGGCTGCCAGCCATCTGGGATGCTTCATACTGTGTATAGCGCTGGGGGTTCAGTGGTGTTTGAAAACAAGGCTGCATGTCCTCAAATTTGGGGGCAAGCAGTAAACACACATGAGATGGGAGGTGATCTGTGACTTCTGGCTCTCTGGTAAATGCCTTTGATTGCATGCCTCCCTTCCCTGCTTTTGTGTGTTCACCCGTCAAAACCCCAGAGAACCCTGTGGAGGTATCTGGGTGGCTGCAGTTGAAACACCACTTTCTGATCCAATGAGGCTTTTCTTATGTTAATTACACTGGATCTTACACGATAATTTGTTGCACCTTCTTTTACAAGCCTTATTTGCACTGGTGTTTCCCACTTTCTCAATTTGGTATTGTAATATTGTGAAACTGGGGGCACAATCATAGCCAATGTAGGCCAACACAACTCACTCATCTCTCCGTTCCAGTAGTTCTGTGGGGAGGCTGGCACATGTCTGTGCTCCTTATAGCACTTTGTGAAACCTCCACGCCAGCACGGGATTTGTGCTGGCCTAACTGGGGATTAGGATTGCAGTCTAGAAGTGTGAAGAACCCAAATATTGTTGGGTAATCAAATATAACCAACAATATAAAACCAAATATTGATGCATAATCTTCACAGAACAATCACCCAAATAGGTGATTGTTCTGTGAAGATTATGCATCAGCCCTTCAATTTGCCTGTTCGGATGGACTTTCAGAGTTTCAGATGTACTGAATAAACATGGTTAGATCCTTGTCTACCCTTGTTCCCAATTCAGCACATACTTGCCGTGAGATTACAGACTGCAGCTTATTTTAGTGCCCAGAATGAGTAAAGGGCTTTGCAATCCTATTTCCAAACGCATAGGATTATACAATTATTATGCTACACTTATCTCATGAATATTTCTGCTTCTTCTCTAGTTGACTCTGGTGTGGAAACCTTGGCAGGGTTTATGGCAAGCAACAGCACAGCGGACATTGTGAATCGGAATGGTCCTATCACCCCGCCCAACACACTTCATCTGCGTTCATCCCATAATGAACTGCTGAATGCAGAAATCAAGCACACAGAGGTCAAGATCAGCACCCCTCCAAAATGCAGGAAAAAATATGCACTAACTAACATTCAGACAGCCATGGGCCTTTCCGACCCAGCTGCTCAGCCCCTTCTGGGGAACAATTCCTCCAACATTAAGCTGGTGAAGAATGGAGAAAACCAGCTGAGGAAAGCAGCAGAACAAGGACAGGATCCTAATAAAAATCTCACTGCTCCTACAACTGCAGGCATAAACATAACTTCTGAGAAGTTGGAGGGGAAGGAACCAAACCAGCATGATTCTTCAAGCAGTGAAATACTTCCCACGCAATGCCGGAGAACCAAGAGCTTCCTAAATTACTATGCAGATCTTGAGACATCATCAAGGGACGTTGATCAAAATTATGGAAACAGCCTAGTAGCGGGTGAAGAGAAATTGTCTTCTCAGCACAACAGCCAGGCGTCCACAGTGATTATTAATGGAGATGCATTGCTTCAAAAACAAGATCAGCCAACAAGTCCAGAGAACGGACAGGTGGCTACTATATCGTCAAGTCCAGAGATGAAAAAGGATCATCCTAAAACCGGAGCCAAAACAGATTGTACGCTACACAGGATCCAGAACTTGGCTCCTAGTGATGAAGATTCAAGCTGGACAACACTGTCTCAAGACAGTGCTTCTCCAAGTTCACCAGATGAAACAGGTATGAATGCTTCCTCCTATACATTTTTTGTGAAGTAGGAAAATGTTTTGTGCTAGTATAAATCCTCATTAAAGGTAAAGGTCACACCAGTACATCTATTAGCATCAATTGTTGCAGTTGAGGGCACAAATATTGCTGAGCTTAATTTTTTTCTTTTTAGTGGGAGTGTATTGGGAGTGTATTAACCTTTAGCATTACAGGAACTCTTCCACATAGTCATCTTAAAAAAGTTCATTTATGGCATCCTGAAATTCAAGTCATAGTCTTAAATATTTGCAAGAGTTGTGATTGCAACACACAATTTTTTAAAATTTGAGGTTGAAAGGCCTACACCTAGCATTTCTTACTCGATTCTTTAGGTTTGCTTTCTTGCCATGCCTTAAGGGGAGAATGCACCAAATTTAAATCATATTTTTCCAGCATGTCCCACTGGCTTCTGTGGAGCTTAGCTTTGAGTTATATTCTAAGCCATGCAGCGTGTGGCTGTTGAAGTGCAATTTGGCGAATTATGGAGCTATTTGTCAAAGATCTTAAATATGCAATCTGGTGCTGCTGCTGCACATATATTTTGAAGTTGTGCTGTTTCCTTTGTAGTCAGTTTGTACTGTTAACTTTGCAGTCAACAAAATAAAAAATGAATTATAATTATGAATTACATATAAGATGAATTATAAAGTCTTTCAAGTGGTCATTGTCTTGACTGCCATGTGAAGGAAATTAGAACTGCTTTTGGATTTATGCATGATATTAGGAAGACTTTCCTAACTTGTAAGAATTGGTGGCATAGGAACAGTCTGGTGTTGAAGGTCAAGATGGTGTTGATGTTAGGGACTGAGACTTGGAAAAGCCAGGTTAAATTCTTTCCTTAGCCATGAAGCATCCTGAGTGACCTTGTGCAAGTCACTGATCTCAGACTCACCTATAACACAGGGTTGTTGTGAAGACAAAAGGATAAATGTTTTGTAAACTGCCTTGGCCGTTTGCTATGGCCAAGACTGGATATAAATTAAATTGTGTCCTTCATGCAGTAGTGGACTGCCATCTGCCAGGGATACTGTAGCACAGGGTTTCGCAACCTCCTTCTACAGACATAGTAAAAACACATACATGTAAAAAAAACGTACATGTTTGATATGTGTGCTTGGAACTCCTTAGTAGGCTGTTGTTGTTTGGTCTTGTCCAACTCTTCATGACCCCATGGACTGCAGCACACCAGGCCCCTTTATCCTCCACCAGCTTTTGAAAGTCCACCCAAATTCATGTTCATTGCCTCGGTGTCACTATCTAACCATCTCTTCCTCTGACGTCTCTTCTCCTTTTGCCTTCAATATTTCCCAACATAAGGCTCTTTCTAAGGAGTTCTTTCTTCTCATGAAGTGGCTAAAATATTTGAGCTTCAGCTTTAGTATTTAATCAATAGTCAGGGTTGATTTCCTGGTGGATGGACTGATTTGATCTCCTTGCAGTCCAAGGGACTCTCAGGGGTCTTCTCCTGCACCATAATTCAAAGATATCCATCCTTTTGTGGTCATCCTTCTCTATGGTCCAGCTCTCACAGCCATACATTACCACAAGGAAAACCATAGCTTTAACTGGATGGATCTTTTTTGGTAAGGAGACATCTCGACTTTTAATGTCTCCAGCTCTGTCATAGTTTTCCTTCCCAGAAACAGGCATCTTTTGGTTTCTTGGCTGCAGTCACCATCTGCAGTGATCTTAGAGCCAGGAAAATAAACTCTGTCATGACTTTCATTTCTTCCCCTTCTATTTGCCACAAATTGATGGGACTAGAAACCATGAACTTGGTTTTTTTAATGTTTTGTTTTAAGCCATATTTTGCACTTTCTTCTTTTACCCTCATCAAGAGGTTCCTTAGTTCCTACTTACTTTCCTCCTCACTTTCTGCCATTAGAGTGGTATCAGCTACATATCTGAGGTTATTGATATTTCTCCCAGCAACCTTAATTCAGGTTTGCAATTCATCCAGCCCAGACTTTCTCATAAAGTACTCTCCATATAAATTAAATAGTGTGACAATATACAGCCTTGCCGCATTCCTCCCTCAGTTTTAAACCACTCTGTTGTTCCATATTTGGTTCTATTGCTTCTTGGCCCACAAACAAGTTTCTTTGAAGACCAATAAGATGATCTGGTACTCTCATCTCTTTAAGAACTTGCCACAATTTGTTGTGATCCACACAATCAAAGGCTTTAGCATAGTCAATGAAACAGAAGTAGGTGTTTTTCTGGAACTCCCTTGTTTTCTCCATAATCCAGTGAATGTTGGCAATTTGATCTCTTGTTCCTTTCCCTATTCGGAAAAAGTAGTAAGAGTAGTAGTTGAGTACTGCAGTAGCAGAGCTAAGAAAAGTACTAAGTACTATAGTAGTACTAGCTGTAGAGCTAAGAAAAAAGAGATGGACATGGTACAGAGACACAGGCAGAGAGTGACACTCAAAGGAAGCTTCTGCCTTTGCTCTGCTTAGATAGTATGCCTTTCAAAGATAGAATACAGACTTGAATTCATTTTTAGGATCACCACGCATCCACCATAGAGTGGATTTTGGAACTACATGCAGTTAAGATGATTGTAGGTGGCAAGCTTTAGACTGCCTTCCCCTGCAATAGTGGTCGCCTGACTCTGCAAAGCAGAGGGAACCTTTTATGCAGAGTCTCACATTTTATGGTTATCTGGATTTCAAATCCAATTATGTGGATAGTACTCAATGTGTGACTGTGAACCTCCATGCTTTGTGAACTACAAAACCCAGCTTGAAAGGACTCTCTGCTTCTTCTTACTCGTTCTCTAATTTAGGGTTTGTAAGACTTTTGGGAATTGAATTTTTTGCTGTTAAAGTGCTTTAGTTTGAGAAAAAAAACAAGTTTCCTTTCAAAAAAGGTAGAATATGTCACGTCCTTTTGACATATCAAGCTTGCTTTTGGAATGCATTGCCAGCCATTGACAATAAATTTCTCATTTGTATGCATTCTGTGAATTTCACAGTCTGTTTTTGGTGAGTAGGCTGATCCCCAAGCATTTATTTCCCTTTAAAAAGTACTTAGTGGATTTTTATTGTTTTGAGCTTTCCCTTCTATGGAATTGAGTCTGATCGATTGGTATCTCTCCTGCCTTAATAGTGTTGTTAATTTGGGATATAAAAACCCAACCTCTTCATTGAACACCTGAATTGAAATGGGCCTTTGGAATGTAGTCAGAGGAAATTGGAGATAATTCAGTATCTTGTTGTGGATTGGAGAAAGGGTGGGTGTTTGGGATGGAGAAAGGAGGAAGGAGGGGATGGAGTCAATTATGTTGTGTTCCAAATATAATTATTGGGCGATAGAACAAATATATAATTGGTATATAGATGCTTGTTTAATTTTCAGCTTTTTTGCATGATTTTCAAGTATTGTAGCATGTATTTAAGTGTGTTTTTAGTAAATAAATTGAGCTCCTGGGGGACAATTCATATATGCATTTTAACAACGGTCCTCCTACTTCATGTAGGATTTGCATGTGACAATTGTAACCACTCCAATGCCAGCCCTCTTTTTTGAGAAGTTGTACAAGCTTGTCCAAAATGATCTCCATCATGTGGTGAGTCTTTTCAAAGTGCCATATGAAGATGTCCCCCACATGATTATATTTCCTGCAATAGTGTTGCCCACTGGTTCGTTAGTGATTTGTCTAGTACAAATTGTGAAGGGATACATTATCAGGATCCACTTATAAGAAACATATCCAAGTCAGGACCAAACCCACAGGTCAATCAAACTAAAACCTGATTCAGCTCATTCTTTTCAAGTATAGTAAAACCTTGAGTTAAGAGTGTTATGGATTGAGAGCATTTTGCAAGACAAGCATTTTTAATTAAAGACAAACATTTCTAATAAATATTGTCTTGCAATACAAACAATGTTTTCCAATTCAAGCAAAAAAATAGTCCTGGCTGAGATATGGCCAGTTTCGGAACTCTGCCTGCACCTTCTCAGTCTCTCCTGAGAGACAGCCTATGCATGTCTACTCTGAAGTAAACCTATTACAGTCAGTGGAGCTTAGTCCTATGAAAAAGGAGCAATGGAAAGGTGCCTAAGAGACCTAGCCTTGCATGTGTACTCTAAAGAAAGCCCTATTATAATCAGTGAGGCTCACTCACTCCTGCGTAAGGAGGGCAGATTGTAACGTGAGAGACTAACAGTGTAATCCTAAGCATGTCTACTCAAAAGCAGGTCCTATTGTATTCAGTGGGGCCTACTCCCAGGAAAGTGTGGTTAGGATTGCAGCCTAAGTCAGGTTAATTTGTTTTATTTTTTCCTTACATTTTTTATTTTCTTTATTATTTTGTATTATATGACAGTATTGTCATTATTTTTATATGAATATTTAAATGAATACATCCCATTATTTTCTAAAGGGAAAATTTGCTTTATATACAGTACAAGCATTTCTGGAACGAATTATGCTTGTAAACCAAGGTACCTCTGTACCTCCAATACTTGGTGCCATTGTTTTCTCAGGTCTTACCCCCACCACCTGTAGTTGTTACTTCTACTCTATCTCTCCTTTTCTGCTTTCAACTATATCCACTTCACTCCTCATTTCTTTTTCCATCCCTCTCCCAACTTTTTTAGTGTTCCTATAAATCCCAGAGGTGATGGGCTGACCCTAGCCCAAGTATCTGTTGCTAAGGAAAGAGAAGAGGGAATCTTCTCTTCTTAATTCAGACCATGCTTTTCAGGTTTCTTCAAAGGAATGAAACAAGACAGTGAAATATGAGTGAATTTGGCCGATAAATCTATGCTTCAGCATTTTTTTAAGCAGCATAGAATTTCTGCCAAAATTGTCTATTTGATCTATGTTCCTAAGTGGATACTTAAATCTGTAGATGGAAGAAAATGGGCTGATGTTCTAGTGGAAAGCAATCAAGATGCTGCAAATTTGGAGCGTTTAGGGTATTCAGTCTGTTTTGTTGTATATAATGTTGGTTGCATTAATGTACACCTAAACTAATCTTCACTGCTATATAACCAAAAAGCGGGAAGCTTGTCATCTTATTTTCATAATAACCAAAAAGTAATGTTATAAAAATTAAAAAGCCGTGGGAGCACATCAGGCAACAGCTTGAGGAAGTGTCAAAACCCATGAAAGGAACATAAAGTCCAAGAAGCATGGTTCATCAGAAGCACTGTTGATAGGGCCTGTCATGTTAACCATGATTTTCAAATTCATCCAGAACAGAATCTTTGCATATTCTTTCTCTGAGAGAAATGTTGCAAAATTTATAGTTTTTAAATCAAGCAGCAATTTTCAATCTTTTTCAACTTACGGGACACTGACAAGGCACTAAAATTATCAATGCACATTGCAATTGACAAAACACACCCATTGATGCTACGGGCATGATCTCCCAAGACCCTCTCCCAAAATCTTGTGGCCCACCAGCAGATTATCCATGTCACAATGGTATGCCACAGTCTAGTGGTTTATCTACTCAGTTGTAGTTATCGGACAATGCATTTGCTCCTATTCATAATTGTTGACTGATAATAAGGTATCCTTGGCATTAGCCAAGGGATGGTCTACGAAAGAGACATCACTTGGATAATTAACCATTCAAGACAGAAGCAACACTGCATCCTGAAACTGTTGACTGATCTTCTGCCCTTCCTCACTAGGACTTCCTGTCTCAACAGCAATGGGTGGTCATCCTTTCAGCTGTCATTGGCTTAGTTGCGCTGACCACACAGGGAGACTGATGTAACAGAGAGCTTTGGAAGCTTATAGCTCAGATGATTGACTAGTACAACGGTGTAGGCTGGGCTAGGACTTTGTAAGAAGTCCTAGTAAGAAGAACCTTGTAAAATATGCCACATTATAGAACAATTTATAATCCCATTTACCTCTTTCTTGCATTTGGGGCCCCTTTGAAATTTTAGAAGATTTAGAATTAAGGGGCTGCTGTTGGTCAGTGGTTAAGACACTGTGCTTGTTGACCTGAAGGTTGATGGTTCAAGACCGGGTATTGCACCTCTTGCCCAGCTCCTGCCAACCTAGCACTTCAAAAGGAAGGAAATACAAGTAGATAAATAGGTACCACTTTACTGGGAAGGTAACAGCATTCCCTGCTGGCCACATGACCATGGAAGATTCTTTGGAAAATGCTGGCTCTTCGGCTTAGAAGCAGGGATGAGCACAGCACCCTCACTCTAGATGAGTCATGGCTCGTAGTCCCTATACAACCTGCACAGGACACCTTTACCTTTAGAATTAAGGAACATGGATTCTGGAAGGTAGTATGTATTAGGTTTGTTATCTTAATCACTGTCCATATATGTTTCATGACTTTAATGGAACCCATGTGTTAATACTGTAGTTACATAGGATTGAGATTTGCTGGATTGCAGATCACAAGATTGCTAGGATTATTAGAAACAAGGAGGTTTAAGAGCATAAATTCAAAGGATGTAATGGGTTGTAATTGTTGATGATATGCTCGGTCTGTAGGTTTAAAATGGAGCATTTTTCCTCTTTCCTCGATTTGGGAAACTTTTGACAAATAAAACTTTAATATGCAAGCTATCCAGGATTTTAGTATGCAAGTTTCCCAGAATTAATTTTTTAAAATAATTGACATTTCCTGCTTAGACATTAATTCAATTTTACTTGTATCCTCCAGGGTAAAAAAAAATCAGTTTCCTGGTCATTTTGGCTGACATGATTCTTGGCTTAGCTTAAATTATTGATTACAGCAAGGAGGAGGGACTTGCTGATGAGAGCAGCACTCTCCCTAATAGAAGCCTTTCCACTAAATCAATTCCTACCATTGCTGCAATGCACCTTCGGGGAGTTGAAGGTTAGGAGCCTCAAGTTTCTCCCCCCCCCCCCTTCAAGAAGTGTATTTTTGCAATAAATTTTGCTGAACCCATCTTCCTATTTTTTGTGTCTTTCTGTTTGCAAAAGCAGCAAGGAACAAGACATTTAATGAATTTTTAGAGGGCGGAGGAGGGTTTGGCTTTGGACTGCAGATGTACTGATTAAATCGTGATGTGATTGATGCTTGTAGGCTGTGGAATCTCCAAAGCTTGTCACTTTTGAACAGAATCAGTCAGGAATTACTTGTGCATCTGGCAAGCTGGAATCAGTTTGGTAGCAAATCCACTGTATACTCTGTATATACCGCTGTAATTCCTTTACAGCCTTCTTAGTTTCCTGGCTTATTGGGGAAGGTAGTCATTTACATGGGCAACATGTGGCTCTGAAGTGTATAGACTGTCGGATGTCCTTTCTTTCCCATCTCACCCCAAACTCCACTCCTTGTAAGACTCATTAAATAAATGTCCGTTATACATAGTGGTAGATTTTTTTTCCACCGGGAGCAAACGGCAAACCAATCCGGAGGCTTTACAGAGAGAGACAGCAACAGAAGTCAACATGAAGCTGTTCAGACATGTGCATAGCAAACTTAAAGGATGCTGGTAGCAGATCAGCTAAGACTGAACTGCAGAGGAGCAGCAAGCAAATGTAAGTAATGATCAGTTGCTCATGTAATTAATTTTTCATTTTGTTGCAGGTTGTACTTTTGTACTTTTTGATGCAGGTTGTACTCTACATAGAAAATCATATTTACAGTTTTGGATTATTGGGAGGAAAGAGGCTGTATTACAGTATTTATTTCTGAATGCTCCATGTAACTATTTCTGATCATGAAGTGTGGAAAAAGCTTATCTAGTAGAGTTGGAGTAATCCTCACAGCATGAACATGGAGTTCTGCTGTTAGCATCTCCTTGTTGCAAGGAATAAAGTAAGTTTGAAAAACTTTGATATGAAGAGCTTGAAGGGTTTCGTATTGATTCCAGGTTGCTTTTATAGGTCTTCAGTTTCCCCTTGATACACCACCAATCCCCCCCCCCCAAATCTGCACAGGGGAGAGATTAGTGGCTTAAAATCATTCACCTTAAATCATTCAGCAGGCAACTTGTTCACCCCAATCATATTCTTCAACTTCAAGCTAAAGCAACTTTTTCATAAAATGGAAGATTGGCTTTGAAATACTGAAGCATATAGTTGGCAGTGTCTGATTGGTTTCTGTCAAATAGATATGACAGATTACTGGGAATAATTTTCATCTCCTTTTTAGAGGGATAACAATTGTGTCATGCTAAGGATTAATCATTATGGCTGTTACATAAGCCCAGGTCAAAAACGTTGATAATTCAGTGAACAGAAGTTGATTATAAATCAGCTACAGTTTTTCAAAAATTCACGAAACAAATGTTTTGAAAAACCGTCTGCAAAAACCAATTCAGCATGGCTTATAACATCAACAGTATGTTGCTAAAAATATAATGTTAAAGGGGTGGATATAACAAAGCAACCATATTATATTAATTAGAAATTATCTCATTATTCAGGGTTGGCCAGTTCGTATAATTGCATTGTGTTTTAATGTAGGAATCTGGCACTAGGAACTTCAAGCTTCAGACTCCGTCTCATGAAATGTTATTTTTCAGACAATTGATGAAGAACATTGTCTTGCTTAATTAAATTTCAATCATTCAGTTTTTTTTAATGAAACCAAACCTGAAGAAGGAAGGAGAAGGGGTCTTCCATGCTCTTTATGTTCTTTTAAAACAGGGGTCCTCAAACTTTTTAAACAGGGAGCCAGTTCACTGTCCCTCAGACACTGTCGGGGGCCGGACTATATTCCAAGCCAAAATTCCTAGCAAAATTCCTACCCACTTAAAAATGTAGGACATCCCAAAAATGTAGGACAAAATGTAGTACATGTTAAAATGAAGCAGAAATACTTGTATTGCTTTCCTGTACTTAATTTCAATACTTTTGAAATTGAAAACCTTTTAACATGCCTGATTCTCACCCAGACATGTAAGACTCCCTCAAAGCAATTTGCAGAAAAACAGGGCATGTCAGTGACATGCACTGACACAAACCATGCACTCTCACACACGCACACAAATACACCATGCATTGTTACACACACAACACACACCCATGCATTCTTACACACAAACACGCCATGCATTGTTGCACGCACGCACGCACACACACACACACCATGCATTCTTACACACACACATACACACACAAACACAAGCTCACCCATTCTGCAGAGGCTCAGCATGCATAGGATTGGCCCCTCAGACTGCAATCCTACCACAGTTTACCTGGGAGTAAGCCCCTTTGTCTTCAGTGGAGCTTACTTTTGAGTAGCTATGCATATGATTGGCCCCTCAGACTGCAATCCTACCACAGTTTATCTAGGAGTAAGCTCCTTTGTCTTCAGTGGGGCTTACTTTTGAGTAGGCATGCATCCAAGCGGCACGTGCGCCTGGGGGAAGCCCCCCGCACCATCCAAGCATCGCACGTGCCTGGGGAAAGCCCACTGTGGGTGGGCAGTGTGTGCTAGCCAGAAGTCCCTGGGGCCGCCCCAGTGCGTGCGCAGCTAGAGCTGCCCTTGCAAATGTTCTAAAAAATTTAGAAATACTGGAGGTCTGGCAAGCCTGCCGGTGGGCTGGATTGAGGACCCTGGAGGGCCGTATCCGGCCCGCGGGCCGTAGTTTGAGGATCTCTGTTTTAAAAGAACTGGAAAGTTTTTGGTGCTGGAAAACTCTAGTGATGATAATCCAAACATGGTTTTCCACATTTGCACTATGAAGTGAGAGTTTGGATTATATACCCATAGAGTCAGCATAAAAGTATTCATCTGTGGGCAAATAATATTTATTAGAATGCTGTGTTTTTCTTTAAAAATCTGCTATTTCTGCATACAGTTTAATTCAAACACATTCTCCAGAGATGGACGAATCACATGCAGGTTGGAACTCCCATTGACCTGCAGATATATGTGAAACCCAAAAGATCTAAGATATCTGTATTTCTCATTGATTTTATCTCCTGTCCTTGGAGTAAGAGTGACTTATTCAAATGTTAAAACAGTATTACCGGTAAATAGAAAACCAGACTTTGTAGTAGCAATATTCATAAGGTAAGATGTGAAAACTTACTCAAGGTTTAAAAAAAATCCTATACTGCCTCTCTACAAGTTAAAAACAAAGAATATTGCTCGTTCTTTACACGCTCCATCCACTTCACATTGCAACTATCTGAACAAATATCTGTTATCGGAACAAATATCTAATATCTGAACAAATCAGAAACATTTGTCTGTGGAGGGAGCTTAGTTAACTTTAATAAAAATTATGTATATACTGTATTACTGGTGTGATGCAGTGGTCAGAGCATTACTGATGTGGTCCAGTGGTCAGTGCATGTGGACTTCGACCACAGATAGCTAAGTTAAAATCTTAGCTTGGCCATAAAGTCTGTTGAGTGAACTTGGGCTATTGTGGTGTAGTGGTTAAAAGTATCAGACTAGAGATGCAATCCTGAGGTTACCTTTATAGGTTAGGTGCAGGATGGGGATATTTTCTCCTTAACCTATGCCAATCCCCAATCTGACCTGTAAAGTTACTCTGATGTATACCAGCTATTTAGCTGGTGCAAATTTGATCAGCCTTTGAAAGTCTGCCCAAGCCAGGGTTGGTGGGTAGGGTATGGCGCATGCTCCCAATCCCACACCCCTCTCAGGCTCAATCTTCCTCCTGTCCTGCCTTCTGTTTAGCCAAAAATGCCCATTCCCCATAGAACTTTCTTCTCCTACTGCCATTTGCACCCTCTTTAATGCCTACCACAAACCTGCCTTACAGTGCAATTCTAAGCATGTCTACTCAGAAGTAAGTCCCACTGGGTTCAATAGTATTTACTCCCAGGAAAGTATGATTAGGATTGCAGCCTTACTCAGTAACTGTAGGGTCTGTTTACAATTCCTAGGAGCTTATGCAAGGGGCCTGCATAGGCTGGACTCTGAGTTTGGATCTGGCTGCCTGAGTATAAAAACCTCGGTTTAAGTGTGTATTAAGCCTCAAAGGTTGCTGAGTGACCCTGTCACTCAGTGATCATCCTCACTTATCCTGATCTACCTCACAGGGTTGTAAAGAGGATAAAATGAAATGGGGGAGGAAAGCTTTTATCCAGCCTCAGGGTTCTCTGAGATGAACACAACAGAAGTATGAATTCTGCTGCTGTTATATGGTAGTGTTAAAATCCAAATGGGATGAGGTTTCCCATGGAGAAGTCAACCCCAAATCCAGAGTAACTACAGGAGCATGTAAGAGACTTCAACGTGCATCCATAGTTATTGCACCACCTAGTGAAAACCTATGGGAAATTCATATTGGAATCCAGAGTAAGTTGTTCTTACGCTGGAACAAGGACTCCCCATAGTTACTCTGGATTTTGCCCATCCTCTCTTTGAGATTTTGTGTTTTTAAAGAAAGAAAGACAGTCCGTCCGTCTGTTCATCCATCCCTCCGTCCATCAGTCCCATAAACATCATCTTATCCCTTTTGAAGGAATGTAAAATGTAACATTCATGCCAACCTAGCAGTTTAAAAGCTTGTAAATACCATTAGATAAATAGGAATCACTTTGGTGATTCCAAAGGAAGGTAACACCATTCTATGCGCCTTTGGCATTTAGTCATTCCAGTCACATGACAATGGACACAATGCTGGCTTTGGACAACACTGTCTCTTTGGTCTTCTCACAGGGATGAGCACTGCCCGTAGAGAAGGTCATAACTTGCAGGGCAACCTGTAGCCATACACTTTTACTTTTGCCTTTTAATATGTAATAAACAAGCAAAACAAAAATGGCAGCCTAAAAGTAATTAATTTTTTCCATGTCATACTGTATTTTTTAAAATGTACACTTTTCCCTCTTTCCAGTATACAATCCTTTTCCCAGAACAGCATTTATAGTGAAAATATGGGTAACTAGTACAATTACTACATTACAGGAAGTATTACATTGTTATCCGTGATTTGACATCCGTGGATTTAATTCAATGTGGTTCCCTTGACCAGGATTGAAGCCTGACCCTTACCTTTGCAATGTGAATGGACCCGTCTTCTAGCTCACAACTGGAGGGTGTTCTGTGGTATGGTGCAGATCATACTCGTGCGAGTGCATCTAAGATGCACTTTTACGTTTTTCACAAAGTAAGAACAACTCTCACACTGCTGTGGACTGCAATTCCTGTTACTCCCTTGGTTACTCCTATGGTCAAGCCATAGCAGGGATGATACTTTGAATCTGTATTAGCCCATTGCTTGATGGCCGTGTCCTTCATCTGCTTGCTAAATCACTTATATATTATCTTCTAGAAGACTTATTTACTTAATCAATATGGTGGAACAGTTCATTCATCATCCTGTCAGTACTGATGCTGGACCATTATCTCCAATTGAGGTCAGTGAAAGAGATGCCCATCCAGAGAGAAAATTTCCTGTCCATAATGTATGTATGCGTAATATTCATTCATTTTGTACATTTCATATGCTATATTTGATCTATGGGTTCCCTAAATGACACTTAGTAAGAATTAAAAGAATAAGATCAGTAGACAATAACAAATTATTAAAAGCACAGCAGAAGCATAATTAGTAAAATCAGACTTAAAACAATACCATAATTATCTCTAGTCTGTAAATGCAGAATAGTACCATAATATCAGAAAAGAATATTCTTCTCAAAAGTAGCTTTAAGCAGCAGTTACAGTGGTGCCTCACATAAAGAGCTTAATTCGTTCCAGAGGCATGCTCTTTAAGTCAAACACTCTTTAAATGAAGCAGATTTTTCCATAGAAAATAATGGAAATTCAGACGATTGGTTCCACAACTCCCAAAATATTCATATAAAAATATTAACTGGATGTAAAAATGATGACAAAACACTGTAATTGAATTCAAAACATGCATTCAGTGTGCATGATCCTATGAAGTCTACTTAGGCTGCAATCCTAAAGACACTTTCCTGGGAGTAAGCCCCATTTAACACAATGGGGCTTACTTCTGAGTAGATATAGTTAGGAGACTGCAATCAAAGATACTTTCCTGGGAGGCTTACCTGGGCTGCTGCTGGAGGTTCAAGGTGGCTGGTGGGGACACTTGGGGGCAGTTAGGGGCAGCTGCTTCTGGCACCTCCAGGCAACTGCCCCAAAGTTTAGAGCAGTTAGAGGCAGCAGCGTTCGCCGACAGCCCTTTTAAAGAGCCTCCATGCGGAGCATCAGGGCTGCATAGCCCGTGTGCCCATAGCGCGCTTGCTTGTTAAGTGAAGTGGAACTTATGTGAAGTAAGATTTCTTGGAAATTTATGCTTGTTATGTGAAACGTTTGTTAAGCAAGGTACCACTGTATTGATATTTCTCCCAGTGATCTTAATTCTGGCTTGTGATTCATCCAGCACAGCCTTTCTCATAATGAATGCTTCCCTTCTTTCCTTTTTCAGACAACCATTTTGCTTTCTTGCATTTCTTTTCCTTTGGGATGGTTTTGGTTGCCACATCTTGTATAATGCTATGAGCCTATATCCACAGTACTTCAGGCACTCTATTAGGTCAGATCAATGGTCAGATCAATGGAAGACTATGGTATCGTGCTCAGCGCTGCATACGCTGCATGCGAAGCACGAAAGCCTGGGTTAGATTGTTATGGAGGATAGGCTGTTACCCAAGCAGCAAATCCCCCCTCTCCATGCCACTGAATTAGTCCAATGGAAAGGCAGAGCCGATACGATTGGATACAGCTGCGTCGCAGAGCTGGGCTAAGGACAGGAGCTAACCCTGTCTCGTGGGGCCGACCTGGATCTCGAACCCTGGCCTGCTGGTTAACAGGCTCAGCGTCTTAGCCACCTTCCCCAAATTTAATGCTCCTAGGTCTATGGGCTTGGGCTAGGGGTTGATGAGTCAGGAATTCTTCCATATAAAGTAAAGGGATGAAAAAGCATTGTATCCCTTTTCATCCCCTTCTGGTTTGAATTTCTAAAAATCTGAGTGCCTACATCAAAGAAGAAATACGAACCCCAAATTCTACTCTTCTAGGTCTGGAGGTCTTGGCTGAGTGTTGATGAGTCAGTCATTTTATATACCGGTATATAGATAATCTGATGCCACCTTGTGGATAGAATAGTTTGAAAGTCTCAGTAAATGTATAACATTGCTCATGTTGCTGCTTCTTCCATTTCATAGAAAGATTTTTTTAAAAAAACTTACACTTCAAGTATCAATTTAAAATACTATGCTCAAAATGTTTCCTCTCAGTGGTGTCCAGACAGGTAAAAGTATAGGAAAGGGGTTAAACTTAATGAAGTTATTGGGTAAAAAGCTCAGCATTCGACATGGTAAGTAGAAGGCAAAATGTGGTTTTCATTTAAGGGAGGCAAATTTTGTCTCGCGTGTTAGATTTCTGAAAGAAAAATAATGTTGTTTTTCCTGACATTTTTGTTCTATTCTTGTTTGAAATTTTACCAATGTATGTTTCATCTATACTGCATCTTCCTTTTTGGCCTTCATATTTCCCTTTAGCTACTAGGAATCTTTATTCATATAAATCGGGTGCCCAACACACGGCCTGGGGCTGCATGTGGCCCAGGACAAGGGTGGATGCGGCCCTCCTGCAAAGCTGGCCATCACCATTGGAAAAACAGGCTTAGTGGCAGCAGCCATTTTCAAACTTTGCGTGCTTCTCTGCGCACTGCCCTGGGCGGCCACCACAAAGCTGGTCTGGGCTGCCTGGCTCCTCCCGCTACCTGCCCCCTGGCACTCAGAGCACTTCAGGCCCCTGCAGACCTTGCAGCACTCGCCCACCTGCATCCCCCAAAAGCAGCCTCAGCCTCTATCCCAGCTGCTGCCTGCTGCCCTTGAGACTTACTCAGAGTCAATGAGGCTTACTCCCAAGTTGCAGTCTGAGAGCCCAATGATGCATAGGATGGGCTGTGATCCTCTCCAAGCTTAACCTTGGAGATATGCTGCAATCCTAACCATGTCTATTCAGAAGTAAGGCCCATTGTACCCAATGGGTCTTACTCCCAGGAAAGTGTGTTCAGGATTGCAGCATATCTCCAAGGTTTAGCTTGGAGAGGATTGCTTCCCATCCTACGCATCATGTCTACTCAGAAGTAAGCCCCATTAAAATCAATGAAACTTACTCCAAGGTTTAAAAATGTAGGACAAAATATAGGACATCCTACATTTTGTCCTACATTTTTAAAAAAAGTTGTTAGTGTTTGTGTGCCGCCCAAACCAACTCGTCTTCTTCCAATGCGGCCCAGGGAAGCTAAAAGGTTGAACACTCCTGATAGAAATGAATAAATGTAGATGAGAGTCCCTAGAACAGTTTAGGAAGTTGTGCCTTTATAGTGCCAGAAATAGTCCTACAACATCCATAATATTCGTAGTGATTTTAGAGAATCTAGTAATAGAAGTCAGAGAAAATAACCTGTTTTATCTAGGCTTTAGGGTGCAATCCAGAGTAACTACGGAGAGTCCTTGCTCCGGAGTAAGAACAATTTGCTCTGGATTGCAATATGAATTTCCCATAGGTTTTCACTACATGGTGCAGTAACTATGGGTGCACGTAATGTCTCTTACGTGCTCCCATAGTTACTTTGGATTGTAGGGTTATTTGTTCTAATTTTAGATAATAATTCATATGTATTTATATTCCTGAGTTCTTAATGTTGGGCCTCTTTCTTCTTGTCTTCCTGCTATAATAATAGCTCAGTCTAATCCATAGTGAACCTTGGGTAGAGTCTTCGGAGTGGTCTTGGATAGTGAACCTTGGGGAAAATCCTGATCTGGTTTTACTGCTCTTTGCTTGTTTTTTACATTGTTTTTAATTGTATTTTATTTTTTAGTTGTATTTTGTTAATGTTTTATTGATTGTTAGCCAATAAAACAATTGTTGTAAAAATTGTTAGCCACCTTGGTTGCCCTTTGGGGAGAAAGGCGGAATACAAATCTAATAATAAACAATAAATAAGTCTTAGGACTGGTCTTAAAAGGCACCAATACACTGAATTAAGTTGGTTCTGAAATATGATTAAAATGAAAAATTGGGGGAGTAACTGTGTGAAAGAAATTGGGAGGAGAAACATTGTGAAGCTTTCTGTACTTCAAAAACAAACTATTTTTGCAGAGGTAATTCTGATTTTTTCTATCTCTTTTAAGTTCACGTGTTAATATCTGGTATAAAAAGTATATGTGGTTAAAATGCCAGCAAGCCCCACCTTCAGCACCAACTCACTCCTAAGCCACGCAAACACACCCCACTCACCACCACGCTTACAATGTTTATCTGCAACAACATACATTATATTTAGGGAGGGATCCTCCCTGTGATATGGAGCATTGGTTGCCATTTGTTCCATATCATCGAAGTGATCTCTCCATAAATATGAGTGCTTGTTGCTGCAGACATAGGTACACATAGTGAGTGGGAAGGTGATGTAAGAGTGCATATAATGCCAGATTCAGGGCTTGTCAGCATGCATTTGCTGCCTGCAGCCATATATTCCAGGTACATAAGAATGCAACACCTGAAGCAGGGCCAAGCATTCAGCCATAAGCAGAATTCAGACTCTCTAACAAGTTTAGGAACCTACTTCATTCCCTTTTTGGCACTTTTATTGTAAGTATTGTTCCAAATGTCTTGTTCCAAGCATACCTTGGAAGCTAATACAGTACAGAAAAACTGTACCATATGATTCTTTTGATATGTGCTTTATACTAAGCCTTCTTGCATCATGGAAGAATTTGCAACGTAAGACCTATGGATGTTGTGTAAGGGGCAAAGTAATGCTAACTTAGTATGATGGTCAGAGATTCCAAAACCATATTTTTTGTCATCTATAAGGTTATTACTGCTTTGTGACTGTTGACCTTGTAAAACAGCCTTGGGATGCCTGCCTTACAAGAAAAGATATCTTCATGAAGTTGCAAAATAATGGGAGAGAAAATTGGCTCTGTTTTACTGCACCTCCAGGTCAATCATGCCATAAGAGATACTGCTGCCTACTGCAATTTTTATCTCTGTCTAAGTGAATTGAGGCCAAGCAGTGATTCATGTTATGGAACTTTTTGATTTGCTGTCCTTTCCTCAGTGTAAAAAGCAGTAAAAAGAGAGCAGTAAAAATGTTCATTGTAATTTTTTTTACTAAAACCAGTGACTACCAAATCCAACATATTTTACTCCACCATCAAATTGTAGTAGCAGTTAATTTCTATCTTGTTTTAGAAGGAGTATCTTTGGGGTACACTGCAGTAAAAACATCACAACTTGAAATACAAATTAAATTCCCAAATTTGCCTTCATCAGTTTTTGAAATTTAGCGTTTGAATTGGAGCTAAATTCCATAGTCTTATGGAATGGAGTTTATTGCCTCAGTAATTCAGTTCAGTGGCAGAATCTGACAGCTAGAGGAGAGAGTTATAAAGCAGCAATAAATTATTTTATTCAGGTTTTATTATAACTTGCACCTTTTCCCCAACTAGTCCCTGAGCCCTCTAAAACCCTATAGATTCATTTTGTGAATATTGTGTTTCTAATCAATACCCTGTAGATTCATTTTGTGAATATTGTGTTTCTTTAGTATATTGTCATTTTGATACAGTAGTTGGATGTGGGGATTTGCATGTAAAGAACACGTAATTGTTGAAACCATATTTCATGCTAGCACGTAAGGCAAATAGAATTGATTATTCTTATCACAACCTTTTTTTCAACAAATTCATTCAAAAATTAAGACAACATTGTACTTCATTCAGGCTAAAAGCAACAGAAGATAACAAGCAGTTGTTTAATAATACTTTGCTGTGTCTGGTAATGATGAAAAGTATTTTTTACTCTTAACTGGATGTCGACATCCTTTTCAAGCACCTGGTGTTACCTGGCCAAATGCTGCACACACTGTCAGTAGCTGGTTTTTGATAGAGGCTCTCCTTTCTGCTGCTGGAAAGCACTCTAGACTGCAGCCCAATACAATTTAGGATGGGGGTTTCCATGGACTACATTTGATGGTGCTATAAAACAATACGTTGGATTAATAGTCGTTGATTCATTTCAACACTGATTTACTTTACTTCATGGAAAAAGTATTGCATGGAAAAGTGGTCCCAAATTCAGATATTCTTCTATTAAAGTGGTTCCCAAATGAAGAATTCTGACTCACACAAGGACCATATGTAAGTTCTTGAGGACCACAGAGAGTTCTTTTTTTTATCATTACTATCAACACGTATCATCTTTGTGGGTTACCGGACTGAGAGAGAAACTGTGTTTAGGGTCACAGTCAAAAAAGTTTAGGAGACACTGCTATTCTGCACAGGTTGTTGAACAAGGCATATTCAACATCTCGGAAAGATTCAAAGACCACCATGTCAACTCATCAATCTGTGCCTGATGTGAGCAATCAACTTGCACTATTGATCAGCCTCCACATTACTCTCACTGCCTAAAATGGCTCTGAGGGCAAAGGGAAGAGATATTTTACGTGGAGTGTTGAAGAGCCTTCAAAACGTAGTGCTGTGCCCCCTTTGGAAATGCCACTGTGAAGCAGAAGGCTGACAATAATACTTTAGTTGGGGAATGCTATTGCTGCTATCTTATGGATCCAGGATTCAGTATGATCAGTGAGATGTAGGAAATGCTCCTTAGTTGCCACTTCCATAGGCTTCCCATAAAGCTTCTTTGTTGTTCAGTTCCTGGGCACTATTTTAGGGCAATTCTAATGATCTGCAGATCCTGGGAGGCTATGCATAGCTTCTCTGGTAGTGAGGCAAAACTCTTGTTAAATAATAAGGCTAAGTATTTCTCAAAGTAACATTGGACAATATAAGTCTTCAGCCCTCCAAGGAGTTGTAATTCAGTGTACCAGTTTGAGCATCTTTATTATTTATATAGAATGACCTAGTGAAATGTGCCCATATTGCAGGAGTAAAATACCCTTTGTATACTGTCCCCCATTGCACAACACTCTCCCATGCCCATCAAACACCCCCCCCATGCGCATCAACACCCCCCATGCACATCAGTTCCCCATGTACAACATCCCCTGTGTTCATCAACCCCCCATGCACATCATCCTCTCAAGTACATTGACCCACCATGCGCAACATTCCCCCATGTGCATCAACCTGTCATGTGTAACATCCCGCCATGCGTATCAACACCCATGCACAACATCCCCTATGTGCACCATCCCCCCATGTGCACCATTCTCCCCCAAGCACCCTCCTTCCCAATGCAACAGGCACCAGATACCAAATTGCTGGATGTTAATCTTCATTGTTAAGTATAGGACAAAAACACGTTGCACCCCTTTTCAGCCCCTTAAGGGTTAAATTTCTCCACATTGGTTCTTGGTGGGTGTTCATGTGACAGAAGGAACACCCTCCCTGAAATTCAAGCTTCTAGGTCTGGGGCTTGGGGCAGAGCATCCCTCAATCAGGGATGGAAAGTGTACTTTCAATGGAAAGTATAGGGAGAAAAATGCATTTTGCCCATTTTTACCTCCTTCTGGTGGGAATTTCCGAAAACCGGTTCTTAGTGGGTACCTCTGTCACAGAAGGAACACCTTCCCCAAATTTCATGCTTCTAGGTCCAGCAGTTTCAGCTTTGTGTTCTTTTGACTCCCTTCAATGCGTCATCTGTGCCAAGTCAACTGCAAGGAAAGAAATTTACTTCTCGGTGTCATCTCCATAAATTTTCTTTCCAAATGTACACTAACATATTTGTTGTTTTTTTCAAAGCAACTACAGGGGACCCCATACCAGCAGATTGTGTCCAGACACTTAGCATTCCCCACGCTTTAGTGGCTTCTGAGCTCAGCAGATGCCAAGAACTTCTATCCCCATCCTCTGCTGGACTCAGACTGAGAGAGCTCAAAACAACATGTCTTTTGGTTTTATAGAGAAACCAGAAGTTATGTTTTAATGCCTTTTCTAAGACATTAGGTGGATCTGGGAAGACATGGAAAGCTTATCACCCATATACACAGTTTCAGAGGCCCCAGTGGATAAGGGGGTACTGTACATTGTTATACAAAAGTATTGCATAATGCACTGTTAAGTAAAAGTAATTCATTTAAAAAAGTGTCTCGGACCATTAGACTCCCTTCCTAAATTTACTGTAATAAATATAAATTTAATTTATGTAATGCCAGCTCAGTTATTATTCCCTTGTTTTGATAGTTTCTAGAATGACGTTATATGTATTTAAATTCAAGTAGCTTCTTTGTTTCTTTTATATTGTCTTTCATTGAGAATTTCTAGAAGTCTGTTTTGCTTTTTGTTTCTGAGTCAGAACATTGCTGAAGGCTTCTAAACTTCAAAGACATTCATATTTGGTACTCTAACTTTTTGCATCATACTATGGTATATTCATGAATAATTATATGTAATTTTCCTTTCATCTTTGGTTAGCTGATTTAGAAGAAATTGCTCATTGCATGCAGTATGTTGCATTCTGCCTTGGTATTATTTAGTATTGTTTGAATTCAAGCTATAACATTTAGCCTGATCCTGTAGGTTTTGTTCTGAGAGGGAATATGGCTACAGTCCAGAGTAACTGCATGAGCACATAAGAGACATTGCATGCACCTGTAGTTACAGAACCACCTAGAGAAAACCTGTGGGAAATTCATATTGCTATCCAGAGTAAATTGTTCTTACACCGGAGCAAGGACTCCCCGTAGTTACTCTGGATTGTGCCCTATATCACTATTCCTCTTCCTATGTGCACTGTATCAAACAATTGTGAGCACTTAGAAATTGGCCTGTTTCCGGAAACAGTTTTTGCGTATCTTTTACAAAAACATACAGTGTGTGAAGAATAATTAAGATCTCTCATTCTTTGCAGATTGCAAGTTATTGTTGCATTCAGTTTTATGAAGTTTAAATATTTCAATCTTCAGCATAATACGTAAACTAAACCTTTCAAGTTATTTAGCAAAATCACTAACATGGGGGTACCTCTCAAGCAACACACAAAAGCTTAAAGTGATGATTCTGCCAGTTGAAGTAAGAGTGAATGAAGTGGTAGATACAAACTATGGTTTCTCCTGAACCAAGAAGTGAAGGAATTGGGATCCTGATGGGAAGAGGAGGGGCTTGCAAATTGGGATCATGATGAATTGAGATTATGATGGGAGGAGGGTATGTGCAAATCGGAGTCACAGAACCATTGGCCAACCCAATGGTGACTATGAACTAGATAGTAGTTAAAACTATACAGTATTGTAAATTATCCTGAAGTGCCGTGGGCAACCCCTTTCCTCATATTTATGTTCCAGAGGAGATAAAAAGTTTTATCCAGGTTTAAACTAATTATGACACAATGTGTCATCCAAACTCCAGAAGCTGTGGTTAATTTCAGTTGTGGTTTGTTCACAACCTGGGCATCAAACTTCGCAATCTGATCCCGGTTTGTTTAAGCAGATGATACACCTTCAGTGTTCGAGTGACACAGATTGGAGCAGGTATGCATATACCAGAATTGACAATATTGAAACAAGAAAAATATGCCCTTTATTGTTAGTAGAACATTTAGAGCATTGATTTTCAACCAGTGTGCCATGGCACACTGGTGTGCCGCAGATAGTCCTCAGGTGTGCCTTGGGAATTTGGAGATTGACATTCATTAATACAAAAATTGGGGGATTTGAACAGTCTGGTATGCCTTGTCAATGGTAAAAACAATGGATGGTGTGCGTTGACAATTTCAGTGCCTTGTTAAGTGTGCCGTGTGAGGAAAAAGGTTGAAAATCACTGATTTAGAGAATGTTTGATATATGTGGTGAAGGAGAATTTATAAGTATGATTAGACTTTGAACGGTACAGTTTAAATTTCTTTTATAACAATTCTGAGTATTTGACATAATTCTTTGTACATGTGGGACTCCTTTCTTGTTCTCTTTACATCTTACTGATTTTACATCTTGCAGATTTTTTACATCTTACAAGGAGAATTTACACCTTACAGATTTTTTTCTTTAACTTCTCTTTTTGGGATGCTGATAGACTTATAATGTTTTTGCAGTCTTTAAATCTGAACATCTCTGAAATTGTTCCACACATTACAACAATTCATAATTGTTGACAATTCATAATTTAATTCACAATTCTTGGTGTTGAATTTTATTCCCAGCAGATATATGGAGTGATCACTCATTTCAAACGGACCCAGACTTACCACCTGGCTGGAAAAAAATCAGTGATATAGCTGGCATCTATTACTGGCACATACCAACAGGAACAACTCAATGGGAGCGTCCAGGGTCCGTATCAACCGATCTTCAGGGATCAAGAAAAGGATCACTTAGTTCTATCACACCATCTCCTACTCCGGAAACAGAGGTAAAGCTTCTGTATTTGCCTTAAGATCATGGAGCGGTAGCAAAAATTATTTTAGAGAAATAAAGCTGGAATCCTAACCACACTTTCCAGGGAGTAAGTACTATTGAATATAATGGGACTTACTTCAGAGTAGATGTGCTTAGCATTGCACTGTAAGTTGCATAAATATTGCCTAATGTGGACTAAGAACACTTAGAATATTGATATTTCTTTCAACCATATGCATTAGAAATTGGATCAGTTGTGAGATTAAATCTTCCTTGTTCATCCCCTTCACCACTAAATGCTGCTAGATATGAAAGAACATTAAGGTGAAGAGCAAATAGAAGAACATGAAGCAGAATATACACAAATACTCCCATCAGCAGCTGGAAACAATTCCTATTATTGAGACAGGTGGAATTGTATCCAGATCCGTATGAGATTCTGACCTAGAATGGTATGGAAGGATTGCATTTTTTCACCCTTACAGCCTCAATACAGAAAGCTCTACACTTCGTATTCTGAAACCTTGTATTCAGATATATTCTATTTGTGGCTGTTGTAAATATAGTAGGTTCTGCTTGGCGAGAATTCTCAAGCCATTTTACGAAGAGCTTTCCTTAGTCAGGAAAACAATGCTGGTGGGTCCTCAAGCAGAATCAAAGGTGATTCCAGGCAACGGTTTCCCCAGTCTTCAGCAGTGGGATCCCCATGGAATTGTACATAATGCCAAGACAAAAACAGATAGAGCCACTGACAAACCCTCACTTGAGTCCTCAGGGCACTTGAGTAAAGCCAGATTAGTCTTCAGGGAATGACATTGCAAGCAAAAGGAGGCTTATCTCACATAGTTGATCTTACATGCCAGCTTTCACACCACATCAGTAATATATGGATATTTTGATCATATGGGCAGTCCACAGTATTTCCGAAGAAGGGAGAATGCTGGTATGAGAAGTATTCACATGGTTATTCACATGATCATTGGCAAGGCATATCCATGCCTTGTCAATGTGATATGATCAATATCAATCCCTGTACAGCAGATCCTTGTTATCTCCAGGCTTAGCACCTGTAGATTTGAATATCATAGGACCTCCATAAGATGACTTGCCTGATAAAAAGGAAGTGCTTTCAGTCGTTATCAGGGAAGCCTTTGAAAAGGGCAGTTGTGCAAGAACCTGCGCACCTACCCTTGGACTCCCCTCCCAAGGGTCCAGGTGTGACTCCTACCTATGTTACCAGGTGCTATGCTGCATCCCCCCACATAGATTCTTTTATTTATGGAACATTTCAGTTTAACTCCAAAAGTTTTCCGTTTCCAAACCCAGTCATTGGTTTCCATCACATTTACTGTTCAGCCCTTCTTAAAAGTATCCACCACTTATACACATAGGTCCAAACATTTTCATGCAAATTATCAGCTATCTCACCAACACACTTGAGTATATCTTAAAACTGAACAATTAATGATTTCCTCTTTATTTGATATCCTGCACCTTTTTATTTTTGTCTATGTATAAAATCTAGCTTCACTACAGCACTGCTCAGCCTTTAATGGGAAGCAATTCAATGCTAATAGTTTCTCCAAGGAAAATTTTTTAACAGAACTATGTATCACATTCTGTATTGTGGAATGACTTCATTTGAGCTGCAGAAAATGAGTTGAACATTATATTGTTTAATGTAGAGCTTTTAAAAGCTGAAAACAGCAAGTATCCTGTTTAAAAATGCAAAATAAAAATTAGTTATTAATTGCAAACACAACATTTTTTAATTTTCTCCATAGTCCTCATTATGTTTACTGTGTTTTGTTTATCTCTAATGAAAATAATTTTTGGAGATTCCATTTTAGCTACAGGTTGTTGTTAAATAAAGGGGATGCAAAGCAAGCATTTTAGAGAATGAGATTGTGTATGTTTACTCAAACCAATAAAAGCCACAAAATTTGCTTATATTATATGGGAAGAAGGAGGAAGAGGTATCTTGTCTTTTGCAGCTCCTATAGTGAAGAAGTTTAACCATTCATTCCATTGTATGACATTACACCAGTGCTGCATGTTGAAACTTCTGGATCACACATAATCTTTTTAGAGACTTTTGGAAAAACGGAATATTGAATTTAATGACTCTTAATGTATTTAAAAAAGAAAGATTTGTGTGTTTGTTTTGGTGGTAATTTTGTAAGAAATTTATGTTTCTTACTAATCACTTTCCACCTCCAATGCCCTTTCCCAAATCCTTCTTTTATGTTGAAATTCCCAATAACATTTGTACAGTTTGTTAGAGCTTGCTAGAAATACAGAAGAGTTATCAGCAGAACTCCCCCTCCCCAATTTTATGAAGTACGGTAAGCTAAGGCAATATTGGTCAAACAACATAGTTGGTTTCATTAAGTATCATAATGAACAGGTGAACTTTTCTGTCTTTCTTATTTGTATTAACCTTTCCTTGTCCAGTTCCTTGTCTTGTAAAGTTAACAATAGAGACAGTCTTTCCCTCCCTATTGGTGTTGCCATCAAATGCTACAAACCCACTGCTGATGGGGCACCTACCTTGGATGCAAATATTCCAGGGTCACTTACCTCCTTTGCATAAATCTCTTGGGGAGACAGCTGACCACTGGCATATTTGGATGAAATTTATAGAGGACCAGCCAGAATGAAGCCTTCAATCCAAATGACATGATTCTTTTGATTATCTTATTTTTGTCTTTCGATCTGTTTCAGCTGCCCTGGTTTTGATGCAGTTGTAAAAGGTGGGGGGGGGGAGGAAGTAAAGAAAAGAGTGGCATTAAAAATTAAAAACCAAATGATGTCCTGATCACCTCTTACTTATTTAAGATGCTATTTTGCTAAGACAGAAGTAAAGAATAGATAACATTTAAATCTGCATAAAACCTTGGGCCAGCTCTGATCATACAGTAGATTAACCAGTAGAAAATTGTGGTGATTTGTTCCCTAACTCAATCTGTAAATATCAGTTCTAACAATGGTGTTTTGTGTTTTTTTTCCCCTTTCCTTCCTTTCTGCCCCTCCCATTTCTATTATCAATGTGCTTCTTCCTATATGATAATTATATGTCTAGAAACAGCCATGGAGTGATTTTGCTGTACTGAATGGGGGAAAGATTAATAGTGACATTTGGAAGGCAAGTATATTGTCAGATTTTAGAATGCTTTTATACAGTGTTTCCCAAACTGTGGGACATGAGCCAATTTTGAGGGGTTGCAGAAAGTTTTTAAAACACTTGGAAGGTTTTTAAAAAAGAAAGCACCTTGCAAGCACCTTTACCCAGTTGGTAAAAGAAAATAATTTGCTGATATGTGGTGATCTTCATACCCTCCAAATTAAAATATCTTTCTCATTTTTTTCTGTAATTGGTGTGCAGTAGATCACATATGTTTCAGCCTTTTGTATGGCTTGAAAATTCCTAAATTGAATCTTATTCGGTTTTCAGGGTATAACTATTTGGAATAACTAAAGGTTTGAGAGTACAGTCCTTCATTTCTAGGAATTGTCCATACACCCATACACATATTGAAGGTGTCAGCGTTCTAAAGCCTCAGGAGCACAGAACAGTGGTTATTAGTAATCATTATTATTAATATCATTTATTTCAAGATATCTTTTTGTGTAGTGAATTGTAATAGATTTGTTGTTTTTGGTTCCAAAGACTAAAAAGTTTGGGAAGCACTGTTGTAATACTTGTTTTTAACCATTAGAAAAAAATCATTTTGCATGGCTATGGCTGTAACTATTGTTTATCCTCATGGATATCGCTCATGACATCTATCAGCCAAAAGGGATCTCTCGCTCACAAATGTTGTTATATAAATCTGATTTTTTTTCACAGAGAATGAATTTATACAACTCAACAGGGCAAACGCTCACCTTTAACAGAAACATGCCTGCACTTAAACTGTAGCTTTGAAAAAAAGCATGCATGCCTTTTATGTTCTTCAGTCGCAAACACCATAATGCTGCTTTGCAGGGAGAATCTTATTTTCTTTGGAAAACAAAGTTCACTTCTTAGAATACATGCCTCGGTTTCTACTTTAACAGGCTATGGTTTTGTTTTTCTTTAGGACCTTCATGCAGCTACAGTGAATCCTGACCCCAGTTTAAAAGAGTTTGAAGGAGCAACATTACGTTATGCCTCCTTAAAACTCAGGTATGATGGATTTCATCTATAGACCCTACAATCCAGAATAACTACAGGAGCGCATAAGAGACTCCCGTAGTTACTGCAGCACCTGGTGAAAACCTATGGGAAATTCATATTGCAATCCAGAGCAAATTGTTCTTACACCAGAGCAAGGACTCCTCGTAGTTACTCTGGATTATGCCCTAAGTATCTTGACTTCAATTCCTAAATGCTCTTTTATGGAAACATTTTGTGTTGATATCAGAATATGTTTTTAGGTAAGTATGCTGAAAAGCAGCCATACATTACTATTATTAAAAAAAATTCCTAAACAGCAGTCCTATGAAATAACTTGAAATCAGAGGGGTGGCAAGCTTCATGAACACCCAGGTATGTAGATCCCTAGTATGTTCTTCCTGTCTGTAAGGAGAACTTCTGTATGTGTCCAGTAGCTCAGTGTTAAGACATAGAGGAACGAAATTGCAATTGAAAAAGGTGTGCTATACCTCTCTCAACTGATACTCAGAGGCTTGGATATAGAAGTTCATTGTCTGCCAAGAGGACTGTCTTGCATGTACCTTCCATTTTGGACTTGTTGGGTACAGTGATATCTATGGCCTTCTCTATTGTGGCACCACCACGGATAACCATACCCAGGCAAGACTTGCCCATTCAGTGGGACACTAAAGCCAACACTGAAGGGAGTTGGATGAAATTTTCTTACAAAAGCAGCTTGTGATCCTTGCTTTCCACTTTGGCTTAACAAAGCTTACTATTACCATAATCATCTTGTTGTTGCCATAAGGTTGACAGGTGATTTTTTAAAATATGCTTCACTGCATATTTGTGTATCTGAATTAAACATCTTGATTTCCATTATTGATTATAAATATGCATTCAGGATGTTATTGCAGATTAATGCCAAACAGAAAAGCATAATCTTGAAAACATAGTTCAAAAGATGGCTGGAGGTTGGGAGAGAAACAGAGGGAGTTAAAAGAGGCAGCAGGAGGATGCAGAAGCTATCCTGTAATTACATTATGGCCACCTAAATGGTAACTTCTTAAAATAAGACTTGGCCTTGTGGTTTGGCTTACTTAAAGAGCTCTCTGGACAGCATCCTCTGGGATGTATTATTTGTGCACACATCATGTCCTTCATCCTTCACTGGTTAAAGGGACCCAGTAAAGGTCTTTTGCCCAGAGATTCCCAAAATTGTGGAGTTGTCCAGGCTCTTTTGTGAATACAGCCTGAACCCCTCAGGTGAATAAAAGTGTATAGTGCTACAAGCTTGACTGAACTTCTTTTATATTAAACACTAGCAAAAAGTGTACCCGCGTTGCAGGAGTAACATTTCCCCATACAACATCCCCCCACTCACATCAACACCCCATGCGCATCAACTTCCCCCCATGTGCTTCAACTTCCCCCCATGCGCATCAACTTCCCCCATGCAAATCAACTTCCATCCATGCGCAACTTTCCCTCCATGCGCAACTTCCCCCCATGCGCAACTTCCCCATGTGCATCATCCCCCATGTGCCTGAACTCATATGCAGCATCACCCATCTGCATCAGTCCCCATGTGCAACTTCCCCCCATGCGCAACTTCCCCCATGTGCATCTGTCCCCCATGCACAACTTCCCCATGCTCAGCATCCTTGCTAGTGCAACCTCTTCCTCTGAACAACATTCCCAGTGCACCAGGCAGAGAGGACCAAATTGGCTGGATGTTGTTCAGTCTCCCATGTTAAGTATAGAACAAAAATACATTTCAGCCCCTGAAGGGTTAAATGTCTCCACATGGGTTCTTGGTGGGAGTTCAGGTGACAGAAGGAACTCCCAGAATTCCATGCTTCAGGCCCAGCAGTTGGGGCAGAATGTTGATGAGTCATCAATTCTCCAATGCAAAGTATAAGGAGGAAAATGCATTGCGCCCCTTTTCACCCCCTTCCGGTTGGAATTTCCGAAAACCAGTTCTTAGTGCATCTCACCCCAAATTTCACGCTTTTAGGCCCAGCGGTTTTGGCAGGGCACTGATGAGTGAGTCGGTCAGTCAGTCAGTCAGTCAGTGACTTTTCTCTTTTATATACCGGTATATAGATTAAAGGTTACTTTACTGTTACGTCTTCCACCATAGGAATGCCCCACAGTGTGATGATGATGATTCCTCTAGCATCAACAGTGATCCAGAAGCCAAGGTAAGCCAGTGAAACATTCAAATAATTTTAAAGGAATTTAGCCTTGTTACAATGCATTGATTTCTCATTGAGTTTTGAAGCCTTGTGCTTAAATTGAAAGTGAAATTGTGAAGTCTGGTCAAGGCCAGACTGTATGGCCACTTTTTTTAAAAGTCAGCTGTAATTTTTGAGGATATTTAATTTCTTTGGTTGTGGGAAAGGCTTGAAAATCTAGACACAGTATGACCACAAAAGGTTCCTGTATATGACTTGCAAAGATGTGATGTATCAATTCACATTCTCATAGACCACGATCAAAAGTACACAAGCAGCACTCACTCCTGCCTGGAACACCTTAGTTGCGCACAGTTTTCTAACACCCTCCACCTTTTAGTACTACAAGCTATTCCTGAATGTCAGAGGACTCCTCTGGAGAAAGACTTTACACATCTTCACATGCTATGTTGTAGGCCATTCTGGAGACTTACCTTAATTTCAGGACCAGAAAAGTCTCAGTGTGTATGATGAGTTCTGCGTTTAATAATTTGGGTCCTGCTAACAGTAGTTAATATAATACTAGAGTGTGATTTTGGGTTGCAGTACTGCAGCACCCCACAGCTTTCTTTTTTTTCTATAGTATTTTTATACAAATTTTGTAAAATTAAAAAACAAAAACAAAACCTCATAGTCTTCTGAACCAGTTTGCACACTGGTCCTTCCACCCCACCATGTTTCCATCTGCTCAATGCTTTAATCCAGTAGCATTGGCTTGGAGAATTTAAAAGGCTGCCAAATCGTATGTGGATTACTCCAAAACATTTTCTAATCTTTCTTCCCTTTGCCAGAGAACCATCAGTTTGGCCAGTGCAAATCTCATTACTTGTGGCTCCCTCTTGGTGACTAGGTAATTTACAAAATTTGACATTGCATTTTAGGAACGCATTGCATTTTAGGAGCGAGTTCTCTTTATGATATCCTGCAACTTGGCATCAGCATACAGGGGATGGATTCTATAGCAAAAGCAATGTCTACGTCATTCGTTGCTGAGAATAATTCAGCCAGTTTGCCAGGAAATGTGATGTATTTTTAATTCAAGGGGTATTTAATAATAAGGACAGGAGAGTGATCCAGCATGGTGGTGCATTCTGTGTACTGGTCCAAGACTGGATTCAATACCCACTTGATCCTGAAATACCCGGAGTGATGTTGGAGCAGTAACTGTCTCTTATAGAATTGTTGTGAATATAAAATGGAGAGAACCACTCTGGGTACTCCTTAGAGAAAGTGCTGGGCAAAAATAAAAAAAGAAATAATAAAGAAGAGAATGGTGAGGCAGAACATGTCTCTGAGCATGCATCTATTATTCCTTCACCATTAACTATTATTTGTTTTCTACACCTATATAGTTGAACCTCAATATCTGAGGCACTAATACTCCCAGATAAAAACACAGGTCAGCAAGAAAGGATTCAGCCCCTGCATCTTCTTTGTTTTTCAAAGAATTAAGCTTGTGACTTTTCTTTCTTTTGTGCCACCATGTTTGGGGGGTTGTGGGGAGAGTACTAAAGAAAATCCCCTCTGATTTCAGTGAGCAGCCTTGCTGCATGGAGGTGACTGCTGGAGGGAGTTATCTCAAAGAGGCTTTCATCTCTTGTATGCCTTCTTCCCAACTTAAAGACAACTGAAGTGCTCGGCAAGTGCAAACAATTAAGGACAATCCCCACTGGATAGATGTCAGACTCTTTTTCTGATCTTGACAGCCTCCAGCAATTGACATACAACTTGGGCTGCCACCTTTAAAGTCCACTTGCCCACTGGCTAGATCCAGATTTGCAAGTGATACTCAATCCACTTTCCCCCAGGCCAGATTGGTCAAAGGTCAAAACAAAAATTTTTTTTTAAAGCAAGGCTTTTAAATCATGACTGCAGGTCAGATTTTCCCCCCTTCTGAAGGAACTGCTGGTGATCATGGAGATGCAAATATCCTGTTTCTTAGAGTGCAATCTATATACACTTTCCGTGGAGTAAGGCCCACTGAGTTCATGGGAACATACCTCTAAGTAAACATGTGTAAGATTGTGCTGTTCTTTAGTAAAACAATAATTTATGTGTACTGGGTCAGCAAAAGCTAGCATCAGTGAAGAGCCAGAATGGAGAAACTAATTATTGTTTACATATTAATTGCTTTCTGAATTGCCTGTGATGTTGATGCCTTTTGCTCTTTATGAGAGTTATGTACTGAGTTATGTACTGTAATAAAAGTTACATAAATTTAAATTTGTGAGGGTTACAAATTTGTGAATTACAAATAAAGATTCCTTTCTCAGTTTTTGTGCCTTAGCGGTGGTTCCCAAACTGTGCATCGCCTGGTTTTTGTTAGGTTGCCAGTGATGATGAAAATAATAGATAATTAATATCCTCAGCCCAGAGGCTATTCAGAAAACAAACCGTAGCTGCTAATTACCTTGCAAAGAGCTCAGCTCCTGCAGTTTTCAAGCAAATATAACTACTTGTGAAATTTACCTGCCGTTGCAGGAGTAAAATTTCAAGAATATTTGTGTGCCCGGGCACACCCTTAACCCCCATGCGGCATTCCCTCACGCAGCATCCCTCATGCAACATCTCCCCTGTGCAACACTATCTATCTATCTATCTATCTATCTATCTATCTATCTATCTATCTATCTATCTATCTATCTATCTATCTATCTATCTACAGTATTTATATACCACTTTTCAACTAACAAGTTCACAAAGCGGTTTACAAAGAAAATGGAAAAATAATAATAGCTAATTAAAAGCTAATGGGTCCCTGTCCCAAAAGGGCTCGCAATCTAAAATGCAAAAAAGAACACCAGCAGAAGCCACTTGAACAGACACTGCTGGGGTGTGTAGGGCCAGTTACTCTCCCCCTGCTAAATAAAAGAGGAACACCTTGCCTCTTGCTCCCATGCAAACATCCCCCCTGTGCCTCATCCTTCTTTGATCATGGGCATCCCTACTGGGCAGGTGCAGGATTTGGGGCTGAGTGTTAATCAGTCTTCAATGCTAAGTATAGCTAAAAATGCATTGCATCTCTTTTCACCTCCTTAGAGATCAAATTTATAGAAATTGGTTCTTAATGGGTACTCAGGTCATCAAAGGAATACCTTTCCTAAATTTCATGCTTCTAGGTCCAGGAGTTGGGAAGAGTGTCCATCAGTCAGCAATTCTTCAATGGAAATTATAGGGACGAAAAGGCACCCTTTTTTACTCCCTTCCAGTTTGAATTTCCAAAAAACTAGTACTTAGTGGGTGCACACATCACGGAAGGAACACCTTCTCTAAATTAAATACAGACAGACTGACTGACTAAGGGTCATTTCTGGTTATAAAGTTCAGGAACTATTTCCCCAGAGACGTGCTAAGTCTGCAGCTCAGAAATGCGCCTAAATGCTTTGCAATATAAATGATCCTTAATAAGTGCGTGAACTCAGAGACCAGAAAGTCTAGATTCTGTGAATCACCCTTATAGTGCACAAGCCTAAGACATTTTTCCTAAATGTTGTTGTCTTGTGTCAACCTGTAGACGACTGTTGGCAGATAACGTGCTCAGAATAAGGCTTCTTGGTCAGAATGCACAAGATTCTTTGTCTTGTTTTCCCTGATCCTATAGTTCTTCCCAGTGAGCACTAAGTCCCAGGTCCTTATTTTTTTGCATGTGTTACCTGCACTAATGCCCTGCAAACTCTATCCAACACATGTGGAAATCCAGTTTAAGAGGAATGCTAGGAATCGTTTTTTACAAAATGGAAGTGGCTGCCACCTTGTGGATAAGTGTGAAAATGTTCTCTTTCGTAAAGTTTTTTTTTAATCTGTTACTATTATTAGAAATTGGATATAATTAATTGAATGTGCCATGGTTATAGGATTTGAATTTTAAATCTATTTTTTTCAATGCTCACATTGCAAATAAATTAATGGACTTACCTTTGAGGTAGCAAAAGTTCATGTCTTGGATAAATCTTGCTTCTTTCATTCATGTTCTTCAGGATGTTAAATATAATTTCTGTAGCATCTTTTATTGTACTAAGTGCTTTATCCTGTAAAAACATCCCCAAAAAGTTTTATGAGACTGGTTATTTATAGCTGAAACCTAATCCTGCACTGGTATAGCCAGGCCACAATGGCCTATACTGTGTCCAACATGGAGTGGGCTGGAGGTAGCCTTGAGCCCTCTTTTGAGCTCCAACCTGCCCTTTGGGGCTGAACCAGTTATTTAACTGGTACAAATTCAGGCTGCTCCTGTATGGCACTTCTACTCCAAGTGGGGACCAGGATATGACTTGTATTGCTGCCGTACCACCCTCTCCCAGTCCCAATCCTACCCCATATTTGCCCTCTCTCCACCCAGAAGCACCTTCTCTCCAGCCCCAAACACCTTCCCAACACCCTCTCCTATCCCCTGCCAACTTGTGTTGGCCAGTGCAGCTGTGGGAATTGGCACTAACAATAATTGCTTAAATAGTAAGCAATTAGCAATTTCAATAACCTTCTAAGTATTGACAAGTTTCTTCCAGAATTTGTCAAGTCTGTTGGATTAAATGGAGTAAGATTCATGCATTGCATCATCCTATATATACTATCACATCCACACAAGTGATCCTCAAGGCCACTTTCATCTGTGAAACGTATCTGTGAGCACAGTCTTTATGTGGTGGCGGCAGAATTTATTGGGATCCAGCCAGGTAGGAGGAAAGCTATTGACAGCAAGTTGGCCAACACTCCCCTAAAACCTGTTACCAGTCCTGTTATTCTGTATGTGGGTTTCCCATTTATCTTGATAAGCTTTCTTCTTATAGCATCCATTCTATGTGGATAGAACAAGACCTATAGCTACTGGATGTGTGGATACCAGGGGACTCTTACAGTGTATTTCAAGAATTAGGTGGCCTTCTCCTTTCTCTTCTGTACTACAAGCTCAAAAGAGAAAGCTTTCATATTTTAGGAGCGGAAGCACTTGGTACCTAAGGTAGCCTGCAGGTCTGGCCTGGAGCACCTGATAAATACCACTGCCAAGCAGCAATGTGGTATTAGCAGAAAATGGGGCCGAAGAGGGACCAGCCTGGGAAAGAGGCTGAATCTTTGTCAGGTCCTATTCCATGGACTTTATTAAACTACAAAGTCCACTATGGGGATTCTCAAGTTTTCACCAACAAAATAGCCATTGCATTCTTGAGTTGCTCTATTGTGGGGCCTGGGTTTTCCTTGGGGAAAGGAGACAAAAGTGGAACCTGGAGGAGACATCTGGTGGCCTAACTGGTCCTTTGGATGCAGTGGTAGCCATTGTGGCACTGCTGTACCCAGAGGCACTGAAGATGATAGATAGGGCTATAAAAAAGTACATATTTAGAAAGTTAGAATTTTTTTAGAGTTACATTGATTCTGTCATTTAGACTTCAAGTACCTAGTCTAGAAATATATGTAACGAAATAAGAGGAATTTTTTGTTTCTTCTGTCTTGTCCACTTTCATAAATTTCTAGTGCTATAGATACATGTTTGTTTCAGTGGAAATATCATTTGCTGGTGATTTGTGAGACTTGGACCCGGAGAGAGGGGAAAAAAGTTGGAAAAACCACATTCAGGCAGCTTCTCCGTCAGATTCAATTTTGGGAACATTATGAGCATGACAAGCTTCTGCGGGGGCTGCCAATGTTAACACACTTTAAATCTGTTCTCTTGGATTGACTCCACATTGGTAATGCCATTTTGAATAGTATGTTATTTTTTTACTGTATGTTTTCTGACTTAACTGAATATAGCCTATTCTTAGCATATATATATTTGCACAGCATATCTGAGCCTATATCTGAGCATTTATATATAAAATGTGCATAGAGCTATGTGGACATTATAGTATCCAGCAAGGTTGCCAACATCTAATGTTTGCTAAGCTCTGTTTGGCAGCATGACCTGTTGGACGTGAATGTTGCTTTAGTATAAATAAGTACATACAAATTAAATTGGAATCCCTTGGGATTAACTGTAAAATTATATTTCTGAGTGCTACCCAGATTTTGCAGGGCTGGTATATTCAGTTTTAGGAAAGATATTAAAATTAGACTTGCCAGATCTAATTTCCAAAGGAGAAGATAGATAAAATGCATAACCTGAATATACACATAGATTCTTGACATTCTCAATAGTTCTGATCCAGGGACATTGGTGGAATCAAGTTTTTGTTACAAATGCAATTAAAAGATTAGGCAGTCCTTTAAAAATATCCTACTTTCCATGTTAACACTGCAGACAGGCAATAAATCCAACCTTTTTCTCCCTCTCCAGAGCTTAGAAGAGTGCAAAATTGATAATCAATAAAATAGATAATGCAAAATAGCTTTGCATTCTGTCCCATGCTCCAGGCAGAGAGAAGGAGATGTCTGTTTTCCAGGTGAAAGGAAGCTCTTCTAAGTCATGCAGAGGGAGAGGAGGGTTAGATTGATTGCCTGCAGTGTTACCATGTTAAGTAGGCTATTTTCAAACTTAGAAGGACCCATCTTTTAAAGAGCTAACCTCATTTGCATTGAGATAAATCTATAGGTGAAACATCTGCTGATTATTAGGTTATAGTTGATGATTAGATTATAAAATAAAAATTGCAATCTTATTTGCACTTAAAAAAAGCAGGCCTCCGTCAGTCTTGGAAGACTATGGTATCGTGCTCGGCGCTGCATACACTGCATACAAAGCACGAAAGCCTGGGTTGGATTGTTATGGAGGATAGGCTGTTACCCAAGCAGCAAATCCCCCCTCTCCACGCCACTGAATTAGTCCAATGGAAAGGCAGAGCCAATACGATTGGATCCAGCTGGCGTCGCAGAGCTGGGCTAAGGACAGGAGCTCATCCTGTCTTGTGGGGCCGACCCTGGAATCAAACCCTGGCCTGCTGGTTAACAGGCACAGTGTCTTAGCCACTTGCGCCACCCACAGCCCTTAATAATTATTTGCACTTAATTATTAATTATATAGGTTGAACCTCATCATCTGCAACATTTGGTTGTAGAAACCTCCATGGTTACCCATTTTATACAAAAGTAATTGTGTTATACAATTTGTGTATAACAATTTGTGTTAAGTAATTTGTTTTATACAAAAGTAATTGTTTACCATGTTAACAAGGCAGACAATGAATCAATATTAATCTAGTGACTAAACAGTTTAGTTTCAACTCAGAAGCAGAAACTTCCCCTTACAAAGCAATTCAGGAGTAATTATCACCTTGTCTTCATGCCTCCCTCCCATTTGAAACCAGAAACTAAAGCTGAACCCTCTTGGAGTCTTTCTAAGGCAAGCTTAATTGCTTGCCACATTGCCATGGTAAGCAGGCTGCTTTTAAGCCATTGACTAGTACTTAACCTTTGGGGGGGGGGGTGGTGGTGGTGGAGGACACATTTATTTTTGCATTATGTATGACTGCCAGGGTCCAATGGACCCTGTACTATAGTTTGGTACATATAATGAATAAATGTTGCATCAAGTTTTAGTATAATTATTTTATACTAATTTTAATTGTGAAATGTTGTCAAATTATGAATTTTGATTATAATTTTAGCTTGCAAAATATTGACTAACCAGTGAAGAGCAACATGGGTCCGATGGACCCTGCCAGTATTCGATGCTATAATTTGAATTTACAGGAAAAAAAATGTAAATTCAAAACATTCATGCTTTTGGATTTATAACTGTCTAATTAGCAGTAAAAAGTCATAAGTTCTTATCAAATAATAATAAATTCCATTAAAAAACACAACTTCCAACAGGATCCAATGGACCCTGTAGGTACCTAGCAGATTTATATATTATATAGAATATGTTTATATATTCTTTATAGAGCCAACCTCATTGGTGTTGAGACAAAATTGCTGATAAATAAAACACTGATAATTAGGTTATATACCATCATGTATATAATAGTGTAGATAGAAATACTGTAGATAGATCCATGCAAAACAAAAGAAAAAAATTAAGGATCCTCCTTAAATTCCCTCCATCAAGAAACACTGATTTTCTTATAGAAGAAAGGAAGTTAAATAATCTAGTCTCCCCTCTTTTCCCAGTGTGATTCTTACTTGTGACAAAACCAATTGTGGTAATGGGTTAGTTGATGGAGACAACTCAGTCACTACTAGTAGTTGAACTGCCCAATCCAATGCATGCAACTACAGAAGGGCCATTCTATCTGCTAATCTGATATCTATGGATTCAGGCTGCAATCCTAATCCCCCAGTAGGCCAGCCCAAGTCCCAGCATAAGTCTCATGCTGTCCTGGGGATGTCACAAAAGTATGTAAGGCACTTCTATGTCACTCATGAGGAGTTAGGCCAGTGTGCCATCCTACCACACCATGACAGGAATGGGGAAGCAGGTGAGTTGTTACAGCAAAAATCGGTTAAGATTGCGCTTTCATTTTATTCATGGATCCGGGGAAAATGCACACCCATTATAATTATTTAAATGTTTACTCATGCAGAAATATTCTTACAGAATACAGTGTGATAGTGATGTTATAAAAGAAGTATTTCACTTGAGTAAGCATTTAAATAATATTAATGGATGCATGGGTAGCTGCAGAATTATTTTTAGAATGGGTTCACTGCTGATAAGGGACCACACCTCTATTGTATATGGATCAGGACTAGTGTTGCTGTTTGTTTTTGAGTCAGGCACAATAAAGCATCACTTCAGATATTATCCACTCCACAAAACAGACTCTGCAGTGCAGAAAGGGACCAGGGTGTAGCAGTTCAGTGCAACCATCAGAGTGCCACAGTTAAAATGAAAAGGAATTGTTAAATACTAGCGAAAAGCATACCCGCGTTGCATGTGTAACATTTCCCCCTATGCCATCCCCCCATGGCGCAGAAACACCGCATGTGCCACTTCCCCCATGCGCATCATCCCCCCATGCGCAATGTCCCCTCATGCACAACTTTCCCCCACATGCAACTTTTCCCCATGCGCAACTTTCCCCGTGTGCAACCTTCCCCCATGCGCATCAACCCCCATGCGCAACTTCCCCCATGCACATCATGACCCATGTGCATCATGTCCCCACGTGCAACTTTCCCCCATGTGCAACTTCCCCGTGCGCATTACCCCCATACGCATCATCCCCCCATACGCATCATGTCCCCACGTGCAACTTCCACCCATGCGCAACTTCCCCCATGCGCATCATCTGCTGATGCACAATTTCTCCCCATGCGCAACTTCTCCCCATGCACAACTTCCCCCATGCGCAACTTCCCCCATGCGCAACTTCCCCCAAGTGCATCATCTGCTGATGCGCAACTTCCCCCATGTGCAACTTCCCCCATGTGCAACTTTCCCCCATGTGTGTCATCCCCCAAGCTCAACTTTCCTCCATGCGCATCATCCCCACATGCGCAACTTCCACCCATGCGCAAATTCCACCCATGCGCAACTTCCACCCATGCGCAACTTCCCCTCATGTGTAACTCTCCCCAAGCGCATCATCTGCCGATGCGCATCATCTGCTGATGCGCAACTTCCCCCATGCGCAACTTTTCCCCATGCGCAACTTTTCTCCATGTGCAGCTTTCCCCTGTGCGCAACTTTCCCCCGTGCACATCATCCCCCGTACGCATCATCCCCTGTGCGCAACTTTCCCCCATGCGCATCAACCCCCATGCACAACTTTCCCCCATGCGCAACTTTCCCCCATGCTCAACTTTCCCCCATGCTCAACTTTCCCCCGTGCTCAACTTTCCCCCGTGCGCATCATCCCCCCGTGCACAACTTTCCCCCATGCTCAACTTTCCCCCATGCTCAACTTTCCCCCATGCTCAACTTTCCCCCGTGCTCAACTTTCCCCCGTGCGCATCATCCCCCCGTGCGCAACTTCCACCCGTGTGCATCATCCCCCCGTGCGCAACTTCCACCTGTGTGCAACTTCCACCCATGCGCATCATCCCCTCATGTGCAACTTTCCCCAAGCGCATCATCTGCCGATGCGCAACTTCCCCCAATGCGCAACTTTTCCCCATGCGCAACTTTCCCCCATGCACAACTTCCCCCCATGGGCAGCATCCTCGCCAGTGCAACCTCTTCCTCCGAACAACATCCCCCAGTGCACCAGGCACTGAGCACCAAATTGGCTGGATGTTATTCAGTCTCCCATGTTAAGTATAGAACAGAAACACGTTGCCCCCTTTTCAGCCCCTGAAGGGTTAAATGTCTCCAGATGGTTCTTGGTGGGTGTTCAGGAGACAGAAGGAACTCCCAGAATTCCATGCTTCAGGCCCAGCAGTTGGGGCAGAATGTTGCTGAGTCAGCAATTCTCAATGCAAAGTATAGGGAGGAAAACGCGTTGCGCCCCTTTTCACCCCCTTCCGGTTGGAATTTCCGAAAACCGGTTCTTAGTGCACCCCTCAGCCACGGAAGGAACACCCACCCCAAATTTCATGCTTCAAGACCCAGCGGTTTTGGCAGGGCGGTGATGAGTCAGTCAGTCAGTGAGTGAGTCAGTGAGTGACTTTTCTCTTATATATATAGATTTAACCACAAGAAGGTACACACAGATTACATAGGTGATTCCTAAGCAATACCTGCAAAACCAACATGCAAACTTCCTCATTACTAATGAGTTGTATCCACCAATCATGGCTGCTGTGTCCAGTTTCCCCCAACTTGGGGGACTGTGTGCTGTTGAGATTTGAACATCCCCTTGTCTATTTTTGTATGATTGACTGAGACTTTTCTGAAACAAAATTAATTTCAGCACAGCCTCTGATTTTTTAAAAAATAGCATGGGAAACAAAAACATGTCTAGCTGTTTCAGTAAGATGATTACAAATTTTAATATCATATAAATCAGTTATGGAACTTCTCAGAGATAAGGATATTTAAATCTTATCCAGTCAGTTTAATAAAAATCCTTACTGTTCTTCATCTTCTTTGGTAGCTTAAGATTGCTTTCCCCCCTTTTGCTGTGCAATTTTCTAGGATTTAATCTCTTCATCAGTGCTGCTGCAAGCTGTTCTAAATATGTTTCAATCTGCTGGTATATACATTTTCTTGCGGCAGGGAAATTGCCTAATCTTCTATTCCTGGATAGAAGCATCTTCCGGCTTGTGATGACCGAATAAGAAACAGTTAATTTTTTGACCTAAATGTGGTTCCTAAGATACGCTTGTTCAGTGTTCTGTGGGAAAGTGATTTGTTAAATAATGTAATGACTTACATGGAGACCGTACAGATAACAAACAGTATGGATAAGGACTTCCAAGTGAACTAAGAGGGAGGGTATGGGGCTTTCAGGTGATTTTCAGCTGAGAGGTCAGGACCTATAAGTGGGTTGCCAAAGCGCTAACTCTTGTAGTTCTTTGCAAGAAAAGCCTTATTCTACAGAATCCTCCTTTCCCATCACATATTTATGGGTTCAGTATATGGAGGGTCAAGCAGGGCTGTATCAGTTATGTTGCCTCTGGTCAATACATCTCTCATCCTTGGCATCTATACATTCAGTGGAATTTTGGAAACATGGGGATTTATGCCCATCCAGCAGTACCTCATTTTAGGAGTCCTAATCACACATTATTCCCATTATGCGGAGAGCCTATATGTACACCTGTTCATGCACAGGCTTTTCCTGCTGAACCCGTAAATGCTGGGGCCAAGCCTGGTGAGTGCAGCCAGTCTCCCTGCCATACGCTGAGTATACATGTGGACAGGTTGTTAGCATAAGGCTAGAGAGCTGAATTTGGATGCCAGTGTCTGAACCATCTTTCCCCTTGGGGTTTTGCTTTGCCATTCATTCCATTGTCCAGATCCTAAAGGGCAGAGCGGACAAAAGGGTTTAAGAAAGGAGAACTATGAATGGCCACTGAATACAAAGGTTAAGAATTGCATGTTAATTTGAAATAATCGACCAGATCTTTCTTCCCTTGAATTGGTTCAATGGCAGGTATTTTGCAAACCATGTAACACCAGCAAACACGTACAAAAAATTTTATTTTTAAAAATAATGGTCCCCAAAAATCACCTTGTAGGATTGCTGACTTGCTAATATGTGCTATGCTGCCAACAGTGCACCTTGTTAGTCACAGGGTGGCAGCAGAACAAAGAAAAAAGAATGAAGACTATTCTGTGTTTTTTAATGACTTACAATAGCCATGTGAAGGAAATCAGGATGTATTATTTTGGGCTAGTCTAAAATATGACCAACACTCAAAATAGAATTATGCATGCTGCCAAAGAAGATTGAAAAAATGTTATATTGGAACTATGTGAAAGATTTCATAAAACTATTTCATAATACTGATACCTCTACCACCACCTGATATTATGCCCAAATTTTTAAAATTGTTCATATCAGTGTCTCTGTTGCCTCTGGCATGGATGAGAACAGTGCAATTTATTTGATGTGCCCACTTGAACCATTGAACCATTGGAGGAAGCTACTTGAACCATTTACTAATGAGGCCATGTCACATCTCCAAAACGAGACGCGATAGGCCTGGGGTCATCTTTGGAATCAGCACTGCCAATATCCCCAATAATAGATCTCGTTTTTAGGATAGCAAAATGTGTGTTGGCATAAATCCGTGAAAGGGTAGAGTCAACCTAATACTACAGTACTGTATCTTGAAGGCCACGCATAGCCTTCCAGCACCAGAACACCTTACTGGTGCAAACCAGAAGCAACTTCCAGAAGCAACAGGGAGGTCTTCTGAGGCCTTTTCATTTTGTCCACCAGCTCCTCTGGAGGTCTCCAGCCACTGGCTTAATATCTGTGTCAAGCCTGTGGATAGGGAGAGCCCAATGTAGTCATTTAAATCTACTTGGCATTGTAGTAAGTGAGGGAAGGGAGTCCACTGTAGAGTTCACTGCAGTGTAAAGTCAGGATGGGAGAATCTAGCTTCTCTCTGTGATGGAGTCCTATCTCAACCCTCATATACATACGCTGCAATCCTAAAGACACTTTCCTGGAAGTAAAACCCATTGAACACAATGGGGCTTACTTTTGAGTAGACATGCTTAGGATTGTGCTCATAGTTGAATTGGAAAATGTTTTTGACTGGTTACGTATAAAAAGGGAAGATGAATTGGAAAGTGATAATACCTAGAAAGTCAATTCAGTGTCTCCTTTGAATAACCTTTCCACTTGATGTTGTCTGGTTGCTATAAAATTATTATCGTGAATGTTTTTGTGGGTAATAATTTTTCTTGAGTCTCTGAATGGTAAGAGGTGCTATTTACAACACCAGGATAAATTAATTAAAAACTGGAGTTGTTCCTTGTTTGATAACTATTGTCTCAGCATGAAGAGGGTACCTTGGATAGAATATTCACAATGCAAAGTCAACATGGTAGAAATGCTTTCATCTGAATTAAAAAGAATTTTTTCTTATGGAGTGATACTGTTAACAATATAAAGTTCTTAATCCTGTCCTCTGCATTGTAAATGTGAGCTAAAAACACACTGATGAATTTGAAATGTGTACCACAATTTTGTGGAAACCACTGAGATTAAAAATGTAACACTTGTGGATTTTAATTTCTTTGCAGTGCTTTGCTGTTCGGTCTTTGGGATGGGTAGAAATGGCAGAGGAAGATTTGGCTCCTGGAAAAAGCAGTGTTGCTGTCAACAATTGTATTCGGCAGCTTTCGTACTGTAAAAACGATATAAGAGACACAGTTGGAATTTGGGGAGAGGTAAGAAATGTCTGAGTATTTTTTCCTTCCTGGGTCTCTGGTGGCGTTTGCTTTTAACTTATGTTTTGTTTTTCAAATCCATGCAAGAGCAATGTGGGTTGGTGCCCTTGTTTTCTCAGACAAAGAAGTTATTTGTTGTTTGTGTAGGCATTGGTGGCAAGAAGGCAAGAAGCCCCATGTGGCTACTTGGAGTAGCTATTGCAACCAGAACTACTGAAAGTTCGGGTTGGGGGACAGCCATACATGTGATAATTGCTTAAGAAAATGATGGGTTTTATCAAGAATACAAAATTGTTTTGCTGGATTCATTCATTCATTCATTCATTCATTCATTCATTCATTTGATCTGTACTCTGCCTTTCTCTCTGAAGAGCACCCAAGGCAGCTAACAATAAAACAGTAAAATCAATAGTCCATTAATCAATCTGTTCCAGCAGTGGCCCACAAGGAGGTCATGATGGCATCTTCGTTGTGTGTCCCAAGCCTCCAATGTTCCAGAGATTATATGGATTTTTCAAATGTTTCTTTTACTCTTGTGGTAAATAGCCATTTATATTCCTTCATAAATTTTCAAACTGTTTTTCATACCATCTAATGCTAGCAGCCATCACCACATCTTGGCGTACAACATTCCATAAATTATGCTCTGTGAGAAATGGAACATCCTTTGATCTGTTCTGACTGCTAGTTAATTTCATTAGACAACCCCAAGTTCTAATATAATAAGTGTGGGAGAACTCTTGTTTCTATCCATCATCTACATGTACTTCTTAACTCTACAGTATATACCAGGGTGTCCAAACTTTTTGGGAAGAGGGCCACATAATCTCTCTGACAGATAATCTCTCTGACACTGTGTCTGGGGCTGGAAAAAAGCATTTACGGTACATAAATGAATATATTAAAGACAGAATAAGAATGAATTCAAATCAGTTCATAAACACTTTCTGCACAGAGAGACAGGGTAATCTTGAAACCAGTTCATAAGCACTTTCATACACAGAGAGAAGTGAGTGCAGCCTCCCCTGCCCTCAAAATACCCTCTGGAGGTGTGGGGAGTAGAGCCAGTTAGGCCAACATAAGTCCCCATCTGGCCAGGGGGTGTTGCAAAAGTGTCATAAGGCACTTTTGCACCGCTCATGGGAGGTTTCATCCAGTGCACAGTTATGCACCGGCCTCACCACACCACCACAGGAAGCAGTGAATTGTGTCAGCCTAAATTGGTTGGGATTTTCATCCAAGCAGTTCATCAGTGTATATGTCGTCTTAGAAGTTATTGCCCCAAAGATGCATAATTTCATTTACAGTTCAAGCAGCTTTGATTAACACTGTGGATTAATTTTTTGAAATAGCCTGATTTGAAAATTAATTCCAGAAATCTAATGTATTGGGAATTTTCAGAATTACATGGTCAACCAGCTGCTAATTGATGAGCACACCCATTAGATGCTTGTGGCTTCCTAGGCTGTGGGGAGTCTCTTCTAGAGCCGACATATTTAAAAAATAGATAAAGAAAGAAGCTTATGAAGCAGGTGTGGCTGCATGTCTTGTAAAATTTCTTCTGCTTGGTTGGAAGGGCTGGAGCGTGTGCTGATTCTTTGAGATAAGTGCCGAGGAAAGCAGCAAAGGGGCCTTGTGAGAGTTGCCCTGATAGAGGGAGAAATAAATCCCCTGTGGTTTCCTCTTGCACAAGGAAGCATATGAAGCAGAAGCAGCAAGTGGGGATTTTTTTCTGAAATATAATGTTTTTTCCAACTGGGTCAGGATGCACCACATGCCTTCAGTGCTCATCCCTGGAGGCCAGGACTGTCTGGCTTTTTTCCCCCACAAAGGCAAAGGAAGAGCTCAGGCACTTATTCTCAAGATAGCAACTTGCTTTCTCAGCCTTCAACATTAGTAGACCCTTCCACTCCCTCATACCATCTGAACAAGCAGAAGTCACCAGTCTGTGTGTGTGTGTGTGTGTGTGTGTGTGTGTGTGTGTGGTGACTTTTCCCCTATTCCACACCAATTACATTGGTTCCTTTGGGGAAAACTAATGTAATTGGTTTTTACATTACAAAATACATTAATTTTTAATTAACTTGTTTTAAATATACATGCAGATTTCTAGGAATTCATTTCTTATGTAAATCTACTGGTGTCTTAAATTTCTTTTAAGATTTCTTCTGTTCCTTAAATTTCTGCTTGTCTGGGACAAAACTTGCAGATATCCATTTCCAAATAGAAGTGAACATGAAAAGGGGCCATTGAAAGTAACTGCCCCTGCTCTAATTTCTATGCTTTCTCTTGGTAAAAGGACCTGCCCTATGTACATACACCTGAACATACTAAGTTCCATATACACAATTCATGCTTTGCAAAATTAGAGGATCCAAATTGTACATGCTTCTATGTAAGCATGCTTCTGTGCAAACAGAAATTTAAACGTGCAGTGGTTGTGATGCAGTAAGGGAGCCAATTTTCCCCCCACAATTAGTGGTTGTGATGCAATAAGGGAGCCAATGTCCCATGTGCATGAAATGAACATCTTTATGGAATTTCAATTTAGATGCTTTTCTTTATAATATCAGCATTATAGTCTTTGCAGTGGGTTGATGCATATGCCCTCTGTATGGGGTGGTAGGGACACCCTAGTGGCCCTTCATTTGTGACATATGGAATATCCTGCCCTTTATGTTTCATTCTTAGCGGCAGGCTTACACTTTCTTCCAATTCAGCATCCCTTCCTAATCAAAAAATCAAAAGCTGCGAGGTCAGTGTTTAAAAAGAGACAAGAAAGTTACAGAGAATGTAAAGCCAAACCAACAATGATTTATGCCAAAAGGCATATCGGGGCACTTGGTTGCCTTACCCAATGCAAATGTCAGCACTCAGAAGCTCAGAAATATAGGACATTCCCTGATATAAATAATCCAACCTTCTCGTGTAGTGCTTTGCTTGCCCTAGCACCAAGCCAATACCAATAGCTTTATATCATGTCTGGATGTAATAGAAGAGGTTCGTCTTGCTTCAGAGGTGCATGAAGTAGCATTCACAGCTTGTATTGGAGAAAAAAGCTAATGTTTACTTCTCTACTGAAGGAGAAGAGCGTACAGTCTTTTGTAATACTTTTGACAAAAATCAATGAATATGGCAAATCAGAATTCTGAAGAATAACTTTGCTGGTATTTGCCAAACTTCATAAACATACCTGTCCTGGAGGATCTGGGGAAAAGGGCCTTTTGGTTCTGGTGAAGCAAAGTAAAACTATGTAGAAATAAGAGGAAGTCAGTTGTCAACTAATGTTGTCACAGGCACTATCCAGTAGAGACTGATAGTGCATGAATGTGTACCACTCGGGTAAATACTAGATAATAATGAAATACAATAGCTTATGAGGAGAGATCACAAAACTGCTACCTAGAGGAAAGACAAGATTTCCACTAACAACTTTTGTTGTACTATGGCAATTATTGCTTAGTCCTCGAGAAACCCAAGAGTAATCTTTTATTTCATCTTTGGGAAGTGAAGGTAATTTTCATAGCATGTTAGTAAGCTGGAAAGAGTAGACCATGGGGCAATTGTTCCTAAACATTTCTGACCTTGGTTCCTTTGACCTACTGGTTGTGGATCCCAATTAGGACCGTAATTCTTTATATTATATAGAACCACATCCAGACCTGGCTGGTACAGTTCCCTGGGGAACCATGGTTCACAGTTTGGAAACCACTACCATGGGATATTATTTAGAACACTATGAAGATCCTCGTAAGAAGCTTTGTTTTTTATTCTGAATGAGCAAAATTTACCTGCCATTGTCGGAGTAAAATTTCAAGAATATTTGTGAGCCTGGGCACCGCTGGGCAGCAGGCAGTGGACACTGGTGAGCAATGGGCACTGCTAGGCACTGACAAGCACTGGCATCAGATGGTATCAGGGGGCAGTGGCAGGCAGCAGCAAGCACTGGACATTCCTACTGGGCATCACTGCGCAGCACGATCACTGTGCACCACCGTACAGCGGTAGTCCCTTAACCCTCCGGTACTCCATAACCCCCATGTACCACCACCCCCTCAATCATGTACCACCACCCCTCAACTGTGAGGAAGGGTTTGGGGTTGGGTTTTGTTCAATGTCTTCAATGTTAAGTATAGGACAAGAACACTTTACATGCCTTTTCACCTCCTTAGAGGTTAAATTCCTCAAAATTGGTTCTCAGTGGGTGCTAATGACATGGAAGGAATACAGTCTCTAAATTTCAGGCTTCTAGGTTCAGGGGTTGGGGCAGGGTGTTGATCAGTCACTGATTCTTCAATGGATAAGGATAATGGATAAGGATAAAAACACGTTGTGCTCCTTTTCACCCCCTTCTGGTTGAAATTTCCAAAAATAGGTTCCAGTTTCCAAAAATAGGGTGCCTCTATCACAGAAGAAACACCCTTCCCAAATTTCATACTTCTAGGTCTGGTGGTTTTGGCTGGGTGTTGATGAGTCAGTAAGTGAATCAGTCAGTGAGTCAGTCATGACACTTCAGAGATAGATAGATAGATAGATAGATAGATAGATAGATAGATAGATAGATAGATAGATAGATAGATAGATAACAACTTTATTTTTTATTAAGTATGTTTATGACCTCAGAGGTTTCATTGAGCAGAGCTTAATATTGTCAGTAAATGCACAGTGGTGTTTAAAGCAAATGCAAATTAAAGCAAATTTGTTTCGTTTTTTAATAAGGTTTACTTTGCAAATCTGCTCCTACAAATGCTTCTCCCCTGAAGTAGCAATATGAGGGACAAATGTATATTGGGATGAGTAACAGACTATGCTATGGGTTGGTTTGTTTTAATTAGGGGAAAGACATGTATCTTATCCTGGAGAACGACATGCTGAATTTGGTTGACCCCATGGATCGCAGCATCCTTCATTCTCAGCCCATCGTAAGCATCCGAGTCTGGGGTGTAGGCCGTGACAATGGCCGGTGAGTTTGAAATATATTCCTCTTTCCTTTGCGCTGTTAAAATCTGCTTATGTAGGATGCATACTCGCTGGGCAATGGAAGTGTGTTAGCAGTCAACTGAATACATGCTTGTGTCCCTGAAACTATGTACAGTAATCTCTTTTTCTGTCATTTAGCTTATGGTTAAAATAATTCTATGATTGGCTTCTGTCAAGGTTCACAGAATTACATTAGGATTTTCAAGAAAGTCTCAATCAATCATGTGAAATAATTTATATAATGTAATTTTTTTTTTTAAAGACAGAGGTATAGAATGAGACAACCAAGAGAGAATTATAGGTACAGAAAGGAAGAAAGACTTCATAGAAAGGAAGACAAGACTATCCACTCAGTCTCTGCCTCTAGCAAAATGAGAAAAGTTTTAAAATTATTTCTTTGGAGCAAAGGCATATTCTGCTACAGCCACATATGGTGAAGCTCCAGGCTGGCGAGGGAGGGAATATGTGTTCTCTAGGTTTTAGGCACTTGTTTTTAATAAAGTGGCCTAAGTTAAATCCAAGTTCAATCTGGTGCCTTTGTTGGGCAGAGGGGGGTTCAAGGGTTAATAGAATGCAAGATACAAGGGGGTGGCAGCGAGATGCAAGTATTGTATGGTCTTGTGTACCAACTGAGACATCAAGTGGGACATATTTAGATACAGGAAGCTGGACTAAATGGGCCCTGGACCTGATCCAGGACAACTCATATTTTTAAGCTATTACTATCCCTTGCACAGTGCCTTTGAGAGTGTACAACTTGCACCAGAGGTTTACTGGCTGTTTTCCCCAGAAATGTGCTCACTCCCTCCACAAGTACTTATATCCATGTGGAGTTATGCCTACAGGGACATATGTCGCATTGGGGGGGCACCTTCAAGGTAAGGAAGGATTTGTTCCCTTAATTCAGACTTCATTGTGACTGTGTTGGCACTAGAAAATAGATTAGAATTGGGCTAACAAAACTGTCTCACAATATGGCTAGTTTCTCTCTTCTTTCACAGACTGCACAAAAGTGCTCAGCTATTTGCTTTTGTTTTCCTTTGATAAAATAGATATAGACTTAAGTATCACAAAAATATGTTCTCTTTGCTGAATATTCAGACCAAGGTATGAAAATCATTGAAAAATTTTAGAAGACTTATTGAGTTTTTTGGACTTTCATTTGAAATTCCTCAGATGTCTTGCCTGAGGATGAACTTCCAAATAGACCAAAGTTGGTTACAGTCTTCCTGAGGGGAGACACTTTAATAGACCTACATGCATTGCCTGAAGCCATAACCGACTCATCAAATGTGGCAGGCTTTCCAGTCTGAAACTCAAACAGCAGGAGGCCTTTGGGTCCAACATGTGTGTTAGTGAGATGGGAAAATTTTTTTTATGGGAACAGGATTCCATTTAGGAGATTGGTATACCAAGTATGCACATGCCACTCGTAGGGAGGAGTATAGAGTGATTTAGGACTCAACTGACATTTAACCAATTAGGATAAGCATTTTCCATTTGTTTTTATGGACTTCCGCTTGCGTAAATGTAACTGGTACCAACAAAAACTACTTACAAGTTTATATATGGTACATCTTGAGATGAGGAAATGCAATGGCATGATATGAAGCAGAACTGGATCCAGGAACTGTCTCTACTGAACAGCTACAACATATTGGGATATGGGGTTGCTGGTATATGAGGTACAGCAGTAGAGAAGCTGAGGATAGGAGAGACTCTTCCCCCATTTGCCACTTCCTTGGGCAAAAGAAATGTTCAAAAATCCAACATAGTCCCTGATTAGGAAAATTATTCTGTCAATTGTCAGGAAGACAATAATTATGATGACTACTACAGTAAGTCCAGTTCCTTGAATAGTACTTGAAAGTCATTGCTGTCATGAGGTCTCTGAGATTTCTTTATCAGACTTTTTCCTTCTCAGTAATTTATTTGGTTGAATTCCTCTTTGGAAGATGAAAAGCCTTTTAATGATACCTGACCAGGTAATTTTCTAAGCTTTGAGCTAATGAAAGATTGATGAAAAACAAAGATCCACTAATGGAAGTTTTAATCTAACAATATGTCTTCCAGTGCATCTCGAGCTGAAAAACCTTCTGGGAGATTAATAATTCTCTTTAAACATACATACAGTGTTAACTTGTTAATGCAGTAGTCTATCATTTTTTAAAATCCTTCATGATTTACTTATCTGTTTGCAGATTTAAATGGTGTGATTATTTTACATGTTGGAAAGAGGTGCACCCTGATTTCTCCTAATCATGCTGTAGAAACAATATATTGGTAAAGCTGTCCAATCTTCAGAAAAACTCATTTGCTTATAGCAAGGCAAGGAAGAAAGCAGAAAAAGATCTATTGGGGTAGAAGGAATAATTGCTTTTCCGTTGCACGTGTATGGTTAATGCTATTACAAGTTTGACATAATAACTGTTACATTTTATGGGGAACAAACTCATAGCTTTTTAAAGGGGCTGATTATATATATTTATATGCCTTTTGCTTTTTATTATGGTTTAAGGAAATTGCAGAAAATACTCAGACAACAGCATGATGTAGTATAACAATGATTCCCTGCAAAGATGGTTTTGATCCAGGAATATGTACCCTTCTCTCCTAGTATAAATTCCCCCCTCCCTTTTCTTGTGTTGTCTTCTGCCTTTAAGCACCACTGATGGTTTACCATGATTAATGCTAGCCATGTTCCTCAAACAGAGCCTGCAAATTCACTTCAAAACTTGTCTTTGTATCCTGATGAATATGGAAACTCTACTTGGAATCTGTGCAGATATAAACTAAATTAGATTAAGGCCAGCTAACAAAAAACATCATGGTTGTGGGGTTTGCACCAGAAGATTAAGAGAGAGTGGAGAAAAGAATCGGAGGGAGAATGGGTGACTGCAGCTGGCTCCCAGCCTGCCAAATACATTTTCAAAGAGCCTGTGTTGCATCTTCCCTGGTCCCTGGAGTACTATAAGGTAGCTCTTAGATTTTGATTGAATACTGGCAGTGGAGATGCTTGACTTCGTGAATTCAGTTTTATTCTGCTTATTCTGCCAGCCCAGTAAAATCAGTCTATCTGCCTCCCTACCTACATAACTTCAGCTGTGATCCTCAACCCTTTTTGCCCCAGGGATTGGTTCTGTGGAAAAATAAAATTTCCAGGGACCATCCCAGGGGTGGGGGAAGAGTTCTGCCTCTGGTGACCTGGAGGGAGGGCTTCCCCACCTAGAGCACAGCACAGCTGCTTCCAGGTGTAAATCCCATTATAATAAATAGAGCTATTACTAGGTTACAGTGGATAGGACTGCGGGTGAGAGTACAATGTCTCAATGCATGTCTACTCAGAGCAGGCATTTTCAACCTTTTTCAGTGCAGTATACATTGAAAATGCACAAAGCCTTCCTAGTCACTCTTATTGGAGAGTAAGCCTCATTGACTATAATGGCTTCTGTGCAACTGGCATGTTTATCCCACAAGAAGAGGCTTTGATATCATCTAAGCAGAACCAGGTGTCTTTGAAGGTCTTTTAATTAATAGTTACCCACTGAATTTTGAATGCAGATTAGAATTGGTTTGAGGTTCTCCAAAGCACTTATGGTCCTTAACTCAATTTGACATTCATCTGTGTTATTGAAGTAGGGAAACATGTGGCAATGATAAATAATTCCGGTGGGATAGCTTTACTCATAAGTAAGAGCCCCGGAAACAGCTGATCTAAAATAAGATAAACACTGATTCTTTTCATACCGTTTACACCTTAATTGGTTTTCAAGCCTAAAAATGCTGTGAACAAGCAGAGTTTGTTAAGCTACTTGGCAAAAGGATTAAAGATCATTGTTGAAAAGTCCTGTGTGATCATATAATCAGATGCAGTAATTGTGAATGAGCCTTTTGTTACAACAAAGGTTTCTTTATCTTGGTTTTGCATATTTCTGCTGTTCTGAGATCTATTGAAGATAGGCAGAACAAAGGCGGAGGAGGTGGGATAATAATAATGGAGGAAGATCAGTATTCACTACCTGCTGTACTCATAGGCCTTTGGCTGGTTAATATAATTCGCTTGCCAATACCTCTACTTTTAAAAACATATAATCCAAAGCAGAGTGAAGTTTTGGTGGAAAAGAAATTCATGATATTGAATTTCAACATGAGAAGCAACAGTGCCCATGTGGGACTGATTCAGGCTGCTTCTGTCCCTCTAGGCATTGAATTATTGGGGAGTAACATTCACCTATGAGCATTGCCACGCATGTGCCTTAGCAGGGCATCTAAGCTTTGAGGAGGGCATCTAGGTTGGCTTCGGAGCCATTCCGGGTGGGGGTGGCATCCAGATACTGAAACAACCAAATGCAGCGCAGGCACCAAAGCCAAATCAGCCACTTGTTTGGAGATGTGCAGAGGTGGAGGCAGGTGGTGTGTTGCATGGGTAAGGAGTGAGCAGCCCAGCTCCTGCACCCATACATGCCTCAAGGAGAGCAATCCCCCCCACCACTCACACTCTCCCGGGACACTTGTAGAGCACAAAATATACTCCTTGACCACAAGGACAGGTGCGCATGCAACAGAACTGCTTGTTGTGTGCTGCCGCTGTGACAATGAACCTTGTCATTCCCTTCTGTGTGTGTAACCTGACATTCAGCTGCTGGCAGAGCTGCAGTTGAATCTAAGGTGTGCATGTAGTGATAACAGGCAACTGTTGCCCCCCATAGTCCAATGTGCCTGACTGGCGATGTGCATGCTGATAGTGGTGAATGACTCCCCCCCCTCATAGTTCAATGTGCCAGGAAGGGCTTCAGCGGTCAGATGTAATTTCTTTGTGGGTGTTGTTCCCCTTGATGTTGCCCCACATCAGCTGCAGCCTGGTGCAACTCCTATTCCTGCACACTCTTAGATATACAGTACCACTGTGGGGCACCTGTGTTACAGTTCATGTTATGTTATGAGCACAAAGAAGGAATTATGCCCATGTGCCCAACAATAGGGTCTTCACGTGAGGCCCAATCCTTTCTCTCTCTCATTCTCAGCTCAACAGTGGTGCTGAAATGCTGACAATCTCCTTGAGACAGAGGAACCTAGGTTCCCTTACTTCCATGTCTTGTGCGGCTGATCTATTAGAATCTGCACCACCCCTTTAACTAAGGGGATCTATGTTGGGTGGCACTGCCCCCTAATCCACCCTTTGGCCTGTCTGAGCTGCCAGTTTCATTCCTTGTGCACCATCCCCTGCCCTTTCCCACCCCGTTAAAGGCTTTCCACTGCCTTGTGCTGCTTAAGATGTCTTTCCAGCCCTGAATCACAATGCCAGCTGGCCCTGGCCTCTCTGATGATGCAGAGTTCTGAAAGCCCTAGCTATAGTACCTTATGGCACTTATATGTGTACCTTATGGACTGGTGGTGTGACTGGAGCGCCAGCATGATGCAGCACAAGATCGGGCTGCCTGTATCTGAATTGAAGTCCATACACTTAAAAGGAGAATGGTGAACTACATGACATTTTATTTCATTGCTTCTAACTCGTTTTTTTCTGAAAGTAATTTGTATTATATTGCATAAGTGGTTTTATTTCATAGCTAGTTTTAACAGTTAGAATTAACATGTTTGTCACGTGTCACTGTTGCTTACTGACTTCAGGGAAGAAATGCAAGTGGAATATTAACCAGCCTGTTTAAAAGCCTTGGAAGAGTTGGAGGATATTCAAGATTTGTGGAAGGCCTAGGGGCATCTCTAAAGCCAACATTAGTAAAAGACAGTGCCTTTGAGCTATGGTGTAATGTACAGTGAAAATTTACAGCAAAAACAAAAGTCCTGCTTGGCATGAGATTCATACTGATGCTTCTTTCCGAATGTGGAACCCATGGCCACAGAAACTGTATAACAGCAAGCATTCTTGTAGTGGGGCCCCTTTAGATTTTGCCCATATATAACTTGAGCATCCAAATTTTTCAGGTTCATTTCATTTTCAAGATATTGTGGTGAATTGTGCACCTTTTAAAGATTAATCTAGAAGTCAGAACTGATTCATTTCAATACACTCTCTTTAGAATGCAGTTATTGGAAAGAGTCACTGGTGGCTTCTCAAAGTGCTCAAAATCACTTTTGGCATTGATTATATGAGCAATTTCTTCCTTATTCAGATTGTCCACACAACCTCCACACTTTGTGTGCTCTTTGTGGCTTAAAAATGACATTCCTGTAATGGTAGCCATTGTTTTTTTTAATTATTTTGAGTCCCAAATATCTTGGGCAGGGACGTCAGTAGGCCTAGTGGCACCCCAGGCCACCTCCCTCCAGCAAGGCCCACGCATTTCTGCAAGATAAGTATCAACCTGATGACCCTCTTCCTGCCCTCCCACCTCCTAAACATGCACCATGGGTGGAGAGTCCACATGAGGCACCCCCCATTCCTCATGGCACCCAGTGCTGACACCCCCCAGCCTCCCCATCTAGACACTGCTGAACTTGGGGCAGGAGTAACATCAAAGTTGGTTAGGTCGAACACTGATGTAGAACCATTTGTGAACCTAACATGTTGGAGCACCCCTTGAAGCTGTAGTGCTCATGAAAGTGGTAGCACCCAGTGCTATAGCACCCATAGGACAGGTGGGGGAGGCATGGCGGATGTCATACAAGAGTGAGCTCCTGTTAATTACCCAGCTCCTGCCAACTTAGCAGTCCAAAAGCATGTAAATGCAAGTCGATAAATAAATACCATCCTGGTGGCAAGGTAACAGCATTCTATGTACATGCAGGCCATATGTCCACAGAGGTGTCTTGAGCACGCTCCCTAGAGTCAGACACAACAAGCAGGGCAATCTGCAGGAGACTACTTAGTGATATGATACAAAAATTGTGTATGTGGTATTACAACATTTAGTATCACACCGCCTCATTTGTGGAGAGCCCCCTTTGTCCCTGGGGGCAGCAAAATCCTGGCAATCATTTTGTTGACATTTCTCCTCACCCACAAAGACCCAATTCCTTATAGGGGTTTGGGAATCACTGCCTTAGAGAGATGGTTGAACAATGTCCAGCGTTAAGAAACTTTTAAGAAGCTAATTTTGCCAACAGTCTGAGTGGACATCAGGATCATTCTATGCACAATATGCATGTGCAAAAATTCATTGCACATTATGTGCTCAATTCACAGTACGTGGTCACAATATAATTTCTTCCTCCTTGGTCTTGCATCTGTGATGAAAGTGTTAATTTTGGGCAGCTAATAAGACAGAAGCATCTGTAACAATATAGATCTGTTCGGAGAGCTGAGAAGGGGAAGGTGGTGGTGGGAGGAGGAAGGGCTGAAATATGTTCATAGCCTGAAAAGCATCCAACCCATGAAGTGGTTAAAGGCAACAGAGAGCGAAGACCGTCTCTGCCGAGCCAGAGAGCGGCACTCACTCTCCGACAGCTGCATCCAATCGCACAGCTGCGTTGGCTGAGCCTGGAAAGAATGAGGGCATCTTGCCGGGGAGAGTTGCAAAGCCAACGGGATTTGCTCCAACTTGATTCAAAATGAATGAGCTGCCGCCTGCCCCCAGGTGTATTCAGCAGAAGTCGTGGAACGAAGAGCCTGTGGCTGAACGGAAGGAGCACTTTGCGCTGTCAGATGTCACCAGATATTGAAAGGAGGGGGGCAAGACACAGAGAGTTGGGTTGGTTGGTCCTGACGTGCTTGGCATTAAAAATTCCTGGTTGCTGCAATAAGGAATAAGGCAAGAAACTTGGGAAAGAGACCCTGCCTCTCTGCCATGTATAGATCCACCCTGGATAAGCAGTGCTACTCGTCTTTTGTCTTCCACATTGTTGGTCTTCCCTAACAGAGAGCAGAAGGTTGAAAGATCAAGCGCAGCTGCTTGTACAGCAAGCAACAGCTCCAAGCAGATAAAGGCAAGTAGTGTGTCTCTTGTACTGGGGAATAACACTAAGCTATCTTTGGAAAGGAATTTTAGCTGTGATGACCAGCAGTGAGTTCAAGTGTAAGTACAGCTCCTGCATCTTTATTCCCCCTTTTGCTTTCATAAACTGGTGAACCGTAGCCGAGACCTTTCTGACGTTCAGCTGCTTTTATTGTTCAGTGTTTAATTTTCTCAGATACCTGCTGTTTGTTGGCTACAACTATTGGCCTGTTGGCTGCAATGACTGGACTCTTATAGCCACTTGCCCAAACTGGCAGTTTTGTACTGCTTGGATGTAATTTGTTCTTAATCACAGCAATGGGTGTAATGGGCCAAAAATGCAATAAATGCCAAATTGACAATGACTTTCCGTAGATTGTGCAAATAGGGAAAATAGCTGTGTCTGACCATGTTTTCAAGGCACATATGACTATTTGAATGAGCCCTCCCTGACTTGACCATTGTCGATTTGATGGCAATAAATTTTCAGTTTTTGGTATTTTGTTTGATAGCAGTTTGAAAGTAGATAAGCTTTCACAAAGATGTGCATTTGTAGCATGCATTTTTGTTCGCTACAGACATGTGCATTTTTATTTGGTTCTGTGTTTAAGACATAAAGAGCACAATACTAAAAAATAAACCCCATTGTGTTTAGTGGATCTTACCCCCAGGAAAATGTCTTTAGGTTTGCAGCTTAAGGCTGCAATCCTAAAGACACTTTCCTGGGAGTCAGACTCATTGAACAAAATGGGGCTTACTTTTGAGTACACATGGTTAGGATTGTGCTGATAGTCAACTAGAGCACTGGTTGTTTGACAGAAGAAAGTTCATGATTTAAATGTTGTGGATTAGTTCTGATCAGTGAGAAATCTCTGCTGTCTTAATCCTTTCTGTCTCTGCTGAAGAATGGTTAACAGGGCACTTGTTATTGACTTGTTAATTGACGCATAGCTTGAAATTCTCATTAAGATGTTGGACAGGAGAAGGAAGAAAGCAAATATCCATCAATCTTTTTCTTTTCTTTTTTTCCTAATCACTCAGCAGTTTCATTCTTCAACTTGGTCTGTGACTTGTGTTGAGGGAACTCTTTGCTTTGCTTATTGTCTCAGAAATGTGTTTGCTGAATATTCAGCATTGCTGTAATGTAATAAAAGCCACAGCAAATTGCGTATCTTAGAGCAATGAGTTCAATTACTTATTTATAGTGATTACTTCACCATTAACATAATCTTAACAACAGGGAGTAGATCAGCTTTTTTATTATTCATCCCTGAAGCATTTCTTAGGAGGGAAAATAATAAATTATTTACTTTGTCAATGAGATATACTTTTCTTTTTCCTTGACAATTCTTATGCTGTATTCTCATAACATATTAAATCAGTCTGAAAACTATAATTTATGTTCAATAATAACCCAAAATAGATGCAAGTCTAGAAACACCTTAAATCTTGCTTAGATGCAATATTAGACAGCCACACTGTCTGAAATTTGAATCATAAATTAATATTTAGACCAAATAGATTTTATAACATCTTAAAACTATGGCAGATTGAATTCCATTCAATTATATGTTAGTCCAGAGATCAGTGATAAAATAAAAGCTGTATTTATTTGGGACAAAATATTAAATAAGTTACAGTCATAGAGCAAGTGTTAAATTTTTGATTGAAAAATATAGTGATGCAGATTTACCATGTTAATATCATAGTTTGAATAAATTGTTCTGTTTTCTTTTTAAGGACTTGTTCAGACACCGTGTGGCTTGTTTTCCCAAGATCTGTATTAGTGATCCAAAAATTTATTAAGTTAACATAATTTTTTCCCTCTCAATATCACTCACTTCATTCAAAGAGATGTTCATTGCCCATATTTCCTTGAAGGAGGGATTTGATGTAGGTGAGTAAGTAGGTACACAGATGGGTGCTATTACCTGATAAGTCATTGGACCTACCATCTGGTCTATGGTCATGAAATAATCTTCTCTCTGTTGATCTGACTATCCAAAGTTTCAGTACAATGCTATATATCAATAATGAGGGGCGCATATCTGTGGATCCTGTATCCATGGATTCAGTTACCTGTAGATTAGATCCATCTTCCCTGTGTATGCCACTGGTATGTGTCTCCTTGACTCAAAAGGGGTTATGACCTCAGTAGAGACCAAGGATGCCCATCCCCGTCCTCTGCTGGGCTCAGAGCTCAAACCATGCTGGGTCTGGCCTCTGCTGGGCTTTAGAGCTCAATCCATGACTTATGGTTTCACAGATGAACCTGAAGTAATATCTTGGGCATTAGGAAGCCCAGGGAAACCTCCTTAGATGTCCTTAGCATCTGCTAAGCACAGATTTCCCTCCTGAAGCTGTGGGGTACCCCGCCAGACCATGGGGACAGGTGTTCATTCATAACTGCCGTTTCAGTTATCCATGGGGGTTCCGGACCCCCCGGAAAGAAACCCTCGTGGATAAGATTGGGCATGTGTGCATTCTTAAAATAACTCCTTATTACACACCATCAGGATTTCATAGAACATAATTAGTGCTTACAGACACTATGACTGCAATCCTAACTTCCAGTTAGGCCAGATTACCGTATATACTCGAGTATAAACTGAGATTTTTGGGCCCTAAAAATGGGCCCAAAAAGTCCTCTTGGCTTATACGTGGGTGAACTAAAAAGTGGTGGGATCAAACTCCATCGTGTCATATACTTTTGGATTCGTATTGAAGAGCAGAATCGAATGCAAAAATCAGTTTTGAGATATCTTCTTCCTATCAAAAGTTATGGCCCCAAAACAAAAAAACCTTTAAAAATAAAAAAAATACATTTTTTGGCAATTTTTTTAAGCGGGTAGGAATTTTGGCCTGGGGGTTCAGGAATTTTGGGTTTGGCATATGGTCACCCTATCCTATGCATGTCTACTCTGAAGTAAGCCCTGCTAAATTCAATGAGGCTTACTCCCAGGAAAGTGTGCTTAGGATTGCACCCTATGAGTTCCAAGAAGGCTACAAGGAAAAGGACCAGTACCTGCTGCACTTCCCTTCCTAGGCTTATACTCAAGTCAATATGTTTTCCCAGTTTTTTGTGGTAAAATTAGGTGACTTTGCTTATACTCGGGTCGGCTTATACAGGTCGGAATATATGCGGTAAGCCCTGCCATAAATCCTATGCTGACCTGGGGGGTATCACAAAGGTGCCATAAAGCATTTCTGCCCCACTCCTGGCCGGGGGGTTTGAGCAGTGCACAGGCATACTCTGACTCCCCTCACGCCACCACAGGAAGATATTCCAGGTGAGTTAGGCCAACCTAAATTGGTTAGTTTGCCCTCCGGTGTTAATCTTCCCCTTTTTGTGAAAGATTGGTTTGGGAACTCTAGGAGCATGCAGTTCTTGACCCCTTTCAGAAACTTTGCTGCTCACAAAACCCATTTAGCGTCTCCTTCACTTGATTTAATGGACACAAGTTATAGATTTTTACGTACAGTACAATAAAGTACTGTTCAAAAAACACTGTTTCCTTTAGTGCTTATCATTTTGGACAGTTGTTATAGCCAATGGGACCAGAGTATTGTTGACTAATCTGCCCCAGTTTCCTTCAGTGATGTCTCCTGGAGCACAGTTTCCGAGACCACTTAGCTTTTCAGGAATGAATCCCTGGTGTTAACAGCTGTTGCTATACCTCCTTTTGGCCCATCACTACTAGGACAGATATTTACTTCCTTGAATAGACCTACAGACAAACATGCATGGCACACGCACACACACACAAAATTGGCTCCAGGTCCATAGTGTTTTTGTGAAGCAATATGTATGTATGTATTCTCCAGTCAGATGTATATATTTTCCAGTTATAGAGACACACTATGCTTATTTCACGTTTTTTGTTGTAAGATGAAAAATTCTTAGTTTTCTTACCAAGACATCTTTGTGACCTATAAGATTTGATGATGATCATCTTTGTTTGTGTGGATTTCTTTAAAAGTTGGAAGCCGTGACTCTCTTGGCATGTTGTTTTAAGAAATCTTGGATTAAGGTTTCACAAAAAGAAATAGCCTACAAAATGGGACATGAAGGCACGGTTTCCGTTTGGAATCATGATTTGGGCAAGTAATAGTAAGCTGAGTTCTAAAAGATGCTGATGCAATTCACTTTGGAGCTAAAACACAGTTGCTTTTGATTAAAGAATCTATACTATATTTATTACGGAATCTGAGTTGAAAACCCACTTTGTACCTTCTATAATTTAACTTTCGCCTTAAGATGAACATTTTGAAAAATACAGAGAACAATTCAGCGTTGCCTGTATAAATCCATCAGTGAAAGAAACCCATTGAAACCCATTCAAACCCATGCTGCTTTACATGAAATTGATTCTTGAGTTGCAAAGCAGTCAGGGGCTCCACATCAAAAAAGAAGATTAATTTCCAAACCATAGCATTTACAGTGATTATAAATTAGACTTTCAACCTTCAGGCAATAAAGTCTAATCTGGAGTAAACATACTCAGAAGTAAGTAATTGAGTCCAGGAAGGCTGAACTCCTGCTTTGGCTTCCACAGCGTAATCCTAACTTGCGCTGGAACAGGCAGGCTGGCTTACCTGCACTGTATCCACTGCAAATGTTGGGACAACTGCTGCACTACCTCGGGAGGTGGCCTAAGTCAGAACAGATAGAAACAGACTCAGTTGCCCGGAAGATGAGATTTGGATCTGGCATAAATGCCAGGTCCAAGTCCTGCCTCCTGCTCTGCAGGCCTCCCTTGGTCTCCAAGCAGTTGCAAACGGTGAAAAAATTTCACCATGAAAATTGCAGCTTAATTTATAACATTAAGAATGCAACATTGCAACTTATACAACATTGCAGTTTAAATTATATAAAATAAGAACAAAATTGGATTGCTTCCTTTGTATAATTCAGACATAATTCAGCATCTCAGTATCTGGTTTGCTTTTGCAATGAACTATTGATTTTTTAAAAGTGTACAGTACAAAGTGTGTGTAACCATGGCTATATTTTAATGAGAAAATACTACTATTTGGGTGAAATTTGTGAGTTGCTATTCTGGTTCCTTTAGGTCTTTTGTGTATTTGCTTATATTGTCTTTCACTTCCATCATGTACCTTGAGGGAACATGGTGTTTCCAAGCAGTCACCTACTGAGACCAATGCTAGATCTGCTTAGCTTCAATCAGATGGTTATATGATGTTTCTCTGGAATCCGGACCATGTCCTGGAATGGCATTTATCTGTCATTAGAGCAGCCACATTTCTTTGCACTTGCCTTTTTCTCTTGTAAATATATCATATGTCCATAGTTTTTCCTAAATGCAAATCATTAAGGGTGCAATCCTGACCAGCTTTCCAGTGGTGAATGTGCTGCATTCTGTAGTTTGGGTGGTCATGGAGGTCTTAAGGTAAGGCAATGTTTGTTCCTTTACCTTGGAGTTGCATTGACTTTACCCCAGAAATGGAAAATTGGTTAGCATTGTTCTCCTTAACTTTCTTCTTCAGATATATGGGTTGGAAATAGTCAAGACAGATGTGGTATAAACAGAGGTTTATAAAACAGTCAAGTGCTATAAATCAGAGGTTTTCTTACTTTTCTTTCCTTACCTTACCTGCCTAGCAAATAATGCAATGAAGCTACCCATGTGGGAACTACCACCAAAGTCAAAAAGCAATAACCTGCACAAAGCATATTACTTATACTCACTAACATCTCAGTCTTCTCGGTGAGGTTTAAATTCCAAGTAGCTTCCTTAATTCCTCTTTAACTTTTTGATCACACGTGCTCCTTAAAAGAGTTACATTCCATCTTAAAACTTACCTTTAAACATGATATTTCAAAAGTCATGCTTAAAAGTTGGTTCGCATAGGTGTTTATATGGTTAGAGGTGTTGACATGAGAATGTGTAGACATTTTAGTTGCTATATGAATCTATCAACTTTTAGAACATTTCAGTTGATATATGAGAACATTTTAATTGATATACAGTATGTTACCAAATGGAGAAAAAAATATTCTGCATCACAAGTGCATGTGTAGATGGGGAAAATTCCGTAAAAATGAACAGAATTTCATTTTTGATTGATGAACGTATGAACGTTGATTGATGAACCTACGTTGGCTGTTTGCATGTTTTAAGTGCATATCAGTTTTAGGCAGATTTGTGTGTTCAGGAATGCAGTAATCATTTTATTACTGTGAATGTCACATCAGTTATTTTAGGCAAATGTCTACTGAAATAAATCCTAGAGGGGAAAAATATAATAATAATATAGACATGATGCTTTAAGTAGCTTTAATAACATCACATATGTTATTAAACATATAGGATTCCTTCCAAGAGCTTGGAAGGTTGCTCAGTATTATCCCCATAGTGGAAAGGAGGTTTGTGGCCATAAAGTTCATTGAAACCAGAGAGCGAAGTGACAGAGTCAAGCTCAGAACCAACTTCATCTGACGTGGTATTAACTTACATTAATGTTTTCTCCTCCACCCTCCTCGGCTTGATTGTAATGCCCATTACTCAGTATAGTAAAATTCTCTTTACCTCTCATACCTCGGTATAGTATTATTTTTCAAACTCTGCTGAAATGGCCTTAATATTGCTTTTCTTATTTTTCCATTCTTTTTACAAAAGAAATAGTGGATTGAAAAGAAATCAGAAGCAATCTAGACATTGTATTTCAAGTGTAAGAGATAAAAATAATGAAACAAACTCTCTTGTACTTAAACAACAGTTTCCTCAAGGTTGCTCTTTTCGTACTTTTCTCCTGGAGAGATGTTTGGTGTGACTTTCTTTCCAAACTACATGCTTGTCAACAGCTTCCCTTGTTTACTTGCTATATTTTACGCCTGACTCTCTTTCCGTGCTGATATGTGTGTACTGCCTGCCTTTTTAAACTCAGCAGATACCTGTTGGCCTGGCTCTGTGTTTCCAAAAATACTTACTGATCTGGACACAACAGGACTCCAGCCAGAATAATGGCAGAATCGTTAGTTTTTTTTTCCTTAAACACTGTTGTGTGTTAATGACTGGACCAGAGCTGTCTGTGTGAATGCTGGCTAACTCTCTTTCTGTCTTTTCTTTCTTTCTCTGTTCTATTTTTCCATGCTTTTCCGGGATTCAGAGAGAGGTAAACTGTTTATTTTTCTACCTTCCTGTGTTTCCTCACTTATGAAGTACCATCGCCATTGTTGCCTTGCTAATTGTAGTGTGCAGTGAAGCAAATCCTTTACCTGATTATGGTTTTATTTACTCCATATTTCAAAAGTGGGGTTATGACCCAGGTTCAGGTTGATTTCTGGTAGGGCCACCCATCTAGAGGCCAACTGGATTCTCTCTCCTTGCTTGCCTTCACTGGCAGGAGTAGAGACTGGCACATCATTCGGTTTAAGGGAAGGGTCAGCATTATGCACATTGCTTTGGGCACCAAGAGGTCTCTGCTAGACACTAATTGGCTGCCAACAAGGGAATTAAGAGGAGCTGTGGGTGCTCTTCCTTTCATCTACTGGACTCTTCAAGATGGGTTCCACAGTGTAAACTAGGAGTGGAGGTGGGTCACTCTAGGGTTCCTCTTGCAGATCAGGTGGGTGCTGGACCAGCCACCTGAAAAAGGTAGATGGATTCATATGATTGTAGTACCATCTCCCTGTCCTTGCAGGCAGGGTTGTCACACCATTTTGAAACTTGGCAGACAGAAGAGTACGTCCATAAATAAATCCCACAAATAAATACCTTCCATTCAATTAGATCTCAGTGGTACAAACCCAAATTGGCCTGCTTATTTTGAATCAGATCCTGGATGGCCAGGATTTTGCTGGTGATCAATCTTATCTTTTGGTGATCTGCCCTATCTTTTGGGTGGTGGTCACTAAGTGGTTAAATATGCTGTTGTGCTTTGTCAACCTGAAAATTGGCAGGTTTACGATTTGAGAGCTAAGTACCACACAGCAGAGTGCACTCCCATAACTTGTCCAGCTCCTTCCAACCTAGCAGTTTAAAGGCATGTGGGAAGATTCTATGTGCCGTTGGCATTTAGTCACGCCAGCCACATGACCTAGGAGGTGTCTTTGGACAGTGCTGGCTCTTCTGTCTTGTAACGGGAATGAGCACCACCAGTAGTATTTGAGGTCATGTCTTGTGGTACTCCCAGGACCTACTTCTGGACACCTGCCACCAGCAGAGAGACCAGGAATGCAATGCAAACAAGCAGCAGTCCGAGGCACAGCTTGGTGGGAAGAGTTCCAAAATATGATTTTTGATACTTGAAAAAGGTCTTTCATCCACCCTGAACCTCTTACTGGTGCTGTTACTATGGCCATATAATAATGGCCATATCTGGTCTTCCAACCCAGAAGTTGCTGGGGATGATGTTACTGCTAGTTACTGCTGTCTATAAGTGTTAGACTGAGAAACATTATTCTAGAAGTCATAACCAAATATTATTTAAAAGGAATTTGAAGAATGCAGGTATTGTCACTTAATTTTGGGGAGATGTTTGGGGGATACATTCTGAGCAATGTATTGCATAGGCAGTTCTGTTGTGCAAACATTCTTAGTGCACAGTGCCATCTAGTGGGTCAATCTGGTACAGCCTGTTGCTTATATCCTCCAAACCTGCACAACTTCCATTATAATCTTATGGAATCAGTGTTGTATACATGGGACATTGTTGTGTAGCGCATAACTGTAATAAAAAAGTAGGATACTCTTAAGACCTTATCAGTAGATCTCTAAAACTGGAGAAAAAAGTACAGCACAATCTTCTGCATGTATTTACCCAAGAGTAAGTTTCACCATATTCAGTGGAACTTACTCCAAGCAAGTTATGTATAGAATTGAAACCTTAGTAGATCTCTCTAAACACCTGATATTTGGCATGGTTTCTGAATCTAGGTAACCACCATTTGATCTGGAAATAAAGATGCTGCCTGGCCCATCCCAGGTCATCTGCCAGAGTTCCTAATCTGATTTGAGGTGGAATAGTAAGGCATGTTTTGATTGGAAAATCAGAATTCTTAAAGATTTATTATTGAAGCTTTGAAAACCAGCACTGTTCATCTTTTGTTTATATTGTTGGGTATTTTCCTACTTTTTTGGAAATGGGGGAGAATCATTGAAAACCCAACATTTGCCTACTTCCTTCATTCCTATAGGCCACAAGAATTTGGTGTTTTAAAGGGAAATACAAATATTAACAGCGGTTCAGAGGTAATATGAGAAGTTCTTAAGCCTGAATGGTTTTGATTGCTTACTGAAGATCATCTGAAAATAAGTGAACTTTTGTTAGAGTTCTGATTTGGTGATATAACTTTTCACATGCATTATTAAGAAGCAATGACCGTAAATTAATAGTTAATAGATCGTACATTAATTGTCCAGTATCGAAAACATGAGCCATGCCTTTTTTTTTTAGCAAAATAATTTGTTTAGTTTGTGTCCCATGAGAATAACAATGAATAAAAGAACACTACTGAGGAGCTACAAGTATTCCAGGATATGTCAGGAGCACAGGAAATGTGCAATGTTAGGGAAGTATTGTTGAAGAATTCAGCTCAGCTTTGTAAGAATTTCAGCTTATCTGTCCAGTTCTCCATTGCCTTTTAAAATAAACATCTGATGAAAATTAAAATAAACAGCTGATGAAAATTTTGAAATATTATGGGGGAAAACTGATTAAGATTTCCAGAGTTAAAATTAGTTGTTCATGCCCTCCTTTAGCATTTTGTCCCCAACTCAGAAATGAGAATACGTTCTCATTTTGTTATGCCAAATGATTTTAAAATGCACAATTTTTAATTCATTCAGCATGACTTATTATGATTAATTAATAATTTTAATATAACAACTTATTATTGAATAATTAATATTTTTTTAAATAGGATAAATTCCAGGTTTGGCACAGTTTTGCACAGTTTGTGCAAATATGGCACAGTTTTTTTAATTTGGGAGGATGGGGATAGAAGGATGACATGATGTACATACATCATGAATTCCATAATATAGCAAATCTCAATAAAGGTGTTCAGTGTTATATAGTATATTTTTCTCCCGCTGTCTTTAAGGTCATTTACTGGCATTATTGACTAGGAAGGAGATGTTGGTGAATAGCCACAGGCACATGTGAGCGGTCAAGGAATCTACTTTTGGGTCTTCATTTTTGGTAGAAGGATGGCTTATTTTTTGTTCAGTAGTGTGAAGGATATAGGCTGGTCTTAATGCCCTAGCAGCAGTTCAGTTATTCTGAATTTTATGTTTCCAGACCCGAGTGTATGTGAAATGCAGTATGTGAAATGTGTGTGTGAAATGCAGTCAAAAGGATTATTAAGCTGCCTACCGAGAGACGTCTAGACTGTTTAGTTAATGGAGTTCAGTGCTTATGAAAGTCACTGGCTTTGATAGCATCAGGGAGTTCTTTCCTTCAAGGCAAAACTCTGCAAGCTGCAGCTATACAATCTTCTTACTGTGCCCTGGAGGGAGCGCTGCTAAGGGAGAAGAAAGTGGTTTTCCTTGGCATTCATTTTTCATGAACTTCATGGAAGAACTGAATATATGTTTCTTGGCTTAAAATGGAAAAAAGCCAGGGTAATACAATTCTGAAGTACAGATCCTGAAATAACATAAAACTTTGTGGTTCTCCACAGCTGACGGGCAATAGCAAAGGGTCTGACTCAGTTCCACAAGCTAATGCATAATTCAGAAATTCTGCAGAAACCCACTCTGCGCTGGTTTTTTGCTTAATGCAAAATAAAAAATAAAAAAAAATCAAGATCTAGGATACAAATCTTATTTGAGAGGCAATTTTTGTAGTCTCTCTCTCAGACTTGAGGATATATTAACCATATGGTATACTGATAAGAAACAAAGAAATAATGTACAAGAATAAAATCCACTGATAAGAATGAAATGCCACCCCCCAAGGAGCGGCACTCAGTTGTACTGGTTTCTGAAAGTACCTAATTTTCCTCAAGCCAGAGTTTTCAAAAGGACCACAGGGAATTAATCTCAAAGCTGCAAGACATATGAAAATTCTCATATATGCATGATAATTAATGTCTTCTGTACAAGGTTATTTTGTACCTTCTAAACTCTGATACAGAATTTAATGATAATTCACCTTTGTTGAGTGCAGCATTCAGCATAGGCTGCATGGTAGAAGCCCCTCGTATAGTAAAAAAAAAATCTTGGAAAAAATAACTTGGAGGAAAAAAATCTTATTTTTTTAACTGTTTTAATTCATTTGAGATAAGGGAAAAGGGATGTTGGATATACAATAGGGATAGGTATACACAGGAATACACATAAGGTTCTCCAGGCACACCACCTATTTTACATTCTCTTAATACTACTTTACATTCATCTAATTAATCAATTTCTATCTTTTTGCTATTAAAATCATTTAAACTCATTTCATCTTACCTAGCGTAACAACATATTCTCTTCAAGATACTATTTACAACTTCAACCATACATAGAATGGCTTCCAACATTTTTAAATTTCCTCAACATCTCCATCTTTCAATCTTTCTGTCAGAATTTCCATCTTGACAATTTCATAAACTTTATCTATTACCATTTCTATGTTTGGTACCACTTCTTTTTTCCAATTTTGTGCAAATACGAGTCTAGCCATGGTAAAAATATGAATAAATACATTTCTACAATCTTTATTAATATTCATTGGAAAAAAATATTTCTGGCTCAGAGGGTATTGAACATTTTAAAATCTCCCTTATCATTTTATGTATCATTTTCCAAAATGCTTTTACCTTTGGACAGGTCCACCAGACATGATAATCTTTATATGGTCACTGTATGGCATCTGCCATATGGTGGCAGAGCTCATCTCTGCTGGAGGCATCTGATTCTATGGCACGCCAAAGGCTGCAGCAGAATCAAGTAGCCCCATTGCAGGACTACTTTGAGGGAAAGGGACAAAAATCCCCTTCACCTGACTAGCCACAGTGAGTTTTCCAGTAGCACTTAGGGTAACACATCAGCCACTTCTGGCGCTCTGAGCAACTTAAGACTGGGCTGCCAATAAACTGGGAATGTAGAAGTAGGATTGGTGGCAGCCTATGGGAACTATTATTGCTTCTTCTGGTGAGCAGGATGTCTCTCCTCCAGCTCTGTATTGTGTATCCCTAATGCTTTCCACTGAAGCCTTTTGCTGCAACCCCCAAAATGAATTTATAACTGCAGCACCATCATTTTTTAATAACAGAAATTCATCGACATCTTTCAACCTGTGCATGATTGGTCTCTCTCATGGGGCATTAGAATAATGACTAGTCTAGCATATACAGTACCGGGCAGTGTGAGCATAAATCCTGTTTTGCGTCACTACACTTAACCATCATTGCACAGATAAGTAGCACTTAACCAGGTGTTAAATAGGAATAACAATCCAAGCTCCCTCAATTAGCTTCAAAGAATAATCATTTGCAAAGAATAAAAGTAAAAGAACTGAATCTATGTAATTTCTTTATATTTATTCACTATTACTGGATCTTTTTAATTGAAGTGATTTTATCTCCCTGGTTCTGTAATAAGATAGCCTTAAATTAAAAGGATTCTCTGTGTTATAGATTGTCAACAAAATCAAACCTGGCATGCAATAACATTCCATTGATTTTTTTTTTACCTCCCTAATCAACGTGTTCCTGGCTCTGGTTCAGAATAACAACTGGGTTTAATTTTACTGATATGACATATTCCTACAAGGCAGAGTGCAGTGAGTACTTGCATAAAGAATGAACATTTGGGTAAACGTGACCATGTTGGGCCGTGGTTTTAATAGGGCCCTATTTTAACCTATCTTACCCTACACAATAATATTCTTTGAAACTCTTCAGTGTTTGCTCAGAAGATTATCTTGAATACCCAGGGTCAAGGCCCATGATGGTAATATAGGAAAGGTGTGAAGTGGAGCTCTTTCACGGTTCATAAAGAGAGGGGCATAGGAGAGTCCCAGAGGGCTTGGAGTGGGTTGATCTTCTCAGGTAGGATTCCAAAAGAACTTCTGCCCCAGACTTAACATCCTTGTGAACTGTGGTTATGGATCATCCTAAGTTGCCTTCTTTATTTTCAGTTAATTTTGCCTCCCTGTCCTTTAGACCTTTCTGGAAGGAAAAGTCCCTGTTAGATTTCTAGTGTAGATTCATGAATTTGTTACAGATGATTGTTCAGTGGTGACTATTGTTTTTTACACAACATTTGCACATAATGTACAATCCTACTCTGTGAAGAAGTTGGATTTGGAATAACTTTGTAAAAGAATCTCAAATTCAATGATAAAGCTGAGCTGGTGAAGTCTCATGACTATACTGGATGGGTCTTAACATGAATATACTGGATATATGAATATACTGATGAATTTACTGGATGAATGAATATACTAGATTGGTCTTAACATGAACAGGATATGGGACTCTGTCTGTCTACAATATTTATATACCTCTTTTCAACTAAAAGGTTCATAAAGTGGTTTACAAAGAAAATAAAAAAATGAATGAAAAAATAATTTGAACATAATAATAATATGAAAATAATAATAATAATAATAATAATAATAATAATAATAATAATAATAATAATAATAATATGAACAGGTTTCTTAACATGAACAGGATATGAGAGAGGGGAGAAGGTACATTTCTTATAGTAACATCCATCAGTTACTCAAAGATGACAGACCTGTGCAGGAGGTCTGAGTAAGCTGAGACTATTTTGATGGCCTAGAAGGCATTGTTGGATTTTGGTGTTTTCCCCCTTATCATAAGGCATTTAAAAATGGTCTTCAGTATCAGTTGTGAGTCAGATCAGTGGATACCAAGGTCACACCTAAGGTGTTTCTAAGAAATACCTGCATCTGATCTAAATGCTGGTGCTAGAGGAGTGACATCATTAGCCTTCTGCACTGAAGATTGTGTGTAGGATTGGGAAGGATAGATGTGACCCCTGATAAAGAGATGGGTAAACTGACCTCTTCCTCCAAACTACCCTCAAAAGCCCAAATGCATGCCAACTTAGCAAATGCATGCCAACTTTGCACTACCTGGAAGCACCTGGTACTTGAAAAGCAAGGAAAGGAAAAGGGGAGATCAGAGCAACTCACTTTTTAGAGGAGGCTGTCATAGAAATCTATGCTGAGATTGCATTAAGGTATGGCCAAATGGAGCAATTACTGTGGCTCTGTGCCCACCAGAAGGCCTACCCAGCTTGGCAGCTCACATTGAAACTGATCCCAAGTGACAGCAGAACTGCCCAGACATTATGAAGGAGGTGATCAAATGCCAGACCTTGGATTTGGGCTTCCAGCAAACTGGCACTCCTGGCAGGCAAAGACAGAATTTTATTCTAACCATTTAGAAGTTTTTGTATTGCATGGGGTGTGATACTAATTCTAATGTGCTAGTTGTTTTTTTCCTGAACAGGGACTTTGCTTATGTGGCGAGAGACAAGGAAACAAGAATTTTGAAATGCCACGTATTTCGATGTGACACGCCAGCAAAAGCCATAGCCACAAGCCTGCATGAAATCTGTTCTAAGGCAAGTTCTGTTTCTTTCTTCCCTCATTCCTGACCAAGCTTTTCAGCAAGTACTCTATAGAACCAGTTCCATTTGGGATTTGCTGTCTTCCCTCCTTTACTCTTAACCCCTACTCTTGCATCTATTCACAAGCCCAAACCTTGCTTAAAATACTTATACAACCCCAGCCACTTCAACTTGTTTCTCTGGCAAAGAAAGCCAGGCTACCACTTGATAATAGCTGCAGCAGTTACAGAGAAATTATAATAATGTGAATATATTTCTACATGAAATATAAAATAGTACTACATATTCCATATAAATATTAGTACATAGTTATACTCTACATAAATATAGTGATGGGCCTTTTTGGACAGGAGAAACCATTATTGCGGAGATGGTTTGGGAGCAGGTGAGATGGTGTTTGACCATTACCTTATCCACAGTTTCCCTGCTCTAAATTCTCCTGGGTTCAGCTCCTAATTCCACAGGCAATGGCTTCACACGACATGGTTTAGTGTCTGAACCTTCACCAATCTCTCATGTATGGGTTTTCGTTATCACTGAATTATATTCTGTTGTATTTATGTGAGCATTCTTGGAAATCGTATACTGATCCAACAGTGGTGTAAGAAACATTTCTTTTAAAATGAGCATCTGCTGCCTGATGCATTAGCATATGGATTGCCGTAACATAGTAAGCTTGGGTAGAAGGTGGGAGAAAGGCTCTTAGGGTGCCCCATGAGTTGTCCACAGGCCAGCTCCCATTAAAATTTCTGCTGCAGATAGCCTCAGACCACATAAATGTAGGGAAAGTGCTTCGTGCTCAGCTGCTGTGCCTGAGAGACTCACATCGGTTGTTGCTGTGCCAGTAGCATAATCTCAGACTGCTGGGCCAGATGGCAAACAATTTTTATATGTCAACCTTTCTGTTGTAGTGCATTTCCTAAAAGATGTCAAGTTTCTTCAGGAAAACCAAGAAGGGGGGATATCTAATATAAAATATTTCACTTCTACTTTTTTATCCTTTAGTGTATTTCCATTATTGCTAATATTACTGATTTAGATCACCTAAACATCTCCAGTGAGCTTAAATGTGAATGACCCAATCGTTTGCATGCTTAACCAGGCACTAGAGAGGTCCTTAAAGTTGAGAACTCATGACTGTTATGCTTGTAGTCACTATTGTAACATGTTGGGGAAAAATTCTGTGTTTTTATTGCCATTTTCCAGATTATGGCTGAACGGAAGAATGCCAAAGCTGTGGCTTGCAGCTCATTACAAGAGCGGACGGCTGCCACCCTTGATGTCCCCCTGCAAGGTACTGTATAGTTTGGATATTATGTTCACTGCATAGTCTCCCATTTTAATTAAAAATTCCCTTTTTTAAGGAATTGAACAATTATCAATTATTTTAGGATTGTAGGCAAAGAGAATTTATTGTAGACAAAGCAACACTTCTGCTTGAATACATTCAATATAATATGTTCAATAATAAACAGTCTAATGTGCAGTGACCTTTCTCTGGTCCAGTTCCCTATATCCTTTTAGCTAGAAATGCTCAGGATGGAACATGGGACATTTATGTTGCCTATGACGGATCTATGGCTCAGCATCTGATAATAATCCTCTGGGTTTTGAGGCAAGCTTATTTAGATTATGATACTAAAGTACAACCTCATATATACAGGGTGATTGAAAAGTAACTCCTATATTGTAATTTAGAAGTATTTTAAAATAGGGAGTTACTTTTCGATCACCCTGTATTACAAGGATGAAAGGTTATGGCACTCTCTTCATTAATTTCTCCAGGAATCAGCCAAGATCCTTTTTAATATGTGGCAGAAGAAGCTTGGATTTATTAGGATCGATAATAGTGTCTCTAGAGATCAATTACCTGATAAATGATTTTCTTCTGTCATTGAAATAAGAATGTTTTGCCTGCTGTGAATGTTAAGCTGAAATTGATTTTTGTTCCTGTGCAGTAGATTTCCCAACACCAAAGACTGAGCTGGTTCAGAAGTTCCATGTACAATACTTGGGCATGTTACCTGTAGCAAAACCAGTGGGTATGTAGCATTTTTGTTTAAAACTGCCTTCATATTTGTCCTTCAGTATAATACATTAATAGTATAATTTGCAGTGACCACTGAGAGCTGAACTGTCTGTTCTTCACAAGATGGAGAGATGAACAGAATGGCAGTTAAAACACACATAGATCTTTTTCAGCTGAGATCTTGCTCTTCAGGACTTTCCTGCCATTTTAGTTGATACTAATTATAATTCTTATATCTCTAGATCTCAACTTTTGGTGACTTTTTGTGAGTGTGAAATTTTTAATGTGACATACCCTACAATCCAGAGTAACTACGGGAGCACATAAGAGACACTTACATAAACATAGTTATGGCACCACCTGGTGAAAACCTATAAGAAATTCATAGTGCAATCCAGAATTGTTCTTATGTCGGAACAAGGACTCCCCTTAGTTACTCTGGATTGTGCCCATAATTGGTGATGTTCCATTTTGTACTAGGTTAAAGTTTGCTGTCAATCTATAAGGACATGCACAACATGAAAGGTCCAAGTTAAATTTCAGAATGTATCATGTAAGAGACAACATAGTAAGACTTTTAGTGCAAGGTTTGCTTACACACGAGGGGCAGAACCCAAATAAGCTATGCACAAAGTTGCACAAATGAGGTTGCATTTCTCAAACAGCTGCCCTCCTCTTCCAAGGTTGTGTGACAAATTATAGTTGAGGCTTTAAAAATACAGTTGGTAATATACAGTGGGGCTGATACGCTAAATGAAGACCACAATCCTAACCATATCTACTCAGAAGTAAGCCCCATTGTGTTCAATTGGTTTTTCTCCCAGGAAAGTGTGTTTAGGATTGTAGCCGAAGAGTACTACGCACATCTGAAAGCAACTCTGGCCCACATTCAGTGCCTGCCCATCAGGCCAAAACTGATCAAGTGGGCAAACTTGATTGACACAGAAAGAGGCTGCCAGGTTGCCCACATTGTGATTAACATACGAAAGGGAATCCGTTACAATAAACAAATTGCTTATAACACTTTGGATTGGCAGTACAGCGGTATCTTGGTTTACGAGCATAATTCATTCTGGAAGCGTGCTTGCTTCCAAACTGTTGTATATCAAAGCAAATTCTCCCGTAAGAAATAATGGAAACTCAGTCTTCCATGTTAAGTATAGGACAAAAACACACCGCACCCCTTTTCACCCCTTAAGGGATAAATTTATCAACATCATTTCTTGGTGGGTGTTGATGTCACATAAGGAACACTCTCCCCAAATTTCATGCTTCTAGGTCCAGGGGTTGGAGCAGAACATCCCTCAGTCAAGGATTCTTCAGTGGAAAGTATAGGGAGGAAAACCCGTTGCACCCCTTTTCATTCCCTTCTGTTTCAAACATCCTCCCCAAATTTCATGCTTCTAGGTCTAGCGGTTTTGGCAGGGTGTTGATGAGTTGGTCAGTCAGTGACTTTTCAATTACTTGTGTGTGTGTGTGTGTGTGTGTGTGTGTGTGTGTGTGTGTGTGTGTATATATATATATATATATATATATATATATATATATATATATATATATATATATATATATATATATATATAACCTTGAGATAACAGTTTCAAGTGACCCACATTCACCCTGTGAGCATCAAGATTGTGGAAATCTGACAACTTTCTGTGACTGCAACATGCTGCCTCTGTCTTAGCAACCTTCTTCCCTCTTTCCCTATACTGCTGCAGGTATGGACACCCTGAATGGTGCTATAGAAAGTCTCATGGATTCCTCTAGCAGAGAGGATTGGATGCCTGTCACCATGAACGTTGCAGATGCTACAGTGACTGTCATCAGTGAAGGAGTAAGGGACAATTTGACCTCTTAAAAACAGTTGAATATATAGATGCATATCTTAACAGTGATTCTCAAATTGTAGGTCTAGGACCAACAAGTGTTCATGACCCAATTTTTGGCAGGTTTTGGAACTGACAGGGCAGAATAGGCAATGCACATCAAGTGTTAAACAAGCTGCTACATGGGGGAGGGAAGAACTGCTGCCTAACCATTATACCCTTGGCACTTATCAGTTAGGAAGTCGCCTCTAGGGTCTCTAAAAACACTGGGATCTACATTCTTAGTAGATACTATAATTCTGACTTATGCATTCTATTTATTTAGTGCTTAACTTTTTTATTCACATCTGTTGGAGATGGATACAAACCACCATAAACAGAAGCAGAACAGATTCGGCAAAAAAATTTTTTGTTTAGAGCATATTCACTCATTCATGCCATATATCATTATTTGTTATTTTATAGAAGTAACAAAAATTGCAGATGTAATCAATGCTGAAATGAAAGGATTTTAATAAATGTGGAGAATGAATGAATGAATGAATGAATGAATGAATGAATGAATGAGAGCACAATCCTAACCAATCTAGGTCGGCATAACACCCGTGTCTCTGTTCCCATGGTGGACTGGAAAGGCCAGTGAATGCCTGGGCAGTGGCCTAACCCCATCCCTTACACCGAGTGGGGTGGCACAGAAGTGCCCTAAAGCACATTTTGACACTCTCAGGCTAGAGCAGGACTTTTGTCAGGGCTTAATGCCAGCCTAACTGGGGACTAGGTAGGTTTGCCATAATTTCAACAAAACCAGGACAGGAGTCCCTGTCAAACTTGCCAGTATGCAAACACAATCTCCAGAAACCAGGACAGTCCCAGTTTTCAGGGTTATGGCAATCCTGGAATTAGAATTGCAGCATCCATCAATCAGTCAATCAATCAATCAGCAAGCCAATTACTTGTGTCAATCTTTTCAGTTCATTTTGAAAGTTTGCTTTAAGTTCGTTTGCTTACCTTGCAGTTGATATTATTCACATACTTCTGCACCCAGGCTGGTGCAGCTCTAAAATGAAACTGGAGTAACAAGAATCCTTCCTCCCTCATTAGAATGAAGAAGAAATTGTGGTGGAGTGTCGAGTGCGGTTCTTGTCTTTCATGGGAGTGGGTAAAGACATCCATACATTTGCCTTCATTATGGATACCGGAAACCAGCATTTTGAATGCCACGTCTTCTGGTGTGACCCCAACGCGGGCAACGTATCAGAAGCTGTTCAAGCTGCTTGTATGGTAAGTGACTGCAGGGGCCCATACTACAATTTCTGTAAATAAGAAAAAATTCAAACTCCACAGTTATGTCAAAATTCCTGTCAAATTTTTATTTTGTGGTTTTTATTACAATACAGAACTGCATGGAATTTAGAATAATTCTACCTGATTTTTTGAATTTCCCTGCTAAATTATCTTTAAAGTTCTGAACTTAAATTTTAACATTTAACGCATAAATTCTAAATATCGGCATAAACTATGAGGCATCTCCCTATATATCATAAAGTATATAGGGCTGAAAACCAAAGAGGGAATATAATATATCAGAATAACATGAATTCCCTGCTTCAGTGCTATTTATTCAGTATCTGCTTCCAGAGTGTTTGGTGTGGATCATTCTTTAAAATTGTCTTCTCCGTTGGGCTAAGGAAAGCAATATTAGCACTAACATGAGAATGAACAAAGCAGGATAATATTCAATCCCAACACTGTAATATCAGATTATATTTGAAGATTTAAGGTTTATGACAAATTTGCTTGTTAATAAGATTGCTTGTATTTAAAAGGACTTCTAATATAGCATCTAATCTGCAATTATTATTACTGGTGATTGTAATCACTCTTTAAAAAACTGATTTTTACTGATGTGCATGAATGTTGTGTTATCCATGGAATAATATAACTGTAGTGTATGCATATGGATGGATGGATATACTTCTACAGTGTTTATACCATGTGTTGACAGTGTCCACTTGTTGTGAATTGGAGTTTCCTCGATAGATGTGTTTGTGTGTGTGTGTATGTGTGTGTGTGTATATATATATATGTATGTATATACATATACACAAACATACATACACGCACGCAAGCACGAGCAGTCACATATTTTTACATACACAGAGTGGAAAGCATGAAGCTATATCTCTGGGGAAGACCTATTCTCTTGATCAAGTGCATCATACCTTATGATTGGTCTACCTATCTTGTAATCTACAGAACCACCTGAAGATGTAGACACATAACTCAAATACGATATTTATCAAGTCTCAGTTGTCAAAAGTGGGCTGTTGTTAGCTTGGCAAGCTGTGGAAGACGTCTTCTCAGAGGCAAATTAAAAAAACTTGTAAAGGATTGATGGGTGCTGCATGTCCATATGACTTTAGCACATCTGGTTCTTCATCTGGTGGGCCACCATGGGGTCATGAAGCCTCATCTGGGGAGTCACAGCAACCTTTCAAAGTCTGTGCACAATAGAGCTTGATTCCAATCAAATATCCCAATTGAGTTCTTGGTAGAATCCTGCACAGTCTCTCCTTGCTGTCTTGCCCTGCAGCTTCTATGGCCAACCCTTTTTCAGGTTGCTACCTCACAGGGTTGTTGGTATAAGAAAAGAATTAGGGAGAAATGGGGCAGGATCATCCGTGGGTCCCCAATCTTCTAGCTTATTTATATACTTACTGGGGTCATGGCACTAAAAAAAGTTGAAGACCACTGCATTAGAAGAATGTTGTCAACAGTCACATGAACATCTTTGCTTTCTTGCAGCTGCGATATCAGAAATGCTTGGTTGCCAGGCCTCCTTCACAGAAAGTCCGGCCGCCACCACCTCCTGCAGACTCAATGACCAGAAGAGTCACAACTAATGTAAAACGAGGGGTGCTGTCCCTCATTGACACTTTGAAACAGAAACGCCCTGTTTCCGACACACCATAGCAGCCCTGTGGGAAAATGATGCTTCTTGAAACACCTAGCAGAAGATAAGAGTTGCCCCACTCAAGAAGATGAACTGATTTTTGGCCTTCCAGTTGAAATTGGTGATGCTTTGTCGGCAGAGAATTTACCCTTATCAAAAAAAATATTAGACAAGCATGTTCTTTCATTCTTGCCACCATCATGTGATATGAAAAGCATGAGTAATTTTAATTTTATTTTTGTTTGTGGTGTGAACTCCACACCATGAGAAGCGGGAGGTCAGTTTTCCAACTGTAAATATTATGAACGTGACTTAAATTCACCCATACACCAAGAAAGGAATACAGCACATCACTCCTAATGAATTCATACTAATGTCCTTGGAGAGAAACTCGCCTCAATTGATAGCCTCGCCATCAGCCTGAGCCAATTTGTCACATATAGTCCTTAAATCCTACAGCACTTTGCCTTCATAAACAACTGAAGTATATACCACGTATTAGTTGCCATGCATTACCGTAGTACGGATACCAACCTTTTTACAAGTGTTTTACAAAACTGCCTTCATTAATTGATCTTCCATGTTCCGCATCGTAGTAACCATTTTTTTCGTCTTTTGTGTGCAAGTTAGGACAGGATGTTAAATATTGCCTAGGTTGGAGCTTATATCCGCTGACAAATAACCATGTGGGAACTATATCTGAGTTGACAGCTAGAAGGTAGCAGGTGTTAACCCTTTGGTATCTTTCTCCAAAAATCTCCCCCTGAATGCTGCACACAGTGCAGTGAGACTTTCAGAGGCCTATAACAACTGTCTATATGTTACGTGTAGGGGATGGATTATGGGCAAGAAAGCGGCATAGAAATAAAGAATTTTATTAGCTGCCCTGAGCAACTACTGTTTAATGGGAATATAAGCCCCAAGCTAGACAATGATGCGTTTAATGTAAGGTCTAGTTTTGTTTTAAAATATGAAACACTATGGCAACGTTTCAGAAAACAGTTGGAAAAGGCACAACATAACCTTTTCATTTGCACAATTTCCAAAAAACATTTGCACAATCCAAAGGCCCGTATCAGCCAGCACAAGTTTTGTGCGCCAGCTTGGGAGAAGTGTCATGGAGCACTCTTTCACCACTCCAAGGAGAGAGAGGCCAGCACACATCCTTGCATTGGCCTCCCTGTGCCACTGCAGGCCCTGGGAAGGGATGTTAGTGCTGGCCAAGCTTAACCAGTGCAGAGATCTCAGGGCAACATGGGGAGAAGGTGGGAGTGAGACATTCTAAGGCAGTTGGCAGGCATTCCTGGAACGGGGAGGCAGCACCAAGATCTGGCATTTACAGTGCAATCCTATGCATGTCTAAGAGCTAGGTCCTATAATGTTCAATGGGGCTTACTTTCAGGAAAGTGTGTGTAGGATTGCAGCCTCATTCTGGTCCTTAACCTATTTCTAGGAAGTCCAGAGCAATCTTGGGCTAATAAAATTTGTGCCACAGCTTGAGGTGGCACAGATCCAAGTAGCCCCATTGGGACTGTAGTGGCTTTCTTGGGTAAGGTGAAAGGTTCTCTTTGCCTCGGAGCAAGCCACTGGCTACGTGAAACTTGCGCTGGATACAGCACAGGTGCGCCTGCCTGCTTGCACAAGTTGGGATTGCACTATCATGCATTACGTGTTTTATTTCTGGGCAAGAGGTACTGTATTTACTTGACCCAAATACACCATCAAATCTAATGTGCACCCTATACTTAAAAATTAAAATACTGTATTTACTCATATCTAATTAACCATTGAATTAATGCGCACCCTGATTTTGGAGACTGAATTTGGTTGGAAAAGGTGAGTGTTAGATCTGAATAAATACAGTATGTAGTGAAGAGATATGGTAACCCCCTCCCCGTTTCTGGCTTGGTCTGTGAGTTTGGTAAAACCACATCTGTGACTGTGTCCCTCTGCATCTTTGCTCCAGAATATTCATTCAAGTTTCATCTCTGTTTATTCAAATTTAAAATTTTAATTTACATTCAAATGTAGATTTTTCCCAGCCCCAAATACAGTATCAGAGAGATGATGTGGCCCTGTTACCAAAAAGTGTGGGATCCACTGTTCTAATAGATTTTATGATTCCAAGTAAAACTTGTCCTTGTGCAGATTCCACAACAAATTCCACATCTGTTCCTTCAATTTTCAATTATATTTATGCATTCAATTATATATTTATGTATATTTTATTTTAGGTGGTTCTGTAATATTTTTCAGAAGTACCGTTTGATTCATATAATATGTAGCACAAGTTCCACCGGCACAGCTGTCAAAGGAAAAGCCTTAGAAACCCTTTGTGTGGTACAGTTTTTTTTATAACGTACCACATTGGCAGAAGTGGGGTATTCACTCATATAGAAAGTATCCAAGCTCCATCTGAATGTCAGACTTGGATTTGCACACCTGCCCTATAGCACAGAAATCCTAATGTGAAATAGATATTATTTCCTATGCAAGTGACTCGTATCCTGAGACCACCATAAAAAGGCTGAATGGATCACATCAGTACCAATTGGTACTGATACAAAAAGGTTTTAAGTGGAAAGGCTGGTGTAAAGACATCAGTCTCATGTGAACTAGCTCATAATTTTCCAACCATCTATAGGACAAAGCTGTACTTTTAAAAGGCCAGCACTGCCAATGTTTGGGAGGGGGCAGAGACAAGTTTGATCCCCCTCCTTTCAGAATTATTGCTTATACAAATATTGCTTTCATTTATGATAAAAGAGTGCTACCTTTGAACAGGTGGTCCCTCCTCCCATGAGTGAATGAATGCATACATCAAGAGACATGCTTTCTTTACATCTATGTATTCACACCCTACAGTCAGTCACCACCAGCAGTATAATCTACAGGGGACACCTCTACCTTTTATACAGAAAGGTTAATGTGGGCAATAAATCAGGCAAGAAGATACTCATTGGCACAACAGCCCGGTGCAGCCTTAGAAAGCCTACATCAAATTTTGCATTTGATGGCTGCAATACACATGCATGTGTGAACTCGCTGACCGTGTTTGGAAAACCTATAGTGGTGTAAATGGTCTTCCTCCATTTAAAATGGTATATACTTCAGGTTAACAAATTTGAGTCTATCCATAAAATACATACATTTATTTTTAGGCAACCCCCTTTTAATTTTTGTAATTAACAGTCATCAGTACCTATGCAAAGGAAGTGTAGGAAAATTTATCACTTGCATAAGAGAAGTAATTTCTGACAAATGGCTTAATGACACTAAAAGTTATGATTACCTTAGGTGTTTCTCCACATTTGTCCACTGCCTTCGGTTATTTGTTTGGCAAAATACAGCCACATAACATGGAATTCATATATGTAAAGTACAGCATATGAGCATATATGTCTGGGTCTATGGCCATTTAACCATTGGGCGGCATTGCCCTCAAGTTGGTGCCTTAGGTTGTAATTTCAGAAATGTACATTTCTATACATTTCAAATCAAATGCCAAGAAGTAACACTTCAAGAGACATCTCTTTTCCATCCCATTTTCAGAAACTGCATGCTGGCCAAGGGCACCCAGGCACCTCTAAACTGATCATTAAATTTGTATACATATAGGTCTTATGACTGTGCCCAAAAATTTTAGCTATTTAAACTCACATTAAAAACCTTAATTTATATCAGTTATTGGTTTACTTTCTGGATGTTCAGCAGGAAATGCAATAAAAGTTTGACATGCCTGCTGAAACCATTCAGACCTACTAGTCTGATAGGACTACTAGTTTCCTACTAGTCCTGACAGGAGCATAGAGCAACTGTGAGTCTTGGCATGAGAGATTCACTGGCAGAGAATAGCATCCCCATTCCTCAAAATGAAACATTTTACATACATCCCAAAATTGTATTCATCTGAACATTGTTTATGAACCTCCCTGAACAGAGGAAGTATACCTCTGAGTACCAGATGCTGAGGATAAACCAGTGCGGAAAGGTATTGCTTATGTCCTACTTGTGAGCTCCTATAGGCATCAAGGTTGGCCACTGTTGGAAACAAGTTGGAACCCAATGATGAAACAAGGACACTTAACATAATCCCACATTTTTCTACCATGGCCAAAATGTATGTGTGGGTTGAGTGTAAAGAAATGCCAATGATTTAATATTGTTGTGACACTTCTGTTATCTATGCATTCTTTATATCTCACAAGGCAGCCATGTTCACTATGCCTTGGATGTTTCATGTCTTTTTTTGATTAACCTTGTTAAATACGCTTTAAATATTTTTATTTTATTTATTCTATTTTTACTGAAATATTCTTCAATTATGTTGACATATTATCTTTATTACTGGATGATGCAACCTTGCAAATATATCCAGTGCTAAGTAATCTCAGTGTACTATAGGTTGCCTAAAGACAGAGGATTTTTGTAATTATTTGTAGTCACCTTTTTAATTGAGTATGTAGAAGAAAATGGCAAAATAATGTGTAAAGCTAACTTCTATTATTTTTTAAATGCAAATAGCAAGTTAGATGCTGCTCTCACAGGCCACCTCATTCATGTACTCCGTTGTAGGAAGGAAGATTGTTAATCACAGTCATTTGTGACAGCTTAAAAGCTTTTCTTCTTCTCCCCTCCCTTGCAGTTATTTGATGCTTACTGCCTCATTTATATAAACCAGTTACTATTTCTTTAATAATAATGCTTTTTTCAGAAAGATGAAGAACCACCTAAAAGAGGAAGGGCAAATTGCATGAAGTGGTATCAATCCTACTTCTTTTACAAGGAGCTCTTATGATAAACTGTGTGGAACTACCGTAAATAAAGGGACAGAGGAGTGAGCTTTCTATCTGTGTGGAGAAAAAACTTAAATTGGCAATACAAATATTATGTAATTTTCCAAGATTTTAAACAATCTGTTTAAAGACGTCTGACCCCATGCAAGATGGGTATCAAATCCAGATTACTTGTGGAAGAAGAGTGCTATTTATATTTTACAGTCATATAGGCTCATCCCCTACAACCATGGTTAGCTCTTTTAGTTGGGCAGGTATAATTATTCTGAGGAAGAGAAGGGTGAGTAAACAAAAGGTTTCATTTATTTTCCTATCATTTACAGAAGGGGAAATACACTCAGTTTATCAGCAAGAGCTCTCAGTATTAAGTAGTTGATTTTAAAACTAAAAGACTCTTTGCACCATTGTCCACATTTTACACATTTAAATGTAATCTGTTGCAAGAATAAATTTAGCTGCATTAAGTGCTTGTCTCATTTGTCTGTGTACTTGAAGATTTAGTTCCTTATCTCAACAGAGAACTCAGAGGCAATCCTATGGGTGTACTGCAGGTGTCACACATGTGCCATAAAGAACATTTGCAAGGCCCACTGCTGGTTCTGCACTGGCTCCACCACTCAGTGGTTATCCTGAATCCTGGCAAATTGGTAAGAATTGCCTACCTATTTTCTCCTTGGAATAAACTGCTTTCAAAGCTACCTGTGAACACCAGTGAAAACATTACTACTGCACTGAGATACTGCAGGAGTCCCAAAAAACAGAATGTTTAATACTCAGCAGCGCCATGGCCAGGATTCTAACAGAGAGACAACACTTTTTGGGGGAGAGGGGGGAGTATGTTGTTTATACCCCAAAAGCAATCCATGTCTACCCGATTACAGGTACGATCCACTCTCACCATATTTCAATTATACCAAGAACTCATTCAACGCATGTTTAACCTCTCTCTCCCACGGCTATTCTAAAGGCCAATATTGCCCTCACCCATGTTGTAGCTCCTGGTCTAATCCCAATGCTGAAGGCGATAATGAGAATTCATTTGTATAAATCTATGTGTGGCAGCAAGAATTTGCAAGATAAAGAGGCACTTGCAATTTGCTAGCTCAAAAAGCGTTGGAAGCAACATTTAGAAATGAAAAAAGATTATTATTATTTTATTAATTTATACCCCGCCTTTCCTCACCTACAGGAGGGCGCTCAAGGCGGCTGGGTTCCACTTTTCAACTGTTTCACTTTTAGACACTTCTGGTCCCTATTCCATCCAATAAGAGGTGGATGCCTGTTTTTTAAGCTCAACCCTGCCCTTACCCAGTACTCCTTGAACCATGTACCAGTACTCCTGGGCATATTATTAAAACAGAATCCATAAAAATAAAATAGTTTCACTTAGGCTGCAATCCTAAAGACACTTTCCTGGGAGCAAGACCCATTAAACAAAATGGGGCTTATTTTTGAGTAGACATGGTTGATTGTGCTCATAGTACAGCAATGTAGGGCTTTTTTAAACATACAGAACACATTTCTGAAGCGAGGACACCAATAAGCACACAAAATGCACTCACTTGCATGCTAGGCTTTTTCACTTAATTTTGTGAGGTGACCGAATGCAGAGGATCTGAAGGTCAATGTATCATCCAGATAGGCCCCACACTTCATCCAAATGAACAGCAATACAGGTGGGGCCTTGGTATCATGGAGGTTCCTTTCTTGGCCCTCATAGACCAGATTTCATGGAGAAATCTGCAGTTTTCAGTCCCAATCTCCCTCTGAAGAGGTTGCAAAAGTTCACATGCAGTCTCGCCTGGCTTCAGCATGGCCAAGAGAGCCAAAACATGTAACTTACAGTTTGCCAAGGGAAACCAGAAGTTACTTTTTGCCATATTAGGCATTCTGGGCCAGGAAAGCCCTCCTGGGGTTCAGGTCCCCCTCAGAGTGTTTGGATGGAGCCAGTCGGGCTCAGTCTGGGGGACCAGGATTGAGCCACATCCACCAATGAAAATTCTACCGCCTCCACTTCTATTGTCAAACAATACATACATATCTATACCTATCTATCTCAGCCAACTGCAGCTCTTGGACACTTTTACCACATTTTCTAATTTATTAAAGTCATTTGACCTTCACTGAAGAATACAGTCAACACATGATGGCAATGTAGGACCATGTTTACACATGGCCCACCTGACAATGCATGAAGTCGCCTTAGCACCTGTATGCTGCAAGTGTATGCCACAACTCTTACAACAGTTTCAAAAAATTAAATGTGGAAAGGGAGAAGACAGACTACACTTAAATGTGTTGATTAGAAGTTGTTTAATAGGTTTTGTTTCCATTTAACTGTGCTGCATAATAACCTGCATTTATACTGACTTACTAGAGAAGTTCAGTGTCTAGCAGTAGCAGTGTGAAACCTTCCAGTAATTACGCTGCCATACAAAGCCAGAACATGGTCTTGTCCATACTTCTTAACCCTTTTCGTGGAGGTTGTGATGTTCTACTCTTAAAGCCAAAACTGTCAGAAGCTGCTTTCTAAATTCTGCCCTTTTGAAAGAAAACATGTGATAATTAAACAGGCTGAAGTTTTGAAAGATCACTGGAACTAATATTAGAAAAGTTATTCAACATTCCCAAAGATACAGAAGCCTTGGCTTTTTTATCATTGCAATACTAGCCTTAAAATTTCATATATGCAAGTAGACTTAGTCAAAACTTGTCTCTGCTGTATTTTAAGCTATCACCCATATAAACTTTTAGATTATCCATACTGTTACAAGTAAATGCGCATATTCAATTTATGAATTTTGATATTTAAAGTTTACCAAAGTTGGACTGCAAAAATTACATAACAGACACCTTTCTATAGAACAGCTCAGCCTGTCTGCTACTTTGACAGTAGCCATAGAAAGGGATGCGCATCTTAATGGCCGCCTAAAAGCAGTTCCTACACAGACTTATACTTGGTTCCCAAGTGATCCTGCATAGGTGGAGCTTTAAAAAACCATTAGAGGAGTGCAAGTTTCAAATTCTGAAAGAATTACGGTCAAGGCCAAAGGCAGTCTTCAGAGCCATGGACGAGGATGTTTAAGTGACGCAGGCGACAAGGTTTCTTTTGATTTAATCAGTTTTTTGGATGCCGAAGGACTAACCATGTCGTAAGGTCCACTTGTTCCAACCCAGCGATAATAATGATGACTAGTAGAAATCTGAGACCGGTTCCCTTGTGGGTTGAAGTATGGCATCATTACTGGAGGCAGAACGATCTCAACTGGTTTCAAGATAATTTTGTTGTCTTCTGATTTTGGTTTCCGACGCTGTCTTTCCAACACTTTTTGAAAGGAAGGTATAGAGGAGATGTTCTTTGACATCGCGGGTAGGGATGAATTGGAGAGAGGCTTGTTTTTCTTGATCTGAATGGTACTATTTGTCTGTTTCAGAGTTTGAGAGGTAGTAACACTTACATTGGACACTGGAGAGTTTGAAACACTGTTGTCAGGTTTCATCTCTCGGTCCAGGAACTCCTGAATCCTGGATTGTATTGCTGCCTCTTTAGTAACAGCCTTTGGCTCAGTCTTTGGCTGAATTACTTTTTGTTTCTTTTTCTTCTTCTCTTCTCTCTTAGCTGGCTTTGCTAGATCAATACCTTCCAACAATCCTTTTGCTGCAGCACGAGCTAAAACATCTTTCACTGACACAGACTCAGATGGATCTCGCTATAAGTTAAAAGAATATTTATTAGCATCATCAAATCACAGAGCTGAAAGGGTGGGCAGTGTTATGCATCATACACAGGAAATTTTTTTATTTCCTTGAGCAAGTTCAGTGGCCCACAATACAGCCCAATCCTATGCATGTCGCCTCAGAAGTCCCATGATAATCAGTATGGCTTGCTCAGAGATAAGTGTGGATAAGATTGCAGACTCGGGCCCCAATCCTGTAAAACTTTCCAGCTCTGATGTAGCCACAATGCAGCCCCAAGGTAGGGCATCAAAGATCCCCTTACCTTGAGGAAGCTTCCATGACTACATCCCCCACCACAGGGTACCACACATACCCCACTGGCATAGCTGTATCAGCTCTATAAGGATGAATAGGAATAGGACCATCAGTCTCTTATATTAGAGGAATAGCTCTTTCCTTCTAAAATGTATCAGTAACTCATCAACTTTTTTGACCAACAACTTCCTCAACCTTCTAGACATTGGTGTGGCTTCCTTTTAAAACTACTTTCCAGAGGTGAGGTAGGCCTGGTCAAGAAATTCAGAAGCACTTCAATTTTTCTGCCTGAAATGATTAGGATAGAGCAGTGGTACTCGGGCATTTCTTCTGGGACCCACTGTCAAACTTACCAGGATGTGATACCAGTTCTTCCATGTCCACTTATTGAGTTCTTGGGGAGTCTTTGTGCACACACAAGGCTCTATTTTTTCCAATCTAAGATGTGGACTAGCATATCCCACAAAATACACCTTCTAGTACAGAGGCATTTTAGCAATAAACTGTGTATAAAAATTGCCCAGGGGAAAAAAGTTGATTGTGGTAAGTGGTGGCAAGTTCCCAAATCTAGTAACAAATTTTACCCTGAGACACTGTGTCATGAAATGGTGAAGTAAAGCCCCCAATGCCAAATGAGGTTGATAACAGAAGGACTTGAAGAGCTTGCACTGTAATACCACCATCAGTGCTCAGGAGGGAACAGCATAAATGATTCTTGCTGCACAGAACTCTACATTTAGCACAATGCAGTGTGCAAGACACCACCTGCAAGATGTGATTACAGCACAGCTAACTATTAAAAGAAAAAACAGGTTCATATTATTTAATAGCAGTGAAAAAGATACAACTGCTTCATTTTATTGTTAAAACAATTTGGGTTTTTGAATTAGCACTTACCTCTCTAGTTAAAACAGCTATAAAACAGCTATTAGAAACATTTGAGGGCTCCAGGTAGAAAAAGTTCGTTACAGAAGCACATATTTCTGATTTGCAACACAAAGGAAGAACAGGTGGACAAAGCCTAGAGTGAACATCAATACATTAATATTGAAGCCATTTATACTTGCATTTTAAAATTCTTAGGCTGCAATCCTAATCTCTAGTTATGCCCACATAAACCCTGAAATAAGCCCCATCCTGACCTGGGAGTGTCACAAAAGTGATGTAAGGCACTTTTGCCCACTCCTCAGGTGGTTAAGCCATTGCAGAAGCAAACACTGACCTTTCTACACCACCACAGAAAGAGTTAGGCTGGCGCAAACTTAGGATTGCGCCCATAGGCAATATACTTACAATCTTTGAAAAGGCAATGTATATTATAATGTTATTGGGCTCCTTGTAAAGAAAAAACAGATAAAGAAAAAAATGCAGAATTTCATTTCTCCTAAAGTACATTAAATATAAATTTCATGGCAAAATATATTAGTAAAGCAGGTGTGATAACACTTCACCTCATATAAAATAAACTGTATTTATTTTATTAAATACTAGCAAAAAGCGTACCCGCATTGCCGGAGTAACTTTTCCCCATACAACATCCCCCCACAGCACATCAACAACCCATGCGCAACCTACCCCCATGCACAACATTCCCCCGAGCGCAACTCCCCCCTCCCATGCGCAGCATCCTCGCCAGTGCAACCTCTTCCTCCGAACAACATCCCCCAGTGCACCAGGTACTGAGCACCAAATTGGCTGGATGTTGGTCAGTCTCCCATGTTAAGTATAGGACAGAAACATGTTGACCCCTTTTCAGCCGCCGAAGTGTTAAATGTCTCCACATGGGTTCTTGGTGGGTGTTCAGGTGACAGAAGGAACTCCCTCCCAGAATTCCATGCTTCCAGGCCCAGCAGTTGGGGCGGAATGTTGATGAATCATCAATTCTCCAATGCAAAGTATAGGGAGGAAAACGCGTTGCGCCCCTTTTCACCCCCCTCCAGTTGGAATTTCTGAAAACCGGTTCTTAGTGCACCCCTCCGCCATGGAAGGAACACCCTCCCCAAATTTCACGCTTCTAGGCCCACCGGTTTTGGCAGGGCATTGATGAGTCAGTCAGTCAGTGACTTTTCTCTTATATGTATATATACTGGCGAAAAGCGTACCCGCGTTGCGGGAGTAACATTTCCCCATATGCCATCCCCCCACAGCGCAACTTCTCCCCATGCAAAACTTCTCCTCATGCGCAACTTCCCCACATGCACATCAACCCCCATGCGCAACTTCCCCCATGCACAACTTCCCCCATGCACAACTTCCCCCATGCACATCAACCCACCATGCGCAACCTCCCCCATGCACAAGTTCCCCCCATGCACAACTTCCCCCATGCGCATCAACCTCCATGCGCAACTTCCCCCATGCACATCAACCCCCATGCGCAACTTCCCCCATGCGCATCAACCTCCACGCGCAACTTCCCCCATGCACATCAACCCATGCGCAACTTCCCCCATGCGCATCAACCCCCATGCGCATCAGCTCCCCATGCGCAACTTCCCCCCATGCGCATCAACCCCCATGCATAACTTCCCCCCATGCACATCAGCTCCCCATGCGCAACAGCCCGCCCATGCGCAACAGCCCGCCCATGCGCAACAGCCCGCCCATGCACAGCATCCTCCACAGTGCAAGCCCTCCCTCCGAACAACATCCCCCAGTGCACCAGGCACTGAGCACCAAATTGGCTGGATGTTATTCAGTCTCCCATGTTAAGAATAGGACAGAAACACGTTGCCCCCTTTTCAGCCCCTGAAGGGTTAAATCTCTCCAGATGGTTCTTAATGGGTGTTCAGGTGACAGAAGGAACTCCCAGAATTCCATGCTTCAGGCCCAGCAGTTGGGGCGGAATGTTGCTGAGTCAGCAATTCTCAATGCAAAGTATAGGGAGGAAAACACGTTGCACCCCTTTTCACCCCCTTCCCGTAAGAATTTCTGAAAACCGGTTCTTATTGCACCCCTCCGCCACGGAAGGAACACCCACCCCAAATTTCACGCTTCTAGGACCGGCAGTTTTGGCAGGGCAGTGATGAGTCAGTCAGTCAGTGACTTTTTTTATATATATAGATATAAAAGTTTATACTAATGTACCCAAGGAGAAAAAACTGGTGATAGCCCTGCCCCAAGTTTTCTGCTTCTTCTGAAGAGTCTAAAATGCTGGGATCATCACTGGCATACCTGTTTAAACCTCATGTTGTAAGAGAAGGGTTTTTCATACTAAAGAATAAATATAAAGTTAAACCTTTTATCAGCTTAAGCTCAATTAGTGGAAATGCTTTTTAAAAGCACTTTTAAAAACCTGTCCATTGGGGATTGTTCTCATAGCCCATCAATTTAAAACATGTTTACACTCTGAGTATTAACATTACCCTTTAATGAGGGCCTGGATCCCATCCCATGGTATCATGTATTATTTCTCACAGCTTTCCCTTCAGAATTGACACCTAGAATTTGGTAAACTTGTACAAGCTGCTCTTTGGGAAAAAAGAGCATCTGGCAAAAAATAAATCCTAGCTGAGTATTTTATAAAGTAACTAGCAAAAGGCATACCCGTGTTGCGGGAGTAAAATTCCCCCGTATGCCATCCCCCCATATGCATCAACCCCCCATGGATAACTTTCCCCCAGGCGTAACAACCCCCCATGCACAACTTCCCCCATACACATCAACCCCCCAAGCGCAACTTCACCCATGCGCATCAACCCAGCATGCACAAGTTACCCCATGCGCAACTTCCCCCCATGCACATCAACCCCCCCATGCACAACTTCCCCCATATGCATCAAACCCCATGCGCAACTTTCTCCATGCGCAACTTCCCCCTGTGCGCAACTTTCCTACATGCGCAACCTCCCCTCATGCGCAATTTCCCCTCATGCGCAATTTCCCCTCATGCGCAGCATCCTCGCCAGCGCAACCTCTTCCTCCGAACAACATCCCCCAGTGCACCAGACACTGAGCACCAAATTGGCTGGATGTTATTCAGTCTCCCATGTTAAGTATAGGACAAAAACACGTTGCCCCCTTTTCAGCCCCTGAAGGGTTAATTTCTCCAGATGGTTCTTGGTGGGAGTTCAGGTGACAGAAGGATCCCTCCCAGAATTCCATGCTTCAGGCCCACCAGTTGGGGCAGAATGTTGATAAGTCAGCAATTCTCAATGCAAAGTATAGGGAGGAAAACGCATTGCACCCCTTTTCACCCCCTTCTGGTTGGAATTTCCAAAAACCGGTTCTTAGTGCACCCCTCAGTCACGGAAGGAACACCAACCCCAAATTTCACGCTTATAGGCCCACTGGTTTTGGCAGGGCGGTGATGAGTGAGTCAGTCAGTCAGTGAGTCAGTCAGTGAGTGACTTTTCTCTTTTATATATATAGATAGAAGATGAGAGCTCATGAATAAAACATATTTTAATACATATGAGCTCAGGTTCCAAATGCATGGAGAGAACTGTACTGCAATCTCATGTATTTCATTATTATTCAGCTCATGCTGAACAGTCAGCACAGCCAACTATACAAGAATTTTATACCATAACATTTTGACAAAATTCAGAACAGTAGAATTTTTATTTAAGATTATTTGCACCTTGCTTTTTGAAATAGCTCTCTCTAGGCAAGTTACAAAACTAAGGCTACAATCCAGAGTAACTACGGGAGCACGTAAGAGACATTGCGTGCACCCGTAGTTACTGTACCACCTAGCGAAAACCTATGGCAAATTCATATTGCAATCCAGAGTAACTTGTTCTTACTCCAGAGCAAGGACTCCCCATAGTTACTCTGGATTGCACCCAAAGTCTGCAATCCTAAACTCCAGTTTGTTTGGCTTAAGCTCTGACATAAGTCAGGTGCTGACCCTGGGGGTGTCACAAAAGTGCCATTAAGACACTTCTGTGCCACTCCCAGGGGAGAGTTAGGCCAGTGCACAGACATGCACTTGCCTCCCTCTATCACCACAGGAATGGAAAATCTAATTAATTGTGCCAGCCTAGATTAGGATTGCACCCACAATTATGTAACACTGTTCTCTACTTCAGCCACTGGAAGTGATGGTAGAAGGGCCTGGCTAACTGATCTTTCTCTGTGGCAGCCAAGAGATATATGGACACAGTTCTCAGAGAAAGGCCATATGACAGGAGATCCCAATCAGGCCAATGGAATGGGATCACTCAGAAGAACAGTCTCTCAATTTTCAGTATCTAGAAACTTTGAGTTTGTATAGTTTAGGAAGATATATATTCTTCCTAATGCAGTCAGAAGTTTAATCAACATCGACACCACCTTTCTTTTCAATTTCTCAGTATGTTCTATTATGCTTTCTGCACAAGACAATAAATATGCACAGCAAAAAAGAATTTTATGATACATTCAGCAAACCAATAAGAACACACAACTCCAATACAGTTAAAGCCTTGGATAATGCTAACAGATTGCAGCATACGGATCCAGACAGACAGGCAAAAAGCCAGACAGGCAGCAGAATCACTGCAAATCTTTAGCCCAAAGGGTCTCTTGATAAATTTAATTTATCATGTAGAGATCACGTTTAGTTTCCATGACAGCTTTCCTCATCACCAATATGAAGTATACCATCAATTTCATCTAGTTTTTTGTCACTGGCATGGAACCAATATCAACTTTTCAAAGTTGGACAACTGTTCTTCCAAGCTCTTAGGCTGCAATCCTAAACACACTTTCCTGGAAGTAAGACCCATTGAAAACAATGGGGCTTACTTCTGAGTAGACATGCTTAGGATTGTGCCCATAGTCTCTCAGACTTTTCTTGCTCAACGTCTAGCTAATACCTATGTGGCACTGCTATATCAATAATGGTTTTCCATTATGCTTCACTGTTTCTCCTTCATTAAAGCTTAAGCCCTTTCTTCTCTTTTGAATCAGAATGGTCAGGACAATGACAGGTAAAGTTTAAATGATAAATACAACCAATTAAAATACAAATTAATTAAAAACATTTCTTACTTATAAGGCTGGGCCTTTGGGCCTTCAGCTCCAGATGCTAATGCGTTCTTTATAACCACTTCATTTTCTTCTGGGTAAACTGAACAGGTGCCATAGACAATGCCTTGCACTTTACTAACTGTAAGAATTCAAAATAAGGTCTTTGGATGAACTGTTAATTGCTTCTCCAAAAACATGCTTGAATTGTTAATTTAAATAATGACTCAAAGATGCTAAAAAAATTAAAAGCTACTATTAACTGCACAAACTGGATGAATATTCTTGATCACTCTACCACTTAACACCAGAAATACCACTTTACATAGTCCAGTAAAAGTCCACACTGCAATAAAACCCATGCACTTTGATCCCATTCACTAGATTGTTTCATTTTCCACTCCAATACCAATTGTTAGTACTTCTAGTACACTATTTCTGTAAATGTGCAGCACCACACTCCATACAGGGCTTACACAGAGAAAGGCTAAATATCACTGAAGTATTAAGAGATATTTATAGAAGCAGTTTAGATGTGTACTAGATATATAGTGTATATCCAAATGTTCTCTTTCAAACTTCAGGGCATAGTCTAGGAAAGGAGAACTGTCCATCTAGAGCAGTGGTTCCAAACTGTGAGCCATGGCTCCCTGTGGAGATATGGGAACCAGCCAGGGGAACTGAGGAATTCTTGTGGAAAAATTTTGTGAACAGTGTCCTAGAGATATACTATATAATGAGACGTGTTAGCAATTTAGAATTACACACAGCAGCAAAATTACAGACTAATTTTTTAAGATCAGGCAAACCTACACTGCATTGCATGTGTTAATTCTTTAAGTTGCTGTTGAGAAAGAACATTGAGTTTATCTTCGGCTACAGATCCTTGAGAGAGATCTCGAAGTAATTCTGCATCTAGAAACAGAAAGAATACAATTAGAAACAAAACAGTTCTCCAAGAATAATTTTTGGTTGGACTTTGGAGCATGCCAACCATGGCTATGCCAATACAATCTCACAGCTTCACTTTCAAAAAAACCAGTCTCCCTACTACCAGCAGCAGTGATGTTACTCTGGTGACTGACGTCTCCTCCACAAGTCCCCAATTTGAGGGGGGTTGGTGCCTAAGAACTACCACCATTTAGCCGCCGCCCCTTTTACCTCCCTCCCCAAATCACTGGAATCTCCTACTTCACCACCGTCAAATGGCAAAATTAGAGGTGGGTTTTAGAACCTCTGTTCTAAAAATAAGTACTTACAGAGTGCACCTGTTAGCAATTTATTTCTTCCAGGAAACCAGAAACAATACTAAATATGAAATACAAAACCAAAGTAGAGCAAGTTGTTCATGGTTGGCCTGCTCTTTGTTAATTAACAACTTATACTTCTTTCCATTTAGCTTTTCTGTCCATATATCTGCTGTCATTTACAAGGTACTATTACCGTCAAATTACCGTTACTAGCGAAAAGCGTACCCGCGTTGCGGGAGTAACATGTCCCCATATGCCATCCCCCCACAGCACAACTTCTCCCCATGCGCAACTTCTCCTCATGCTCAACTTCTTCCCATGCGCAACTTCTCCTCATGCTCAACGTCCCCCCACGCGCATCAACCCCCCCACGCGCATCAAACCCCCCACGCGCATCAACCCCCCCATGCGCAACCTCCCCCCATGCGCAACCTCCCCCCCTGCACAGCATCCTCCACAGTGCAACCCCTCCCTCCGAACAACATCCCCCAGTGCACCAGGCACTGAGCACCAGATTGGCTGGATGTTGTTCAGTCTCCCATGTTAAGTATAGGACAAAAACACGTTGACCCCTTTTCAGCCCCTGAAGGGTTAAGTTTCTCCAGATGGGTTATTGGTGGGTATTCAAGGTGACAGAAGGATCCCTCCCAGAATTCCATGCTTCTAGGCCCAGCAGTTGGGGAAGAATGTTGATGAGTCAGCAATTCTCAATGCAAAGTATAGGGAGGAAAATGCGCTGCGCCCCTTTTCACCCCCTTCCGGTTGGAATTTCCGAAAACCGGTTCTTAGTGCACCCCTCCGTCACGGAAGGAACACCCACCCCAAATTTCACGCTTCTAGGCCCAAAGGTTTTGGCAGGGCAGTGATAAGTGAGTCAGTAAGTCAGTGACTTTTCTCTTTTATATATATTTATAGATTTATTTATTTATATGCTGCCTTTCTCCCAGAAGGGCACCCACAGCAGATGATCAACTTTACCAGAGACCATCAGCTTGCCTAGCATTTTACAAAACATAAGGTTATGCTGAAAAACACAAGTTGGTTGAATTGAAGCATTCTACAATATTTTATTTTTAAGAGTCACAAATAAGAATTGCCAGATTCAGTAATAAGAATTACCTTCATGTTCTTTTATAATAAATTCTATTGGATTGCTAACACCAAGGCCTGAACATCGAGGCAGTAGCAAAATAACTTTAACCTTCTGGAACCTGTGATCAGTTGGTTCAAGATTTGTAAAATCGTCACGTAGAATCTCAATATCTCATGGGGAAAACAAACAGTGAAATCAATAAGTTAGGACAATTAAGAACAAATCAATCAGTTGAATATTACAGTTATACATTCACCATACGTAGCTTCATAAATGTCCTGCAATACATGCAGAGAAAATATCAGAAGCAGGGCATTCAGAAGTGTTCAAAAGCACTATCTTTTCTGATCGATATCTAGTGCTGTAGGGCTACATGCTCCCCAGAAATAGGAAAAAAAAGTTCCACATGCTCACTTTTACATTCCATCTTTGCAAACAAATCCTTCAATTCTGCTTCCTTTGCCACTGACTTTACTCCACATACAAACACTTTAGAGGTGTCCTGATTCATCAGTATTGACATATGTGCCAGAGTGAGCCATGATCCCATGTGTGCTATTAATACGTCATCATCCATATTTAACAAGCCCTTCACAGAATGTACAGCAAGGTTCCGGGAGTGATCCTAAGGATAAACAAAACACTGAATTAATAACTTAACATTGTTAGCCTTCAAACTACCACACTAGTAAAACTTGTTCTTTTCAACATACTAGCACTACAGGCCACCAATATCCACGGCCCTCCTGATGAAATTGGTATTTGCAGTGGATGCCCCACATTTTGGTAAATTCAAATTCAACCATATGAGAAAAAATTTGCCACATGTAACTACCACTACTACTAGAGGCCTGACTTTCAAAAGCCAGTGCTTCCGCTATGAAATGTGATTAGTCTGAACTCAAAACTAGGAAAATGAACTGTTGGAAAGCTATGTTTTCTCAATTAGCATTTTCAGTGATAAATATTGTGCTATTGTTCTAGACACCACTGAGACAAGTGTAAGACCTACGCTTATTCTTATCTGCTCTTTATAAAATCACACTCCCAGTCCTAATTTAATCTTGTTCTGCCATAAAATTATGCTTAGAACATCCATTTGGGTTATTCATTATCTCACCTGCAATGAGAGCTTGTATTCAGTGAACAGTTCCAAGGTGAATATCTGTTCCTTAAGGAAGGTAGGAAAAATAAGTACATCTTCACAGTGTGTATCCAGGCAATATGAATAACCATCAAAATCTGACACAAATTCCACTCTAGTGAACCCGTCCTTCTCCAAAGAATTGTGAACTTCTTCAAGGCTGTTGCATAAATACAATTTGGAAGTGAATATTAAATTTTTAAAAAAAATCATCCTCTGCATCTATATACTATAAAATTCTGTCTTTGGGTTTGTTTGCGCATGATGTGCTCTGCCACAGTTTAAGAATTTCAGTAACCCCTAAATACTTTGAGCGAGCCCCATGCCTAAACTTGAGTGACCCATACTTCCTGAGTGTCCCCATCTCTCCCCCCCTCCCTGATTTTGGTACAATTAAGGAGTGTAGGTAGGTCTCTTTTCAGCATAGTTTAACGGCTGCCATTTTTGTTGCTTGTGACTGAGGGAAATAGTGCCTGGCCTCCCCCCTCAGAAGTACCCCAGATAGCCCCCTCCACCTAATTTGGGTGTTGTTGGTGAGCCAAGCCTCCTGACTACCCCCAACACTGCCCCACCTAATTAGGGTATGGCTAAGGATAGGGTTGCCATATGTTCTCAAAAACCGGGACAGTCCCAGTCTTCAGAGATTGCACATACTGGCAAGTTTGACAGGGGGTCCTGTCCCAGTTTTGTGGACGAGAATCATGGCAATCCTAGTTAAGGATTGCGGGTGGGTCTGTTTTATGCAAAATTTAATGGCTGCCATTTTATGTTGCTTGCTACTGAGGAATATAATTACAAGTACTTGGCTCCCCCTCAGAACACCAGCCTCCTGACTGCCCTTCCCAACTAATTAAGTTCATAAACCATGTTTGGTTCTGTTGTTCTACTACTAGTTTAAAACTAAAAAAATAGTAAGTTGGAAATTGCTTCCTTCATATCATTTCCATGACATTTAATTTATTCTGCTTTGTCATTATTCATTGCCCAGGGACACATTTTCACACATTTCTTGTAATAACAGGTTTCCTCACTTTACTGCCAATGCACATTTTTAAGACTGATACTCAAGACGCACCATTAGAATAATGTTAACATGCTTTACAAAGGGATGCACAGGGGAACGCCTTCATGGAGCTGTTTACACAGGCCTCTGTACAATCTAAAACTGCAGTTCCTTCTAGTCCTCTTCCCCAGGTGACTCACTGGAAAGAACAAAGCAGTCCCCAGAGCCCCAGGTGGCCGCTGAGCCTGAAGAAAGATCTATATTTGTAAAACCATCTACAACAGGCCCTCATGGCAAGAACATCTTTAAGGCTGACCCCAAAAGTAGAAAGTGCTAGACGTTTGGTGGCAGAGGCATCTCCAGAAACTGCTACACTTTGGGAGAGCATCCTATCCCATTTCCACAACCTTCACTGGCATATAAAGGGAGAGCATCCTGCAATCACATTCAAATTCAAGTGGGGGTGGGGAAAAGATGTCATCCTTGGCAATGGGTACTTGGCATCTCAGCTGCCTTGGGTTCCCTTTTATTAGGGAAGAAAGGAGGGATATAAATAAAATAAATAATAATAAGTTCAAAGTATCAGCCAAACACACTAATTAAGAATACTATAAACAGATTCAGAATTTGGGGAATAAGTGCACAATCCACTTACAATATAAGTGGACAATGGAATAAAATAAGCATTGCAACTCTGAGAGAAGAAAAAATTTTAAACACACATTAAGAACTTCCAGCCTCACCTTATTTTAAGAGTATTTACCCAGGCATACAATGGCAATGTAGAAGCCCTTTGTTCTTGTCTACGTATTGTTTCTGGCAGAATGTGTTCTATAGACAGAGCATCATGCTTGATTCGACATCTTGCTAAAGCAGCAGCCAGTTTAGTCTTAAAACTGTAATTAAAATGCAAGCCATAAGTCTCTGAAGAAATAAGATAAAGTTTTATCTCACCTCCTTATTAGAGCAGTATCTCCAATCAACTTCTATATATATAAAAATAAAAAGTTACTCATTGACTCACTGACTCATCAAAACCCTGCCAAAACCACTGGGCCTAGAAGCATGAAATTTGGGGCAGAGGTTCCTTATGTAACGGATACACCCACTAAGATCCAATTTTCAGAAATTCCAACGGGAAGGGTGTGAAAAGGGGCGCAACTCATTTACCTTCCTATACTTTATATTGAGAATCCCTGACCGATCACTGCAGTGTCCCAAACTGTGAACCTAGAAGCATGAAATTTGGGGAGGGTGTTCTTTATGTAACATGAACACCCACCAAGAACTGATGTTGAGAAATTTAACCCTTAAGGAGTGAAAAGGGGTGCAATGTGTTTTTGTCCTATCCTTAACATGGAAGACTGACTGGAGCCAATTTGGTGCCCACTGCCTGATGCACTAGGGGATTTGATGCACATGGGGGATGTTGCTGCACATAGTGGGATGTTTTACTCCTGCAACACAGGTACATTTCACATGTATCCAGGCAATATGAATAACCATATTGCATGGGCAATATGAATAACCATAGTGTGCATGGGTGTATAAAATTGAAAGGTCACTGATTCACTGATCCATCAACACCCAATTGAAACCACCAGACATAGAAGTGTGAAATTTGGGGAGGGTCTTCCTTCCATGATGTAGAAACCTATTAAGAACAGATTTTTATAAATTTAACTCCAAAGGAGGTGAAAAGGGGTACAACATGTTTATGTCACTATACTTTACATGGAAGACTGACTAATCGACATCCAGCCTCAATCCCCAGACCTAGAAGCATGAAATTTGGGGAGCAACCCTCCAAACATTAGCTAGATTAACTAATCCATTTGTGAACTCAAACACATGATTTAACACCTAGAAATTACATATCAAACTGGTCATACGAAGAACATCTGTTTTTGTTTTGTTGCTTATATACCTTTTATACCTGCATATATACCTGTATAGATAATTCTCAATTTCCTGTACTTCTTCAATTAGGTCTTCTTCATCAGTATTATATCGATGTTCAAATTTCCGGTCTTGGAGATCATAAAGCATCACAACAACTAGACTTGTCAAGTCATCTGGCTGCAAGAAGATGGTGCCAACAATAGAGAAATAAAAAATAAAAACACTGAACACAAAGCAAGACTTTCTTTAATCTACAAGAGAACTTATTCATTAAAGTTTAAATGAAAATAGTTCAGTTATAAACAGCTTTATTTGACTTCTCCACTGCCTGAAAGAGACATAACTGGCTTTTTGAACACTTTTTTTCAAAATATAAATGATTTTAAATAAAAGCCTTCGCCTTTTTAGATTCACTAATTCAACAGGCAACAGATTTTAAAAGACAGCTAGCTGCATTGTAAAACTGATGCCGCTGGCTCTGCTGGCCCGACCTGAAGGGTGGCAGCAGGAGGCTCACAACCCTATGTGCCTCTGCCTGTAAGCCACAAAGGGCGTGGGTCAGCTGCGCGCGATGCGTGCTGCCCACTGTAGCCGCTTCTGGCCGCTGCCCGACGCGCCCGCTCTTTCCTGCGGGCGCGTCCAATCGCCCCCTCTCTCTGTGTCCTGCTCCTCACTGCAAGGCGACTGCCTTGCTAGTGCAGCCTGGGGTCTCCTCCTCGGGCAGGAAGCCGGGGGAGCCCCTTGCTGGCCTCTGTGGTCGGGATGGAGGATGAGGAGCACAGCCAGGAGAGGAGGAACAGAGAGAGAAAGAAAAAGAGGAGAGAGGAGAAAAGGGAGGCAGAGCTCCCCAACTTCGTCCTGCCACGCTGCGAGGCTGGATGAGACTGGGTTGTGGTGCTGCACCTCAGTGAGGAGAACTGACTTTGTCCAGCCTCCTGATGGGGGAGGGGCGACAACCCACGAGTTAAAAATGCCCTCCTTCCTGAGTACAGAGAAATGATCATTTATTCGCATTCAGTGTGCATTCAGTGTGATTCATTACAATGTCTTGCGGAGAAAAAGGGGCCCCAAATGAAAGGTTTCCAAAAAAAAAAAAATGGTTTGGGAGAGAGATTCAAAGAAAATAAGAAATAGCTTTATAGAAATAATTCCAGATTTTAGGTGCAATGGAGAAGCAATGTGGAGAATGGAAGACACCTTGGAAAAAAAGGGTAGTGGAGATACCCAAGTGGAAATCACACATAGGAACACATTCGGAAATGATAACAGGAAGATAAGTGGTGGGAGCAAAGCCATGAGGAAAGAACCAAAACTCTTATGCTGGATTCAGAAGTGAACAATGTAGGACTTCAAAGGGGACATGATAAGAAGTGAAGACAAATGCTGAAAAGGATCCTTGGTATCTACAAAGGATCCATTCTTGGACCTCACCTCCCATACCCATGGATAGCAATACTAGCCAGAATATTTTTGCACTGTATATACGTACTGGCATCACAAGCAAAGCTGAGCACCATAAGAGGACTTGCTGTCCCACTGCCATTAACCTCGCTCCATAGTTGCCAGTCATCAATGCGAGTGCTCTGATTTTCCCCCAACCCATAGCAATCTCATTTTTTCCTGAGAAAAATGTTTAGTATAAGTGCCATTATAAGCTGGCTTGCGCATCTTGCTTTGGCATGGGAAAGGCAGTATAAACCTTTAAATAAATTTTCCAGGAATGCCCTATAAAGAGCTGCCTGTACACATAAGCATACATGATACAACCCATATGTCAATAAACAGACCCTCTTGATGTTTACCTGCAAGTAAGGAGCATGAAGCCACTATATACCATTATTTATATTTATTTATGGTATTTATATCCTGCCTTTCTCCCACACCAAAGAGGACTCAACGCAGCTAACAATAAAAACATGTATACAAAAGAGCTAAAAGCATAAAACAATTAAACAGTAAAAACATTAACACACACACCCCTGGACAACAACAATAAAATCTAATTAAAATCATTATGACAATGCTATAAAAGATTTTTAATTATATGCAAAAGACAACTTCAGTATTTATCCTTTGTGTTTGCGGGTCAGCTTGTTCCTACTTGAGGGTGTTCCTTCTGTGACATCAACACCCACCAAGAACCGATGTTGAGAAATTTAACCCTTAAGGGACTGAAAAGTGGTGCAATGTATTTTTCTCCTATACTTAACATTGAAGACTGATTGATATCCAGCCAATTTGGTGCCCACTGCCTGATGCACTGGAAGGACGGTGTGCAAGGGGGTTGATGCTCATGGGGGGGGGGTTATATCCAATGGGAGGGATGGCGCAGGGGGTATTTTATTCCCACAGTGCAGGCACATTTCACTAGTAAATTATATACTTAAATTATACACTTAACTGTATCGTTAGAGTTATAAACGTACTTCACCTAATATTATATAATGTACTGTAAAATTACACAGAAGGATATGCAAAATCTATATAATACTAAAAATACAAGATATTTACATTGCAATTTAGCCTAATGTTGTACAGCACATTGTCATGGACTATAGTGGACAAAAGGAGTAAATTTGACTACTCACGATTGACTGTAATGGGTATATGCCACTGTCTATCAATATATTTTCAAGAATGTCTTGATCTATAAAAGGAAGGAATAAAGTAGAAAGCTGTTAAGACTAGAGAGTTTGCAATGGTTACACATTTTAGAGCAACGTTCTGATAGCAACTTTATGAATTAAAAGCAGGATCTAGTCTTAGAGCCAAACTTCACGAGAGGTTCAGAATCGTACGCGTGGTCTCAGACAGTACGCAGAACTTGCAATTCATGACAAGGAAAAATACACAACTGCAACCAACTTACAAGATTCAGTTAAGACAAATTTAAGTATTTAATCACTCTATAGTGTGTAATGAGTAAGAAGAAGGTATGCATCAAGCCATCTTATGGGCTTGCCATGAAAGATTCTACAAGTATGCCATGAAAGATTCTACAAGTATGCCTAATCTCTAAAACGCTCCCAAAAAAGGAGATTAAGGGCAAAATCCAAAGTATGGGGAGTCCTTGCTCCAGTGTAAGAACAACTTACTCTGGATTCCAACATTAATTTCCCATAGGTTTTCACTAAGTAGTGCAGTAACTACCGGTGCGTGCAAAGTCTTTACGTGCTCCCATAGTTGCTCTGGATTTGGGGGCTAGTCCTTTAGTGCAAATGGCATTAAGTACAGTGGTACTTTGAGTATAGAACAACTTGAATAAAGAGTGTTTTGTGTAAAGAGCAAAATTTTCTCAGAAATTTTGACTTGTATAAAGAGCACTGTCTTGAGTAAAGAGCACTGTCTTGAGTAAAGAGCACTGTCTTGAGTAAAGAGCACTTCTGAGTAAGTTTGGAACAGGCTTCCATGGCAAGGGAACCCAAAGGGGAGGATGAGGAGACTAGCTTGAGCTAGTGGGGCCCTGGGCAAAGTTTGGAATAGGCTTCCATGGCCAGGGAACTCATGGAGGGTCCGGGGGGGGGGGGCAGCCTGAGCCAGGTTTGTATGTAGAATATGTGTGTGGCAGCGTGGAAGGTGTGCCTTATCAGTGTTCTAGTCTTGCTCCCCATCAGCAGCAAGGGAATGTTAAAAGTTGCACAAAAAGACAAAGATTCCATTGAGCCAATGGATAGCAGTGACTCCATTACTAATTGTGAAAGAGCACAATCCTAACTATGTCTACTCAGACGTAAGCCCCATTGTGTCCAATGGGTCTTACTCCCAGGAAAGTGTCTTCAGGATTGCAGCCAGTCATCCCCCTCTCTGTAACCCTCACACCAGCCATGAAGGTTTTCAAAGGTACAGTACAGTTCAATACTGTACAGTATTTTCTTTATTGCAGTGTTGTGTATTACTGTATTATATTACAGTATTTTGTAATCATTTTTATAAACAGTTAATATTTTTATGTGAATATTTTTGGGGTTGTGGAACCAATTGTCTGAGTTTCCGTTATTTCCTATGGGAAAATCCACTTCACGTAAAGAGTGTTTCACATAACAAGCATGCCTCTGGAACAAAATAAACTTGTTACGTGAGACACCACTGTATTTCATATGTGCCAACTATTGAAACAGAAGGCTTAGAATACTATATAGAACAAGTAGAACATATTAGAAATTGTAAGCCAGGAATCCTATGGATTGCCAGCTTGTTACATTTCTCAGTAAACCTGTCAGATTGCAAGTCCAAAAGCCGTTGCTCAGCCCAATCCAAACATTATCGGCATCAAAAGGAACCAACTTCCCAAATTCATGCCATCAATTCAATGTATTTTATTCGTCTTAAATTAGTTCTGGACTAAAAGACAACAGTCAACAGAGTCCAAATCAGAAGAACAAAACGCAGTTCTCCAAAACACTTCCTCCATAATGTTCTTCACAGATATTTCAGCATGAGACTGGGAGACAGAGGCTGCCATGTCTAATCTTTATTAGGGTACCCAATTCAACACACAAGGAACAGTTGTAAGAAAGATTTCTGCAGGTGTGACTTCTCCTGTAATTGTGCTGCTGTAGAGGTAGAATCTGCACCTCCCAAGATTTTCCCTCCTATGCAATTGTTAAAAAGCATAAGAGTACTTCTAGAAAAAAAATGCTAAAAGACTTAATAAAAATTGAATTTTATGAATAAAAATAAAAATTATAGAAGACTAAACAGGCCTCAAGCTCTTTCCAACACGTCTTTTGTGGGTCACTAAGCTTCACAAGCCAGACACACACATCAACTAATTTGTAAGGAAGAAATTAGTTTCTAATGTATACATGCCCTACGAGCAAGTCACCAGCAAGTATAAAAAAGCAGTGTGTCCATTAGCAGGAATACAAAGCAAAAGAGAGAGGCATAATATTAGCTTGTTTGCAGCTTAAGCCACCAAAAGGTACCTGGACTTGTTCATACTTCTTGTCCAAGGTACTTTTGAAGAACTTTCAGAGGGTTTTGTTTACAATTATTCTGCCAAGAATGATAAGGACCCAACACATGCATAATTGGTTTCAATTTTTAGATTCATGAGAAAATCTGTGATAGGGATTCTATTTAAGCAGCATTTTATATTCTATTTCACCCATGAATGTTGCTTATCAAAGGAGGCCAGAAATGGTTTCTCACCCCTGCCTAAATGAGACACACCATATTTCAGGTAATTCCCATGGAGCCTGACAGCATCCTTTCACTTTTGCCTCCTGATTCAGACATACTTCTCCCTGATCAATAGGTTGCCAGAGTAACCCACTCATTCCATCTTAGTTTCCTATTGAAATCCCATAGTTCCTTAGCAGGCTGTGTACCTTTTACCAATGTTTGACCTTCTGGGAGATAAAAGAACTTACACACACACAGACACACACTCACAAATGCTTGTTGATAAAGGAAATGTCATTATACAATCACTGGATTCCCTTTCAAAAAATATTCCAATCAATGCATCTACCGGTTTCTGAATAAATTAATGCAAAGCAAAAAAAGGCTGCAGTTTTTCTATTAAGCCCAGAAATGTCCGAATTGCAAACACACCACATACCCATATTTAGGTGAATCTAATGCACCATTGAATCTAATGCGCAACCTGTTCCTATAATCAAAATAGCACATTTACTTGACTCTAATTAACCATTGAATTTAATGCACCCCCGCCCGATTTTGGAGACTAAATTCAGCTAAAAAGGTGAGTGCTAGATTTGAGTAAATATAGCATATGCTTAGAGGATGACAGATATAAATATATGGACCAGACAGAGGTTGAACCTGATGTGCAGAGGATACAAAGGTACAAAAAAATTATGTTAAGGTTACAAAATTGTCGCCTGCACACAATCCACTTGGAATAAGTAATGGCACAGATGAGTGTAAAAACAGCATCCTATCTTTGATATAATCCTTTAGCTGATCACACAGGTAATGGCAGAACATGTGAAGGAAGCCAATGACCAAAAGATTTCATATACAGATTGCATGTACAACTTCTTCCATTTCCCAACAGCCTTCAAGGCTACTGGTCTTTTAAGGAAGGATGGGACACATGCAGCTCCAGTGTCAGCTGCTTACTCCTAGATAAGCAGCTGACTTCAGAAGTCAACTGTTCTCAAATGAGTGCTTGCAAATTTGATCTACTATTCTCCCTCACTTGCTTTTGCAAAAAGAGAGAAGCCATCTATATGCTGTCATAATGCCAGACAACTAATCACAAGGTATTACCATATGTTCTTAATTACTCCAATCAAGCCTTTGAAAGCAAAAATATACAAAAGTGATCTGAAATATGCATGGCAATTTTTTTAACAACCAGTCTTTTTGTTATACAGACAGCTATACATCATTGTGACACCATGGTGTGTATTTTATTTTACATTTGGAGTGTAGATGACGAGACTTTCTACTTACACTTTAGAGCACTGAAAGCCAATTCATAGGACAAACGCTGGAACTGTTCATCTTTAAAATCTGGAAGACCTGGCAGTGGCCCATTCCCATATTTTACTAAAATTTTATCTTGAGGCTTTTCATTTCGAATGCCTTGAAAAATCTGGGCTGCATTTAAGTAGATGGAGTCCTGATAGCCATTCTTTACTGTTAGATTTGTTGAACTTTTTCTAACAGGTGCTTCCCCATTTGAAAAAGACAAATGGAAGCTTGATGTTTCACTTGCTAAATCATTTGAAGACATCATGTTGCTTCTTAGAATTGGCATTGTTTCAATATATAAGGCAAAAAGTCAGGCTCTTAGGATCTCTGTGGAAACATGAATATGTATTAGAAAAAAGCATCTGTGGAATTAGCTTATTTTACAACTTATACAAACAAGATTTTGTCCAAATAGCCAGCAAACAATAAAACACATTACAGTACTTGTAAAAATATAACCTGCATTAATATAGGAGAGAGCAACATTAAAGAAAAATGCATTAGCCAGATGAGACAGATTAGCTCATTATACAGTATTTTGTTTGTCTTTATTAAAAGAGAATTATTTGCAAAATAGCAAAAAAATTGCTATATTATGCTTCCTTCCTTTGAATAAAAAGCCAAAAGGAAAAGAAATGCACACACATCTAAAATCCGTTTTATTTACTGTCCTTCATACTCCTCCAATAAAACAGAAATACCTATATCCATGGAAATAGTGGTTTCCAACCCATGGTGGGAGCATAGATAGTGGTCCATGAGCCAGCTGGTTCTAACAAACAGCATATGAGCAGAACACCATGTGTTGTTCACTTCGCTGGCTATGCACAGGCGCTTCTATTCTCCCTTGGCTTGGAATGACAAGAAATTCAGCCAATTCTGAAGCCACTGGTGACTGTGCACTTGCCTTCCCTTGGCTCCTATTGGCCTGAAACAGGGCTATTGGCAATGGTATGATTATTTCATCATGCCATCACCTGCACCTCCATACTTGGTGGTCTGCAGTGAATCTGAATGTAAGTGCAGTGGTACATGGGCTCCTAGAGGTTGGAAACTGCTACTCAATTACTCAACTGGGAGTATCAAAAAATAGTTTTCCACATTATATATTAGTTTTTAGTTTGGTAATTTACAAGCACTTGGTGGAATCAAAGTCCAGAGTCATAACTGGCCTTGTAAAGGTCCTGTTCTTTGTCCCTATATTATATAACATCTACATGAAATCAATGGGAGAGATTATCTGGGCATCAGGATAATCTTGCATATCCCTATTAACATCAGATGGTAGCCTAGCAGGGTCCCTATCACCCTCTGAGGTCTAGGGGATGAAGGCAAGATGCAGAGCCTTTTCTACTGTTGCACCATGTCTTTGGCACAAACTTCCTGAGATTCCAAGATCAGCGCTTTTTCTGGCTGGCTTCCTGCAGGGGTTTAAAATATTTTTATTCCACTTGGCCTTCAAAGATAAGAGGTGCTTCTCGGGGAACCTTTTTAACTTAAAACCAATAGATCTTTTTCTCTTTTTAAATTGTTTTAATTATATTTGACTGCTGCTGTTACAACCCAGCGCAATAAGTCTGACCCTACAATCCAGAGTAACTACAGGAGCACGTAAGAGACATTGCGTGTACCCATAGTTACAGCACTACCTAGTGAAAACCTATGGAAAATTCATATTGTAATCCAGAGCAAATTGTTCTTACACCAGAGCAAGGACTCCCCATAGTTACTCTGGATTGCGCCCCTAAGGACACAAGGATTCCAGGTTCAGGCATAGATACCAGCAAAGGAACTCTGAATGCTCCAAGTTCAGCTCCAGTGGGAGCATTGACATTGAAAGCAAGCTTAGAAGGGCGCTGCATGTTTAAACATCTGAGAAATTCTGCTCTAGTATAGATACAAGTGAACATGGATAGGAAAACGCCTGCACGAAACCAACCTCTAAGAGTAATAATATGCAAATACAAGAGGAAATGCAGTCACTGGAAGTTGCTAACATGGAGCAATAATTCAATAAGCAATTGCGGTAGCAAGTATCTACACATACTTAAATATAACTGCCAAGTTGTTTAACACTACAGTTTCTAACCTGAGCTAATCCATAATACTACCACTACAACACAACTATTCCATAGAATTAGCATGAATAAAGAGTACATGAAGAGGCCATGGTTGCATTATTGAAAACAAATAGCCATTAACCACACAGAATACACACCTGTGGCACTGCGACAGATAGTTACTACCTCAAAACTGGAATGAAAAAACTGCATAGCAAGGAGAGACATTCACACCAGATGTCAATGCAGCTTTGTCAGAGTAAGCTAGTATCCAACCCTGGTGCAGCTGTATTGATCTCCAAGACTTATTCAAAGAGGAAGGGAAGGAAAATGAGACACAGCAAGAGATTTGCTTTACAAGCAAGTCAATTGCCTTTCTCAGATGCCTTCCCCAACATACTCGCTTATGTTGTTGGCGACAAGCAGAACGTAACAAAAAACCATTTCCTCATCAACATCCCAGATCAAACTGTACTCTTCTTATGTTCTTAAGTACTAGCAGCTTACAATAAAAGGTCACAAGCAAGTGGCGGAGACCCAAGAAAAGGATAACTGTAGGAAACTCTCAGCTTACACCATAATTATATTTATTTCAGAAGCACCAATATAGGCTGCTTAACAGCACACACAACAAATTTCCACATGGATATTTTGGAATTTTAAAAGTTACAATTGTTTCATATATTGTATATACCATTATGTATTACTCATGCGTTGTGTAGAATGGGCCCAACTGATAACAGGTTCTGCAATACATATGAAAAATAGACATATGATGCATATGATAAAATGTATGTGCTTACTCCCACATGGCAGCATACATACAATTTCTTAATCAGAAAAGGATACCCATTTTAAAAAATCACTAAACATGTGTTCACAATCTTCAGAAGAATTTCTAACAATATTTTCTAAGCAATCTTAAAAATTCCCTAGTTTTAGCTTTTTCCTCAAAGAAAAACATACTATTGGTAACCATGAGAATAGCAAACAAGAAATTATGTAAACTACCTATCTCAAAACTCCTGGGAATCATATATGGAATTGCATCATATACAAGCAATATTTAAAAGCAGGTAACTATATTTCTGTCTCTCATTCTCCAATATTTAACCTCCAAAATTCATCTGAAGTTAATATTAAAACACTACATTTAAGTGTGCAAAACACATCACATGCATTACCTTGCTGTTCTTAACACCACCTAGTAAGAAGAGCAGCATTATATCCACATCACAGCCAAACGATTGAACTCAAATAGCATTTAAAGCCACCTTGATCATGATAGAGGCAAGATTTGAACAGAGAATGTTGGTAGCTCAGCCTCTTTAGGCTGCAATCCTATATGCACTTACCTGGGAGTAAGTCCCATTTAAACGTAGTGGAACAAGCACAGGATTGCACTGCCAACCATTACACTACATCATCACTTTAGCATTCCAATTTTTTTGTTGCTGCTACTGCTGCCGTTGTTGTAAATTCCTTCATGAGTGATCTTCCGTCAAGGAAAAGCATTACACTGGAATCAGCCCAGAAACAGAATGTACTTTACCATTTATAACAAAGGAATACTTGGCCAGACTAATCCTACAAATCTCCCCTTTCTCTCAATGTTACAACATACCCTTTTCTATTCAGAAGTGGTGAAGTCTGAATCCTGAAAGAATCCACCTCGTTTTTGCTGTTTTTTTTATTATTTCTGACAAGGCTCCTGCAGTCTTTTTGATCAGCTGAAAGAGTCAGAATTTCGACAGGTTATAAACATGAACTTTACCTTAGCCGGGAAATGCAGCAACGGAAAGTGGGGAACAGACTCCATCTGTTGGATTTTTTTTCTCATTCATTTATATTAAGAAAAACTAAAGCACAGGAAATTCACATTAAAAGAAGGATAAAAAAGAATGACATTAAAAATACTTTTTAAAAAATACCTCTAAAAATTTGGCATGGGGAAGTTGAATATTCTAATTATTTACAGCTTTATTTCTTATTACTCTGAATTTTTACCCATATACTGTATACATTATCTCAACACTCCATTTTACCTTTCATTATAAGCATTACATTTGATATTATTATTTCAGACTGATTATTCCTTTCAATCAAAACTTCAAAACCACAACTCTTCCTCTCACAGAGAGTCAGTGGAATGTGGATGTCATATATACACCTGTTTAAAGGTAAATATAGAGCTGTGAATCAGAAGGAAAGAGGGGGTCAATTTTATAGGTAAAGCTGCTTCAGATTTGTTTCACACCTAAGCCTAATATAGATGGGATGGAGATTCACCCCCAATCCTATCTGGGCTGGAAAACAAGGACCTCTAGCCTATTTAAAGGGGAGAGTGAAAAGACTCACCCACTAAGCCTATCTGAGGGGAAGAGTGCTCACCCCAAGCCTATTTGGGTGGAGGATTCACCCCCCATGCCTATTCGGGGGTGAGAGTGGAGGTTCTCACTCCCAAGCCATTTATGGGAAAGCCTAGAGGGACTTGAATCCAAACCTATTTGAGGGCAAGTGGGGGGGACACTCACCCCAAGCCTTTTTGAGGAGAGTGGAGAGACTTGCCCCAAGGCTATTTATGGGCAAGGCTGGACTCACTCCCAAACCTATGGAGGTGAGGCTGTATTTGGGGGACACACATCCCCAAACCTATGGGAGGCGAGGCTGGACTTAGTTCCAAGCCGATTTGAGGGAACTCATCCTAAGTCTATTTATGGGCAAGGCTGGACTCACTCCCAAGCCTATTTGGGGGGTCAGATTCACCCTCCAAGTCTATATATGAACAAGGCTGATGAGGCTGGACTCACTTCCAAGCCTATTTGGGGAGACTCACTCCCAAGTCTATTGATGGGCAAGGCTGTACTCACCCCCAAACCTATCAGGGTGAGGCTGGACTCAATTCCATACCTATTTTGGGGGACACATCCCCAAAACTATGGGGAGTGAGGGTGAGGCTGGACTCACTTCCAAGCCTATTTGTGGGGCCTCACCCCCAAACCTTTGGGATGGTGAGATTGGACTTACTTCCAAGCCTATTTGTGGGGCCTCACCCCCAAACCTTTGGATGGTGAGATTGGACTCACTTCCAAGCCTATTTGGGGGGCCTCATCCCAAAACCTTTGGATGGTGAGATTGGACTCACTTCCAAGCCTATTTGGGGGGCCTCACCCCAAAACCTTTGGATGGTGAGATTGGACTCACTTCCAAGCCTATTTGGGGGGCTCACCTCCAAACCTTTGGGGGGGGGGGTGAGGCTGCAGTCACTTCTAAGACTATTTGGGGGGCTCATCCCCAAACCTTTGGGGGGTGAGGCTGCAGTCACTTCCAAGCCTATTTGGGGGGCTCATCCCCAAACCTTTGGGGGGTGAGGCTGGACTCACTTCCAAGCCTATTTTGGGGGGACTCACTCCAAGTCTGTTTATGGGCAAGGCTGGAGGGACTCACCCCCAAGCCAAGCCCCCCAAATCTCCACACCACACATTCAGTCATGACTCAGAATGGCTGCCCTTGATGAGGGGGAACACACTGTGAGAGGAACCCCCCATCTTCTCAGTTGGGGGGAAGGCAGCCCCAACGCCAGGGAGCTTCCACACCCTGAGGAGGGGGCGCCGTTCCTCTCCTCCCAAACCAAGGCTCCCCCTGGTCACTGCCTCCCCTCAGGGGGGAGCTCACGCGCCCCCTAGTGGCGCAGAGCTCACCCTGCGCCGGCTACCCCTCAGCAGCAGCCGCCCTCCTTCCCCCCTCAGGCAGCTCCAAATCTTTAGCGCGCTGCCAGCGTCCCCTCCGGGAGGGGAGGGGCAGAAGCGCCGCTTCGCTCCGCCCATAAGCCACACCCACCGGAGGAGGGAGGGGGCGTTCCAACAGCCGTTTCATTCAAATCAGGACCGTACCATTCGCCCTGAGGGGGGAACAGGGCGAAGGTGGGAAAAGGGGGTTATGTATACTTTATTTATACGCAAAGGCGGCTCGAGCCCCGCCAACCGTGGCGTTCTCGTGCCCCCGCTGTGCCTGAGAGGCCCGCCGCCGTGTGCGCTATCCTCTTCTTCCCGCCTTCTTCATCCAGTAGCGTCGCCCCCCTATTTGGGGTGATGATTGGTACAGTCCGCGTGCTGCCTCTCTAAGGCACCTGCAGGGCAGGGCAGGCTCAGAGGGAGTGCCCCACACACCTCTTTTGCTGACTCTCCATAGGAGACACTGGGAGGGCTCTGCCCCACTGCAGCTCATTGCAATAGGGAGAGAGATCCCCATAGAGGAAAAGGTGTGCACACTTGTGTGTGATTAGCCTGTGGAACCCCTTGCCACAGGATGTCCAACCTAGATGCCATCACACATAACACCACCATTAGGGGCACACACTAAAATTGAGCCTTGGGGGAGTTGGAACAGACCAAAAAGGAGAACCCAGCATGTGATTAGCCTGTGGAACTCCTTGCCACAGAATGTGGCGATGGTGTCCAGTCCAGCCTAATGCTACATGCTAGAACTTTAACCCAGTGTGTGATTAGGCTGTGGAACTCCTTGCCACAGAATGTGGTGGTGGTGTCCACCCTACAAGCCACCACACAAAATAAATCTCTAACCCAGTGTGTGATTAGCCTGTGGAACTCCTTGCCACATGATGTGATGTGCCACGTGTTTTTGTCCTATACTTAACATGGAAGATACACTGAGCTTAGGATTGCTAGATATGAGGCCTCAAGCAGCAGGACAACAGCAGTAGTCCATTGTAGTGAATGGGGATTACTCCCAAGAAAGTGTGGATAGGAAGGCAGCCTCAGAGCCTAATCCTAGGCATGTCTACTCAGACGGAAGTCCCACAGGTATCAATGGGGCTTACTTCCGGATAAGTGTGGGCAGGATGCAGGTAGGGATCTCTCAGAAGGGCTAAGGGAGATTATGACCAGGTGACTTGAGTTCCAGAGCGCAGGACTGCAGTTGGTGACAGTTGGTTTTCAAACTCTTACCTCAGACGCTTGATCTCCAACTGGCAGAGTTAAAGTAGTAGAGAGGTTACCACAATGGCAGAGCCAGTTGAACTCTTATCCACCGGGCTGCTATATCTTTGGTAAGCCACCTGAGGGACTGTCCTTCCCCGCACTTCTCTGGTCGTGCATAGGCTTGCATGGAACTTGAAGGAGCAACCTCCTTCCCACAGAGGAGGTGGGGGGGCTTCATTCCTGTACTTGTACTTTCCTCCTGGGGGTATATAATAAGGCTGAGGAGAGAGGTGCCACCCCACAAAGGAGGTGAGATCTCCAACAGCAACAGTCATGGAGGGGGAGGCTTGCTGCTGGTCTAAGACAAAGCCTAACCTTTTCCCATAGGAGTAAGCCCCATTGACTATAATGGGCATTACTTCTGAGTAGACATGCCTAGGATTGGGCTCTGAGGCTGCCTTCCTATCCACACTTTCCTGGGAGTAATCCCCATTTACTACAATGGACTTTTGCTGTTGTCCTGCTGTTTGAGGCCTCAGTCAGTACTATTGAAGTGAGTCCAGTCTCACTGCCAATGCCCTGTTATCTGAAAGGTTCCCATTGCAAATAATATCAAGACACAAAGCTGTGTTGGAAAAGCAATATGCCAATGGTAGAAAACAGATAAACATTCTTGTAGCATCTATTATCAGTCCTGGGTCCAATTGCAAAGTTTTCAGGACCCTGCCTGCTTAAAAAGATCAGAGATGTTGCAGTCAGCTTTTTTGTTTACTCTAAAGTAAGCCCTATTATAATCAGAGGGGCCCACTTTTGTGTAATCTAAGCAAAGCTGCAATCTTCCCCACCAAATACAATCCAGCTGATTTTACATTTCTATTAACTTTCCTTTTAGCCTGCAAAGTAACCAGAGAGAAAAAATTCATTTTTGACCCGCCGGATACAAACATCAACCACAAAATTATTCTAAAAACGGTAATACTATTGCTGAATTTGTACTGTTTACTCTAAAGTAAGCCCTATTATAATCAGAGGGGCCCACTTTTGTGTAATCTAAACAAAGCTGCAATCTTCCCCACCAAATACAATCCAGCTGATTTTACATTTCTGTTACCGTATATACTCACGTATAAGCCGAGGCACCTAATTTTACCACAAAAAACTGGGAAAACTTATTGACCCGCATATAAGCCGAGGGTGGGAAATGCAGCAGCTACTGGTACATTTCAAAATACCATAAAAATAGATACCAATAAAATAACATTTACTGAGGCATCAGTAAGTTACCGGTAAATGTAAAGATACTTTCCCAGGACACAAGAGTTAAAAGAGAGCCTGTACTGGGAAAAGAGGACATATGGTCAGTCACTGCTTTCCTTGGAGTTAATCCTTTGACCAGGATGGCTCAATGCTGCCAGCAAACAAAGTAAAGAAGGGCAATGGTTTTTTCCCCACCAAGATACAAGGCTAAAAAAGAGGACCTGTCCTGGGAAAAGAGGACATATGGTCAGTCACTGCTTCCCAGGGAGTCAGTCCTTTGACCAGGATGGCTCAATGCTGCCAGCAAACAAAGAAAAGAAGGGCAATGGTTTTTTTTCCCTACCAGGAGACAAGGCTAAAAAAGAGGACCTGTCCTGGGAAAAGAGGACATATGGTCACTCAGTACTTGTTTCTGAGCAGGAATGGAAAGGATTGGGCTCTGAGACTGCCATCCTATCCACACCTTCCTGAGAGTAAGGTCCATTGACTAGGATGGAATTACTTCTGAGCAGGCATGGAGAGGATTGGGCTCTGAGGCTGCCATCCTATCCACACCTACCTGGGAGTAAACTCCATTGACTAGGATGGGATTACTTCTGAGCACGCATGGAGAGGATTGGGCTCTGATGCTGCAATCCTATCTACACCTACCTAGGAGTAAACTCCATTGACTAGGATGGGACTTGCTTCTGTGTAGGCATGCAAAGGCAGTGGATGGAGAGAAGAGTGCAGGCACTTAAAAGTCCTCTTTCTCCTCAGAGAATTCTTAGTGGGCGTCTATGAACCTGCCTGACTCAGCATACACAATGGGAGGAGGGAGGGGACATCATTGGCATAGACCCTCCCTTTGCAAACATACCTCCTCAAAACTTGCGAGGAATAAGATTTTTAACCAAAATAAGATGTTTAGCAGAGAGGCCCTTCCTTAATAACCCCCAGGGTTAATAGACCCTTCCTTAATAGACTTCAGAGAGCCCCAGAGAGACCCTTCCTTAATAGCCCCCTCCAAGACTTCAGGGCAGAAAATTCTTCTCATCCTGATTTAAAAGTATACCTACTTATTTGGACACCGACTTGTTTAGGCTTCATAGGGGAGGGGAGGATGGAGGAGCCTCTGGTGAGAGGGAAGAGGAGGAATATAAAGAAACCTGTTCCTCCTGGGAATTCCTGCTGGACTAGCTGGCTGCTTGATCCCCATATAAGCCGAGGTACAGTAACTTTCATCTCTTTTAGCCTGTGAGGTAACCAGAGAGAAAAAATTCATTTTTGACCTGCAGGATATGCACATGACCCACAAAATTATCCTAAAAATGGTAATACTGTTGCTGAATTTGTACTGGAATACCATTTATATTTCAAAGTCAATTGCAGTACATTTTAAATATTAATACAAGAGACTTTTCAAAACTTCTCTTTCTTATGCAGGCAATTTTAGGGCCAAATGCTCCAGATGAATGGCACATATTGCAGCTCCGCACCAAAAATGCTGAGAGAAAACCATATAATGTAAATTTGGGATACCTGTAGAAGGAGATGCAGAATTCTGTAAGAATATTGTTTTAAAATATTGGGGATTCAATATCTGAGCAAGGAGGACTTGTGAAGTTGACAGGAGATGGAAGGGAAGGGCGCAGTTGTCGTGACATGCACCATGTGTGCCATTTTGTCTTCTTGCCGAAGGACCCCGGGGATTATTGATGCTGCAAGTGCAAACTGGATGCACTGTTGGAGGAGAAGGTGACAGCATTGGAGGGTGAAGTTTCCATCCTTCGTCAAATTAAGGCATCTGAGGAGTTCCTCGATGCAACGCACACAGAACTTCTCCAGAGGGATGACATCAGTGGGAACCCCAGCAATGATGTCTCTTCGTGGAGACACGTGACAGTCAGGAGAAAAAAGGGCAGGAGCAGTCAAGAACCACTGGAGCTATATAACCGTTTCCAGAGTCTCTCAGATTCCACCATGCTGGCAGAAGTTCCTCTTGCTAGCACACCTACACTGGATCCTGGCATTGTCCATACTGGCATGCCTGCAGATCCCCCTCATAGACAGCAGCCACAACCAGTTAGTGTGGGGGAATCTCGACACAGAAGGAGAACACGGAGGAGGGTGGTGGTGATTGGAGATTCTTTTCTGAGGGGCATGGAAGCTGTATGCCGACCAGACCTGTTTTCCCGTGAGGTGTGCTGCCTCCCTGGTGCCAGGATACGGGATATCACGGAGAGGCTACCGAGGATGATCACACCTGCTGATTGCGACCCGTTCTTACTCATCCATGTAGGAACAAACGATACTGTTCGGGAAACTTTCCAAAAGATAGTTGGGGATTATGAAGCTCTGGGGAGGAAGATTAAGGACCTGGGGATACCCAAGTGGTATTCTCATCCATCCTCCCAGTAATCGACAAAGGTCCTCAGAGAGATGGCAAGATTTTCCAGGTCAATAGCTGGCTTCGAAATTGGTGTCATCGAGAAGGATTTGGATTCTGGGATCACAGGATGAACTTCCTCGAGGAAGGACTCCTAGCAAAGGATGGACTACATCTTACGGGTTGGGGGAAGAGTGTCTTCAGATGGGAGATGGTTAACCTTATCAGGAGGGCTTTAAAGTAAATAAGAAAGGGGTGGCTTACGTCCAAAGGGAACCTAGGAATAAGGAAAATGCTCTGGATGGAAATTGCCAAGGCATGGCTGTAAGTAAAAAATCTTTAGACGGGCCTGGCCTTACAAAAAAGGAGGGAAATGCATTGAGTTGCAACCTTCAGGGCTTATGTTGCATTTACACAAATTCACAGAGCCTGGGAAATAAACAACATGAGCTGGAACTTTTAGCAAGTGAAGGGAAATTTGATTTGATAGGAATAACTGAAACTTGGTGGGATGACTCCCATGACTGGAATGCAGAATTGGAAGGCTATCAGCTGTTCCGGAAGAACAGAAGTGGCAAAAGGGGAGGTGGAGTAGCATTATATGTCAAGAACATATATACCTGCTCTGAAATCCAGGAAACTGGTCTGGATATCCCTGTGGAGTGCGTTTGGGTAAAAGTAAGGGGGAAAAACAAGAAACAAAACATTGTGGTGGGCGTCTACTATAGACCGCCAGGCCAAGGAGAAGGAGTAGACGATGTCTTCTTGGAGCAACTGGCAGGCATAGCAAGGAAATATGAGGTAGTAGTAATAGAGGACTTTAACTATCCAGACATTTGCTGGGAGACAAACTCAGCCAAACATGAAAGCTCCAATAAATTCCTGATGGGCCTGGAAGATAACTTCATGGTCCAGAAGGTGGAGGAAACAACAAGGGGAGGGAACATCCTTGACCTGATCTTAACTAATTGTGATGAACTGATTGAATGGGTCAACAGGAACTTTAGGGGAAAGTGATCATGAGCTGCTGGAATTTAGAATAATGTGGGAAATAAAAAGAGTGCAGAGTGATACGTATACATTGGATTTCAGGAAAGCTGATTTCAACAGGCTTAGAGGAGTCATAGGTGGAATCCCATGGGTTGATGATCTAATGGGGAAAGGGGCCCAAGATGGGTGGGAGCTCCTTAAGAGGCAGCTTCTACAAGCACAGTCAGTAACAATTCCCATGAAAAAGAAAGGGGGGAAAATGCTGAAAAAACCAGGTTGGCTGCACAAGCAACTTGGGGATCAGCTGAAGTTAAAGAAAGAGAAGTATAGGGAGTGGAAGACTGGAAAGATCACCAAGGAGGAGTACAGGCAGATAGCCTGGTCTTGTAGGGAGGGGGTCAGGAATGCTAAAGCTCAGTATGAGCTGAGGCTGGCCAGGGGAGTCAAGGATAACAAAAAGAGCTTCTTTAGATATGCCCAAAGGAGGAGAGATGAGGGGGTGGGGCTGCTTCTGGACAAAGATGGACAGCAGGTGTCTGGAAACCAGGAGAAGGCAGAGCTGCTCAACTCCTACTTTGCGTCCGTCTATTCTCGGAAAGAGGGCTGTGCAAATGGGGGTGCAGGATCATTGGCTGATGCGGGGATGTGCTTGCATCCACAAAGAGGTAATGAAAACATGGATGGTGCAGAAGAGCAGATTAAGATTGACAGAGAACTGGTTCAAAACCACTTAACTGGCCTAAATGAATTCAAGTCATTTGGACCAGATGAGATGCATCCTCGAGTTCTTAAGGAACTCGCAGATGTCCTTGCAGAGCCTCTGTTGATCATCTTTGAGAAATCCCAGAGGAGTGGAAAAGTGCCACTGGACTGGAAGAGGGCAAATGTAGTCCCAATCTTTAAGAAGGGGAAAAAAGAAGACCTGGGAAATTATAGACCAGTCAGTTTGACTTCAGTCCCGGGCAAGATATTAGAGCAAATCATAAAACACACAATTTGTGCACATCTAGACAAGTACTCGGTGATCAAAACAACCCAGCATGGATTTACCAAGAATAAATCTTGCCAGACAAATTTGATCTCCTTTTTTGATTGGGTTACGAGCTTACTGGACAGTGGCAATGCTGTGGATGTCATTTATCTTGACTTCAGCAAAGCATTTGACAAGGTCCCACATGACTTTTTAATTGGGAAGTTAGAAAAATATGGGCTAGACAAGGCAATCGTTAGGTGGATCCGCAACTGACTTGGTGGCCGCACTCAAAGGGTTCTGTGTAAATGGTTCTGTGTCAACCTGGAGGTCGGTTTCAAGTGGCGTCCCCCAAGGCTCTGTCTTGGGACCGGTTCTCTTTAACATTTTCATTAATGACTTAGAGGAAGGGATACAGGGGAGCCTGATCAAATTTGCAGAAGACACCAAGCTGGGAGGAGTAGCAAACACATCAGAAGACAGGAGAAACCTCCAGGAGGATCTGGATAAACTAGAATACTGGGCTGTAACAAATACAGTGAATTTCAACGGAGAAATGCAAGGTTCTGCACTTGGGCAATAAAGACCAGAAATACAGGTATAAAATGGGAGATACTTGGTTTGGCAGCACAACATGTGAGTGGGATCTTGGAGTCACCGTGGATCACAAGCTGGACATGAGTCAGCAGTGTGATGTGTCTGCAAAGAAGGCAAATGCCATTTTGGGCTACATTAAGGGGTCTGTAGCTTTCAAGTCACGAGAAGTTCTAGTTCCTCTTTATTCAGCATTGGTCAGACCTCACCTTGAGTACTGTGTTCAGTTCTGGGCATCTCACTTTAAGAAAGATGCAGCCAAACTGGAGCAAGTCCAGAGGAGAACGACAAGAATGATCAGTGGGATGGAAGGGAAGCCCTACGAGGAAAGGTTGGGGGAACTTGGGATGTTCAGCCTGGAGAAGAGGAGGCTGAGAGGAGAGACATGATTGCCCTCTTCAGATACCTTAAGGGCTGTCATAGGGAGGAAGGGGCTCATTTGTTCATAGCTGCTTCTGAAAGCTGAACTAGAACCAATGGGTACAAACTGCAAGAGAGGAGATTTCGGTTGGATATCCGGAAAAAATTCCTGACAGTGAGGGCGGTTCAGCAGTGGAACAGATTGCCAAGGGAGGTGGTGGACTCTCCCTCACTGGGGATCTTCAAGCAGAGGCTCGACGAGCACCCGTCAGGGATGCTCTAGGGGGATTTCCTGCTGCAGGCAGGGGGTTGGACTAGATGACCTACTAGGTCCCTTCCAACTCTATGATTCTATGATTCTATCTTCGATCTCACCCATACTTTCTTGAGAGTAAGGCCACTGACTTACTTCAGAGTTGATGGTTAGAGGGTTGTATCTTCAGGTTAGGAACTTTTCTAGATTTTACTAATAATCAACATATGGGTTCTTGATTAGCATCGGTGAATTTGAGCTGTGTTCTCCCTTCATTCTAAAAGTGAGAGGAACAGCTGGTTGCGTGACTGTTTTAGGTCAGCATCTAATATCAAAGAAAACAGAAGCTGATGAAGATGAGGATGTGATTTTCCTGAGGTGTGTTAAATATCTTATGATACTATAGTCTTTCAAGAGTGATGGATGCCATTTTTTGCTCATTTTTTAATCTAATTTTCAGAAAAAAAGAATCACAAGCCAAGGTCAGTTCCCTTTCCTATAAAATTTACCATTTTACAGTCAGTAAATGTGTAAGAGACGAATAGAAAATTTACAGTAAATAGACAGTAAATACAGAAAATAGACAGTAAATTAACAGTCAGTAAATGTGTAAGAGATGAATAGAAACTAAATTACACTATTTCCATTGACAGAGATCAAGGCTCAGCATTTCCATTAAAACTGAAGCTAATCAGTAAGCAGAAATATTGATTTTTTTAAACATAATGTTCACAATTTGTCTGATTTTTCATTGTATTACTGTGAAAAAAACCAAATAATTTATACAGGTGTTTGTGGTCTAATTCATAGAGGAGGAAGTGGATCTTTATATAAGAATGTCTTTTGAAAAGTGTTTTTTTATTTCAGAAATTCCTAATTGGCTTTTGTGGATGACAACAAGAAATTTAGAGACAATTTTTAGTTGCAATTTTTGTTTAATGTTTTTGCTTTGAAAAAAATGTTAATATGGCTACAAATCAGCCTAGTGTTTGGAAAAAAAACTAACTATATGGAGGGTCTATATGCAAATGACTATAGGGAGATATTTGTTTGTTGTTTAATTGATTTTTAAATGGAATGTATGTTTTTTATTTAATTGATTTTCAATGGAACTGTTATAATATTTGGTAGGAACTAAATTCCTTTGTAAGAATTTTATCTAACACTGGTATCTTGTTTGAGAGTGATAAATGTACTGAAATTTATCTAATTTGGTGGAAATTCGACACTTTTTAGACAGCTGGAATTTCTTAGGAGATTGAGGAATTGGCTTCTTTTAGATCCTCGATATGTTCTTTTATAAAGTACATATTTTAAAATATTTTTTTGGAAAATTAATGTTAATAAATTTGTGTAGAGAGCAATGTGTGGCTCAAGATGACAGCTTCAGCCATTAGCTGATTGTTTTTATTTGTCTGTATTCTGTTTTGTGGCCTGTCTGCAGAAAAACCTCCTCTTCAGCCATTTTTACAGTTTATAAGAAAATTAAACTTATTTTTCCAGTATGTCAGTTTCAGCAAAAAAACCACATTGGTTTCTAGTCCCAGATCAGCCAAAAACAGGTGTGATGCAGCTCTTGACCCACCAAAAACGCAAAGCCTTTTTGTCTGGAAGAATCCAAGGGTGCAGCAGCATTGAAGCTAATCAGATTCCATTTCAGTGGCTGGAAAAATCTGATGTGCTATAAGTACATCAATAAGTAATGAATAAAGTGCCTCATACGTTCAGATTGGTCATGCTGGAATCTGTGAGTCATTTGAAGTTGTACCTCTACACTCAGGGGGATAAGTACCTGCTGGCCTTCAGATCCAAAGGCCTCTCATGCACAAGTTGGATTGAGTGACTGCCTGGAGAATTTCAGCAAGCTCTGATGGAGTTGAAATACTATATTTCTAAATAGATATTTGAAGTGACTCCTAATCACTTGGAACGAGTGTGATAGAAACTATTTGGGTCACCAAAATCTGGCTTGATCAGAGAAGTTCTGCGATGTAACATTCTGTTTGATGTCATTCGGGCCAAGACATCACTTCTGGGGAGACCCAGACTGATTGTCTTTCTCTGGTTGTCTTTCTCTGGGCTGAAATCTACTGGTAATAGTTTTCAGAGGTAATGGTAATCAGGGGTCTTTTTGAGGAAGCACATATCTATATGCTTATCGGCACCAGTGTGAGTTCTGGCACCAAGTAGACATGCTTATGATTACAAATAACATCTTCATGGTGAGTACCCCCACCCTTCATGTTGAATATCCCCACCTTTATTTCTTTAAAGAAACCCACTGGTGGTAATAGGTAGTAAGTGGTAATACTGGTCAGAGTTTCACTGCTATTCATGACCTGGGCTTCTCTCAAAAGAGAGATACTGGGGCTCAAGTCTGCCCAGGAGGTCTTGCTTCTGTCTTGGAAAGCAATCCTGGTTATATAGAAGGTGGTTCTAGTTAGACATTATCAACTTTTTTCACCTTACACTGTCAAGGCTCTAAAATGGTCAACGCACACCGTGCATTTTTGGATAATTGACAAGGCATAGCACATCACCAGTAGACCTCCCTTAAACACCCATAGCACACCTATGGACCATTCATGGCACATCACTGTGCCACACACACTGGTTGAAAATACTGTCATATAGCTTGAGTTAAAAATGTGGGTTGACGTTGTGTCTATGGCTGAAGGAAACTGACACTCTGCATGCTCAAAGGTGCTGTTTTCCTATTATTCCACATATTCCTGGATCATTCAGTTAAAGGAGAAGCACCAACCTTCTGTCTTGGATGTCCATATATCTTGTCAAATTGTGTGTGCATATGGGGTGGGGAGGCAGGGTGACCATATATCCTCTTAGTAAGCCCCATTGACTATGGTGTGGTGATGATGTGCAACCTACATGTTGCAACACACAAGAAAATAGGATTTTAACCCAATGTGTGACTAGCCTGTGGAACTCCTTGGCACAGAATGCAGCAATGGTGTCCAGCCAACATGCCGCCACACCCACAAAGTCTTTAACCCAGTGTGTGATTAGCCTATCGAACTCCTTGCCACATGATGTGGCCATGGTGTCCAGTATACATGCTGCAACACACAAGAAAATAGTCCTTATTCCGGTGTAAGAACAATTTACTCTGGATTCCAATATGAATTTCCCATAGGTTTTCACTAGGAGGTGCAGTAACTATGGGTGCACGTAATGTATCTTACCTGCTCCCATAGTTACTCTGGATCTGGGGGTCAGTTTCATTTCACGATCTAAGTACTAGAACTGTTATTCAATTGTGTGTCATCAAGTTTGCCATTTTGGGGAGTAGTTTATTGACTTGTTGAGTGACCTGTATATAGCAAAATAAAGTTAATAGAGTAGTTTTTATATAGGTGAAGAGCACAGTCCTAACCATTTCCACTCAGAAGTAAGCCCCATCTTGTTCAATGGGTCTTACTCCCAGGGAAGTATTTTAGGATTGCAGCCAAACTTCATTTTCATTTTAAAATTAATAGGGTTACATCCACACATCCACCTGAATAATGCCTCTGCATTTAGGCTGTGCATATAATATTGTAATGTGTTCTGTAGGGTCGGATATGGGAGGAGATCCACGAGGGGGTGACACCAGTCATGGGCTGACACCGGTTCGGACCGGATCGCCCGAACTGGAAGTTCCGCTGAGCCCGACACCCGCGAACCGAAAGCTATGGTGGCTGGCCAAAACTGGCCGAACCGGTTCGCGGGGGGCTGGCCGGGGGGGCGGCGAGAGCCTCGCGGCGCATCCGCCGCTTTTCGCCTCCTCCTGGCTGGCCAGGGGGGCGGCGAGAGCCTGGCTGGCCGGGGGAGGCCAGGAACACCTCGCGGAGCGTCCGCCGCATTCAGCCTCTCCCTGGCTGGCCGGGGGGGCATCCTACGCAGGTCTACTCAGAAGTAAGTCCCATGAAAGTCAATGGGACTTTCTCTCAGACCATTGTGGAGAGGACTGCAGCCTCAGAGACCCATCCTAAGCAGGTCTACTCAGAAGTAAGTCCCATGAAAGTCAATGGGACTTACTCTCAGGCCATTGTGGAGAGGACTGCAGCCTCAGAGACCCATCCTAAGCAGGTCTACTCTGAAGTAAGTCCCATGAAAGTCAATGGGACTTACTGTCAGGCCAGTGTGGAGAGGACTTCAGCCTCAGAGCACCATCCTATGGAGGTCTACTCAGAGGTAAGCCACATGCTTAAATTTTTTTTAATTTTTTAAAAAAATTTAATTTTTTTAATTTAATTTTTTTAAATTATTCATGGCCCCGCCCCCTGACCTTGGCCCCATCCCCTGAACTTGCCTGGCTCCGCCCACTTCCGGAGAACCAGTTGTTGGAGCCAGGCCTGCCCATCTCTTGGTGACACCATTAGCTCTCATACTGTGTGACAAAAACCTTGGTGACATCTCTGAAGTCCGGAATACTCCATTTAACCATACCTGTCCTGATGTGACATTAGCTGAAGGAAACTTGCTTTCTGTCTTCTCTTGCTACCTGGTATTGGCCAGAAGCAACTTGTCAAATAATAAGAAAGTGATAGCATATTTCCTTTGCTCAATGGGAACAAATATTATTATTTAAGAATTAAAGGTTTTGGGAATAGGATTCCCTCCTTTGCACTTGCTTACACACCACTGTAATTCCTGCTCACACATCTGTAAATAGCTGATTATTACAAAAGAATAAACACTAAACAATATCCTGTTTCTGAAATTACTGCTTGCAGGAACAGGGGCTTGGAAAGAAAGGCTCAGGAACCTGATCCTCTTCAGAAGGCTTACAGTTGATAGCCTTTGTTGCATCAGATAGACATAAAGTGATCAAATGTCACTGTGTTTGAACATTATTTGATCTGTTTACATGTGTAATGACTTCTAACGCCATTTCATCTTTGATTACTGCAGAATTTCAAGATGCCTTCTGAATACCGTCTGAACTTTGATATAAACATTTATTTTCAGCAATGGAATATTATTTTCTCTTTGTTAAGCAGTGGATTATGTTTTTACAGGTATCTCTTGTTATCCACTAGGGTTCTGTTCCAGAACCTCCGATGGATAAAAAAATCTATGTATAAAGAAAACAATGGATAAATAGGTTTAAAGAACCTTTTCCAAGTTTCTTGCTCCTCCATTAAACCCAATGAACTCATTAGCCATTGTTTTCATTTTCTTTGTAAACCATTTTGTGAGCTTTTTAGTTGAAAAGCAGTTTAGAAGATAGATAGATAGATAGATAGATAGATAGATAGATAGATAGATAGATAGATAGATAGATAGATAGATAGATAGATAGATATTTGCAGGGGTTTGATTCTGGGACTGAAAAATGGAATAACTGCTTGCATGACTGCCTCTCTACAACAGCAGAAAAGCAGTTTTTTAAACTGTGAGTTGCACTGGCCATTCATGTTGAGTAAAATCCATGGATAAAAAATCCATGTATAACATGGGTGCATCTGTATATGTCCAGATTGTTATTCACAATACTGTAATTCACCCAGCACTCAAATCCTAAGAAAGACCTATTTCTGAGTGACATTGTGAACATGTTTTGGGTTGTCCCACTTCAGGTACGGGGTTGCATAATCACTTGCTCCATAATTGTTTCTGATCTTTCAGTTGCTCTTTATTAACCCAAATGTTATCAGTTGTAACTGGAGACATGATGATCACCTCCAGGACCTTTGATATCCTGTTCTATATAGGCAGCCTTCAAATTGACATTAACCTCTTGACATCAGTGGGAACTCTCTAAGAAGACCAGGAAAGCAAGATGATGCCAAACCTGAAACCCATTATTATTGTCTTGGATAGAGAGCAAGAGAAAATAATTTGTTACAAGCAAGGCTGTTGTCACTAATTTGTTGTGACTGAATAAATAGAGGTGTTGGCATATTCTGCAGCTGGTATTGGGTGAAGCAAAGACAAAGTTGTAAATGAAACACGATGAGCCAAAAGATTTGCATCAAAGCAGAGTGATGATAAAGACAAAACTGCACAGCTCGGAATATATTGATGGAAAAATAATCCTTCCAAAACTTTGTGATCATTAAGTAAACATGTAATGGCTTTTAATGAGATGAAACTTGATTATGAGCTTATAATAAATTATTTACTGGTTCTGTTGTCTCCTTGGGTTGTAGTAGGGCCAAGGTCTTTGTTTCCATGTTGCATCATTGAAAGTCATTTGTAAGACAAAATGCACACTGAAATCTGACAAAGTAGGTAGGGTGTAAGAACTGGAGAGACCGCATGTTGTCTCTGTGTCAGCCCCTGTAGATTTATGTTGAAGTGTGTCAGTGTAACAATATATCTGTCTCAAAATGATGGCTCCAGTGGTAGTCAATGTTGTGGAAAGAAATACTTTGCAAGGACTTTGCCAAGGCTGGCCAGGCTGCATTGAATGTTAAATTCCACCGGATGGCCTACTTCAATGACTGCTCTTAGCAATCACCAATTGTTTACTGTTACAGAAACTTTATTTTTGGCACAAATAGCTTTTTCAGATTGTAGGGAGGAAAGGAAAGGGGGGAACAAGAGTGATGAACAAAATATACAGTATATGTTTCCTTTGGAGGTGTGGCACCAGTTAGTCTTTCCATGACCACAATTCTAATAGTTCTGTACAGCCTGTAAAAAGAAAACAAATCCACCCAATAGTGTAAGTCTGCATTTCACCAATCAAAAGTAAACACCAGGAACAAAACCTGTTATGAATCTAGAGCATTTGGACAGTTTTGAAATCAAAGATACTTCATTGGTTGCTTCGGTTACAAAAGAACTTAAGTAGCAAAGTATATAAGAGTGTTTGCATGTTCAGGTGTATTTATTGAGCACATAATAGAAATCTCTCCATCCTGATCCTATATCCTCATGCAGACCTTTGTGAATATTCTAATTCATTCACACAGAACTCCTGTGAGGATGGGCCTCCCATTCACAGCAATAGGTACAGATCATTGTGCATTTTCATCTATGTGAGCATATGCTAGTGCCACTTAAATTGCTGGAACGATGTGTAAGGGTAAGTTCCATGCTTCACATGTACTAACAATGTGGGGAGTGTGTGTGTGTGTGTGAGAGAGAGAGAGAGATGAATGATGATGGTGATCCATGAATAGAAAAAAAATCAGGACAATGGGATGAGTCCATAGAATGATGCAGTGTCAAGAATCTCCTTGGTGGAAACTATAAGAGTATATTTCCCAGTACTATAGAAGTTTAATTTTTTTATTGTTGATCATTTTAATATGGGTTTTGTAAGCACCCCAAGGACCTTATGGTATTTTCTAAATATACAGTAGATGTGCCAGTGTATCCACAGAGGCTGAGCTAAAATGAAAATTTCCTACATAGCCATCATCCCAATGTTGTAAAACCATGTGTACACCATAACGTAGGGGCTGGTTCACTTGACAATGACTCATCACTGAATGTAGGAACTGATCACTATTATGACTGCGATGTGAAGCAAACAGAAGGTTCTGTTTGTGTTGTTAGTTCTATGAGGCATCTTGCCTTAGGTCTCATCTACTATGCAGAACCCTGAAGAGTGAGCTGTACCACTTTAAGCTCCAGGTGAAGGATGTCATTTTTGAACACTCCTCCGTGCACAAAATGTTCTGCAATGAAAAAAGAAAAAAAAAACAAATACACCGGTGTCTCACATAACAAGTTTAATTTGTTCTGGAAGCATGCTTGTTATGTGAAACACTCTTTATGTGAAGTGGATAGGTCCCTTCCAAACCTATGATTCTGTATTCACATGCTTATGCATAGGAACACTCTCTATGTATTTGGAATTTGATTGGAAATAATCTTCAGTCTTACTAACACAGATGTGATGGTGTGATTGAGTAGGAAACCCTGTGATTATGTCATGTCCCAATTTCCCCATTGTCCAATGTGATGTCCCTGCAAAGATGAACAAAAGTAGGAAAGGGAAAAGGCCGAGTAAAAGGATAGTACTGGTTTTACAGTGTTTGTCCTCCTTCCCATGGGAGGACACACCACCACATGGTCCATCTATTCAAAGTACCACTGGCATAATTGTTGATATCACCAGTGACTTCTGGGGTGGTAGGCTAGATGGATTAACAAACATAAGTTAGAGCAGTGATTTTGAACCAGTATGCTGTGTTACACTGTGCTGTCTGTGGGTATGCCATGGAAGATTGGGGAGAGTGATTTATTAACAGAGACATTGGGGAATGTGAACCTTCTTCCCCCGGCAGGAGTGCAGTCTGCCTTGCCAGAAAAAAAACTGATGGTGTGCCTTGACAAATTTAATGCCTTGAAATTAAAAAGGTTGGAAGTAGCTGAATTAGCGGCTCAATGTGGACAGGAGGCATTTTGAAGAGTGGAAAAGCATGCTTTGGAACCTCCTGCAGCTGTTTGTTGATCTGATCTCATTGCTGACTGGCAGGGGTCCAGCAAGTACCACCAGATACCACCTAGTACAATTGCTTGATAAGCACTGGTGTAGGATTTAAACTAGGTAGTCATGGGGGAGAGAGAGAGAGATGTAACAGAAAACAAATTGTTCCGCCTAGAGCATTCTCTTCATAAACAACATGTGTGGATGAAAACCCTTCTCAAAATCAAGTTGTACATTCAAATGGTTTGTGGCAGCGATGGTTGAAAGTCAGGGTCCTCCAACATCTATTGCCCATAGCATGGATATTACTTGGACATAAGAACATGCCCATTATTCATCTATTCTCGCTTCTTGTGTTTCACTGTGGCCCAGCAGATGTCTCAAGGAGACCACTAGAGACCTGCACCCTGGTGCCCTCCCTTACACCTGACCTTCTGAGGTAGACTACTTCTAAAACCAGGAGATTGCGTATAGTTTTATAGCTGGAGGCAGTCCAAAATGCTATTTGCAAAATACTGCCAAAATGAAAAATTGGGCTTATAAAACAAAATAACTGTGGGAGCAATTCAGGGTAACTATGAGCAGTCCTTGCTTCGGTGTAAGAACAATTTGCTCTGGATTGCAATATGAATTTCCCATAGGTTTTCACTAGGTGGTGCAGTAACTATGGGTACACGTAATGTCTCTTACGTGCTCCCGTAGTTACTCTGGATTGTAGGGAAAGGCTGCCACGTATTCCTTGCATGGTCTTATCCCTTGGATTCAGGAGTCAGAAATTTCAACTACTTCAGACTTCAAGCTACAGCTTTTGCTTGCAATTGCCAAGAGAAATCTTTTGTTCATTGTCCATAGAAACAAAGTAGAGTTTTGGGGTTTATTTTCCTGTTCATCACCAATTGCTAGAGTCTGGGGAGAAAACCACCAATGGCTTTCCAGGCCAGGCCAAATCAAATCAAAGCCATTTGCCCAAGTCCTTTGGTACTCAGACACAGTGGAATAGCTAGAGGAAGGCTGAGGGGGTGCTCTGCCCCGGGTACCACCCATAGGGGTGACACTCTGGGGGGGTGACCAACATCATAACAACATGTAGAAATGAGCAACCCCATCACATCAAATACTGTTGGATTTATATTGAGGAGCAGAATCCACTGCAAAAATCCGTTTTTGAATATTTCCTTCCTATTAAAAGATATTGCAAAAAAACCCTAAAACTAAAAAAAATATGAATTGAGCTCTATGGGGAAAAGAAGGTGCCCCACATTGTGGCTTTACCTGCAAGTATAAGTACAATTTACCTGCAAGTAGGTGAATTTCCATTGGAAAGGGAAAGCTGAGAAATCCAAGAACACCAGAATGGCCCTGATTCAATGAACACAGCTCCCAAAATCACCCCAGAAAATGTCTCTTTTAATTGCATTGACCCTATATAAATTGAAATGGAGACATGTCGTGCCTTTCTTGTGATTAGGACAACTTGCCTTGGATCAGGCTAAGAGGAAGCAGGTCCTGATCCAGTGAATACAGCCCCACCATTCACCCCAGAATCCCTGCTCCAGGCTCCAATGCATTGAGGTCTATGGAAAGTGGAAGTAAACGGCACAGCCGTGTTTACACACAAGTAGGCAACTGTGCCTGGCTTCCAGTTCAGGTCAGGCCCAGAGGAATGCAAGTCCCTTAGGATGGTCCTAAAAAAAGTCAACAAGCTTTTCAAGCCCTCTGTCAGGAATTGCAAAGTAAGCTGCAATAGAAATTTTATGCAACATGAACCTAGTGCAAAGCCAACTCACTTGTTGCAGTGATTGGCTGAGGGTGGTCAGGTGATGGAGCTTATATAAGGGCAATGTTGGTCCAAAAAAGTCACCTTATGCTACGCCACTGCTCGGACATACAATTGTCATCTGTTCCAACTGTAAATATGAGTCAGACAATATCCTGAGTTTTTGTTTTATATTTATTCTCACCATGTTTATTGTAAAACACCGTGAGCACAGCCTTAGGAAACTTCTTTCTACTGAGTCAATATGCTAATCCATTTCCTGGCAGAAACTTTCCAGCCTTGTTGGGAGACATCAAAGCTTTTTTGTGCAAAGCTTTCCAACTAAGCTAAAACTTCAACTGTCACAATCATTTTGTAGGCATATTTCTTTCTGAATTTACTTTTTTAAAAAATATTTATCAGGAATTCTTACTTTTTTATCTCCGCCTTTACAAGCAGGTGTTAAAACGTACCTGACAGATGAATCCCATTTCCAGTAAAATTTATATTCATTTTGTGCTTTAAAGTGGCAACCCAATACTTCTGCCTGAGAGTAAGTTCTACTAAAATCCATGTAGTCTATTTCAGTCTGCATTTCTCATTTCATTTCCCATTTCAGACACTGCATTTCTAATCAAATATGAAAATCAAAGCTCCTTCTTCTACTAACTACCTTTCTTGAGACTCCATTATGATTAACATATGTTCATATTGTATCTCCCTTGTATAGTATAAGAGCGAATGTGAAAATGTAGAGTCTGTGTAAAACCTACTCTTTGATATCCTGAGCATATCCATGGAAGTTTTAATCATCATTTTCTTAGTGTTATTCCCGCTCCTGGCAGGGTCCGCTTTAGATGATGGATGTGACATGGAGAAATCTTGCCAGCCTGTCACAGGGGCTTGTCACCAGGATGTTGCTTCATGCAGCACCGGGGTCTCGAAGCACTGACCTATCAATCTTCAAATCAACAGGCACAGCGTCTTTAACCACAGAGCCAGAAGAGGTCCCCATCAGTGGAAGTTTCAATACACTTAAATTTTGCCTCGCTTCTGAATTTCATATATGTACGATTAGCTCCAACATGGGGTTCCTACTCATGATTTCTCCCACCCAACGTGCACATGTTACATGTGTTTTTAAAACCTTGCTGATAACAGTTCGGAATAATTTTCTACACCATTATATAACTCACAGATTGCCTCCACACAAGGGTTTCCAATGGCAGTAGACTAGAACAAACCTTTATTTTAGATTGGGAAAATTAAGCATTCCACACATTCTTTGACAACTTGTCCTTGGAAATCATAATGAAGTTGATTTTGCAAACTTCCATAAACAACTTGCTTTATTCTTAATCTATTATTAATCCAACAGGATGAGTAGTCTTCTTTATCTGTTAGGATTCAGCCATATTCTGATGCTGAAGGTACCTGAGTGGGAGAAGGACAACTACAGGCAACTTTGACACCAACCAAGATCTTGCAGTAACTATGCCACTTAGTAGAGCTTTCTTCTACTGCAGATGTTCTTCTCAAGGTACTTGAGATTTTAATAGATCCAATGCCCCTTTATGGACTGCTGGATCAGCTCCAGAACCCTCTTTATCACCCTGAGACCTCAAAAGCAACAGTGGCACCATATCACGAATTGACAAATATTGCATGTAGTTACCACTTCAGTTACTCAGTGGTTTCCATTCTTGGGTCAGGGGAGCATGCAGAATAAAATACATATTTATTCAAAAAATCAAATTTGATTCATTACCAACTACGTTGTTGGGAGAAAAATTAAACTGAAGAAGAAACCTTGGCACACTAGGGTATTGTGATTCAAGTCAGAACAATATTTTAGCTTGCTATCCTATTCACACTTTGCTGGGAGTAAGCTCATCAACACTTTGATGATCTAACTTTGAGTAAATCCACATAGGATGATGTCAGTAAGCAAGCCTCAGTGGCCAGAATGATTGAATTTCTGTCAATAGCTGATGACTGCCATCTACTGGACAAATGATGAATATATGAATATTAGCAAAATTTACCTGCCATTGCAGGAGTAAAATACACACAGAGGCGCGACCTGAGTGCGCATGTCACCCAGTGTAGGACACCGGGATTCGTGCACCTCCCTTCCAGGACTGCACAGGTGCCAACTCTGATGCCTGCGCAGTCTCCTCTGAAGCCAGTTGGCTTCAGAGGAGACTTTCTCCACTCTAAGGATGGCCACGCAGAGGCACACTGTGCTGTTCTGGTTGGTCTTTCAACACAGAACTGGGTTGCCCCATGCCCAATTCAATGGGTTTTAAGGTCCTGAAGACGTCTCTTTCCAGTGCCAGAGTCCACCTTTAACTGCACTGGCTCAGAGACTATGAGGTACAAGTATAGTGGACAAATCCATTTATTAGAATTTACTAGAATTTATTAGGATTTATTGAGCACATTTAAAAGTCTTGAAAATGCCCTAGCTAGAAGCAGGCAGCTCGCTGCCAGACCAGAAACCATCAATAGACTCCCTGGAAAGAGAAATTAGGACAACACAATGGATTCCTAGTACCCAGGCTCTTTGAGGTGGTCTAGCGCTGAACAAACCTAGCCTCCAGCAGTGAAGGGATTATAATTAGCTCACTCAACAAGTCCCTATCTAGCCAGGAAGCCCTCTATTGTCCTAAAGTTAACCCTCCAGCTGTCAAAAGGCGCTAGATATGGAATACAAAGGAAGGGTGATTGCAATAGGGATTTTTATTATCAGATAAATCATAAGGGCTTACCTGGAGCCCCAAGATTATAAAATTAAAATAAAAATTCAATTCTTTCTTCATGTGTGAACGGAAACTCAGACGGATCAGACAATGCCAGAATCTACACGTGCTGATAACCACGGATGTCCTTCATTGTAATAGTGTGTAATCATATGTCTTGCCGCATCCTGTCCCATCTCAGTCCAGGAAACCAGTTGAGATAAAATCCTTTTCTGTATGAATTTCTTTTGTTGTGAGTAGAATAATCTCTTTATGTAAAGTTTTACCTACTGACAGTTTGGCTATAAGCAGTGTGATCAAGATGTACAAGGGGCTCAGTCCTTTTAGGAGGCAGTTACTCTGTCCAACTGAAGTCCGGAGCTCTGAATAAAGAGATCTTTTGCTTGCATCATCGTCTCCTGGGTTTATCCTGCTGGTACCAATCTCATTTCCTATTACACAAGCAAGCACTGTCTTTAGGCTATCTCTGAGCCCCACTCGGCCAGTCTCTATTCGCCTCAAGAGTTCTTACCCTGGCATCAGATATAATGACACTTCCACAAAGCATTCTAAGTTAAGGTCATACTTTTATTACAAGTCCAATTCATATTCAATTTAAGCATAAATCTTAAGCACATTAACATTAGGAATATAAAATAATAAAACTACCCTCCAGCGCTATACTTGGTTGCTTTATACATTTTATGCTACTAATACATGGTCCAAACAACCTCACATTCCCAGTTGAGGTACCAATGTCCATGTGCCACACAGGCCTCTTCTTCTTGTGGAGAGCCCACCATCATGCAGCCTCTCACCACCATGTCGAGCTGTCTCCCTCCTTCACCTCACTCCTCCTTTGATACCCATCATGCCCTTCAGGCCTACTGCACCAAGAATGATGTAAGATTAAAACATTAAACACATTTATAGAGGGTTATTCGGGCTCAGGCATGGCTGTACATGACATCTCCCCCCCCCAAAAAAAAATGGTAAGATGAATGCCCACATTCAACTTTCCATTCTCACAGCCCATGCCTGGGTACAATGACCATACAATACAAATCATAATACCTCAGACAGAATACAGCTTAACTTCTTGAAGTTGCATATTGAAATACAGAAAACATTATGAAATCTCAGTGGTTATACTCATCATTAAACATCTCAATACAGGTTGCAATACAACAACATTTACATCAGTCATTTTCATCAATAGCAATATAAACGAATGTGTTTTGGGTTGGGGAGCACTCCAGCCACATTTCAACGTATGGCTGATACGCTGCTTAATGATCATAGAGGTTATGCTACCGCGTATCTAGATAATTTTGCAATCTATAGCAATAGCTGGGAATCACATCTGGCTCACCTGCATGCTATATTAAAATCTATTCAGGAGGCAGGGCTCACTATTCGGCCAAGCAAAAGTCCGCGGGGGAAGGCCACTATAGATTTTCTAGGCCACAAAGTAGGCAATGGGTATATACAGATCTCGGATGCTAAAGTGCAATGTGTAAGAAACTAGCCTCCCCAACCACGAAAAAAGGAGCCCAAACGTTTTTAGGTGTCATCAACTGGTTGCATAAATTCATCCCACATGCAGCAAGTATTAGTGCGCCTTTAACTGAATTGATCCAGAAAGGTAGGCCTGTCAAGGTTAAACGAACTGACAAATGTCAACGGGCCTTTGAATTGTTAAAACACGGATTGTTGAATGCACCAGTGTTAAAAGCCCCGGACCTTTCCCGCTCCTTTGTTGTACAGGCAGATGCAAGTGAAAAGGAAATAGCATGTGCATTATTGCAAAAAAATGATATGGGACGAGGACTTCCGGTCTGGGAACATGGCTGGCTGAATGCCTTGTTTGAGAGCTCTGCTAGATAACGAGGTACATCTGATGATTTGTTTAATATTTCCCTGGACTAAAAGGGTTTACAAGAAGATTAATCACAAGGCTCAGAACACTCCGGTTTTATACTGTTGGGGTGAAGGCTTGGAGGAGATATTACAGCGAGAGCAAAAGGAGCTGATTGAGACATCACAAATGCAGATGGAATTCAAGCCAAGCCCTCCCACACCATAATTTTTTTGAGACTTTAAGTGGAGAAAAGACTTGGAAGTTGACTTCAAGAATTGGACTTCTGATAAGTAAAAAATTATATCAGTCAATAATTGAAAAAAGGGGTTATGGACTTTTTTCTTTTGAAGAGAACTTATGGAAATTCTGTTTTCTTCTTCGACTGGAATTATTTTTTGGGGAGAACACCTGCGGGTTGTGTAAAATAATAGAGTTTAAAACAACATAATAGACTTTAAATACTTTTAGAAAGTGAATTGTTTTTGAATTTCTTCGAGATAACAAATTAAACAGTCAACCTGGCATCTGATGGAGAACTATAAAATAACGTAAGAATTCATAAAAAAGGCTTAAATATATTATTATGGCTTCAAGAAAGAAGATTAATGTTCTGAAAATATCTCAAAGGGAAATGAGCCCTCCTAAAAATGCAGGAGAATTGAGCCTGCAGAATATTCAAGTTTTGTTCGAGAAAATGGAGGAGAGATTAGAAAAAAGTTAACAGGAACATTTGAGACTGTACACCAAGGATTACAAGAAATGAAAATTCAGATGCAAGCAGACATGACACGTCTTGATACAGTTTGGAAAGACATAAGAACAGAAATAAATGGTATGAACGACAAGATTAAAACCCAAGAAGAAAAAGTTGAAGAGCTGGGAAAAAAGGAGAATCAAATTCTGGATGGGTTGACACTGGTGGAACAAACTCAAAAAGAAAATGTGCTGAGATTCAGGGGTATTCCTGAACAGATGGGTGAAGAGATAAGATCCAAAATGACAACCACGTTTGATAACTTTCTACAGATGGACACTGAAGAATTAGATATAGACATAGATCAAATTTACTGAGTGAATTCAAAGATTGCAACAGTGAGACATTTACCTAGAGACATAATAGTACATTTTGTAAGAAAAAGAATTAGAGATATGATTCTGCAGAAACATGCAAAACAGAAGCTTATAGTGGAGGATGTACAAATTATAGTGATGAAGGAAGTTCCTCTCAGAATACTTCAATGCAGTTGCAAATCCATTATGTGATAAAAAGGGTGAAAAAGAGACACTTTCAGGGTCTGACCGAGGGGGCACATCTGTTAGTACGAACGGACAATGTCTCAGCCAAGGCCTTCATCAACAGGCAAGGAGGCACCAGGTCACGGGGCCTAATGAGGGAAGCCACCCTTCTCTTCGATTGGGCTGAAGTACATCTCGCCTCTATCAAGGCCGAGCACCTACCAGTGGAGTCAAACCTGGAGGCCAACTGGCTGAGCAGACAATGCGTTCTGCTCAGTGGGCTCTCCATCCCGACGTCTTCAATCAGATTGTCTCCCTCTTCAGTCGTCCGAACCTGGACCTCTTCGCAAGTCGAAGCAATGCTCAGGTCCCGGCCTTTCTGTCCCGGTCCCCAGACCCTCAGGCGGTAGGAACGGACGCCCTGTCCTTCCCATGGCCACGGACCTTGCTATACGCATTTCCACCGTTTCCGCTCATTCAGGCGGTCCTGCAGAGGGTTCGTCGTTTTGCAGCAGACCTGATCCTGGTGGCTCCAGACTGGCCCAGAAGACCCTGGTACCTGGGGATTGTCAGGTTGGCGCAGGGACCTTCGTTTCGTCTGCCGTCCAGACTGGACCTGTTGAGCCAGGGCCCAGTGTTTCACCCGTGTCCCAGCCAGTTAGCCCGGAGGGGCTACTCGCAAGGTGTCATTTCCACTCTTCTTTCTTCTAGGAGAGACTCGACTAACGAAATATATTCAAATACGTGGCACAGGTTTGTAGCGTGGTCCAGCGAGAGGGGTCTACCAGCACATAAACCTAAACGTAAGCATGTACTTCAGTTTCTGCAGGAGGATGTGGACTAGGGCCTTAGCACTAACACCATCGAGAGACACCTGCCACACTAAGCTCAATTTTGGGGCCTTCCAGATCGGGGACTTTGGCAGCTCATCCTGATTGCAAACGATTCATTCAAGGACTGAGATTACTCAACCCTCCTACAGTTCACTGTTTCCCTAATTGGGATTTACATTTGGTGCTGAAGGCTCTGATGGGTCCTCCTTTCAAACCCCTTGCCACGGTTTCCATTCGATTTGTGACCCTGAAGGTTATCTTCTTGGTGGCCATCACTTCGGCCAGAAGGGTCTCGAAAATAGGGGCTCTTTCCACGCATCCCAATTTGTGTCAGTTTCAGAATGATAGGGTTCTGCTTAGGCTGGATTCTTCGTTTATGCCTAAAATCACTTTTATCTTCCACAGGTCACAAGACATAATTCTTCCTACCCTGTGCCCGAATCCAGCCTCTCCCAAGGAGCGAGCCTGGCACTCCCTTGACATCAAGAGGGGCCTTAGTTTCTACCTAGATAGGACCAGGGATTTTAGAAGATCAGAGGCCTTATTTGTTCTCTTTGGGGGTCCAGGCAAGGGTAAGCGTGCCTCTCTGGCCACTTTGGCCAGGTGGTTGCGTTCGGCGATTCAGGAAGCCTACAAGGCGGTGGGCAAGGAACCGCCTGAGGGGATCAAGGCACATTTGACCAGGGGTGCGGCTGCCTCCGCCGCCTTTGAGGGTGTGCCATCATTAGACACGATTTGCTGGGCAGCCACTTGGGCCACTCCTGATACATTCATTAAGCACTATAAGGTTGACTGCGCCGCCTTGGCTGAGGCAACGTTCGGCAGGAGGGTGCTGCAGTCGGAAGTTTCCGCTTAAGGAGATCTGTGTCTCTCCCACACAAAAGGTGAGGCTCTGGTACATCCCAGACAGTACTGAATGTACCCTGTCCCCACTCCAGAGAAGGACGGAATTTCCTTACCAGTAAATGTCCTTTTCTTGGAGAAGGGGACAGGGTACATTCAGGCCCACCTCTTCAGAGACACGGTTCCCTCCTGTTTTTAGATTGTTACTTATTACTTGGGGGTTGACTTGGTTTCTAGTTGGTTTATCCCTGGGTCCGGTTCTTTGCTGACTTTTCTATGAGACCCGCTGTTGTGTCTTCCTTTTTCTTACCTTGCTGTTTCAGTTAATTTTCTGCAGGGTGTTTTTGTTATGGTGTTGTGTGCAGTGGTGGAGTTCTTTCTTCGGCTCTGCTACACGGACTGGGAAAGCCATGCCCCGCACGGGGAGGAGAAGACGTTGGTCCGGCCCTGTCTTGGAGTGGGCGGGGCGTAGCCCAGACAGTACTGAATGTACCCTGTCCCCTTCTCCAAGAAAAGGACATTTACTGGTAAGGAAATTCCATCCATTTTGAATATGCTAATAAGCCTGAGAGATGGCTGGCTTATAAATTGAGGAAAGAGCGTGAGAAAATAATAATATCAAGATTACAGGAAATGGGGAAAACTTATACAGAGCAAGAAGACATACAAAAAATAATTATAAAATATTATTCCAATCTATATAAAGGACAGAAGATTGATCCTATACAAGCCAAATATTATTTAGACAAACAAGATCTGCCAGAACTTTCTGAGGATCAAAGGAAAATCTTAAATGATAGAATAACGATATTTGAGATTTCCGAGGCTATCAAAAAAATTAAAATAAATAAATCTCCGTGACCAGATGGCCTTCCAGGGAAATTTTATAAATCTTTGGAAGAAGAAATATCTTCCACTGTTAAAAACTTTTAATGATATCTTACAGACTAATAAAGTTCCGGACTCATGGAAGGGGGCGAATTCCTAAAGAGGGACAAGATTTAATGGACATTAAGAATTACAGACCAATCTCATTATTGAACAATGATTACAAGTTATTTACGGAAATCTTAGTGAATAGGATGAAGATCTTAAAGAACTTTATACATGAAGATCAATGTGGTGTCTTGCCAAATAGATATCGAAGAGACAATGTTAGAATTACACTAGATTTAATAGAGTATTACAAAAAGAGAATAGAGAAATTGATGGCATTTATATTTATTGACTTTGAGATGCGTTTGATAATGTGAATTGGTCTTTTTTAATTATGATTTTGGAAAAAATGAAATTTGGTGAAAATTTCAACCAATGGATTAAATCGATCTATACATCACAATCTGCACAGATAGTGGTTAACGGGGAGCCTTCCAAGGTATTTGATATACAGAAAGGTACTAGACAGGGCTGCCCATTGTCACCATTATTATTTATTTTAGTCCTGGAAATATTATGTAGGGATATTAGACAAGATGATAGATTACAAGGCGCAAAAATTAAAAATGAGCATTTTAAATTACGAGCATTTGCGGATGATATGGTTCTATTTTTAGGAAGCCCATTAGAGGACATTGAGTTGATGATGATTAAATTGAAAGAATTTGGATCGCTAGCAGGTCTTAAGGTAAATAAACAAAAAACTAAGATTCTGACAAAGAATATTTCCAAGCAGGATCAACAAAAAATAATAAACAAAACAGGTTTCAAAGTGGAAATAAAGGTTAAATATCTGGGGTAACATTGACAGGCAGCAACCAAATGTTATTTGAAAATAATTATGTTAAAACCTGGAATGGGATTAAAAAAGAGTTGATTTGAGATTTGGCTGGCATGGATATTTATGGTACGATAAAGTAAATGCAAATGCAGAATTTAAGAATCATTTTGTTAGAAATGCATTGTGGAGAGTATGGTATCGATACAAATGTAGATTTTTCAGTAAAATCCCATTGATAGTATCACCACAGGAAGTACATTTTGGTGTTAAGTCCGCAAGGGCAGAGAAAACAATACATTACAGAAATTTAATTACTCGTATACAAGGCCATTGGTAGATAAAAAATAGAGAAGAGTTATTAAAAGAAGGTTTTTGACTGCCAGTGGTTTTTATATATTCAGCTAACAGAAAGATTCAAGATAAAGAAAAATATGGATTTGAAGAAGAGTCAATAGTAGAAAAGTTATTTAAACTGGAAAGAGGAATTATTTCAAAATAAAATACTATTGACAATTGAGACAGAAGAGGAACAAGTAAAGGAATATATGATAATATGGGCAAAGAATATAGGTCATGCGATACAAATGACAACGTGGGAGAAAGTTTGGAAGGAACAAACTCAATTTACATTAAATGTGAATATCAAAGAAAATATTTATAAAATGTTATTCAGATGGCATATAACACCAAGTAAATTAGCCAAAATATATAGAAATGTATCAAACAAATGCTGGAAATGTAAAAAACATGAGGGATCCTTTTTTCATGTGGTGGACATTTGTAAATGCTAAAAAGTACTTGTATTTGATTCATGGTCAGATACAATTGGTTTTGAAGACAAGTATACAATTAAAACCTGAATTGTTTCTGTTGGGTATGACGGAAGGATATGTGGAGAAAACGGCGGAGCCCTTATTTCGGTACATGATAAGTGCCGCCAGAATTTTATATGCACAATACTGGAAAAGGGAGTGTTGAGTCTTTGTATACCTGACAGTCCCCTTGGTGTCTTCTTCTTGCACACACAGCGGTGAAATAATAAACACCAAAGAACAAAAACTGTTCAAACAAACTGGTTCTGTATTTGAATCTTAAAACAACACTTCACTGGAATATCCAGGGCATTTAGGGGTGCAATCCAGAGTAACTACGTGGAGTCCTTGCTCTGGTGTAAGAACAATTTGCTCTGGATTGCAATATGAATTTCCCATAAGTTTTCACTAGGTGGTGCAGTAACTACGGGTGCACGTAATGTCTCTTACATTCTCCCATAGTTACTCTGGAATGTAGGTTAGGCTTTTAAATTACACAAGGACTAAAGGCCCCACCACATATGAACAGTCCTCACAAAGAACAGACTGAAGCACATGTAGAGCCTAGGCAGACTAGAGCAGACCTGAGAGTCCTTGCAAAGTAGCAACATTGCCCTTATGTAAGCTCCATCACGTTAGCACCCTCAGCCAATCACTGCAACAAGTGAGTTGGCTTTGCACTAGGTTCATGTTGTACAAAATTCCCATTGCATTTTCTTTGCAATTCCTGACAGGGACGACATACCAACATTAGATGAATGGTGGTTGAAAGTAAGAAATTATGCTGAAATGGATAAACTTACTATTTTAGTGAGATAAAAATCAACAAAATTGTTTAGAAACAATTGGAAACCGTTTATTGACTTTTTACAGGAGAAAGATAAAAAGTATTTGGTCACCGTTGGATTTGAAGACTAACGTAATGGAACCTATGAATGTGGAATTGACTGTAAATAAGATATAGAGATTGTCAAAAATAAAACTTAATAATTAATATTAATACTCCACTTAAGTTAGTACATAATGAACTATGTATTTATGTATTGTTTTGTTCATTTATTATAAGAAAATAAAAAATAAAAAAATGATATGGGACATTTATGTCCAGTTATCTCTCTTAGCAAAAAACTGTCAAAGTGTGAGGAACTATACTCTGTCCAAGAGAAGGAATGCCTTGCTATTGTGTGGGGGTTTGAGTAAACTGAGACCGTACCTTGTTGGGGTCCATTTTGAGATTCACACAGACCACAATCCTTTGGTATTCATGAATAGATCTAGTGGTAAACAAAGAGTACTTTGATGGGCTTTGCAGTTATCAGATTTTGATTTCTCTATATGTCACATAAAAGGTAAAGATAATAAGTTAGCTGATTTCTTCAGCAGGTTGTATACTGGTTAGTCAATGCCGGAGGTGTGCATAGATTTGCGTTCGAGGTATCATGATCAATTCTTGTTGTTAATATTTCTGAAGTGCTTAGTTGTGTTAGAATGTAGTGGCAGAGGTGTTATAAATTTTATTGTATATGAAGTATACCCAGGCATGGGCTGTGCTAATGGAAAGTTGAATGTGGTCATTCATCTTCCCATTTTGAGGGGGGGGGATGTCATGTACAGCCATGCCTGGGCCATCACTAAGGTGTTAGAATCATTTCCTACAACTGGGCCCTGAAGAGGACAAAGGAATGGGAGGTGCCACCTCGACTGAGGAGGAATGAGCCTAGGGAATTTGGGAAGAAGAGGGAGACCAAGGCCTAACATGGTGGAGTGAAGTGGTACTACCATGTGCTCTCAAAATGAAACTAACCCTACAATCCAGAGTAACTATGGGAGCACGTAAGAGACTTTACGTGCACCCGTAGTTACTGCACCACCTACTGAAATCCTATGGGAAATTCATTTTGCAATCCAGAGCAAATTGTTCTTACACTGGAGCAAGGACTCTCCATAGTTACTCTGGATTGCACCCTAAGACCTAGAGGGCTAGTGGCTACTAGCATCCTAACCAAGGACTTGAGTTGACTTGTATGCTGTTCTAGAACGTGAAGTATTATGAAGTAACAAAACTAGTGCAGGAAGCAGCTTTTATTGTGTTATTTTTCTATGGGTTATATTCTGGATGCTTATGCTTAATTGGAATACATATTTAGTGCTGCAAAATAAACCATTATTCTTAAACCCTATTAAAGTGTGGTGGTAAGAGAATCTCCAGTAAGAGAATCTTATATTCAGAATAAATTGAATAAACTGAATAAACCCACTTCCCACATAAAATGTAGGACACTCAAGAAAAATGACAAAATTAAAGCTAAAAACGCTGACCTATGTTGCTTTCATGTGAACACTTAAAACACTATGAGCACATTCCTAACCATGACTACTCAATACCATTGTATTAAACGGGTCTTATTCTGAGGAAAGTGCCTTTAGGATTGCAGCCTATATTTACTTACTACATTTATAACTATTACATATAATTTATTAATTACAAGAAGGCTACATGCCACCACACTTTCCTGGAAGGAAACCCCACTGACTGTAATGGGCATTAATTCTGAGGAGAAATGCCTAGGATTGGGCTCTCAGGCTGCATCTTCTCCACACTTTCCTGGAACGAAACCCCACTGACTGTAATGGTCTGCTGCTCAATAGAAAGACACAGGATTGGGCTCTGAGGCTGCAATCCTATTCACATGTTCCTGGGAAGCCCAATAACTACAATGGGTCTTACTTCTGAATAAATTTGAATAGATTGGGCTCTCTTTCCCCACTCCAGTTGAATCCTGCACTTGTTTCAATCATTTGCAGGATCTTGTCCTCTTTTTTATTATGGTCACCCTGCCCCCCACATTTCTCCAATATGCAGTGACCATATGTCATAACCACAAAAAGAGGACAAGTCCCCCAAAATATAAGACATCCAAGAAAAATGGAGGACATTTTTAAAAGCTAAAAACCCTCATATACATTGTTTTCATGTGGTTAACTTAAAACACCATATTAGGTATTAGTACTGTATGTTTAAAACTATTACATATCACATATAATTTATGAATTCCAAGAAAGCGATATGCTGCCTGCTCACAAGGAAAAAGAGGACAATGAAGTTTTTTCGAGGACACAAGGCTAAAACAGAGGAAATGTCCTGGGAAAATGTCCATATGGTCATCCTGTCCAGTCCAACACTGTTTTATCACCTACTTCAAACTTTTCTTCCAGCTCCCCAGAAGCCACATATTTGAATTCAAAAAATTAAGAATATATTTTTCCTTCCTTTCAAATCAAGGGGGTAACGTCCACATACCTAAATATATTTTGGGGTAAGAGGTAAAAAAGTTCCCCGACCCCTGCTTTAATTGGTTCACCAACATAAGACATTTTAAAAACAGAAACCATTTGCATCCTTAATACTTCTTCTTGATCTTCCTTGACATCGGCATCAGAAATAACAAGTCCATCAGCAGCTTTGATCTGCTCACTCCTCTCTCCCCCCCAGTTCTGAAGGAAGAGAGTAATGTCTTTTGAGCTTCATTGCTGCTCCAGTTTTCCTTTTTTTGCTCAGCTCCTTCTCCTTGTAGCAACTTGGCTCTTTCTTAGCTTGCTTCTTTCCAGAAGGTTCCTCAGGAACAGGCCTGGCTAAAAGTCCCAGTTAAGAAGCCTCACTCTCTTTCTTGGACTTTTGCAAATCAGTTCCTTGTAGCACTTCTGGAACTGCAACCCTCTTGCTGTTTCCTTCCAGCAACTGTGTTGGAAAATGGTGCACCCTGGGCTCTGCTGAGCCTCCTCCAGTTTCCTCACAAAAGTATCAATTTTCCCACTCTCCTGTGTTTGCCTGGAGATGCAGCTTTGCTTTCCCACCTCAACTGGCTTTTGCAAGGATCTTTCCTCTGCAGCAGCATGTTGTGCCTTGGGACCAGCACTTCTCCCCTCAGGGTTGCTCTCTCCACATTCCAGTAACTCCTTTGACCAGCATGCTGGCTCACACCAAGGTGACCAGATGCCAAACTCAAAATTCCTGAACCCCAAAGACACAATTCCTACCCACAGGCCAAAATTCCTACCCCCCGAAAGCCAAAATTCCTATTCGTTTAAAAAAATTGCCAAAAAATGTAATTTTTTTGTTTTCTTTTTGTTCTTTTTGTTTTTTGATTTTTTTGGCCATAACTTTTGAGAGGAATGGGATATCTCAAAACTGATTTTTGCATTGGGTTCTGCTCTTCAATACAAATCCAACGACATATGACACGATGGGGTCCTGCACACCATTGCAAAGTTACAAAATGAAGCCAAAATGTAGGACAACTAAGCCAAAATGTAGAACACCCCGACAGGAGGCTAAAAATCTGGACAAATCTGGGTTTTTCCAGTCATATGGTCACCCTGGCTTTGCTTGCACAATGCTTTGCTTGGCATCAGCAATTGCTTTCGAGGTGGTTTTTTTTTCCTCGTGCCCCAAAGCAGCATCCTGTCCAGGTGGATTCACCTCTCTTGGTGGAATAGCAAGCTCACTCGGGATTCCTGCAAGCAGCCTCCATTCCCTTGGATGCACAGTGGCGATTCACACAGCCACAGCATGCATGACCACCATGCATCCCCCTCCTTGCACTCCCCCCCCCCGTGCATCCTAGTATGAAATTAATTCCATTTGACCAGAGAAAGTATATGAATCCCACTTTTTTCTGGTAACTCTTCTGTATGATAGGAGTCCTATCTGTATGATGTGCCACCCAGCAGGCAAAGTAGGGAATGAACCAAAAAAATTCAGAAAATGGAAGAAGAGAAGCTGTATACTTAATAAAAAATGGAGATTATCTGAGATGCAACCTGGCAATCCCTTTTAGAGTATTTTAGAGTAGAAGGTCTTCTACTCTAAAATGTTCCCTAAGTAAGCCAGACTGCTTCTTTTTTGGTAAGGAAAATGATGGGATATGCATCCTTTTAAAATAAAATGCATGTCATCATCACTCAGAAACAAGGAAAGAACATTCCTGTATCTTCTTTCTCAGGTTTTCTGGCCCTTTGGAGAGTTGTTGGAGGCCAGAAAATCAGAGAAAATAAGACACAGCAATGGATTACAGCTGGCCAGAAAAATCTCAAATCCTACCAGGAAGGAATAATTGTTCTCACACAGGTATAATAATCTGCAAAAAGTTCAGTACAAAATGTAATACCTGGTTATATTGTGTGCTGCGTCTGGAGGAATGCAAAACAGCTGGTGCTTTACACATTGTCCAAGTTCAGCTGACTATTCCCCAGTAAGTACAGTAGAAACGGTGGTTTTTCTGGTTCTAAATGTTTTTCTGGAGATGGCTAATTTTCTGGACAAAGAGTGCATTATCCCTTTTGGTACATCAGGACATTAAAAGCACATACATCACACAACTGCCACCCCGGTAAATAATCTGATCGCTTGTGTCAATAATTATTTAAGAAAACACTTTGTAAGATACTCAGCCATGCAACTTTGAAATCTTTCCTGTCTGAAGTGAGAGATGAAAGTCCTTCAGCAACAACTGATAAGTGTCACATCAGCACTGGTAGTCATTACAAGTACAGAAAATTTTGTGCAGACTATATAGAAGCAAACTGTGAATGATACTGTCTTTCATTAGTTTTTGTGGGGTTTTTTGCATTTAAGAAACTCTACAATCAGATTGGAATCTAGATATACAGTGGTACCTCTCATAACAAGCACCTCACATAAGTGTTTCATATAACAAGTGTTTCACAAAACAAGTAAAAATTTCCAAGAAATCTTGCTTCATATAACAAGTTCCGCTTCACTTAACAAGCAAGCGCACTGTTGCCATGCGTGCTATGCAGCCCTGATGCTCTGTCAGAGGCTCTTTAAAAGGGCTGCCGACCAGCACTGCTCTAACGGCCCCCCAAGTTCCCCTGCAGGCCACCTTGAACCTCCAGCAGCAGCTCAGGTAAGCCTCCCAGGAAAGTGTCTTTGATTGCAGCCTCCTAACCATGTCTACTCAGAAGTAAGCCCTTGTGTTAAATTGGGCTTACTCCCAGGAAAGTGTCTTTAGAACTGCAGCCTAAGTACACTTCATAGAATCATGCACATTGAATGCATGTTTTGAATTCAATTACAGTGTTTTGTCATCATTTTTACATCCAGTTAATATTTTTATATGAATATTTTGTGGGTTGTGGAACCAATCGTCTGAGTTTCCATTATTTCCTATGGGAAAATCCACTTCACTTAAAGAGTGTTTCACTTAAAGAGCATGCCTTCGGAACGAATTAAGCTCTTTATGCGAGGCACCACTGTATGTACTATAACCTTAAAAATTTATGATGGAGTAAAGATCTGGCAGCTGTGACATCTTGTTTGTTCCCAGGTCTTTTCATCTTCTTCCTCTTTCCTTGTCACACCAAACATCACAGCAGGTTAGGGAGGAACAGAGAAACTGCAGGAAGAAGGAGTTGCCTTACCTCTCACTATTTACTTATTTAAAAATGATAACAGAAGCTGGCATTGTCCAAAAAGAGAACTCCAGCCCAGCACTCTGGCAAGTACTAGCCAGAAAACTCTGGCTAAAAATCATTTAATGGAAAAGTGCTATGTATTCCAAAAGTAGACAAATTTGAGCACAATCCTAACAATGTCTACTCAAAAGTGAGCCCCACTGTGTTCAATAGGACTTACTCCCAGGAAAGTGTCTTTCAGATTGCAGCCAGACACATACCATGTCAATTTGCAGAGAAGATAATCAGACATAAGATTCAGAGGGTCTAGAAGAATCTGTGAAATTCACTGTGCAATTTACACCACACTCCTAACCTGTGCTGTATCCAGTGCAAGGTTGGGGATGGCTGCAACTTAGCCCGGGCGAAGGAGAATTACTCTTACCCTGAGTAATAGGCAGTGGTGAGATTCAAAGAAATTAACAGCCGGTTCTCTGCCCATCTGGCAGCCACTTTTAAATGGCTATTTTTAAACTTTATATTTCCTGTCTCTTGTTAACAACCGCTTCTACAGAGTAGGTGCGAACCTGCTAGAGCCCACCACTGGTAACAGGACAGCAATGGGGGAAATCCCAAAGAGGGCCTAAAGAGGTGGTGCAGATCCAAGCAGCCTGGCACTGTGCTCCATCACCTGGGAGTGGGGTTAGGATCCAGTTTATGTGCCAAATCCCCTCCTTGGCCTGGTCCATCCTCCTCCACCCTAGAAAGACCGGTTCTGCTTTCCCCCTGCCCTCCCAGACCCCATCTGGCCTCACTCAGCTGTTGTGAATTTCCCAATCCCAGTACTTGCTCTGGCATGGGAAGACTGGTGCACATCTTTGCACCAGTCTCCCTAACTCTAAAGAAGGTGCAAACATGCTTTATAGCATGTTTGCAATGCTCCTGGGCTGGATTGTGACCCAGGATTTTGCCCTTGCTGTCTTATCTACATGACATAAAAGGCCCAGTGTAGTGCAAATAATTCTTCCATCAAATTAATATCCATCTTATACAATCAGAACTTGCAAAAAGAATTCCTCCGAGGTGGTTATGGGCCTCAGCAAGAAGATGTCTTTATGATTATCACAAGAGGTACCTAATCAACATTCTGTACAGTTGACATTTTGGCACCTGCAGTACTTACTATTTTGTCCTTCTTCTTACTATGCTACTGCCTTCCTTATCCCAGAAGGTTGTATATCTGACTAAGGAGTAAGCGTGGATCTACAACGGACTCACCATTCCAACAATGTATATCAGTCTGCAGCCTGAGATGACCTGAGGCTTGTTAAATGGAAGAATAATATTATATAAATTGTCATTCATCAGGAAGGTCTTAGACAGATTTTCTCCCAAAATAACACTGAAGAACTTCCTTACCAGCAAACGTTTCACAAAGAGCCATTGTCAATGATATGGAGAGAGATCTCAACGATATTTTTCCACCAAATGCCCTGCATATCTGAAAAAAAACCTAATTTCTACTTAGTTTTTAGGTCAGCCTTCTGCCTAGGAGGCTAAAATCTGTCCCCGAGGGCACTAATAAATTTTAGCATCCTTCTCCTGAAATTGTTTCCAGAATAGAAGGATCTAGAATTAAATAGGCTGTTCCTGCCATAAACAAATGTAAATTTATCTTCAAGTTTTTGTGCAATGGTAAGTCCCACTTTAATTTATCCCCTTGAATGTTGCTTACCACACACATTGCAGTGCAGATCTCAAACTGTTCCTCTTTGCAGCAGAATGTTTATATATTTCAAGAAATGTCTCTCTTCACTTAGGATAAGACTAGCGTTTTCTTTTCTTTTTTAAGAACGCAGTTCTATAGACTTTCAGCTCAATCTAGGATGACCAGATGTCATAACTGCTAAAGAGGACAAGGCACCCACAATGTAGTACATTCAAGAAAAATGTACGACACAACAAAATAAAAGCTAAAGAACACTTGTACTGTATATAGGTAATTTTATATGGTAAATTTAAATATTATTGATGCAATCCTAACCTGCAGTTAGGCTGGCCTAAGCCCTAACATAAGTCCTGTACTGTCCTGTGGGTGTTACAAAAGTGCTGCAAGACACTTCTGCGCCACTACTGGGGGAGGGTTAGGCCAGTGCACAAACATGCGCTTGCCTCCCTACATCCTGACAGAAAAGGGAAGACCAATGAGTTGTGTCACCCGAGGTTTAAGGTGACCTGCAGGGTTTCACAGAGAAAAGGAGGACATTTATGATCATTTTCGGGACATAAGGCTAAAAATGGGGATGTGGATGTCTGGTCTCCCTTGGCCAATCCTATCATTTCCACCTTCATAGCATGCAACCAAAACAGGCGGACAGGAAGGGGGATGTTTGGGAAGCTTGGGAAGGTAAAGCGTAAATATTTTCTATTGCCCCTCCATAAGTCTCTCAACCCTAATGGGTCTCCTTGGACTTCTGCAAAACTGAGAAGACCAAAGTGGTATGTTGATTGGCACTGGAGGGGATAGGATTTGATACAAGTCACCTGCATCAGATCCACCCCTTACCACCTCTGATATATTTTACCTTCCCCTGACCTGCCCCATTCACAGGGGTGTTGCTCGGATCACTTAGGGTGGCTGGCTTCAGAGTAGGACAGGGTGACCAGATGCCCAAACCGCAAAAGGAGGACAAAGTCTTGGATTTTTCTCAGCCTGGCCTTTCCAACAGACAATGGCACATTTGTCTACTCACAAGTAAAGACGTGATACTGGGCACTTTCACTTTCCTATAGAGCTCAATGCATATTTTTTATCTTTAGTTTTTTGGCCATAACTTTTGATAGGAAGGAGATATTTCAAAACTGATTTTGCTATGGATTCTGCTCTTCAGTACGAATCCAACAACATATGACATGAGGGGTACTGCACACCATTGCAAAGTTCCAAAATGAAGCCAAAATGGAGGACAATGAATCCCTTTTGGAGGACACCTGGTAAGGAGGCTAAAAAAAGAGAACAAATCCAGAAACTTCCAGTCATATGCTCATCCTTGAGTAGGACTGCGTATGCACTAAGGTTTGCACATGCGCAGCTCAGAATGCTGCTCGGGACTTGAGAGACAGGCAAATGACCCACCCTCTTGAGTAAAACTGAGTGATCTGAGCCCAGCATGTATGCCTGGAACTCTGAGGATATGCGCTGAGCTCAGCGCACTCTGGACTGCTCTGCTCCAAAGAGGGGCAGCCTTGCCTGCAACAATTGCAGATGTTTTCTCCTGCCATCAATTCCTATTTTGGAACTTAGGCTGTAATCCTAATCTCCAGTTAGGCTAATCCTAGCCTTGGATGTTGGATATTGCTTTTTAGGGCTTTTCTTAGACCGCTCTGTGGTCCTGAGTTGACTTTGAGAACCAGTGCTAGATCACCTAAAACTGCACTCACAGCATAGGATCTGTGGCTCACAACTTCATTTTAAGGGGATCACGAAAAGCTGGATGCAGCCATCTTGGAATCATAGAATCATAGAATCCAAGAGTTGGAAGGGACCTAGTAGGTCATCTAGTCCAACCCCCTGCCTACAGCAGGAATTCCCCTTAGAGCATCCCCAACAGGTGCTCATCGAGCCTTTGCTTGAAGATCCCCAGTGAGGGAGAGTCCACCACCTCCCTTGGCAATCTGTTCCACTGCCGAACCGCCCTCACCGTCAGGAATTTTTTCCGGATTTCCAGCCAGAATCTCCTTTCTTGCAGTTTGTACCCATTGGTTCTAGTTCTGCTTTCAGAAGCAGCTATGAAAAAATCGGCCCCTTCCTCCATATGGCAGCCCTTCAGGTATCTGAAGAGGGCAATCATGTCTCCCCTCAGCCTCCTCTTCTCCAGGCTGAACATCCCAAGTTCCCCCAACCTTTCCTCGTAGGGCTTCCCTTCCATCCCACTGATCATTCTTGTCGCTCTCCTCTGGACTTGCTCCAGTTTGGCTGCATCTTTCTTAAAGTGAGGTGCCCAGAACTGAACACAGTACTCAAGGTGAGGTCTGACCAATGCAGAATAAAGAGGAACTAGAACTTCTCGTGACTTGGAAGCTACAGTCCTCTTAATGCAACCTAAAATGGCATTTGCCTTCTTTGCAGACACATCACACTGCTGACTCGTGTTCAGCTTGTGATCCACGGCGACTCCAAGATCCCGCTCACATGTTGTGCTGCCAAGCCAAGTATCCCCCATTTTATACCTATGTTTTTGGTTTTTATTTCCTAAGTGCAGAACCTTGCACTTCTCCCTGTTGAAATTCATTCTGTTTGTTACAGCCCAGTATTCTAGTTTATCCAGATCCTCCTGGAGGTTTCTCCTGTCTTCTGATGTGTTTGCTACTCCTCCCAGCTTGGTGTCATCTGCAAATTTGATCAGGCTCCCCCATACCCCTTCCTCCAAGTCATTGATGAAAATGTTAAAGAGAACCGATCCCAAGACAGAGCCTTGGGGGACCCCACTAGAAACTGACCTCCAGGTTGACACAGAACCATTTACTAAAACCCTTTGAGTGGGGCCATCGAGCCAGTTGCAGATCCACCTAACAATTGCCTTGTCTAGCCCATATTTTTCCAACTTCCTAATTAAAATGTCATGTGGGACTTTGTCAAATGCTTTGCTGAAGTCAAGATAAATGACATCCACAGCATTGCCACTGTCCAGTAAGCTCGTAACCCAATCAAAAAAGGAGATCAGATTTGTCTGGCAAGATTTATTCTTGGTAAATCCATGCTGGGTTGTTTTGATCACCGAGTACTTGTCTAGATGTGCACAAATTGTGTGTTTTATGATTTGCTCTAATATCTTGCCCGGGATTGAAGTCAAACTGACTGGTCTATAATTTCCCGGGTCTTCTTTTTTCCCCTTCTTAAAAATTGGGACTATATTTGCCCTCTTCCAGTCCAGTGGCACTTCTCCACTCCTCAAGGGTTTCTCAGAGATGATTGACAGAGGCTCTGCAAGGACATCTGTGAGTTCCTTAAGAACTCGAGGATGCAGCTCATCCGGTCCAAATGACTTGAATTCATTTAGGCCAGTTAAGTGGTTTTGAACCAGTTCTCTGTCAATCTTAATCTGCTGTTCTGCACCATCCATGTTTTCATTACCTCTTAAGGGATGTAAACACATCCCCAAATCAGTCAATGATCCCGCACCCCCATTTGCACAGCCCTCCTTCTGTGAATAGGATGCAAAGTAGGAGTTGAGCAGCTCCGCCTTCTGCTGGTTTCCAGACACCTGTTGTCCATCCTTGTCCAAGAGCAGCCCCAGCCCCTCATCTCTCCTCCTGTTCCTTTGGGCATATCTAAAGAAGCTCTTTTTGTTATCTTTGACTCCCCTGGCCAGCCTCAGCTCATACTGAGCTTTAGCATCCCTGACCCCCTCCCTACAGGACCAGGCTACCTGCCTGTACTCCTCTCTGGTGATCTTTCCAGTCTTCCACTCCCTATACTTCTCTTTCTTTAACTTCAGCTGATCCCCAAGTTGCCTGTGGAGCCAACCTGGTTTTTTCAGCATTTTCCCCCCGTTCTTTTTTATTGGAATTGTTTCTGACTGTGCTTGTAGAAGCTGCCTCTTAAGGAGCTCCCACCCATCTTGGGCCCCTTTCCCCATTAGATCATCAACCCATGGGATCCCACCTATGACTCCTCTAAGCCTGTTGAAATCAGCTTTCCTGAAATCCAACATATAAGTTTCACTCTGCACTCTTTTTATTTCCCACATTATTCTAAATTCCAGCAGCTCATGATCGCTTTCCCCTAAAGTTCCCACTATGTTGACCTGATCAACCAGTTCTTCACGATTTGTTAAGATCAGGTCAAGGATGGCCCCTCCCCTTGTCGTTTCCTCCACTTTCTGGACCATGAAGTTATCTTCCAGGCCCATCAGGAATCTACTGGAGCTTCCATATTTGGCTGAGTTTGTCTCCCAGCAAATGTCTGGGTAGTTAAAGTCCCCCATTACTACTACCTCATATTTCCTTGCAATGCCTGCCAGTTGCTCCAAGAAGACATCGTCTACTCCTTCTCCTTGGCCTGGCGGTCTATAGTAGACGCCCACCACAATGTTTTGTTTCTTATTTTCCCCCCTTACTTTTACCCAAACACACTCCACAGGGATATCCGGACCACTTTCCTGGATTTCAGAGCAAGTATATATGTTCTTGACATATAATGCTACTCCACCTCCCCTTTTGCCACTTCTGTTCCTCCGGCACTGGGACTGGGACTGGGAATCTGGCACTGGGTACCTTTAATGACACTTCCAGCCATGATATAACTTCTGGGGTGAACATGAGATTGTCATGTTCAAAAGGGTGTCCAATGTCCAATGCTACAATGCTCAAATATCACTGGTGTACAGCATTGTCAAAGAACAAGAGAAAAAAAGAGAGAAGAACGCTCTAGCACACACAGGTAAGTTTGGGAACCACTGATGTACCATGGGAACCACGGTACCTTCATGTCCACTTGCATGTCCACCTTGCATGAAGACATTAGCATGGATTACTACATGTGTGATAATACTAACTACAGGCATTCCCCAGTTACTGAACAAGTTAAAAAAGATACTTTAGAGCAATTGATTTTACTGCATTTTGCTGTAAATTGAGCATTCAATAGTATAGCATGATGGTTTTCTTACAGACCTCAACTTAATGAATTTGATCACTAGTGGGTTCAACCCTCAGTGAATGTCATCCACCTTGTGCACATCACCTGTGGGCTGCATACCCCCCCCACACACACCCCTCACAATGCCACTGCCTTGTGCTTAGTACAAACCATAGTTCATTGCCTGTTTCCCCACCTCTTTTCAGAAAAAAATCTTAAGTGGAATGCTAAATATGTATTACAAGTAATTATTAAGAAGTGGCTGTTGCTTCAAAGACCATGTATGACTGTTGGTAGAAGAAAGAAGTTGGGTATCCTTAAAACTCAAATAAACCAATTCAGACCCTTTACTCTTTTTTTTTTTTAATGTCTAGAAAACAAAATCATTCTGGAAACCAAGAATGCCTGGTCAATGGGTTTTTTTCATCCAATATAGCTGATAAAAAGAAAGTATAGTTGGTTTGGAGTTAATCTTGGCTTAAAGCCTGTATATGTTCATGAGGAATGTCTGTAGGCTAAGCAGGCCTTTTTAGCCTAAGGAGTGATAAAAAGATGTGGCGTGGGAAGCACTGATGCTCCTGGCGTAAGTGTGCAGGAAATCATTGGCAAGGAGTGGCATTTCTTGTTCTAACAATAGCATCCCTGAAGGTACTCTCTGGGAAAAAGAAAATTGGCTGTTCTTTTGCCAAACTCAATCTCATAATCCAAAATGGCATGCAACTATAGTACACTATTTGTACCAGCCCAACCACAAATGCTTTCATTCCGACAGCTACATTATCAAATAATGGGAGGTTTGCGTCCTTGGAAGAAAATAGGTGTTGACAATTCTCTGTTTTGCAAAGAAAGGTAGGATATGCAGATCAGTGGGGCTGTTGGATGCAACCAATACATAAACTAAAGATTTATACCTGGACAGTTGCAGCCTGCTGTTGATTATTACATCTCAATGGTATCTGCACCCTAGGTTTGTAAAAACAAAACAATACCCATTCCCGGCATGAACCAGTCTAAAGCTTGGGTTCTTCTGAGATTAGGCTGAGCTGAGGCTGAGATTTGTCTCAAAAACTTCCCTTCTGTTGTGATGGCATTAGCCGGCATCTCTTTGAAATGTTGACTCCAGGTGACTGACTTCCACAGAAGAGGAGCTCAATGGTTTTAGACAGCTTAACATTCTACCAGTCAGAGGCAGTCATTCCAAGAGGCTAAATCAAATCCTGAAAGGCTCATTAGCAAGCAGTTACACACACACAAAAAATAATAATATGGAAACATATAAAAAGGAATTGGCGCATAGAAGAACTCTTGAAGGGAAGCAACTTCCTTCACTGATGAGGCTTTAATTGGTGCTCCCTTTTGCAAACTGCTAAGTATACGTGCTGCAGGACAGTATTGATGTAGTATCTTTCTGTAGTATTGATGTAAATGCAGTCAATGAGATTAGTATCCAATTCAAGCTTACTTTTGGCTGCATTAAATTTATGTTGCTGCAGCAGGGGTCAGAAACAGAATCACAATACACTAACATATGGATAAGATCCCTTTTGTATCTTTTCTAGCATCACATCAGGAAAGTAGATTGTTTATTAAAGCACAACTGCTCATAGATCACTATCAAGTGACCATATAGAATGGAGGAAAGAGTGCCTGTACCTTTAACCATTGCATAGAAGAGGGAATTTAGGCAGGTGCTGCTTTTAAAACTCTTCTATGTTAAGCTAAATCTGCCTATCTTTCCCCTTCTATGCAATGGTTAAAGGTACAGGCACTCTATCTTCCATTCTATATGGTCACCCTGATCACTATTAGTTTCAGACTGACATATTCTTTTTTAAGCACAGTCTGTATTTGGGGTACGTGGTGTATCCAGGAGATGAAAGAAACAAAAAACTTAACCCTGCTGTAAGGTTTCCCAGTCATAATGGGAAGGAAATAAAAGTCTCATTTTCTAATAAATCCCTTTTTAAAACTAGCTCCAGATCTGGAAATGTTTCATAAACTGTTTTGCATTATAAAAATTAATAATTTTCTTTAAAATTTAACAATTATTACCTTGATGTATTATCAATCAATCAGTCAATCAATCAATGGAGCTGAGATTAAGGGCGCAATCCAGAGTAACTACGTGGAGTCTTTGCTCTGGTGTAAGAACAATTTGCTCTGGATTGCAATATGAATTTCCCATAGGTTTTCACTAGATAATGCAGTAACTACGGGTACACGTAATGTCGTAGTTACTCTGGATTGTAGGGTATGTGGCTTACCAGCTGGAGAATTCTAGTGGCCCACCAGAGACCAGCTAGTGCAGTGATTTTCAACCAGTGTGCCATGGCACACTGGTGTGCCGCAGATAATGCTTAGGTGTGCTGCAGGAATTTGGGGATTGACATTATTTAATCAGAAAATTGGGGGATTTGAACAGCCTCGTGTGCCTTGTCAATGGTAAAAACAACTGATAGTGTGCCTTGACAATTTCAGTGCCTTGTTAGTGTGCCGTGAGATGAAAAAGGTTGAAAATCACTGAGCTAGTGAATTCACTGTAGAGGCAAGATCCAAAGCAGGAAAATCTTGATTTGCAACTCACAGTGCAATCCTTTTGTGTTGAAGGGTGGGCATAACAACAATTGTGCTGTAAAGCATATTTTTATCACTGCATGAGTAAGGTGTGCTAGCTGGAAGGATGAGAGATAGCAGGAAGGATTCCCAAATCACATTCACATGGACATGTATTTGATAGTGGCAATCCTGCATCGCTTTGGGTTTCGAACGTAAGCATTGCTTACGTTTCAGATATTTCCGTGAGATTTGTAGGTCAGCTCCAGGCTCAGAAGTGTGTTATTTGCCTTGCTACATGATCCTTGTCTGGTTTTTTTTTTAACATTTTGCATCTCTGGTCTTCTGATCCACATCAATATTCCTTCTAAGTGGACTGTAGACCTATTAGTTTGTTGCATGGTGGCTCAATACTGTATTTGGATGCATCATGCAACACTATTTTTGATGCACATCATCACCAGCATCAACAAATGTCAGCTCTATGTAATGAACTCTTTCACCTGGAACTCTGATATAAATAGACATGATGACACTACTTTCCTGAAATCTCTGGCAAGCCTCACATTCCTTGGAATGTACTTTCCTTCTAAGTCGCATGCCCTGGAGAAAGATGTTCTCATCTCATGTGTAAACTCCTTTCTTCACTGAATGCAAATTATGCAATCTTTCCACTGGATCTCCTGTTTGTGTTGTTTTCTTTGAATATTTACAGTGCCTGCAACTCTGCATCTTAATCTGCATTGACAGTCTAAAGCAGTGGTCTTTAACCTTTTCCATAACCCTGTCGCAAGCAAACAAGAGACTGGGGACCCATCCTCACCCATGACCCATTTATTGGTGTGACACAAATTGTCTGCAGTTGTTGCTGTGGGAGTTTGGGGTCACTTTTTGTAGGGTTAGTGGGGGTGGCGAACTCCTATTGGCAACACATTGTGTCTTGTTACATGTTTAAAAAAACTGGTGTACCTTGACAATTTTAGCAATTTTAATTTCTTGAAAATGACTGTTTCATCTCAGTGTGCCATGGGATAAAAAAAAGTTTTAAAATCACTGAATAAAACTGTGATTATTTATTTGAAGCTATCCACTCTAAGAGCTCAATCCTAACCATATCTACCCAAATGTAAGCCCTATTGTGTTCAAAGGGTCTTACTCCCAGGAATGTGGCTTTAGGATTGCAGCTCAAGTGTCTTCTTTGAGGGAGGCAGATCCTCTGCAATACACTGATCTGATATCCAGGCTTTGATCCCTATTTATACAATTGATAGGGGAGTTGTGAAGGAGCAGAGACAACAGAAAACCATCTTCTTCCCACAGTGCCATTTTACAATTCCCAGATTGTCCTGTCCCCAATACTGCTTTGGGGCTGTGTAGAATCCAGATGTATTAAGTAACAGAGAAAGAAAGAAAGAAAGAAAGAAAGAAAGAAAGAAAGAAAGAAAGAAAGAAAGAAAGAAAGAAACACACACACACACACACACACACACACACACAAAACAGGGAAAGAAAGACACTCATACACACACACACACAGGGATACAATCCTAACCAATTTAGTTCAGCACAACTAACCCATCTTCTTGTTCTGACAGTGGCGTTGGGAGGCTGGCACATATCTGTACACTGGCCTAACCCCCCAGAAGTGGCGTGAAGGTGTGCTACTGCACTTTTGTGAGACCACCAGGCCAGCTCAGAACATGTGCCAGGATGTGTGCTGGCATAACCAGGGGTTAGGATTGCGATCACACACACAGACACAGGATCCCCCCAGGATCCTATTTCAGAAACATGCTTGTAAGGGAAGAAGGGCACAATCCAGAGTAAGGGCAGTGAGGAAAGCCCGAACTGGACTGCCCCAACTATTCTGAATCCAGAGCAGAAAGTTATGCTGCATCCAGAGAGTCAGGAAGCCTTGGCTACCCTACCTGCTCCAGAGCATGCTAAGTAGGCACCAATCAGTGACACTTGGGGAGGGCTTGCTCCCGAGGAGACCCCCCTCAGATCACACTGAACAAGGAACAGTTGTGGTCCTGCTGTATAAGGAGTCCCTGATGAGATGCCAGTACAGTCTACCGTGAATACAAGGGGCTTCTTGGAGTGGCCTGCTGCATCCACAGATTAGTGGGATGCCATATTTGTGCCATATCCTGAAGTTGAGAGGCAGGGGCTGCAGCTAGGCTGGCCAAGAACTCAGATTTTTGGTCAACACTGCCATTCTTATTCTGCCTTATCATGGACCCCTATGGATCTACTCATTTATATACCTGCTCCTGAGGTGGTATAACTCTGATGAGCTGGAAGAGGGCATTTCTGCCCCGGAAACAGGCTCTGGATGCAGAGTAACTGCTCTGCCCTCGGCAGTGCTAAACATGCCCTCAACATGCCTCTCCTGTACTGCCTAGGCTGCCCCAGTTAGTGCAGCCCAGGTCCACCTGCCTTGGAGCAGCCAATGTTGCCTTAGGCTGCCCACAAGCGTTTTCCAGAGTAACTAGAGTGGCCCATCTTTCCGTTGGGTCCACCCAGTGATAGATAGGGTAATCCCAGTGCACTTCTGGATTGTGCCCAAAGGCTGTTCTTCGGCCTTTACCTTTCCTGTAAGGGGTTCTATGATGGCTTCTTGTCATGCGCTTCTTCTCCTGCTCCTGTGCCTTAATAGGTTGAATAGGTGTTGTCACCACCATGCCAGATAAAAAGCTTGATCTGCTACACATCCGAGCTCTTAGTTGTTGATTAGGAAGTTCCCTAAATCCACTCACTGGTTCTGTAAATAGGTTTCAGATACGTTTCCCCCTTTTTCTTCTTCCAGGATGAGGACAAATAATGAGTGACTTGAAAGATTACTGAGGCCTGCTTCTCACCAAGCCGTAGACAATTTTAATGCTTAAATCAACAGTTTCCTGCACAAATGTTTTTGTTGCACTTTTTCTCAGTTTCACTTCCTTGCTGGAGCAATTGTGGAACACAGAGTGAGTGTCTTTGCAGATGACTTTTAAAAATCCATAGTACTCCTCTTTACTGCATATTCTTCCTTTATTGTCTCCTTTTCTGTACTAATAGCAAGGTAGTCAACAAGGGCGACAAAAAGATTCAAAACAAAAATACTAAAAAGTGGGAACTGGGACTCTCTTTTAAAACAACCCTAGTCTATTAGGATCCACTCAGCCTTTTCAAAAGTTTCACTTTATCAGCTGCTCAAGCCCGTTTTTATCCCTTACCATGGTGGGGATATCATCCTAGAGAGCATTTACTGAGCTTCATGTTCATTGGATTGGGATCCTTATGGCGGATCCTTGTGGGATCCTTTACCTGGCCTTTGATAATAGTCAAATCACATTCACCTAGTTGTGAGTAAACTTTCTATAGGGTTCAATACATTTTCCCTGTCAAGATCAAAATAATTTACAGACCCCTAGAATCTGACCTGTCCTTAAGTAGAAGAGTTTCTGTACTCAAGTACTTCTCAGTGTAGGGTAACTTTTAAAAATCTGGTTGCATATTAAGGGATTGTTATTGTTGTTCTGCCCTTTCTGCAAATGTAATCCTGATTGTGGTTTCAAACCTAATTTGTGAACTATTATATTGTTATTTTGATAATAATAAGTAGCTCCTTGGATTTGGTGGATAATTTATATAAGGCATGTTTGGTGGATATTTATACAGGCATGTTCATTTTATTTCAGTAACCTTTGTTTTCACTGAAAAAAATTAAAGCTTCAACCTTTAATTATATGAGTACTCCTAGTCAAAATAAAAAAAAACAACAGTAAGGAAGGCAGCGGTTGCCTCAGACAGCTTTGTTATACAAATATACTTTGCCCTTGCAGACAATCCCAGTCTTCGAATCCCAGCCCTTCAAATCCCAATCTTTAACAGAGATAAAGGTTGTAATGTGCAAACTACCAAAAACGTATCTACAGTCAGACTTAAACTGGTTTAACAAGAATGTCTTCCCCTCCAGAACTTACATTTAGTACTCCTACCAGCTACAGTTCTCAGGAATCTCATGACAATAAAACTGGTATAAAAACTACAGATGTCTGCAGTATATTGCACATTCCCCTAACCCTGTGTACGATCATTCATTTTTGTAGGGTCCAAGAATAGGGCTGGAGATCACAGCCTTATCTTGGAATCTATCCTATGGGATCTAATCATGGTAGGGATCCAACTGCAAATCTACTACCATAAAAACAAAATTGAGGTTAATAATGTATGTAGATGTTACCTGAGAATGTTATAGCAACTTATTTCCCTATATCCATATGGTGTGTCAGAGATTTGCTGAAGTCAATCAGTTGCAGCATTACAACAGAGCCTGACAGCACAGTTCTATACGTGTTTATTTGGAACTATGAAAGGAAACATAAGGATTTTTGAATTTGAAATACAAAGAGAAGTTGGATCCATATGGAACATGCTTTCTCAAGAACTATAAATTCCAAAAAACACCAGTTACTCTTGTTGTTTCCTATGGGTAGACAGGAGAATATGTAGACGTAATGCAGTAGCCGGAAAGGACAAGTCCTGTAATAATCAGACACTTTATGCAGTGGTGGGCACTTACCGGTACGGGCCTACGCGCCCGTACCGGTTCTTCCCGTTTCCCTGCCGCTAGCGTACCGCCAGCGACAGGGAAATGAAAAACATGGCGGACCAGTACGGTCCGCCATGTTTTCTGCCCACTGCCGCCTGCCTAGAAGCGGGCAGGCCGCTTCTAGGCAGGCTCTGCACAAGTGCCGACATCGGCGCTCGCGCAGACCCTGCCTAGAGGCGGCTTGCCCGCTTCTAGGCAGGCTCTGTGCGAGCGCCGACGTCGGCGCTCGCGCAGAGCCTGCCTAGAAGCAGCCTGCCCGGCCAGCTTCCAGGCAGGCTCTGCGTGAGCGCCGGTGTCGGCGCTTGTGCAGAGCCTGCTTAGAAGCCGGCCTGCCAGGCCAGCCTGGCAGGCCGGCTTCTAAGCAGGCACTGCGCAGGCGCCAACGTTGCCCCTCCCCTCGCCCCTCCCTAGTCCTGCCCCTTGCCCCGCCCACACCCCTTGACCCTGGCTGGCCCCTCCCACTTCCGGCGTACCGGATCTTGGGATGGGGCCAGCCCATCACTGACTTTATGATCTTGCAGGCTTTTGGAACCAATGAAAGGTGTTATGATTTAATAACCATATGTGAGTAACTGAGGGAGGTACTTGTTCTCCAGAGTGCTTAGTTTAACTGATCCAACATCCCAGAGACATCCTAGAGACAGGAACAAATGTGCAGTATCACTGCACCTGTATAGAACTGAGGCTACAATTCTAAGCTCCAGTTAAGCTGGCATAAGTCCTGGCACACATCTCAGGATGGCTTGGGGGTGTCACAAAGTGCCATAAAATAGGGAGACCATATAGAATGGAGGATAGAGTACCTTTAATCATTGCATAGAAAAGGGAATTTAGGCAGGCTTAGCTCAACATGGAAGGGTTTAAAAAGCACACCATCCTGTCTCAAATCAGTTCTAGCTACTATAATAAGTTTAAACACATGTAGATATAGAAAAAAAAGTTTACAGTTCAGAGAATGTGGCATCAAAGCAAACTTGTACCCTTCTCTGTAGACGTCCATCATCAACTGCATTCTGAGCTCCTCCAAAAGTCTATGATATCTATAGTACTAATTTATAAATATTATTTACAGCAATTATCTAACATTGTAGCACCAGAAAGTTATTAAATGCTATTATATAATAGTGTTTTAAGGAGAAATTCGAACCTGAACCCAAGACCCGGGTTGGCCCCACAAGATAGGGTGAGCTCCTGTCCTTAGCCCAGCTCTGCGATGCCAGCTGGATCCAATCGTATTGGCTCTGCCTTTGCATTGGACTAATTCAGTGACATGGAGAGGGGGAATTTGCTGATTGGGTAACAGCCTATCCTCCATAACAATACAACCCAGGCTTTCATGCTTCTTGTGCCGCGTATGCAGCACCAAGCATGATACCATAGTCTTTCAAGACTGATGGAGGCCTGCTTTTTTTTTTTTTAAGGAGAAATTGAAATAGATTTCTTTTATTGCTATTTCAGTGGGGAGGAGGTGAGTCAACTAATTAGTTTAATCATAACACTGTGTGACTATGGTTGCAATCCTAAAGACACTTAATTGGAGTAAGACCCATTGAACACAATATGGCTTACTTTTGAGTAGACATGGTTAGGATTGTGCTATATATCTGTTTCTTGTGAGAAAAATTATATGATTGTATATTAGTAAGTCTCTTTTGAAACAGAAAAGCAGTTCTGATGGGGTGAGTCTGTTAAAAAATTCAAAAAACCAGCGGACATATCAAAACCTTGGGTGTTCTTAACATACTGTACAGCGCAATCCTACACATGTCTACACAAAAGCAAGTCTCATTGTGTTAAATGGAGCTCACTCCCAGGAAAATGTGTGTAGCTAAACAATCCAGAGTAACTACAGGAGCACATAAGAGACATTACGTGCACCCGTAGTTATGGCACCACCAAGTGAAAACCTATGGGGAATTCATATTGCAATCCAGAGTAGATTTTTCTTACACCAGAGCAAGGACTGCCCATTGTTACTCTGGATTGCGCCCTAAGTTTGCAGCCTCGCTTTTTACATTTTGACCATTGGGACCAGACATTCAAAAGGGAAAGGCTATTAACATTTTTCAGTTACACAAGCAGGAACTGCGACTTTCAACAAAATTCCTTATGGCAAGGGGTGGTTCCTCTTTTGTGTTTTTTATTTTGCTTGCTTACTCACAAGTTTTGAATAAAATGTCTGAATGCTTAATTGCATGTAATGTAGATAGGCAGATTTTGTGCATTGCTTAAATGTGTTGAGTCCCTTTGACCTCAACACAGAGAGGAGAGTAATGTGAAGTAGGTGAGAGTAGATTTGGGATATATATACTGATGTGTTGTCTTTCAGTGTTTTCTTTGGGGGCTTAAGGAAATTGTTGTGTGTCTGAAAGGGGCTTACCTATTGTATTCATTGCAGTTTATCTTTTGGTTTCTTTATCAAAAGCCAGAACTAATATCAGGTCAAAAGTTAATGGGATATAACTCCCACCCCCCTTTTTCTTCTTCTGACAAAACACCATTGAAAGTGGAACAGAAATTGTATCTGTTTCTCCAACAAACCCCCCAATTTCACCTACTCTGAACTGCGTACCATCAAATCCTTTTTATATTTGAGATTTATATACACTAGATTCATGTTCAAAAGAACTTGAAGTGGATTTGCTACTCCTCAGCACTCTTTGGATACAATCCTCCACCTTTTCTTAAAGGTAAGAGTTCAGTGTGACTCACTTTTGGGTAAATATGCATAAGGATTGGGTTTTTTTTAACTGCCCTGCTGCCATTCTCAATAAGGGAGGATAAAGATGGGGGGAGGGGAGTGGATTTTTGTTTAGTTTTACATGGAAAAAGGTGAAAAAGTGGGGTGGAGGTTCTCAATATGAAACCAGGGAGTGGTAGTTATTTTGGATGAATCATTCCCATGTTAAAAAACAAAACATGAGGGCAGTTTGGCAGTGGAACAGATTGCCAAGGGAGGGAGTGGACTCTCCCTCACTGGGGATCTTCAAGCAGAGGCTAGACGAGCACCTGTCGGGGATGCTCTAAGGGGATTTCCTGCTGCAGGCAGGGGGTTGGACTAGATGACCTACTAGATCCCTTCCAACTCTATGATTCTATGATTTTGCACATGCAGTGTGCTGCTGTGGCTGCCAATATATGCAGTATTTTGCAGGATTTGCTTCAGCACCTTTAAAGCCCTAAGGTTGGAGATTGGGGTATCTGAAGGAGGGTGTATCTGCCTCCTCCCACATGTACTTAACCTAATGCTAAATGTTGAAATAGGCACTTTACTCATCTTATTTACCTTCGGATCAGTTTTATCCTTCTGATTTGCACTGCTTTTTTAATTGGGAAAGAAGTCTGTACATTTTGCATGATCCACCTCCTAGAAGTACCTGGTAACGATGACATCACTGATGTTTACTGGTGATGATGTCATCACGTGGAATGCCAGATGCAACATTACTAGCAGAAGGCCAGATGCAACAGTAAGAGGTTGGACAGGGAGGGCTTTTCCAAACATACAAATGCACTGGAGCTCTACCATTTGTACCAAGCCTCCTGTCGCTGCTTGTCACATTGTGTGCTGCCAGGCAGCAAGGACTTGGGAGTCCCATGAGTATCATCAGGCACCATCTCAAGTACTTCTGGTGGTACAAGTGCCACTGATTGAAAAACACTACCAATGAATTTCAACAGCCCAACATGTAGAAAGGTGAAGTGTTTTCCTCCCTCTGGTCTCCATGCTCCGTAAAACTTCACTTGCGGTGTCAGGCCACTGTTAAACAGCACAAGAACAGAGCCAGTTACAAAAATATAACATTTGGCCACTCTATGTGCAGAAAGAGAGTCAAATTGATTATTAGACTTTAGGAATTTGAAAACATACATACTTACAATAACATGTTCTTCTATGTTCCGACAACATACAAGAATTAAGCAGGTGAGTCAGCAACACTGTTGCACGGATTTTTTTTAAACCACATGTTATTCTTGCACAGAAGAGGAAGAACATTTCTGAAGAGTGTTCCCAAATCCTCTCTTGTTCCCGAATCCTATGTCTTTGACATATATATACTGTATGTCAATTTTTTTAATGCAAGGTTATCTGCCTCACTGAAACAGGAATGCCAGATTGGCTTCCAGCCAACAGAGTCTCACCGAAGAGGGTAAAATTTCAGTTCAGTTTTACGGGAAGTTGTTGTTGTGAGTCAAAAATCTGGTTTGGTGAGTTTGAGGGCTCGGAGTAGACAAGAGACAACCTTGCTACTGTGAGGAAAGGGAACTAAGGGTGGGGGAGGCATAAAAGGCTGAGACAGGCACATCACATTTTCCTTAGAGTCCCAGTTTCAGTGGGAGACCCTCCCGGCCCCCCGTCAGTAGGCAGAAAACTCAGTTCTGGGAGCAGAATAGCTTAACTTTCAACGCTTTTCCGTCTAGTCAGGAATTTGGTGGAAGAGATTCCCTCCCGATTAGCACTCATTTTAGCACTTTTGGAATGTGTAGTTGAGGCCAATGAGAACTGAGGATCTTTGCTCAGCTGGTTCCACTAATTGCAAGTTTCTCTCTGGGCGCCTTTGCAGTCTTCGGAAACCTCCCAAAAGGCCAAGACTGAAGCGAGGGGGTTAAGGCGAAACAATCTGTTGCAGTGAGTGGCATTGTCAGGGAGTTGCTCAACACTTCTCATTTGAACAGGCCCTTGTGGGGAAAAAAAGCAACAACCAAGTCAGAAGATGCATTAGCTTGCTGCCCAGAAATTCTTCCTTATTCCAGTGAATGCTGCTAAACCTACTGACTTCACCTCAGAAGCTCAGTCCAGGTAGGTAACACTGCAGATCTGCTGCTTCCTAGCCTTGGCTGTCTTTCTTAACCCATATATTATTGAGACTGCTTTTGAATGATCTTTGCAAGAGTCAAGTTCTTGATTTAAGGCTGCAATCCTAAGAGCGTTTTCCAGAAATCAATGGGGCTTCCTTCTGAGTAGAACTAATAGATTTGCACTGTCAAAGTGGAAATCAGCCAGCATGTTTAACATAAGTTTGAGTACTTCCTCAGTGAATAAGAGCACAATCCTAACCATGTCTTCTCAAAAGTAAGCCCCATTGCGTTCAGTGGGTCTTACTCAGCAATGGGATTCAAAGAAATTAACAACCGGTTCTCTGCCCATCTGGCAGCCACTTTTAAATGGCTATTTTTAAACTTTATATGTCCTATCTCTTGTTAAGAACCGGTTCTATAGAGTAGGTGCGAACCTGCTGGAGCCCACCACTGATTCTTACTCCCTGGAAAGTGTCTTTAGGATTGCAGCCTAAGGGCACAATCCACAGTAACTACGGGAGCATGTAAGAGACATTACGTGCACACATAGTTACTGTACCACCTAGTGAAAACCTACAGGAAATTCATATTGCAATCCAGAGTAACTTGTTCTTACTCTGGAGCATGGACTCCCTGTAGTTACTCTGGATTTCACCCTTAATCTCAGTTTTTGAGCACAATTCTAATCATGTCTACTCAAAAGTATGCCCCATTGTGTTCAACAGGTCTTACTCCCAGGAAAGTGACTTTAGGATGGCTTATGGCTGCAATCCTAAAGACACTTTCCTGAGAGTAAGACCCATTGAACACAATGGGGCTTACTTTTGTGTAGGTTAGGATCATGCTCTATGGGCGCAATCCTGAGTAACTATGGGGAGTCCTTGCTCCGGTGTAAGAACAATTTGCTCTGGATTGAAATATGAATTTCCCATAGGTTTTCACTACGTAGTGCAGTAACTATGGGCGCACATAATGTCTCTTACGTGCCCCCGTAGTTACTCTGGATTGTAGGGTATGTCTCATTTTCATGACATATACAAAGAATGTATTTGATTAAAATTGGGGCAAGCTGTAATATTAAATTGTAGTACTACATCTCTTGAATGTACATCTACAAGATGATGATTATCCATTTAACAAAACATTAAACCTGTCATTTAGTAGTATGAAATACTTGGAAGTTTTCACTTACTAATAAAAAAAAATTATCCAGAATGTGCCATGAGCTACGGTTTAAGAAGGATTATGACCTGTATTAGGAAAACTTTATTAATTCTATGGAATCTGTATAACTGAAGAAAAATTTGTGTATTCGGGGTCTGAATTTGTACATGTTTACTGGGAAGTAACTTCCACAAAACTGGTGAGATCAACTTGCTAATCAGCATCCATTGGATTGTGGCTAAAGTCGCCTGCTGTTTTGAACAGTTAAAAATGGATTGTTTCAACCAGTACGATTAGGCTAATTAATTAGTATAACTGGAAGTGAGTTTGGCAACCTTGCATATAGTTAGGCTGCAGTGCTGTATATGATTGTGTAGGAGTTAGCCCTAAAAGTTGCTTACTGTCAAGTGAATATAAATAGGCTGTGACTATAAGATTTAACTGACACCAATAAGCTTAAACAGATTGTGGAGGTATGCAGATACTGTTCTTTTGGAGGTTTGTGTGTGTGTGTGTGTGTGCGTGCGTGTGCGAACTACGTCCTTAAATATCACTTTAATTTCAAAATCTTTACTATTAATAATAAATAATTCGCAGCACTATGCCTTGAGGCATGCCTTTAATTCAGTCCTATGTCATTTAATCTGTTCAAGTTCATCTTACTGGTATGGGTGGATTTCGACGCAGAATTTGGCTTAATAAATGTTTTTGATCTAATGGTAGTGTCTTTATGAAATGTCCTTCGCACCCCCACCTCCTCTTTAAGTTAAGCACTGTGAAAGAGTTGCACAGTGTGTGCTTTCCTTCTTTTTTTTAAGGAATGATTTTAAAGGGAAACAAAACTGTTTGGGTTGTTGCAACAAATATGTAGCAAGTTGCTCTGCAATTATGATTACTTTCCAAAAGTTCGGCAACCTTCTCTCTCTGTGCATGTGAAGGCTGCAGGTGCCAGATTGCACAAGGGGAAAGGTCATTTATGGTATGAAGCAGAGCCTGGTATAGAGTTGAATACAATGTACACTCTGAAAAAGAAAAATAAGATAAGGACAGAACTATGCTGTTTGTTGGAATTCTTGCCTCAAGAACGAGTAAGCTTCATAGTCAAAATGAAAATGCTAAATACAGTATAATTGGAAGAGGAGATGTTCCGTTGTCTTTCTTTTTCCCCCCTGCTCTTCTTTATCTTTAGATACACCAGGTAACATGCATGTAGGACTGTCAGTCCATGCAATCTACCCTCTTGCAAATAGCCCATTTCATACTTCTTGGATTCTGATCTCTATCTGCTCCTGAAAATTTTTTCGTATGACTGATTTCCTGCTATAAGGTCCACCCTGGCCACCCCGTAGATTCATCATGAACTATTTATCGTTCATTATTGATTTTATTTATATCTTATTATGGAAAGATAACCTATAAATAAATAATGAATTTGGCAAGGCTTAAAAAAATATTGTTTGCTTGAGATCTATTCCAGATCTCTGGAATCAGAGATTACTTGGATCACTGGAAGAGTGGATCACTGGAAACTTCTGCTGGGAACTTTGGGAGTGAATCTTCAGTGAGTTCATCTATGCTAAGAGCCACTTCCAATTACAAAATTTATTGGCAAAATTGATGGTGATTGAAAAAAATGAGATATCTGCATTCTTGTGTTCCCCCCAAAAGCAAGGTTATTGTATTAAGGGTTTCTAAACTGTGTTGTGCAAACTGCTAGTAAAAATAAAATTTCCTCTATTTCCCACTGAGTGGAAAATATATACGTTTTTCAGTAAGAACTACCGTAATTGCTTTATGTTGCAATTCGCCCACCCATCACAAGGTTGGATAGGATCATAGAATGTTATGAGTCAGAAGGGATCTTAGAGCTCACAGCCTCACTCCTATCCAAATTTCCAGTGCTGATGCAGCTGCAATGCGAGCTACCCCCTAGGTTAGGTAATATTCCCTTACCTTAAGGAGGCTTCTGTGAGTGTCACCCCAGCACAGGATGCAGTGATTGATACAGTGGCATCCGTGATGGAAAGCTGAATATGATTCAACTTCAAAAAGTCTTCTGAACCAATCTCTGCACAGTGAAGGCAACCAGGTAGTAGTACCTAATAGTAAAAACACCTGACTACATACCTTAACCTTGCAATGTTTCCAAAACTACTTAAACCTTGCATGCTTGCATGTATTCTCCCCTGTATTTAATACCTGCATAATACTGCAAGGAAAGCAATTTTCCACACCCTTAATAAAGTTAGGGCGCAATCCAGAGTAACTACAGGAAGTCCTTGCTCTGGTGTAAGAACAATATACTCTGGATTGCAATATGAATTTCCCATAGGTTTTCACTAGCTGGTGCCGTAACTACGTCAACATAAATGTCTCTTATGTGCTCCTGTAGTTACTCTGGATTGTAGGGACTATATCCCTACACAGTTCTTTCCACCTATAGGTTAGGACTTTGGTTCTGGAATGATGTGGGCATCTTTATGTAGTAAATTTATGTAGTAAAATTTATGTGGTAAAATGTAGTAAAAATTATGTAGTACTTTATGTTGCGCAGGCTTTTTCAGTATATCATTAGCAAAGATACTCGTATATTGCCAAAAACTCAAAAACTAATCTGTTAATAGTTTTGATTATAAAGGGAACAATCTTTATCATACCAAAATGGAATTAAAACCATTAAACTTAAATATATTTTGCTGTAACATTGTTTTAATGTCCCTCTATGACAAGCGATTCTGTACATTGACACCTCTTATAGGGCCAGTCCTGTCCAAGATTCCTGCAGTTCCAATGGGATCCTGCATCCAGTGGTGAGGAAGACTCACAGAAGTATCCTTAATATAAGGAAACATTTGCAGGGCTTCACTGCAGCTGCATTAGCGCTGCAAATGTGGATAAGGATCAGGACCTTAGTTGGATTTACAGGTACAGTGGTACCTTGAAAGACCAACACTTTGTAAGACAAATGCTTTGTAAGACAAACTCAAATTTCTAAGGAATTCTGCTTTGTAAGACAAACAGTGCCTTGTAAGACAAACAGTTTTACAACAAAAATTTGTTGTAAAACAAATTGAAGGATCTGCATCATGAGCAACAGCAAGTGTTATGGAGATCTCTTCTGTAGAGGAGGAGGAGAATAAGGAGGAGGAATCTCTCACATCAAATGAGATTAGGGACATTTGTAAGCATTGCTACATTTTGTAGAAAAGCACCACCCAAATACGGGTGAGCAATGAACCTGTTTAATGACAATGCAATGTCACATTTCCGTGGAATCCTCAAAAGGAGACAGAAGCAAGTGTTACTTAAAGGTTCCTTGTTAAAGTTGCTCAAAAAGACACCAGTGACTCTTTCAGTGAAAATTAGTCATCCTTGGTCATAAAGGTTTTTTTCTGTTTTCCTGTATAGTATATTATAATGTTTTTTAATTAACATTACAGTAATTGTGTTCTGTATTATATTACAGTCTTTTGAATTTGACTACAGTATTTTGTCATCACTTTTACATACAGTTAATATTTTTATACGAATATTTTTGGGTTGTGGAACCAATTGTCTGAGTTTCCATTATTTCCAATGGGAAAATCTGCTTTGTATAAAGTACGTACTTGCGGAACGAATCATATTCGTCTTACTGTACTTTCAACAATTCAGGCTTATAGCAAACTGCATGTCTGCCTCTTCTTTCGCAGCTAATGAATCCTGCAGTACATTTTTGTATAAATCTTATGTAATGAATCATGATTTGCATTGTATATCTGAATATTTGTGCCATATTTCCACAAAACACATAGACAGGGTAAATACACATAGTAATTTCATTTTTACCACTAAAGAGGAGTTTAAGAATATCCCTTTTTCCCTCTTAATAACATGGTTGTGGGTACACCTAGCTCCTGCCAAGATCAGGCACATCTTCTCAGTATCTTTGTCAAGACAAAGTCTGCTTTGTGTGCTGAAAACTTAAAGGGGGTTTTGATGACACAACATATTCTGCTGAGGACAACAGTGTCTTCTTATTTACAAAAACAATAGACATGCTAACATTTTACATCCCCCCACGTTGCTAATGAATCTACATTACCCCCCCCCCCCCACTGCTGCAGTCTGTTACTGTATTAAGGAGGAAATAAAAATAAATTGGCATTGTGAAACAATACAGCAAATTTTACCCATTATTCATAAAAATCATGAATAAAAATATTTATAGATATTATTTGACAGATTTGGTATTGGGATATGTAGAGGATAGAGTCCACCATTGAACCAGAGGACTACCTAACAGTAACTTGATTTTTTTGCAAAGTAAGATATAGATTGATTTCACACAAAAATCATGTTAGACGAAATTGTATACTTGGGATCACTTTATGCCTCAATTATTGAAGGGTCAAACTACATGTTCAAAGTGTATTGTGACTCTAAGGGCACAATCCTAAGAAATTTAGGCTGGCCTAACTCACCTGGCCTATCTTTCCGTGATGGTGTGGGGAGTTGGTGTATGCCTGTACATTGGCCTAACCTCAACAGGAGTGGGGCAAAATTGTCATACTGCACTTTTGTGAAACCCCCAGGTCAGCACAGGATTTGTGTCGGGGCTTAGACTGACCTAAGTGGATGTTAGAATTGCAGCCTTCATGTTCTTTTTGTACATAGTGTACAAAAAATGGGGTTAAATCCTATTTGGAGAGTACATGGGTCTTGTGATTTTGCCCTGCTACAGTTCTGTCCTTACCCCTGTGTACTATTTTAATTTTAATTGCAGAGAAAATATCTTCATTGGAAAAACCAATTAGGGTTTTTGTTTTGAAAGAAAATAGGGCAGTGGTTCCCAAACTGCGGGTCAGGGTCCACTAGTGAGTCGCAATCCGATTTTTGATGGGTTGCAAAACTGACAAGCAGGTGGTTGACAAGGAAAATGTATTGAGCGCTTTGAAAACAAAAACGTAGTAGAACATGCAAGAAGGCAAACATTCCTCACCTTGCTTCAAAGGGCAGATGGAGGGGAATGCAAGGCCACCACAATTATCTGGATCTAATGAATATGGAGCTCAACAAACACTCCAGAATGTGTATAGTAAAAAGGATAAATCAGAAGATTGAACAGCTGATAGGCAAATATTATTTTTACCTTGTAAAGCTGGATGGGTCATGACAGAGTGGCTTTTTTGAAAGTGGGTTCTGGTGCTAAAAAATTTGGGAACCACTGAAATAATGTATGAAGGGTGGAACTAGAACCGTAGCAGAAAGAGGCTAAAGCGATATGACTCCTGCTACAGTTTTGCTCATTTTAGACCTCCCAGCACTCTCTTTATAAAAATAAAAGGCAGTGTCACATCATACAATGACTCTTAAGGTTGATCCGAAGAAATCCCGTATATGCCATTCTGCTTTATCAATCTGAAATGCTTTGATAAAATATAACTTCCCAAAATAATTCCTCCCCTGGGATATGTTGTCATGATTCTGCAAACATTTTATTCTGATAATTTACTTTCTTTTCATCCATCATATGTTGCAGGAATGGATTTGCAGGGGCTGAAAATAGCCCTATTAAACAATCTACTTGTTCTAATAAAGCAAATATTTTGTATGTATCTCTCTTACATTCTTGTCTGTTGGTTTATACTTCAGTTATTTGGGGGAAAAGATGTTATGCTGTTTGTATCTCTGTGAGAATCTCGGCTTACCCTGAATATGCGACTGTTATATTCAGATTGTTCCACCTTTGCTGGAGGCAGAAAAAAGTGTGGAAATTCTTCCAGGCTGCCCTGTGCTCAAACCACAAGATAACAACTCCCTTAAATCTCTCCCCTAATTGGCAAGCTGAAGGTAGAAAGGTCCAGATCCTTTATGCCCTACCCTGCAGTTTTCGAAAGGTTTATCTTGCCAAGCCATCACCCTAGTTTTACATGTGTTAAAACAGGAGGCCAAAAATTTTCTTTCACAGTCTGTCAAGAACGGGAATCTGAAACAAAATATAAGTACTCTTCACTATGAACATACAAAATGGGTTTGTTTAACTTTATCTGCACTACTTTGAGTTTATCTTGTATGCAAAGTGGAGCACAGAACTTTAGGTTTTTGTCCTATTGGATTTAGGGCACAATCCAGAGTAACTATGGGGAATCCTTGCTCTGGTGTAAGAACAATTTACTCTGGATTGCAATATGAATTTCCCATAGGTTTCCCATAGGTTTTCACTAGGTGGTGCAGTAACTACGGGTGCACGTAATGTCTCTTATGTGCTCCTGTAGTTACTCAGGATTGTAGGGTTATAAACAAATTCTGTTGGCTCATTGAATAGTGCAATACTGATTTCTGTATACAGGCACCCCCCACTTTCTGACGGTTCATTTTCTGGCGGTTCCGCTCTTTCAACACCTTTCAGTTATGTTCAGGATTAATTCATTCAGCACATGCTTCACTCTTTCAAACTCTCTCTGCTGGTCTAAAGGCTAAAATGGTCTTCCCTGAGGTTGATTTGCAGGTGACATGGTGATCAAACTGATTTGAATGATGATTATTTACTGAATAAAGTCATAAGGAAATTCCTTATGACTTTCTTCAGTAAATAATCATCAATCAGTTACATAAGAAATTCATTGCCTACACATGCTTTTGTTCCTTTAACTGTAATTTGTCATGTATTTTGGTGATGTGTTAATAAATATGTGTTACTTAGGCTTTTGCAAGTAATATTTATGTCTTTTGGGGGGGAGATTTTGCATTTGCAAGCAGAAAAAGATTGGGTTTCACTTTTCAACGGTTTTCACTTTTGGGCGGTGTTCTGGTCCCTAACCCATCTGATTAGTGGGGGATGCCGATACACCTGAAGAGCCTCACAGGATGCTAATCTGGAAACACCTTTTGATCATTTCTAAGAGGTCCTTGAGGCCCTTCAGAGACAGGGTCACACCTATATTGAATCAAAACTACAGGTGTTGTGATTAAGGTGGGCTGACTTATATTTCTGTTTTGGATAGGTCTCATCTTGTCCCTTTATAGTGCTTCTTCAAGAGCATAGTTGTGGACTATCCAATCACCAACAGTCTATTCTTACTTCAACGTTTGCTCATCTTTGCTGCTGTTGTCTCCTAAATTAGTATGGGTAGAAAAATCTAGCTGATTCACGTAGTACATAATATAATTTCCAGTGTAACTCAGATGTGATTAAGTGGAAATTTTGTTGCATTGGCACTCTAAAAAGTGATGGAAGATGTGAGGAGAAGACAATTCCAATCCAGATAAGTGGGACAAGGGAAGGAACACAAGAGAACGTGAACTATGTTCTGCCCCCTCAGAGAACAGATTATTGGGAGAGTTACTACTTCTGGTGGTCTATTTCAGTGGGCTGGGGGGAAAAAACAATAGTAGTTACAATATTGTGGGGGAAATAGGAAACAAATTCCAATTTGCATTTGCATTCTTCTATTATTTGTATAATTTTTGTGCCAGCGTTGAGGACGGGTTTAAATAGTTTTGAACAATCCTAGAGTTTTTTACCTATATGATTCAGTGATGTGACTCCAGTTAATATTGATCTGAAAAGAAAACAGTATGTGATCATGTTGGCTATTGTGTGATGATTCATTTTCTTCACCTTTATATGTAAGATCTTTGAACTTGAAAGGTGAGGCCTCCAAATTCGTGATGATTCTGTTCTGACTCCTCACATATACTGAAAACAATGGATAAGAAAACCTAGTTTCAGCCCCTTTAAATTCTCTGAAGGCAATAGTTTACAGACCCTACAATCCAGAATAACTATGGGTGCACGTAAGAGACTTTACGTGCACCCGTAGTTACTGCACCACCTAGTGAAAACCTATGGGAAATTCATATTGCAATCCAGAGCAAATTGTTCTTACACCGGAGCAAGGACTCCCCGTAGTTACTCTGGATTGCGCCCATCAATAGTTTTTCAGTCTTTCAGCTGATAACAGAAATAGTTTTCCAGCCTTTCTCTGGTTACCTTTGAAGGGGTCAAGTTATACCAAGTCTGGCTCAACATGGGTCCAGGGGACTCATCTTGAGCAGGATCTTCAGATATAAAATATGAAGGTAAACAAGCATCACCTATATTGCATATACCAAACTAAACCTTCAGCTTTGTCTGCAGAGGCATGTATAGGCATATTAAACTATTGTTCCTTTGATGCCAAGTCTTCTGTACCTTTAAGGACCAATACAGGTCATCTACACTTTCATGGACTATAGTCCACTTAATCTGAAGCATGAATTATGAATTTACAATTAATGAAAACTCAAGATACAGTGAATTTCAGTGGTATTCGAGCATTTGAGTCCAGGATCCCCTTTTGAGAATGACAGTCTGTCCATCCGTCCATCCACCGGATAGTGATGTCATTGCTGGAAGTGTTATTTAAAGTGTCCAGTGCCAGATTCCAAAATGGCTGCATCCAGCTTTTTGCAAGCCCCCCCCCCCCGAAATGTGAAGTCCCAACCCACCCAGGGGGTCCCAATCCCCACTTTGAAAACCACTGAAAGGTGCCACAATATTTTCTGCTTTATTTAATGTGTCTGATTTCATGGCTACTCTTCTGGAGTTTGTTTATAGAATTTATTCTATATATTATGGAATTTGTTTACTCCTTTCTGGGAGTGTTGACGTCTCTAACGTATATTATTTTCAAGTGCAAAGGTCAATGCCCAAGTGAGACAGTACAGGGGTGCCTCACATAACAAGTTAAATTCATTCTGGAAGCATGCTTGTTATGTGAAATTCTCTTTATGTGTAGCGGATTTTCCCATAGAAAATAATGGAAACTCAGACGATTGGTTCCAGAACCCAAAAAATATTCATCTAAAAATATTAACTGTATGTAAAAATGGTGACAAAACACTGGAATTGAATTCAAAACATGCATTCAATGTGCATGATCCTACGAAGTCTACTTAGGCTAGAATCCTAAAGACACTTTCTTGGGAGTAGTACCCATTTAACACAATGGGGCTTACTTCTGGGTAGACATGGTTAGGAAGCTGCAATACTTTCCTGGGAGTAGGACGCATTTAACACAAAGGGGCTTACTTCTGGGTAGACATGGGTAGGAGGCTGCAATCAAAGACAGTTTCTTCTGTAATCCAAGACACTTTCAAAGTGTCTCCCCACTTTCTCCTTCTCGCCATCCTGAGCCTCTCTCCCCTGCTCCCTTCTGGCTAGCCCTGAGCTGCTTCTCTCTTCTCCACTGTTGTTCTCTCCCTCTGCCCAGTGGACGCCTGGCCACAGGAGGAACAGCGCAGAAGTGTTGCTTTCGCTATGGGCGGGCACGCTAAGCAGCCCTGACACTTTTTAAAAGGGCTGCCAGCCAGCACAACTGCCCCAACTGCCAATGAGTGTGCTTGTTAAGTGAAGCAACACTTGTTATGTGAGGCAGAATCCTAGAGAAATTTTTGCTTGTTATGTGGATCACTTGTTAAGCGAGGCACTTGTTAAGTGAGGTACCACTGTATATACGATAGCAGGGTTATCTAAATAATTTTATTATACCTTTCAAACAATGCAGTTTTCTCTCTTTTCCTAAATAAGCCCCAGTGACTTTAATGGAACTTACTTCTAGGCTAAGACTGTATAAAATTCCTGTTGAAAGTATAATCTAATCTTTATTTCCAGGTATACGATCAGTGATGGGCTTCAAAGAAATTAAGAACCGGTTCTCTGTCCATCTGGCAGCCACTTTTAAATGGCTATTTTTAAACTTTATATGTACTATCTCTTGTTAAGAACCGGTTCTATAGAGTAGGTGCGAACCTGCTGGTGCCCACCACTGCATACGATATATTAGGATTATGGTGTACAGGTTTCCTCTTTGTCAGTCCATTAAACAATGAGTCAATTAACCATTATCAAATGAAAAATGTTACTGTTCTCTCCATGAACTGAATTTTTGTACTGCATGAGTTCTGATTTGTAATCTTGAGAAAGCTCTGGTTTGTATTCCTGAAGAGGGTCTGGACTTTCCAATATTATTTAATTTGTGTCTAGCTTTGATGCTCATAGAAATAGGCAGTCTTAATAGGGAGGCGCTATGGAAGTATATTTCAGAACATTTTTTTCTGGAACTCAGCAATTTCTCAACTTCCCTGGAAGGTTCACCCAAGTAAAGAGAGGTCAGTTAATATGGTTGACAACTTTTTGCTAGTTACTTTAAAAACAGAAAACTAACAGTATCCAGTTCTTGCATGGACTTCTACTAATCTATCAAAGTGTTTGATCACACCTACTTTAAGCTTCATCCTTAAATCTTTGGCCTATTCAGTGAACCAAGTGACATTTGGGGTGCAGTCCTAACCTAGACCGGCATAACTTGTCTTCACATTCTTGTGACAATATAGGGAATGGCACAGAAGTGTCTCATGGCACTTTGGTGACCCAGGTCTGAACAGGACTTTTGCCAGGACTTAGGCTGGCCTAACTGGAGATTAAGATTGCAGCCTTGGTCTTTCTGTGGCCTTGCTAGTCACACAGTAAAACAATGTTGACAAATTGTGACTTCAGTTCCAGTGCCTTTTTACTATAGATCTCTTTTCAATTTTTTTAACAAATTTATATCCCGCTTTATCTCCCAATCATGCAAAGTGGCCCATATTCAAAACACAGGTGGAAATTATATTTTTATACATGGATTTTGCATGTGCAAATATGGTTCAGTATAGTTCCCAGAACCCATGTTGGCCACACTCGACCCCACCTGATCCCTCTGATGGGTTGTGGAGCTGCACTATTCTCTTCCATAGGGCTTTCTGAAGCATGTAGGAGCTACCCTATTCTGAAAACCAGGGAAGCCTCCAGTGGATCTTTTAAAAATCCTACCTTTCCTACTTTTCTCCTACCTACCTACCTTTCTCCTACCTTTAGGTCTATCCTACCTTTCTCCATTTGAGGAAGACTGAAGATCACTAATAATTTTATTGAAAATACACTGTCAATAAGATGCAGCAGCACTTGAGAAGCTTATATGGAGAAACAAAGAATGTGCTCAGAAAAGCATGCAAAAAGAGCAAGGTCTTCAACTTATGGCCAAATTCTATCTGGATCAGGCAGCAATAGAACTTGCATTCTGCTGGTGATGGTTGCCATAAAACGGGCAGAAGTAAGGTGATTGGGGAGGAAGCAAGATATCCCATTGCTTTTGTATATAAAACAAATAGCACAATCCTAACCATTTTAGACTGGCACAACTCACCCATCTCCCTGTTCCTGTGCTATGTGGGGAGGCCAGCATGTCTGTGCGCATGTCTGTTCCCAGGAGTGGCACAGAAATGTCTCACAGGACTTTTATGATACCGCAGGCCAGCATGGGACTTGTGCTGAGCCTTGTGCTGGCCTAACCACCAGTTAGGATTGCGCTGAAAATCTCTAGTATGTCATTCATCCACCAATTTGAATGACAGTATGTTTTTTCTTAGAAGTGAACATCTCCATTTGATGATGGCAGGGTTCTGGGAACAAGTGGTAGAACTGTTATATCTTTTTTCCTTTTAAAAAATCTATAGATTGTTGAAAAATCTCACTAAAATAACTAGCCTGAACTGGAACAAGAGTAATTTAAAAAATATTAAGCCTAGCATTGATTTAGTGAACTGCCTTGGCAGGAAAATAGTTCAGTCAGAATTGATCGTGCTCAAAACTGCCCTTCCAGTGTGGGATTTGCATACTTTCTCAGCATGAATAAGTCTGGTTAATGTGGGGTGGGGAGAATTGAAATTAAATTCAGAAAAGCAAAAGGAATCTTTGTGTAACTATATGCAATAAGAATGTTGGCCACACAGGAAGCATATAAGATTTTTGGTCTCCTGTAGCTAGCAAGCAATTGCTAGTTTGGACTTTGGGGGCCTTGCAATATTTTACTGTTTTCTCATTAAGAGTGTAGTATGGATTTTGCTTCTATCCCATAGAGGAAAACATGGGTATCTGTATGGATCTTATAGGGAATCTCTTTGCTGCTATTGACGTAATGGCTTTGACAGGGTGAAGAGTAAGACAAATTTAAAGGGACAACACTTTCTCTCTTATTGAGGCTGCAATCCTAAAGACACTTTCTTGGGAGTAAGACTCATTGAACATAATGGGGCTTACTTTTGAGTAGACATGGTTGCTCTAAAGCCAGGAATGCATTACATGCAGATGTGTTGGGCACTAAAATAGGTTGGGGAGGAAAGCAGAGTAATCAGGGGGAGTAATCGGGGCCCAAATATACATGAAAACATTCCCCTCCTCCCCATAGAAAAACCTTCATTTTAGCAAACTTCAATAGCAAACCACTGGCGTACTGCGACTGGTCTGCAGGTGCGCCATTTATTAGAAGGACCATTGGTGAGTGTGAGCCCCCACCGTGGCACAGTATGCCATGTTAATTGACCAAAAAAGAGATGGTGCACCTTGATAACTTTAGTATCTTGTCAGTGTGCCGTGAGACAAAAATGGTTGACTATAACTGAACTATTTGATTGTATTTGGAGGGATGTGTTTTGGGGACAGTGTACAAGTGCTCTGGAATGCAAGTGAAGTTGGCATTCTGAACTGAACATCCCACTTGGCCACACAATCCAAACTGTGAAAATTAAGCGTTAAATTAAAACGTTCTTAATAGCATGACAAGTTAAAGAGAGATAATAAACCTAAGATCTCTTTAAAAAATCTCCATAGTCACACTCCTCGACATGTTTTCTTCCTCTATATGCTCATCCTTGGAGTCTTCACCCTAGTCATGCCCTACAATCCAGAGTAACTACAGAAGCACGTAAGAGACATTACATGCACCCATAGTTACTGCACCACCTAGTGAAAACCTATGGGAAATTCATATTGCAATCCAGAGCAAATTGTTCTTTCACTGGAGCAAGGACTCCCCCTAGTTACTGTGGATTGCTGCCTAAATCAATCTTCTGATGAGTATAAGATGACCCCTTCTATTTCTAGTTTGGATTTCTCTTCTAAGCATTCCCCTACCACTGGAATGCCCTGCCTTCTCTCTTCATCTGTGGATGTAGCGAAGTGCTTCCTAGAGAAATACCTGTTCACCCTGACCTCTCCCAATTGACCTTCCTTTTCTTTCACTCTGATGTGTCTTGTATTTATCTTTAGCCCTTTGGTCCTACTAATGAATGACCTTTCCCAAATTCCTGTGGACTACTTGCAGCACATCAATGTGTCGCAGCACAGTAGTTGAAAATAGCTGCTGTAGAATGAGGATATGAATTCACCCTTTCTATTTTTCTTTTTGAACCCTACTCCCTTTGCACATGGTTGTTGACCAGGAAAGATTCACTCTGTGCCACCTTGCCTCAATGTTCACTATGGGAAGGAGATCATTATGTGGTTGCTATGAGCATAGACTGAGAACACATTATCTGATTTGAGCATAGTAGGCATATGGTTCCTCCGCTGTATCACAAACCTGGAAGTCAGTGCGTATCAAGTATTTTTGGTGACAGCCAGGTACATGGGTGGATTTGTGCAACTCATACTGTCATGGGAATGTTACACAACACACTGAACAATTTTCTGTCTGCTCTTTATTCTTTTTCAGCCATTTAGGAAACAATCCTAACAAATTTAGGCTGGCCTAATACACCTGGCATATCTTTTTATTTATTTTTTCATTTTATAAGTATTTTATTAATTTCAGATATGGGTATAGGGAACAGTGATTTACAATTAGGGGGAATACACACAGGGTTGTACACATAAGGATCTCCAAAGTGTGACCAAAGTTAACATCTTTTATCTTTTTATGGTGTTAGAGAGGTATTTTATGGTGTTAGGGAGGCATATTTCTGTGCAGTGGCCTAATCCTTCAACAAGTGGAGTAAAATGCCTTATGGTACTTTTGTGACACCCTCAGATCAACAAAAGACTTATGCCAGCCTAACTCGAGGTTAGAACTGCAGCCTTACTTTAAAAAATTATATTGTACAATTTGATTTGTCACTATAGCTTTTAATTAGCTTTTAATTAGCTATTATTATTTTTCCATTTTCTTTGTAAACCGCTTTGTGAACTTTTTAGTTGAAAAGCGGTATATAAATACTGTAGATGGATGGATGGATGGATGGATGGATGGATGGATGGATAGATAGATAGATAGATAGATAGATAGATAGATAGATAGATAGATAGATAGATAGATAGATAGATATCCATCCATCCATCCATCCATCCATCCATCCATCCATCCATCACCCAGTGGCTATGTCAATAGCTATGGCAGGCTTTACCATGGCAAACCTTGTGTTTACTGTCCTTGGCTAGCTAGCTAGCTAGCCAAGGACAGTAAACACAAGGTTTGCCATGGTAAAGCCTGCCATAGTTATTGACATAGCTACTGGGTGACTATCCTCTCCTAGGATAGTGATTTCTTCATTATAATAAACTGATTTCTTGGTTATAGCCAGCAGTGACCAGTTGGTGCTCTGCCTTCTATGGGCACTAATAAGAAAGCTGGTCTTACATTAGAAAGTCAACTACACTATGGTCATCTGTACAGCTCACCACACCACTGTGCTATTTTGAGAATAGCCACTTAGGCTGCAATCCTAATCTCCAGTTAGGCCTGCATAAGACCTGGCATAAATCCTGTGCTCACCTGGGGGTGTCACAAAAGTGCCGTAAGGCACTTCTGCCACATTCCTGGTGTGTTAGGCCATTGCGCAGGGATACACTGATCTTCCCACACCGCCACAGGAAGAAATGCCATGTGAGTTAGGCTGGCCTAAATTTATTAGGATTGAGCCTTTTAATGCCTTTATTTGTCTATGTGTACAGTAAATAAAGTAAATATTACAAAAGTACCAGAAATCTCTTGTACTCTTTAACCTTTAAAGGAATTCTTATACTCTTGTACTCTTTAAAGGAAATTCTATTCTGTAGTGCTAACCTAGAACTGTTTGCTACTTGGGGAGTCTGATGATGATAGCAACCTGATGAAGATGATGATAGCTACTTAATAATAATACTAACTATTTGATCAAGAACCTATACATTTCTTCTGTCTTAGAATATCACAAAGTAGTGGAGCAAATAGTTTTGGAGCAAAATCTTGGAGCAAATAATTATCTTCTGCATTGGGCAATTTTGCACTTGGTCTGCTAGAGAAACTGTGTACCACAATAGTGTTGTTGGAATGAATGTATGATCTGGTCCTTGAGTCAGAGCCAGTGATAAGAATGCTGGACTTGGACTTGAGATTGGATTCGCAGCTGTTTGCTGAAGGTCACTTAAGGGACCATGCATGCAGCCTACTACCTGTCTGTACAATAGGAGTAATTTAAATCAAAGACTGAAAAAAATACATTGCATAGAAGTGCTGTGTGGATTTTTAAAAATGAAATTTGTTGGTACAAGCAACACATGCAAATATGGTAACTGCTCCACATTTATTCGATGTACTATTTGGTTCTGTGCAAGCTATACTGTAAACATATGTAGGTGTATTTCGACACATTACAGCTCTGGGCCATTTTACGTATTACATTTTTAGGTATGGACAGAGGAGGGGTTAAACTTACCTTGTATACCTGGGTATGCTGAATGCTGATTGGCAAAAGCAGTTGAATATATGACATTCAGAGGGTTGTGGTGGTGCAAGTGGTTAAGACACTTCCCCTACAATCCAGAGTAACTACGGGTGCACATAAGAGACATTACGTGTACCCATAGTTACTGCACCACCTAGTGAAAATCTATGGGAAATTCATATTGCAATCCAGAACAAATTGTTCTTACACCGGAGCAAGGACTCCCTGTAGTTACTCTGGATTGTGCCCTGTGCCTGGTTCAAGACCTAGGTTCTACATGGTGGAGTGAACTCCCATCCTTAGCCCAGCTCCTGCTAACCTAGCAATTCAAAAGCATGGAAATGTAAGTAGATAAATAGTTGGGAAGGTAAAAACAGCATTCCATGTGCCTTTGGCAGTCATGCCAGCCCCATGACCATGGAAGTATTAGGACTGTGGATGAGCACCGCACCTACAGTTGGTCACAACTAGCAGTATAACCTGGGGGGGGGGGGACACCTTTACCTTTTTATATGACATTCAGGCATGGACGTGTAAGATACATTAAATAGCAGGCCTCTGTCAATCTTGAAAGACTATGGTATCGTGCTCAGCACTACATATGCTGCATGTGAAGCATGAAAGCCTGGGTTGGATTGTTATGGAGGATAGGCTGTTACCCAAGCAGCAAATCCCCCCTCTCCACGCCACTGAATTAGTCCAATGGAAAGGCAGAGCCAATACGATTGGATCCAGCTGGCGTTGCAGAGCTGGGCTAAGGACAGGAGCTCACCCTGTCTTGTGGGGCCGACCCAGGTCTCAAACCCTGGCCTGCTGGTTAACAGGCACAGCGTCTTAGCCACTTGCGCCACCCACAGCCCAAGATACATTAGCACCTAGATATCTGTTAAATAAATCTTTTCTTTACTAATACTGTGTATGACTAAACAGTACACAGGACAGTATGGTTAAGCCCACTTTGAAGCGTATAGAAGATGTTTGTTATGCAAGTAGTATAACAGGAGTTATGCAATGCTGGTATTGAAACTTCTGTTGTATCTTCGTATAAATATATTTGAGTATTGTATTGTATTAGTCCTCCATGAATATTCAAAGATTTCCAGTAACTTTTTGAAAATCTGGCACTTCCAGCAAGAATTTGCACTATTGTAGCTTTTATAATAACAGTTGTATCCTTAACTTTGAATCCTAGACTTTAATGTGTGGCTGCCTATCACTTTAAAAAAAAAGTCACGTCTCTTTTTGTAACTGTGCTTTCATTGTCTGTCTGAACACTTTAAAAAATTGCCCTTTGCACACTCTTGAGCTGAAAGAGTTAAATGAAATTTATTCTAATCTCTTTATCCTTGTCACACCACTCTGCTATGTGGTAATACACCAAAGAATGTCCAGAAAGCAAAGGTTGGGGACATAGAATGATTCTCTCCATGGCTAAAGGGAAAAAAAATTGCAAGAAATTCATATTTGTTGTTGGTGGTGTACTATAAGCTATGGTTATGCTTGCCTGGTTAGCTGGAAAAAGACATTGGTTTGTCAAGAACCAACAGAATTTAGACCGATAACTCATCTCCAGGTTTTTGAAAGATAAAAATTGGAGACAGCACTTCAGGAGAGCTCACAACAGCTTTGTGTTAATCCTTGTCAAGCTAATAAAACTGTACAAACAAACTCATGCTCACGCTGAATCAATTTATTGGGTAGGGATTTTCAACTTCCTTATACAATGCCTATGCATGCACACATGGCAACGTGGCACAAAGGTTTTGCTTTCATTACAGGCTTGCCCTTTCTCCATAAGTTCACGGAGACATATTTTTCAGTTGCTCAAATGGCAGTGGGCCCACAATAGTAGTAATATCTGGCTCATCTTTTGTTCTAGAATAGGGGTGGCTAACTTTTGCAGCCTCGAGAAGCAATTTCATTAGGGTTCAGCCAAATGTCAATCAGGAGGGTGGTGATAATGCGCTTGGAAAAGGGAAAAAAATCAAGCTTAGGTCAGTTCTGCCCAATATTGCATGTACTCCATATGGATCAAGATATCAAACGAGTACAGATGTCTGCAGGTTGGGCAGAAATAGATAAACCAGTGTTTTTCAACCAGTGTGCCATGGCACACCGGTGTGCCGCGTATAGTCTTCAGGTGTGCCATGGGAATTTGGAGATTGACATTCATTAATAAGAAAATTGGAGTATTTGAACAGTCTGGTGTGCCTTATCAATGGTATAAAGAACTGAGGGTGTGTCTTGACAATTTCAGGATGAAAAAGGTTGAAAATCACTAGTCCTACAATCCAGAGTAACTACAGGAGCATGTAAGAGACATTTACGTCGACGTAGTTACGGCACCACCTAGTGAAAACCTATGGGAAATTCATATTGCAATCCAGAGTAAATTGTTCTTATGTTGGAGCAAGGACTCCCCGTAGTTACTCTGGATTGCACCCTAAGTTAAATTCCATGGAATTCCATACATTCCATGTTCATGCTGAAAGGCACTTGTGCGCCACTCCTGGGTAAGGGTTAGGCCAATGCACAGAGATGCACCTGCCTCTCTACAGTGGCAGGGTGACCATATAGAATGGAGGACAGACCGCCTCTACCTTTAAACATTTCATAGAAGGGGGGATTTAGGCAGGTGCTGCTCTGTAAACCCTTCTATGATGAGCTAAACCTGCCTAAAGAGGCACTCTGTCCTCCATTGTAGGGATGGGTGAGTTATGATGGCCTAAATTGGTTAGGATTGTGCCATCAGGCTTTTTAGCAATAATAAAAGTGAGGGGTGGGGTGGACATAGCTGAGCAATAGGAACAGAAGTACCATAGTAGGCAAACATTTCAAGTCCTCGACTGTTTGATTTTCTGGACACTTCAAGAAATGTTGTTCAGACTTTGTTCAGTGTGTACACATCTTGGAGCTTCCTGAATCTGTGGGCTGGAGAAGCTCGTAAGCCTACTTACAGGTGCAATCCTAACCTAGGCTGCCACAACTCATTGGTCTTCCTTAGGCCAGCCTATCTGGAAGTCAAGATTGCAGCCGACTGTACAGATTTAAAGAGATTCAGCCCTTCATTGCTTGGTTTAAGAATTGTGTTTCGCAAGCCTGGAATATTCTGCTGTATGCATTTTTTGAAACTCTTTCAGTTACAAACTCCTTGGGGCAGGGATCTGTGAAGTGTGTGTGTGTGTGTGTTTAAACCTAAAAATAAAATACCGTAATTTGTATCCAAATTTATTTTTCTGCTCACTCAAAAGACTTGCAGACGTGAAGGTGTCAGCCTGAAGTTCTTGTGCGTGTAAAATTGAAGGGATTCTGGGTTTAATTTGTGTGTGCATAAAACCACCAGTGTCTCACTGTTATACAATTTTTTTTCTCCTGCACTTCAGCAAGCACTAGCGGAAAAATATAAACTGGCATGGCAAATAAAGTCCATTAAAAATTAGCTCCAGGATTTTGCCATGTTTTAATTTAAAGGATTGAATTGGGATCTCATTTCTATAGGCAGAAATGTTAATTAAAGTGGTGAAACAACAGCTTATGATAATGTTTCCACATCTTTAAAAAGCCTTTTTTGCAAGTTCCACTTTTGATGGATGACTAAGATTTCTCAATTACAGTTACAGAATTATTTTGAGCAAGAAGGAAATGGATCAGTTTTTCTGTTCATGCCTTTATTCTTTGCTGAACTACTTTTCTGTTTGTTTCTCCTCTTTATCTCCCTTTTTTTTTTTTTTTGGTTCTGAGAGATATTTTCCGAACTCCTGCTTACTGAAGGGAATCTTTACTCTTTCATTGGAAAAAAAAATCTGGTTTTAGAATTTGTAAATTATTTGCCTTCAGAAACACCACCTCTGCAAGGAACATCCTCTACCTGGTTGATACTTTGGGCTTGCAGAAGACATCCTAAAATGAATTTATCGTGAAACCCTAGATTTTTCTCAAAATGCCTTTTTGCCCAGGCATGCATTTGAGGAGTGGCTGGCCGAAATCTTGAACTTTCTTTGAACTAATTTAAACCATTCCCCTGCCCTCCACCTGTTCCATGGAAAAATTGTGGGCCGTGAAACCTGGTGCCAAAAATGTTGGAGACCCCTTCTTTCGAGATTCAGGGCACAATCCAGAGTAACTACGGGGAGTCCTTGCTCCGGTGTATGAACAATTTTCTCTGGATTGTAATATGAATTTCCCATAGGTTTTCACTAGGTGGTGCAGTAACTACAGGTGCACATAATGTCTCTTACATGCTCCCGTAGTTACGGTACTCTGGATTGTAGGGTCAGAGTAGTTTGATGAAGATGGGCCAGGAAGATCTGAGTTTCAAATCCTTGCCAAGTCATGGGAGACCTTGATCTTGATCTAATCTACCTCAGTTACAGTCTTGATCTAATCTACCTCACAAAGTTGTTGTGGAGAGAAAGGAAAAGGAATACCACCCAAAGCTACTTGAATGAAAGTGTGGTACGTATATATAAAGTATAAATAGTTTAGTAGCTGCTGTAATGTATTGAACTTTATTTTCAAGTTTTCTTCTTCCGTTGATTTATAGGTGTTGCCATTTTGAAACTGAAAAATAAGTGTTTTTCATTGCAGTTATCTTAATTAAGCTTAGAAATTCATAATTCTTTTTTTGCACCAGACCCAAGTATTTTTTTAAGAACCTGAAGGTTTTTGGTAATGTGGAGCAAATCTTTAAACACCAGTAGATAAACCAGTTTTTTTGTCATTTGCATCTATTTTATGGCACTTAACCTTGGGACCCTCAAGTAATCAGTTGCAAAACTGGAATAGCAGAATAAAAATATAGCTAACCCAGTTTTTCCTGATAAGTGGGAAAAATTCTTTAGAGGCAAGGGGAGCTAATTTCAATGGGGAAAATCGTTTGGCATTTCTTTGTTGAATTGCATTTTCCTTAGGCTTGCAGGCAATAAAATTGGTAGAGGCAATTGGAGACCAGGAGACCAGAGGCAGTAAGCCCCTGCTTACTGGGCAAGAGACACTCTTTCAAGTGGGTGTTCCTCTTTTATTTAGCAGGGGAAGAGTAACTGGCCCTACACACCCCAGCAATGTCTGTTCTAGTGCTTTCTGCTGGTGTTCTTTTGCATTTTAGATGGTGAGCCCTTTGGGGACAGGGACCCATTAGCTATTAATTAGCTATTAATTTTTTCATTTTCTTGTAAACCGCTTTGTGAACTTTTTAGTTGAAAAGCGGTATATAAATACTGTAGATAGATAGATAGATAGATAGATAGATAGATAGATAGATAGATAGATAGATAGATAGATAGATAGATAGATAGGTAGGTAGGTAGGTAGGTAGGTAGGTAGGTGAAAAGGTATTTGCAGTGTCCAAAATGTGCCCACAAAGCAGACCACAAATTTGTCAGTTTATGTTTGCTCTCTGTACTTGTTTGAAGTGTGAGATTTGTATTGGCAATTGATAATTTGCAATTATCGATAATGAATTTGAATCAGGTTAATGCCAATTAATGTAACACTTAAAATATTATCTGCTTCATTGGAAAGGAGCTACAGTATGTTCCTGCATCTTGACCCAGCCACCTGCTCAAAATGTTATAGCATGGATGCTCAGCAGACTAGAATCCATGTTTCTAACTCCAAAGATTCAGAAGTCAAATCATCTGAAACTATTCTCAAAGATAGCATTTCTCAAAATGGGCTCGTAGGAGCTCCCCAAACCTCTGCAAGATCCACTGGCACATCATATCTGTTTGGCACTGTGATATTCCACACAGGACAGAGTATGACAACACTAAGCCAATAGGCAGGTGTCAAATTTGGCTCGCTGGTCAAACAAACACAGCTCCACCCTCTTGAGGTCAGGTGAGACCTTCAAGTAAGGGCGGAACCAAAAGGTGGGCTTTATAAAGAGCATGCTGGGGTATCCTGCCCTCTTTGTTCTTCAGGCAGGCGAACAGGCAGGTAAGCTATTGAGGAGCACTGGGGGCCGCATGGCCCAAGGCCTACTCTCTCTCTCTCTCGGGTGGCCTGCCTGTTCATTTGATGATTATTTAATTTTTAATAATTTTAATTAATTGCTCGGTTTTATTAATCACTCGTTGATTACTCGGGTCTATTTGTTTAATTAATTTAATTATTTATGCTTGATCGATTGTTATTGATTAATTGTGATTGAGGGATTGATTGAATACTTAATTGATTGATTGATAGTTAAAATAACAGATAAAATGACTGATGATTTAATTGATTGATGATTGATTAGTTGAGGATTGGTCGATTAATTAATTAATTAACTAACACGGCCCCCCGGGGTCGGGAGGGGCCGTTGCGGTGCCACGGGTTGGCGGCCTTCACTCTGGTGGGGGGTGTCCCCGGGCCTGACCCTGCTGCACTCAGGTGCGGCAGGGAAGCTTGGGGGCCTGACCCCCCCCCTTTTTGTGGCAGGGGATGTGGGCGAACAGGTCTAAAAAATGGGTTGGTTAACGTACAATCAGGATCAACTGAGGCACAGGTAAGGGGGTGTGCCCACACAACCAACCTCAGTCCCCAGCAGGTCAAGGGAGGCTGGGCAACCCCCGTGCCAGCAGGTTGCCCACTTCCAATGCCCGGCGGGATGTGAGAGGGTAACCAGGCAACAGTTGAATCCGACCCACTCCCCCCACTTGGGGGGAGGGGTAATGGGGCGGAACCCGATTGAAAGGGTAGGGCCCAAGCCAGTACACGTCAACCCTGGTACCCAGGTTTACGCCTGGGGGCCCATAAATGATCTGTCAGCTCTCTACCCCTAGCCATTTGGCAGGCTTTGGGGGTCTTAAAATAATTAACCCCAAGTTCAAGTTTAAGGTCTGCCATTTATCATTGGATTATTAATTGATTAATTGATTATTGATGATTTGATTAATAATCATCTAATAAAGTGGCCCATCTCCTCCAATTGTTGTCTGTGTGTTTAATGGACCATGCATAGACCAAACCTCCTGTCCTTAGCCCAGCTCTGCGACGCAGCTGGAACCCATCATTCCATTGGACTATTTCAGCGGCATGGAGGGGGGGTTTGCTGCTTGGGTAACAGCATATCCTCCATATCAATCTACCCAAGCCTTTGTGCTTCTCATGCAGCATCAAGCATAATACCAAAGTCTTTCAAGACGCCAATATACTATACTAATTCCACACATATCAACACTTTGGGGCTCTCCAAGATTCGGTCCAGAAGTGTAAGTGCTCCAGAGAATCAAAAATTTGAGAACTACTGCTCAGAAGACACTGATGGAAAAGGAAACTATTACAAAATATGAATTGTAGAAGTAGCATCTGACACACCAGACAAGCTTCAGTGTGTCAGAAGCATCATATTCTGAGAAGTAGAAATGTTCATGGTGCCTACATGGCAAGATGTAGCTCTAAATGATTTATATCTTTTTTTCCCTTGGTTTTGGCCAGGGAAATGGAACTGAATGAAAAAGGAACTTGGCAAGGACGATTCAGGCTCTTGATCAGCTCTTCTTTCAAGATGCTCAACAAAGTTGTTGACACTACAAATTTATCTGTTTTCAGAGAGCAAGTGAATGTCTTCAGTGAGCACATACTCAGGTGGGGGAGGAAGTACAGTGGTGCCTCACATAAGTTTAATTCGTTCCAGAAGCATGCTTGTTATGTGAAACGCTCTTTATGTGAAGCAGATTTTCCCATAGGAAATAATGGTTTCACAACCCCCAAAATATTCATATAAAAACATTAACTGTATGTAAAAATGATGACAAAATACCGTAATTGAATTCAAAACATGCATTCAGTGTGCATGATCCTATGAAGTATACTTAGGCTGAAATCCTAAAGACACTTTCCTGGGAGTAGGACCCATTTAACACAATAGACATGCTTAGGAGGCTGCAATCCTAAAGACACTTTCCTGGAAGTAAGCACCATTTAACACAGCAGGGCTTACTTCTGTGTAGACATGGTTATGAGGCTGCATGGAAGAAAGGGGGCTTACCTGGGCTGCTGCTGGAGGCCAAGTTGAGGGCAGTTAGGGGCAGCTAGAGGCAGCAGTGCTCTGGCCGGCAGCACATTAGGCTCCATGTGGTGCATCAGAGCTGCCTAGCATGCCGCTCTTTAGGAAGCAACACTTCTGGTTTCTCCGTGTGCCTGCCTTTTGCGTCCCCAGATGACCCGGCCAGGTCGCTTTCAGGTTGCTTGGGGCTTGTTAAGCAGTCATGGGCTGAGACTAGTTCGGGCTGGATCGCCCGAACCGGTAGTTCCACTCAGCTCGACGCTGGCGAACCAGTAGCTACGGTGGTTGGCCAAAACTGGCTGAACCGATTCGGGGGGGCCACCGCACTCGCCAGCCTCTCCTCGGCCAGCAGGGGGGATGTGCAGACCTCGCGCAGCGCCACCGCGCTCTCCAGCCTCTCCCCGGCCGGTGGAGGGGCTATGCAGACTTCGCGCGGCGCCACCGTGCTCTCCAGCCTCTCCCTGGCTGGCAGGGGGTCTGTGCAGAACTTGCATGGCACCACCGCACTCTCCAGCCTCTTCCCAGCCAGCCAGGGGGGCTGAGAGGCACCCGCGTGTGACCCATCCTATGTAGGTCTACTCAGAAGTAAGTCCCAGTATAGTCAATGGGACTTACTCCCAGGGCAGCATGGAAAGGACTGTAGCCTCAGAGCACAGATGGCAGGTCTACTCAGAAGTAAGCCGCATGCCAGTCAATGGGGCTTACTCCCAGGGCAGCACGGAAAGGACTGCAGCCTTAGAGCACAGATGGCAGGTCTACTCAGAAGTAAGCCGCATGCCAGTCAATGGGGCTTACTCTAGGGCTGCGTGGAAAGGACCGCAGCCTCAGAGCACCATCCTATGCAAGTCTACTCAGAAGTAAGCCGCATGCTTAATTTTTTAAAATTTTATAAATAAAAAAATTCCCCTTTAAATTCTCCCCGGCCCTGCCCCCTGACCTCGGCCCCACCCCCTGATCCAGCCTGGCCCCGCCCACTTCCAGAGAACCGGTTGTTAGGGGAGGCTGGGCGCATAAGTGAACCAGGCTTGTTAAGAGGAGCACACTCCCAATGGGAATTTGTGCTTGTTATGTGAATCACTTGTTATGTGGGACACTTGTTATGCGAGGTGCCACTGTAAATCATACCTCCAGTCCAAAAGCTATGTAGTGTACCCCAAAAAATTTCATCACCACAAAAGCTGAATGATATATTAAAGTAGCATTGCCATATGTCCTGAAAAACAGGGACAATCCAGATTTTGGAGGATTGTGTTCACATACTGGCAAATTGGACAGAGGGCTCTATCCCAATTTTGTGGAAGAGAATTATGGGAACCCTAATTAGAAGTAAAATATTTCATCGTTGATTTAGATCTTGCAAGTACTGGGGAAGGGCAGTGGTGAAGGCTTTTAATCCTCTGGCCATAAGAAATCTTAATCAGCCACCTCTTTAGCACCTAAGAAATCAGCAGGTGTTGCCATTTTCAAGCATATTTTTGTGGTCGTAGCGTATCCTGTAACCCATATTCTTGCACCAAAGATCACTTTTGCCATGATTCATTGGTGAAAATGTTTCTTTACCTGTCGTATGCTGTAACATCTTTCCTGCCTCACCCATCTAGGAAGCCAGTACAGTACAGGTTGTTGTCGAGCAATCTCACCAGAAGAATATCTTAAAAACAAAAAGTAATTTTTAATCTCACAGTGGATCACATTAAATGTATTCTAGGGTGGTAGTTCCAAACGAGTGGGATGTGTCACACCAGAAAAATAGAAATGGGTCATTTACCCATAAGGGTATTATCCCAGGAATGGGTGCCTTGAGAGCACTGCTTAGATTGTGGAGTTGTGGTGACTCGGGGACATTCTAACATACTTGGGGAGGATTCCTGGAGTCTCGCATGGATCTTTCATGAGGATCCTGGAGTCTTGCAGCTACTACTGAGAGCCTCCAAGACCCTCATGGAGGTTTAAGAAGCTCCCAGGTATGTTAGAATGTCCCTGCAGCACCCCAATCACTGCTGTACTGTTGGGACCACACACCACACTCTACGTCCAGCACTACTCATGAGGTTTCCACTTCCCTTGGAGGAGTTTGGAAACTTGTGCTTCAGGGTAACCACAATTCAAACATACTCGTATTAGAAACACTTACTACTTAGAAAGCCAGAGTTATGATGAAAGGATCACTATCTTTTCAGGAGTATTTTGGGTTCATGTGCATACAAACTATAAACATTTATAGCTGCCGTTATACAGAGTCTTTATATATGTCATACTGATTAGACCATATCAGTGTTGCCTACACTGACAGAGGATCTCCAAGATTTTTTCCCCAGCTGTACATGGAGATACCAAGGACTGAACCTGGGATCTTCTATATGCAAAGCACGAGCCTTCTCTATGTAAAGAATTATTCTTCCCACCTTCTTGGAGATCTAATTTTCCAGGGCCTAATTTCAACCCTTGGGGTTGGAACTGGAAGCATTCTACTGTATATGCGCATTGACTAATGTTCTAATGGTATTTCCCAACATCTCCCCAAAAGGTGAAATGGGAGCAGGGTCTTACCTGTCCATAGTAAGATGCTATTCCCAGTGGAAATTGGAAATAGGGATTGATTGTTGGAGTGCGAGCCACAAAATTATTGTTGCTTTTTCTTTCCTGTATTTGCTTTTTAATGGAAAGCTGTTTCAAGAAGCTGAATTTTGGAGCTAGTACAGAACTGGCTACATGTTATTAGCATAGCACTCCAGTTATTCTGCAAAAAAGTGGCTTTTCCTCTGTTTTCTTCGTAAGTTCAGTTTCTTCTGAAAGTTCACCTCTTGTGCCTAAGCTGTCAGTCTAATGTAGTACAGATTTGGTAACATGTTAAACTCCTTGTCAAGAAAACAAACCAAAAGCTTGTCATTACATGAAGTAGCATGGACATAACAGTTAAGGAAACATTCTTGGGAGCGTACCTCTTAAATCAGGCAGCACATTATTATAGCAGTTTGGCAGTCATCGCTGGTAAGGTTAAACAGATAGTGACAACCAGAATATGGTACTTCGAAAACTGATACCAAAATGAATAGAAGTTCCAAAAGCAAGGCCCTAAATAAGACACTGTGCCTGTTAACCAGCCGGCCAGGGTTCGAGACCCGGGTCGGCCCCACAAGACAGGGTGAGCTCCTATCCTTAGCCCAGCTCTGTGATGCAGCTGGATCCAATCGTATTGGCTCTGCCTTTCCATTGGACTAATTCAGTGGCGTGGAGAGGGGGGATTTGCTGCTTGGGGAACAGCCTATCCTCCATAACAATCTCACCCAGGCTTTTGTGCTTCGCATGCAGCATATGCAGCGCCGAGCACGATACCATAGTTTCTCAAGACTCAAGGAGGCCTGGGTGTACAGTAAACTCAGTTTCCACTGCAGAGATAATGTGATCACAATCGAGCCATCAAATTGGCTTCTACATCAAGAATTGCTATGCAGTTTTTAAAAATTGTGATGGTTGTGCCATCTTTCAAAATTAGCTCTCAACATGTTAATACTAATGAAATAGTTAATGATGATAATAACCTTGATGGTGCTCAGTGCTTGGAATGTAGATCTTGATTGTTTTGTTCTACTGGACCAAGTGCATTATGCAGAGAACTTATTTATGGTGTTTTTGCAAAGGAACAAATGTGTGATACCTGCAAGTCTTCAGTGATAGGTTGCTTCAGAGCAGGTGCTTAAACGAACTCTGGGTTCTTCGTCCAAGGACCAAGATTACAGTATATGCAAGTTTATGTAACTGCATTCTTATCAGCATAACAATATGCTGAAGTTCTATCCTGATCAATGTTCTTCTGAGTCATTCAAGTATGCAGTGATGAGCATCTACTTTAAAAGTAGAACTATAACCTAGAAGTCTATTCCAAAGGGTAGTGTAAATCTACAGTATAGTTTCTTAAATAAATGACAATGAATTAAATGCAAACAGATGAATGGCTTCTCTTTATTTTAATTTGCCTATCACTCCTCAAGAGATTTAGGGTGCAATCCAGAGTAACTATGGGGAGTCCTTGTTCCGGTGTAAGAACAATTTACTCTGGATTGCAATATGAATTTCCCACAGGTTTTCACTAGGTGGTGCCATAACTATGGGTGCACGTACTGTCTCTTGTGTGCTCCCGTAGTTACTCTGGATTGTAGAGTCAGGCAGGTTAGATGGCTGGGAGTGAGAATCTGAATGGCTCTGAACATGGCTCTCTCAATGCAATTTGGGAGACCCTCTATGCCTGTGAGATTTCGTTGAACTTCCCTCTTCCCATCCTGCCATCCAAGTAGCCTGCTACTTCCTCCATCCTGCTACTCATGCTATTTATTTAATTAATACATTAACAATGACATGAGTACTAATCAGTTGCTTGTCTGATCATACCTGGAAGAACAATGTAAATTTTGGTAGCTGAACCCACTGCAATGGATGCTTATGCCTACAAAAGCCTAGCTATTTGCACAGAGATCCACAAATGTTGGCTCTGTCTACCAGTCAGATATAATTTGTTTCTACTGGTCCTTTTTTTCTCCCAAGTTCTCCATCACTTGTGGAAGACTTTGGAGAGAGGTGGAGTTATTACTCAAAAGAGGCTCCTGCTGGTTGTTATTAAATGTGGAAATGAGGTGTTTGGGAAAAGAATCCATGTATAAAATATGTGGATTCTGGATACTAGACAATATTAGACAAGACAAACAGAACAGTGCTATATACTCCTTAGGCATCACATTATTCAATCTGCCACTAATTTTAAAAAAATCAATTTAAATAAACTGTTAAAAGCCTACCTGTTATTCATAATGTTTTAGGGCGCAATCCAGAGTAACTACGGGGAGTCCTTGCTCCGGTGTAAGAACAATTTGCTCTGGATTGCAATATGAATTTTCCACAGGTTTTCACTAAGTGGTACAGTAACAACGGGTACACGTAATGTCTCTTACGTGCTCCCGTAGTTACTCTGGATTGTAGGGTTAGACTGGTTTCATTATTCACCTGATTTTAGAAGTCGTCTTCTCCACATTAGCACTCCAGTGTCCACTGGTGAATCTGTGTATGTTTTAAAGTTCTCCTGTTATGAGAGTCAAACTAATCTTTCTTTGGCTTCTTAGGAGAAAAGAAATCAGATTGCCACAGATCGTCAGATTGACTCAGATTGCCACAGATCATCATTGTTCTGCTCATTAATTTCCTTCTGTATTTCAACTAATAGAATGCAAACATTTAATATCTCAGTTAAAGAAATCCTTACGGCAGTAGTGTGAAAAATCTAGTCTGAGGCTGAAAACTGAGGCTGAAAATCAGTGAATTGACTGAATCAAACTAGCTGGCAAATTCATGGGGGTGAAAATCTTCATCTCCTCTAATCCCCGAATTAGACCATATTGGTTCTGATTGAAATGGGATAAGATAGTAGCATTCCCACTAATAGCACTGTGCCCAGGGTGACCATCTGTCCTCTTATTCCAGGACTCGTCCTCTTTTTTAGGCTCATGTCCTGGGGGAAAAAAATCTTGGTTATCCTCCATTTTCTTGTGAACAGACAGCATGGGCCAAACTGATGAACCACCATGGGACATAATATCCCATTGGGAAGTTTTGCTGAGCAAGCTACTCTGAAATGAAGGGAAGCTGTGCACTCTTTTTCTTGCTAAGTACTTCCCTAGAAAATGTGTCTTTCAAACAAATTCCTGTATTCAGTCTATCAAAGGTACAGATGTGCCCTGCTAATCACAACCAATTCTAGGATGCAATGCTCATTCCCATTTCTAGAGCCATAGAAATGTCCTCCTCCGTGGACATGTGGCCTGCATGTTACCTTCCCACTGAGGTGGTACCTATTTATCTACTTACATTTGAATGCTTTTGAACTGCTAGGTTGGCAGGTGTTGGGCTGAGGACAGGAGCTCACCCTGTCTTGCTGTACTCAGATCTCGAACTGCTGACCTGCTAATCTTCAGATTGACAGGCACAGCGCCTCTAAACACTAAACCAACTGCAGCTCTCCTATTTAATCTATAGGTTGTTGCAAAAGTTGAGGGAAGTAAGAATTTTTCTGAGGCATCCTGTTTTCTCATTTGCAGTATTGTCCCCAAGTATGGTTGCATTACTCATGTGATAACACTTTATCGCATGAGTTGCACAGGATAGATTTTATTTAAACCTGGATATCTTAAACAGCTGCTTTTTAATCTGAACTCCCTAATTTGATGCCAGCATTAAATTTTGTTTGGAAATTTCAGTGTTGCCACCTCCTTGGGCTTTCTTCATTTATGACAACACTCATGGAAGATTAACTCCTCTTGTTAGTGTGGCCCTTCTCTTAAAAACCTGGCTGCTGACACTTATGGCTTTTCGCTTGGCTATCCCCTCTTCAGTTGATCCAAAACTCTGATTTCCATTACAAGTCAAGTCCTGTTCTTCCCTTTGTCTGGAAACCAGGATGACTGAGTGAGACCTTTCCCATGTCTTTGCAAAAATATTTAGACATAAATGTTATACCCCCTAAAGTCCAGTTCTGGTCACCACATCTCAAAAAGGACATAGAGGAAACAGAGAAGGTTCAGAGGAAAGCGACTAAAATGATCAGTGTTCTGGGACACCTTCCATAGGAGGAAAGGGTGTTTGGGCCTCTTCATTCTAGAAAAGAGACGCTTGAGGGGGGACATGATTGAGAAATACAAAATTCTGCAAGGGGCAGACAGAGTGAATAGTGAGAACCTCTTTTCCCTTTCACCAGACCTTTCAGCATCCACTAAAAGTGAATGTTGGAAGAGTTAGGACAGAAAAAAGAAAATATTTCTTTACCCAGCATGTAATTAATCTGTGGAACTCCCTGCCACAGGATGTGGTGATGGCATCTAGCCTCAATGCCTGTTAAGAAGGGTTTGGACAAATTCCTAAAGGACCATCACAGGTTACAAGCCATGATGGGTATGTGTTTTTGAGTGTGTGTGTGCGCGCGCGAGCTTGCATACGTAGATGCAGGCACGTAGACATGGGCAACCTCCAAATACCAGATGCAGAGGAGGGCACATGGATGAAGGTGTCTTGTGTGCTCCTGATGCATCTGGTGGGCCATTGTGAGATATAGAAAGCTAGACTTGATAGGCTGATCCAGCCCAACCGCCTGTTCCAGCCGAGGTTCTTCTTATGTTCTTATCCAGGAGGTGCACAACCTTTCCCACAATCTGACTGGATGGTGGATTTAACTAGAGAAGTGTTTTTCAGTCTTTTCCATCTCATGGCACACTGACAAGATGCTAAACTTGTCAAGGGAAACCGTCAGATTTGGACAATAGACAAGGCACACTGCACTGATGGCTGGAGCCTTATGTCCACCAATGTCCCTACAATACTACTGACCCACCCCAAAATCCCACTGAAAGCTTGCAGACCATTTGTGCATGTCAATGTGTCAAGGCAAAGTGGTTGAAAATGGCTGAACCAGAGAAATATCAAGGGAAGTTCTTATTGTAGAGCATGTTCACCATGGAAAGCTGCATAACAATCAATTGCAAAATTCTCCCAGAATGTGTTCAGCCTTCAGTGCAACATAAAAAGCATGTAAAATTCTGTAGCATCACTTGTGACATTTCTCTTTCAAGGACTTACATGTCCTTGCTCACTTTGTGCAGTTAGTAAATTGATATAAATTTGCTTTCCATGCTTCTCGGCATATGAGAAACACTTAAAAAATCCCACTGATTAAGATTTTGCCCTCAGCCTACTCCAGAAGTAAAGGCAGAGGGTCCTAGGAGCATTTGCCATCAGCCAGTGGTAGGAGGAAGCAGTTGCACAAGTACTTCTCTCCCCCACTGGGAAGTTAGGCCTGCTCCCAAGAGTTTTCTAAATCAAGGGCAACCCATGGATGTTAGAAGTTGGTGGCATCAACAGTCCTTCTACTATTCAAGGATGGGAGCAAGGAACTGCCCTACCTGCCAAGCTGAAGAAGGGACTAAGGAGGGATGGAGAAATCCATGGGACATAAAAGCCTCAGCCTCAGAGGAGGGAGAAGGGAGATACCCTGGGCCATGGGGTGCATGCACGTGTGTGCTTTGTGCAGGGTGACCATATGACTGGATTTTTCTGGATTTGTCCTCTTTTTTCGCCTTCTGTTCAGGTGTCCTCCAAAAGGGATTCATTGTCCTCCATTTTGGCTTCATTTTGGAACTTTGCGATGGTGTGAAGTACCCCATCATGTCATATGTCCTTGGATTTGTATTGAAGAGCAGAATCCAATGCAAAAATCTGTTTTGAAATATCTCCTTCCTATCAAATGTTATGGCCAAATATCTGAAAATAAAAAATATGCATTGAGCTCTATGGGAAAGTGAAAGTGGCCAATATCGTGGCTTTACTCATGATTAGGCAAATGTGCCATTGTCTGCCAGAAAGGCCAGGCTGAGAGGAATCCAAGACCTTGTCTTCTTTTTAAGGTTTGGGCATCTGATCACCCTGGGCTTCGTGTACGTGCAACCACCAGATAGGAACCTAGAACTTTGTTTTGCTACAGGACGTGGGACAAGCTGTTGCCATCATTGCTCATACCTCTCCCCCCACCAGAAGTTGACTATTTGGCTTGGAGCTTGAAAACACCATTGCCACTGCACTACTTGGAAGGGGATACAATGCCACCAAAAAATGCAGGAAAAGGTTGAATAGCTACAAGGACAGAAGTATCACGTAAAAACAAAACTCCACAACCACCAATTGCTAAATTCAGATATAACCTAATTATCAGTGGATGGTTGCAAAGCTATTGGGAAGTGATAACCACTTTGCATTCTTTCGCTCCTCCAGGGGGAAAGGAGGGGACTGCTTCCAAGCTGAAAAGAAGCTTTCCTAAACCCTGGAGAGAGAGAGACTGATTACCTGCTACAATGTTGTAGGTTTTTTTTTAAATTGCAGCCTAAAGGAATGTTTAATTTTTATTTGTTTCGTTGAATGCAAAAATTGGCATCTATGAAATCTGGAAGAATTCTTGTGGATGCCATAACTTAGCCTATATGTAATTTTGTACATGCCCCTGAAGGTGAAATGAGAGTCTTAGATTTCTGAATGCAGGTCTGACCCTGAATTTGAATGTGGCTATAATAAAGAGCATCTACTAAAAAGAGAATGCAAACACTCCTGTTAGGCTGAATATCTTCTGCTTTGCACAGATACGAAAAATCCCAGTAACAGGATAGAAAAGGCCAACTTTTTTATTTCATCACTTGGCCTTTGTGTGTAGTTCTTGGGTTTGACAGTGACCTGGACAGGATCTGGAAAAATTGTGTTGGAAATTCAAACTAAATATGTGGGGGACAGTGAGAATTTTTTATACCCACCTATGCTCCTTTTGGAACAGAATCTAGCCTAGGTTCTGTTGCTCTGGCGCAAGTGGTTAAGACACTGTGCCTGTTAACCAGAAGGCCAGGGTTCAAGATCCAGGTCCCCACACGACAGAGTAAGCTCCTGTCCTTAGCCCGGCTCTGCAACGCAGCTGGAACCAATCGTATCAGCTCTGCCATTCCATTGGACTATTTCAGTGATGTGGAGAGGGGGGATTTGCTGCTTGGATCAGTCTTACCCAGGCCTTCGTGCTTCGCATGCAGCATTGAGCACGATACCATAGTCTTTTGAGACTGATGGATGCCAATACTATACTATATCATACTGTAGTTTTCCTGGTAACCTTGACATGTTTTACTATGGGGAACCCAGTCCTAAGTTCCCTGAGATGTACACAGACTTGCATCCACATCCAGACGTGAAGGTGCGTCTCAACCTGTTTCCTTCTAGTTACTGATACATTTTATAAGGACCACTGCATCCCATGAGCACACAGTTCACATGCAGTTGGGTACTAATAAGTGGCCAAAAGGGTTGGTGGTATTTTATTACCAGAATGGATCTTACCAAACTGGGCTGACCATCTAACAGGACCAGAGGTTGGCAGCTAGGTAAGCCTTCTCAATTCTAAAGCCAACTTCTGTAATCCTATAGTCAAAGCTACCTTCTGTATCTGAGGAGGCAATTGATATGAATGTAAACAGATTACAAAGAGAATGAGAGCAGAAGTACTGGAAAATTCTAGGCTGAGTAGACTTTAATATGTAAAAAAAAAATTAGTTTACAGATCTCAGGATGGAGCCGGAAAACTCCGTATTTGAACTGAGGATTTCAGCAAGTTTTTGATCCTGCTGCCTGCAGGACAGAGGAAATCGTGCATTGCACTAGAGGAAAGCAATAGTGAAAAAGCATCCAATAGTGAAAAAGCACCATTGCAACCATTCACAAGTTTCAGACTCCTGAAACTGGGGTTTGAGAGATATTTGATTGGAATAAGTGCCCAATTATGGTACCTTTTCAGCCATGGAGATTGACATGGCAGTTTCCTTTACATGTTTCCTTGGTTACATTTACTGGTCCAGTGGTCTTCAACCTTATTGTGCCATGACCCATATTATATAAGCAAGTAAAGTATGAGGACCTCAGTATTGATCGCATACCACCTCCCAAGACCCTAACTGCCCACCACATCACCACCCACTCCCAGCCATCATAATACCCTGCCAGCGTTATTCACTGTAACTTGCCCTACAATCCAGAGTAACTACAATGCCACTTACTCTGGATGGCTCTATGCATTTCCCATAGGTTTCCCATAAGTGGCACCATAACTATGTCTAGGCATGGGCTGACACCGGTTCGGACCGGATCGCCCGAACCGGAAGTTCCAGTGAGCCCGATGCCCACGAACCGGTAGCTATGGTGGCTGGCCAAAAATAGCCGAACCGGTTCGCGGGGGGCTGGCCGGGGGGGGGGGCGAGAAACTAGCGGCGCGTCCGCCGTGTTCCACCTCTCTGGCTGGCCGGGGGAGGCCAGGAGCACCTGGCGGCGTGTTCACCGCGTTCCGCCTCTCCTGGCTGGCCAGGGGAGCACCTACGGGCGCGTCCGCCGCGTTCCGCCTCTCCTGGCTGGCCGGGGGAGCATCTCGCAGCGTGTCTGCCGCGTTCCATCTCTCCTGGCTGGCCGGGGGAGGCCAGGAGCACCTCGCGGCGCGTCTGCCGCGTTCCACCTCTCCTGGCTGGCCGGGGAAGGCCAGGAGCACCTCGTGGTGCGTTTGCCGCGTTCCACCTCTCCTGGCTGGCCAGGGGGGGCCATCCTAAGCAGGTCTACTCAGAAGTAAGTCCCATGAAAGTCAATGGGACTTACTCTCAGGCCATTGTGGAGAGGACTGCAGCCTCAGAGACCCATCCTAGGCAGGTCTACACAGAGGTAAGCCACATGCTTAATTTTTTTTGAATTTTTTAATTACAAAAAATTCTCCCTGGCCCCACCCCTGGCCCTGCCCCCTGACCTCGGCCCCGCCCCTGACCTTGCCTGGCCCCGCCCACTTCCGGAGAACCGGTTGTTGGGGCCAGGCCTGCCCACCTCTGACTATGTCGGTGTAAAAGGTCCCATAGTTACTCTGGATTGTAGCCCAAATCTACTTATTAGAGAACAGAAAAAGTTACCTTGAAGCCTGGCACTAGTGAAAGCTATTTTAGTACAATTCCTAAGGCCCTGAGTAGGCCTGAAACACAATCTCCTGGTACCTGAAGGGTATGCCAGATGCCACCTTCTTTACCTGGCAGTGCTCTAGTCCTGCTGGTGCCCCCTTTCCTGCTGGTGGTCTTCAATCTTTTTCATCTCTAAGTTGGTACAACTCCACAACGGAAGTTTTGTGACCTCAATGGGGTCCTGAACAGTCAAAAAAAACACTATACAGTACTAGACCAATCTCTCCAACATGGCAAAGAACAGTGTCATACAGAATTAGCCATGAACATCTTTTCTGTATCATCAGATACAGGAATTTCTTTTGGTGCCATATTGAAACTGGCCCTATATGCCAACAATACTGTGTAGTTATTTTAAAAGGTCATAAACATGACAACTAAAGCAAGATCCATCTACTTTTTTCCAAAACTGTTTTGGCACTGTCAAGTTTTTAAATGCTCTATGGGCACAATCCTGACCATGTCTGCCCAAAAGTAAGTCCCATTGTATTATATGGGTCTTTCTCCCAAGAAAGTGTCTTGAAGGGCACAATCCATCCATGTCTTCTCAGAAGTAAGTCCCATTGAGGTCAATGCTTCTTACTCCCAGGAAAGTGTCTTTAGGATTGCTGCCTAGGATTGCTGCCTAAGATGCAATATCTCCGTTTCAAGAGTTACAGAGTGGCACACCGACTCTCCCCTTGCCATTAGTAAACATGAATGCCAAGCTTACTCTTTAAAAAAATCTATGTACTATGACAGAGGTTGGTCTCTGAGAGTGAAATGCCAAGTTTCTGTGAGTCAGAGTACTCTCAGTCACTGGCACGTTAATAACAAAATTACCTCTGGGTTATTTGTGCAAGCAGGATAATGGAGAACTGTGGCGTGCACAAGGAGGTGTGTGTATCTGAGAAACAGTTTCATCTTTCAAAATGGCCAAAAAAAAAAAAGAACTTGGGGAAGGTGGGAAAATATAGTTATGCAAAAGACGCTGGTCAAAACGGTGAAACAATCCAAAGCTTAAATAAAACTGCCATCCCTAAGTGCACCTATTTAGACATAAATCCCATTGAAATCAATTCTATTAGGAGAAGTCAATGGTATAGTGCAGCAGTTCTCAAACTTTTTTGAGATCCTAGAGCAAGTGTGTCCAAATTTTTTGGCAAGAGGGCCACAAAATCTCTCTAATACTGGGCGCAATCCAGGGTAACTATGGGGAGTCCTTGCTCCAGGGTAAGAACAATTTACTCTGGATTGCAATATGAATTTTCCATTGATTTTTACTAGGTGGTGCCATAACTAAATTGACGTAAATGTCTCTTACGTGCTCCTGTAGTTACTCTAGACCAGTGGTTCTCAATCTTCCTTAATGCTGTGATCCCTTTATAAGTTCCTCATGTTGTGGGGACCCCCAACCATAAAATTATTTTCATTGCTACTGCTGCAGTGCTATTCACACTTTCCTGGGAGTAAACCTCACTTAACTCAATGGGAATGACTTCTGAGTACACATGCATAGAATTGGGGCTCTAAGGCTGGAATTCTAGCACTTTCTTGGGATAAGCCCCACTCACTATCATGGGACTGACTTCTGAGGAGACCTCCATAGGATTGGGAGGAGGAAGCTGCCATCTGTGGTGTATCGGGTGCCTCCCCACCCCCAAGGCTCCTCATCGGTCTCACACCAGCTCAGAGTCTCCTTCTGAGTTACTTCTCAGTGGCTTCTTCCAGCCGCAGCGGCTCCAGCGTTTCTGCCAGGTCTCCCCACCTGGCCCCCTGCACCAGGGGTCTTTAGGTGACCCGCAGGAAAGGTCCAGGTGACCCCCAAAGGGGTCCCGACCCCCACTTTGAGAAACACTGCTCTAGACTGACTAAGGGCGCAATCCTGAGTAACTACGGGGAGTCCTTGCTCCGGTGTAAGAACAATTTGCTCTGGATTGCAAAATCAATTTCCCATAGGTTTTCACTAGGTGGTGCAGTAACTATGGGTACACATAAAGTCTCTTACGTGCTCCCGTAGTTACTCTGGATTGTAGGGTAAGGGTGAAATCCAGAGTAACTACGGGGAGTCCTTGCTCCGGAGTAAGAACAAGTTACTCTGGATTGCAATATGAATTTCCCATAGGTTTTCACTAGGTGGTGCAGTAACTATGGGTGCATGTAATGTCTCTTACGTGCTCCCATAGTTACTCTGGATTGTGCCCTTAGTCCCAATTAACACAGTGGGATTTCTGAATAGACACAGTGGTGTAGCTAGATGGTACAAGGGGTTGCACCCCCTCTAGTTGCACCAGGCTACAAGCTTTAATGGGGGTAACAAGCTGAGCTTGATATTAGTGGCTAAAATTGTAAAAATGGGATATATATGAATGATAATAACATTTCCCTAATTTTCTTTTTTAAAATACCAGGGGATGACATTACTTTAAAATACCAGGGGATGTCATTACCAGTTGTGACATCACTTCTAGGGCAACATTTTGAGCTATGCACTGGGCTACATGGTCATTAGCTATGCTGTGAGTAGATGTGCACACAGAGCTGTGCTTTAAAATGCAGAGAAGTTATTGTTATTATGTGATCATACTGTATGCTCCCTTAGTTTGGCAAATGTCCTGTTTAGGTACTAATCATGTACACTATCAGGGTGTAAATCTTCTCCTGCTTTGTTTTTTTTTTTTTTTTTGCCATGTATACGTGACGGGGAGCCTTCATTCACAAGAGATGCATATGCAATTATTTGTTTTAATATTCTCAGACTCCAGTTGGTTCATTTTGGTACTTTTTTAGTTCAGATGCTTTCAGCGGCTGAGAGCCTGATCCTGTCCTCATCCTTTTGTAATTGTTAACTTGAAAGGAATGCAAAAACTCTGGTTTGAGGCTAGTAGAACTTTAACTTTCAGTAGATGATGAAAAGCAGGGATGTCAGGAAGACTTTCTTACTGGAAAAGAGATTTGGGTGAGGTGTGTCTTCATCTATCTAGTCTGTCGTGGTCCCTGTTTCTCTCCCCGTCAGTTACACTTAACACTCCTTGCCTTTAAAAGACGCAGCTGTCATTTAGATGTTGCGGTCTCATACTTGGAAACGGAATATTGTTCTTTACTAACTGTTGCTTGTCAGTTTTTTTCCAGTTGAACACGCCTAGGCTTGTGTACAGATTAAAAGTTAACAATAAAGGAAAAGGTTATTGTGATTTATGCCTGATCTTATTTTCTGTGAATAGTCAGAATGATGCCTCCGTGTGGATTTTTTTCCATGCACCCCTTACTGATTAGCACTGGGGAGGTATACGCCGCGGAGGATTAAATCTCTCTCTGTTCCCCACACTTCAGTCAGGGTCATTGCTGCAAGGCGTTACCTGTATTCTCCATATAGGTGCTTTGTTACCGTTTGACTTGCTCAAAATAGTGTTTGCATGGAGGGTGGGACAGAAGGTTGTTTAGTGTCTTTGTAAAACATTTACTAAACGCAGTCAGCCATAGATTTGAAGGGCATTCCATTACCAAGCTCCCTGTGGGAGGGGACAAAAGGGAGAGAGAGAGAAACAGAGACAAGGTGAGGGCAAAAGAGTGAACACCAGGTACAGTTTAAAATTTTTATTTTCTTGTCTACCAAGACACTTAATAAAAAAGCAAGCAGGAGCCCTTGATCTCGGCTCTTGCAGCATTAACGTTCACTAGAGACGTGATCACTTTGTGTGCAAAGATCTTTTAAATTTTAGTTGCATTTGGGGGACAAAAAGAATTAGAAACTGGCATAGTTTTCACAGTACTGTTTTCCTTTGATTACATTCTAACGTTCGTTAACTTGCCTTATAATGGAAGAGGGAGGGTGGCGGAAACTTTTTCTCTGATTTCGAGATATGATTAAAAATGGAGGTGTTCACCTTCTCAGCAACAGAACTTTTAAAGCACTCTATTTTAACCAGTTTAAAACATGCAGAATTAACCCGAATTGTATATAACATCTTGATGTTCTTTAGCTCATGCAGAACAATATTTGAATAGATACTATAATAACTTTTTATGTGTGATGAATGCAAAGTATATGGTTTTATAACTATTGCCACCACCCACTTTGTTGGCAATCACATCATTACTGTGTCCATGCATGCAAAATACAACAATACAAGGAGGCTTGATTTTCCTGTACGTTTTGTTACTACGTTAATGGCGTTTCATGAAGTTAACCATTTGTGTTGCCTGGAAAACTCGTTAGATTCTTCGAAGAGCAATTTGAATTGTCCTGAGTATTTACTTGATGAAGTGCTAGTCCAAATTATTTAGTCTCAAAATAAAACAGCTTGTTCTGTCATCTAAGCTATTTCAGCATGTACTAAACCAATCATAGTAGGTGATATCATGAACAATCCAGTTACTGTACCTGAACAGAGTGCAGAGGTAGTCCTAATCTCTGTATCTACAGACTGAAGATCAACATTCTTGCAATCCCAGATCTGAAGAAGGTCTTATAAGCATTGATTTACCTAAAGAGCCGTGTTCAGCCTTGTAGCTATTGCAGGTAACTTTGGGCTGCCTGCAGCATTCCTCATTGATTTGGCAAATATTTTCGGGCTTATTTCCGTTTGTCTTAATTTATGTTTGTTGATACATTTTGCAATATGTTGGAATTGGTGTACCCAGCCTAGTGGTTCTCATGATGGTCTTTAAAGATTATAGATCTTATCTCTTGGGTCACAAGGTTCTAGGCTTAATATTGTCACAGCTCTTTCAGTTTTATCTGTTGTCATGTGATCGTATGAATTTAAAGCTGGTCAGCGTGAGAATTAGGCTCAAGACCCGGTACAAGCCTGTGTGTGTTTACTCAGAAGTAAGTCTGGATTGTCTGGGAGTAATGATATTTGCTCTGCATTTAGGATTGAAACACTGATCTTTGTACATATCTGGATGTGAATCATGTTGACTTCCACACAGGCCTAGCCTTAGTCTGCATATGTTTCACTCTTGTTTGTACTATAAGGTATTGTTTTAATAAGACTGAGGTTCTATGACTTCTGAAATTTGTTTCTTAAGTGGATGAAAGCACAGAAATAAAAATATGCATGCATTATTAGCAAAATAATCAATCTATAGATACTAAGATTTGAAAATAGTTTATGAATGTGTATTTGGAAATCTGATAAAAACAGTAAAATTGCATCTAATTGTTTTGATATTTGAGTTGCTATAAGAACAATATGTGTCTTAGGTTTGTGGAACATGAAAGCTCTTGTCACACATAGTTAACTTGACATTGGACATATTTTCCATTGTCGGTCACTCTACAGAAAAGCTGGCTTCTTAATGTTGCTGTTTTTTTAAGGTGCATCAGTATCTCATTAGAATACTAGGATGACGGATTTGGATCTGAATTGTGGAAATTTACTTTATTTATTTGTTAACATTTGTTGGAAATACACATATACTACTCATCTGGAGCCCTCAGCAGTGAAACCAACTTAAGGATACATGTGAAATTGATTTTATTCCTTCTTAGTAGTCATCTGTATCCTTGTTTACTAAGTTCCAACCGGTTACACCTGTGCAAATACTCCAAAGGTACACGGATAGCACACATTTCAGAAACAGAAAAGTAGAAATCTTCTGTTTTCTGAGTGGCAATGTGGGGTTGACAAAAACATTCAATCCAATATATTTTTCAAAAGTACCTGTGTTCATGCTGAATGAATTGCTGATATGCTTGTTGTATAGTACATCAGTATATATATATATATATATATATATATATATATATATATATATATATATATATATATATATATATATATATATATATATAGTACATCAGTATATATATATATATATATATATAGTACATCAGTATATATATATATATATATATATATATATATATATATATATATATATATAGTACATCAGTGTGTGTATATATATATATATATAGGTCTGGATTCAAGTCCTGCTTAAGCATGCCTAAGATAGAGGGCTTTCAATTTTTCATCTTCCTCCCTCTTCTATAATGCTAGCTAATGGCACAAAGCCTCCTGTTAGTTCCTGATTCGTCATATCCAACTATTCCTAAAGTATTTTGACAATTTTTAAAGCCAGACCATATTGTGTTTCCAGTTTGTACCACGGATTTTTATCTTGGTCTTGTACAGATTTAGGCCCCATCCAGACGTAACACTGCACGGTCTCCCACGGACAGGTGTTCGCCCATGTTTGTAGACTGTCATCATTAGATGGACTACTCTTCTGCGTTACTGTGTTACTTCTACTGATGTATATTTCCTCCAGCACATTTACAGAAAAAGTTGAACAGTTTCAAAGCAGAGTGTATGCCTAAGGGATGGCCAACTTTTCAGCTTTAGGGCTCCTAGACCTCTAACAAAGAAGAGAATTTCGGCAGGTGCAGCCTGTCATCTATGAGATGCTGATATTTGCACCTTCTGAAATTTCCTCCTCTACAAAATTGTTAAGAGGTACAAGAACCACAAAGTTGAAAGGCTGACCTCACCGGTATTAAGTTACTGCCTTGCTGGTTTCCAGTCCGTCCATTCCCTCCACCATTGTGCCATTATCTGACTTATGAATGGAATACATAGCAGGATTTCGCTTGACCACCTGCTTCTCGTCCTGGTCAGAAGAGGAATCTGCAGGGAGATCTGCCCAACAAAGGAAGCTGCATAAGGCCAGAGCACATCTGGTGATATGCCTTCATTCCTATTAAAAGCTCTGTTAAGGTTTGCTCGCTGGTCACAGAAATCAGGTGTCCTATTCTTGCTGTCTACAGATTGCCTTTACAAGAACTGAAAGTGACACTGATCTACAGGACAGTTGAGCTCTATCTGTTTCAGAACTTTATTAGTACTTGGGCTTTCAAACTGATGGGTTGTCAGTTGTAGAGCCTCCAGCTGCTCCCCGATACACTTAGCACCCGAGCAAATGAGTCATATGAGTATTGCACTGGATTGCTGTCTCACTAATAGATCATATAGGGTGTTTTGGTTGTTGAAACATAAACAAACCATCTACATGATTTTGTCCATTACAAACCACAAACTCACTAAGTGAAAAAAAATTGAGATATAACAGTAAATGAGTAATGAGTCACTTTTTCAAGTGATGCTCATCTTATAACAAGGGAAGAGTAACTGTCCCCTTTCACATCAGTGCAGTGTCTTCTCTGATGATCTTCTGCATCCTTTTAGATAGTGAGCCCTTTTGGAACAAGGGGTTATTTAGTTACAGGTAAGGCCTTGTTATCTGTGAGGGATCTGTTCTTTGACCCCATTTGGATATCAAAAACTGTGGATATCTAAATCTGCAGTTTTGGCCCCTTAAACCCTCAGATAGCAACTGGAACTGCAATCTGGTTGCCACTGGAGGGGTTTTTGAATCCTGTAGACTGAGGCTGCATCCCGAGGACTTCCCCAGGCTTCAGACGTAAAAAAGTATGAAAACATCTGGTTTCCCAAGGGAATCCAGAACTAGGTTCTTTAATCCATGAGGGTCATTCTGAAGCACACAGAGGCCACAGGTGGACGCATCAGGCTCTGCAGACCTCAAAAAACCCTCTGGGCATGACTGAAGCACAGATGTGGTCACTTTTGGAGGGTCAGGTTGAGCCACTATGGAGAACCCACACTGAGACAGATCAGAGACGTATAATCTGTGGATAAACAGCTTCACATTCATTTGATTTTCATTTGATTTGATGAACTTTGGGGTATATGGCATATACAATATGGCATATATAACAGTATATACAATATATAACAGCATATACAAACTCTTCATAAATAATAAGCCTCTTAGGAAGGTGATAAGCCTGTTAGAAGAGAAAGCCCATGACAAAAGCAGACTCACAAACTGATCTGGAAAAGCAAAACAAAGTACTACACCTGATTCATGGGAATCTTTGCAAGAAATACGTACAATGTCTATATAGCGGTGTCCAGAAAATAGGATCTCCAGCCAAATAAAGTTGTTGAAAATAAAGAAGTTAAAAAACTGTGTGATTTCTGCATCCAAACATATAAAACACCTGGCATAGAACACACCAGATTTAATTGTAATGGAGACGAAAAAGGTTTGGGTTATTGATGTGGCAATACCTGCAGATGTGAAAACTGAAGGGGGAAAATATGGAAGAGTTACTAAGGCTACAATCCCGAGTAACTACGGGACGTTTTACACCGACATACACCGTTTTGCACCGTTTTATGGTGCACCTATGGGAAACCTATGGGAAATGCATAGAGCAATCCAGAGTAAGTGCCTCTTACGTCTTTCTGTAGTTACCCTGCATTGTAGGGCATGTTCTTCCGCTTGAGATAAAATGACTGGCCAAAAAAGAAACAAAAAACACACTTACCAATTGTAGTGGTATAATATTTTAGATGCTGTACCAAAGAGCTTGGAGAAACACCTTACACCTTAAGTGTAAACCAGAGGTCTCCAAACTTTTCAGTATGAGGGCCACACAGTATACACATTACACATGTTAGTAGGGGGGAATGAATCAATGTAATTTATTCGTTTTATGAATGAATGAATGAATGAATGAATGAATGAATGAATGAATGAATATGTAATTTAAATGAATGGCCCCTATTTCATTCTTCCTTTTTTCCAATATTTCCAATTAAATATTGGAAATCCAATATTTCCAAGCTTTCCATTCCCCACTCATGCAGATCAACCACCTTCCCAAAAGGATGAGTCAGCAGGTTGCTGTCTGCAACCCAATGTGATTTGTTAACAAGGCTCTACAATTACCCGGTGTGTCATGCACAGTGGCGTAGCTAATGATCATGTAGTCTGGTGCAAAGCTCAAAATGTTGCCCCAGAAGTGATGTCTCTGCTGGAAGTGATGTTATCCCTGGGAACATTTAAAAAGAAAATTGGGGAAAAACTAGCTTCCTCCTCATCAGCAGTTCACTACCCATTTGCTCTACTAGTGGCACAGCTAAAGCACCTATTTGCTATCTGAAGTCAAAGAAGATTTTGTTTCCCTCTCCTCCCAGCAACAAGAAAATCAAATTTAAGTGAAAACATGAAAATTCTGTCCTTTATTGTAATCCACTTTTTGTTCCATAGGCTTTTGTATTTCCATTTTCTGGATAATTGGCCATAACATTTGATAGAATATAGATATTCCAATGCAGTTTGTTTCATTGCATTCTGCATTACATTACCTTTCCAACAATGTATAACATGGGGTGCAATCCTAACCATGTCTACTCAAAAGTAAGCCCCATTGTGTTCAATATGTCTTACTCCCAGGAAAGTGTCTTTAGGATTACAGCCATGATGGTATTATCTTTCATACATACCCCGTGTTTCACAATTTTAGCCTCTAGGGTCAAGCTCAGCTTGTAGCCCTCCTAAAGCTTGTACCCTGGTGCAACTGCACCCCCTTAGCAATGCCACTAGTAAAGCAGCTACAGGCTGGAACATTATGGCTTCCCATCACTGTTCCACAGGCTGGGTAAAGTCTAGGGGGAAAGGCAGATGTGGTTCACAGGCTGTAGTTTGGACATCCTTGGTATAAACAAAAGCGCCACTTGGAACTACATATTCTCCATAGAAAGTCTTTACATACCCTAAGTCCAAAACTGATATTTAGGACACACCAGCCACCACCAGGTGGGCTATGATTAATCTCATGATGATGATGATGATCAGGATAAATGGACTCTATTATATTTTTAGTAAGCCTCAATGGATCCATTCATGAAAGCAGACAGTGGAGGGATTTTACTGGAAAGTAGAGCATAAGCAAAACATAGGAACAGTAAGGACAGCAAACTAGGATAAGGGATGTATGTTGGCTGGATTGTCTAGCAAAAACTTAATTAAATGAAACAAAGAAGAACTCTGTGGCTAACAGTAGAACAGCAAGTGCACAAGGGAGGATGAAAACCAGCTAAGTACGATGGAGCACAATGGGACTTACTTCTGAGTAGACATGCTTAGGATTGCAGTGTTAGTGAAAGATTTAAATGTATTTTGCAAAACTCCATCACTTTCTTGTTTTTCAGTGTTTATGTGGGTCATAAGGGCTAGACTGGAGAAGTGCAAAAGAACAAACATGCTGTTCCAGGCTTTGGGAGCTGACAGCAATACAATTTAGAGAAAAGCAGTTTTTTATGCTGTTCCAAATCACACCTCTGGTGTGGAGGTAGGCATAAGTATAATGGGTATGAGTGAGAGTTTACTAAGCGGGTGAGGTTTTCAGAACCAAGGGATGGTTTCCCATAAGTAGAATGAGAGTTCTATCAGGATATGTAAGGGACAGAAATATATTCGAATCGTACACTCACCTTTTTCAGCCGAATTCAGTCTCCAAAGTAGGGTGTGCATTAAACTTGGTGGTTAATTAAATGTGAGTAAATACTTTATTTCTATTATAAGTATAGGGTGCACATTAGATTTGAAGGTGCATTAGATTCAAGTAAATGCGGGTAGTTTTGCTTTCGATTGAATTACAATCCAAGTAATCCAGGACTACTTGGATTGGAGTAGTGCGGGATTCTAAGAGTAGAAAGCATCTTTTTTCATTTAGGTAGAAAGTTGTTATCAAACAAGGCAAAACCTTAAAAGTATGTACTGCTGAAAGAAATGCTGAATCATACTAGGTATTGACATGAACTCAGGTAGTGCCAAGTTCCACATCATCAGTTACAAGTTGGTGCTTTCAAAAAGCAAGATTCCAAAAAATGGAGGTTCCTCCTTCCAGAGGGCCTCTCTGGCATGATGCCAGAGATGAAGATGCCAGAGAGCATAATATTTATGTGCATAATGTGCACAAATCTGCATAACAGCTACATGAGATATAATATACTGTATATCCATATACAAGCTTGCCACCAGCAGTACCATCCTTGCATGATATCGGGTCTTCATAAACCAATACAGTCCGAACCATAATGTTCAACTATGTCACAATCAGCAAGAAGGATACAAGTATAACTCAATTAATTAAGCTATAGACTACAGAGCAGATTTCACATGAAATGCATATACAGTCAAAGAAGAAAGCATGCAAAAAATATCCCTTCCCCATAAGGCATTTCCACTTTTAGAGATGGACACAACACAGACCAAAGGCAGATTACACACTATGTCTTTCAGTCCCACCATCTTGTGTTTGGAAGAGTAAACAGGGGAGTGTTGCTGCTCTCCTGCCCTGTTTGTACATTTCAGAGAGCCTTTTAACTGACTGCTGTTGCAGAGTTTTGGACTGAATAGAGGCAGGGGACTTGCTTAAGGCCACAAACAGATGACGTCTGCAATCCTAAAGACACTTTCCTGGGAGTAAGATCCACTGAGCTCAATGGGGCTTACTTCTGAGTAGACATGGTTAGGATTGCAGCCTACGTGATGTTGCTGGGGTCTGAGCCCCCAAACGCCAACCTAGTATTTTAACCACATACTTTGCTGCTACATGATGGCCTTTAACAGAAGAAAAACCAGTTCAGTTTCCCAATCAGTTTTTAACCCAGTAATTGATTTACTGCCCCCACACCCAGTTAAAGACAAAGTCCCTTTCTTTTTCCATCAGATTCCTTCCCAGTAGCTTTTTAGGCTGTGACAGCAGAATCCTATTCATGTTTACTCTGAAGTAAGCCCCATTCAGTTTAATAGGGCTTACTCCAGGTAAGTACATATAGGATTATATGAAGGAGACATCAGACTCCTTGAGTCACTGATCTATCTTAATTCTTTTGCTTAACCACTTTCAGAAAAGTAGTTGTTTTCTGTTTATTTGAAAAGCAACATATACCAGTAAATATTCTTAGTAATAATAATCAGAGGTCAGACTAAAGGAAGGAAAGTTAATAAGATTTTATTAACTGTAGTACAGTAATCAAACAGCAGGCCAGCAGTTCAAGACTAGATTACTGCAGGACGGAATCAGTCTCTTGCCCAGCTCCTGCCAACCTAGCAGTTCAAATGTATGCAAATGGAAGTAGATAAATAGGTACCATTTATTTTAAGTAGATAAATAGGTACCATTGGGAAGATAACAGTGTTCCATGCTCATGCAAGGCCACATGATCACAAAGGTGTTTTCAGACAATGCTGGCTCCATGACTTAAGAAATAGGGATGGTCACCACTTTCCAGACTCGGTCACTGCCACTGGCAGGGGACATGTTTACTTATTATTGTTCTGACTTTATTGGGATTATTCAATATTATTTGCATTATTGCTCTACATTATTGCTCTGATTCTATTGGGATCCTTCTCTGTCTGCCAAGGCTGATCCCTGAGACAGCATCAGTCTTGATAGTTGATCCTATGATGGTGGGCTTCAGGGGGTTCTCACAGGTTCTATAGAACCCTTTGCTAATGAGCACCTGGTTCTGAGAACCAGATACTAATGGGACATAGAACCAGTGGTGGGCACCAGCAGGTTCACACCTACTCTATAGAACCGGTTCTTAACAAGAGATAGTACATATAAAGTTTAAAAATAGCCATTTAAAAGTGGCTGCCAGATGGACAGAGAACCGGTTCTTAATTTCTTTGAAGCCCATCACTGCATAGAACCTGTTGTTAATTTAGGTTTATTAGGACATAGAACCTGTTGTTAATTTATTTGAATCCCACCACTGATCCTATCCCTCACACTGTTCCCATTCTCAAGCCAGACCATGGAAATGGATGCAAATAGGCATACAGAGATGGATGCCTTCTACCAGTGTGCTGACTGAGAAGACTTCTTCAGTGGCCCTGACCAATAGGTCATATTAATTAATTTAATGAGTACCCTAATTAAATCCTTTTAATGCACAGAGCATCCTTGAAGAGAATGCACAGTGGTACACCAGTGGTGAGGTGAAGCTACACTAAACCAGGCAAGAAAAGTTGTCTGGGATTCAGCATTTCCCACTGGCAAGAGGGCAGCATGGCAGGTTATGGTTGTGGTTGTCCTAGAACTCAAACTTTAAAGTTTCTTTCCCATCAACCACCCATATCTTGGACTCCTGCCAATGTCTCTTCAGCCTGGACAGTATCCGTAATCTGATTCCCTTCACCATCAAACTGTATTCTAATTGATTGTATTAGATTTTTGTGTACAGCCTTTGCTTCTATTGACTATGGTTGGTGGTGACAAAATCAAGGATGTGGCAGCTATGTCTTTTGAATGTTTCTTGTATATTAACATCAATAGACACAATCTATCCACTTTTTAAGATGTCCCCTATGTAATCCTATAGGGTTCTCCCTGACTGCTGATGTTAAGAACATTTTATTTCTGATATGGTCATAGCATCCATAAAGGAGAGAGCGAAGCACTATTGCAACATGCTTCTTTAGTGTTATTTCTGTTGTGAAAATGGCTCTTTTTATATCTTTGTCTACAAAATGAAGGTCAAGTCGCCTGAAGCAATTAAGAATTTTATCCTTCAATCTAAGGATAAAAAATAATTCCAATGATGTCCAATTTTCCAATTATTTTTCACATTTTCCAGTTATTGGAAAAACAATCCAACAATCCTAACCAATTTTCCAGCTCCAGGGTAAAGAGAATGCAACTCCAAGATAAGGGAACAAACACTGCCTTACCTTGAGAAGGGCTCTGTGACTCTCCCCGGACTGCAGGATGCAGTACATGCCCCAATGACATACCGAGATCAGTGCTGGAAAGTTGGTTAAGATTGCACCCACAGTTTCCATTTTCTTTGTGTGTCCTATGGGAGATTGAAAATAAGCTTGAAGACACCCTTCTTCTAAGACTGAGCCTAGCAGCAATGTGTGTGTGTGTCTAAGATTTTATTACAGGGACTTCATATGTATTTATCTATTTTACTCACCATGCATACACTAACTGTGGGAAGCAAAGGGGTCTATGACATTTCCGCTCAAAGCTTTCTGTCCTTGCCAGACAAACACTCTTAACGATATTATGGTATGTTTCTTCCATGAATAAGAATTCAACCAGCAGAGCTTTCCCAAACATCATGCATCCTATGTATTGGGAAAATCTGCGCTTACTTAAATTTTGCCTCAAATACAGTTCACAATATGTAAAGGAGCCTTTGTAGAAAATGTGAACCCCCCCCCCCTCAAATATATGACTGTTTTCAATTCAATGTGGTATCCAAATGTACACTCTAAGCTAAAATACATTAGGCCAAAAGTAGGCTTACAGTTGTTTCACTATTGGTTTCACATTTTAGAACTAATTTTTCCAAACAATAATTCCAAACCAGTATTCTATATCCCTTAACTATGTTTTGGAAATGTACATAAACAATATTGAACAAATATGATTGTGACAAATACATATAAATGTAAAAAAATGTTTTTAAAAAATGTAAAGTGCATACCTACTAAGTGTAAGCCTACTTTTGGCCCACCCTGTATAAGCAAGAGGTGAACTTAAGGTCTCGAGAAGATTAACAAGAGTTTTCTCGCCCCCCCCCCCCTCCCATCAAAAACCAGTTTTCCTGACGGTTTAGTGAATGGTTTTCAGTTGAACAGTCATTTGACTAGCAGTTATTCCCACATCAAATACCTGGCACAGTGTTGTAGGCCAAGAAAAATATTTTATATATATAAAATTTAAATAAACAGATTAGAGATGGAACTTAGATGAATGACTAGGGTATAAATGTTGGTAAATGTGTCCCTTGCAGGTTGTTCTTCCACTTGGGTCCAAGTCTAGGGAGCGATGCTCATCCCTTTTCTAGGCCGGAGAGCCAGCGTTGTCCAAAGACGCTTCCATGGTTATGTGGCCAGCATGACTATATGCTGAGGAACATGGAACGCTATTATCTTCCCACCAAGGTGGTACTACTTTATTTATTTGCATTTACATTTGTTTGAATTGCTAGGTTGGTCAGAGCTGGGCTAAGGACAGGAGCTCATCCCGTACTGAGGAATTACAGTACTGAGGTCTTGAACTGCTGACCGGCTAACTGGAATTTCGGAGTGTTCTAATCCCAGCGTTCTAACCACTGAGCCACTGCAGCCCACTAAATGATGAATGACCAAATGGACTCGAATTTCCAGCATTTCTGCAAGCACCAACACACAGCACAGAAACAAAGCACACATTTAAATGGACCCCTATTTCCCCCACCCCACTATCACAGCTCTGGTCATTGTTGGCGGTCTGGGTCAGAGGCTCTTAGAGGATCAGAGATTGGCCACGGTCCGGTTTGGAAGAACACCATGAGCGTTCCTTAGAGGATCCACCATTCGGCCCCAAGACCAGGGTTTGGAGGCCCCTGAGCTAGATGTAAGCCAGGCACATGGTCACCTAAACCTAAATAGCATTTGGCACCTTAGTTCTGATAACATTTTGTGTTCAACCAAGAGTTGGGGTCACCTTTTAGATTTTCCCTGTCCGCCTATAAATCATGATGTCTTATTTGACTAACGGTACACAGAGCTAGTTTAGAGACTAAATGCAATTATTGAACAAAATCCTATAATTCTGTATTTCACTGGCCTTCCAAAACTGTAACTGCCAGCATGCTTATCTAGAACCATGATTTGTGAGGTGCAGTCAGACATGATGCAAAGCACCACCAGCAAACCTGCATGTGGGTTGATGGTACTTATTAATAATGTCCCAATGGGAATTATATGCAATGAGGTTGTGTTGAGGGTAGAATAATCTATCTACATAAAAACCGTGACCTGGGCAGGTGTCCTCACGTTCAGTGTCAATGAATCAGGGTGAGGGTTCTATTTCCATGCATCTCTGGGGCAGAGAAGGCTATGGAGAAGAACTGTCAACATTCCATTGTAATGTCCAACTGTCATTTGTAATTCTCTTTGGGACAGTTAACAGGTCAGGCTGAGAATAGATTAGGGAGGCAGTTGAGAGAGCCATTGAGGAGAGAAGAGGCAAAGGGGCAGTTGAGATGCTGGTAAAAGGGGGTGATCTTTAAACTGATGAATGATGTTATATTGTACTTCTGCAAGCAACAGCTACAGGCTGTTTCGAGTCTATATACAGTACATAAAAATGAAGTCACTCACTCACTGACTCACAGACTCATCAACACCCAGCCAAAACTACTGGGCCTAAAAAAAAGCAGGCCTCCGTCAGTCTTGGAAGACTATGGTATCGTGCTCAGCGCTGCATACGCTGCATGCGAAGCATGAAAGCCTGGGTTGGATTGTTATGGAGGATAAGCTGTTACCCAAGCAGCAAATCCCCCCTCTCCACGCCACTGAATTAGTCCAGTGGAAAGGCAGAGCCAATACGATTGGATCCAGCTGGCGTCGCAGAGTTGGGCTAAGTACAGGAGCTCACCCTGTCTTGTGGGGCCGACCTGGGAATCGAACTCTGGCCTGCTGGTTAACAGGCACAGCGCCTTAACCGCTTGCGCCACCCACAGCCCATCAGGGACTAGAAGCATGAAATTTGGGGTGGGTGTTCTATCTGTGACGGAGGGGTGCGCTAAGAACCAGTTTTCTAAAATTCCAACCGGAAGGGGGTGAAATGAGGCACAACATGTTTTCCTCCCTATACTTTGCATTGAGGAATCAGTGACTGAGGGATGCTCTGCCCCAACCCCCGGACCTAGATTTCCCAGACCTGAAATTCACAGAGGGTGTTACACCCTCCAAGAATACATGTGAAGAAATTTAACCCTTAAGGGGCTGAAAAGGAGTGCAACGTGTTTTTGTCCTATACTTAACATGGAAGACTGACCAACATCAAGCCAATTTGGTGCTCAGTGCCTGGTGCACTGGGGGGATGTTGTTCGGAGTTGCACTGGGAAGGATGCTGTGCATGGGGGTTGTTGCACATGTGGGCTGTTGTGCAGGGAGGGTGGTTGCGCATGGGGGGTGTTGCAGATAGGGGGTGTTGCAGATGAGATGATGCGTGTGGCGTGGGGGGTTGATGCACGTGGGGGGATGTTGCACATGGGGTGGATGAACATAGGGGATTGTTGTGCATGGGGGTTGATGCACATGGGGGTTGATGAACATAGGGGATTGTTGTGCATGGGGGTTGATGCACATGGGGGTTGATGCACATGGGGGAATGATGCACATGGGGATGTTGCACATGGGGGGTGTTGTGTATGCGGGATGTTGTTCATGGGGGGTTGATGCGTATGGGGCATGATGTGCATGGGGCATGATGCACATGGGGGCATGATACGCATGGGGGCATGATACGGATGGGAGAATGATGTGCATGGGAGGATGTTGTGCATGGGGGGATGTTGTGCATGGGGGATGGCATACGGGGGAATTTTACTTCCGCAACACGGGTATGCTTTTGCTAGTTTAAGATAAAATACCTTATAGATGAATATCTGTAAAATACGTTATGGATCATTCCCATGAAACATCCAATGATGTTTCCAATGGAAAAAAATCATTCTTGATTATTGTCTTCGACCTGTCAGAAGAGTTCAATATTTCTAAGTTCTGGCAATATTCAGACCTAAAAATCGTACAGTATATTCATGTTTTGGCAAGCAAATGTGTGTGAGTCAAAAGATGACTACAGTAGTCTCTACTTTCTGTACTTATTGCATCGAGGATGGTAGAGGTCTTTCTGGAATAGATCTTTTTTCATTTCAACATCAATCTTTTTAGAACCTTTTAGAAATAAGATTGACTTTTAGAAAAAGTCAATCTTTTTAGAACCTTGGTCAAAATAAGCAGCTTCAATTTCTTTAGACAACTAAATCCTGCCCAATGATATGTGCAAATATCAAGTAAGGAAATGGTCCATGAACAACCCTAAACCCATTCGATGGGATGAAGAGCACTAGAGGAACTGAAAAGTGAGCCTGCTGGATGCACAAGAATAGGCAAATAGCAGACAGGTACACACCACAAAACACACAAAATGCAGATGATGCAGTTGCCTGCCAAAGGGTGATGTTTCCCTCTTAATCAAGTGTGATTGCATATTACAAAAATAAGCACTTTTAGTGCTTTTTTGTATCAAAAAAATGTTTAGCACTTTTTTTTAAGCTTAAGGTACCAGTTTTCCTTAGTGATAGCGAACATAGTTCCCTCTGGGAAAAGTCCTGCTAAAGGCCGCTCCAGCTCTGAATTCATTTATGCAAAGCAAAGTCCCATTTCAGACCGCTGCAGAATTCAGGGCCTTGACTTCTATTAATAATTATTTTATGTAATAAAAACAACGCCATGTCTTTGGTGTTAAGCTGACCTCCTGCAACGTAAGTGTTGCATCCTGTCCCAGATTCCATGCAGTACTTCTTTACACTCTCTCATGTCTGCTTGGCAAAAAAGTGACTCCGGCTTGCTTTGCCCATTGAACTCTCAGGATGGTTCACTGACCCCTTAAGGAGTTTTGAAGATGACAAGCCTCATTTGATTTCCAAGGGAACAGTCAAGGAGCAGGTGGTGTCCCACAAGGCCAGTTTTTCCCTTTCATTTTGGCTGCTTTTTAAAAACTAGCCATGTAAGTGTTTCTCCAAAAGTGAATTATTAACTGCTTAGAAAGCTTTCCAGTTCTTGCTGATCTGCTCTGAGCCTTTGCCAATGATTCTTGAAGAATAAAGATGCATCCCATGAAACTAAAGGAGCAGATCCTTACTTCAATCCAGGGTTGCATTTTAGAAACCTATAAAAATACACAAAATGCAACAAAAATACTATAAAATGCTATAAAATGCACAAAATGCTATAAAAATACACAAAATTCTTATTGTGAAAGGAGATAAAAAGGAAAAAAGTGGTGGTGATGATGTGAAGAAGTTTCTTCCTCTAAACCTAAAGGATTGTTGATAGGAAATTACCCAGAATTTTAAAAATACTACGCAATACTATGCCCTTCCCCAAGTGCTGAATGTTGCATTGAGAACATAATTGGCCTTCCTGAAATATTTGTTTTCATTTAAAAAAACATTTCTAGCCTTATTTCTGTGAAAATTTTGGAAGAACATTGCCAGTGCCATTGAAATCACAAGACACAGAAAAATTTAATAGCGGGGAGGTGTTGTGCCCTGCGTGGGCACGTGCCCTGCTTTGTGAACTGCAGATTAAATCATGCATATTTATTTATTTATTTATTTATTTATTTATTTATTTATTTATTTTTCTTACTTACTTACTTACTTACTTACTTACTTACTTACTTACTTATATCCCATCTTTCCCATGTCAAAGCAAATTCCCAAGAAACCTTATATAACTTGAGTTCTTCCTTTCCTGTTGCCCCCACAACAAATCTCTTTCCCATTACTTCTTACTGGGTCTTGTTGGACATGATTGTTTAGGATCACAGTGATTATAAAGGCATTGGAGGAATATGACGAATAAGGATTGATGCAGAGAGTATAAAGTCCAGTATCAGTTTGTAAATTTGGCTTGGGTCTCTTTAAAAGTCAGCTGTCATTGTGTATTCACCAAATACTTCATCATTTATTTTTGTCACAATATCATTCTCTCTTTCACGTAAGTTTGGTGGTTGTCTAGTGAACGATGGAGCCTTCGGGCAAAATCCAGAGTAACTACGGGGAGTCCTTGCTCCTGTGTAAGAACTTACTCTGGATTGCAATATGAATTTCCCAAAGGTTTTCACTAGGTGGTGCAGTAACTACGGGTGCACGTAAAGTTTCTTACGTGCTTCCGTAGTTACTCTGGATTTGGGGGTTCATTTATTTGTACACAGCAATGCCACATTGTATGCAAATTGCAAAGTAAATAGTGGACAGGTTAGCTTAGGTTCCCATTGCATACACCAAAGTAGTCCATTTGGGTGTATTCTGTGGCACGCAATTCCCTGCTTCTTAAAATATAACTTTTAAAAGAGAAACAGCTAGAAAATGATTGTGTTACTGTATATATACTGGCATTTCCTGTGCAAATAGCACAAAGCAGGCAGAGAGACAGCATATATTTATTGGTTTGTTTAAGGGATTATATCCCACCTTTCCCATGCCAACACAAATGCCCAAGGCAGCTGACAATGCTTTTATTCTTTTGTCCTCACAACAACCCTGTGAAGTAGGTGCATCTGAGAGTGAGTGACTGGCCCATGGTCACCCAAGAGGATTGATAGCAAAGGAGGGATTTGAACCTGGATCTTCTAGGTCTCAGTTCAAATCCCCTGGGTTTTGTGTATCTTTGTTGACACCATGTGCTGTGTACATATCCAGGTACTTATGAACTTTGACTCCATCACAACAATCTGGAACATATCAGAGATTTTTGAACGCTTGCATTTTTTTCCTTCAGCTTTTATAGTGTTTGTACACTTGCTGCAAGTACTCTGATACTGGCAGCAAAAGGTGTGAAATGAAACTAAAGATTTGGAGGATGTATTTTTGTCTCTTTTTAAATCTTGTATACCTTTGTTGCGATCCTATTTCACAATATTTTCTGAGATTTACAACAGTATCTAACATCTTTACATAGTACTGTATACATCAAATCCACATAGCATTTCACGTATGCTATCTCTGTAATAATTATATAGGAAATCATTATCATCATCCCCTCTAAGAAGGGTGGCAAATATACCCCTATTTCCTTGAATCTCATGTGCCATTGAACCTAATGCACACCCTATACTTATAATCAAAATACCATATTCACTCAAATCTTATTAATCATCTAATCTAATGCGTACTCTGATTTTGGAGACTGAATTTGGCTGAAAAGGGTGAAAGTTAGATTCAAGTAAACACAGTATTTCTACTCATCTCCTGAGTTTATCACTGAAGTTAGATTTTAACCTGGAACTTGATAACTTCACTAGGGCTGCAAACCTAAAGACAGTTTCCTGGGAGTAAGATCCATTAAGCACAATAGGGCTTACTTTTGAGTAGACATAGTTAGGATTGTGCTCTAGGTCTTAAAAAAGTGAATTTGCTCCCATGCTTGTAGCAACTTTCTTGAATATGTATCAAGCTGGCCTTCTGAGAAAAAAAAATATTGTAGTGAAGTTGAAACCAAAAATGATGGATCATTTCCTGAGAATTGTTTAGTGCTTTTGCTTGCGGGAGGAGGGATTGTCATGCTACTGTGTTTGCTTTTAACCTTGTGTAGGAGGACAGAGAATCTCTGATAATTTCACATCCTGGAACAGGCTTTTGCTCCCTTCCTCCTTCCTAAGCTGTTTTCAGCCTGCTGAACTGACAAATTTTAACCACCAAAGAACCTTTTGGTCTGGTTCTCTCTCTTAACCACTCGAAAAGGCGTGGTGTTTACTTTGCCTTAGAGCCTTTGGGGCCTAGTGATATGTACAGATCATATTTATGTCATGAATCATGTTACACTACCCTCACACCCCACTCCATCTTTTTTTAAAAAGAATACGGTATCAATATTTTCCCAAACTAATTGATTTGTTTGCAGGCGGAACAATAAACACTATCCCTACAATCCAGAGTAACTATGTGAGCACTTAAGAGACATTAACGTCAACGTGGTTAAGGCATCACCTAGTGAAAACTTACAGGACAATCCAGAGCAACTAATCTGTCCACATAAGAGCCCTTAGGTTGCCCTATCTAACACTAGGTTGGAGCAGGATGCTCCACCCCAGTTACTCTGGAAGAGGCTTAGGGCAGAGCAAGGCAAGATAGGGTGCCCTAAGAGAGGTGGACCTGCTCTGCCCTAACTGGGCCAGCCTAAGCAGCTCAGGAGAGGCAAGTTGAGGGCATGTTTAGCATTGCCTAGGGCAGAGCAGTTACTCTGGATCCAGAGCCTGTTTCCAAGGCAGAAATGCCCTCTTCCAGCCCTCAGAATTATACCACCTCAGGAGCAGGTATAGTAATGAGTAGACCCATAGGAGTCCATGATAAGGCCCGAGTAAGAATGGCAGTGCTGACCAAAAATCTGAGTTCTTGGCCAGCCTAGCTGCAACCCCTTCCTCTCAACCTCAGGATATGGAACAAACTACGGCTGCCCACAAACCTCAGGATACAGCAGGCCACTCCAAGAAGCCCCTTGTATTCACTGTAGAATGTACTGGCATCTCATCAGGACTCATCAGGACTCCTTAGAAGGCAGGCACCCAGTGGCGTCACCAGACTGGTGCGGCTGGTGTGGGCTGCATTGGGGATGCGCTCCGTATGGGGTGACGTGCTGGAGGAGTTTGACTGTCCTTTGGCAGGCCCCAGGCGTTAGCACCCCCATTCAGGCCTGCTCCAAGGTGGAGCAGCAGCCAGAAGCTGCCACTTGTCTGAGGAGCTGGCCTGAACGGCCATCTGAGGTGCACTGCGCAGAAACACACTGAGCATGCCGAACAGCTTCAGAGGAGACTTCCTTAGAGCAGAGAAAGTCCGCGCCTCTGCACAGCCATTCGGCCTCACTCAGGAGGCGGAGCAGCAGCTGAATGGCTTCAGAAAGAGTACTGCACAGGCACCAACTCTGACGCCTGCACAGTCTCCCCCGAAGCCAAAAGGCTTCAGAAAAGTACTGCGCAGGTGTCAGAGATGGTGCCTGCGCAGTACTCTTTCTGAAGCCAGTTGGCTTCAGAAACAACTGCGCAGGCGCCAACTTTGGTGACTGCGCATTCCAGGTAGGGGGTGTGCGCATCCCAGGGATGACGCACAGACTTCCGCACCAGGTGATGTGCAGAGTCATGTCACCACTGTAAGCACCACAGCTGTTCCTTGTTCAGTGTGATCTGAGGGGTGTCTCCTCAGGAGCAAGTCTTCCCCTTGTGTCAATTACTTAGCATGCTCTGGACCAGTTAGGGCAGCCCAGGCTTCCTGACTCTCTGGATTCAGCATAACTTTCTGCTCTGGATACAGAATAGTTAGGAGAGTGCAGTTAAGTCAGAGCAGGCTGAATTTGCTCTGGATTGTGTCCTTAGTGAAATCCAGAGTAAATTGTTCTTACGTCAGAGCAAGGACTCCCCATGGTTACTCTGCATTGCTCCCCTAGTAACTAGGTATATGTATTCCTTACTTCTTGGGGTCTTTGCACATTCTTTATAGGATTTCTCTCAGCTGTCAAGTAGCCTAAAATTATGGTGTATTGATATCAAAATATGTTCCAAGCCAAACCCCAAAAAACAAAAAAATCCCGCTGTCAAGCACAAAATTTACCCTTTCCCTTATCTTATCTCTTCTGAGTCACACAAACTATTTGCCCAGCACCTTGTGCTGGGAATAAGTTGTTTGTACACGACTGTCTCCCTTCCCTTTTGGCCAGTTTTGGTGTCTTGATTCAGTCTTTTTCTACTCCTTGTGGAAAATGTCAAAGTGCGAGGCTCCTCGTCATTTTTTAAGCTTCAACCTGGCTTATAAAAAATCCATTCGTTACAGATGAGCTTTTTTGATTAATTTTTTCCCCCCTAAACTTCTTGGGTGAACCAGAGCAGCCATGACATCTCCGTCCCACCCATCTGGACTCCTTTGAGCTGCCCTTAGCAAATTACTGCCTTGGAATTTAAATAGCCAAAGTCTTCTGACCAATAAAATGATGTGTACCGTACAACAGAGTTACACCAGACCTCGTGATTAGGAGGAAAGGTTATTCAAGCAAAGGTGCAAGTTGAAGTAACCTGTCGCAATTGCAGGACTAGTAGAACGGTAAGGAGAAAACTTCTGTTTTTGGGGGGTGGATTTTTTTATTTTTGTTAAACAATTGGTGTTGCAAGTAGATCTTCTGCTCTTTATTCTTAAGCATAAGAAAAATAATTCAGAATATGTACTTAGGTAGAAGGTAGGAAAGCCTTAAACAAATTCGGGAGTTACATCTGGGTTTCATAGTTTGTAATCAAACCTTTGACATATTGAGGCACATTAATTAAACTTAGCATTAAAACTGTGTTCTGCTTTTAAGATTTGAAAGTCAAGCATGCAAAGACTGACTTGCCATTATTTTAAATCATCCAGGCAAAGCAAGATTAATTTACGTTTTTGTATTTTTCTTGGAACTGCTTCTGCTTTCCATGGAGTAGGTTGTTCTTCAGGTAGATCATGAATTCAGCGCTGGGATCTGAAACAATAAGAGCTTTACATTTGGGGGTTTCATATTATTCTTCTGTGTAAAGTTAAAATCAGTGAAAAATGTTTCATTTTTAGTAAGTCCTTATGAAATCCTAAAAATGAAACATTTTCCACTGATCTTATGCATTTCTACTTCGAAGCAAGTCCCGTTGAGTAGCTTTACTTTCAAGTAGATGTCCATTGAACTGTAACACTAGTAGGCATATGTTGTCAATAAGTATAACAGAAAACTAATTTTTCATTCTTTCAATTCATTCTTCCGTTCATTCATACAAGCTTGATCTGATATTAAAAGGTACACAAAAGATAGAAAGGTGTTTCCGGTGCACAATACAGGCAACTTAATTTCCACCACTGACAGAGTGAGCGTTGATTCACTATACCTACAAAATGGTTGCTTTACCAGTTTTGGATGTCTAAAGAGCACAATCCTAACTATGTCTACTCAAAAGTAAGCCCAATTGTATTCAATGGGTATTACTCCCAGGAAAGTGTCTTTAGGATTGCAGCCTAATGTGTCACTGCATATAATGAGTGTATGGCCTTCCTCAACCCAACAATACCTTTCATAGTGGCTTCTTCCAGTGCTCCTTTTGTATCTTTTTAGATTGTGAGCCCTTTTGGGACAGAGAGCCATTAGTTAAGCTTTATGAACTTTTCTTTGAAAAGCAGTATATAAATACTGTTGATTGATTGATGAGATTTTAAAAATATATTATTTAAAGCATATTAAATTATCAATTTATTAGAGAGAATGTGGCTGCAATCCTAAAGATACTTTCCTGGGAGTAAGATACATTGAACGCAATGGGGCTTACTTTTGAGTAGACATGATTAGGATTGAGCTCTATGACAAAAATACTTTCATCAATATGTGCTCAGTGTTCTATAAGGATAGATGAGGCACATATACACATCTGTGGATTTGCCATACATTTCAAGTTGGTCTAGTTTTCCCCACAGTATAATTTAGAGTTTGAAGGCTCGGTGGGTGGCGCAAGTGGTAAAGAAGCTGTGCCTGTTAACCAGCAGGCCAGGGTTCGATTCCTGGGTCGGCCCCACAAGACAGGGTGAGCTCCTGTCCTTAGCCCAGCTCTGCGACGCCAGCTGGATCCAATCGTATGGGCTCTGCCTTTCCATTGGACTAATTCAGTGGCATGGAGAGGGGGGGATTTGCTGCTTGGGTGACAGCCTATCCTCCATAACAATCCAACCCAGGCTTTCATGCTTCGCATGCAGCGTATGCAGCACCAAGCACGATACCATAGCCTTTCAAGACTGACGGAGGCCTGCTGAAGGCTCGGCTATGGCAAAGTCTAACCAGAAGAGAATGCTCAGAGTTTGCATATCTTTCCACTTCTTGGCAGAACACTGACCTCAAAAAATATGTATTTTCTGCTGACAATAAAGTTATACATAGAGAACAATCCTAACCATGTCTACTCAAAAGTAAGCTCCATTGTGTTCATGGTCCTACTCCCAGGAAAGTATCTTTAGGATTGTAGCCATAGAGTCTTACATACAAGAACACTTTTTGAAGCCGCTTGTCCTAGAAAACAGAAAAACCTCTTTCTCACTGGGCAGAGGTAATGTAATCTGCCACTTGCTTTGCAAGGGTAATAACTGCATTTCTGCATTTCAGCCAGAGGTTCAAAGGTTTGTACAAACTTCAGAGATCAGGCACAGTTTGCTGCTCTTTGCAGCTCAGTTCTGCAGATACGATACATTTCACAGCTGTTGTGCTTTCCCTCACTTCCACCCTCCCCTTCTGCACACAGGCAATGTCACGCAGTTAAAAGTCTGATGTGTGCAAGTTGGCCATTGGCACCTGAGTTTAATGAATAACTAGATGGTGCCTAAGGTTTCATGGGTGCAAGAGGGATATTATGAAAGAGGCCAAATGGTAATGGGGGATGGGTGAGAGGGAATGAGAGAGAGAAAAAAGTAAATCAAATGCTAATATTTAAGTGTTTGCTACACTCAAAAGAACATTCCACTGAAATAAGTGAAAATTCTAGATTATGGGCGCAATCCAGAGTAACTGTGGGGAGTCCTTGCTCCAGTGTAAGAACAATTTGCTCTGGATTGCAATATGAATTTCCCATAGGTTTTCACTAGGTTGTATGCATAATGTCTCTTACATGCTCCTGTAGTTACTCTGGATTGTAGGGTAAGACTAAAGTGCAAAGCAACCATACATTTTAATCCAAATTGGTATTCGCAATTCAGCTTTCTCTGCTGTTTTAAGTCCTCAGATCCATAACAGAAGATGTTGTCTTGTGTTAAAATTCTCATCTAGACAATTTAAATTAAGCTGAACTTAGATTTTTCCGTTTGCCTTCTTTCCCAGACATTTTCAAATATTAGCACGATTGTGCAAGACAGTGAGAATTACTTTGAAATGAACCGGATAAGAATAAACATACCATGTGCTTGCTACATATAGTAGTTAAAACAATGCATGCAAGAATTTTGAAGGTTCTTGCAATCCTAAACACATTTTCCTGGGAGCAAACCACATTGATTGGGCTTACTTCCAGGAAGTAATAGGGCTTACTCCCAGGAAGGGCTTACTTCCAGGAAGCCCCATTGATAGGGCTTATTCCATATGATTGCACCCTTAAGGCTAGAATGGCAATTATGGAAATCAAGATTTTTTCCCCAGAAACATGAGATTCATTCTATAGACTCAGACCATTTATTTTATCCGCTGTAGTTCAGTACTTTTACCTCTGATAAGAGCTCTACATGTTATCAAGACGTAGGGGATCCTAGTTGTGGTCTTTTAATATAGAAATGCTAAGAGCTGATTCGGAGACATTCTTCATATTCCTTTGCATTTGGATAGATATTTAGTTCTCTCTCATAATCTATAACCATGTTATGGAGAATACATTCTACTCCACAATTAATTCTAGTGTTAATTTTTTATTTGTTGTGAAGGAAGCAGGCATCACACTCTTCCAAGTCGATGTCAAGCTGCAGGTGATTAATTTTGTATCAGATTCTAGTGTAAATCAATTTGGTCTCATTGCAGATGTCCGAAAAACAGTCATCACAGGTGTGCATGCAATTTTAAATGTATAGACACACAGCAATGGCTTTACCAGCAAGGTAAACCACTTTGACAAAATCAATGCCACTTTCCTATCTCCAATTTTCATTTGTTAAGAAAAAAGTGTGTGCCAGCTGAAAGTGGAGGGGCTGGTGTTATCACTTCAGTTGTGAAAACATCTCATGCCTATGCTTATGAACGTATCTCTTGCTATGATTTCGCCCAAAGCTTGACACCAACTCCCTGCTTTATTAATACAGGCTGCTCAGCTATTTTATATGCACTTTACTCAATCATTAGGTATAGAGTATGCTGCTGCCCAAACCTGCTTTCTCCTGTTATAGTTAACCTTGACATAAGGCTGGAACCTGTCATCTCTCGTGTCATTAATGTCAGGTAGTGTTTATATCAATGGGGCAAGAAAATGATTTTAATTTTTTTAAGCAGACTGGATTTTGACACCAAATTAAAAAGTTGGGAAACCCATTAAAAAAGTCAGAACAAAGTATAATAAGCGGAAATTAATTTTTCAAAACCTCACATAACAAGCGCTTCATGTAAAGTATGTTCCACGTAACAAACAAAAATTTATCTAGGATTCTGCTTCACATAACAAACTGTGCTTCACATAACAAACAAATTCATTGGCAGTCAGGGCAGATGTGCTGGCCGGCAGCCCTTTTAAAAAGCGTCAGGGCTGCCTAGTGCACCTGCCCATAGTGAAAGCAACACTTCTGCGCTGTTCCTCCTGTGGCTGGGCATCCTCTGGGCAGAGGGAGAGAAGAGCAGTGGAGAAGAGGGAAGCAGCTCAGGCCTAGCCAGAAGGGAGCAGGGGAGAGAGAGGCTCAGGATGGAGAGAAGGAGAAAGTGGGCAGACACTTGGAAAGTATCTTTGATTGCAGCCTCCTAACCATGTCTACCCAGAAGTAAGCCCCCTTGTGTTAAATGTGTCCTATTCCCAGGAAAGTGTCTTTAGGATTGCAGCCTAAGTAGACTTCATAGGATCATACACATTGAATGCATGTTTTGAATTCAATTCTAGTGTTTTGTCATCCTTTTTACATACAGTTAATATTTTTATATAAATATTTTTGGGGTTGTGGAACCCATCATCTGAGTTTCCTATGGGAAAATTTCCTATGGGAAAATCTGCTTCATGTAAAGAACATTACACGTAACAAACATGCCTCTGGAACGAATTAAATTTGTTACGTGAGGCGCCACTGTATTTGAATATATTCTATGTATATGTTCACCGCAGTCGTATTAACTGATCTCAAAATGCTCTGCCAGCATATTCAGTTGTGATATTGTCATACTGCAGTTTTAGACATATTTATATCCAATGTATGTTGACTTTTGCAATCATCACATGAGAATTAAGTGGAAATAGGCTAACTGAAGAGATAAAATGCACTTTGCTGTATAGCGAGTGGTCTTCTGGTGAACTTGAGTTTCATAGTTTGTTAAATGAATGTTAGTTATGGAACAAATTGTACTCTTTTGTACAACATAATTTCCTTTTCACATGAAATACATACTGTGGGGGTAAATGGAGAAAATCTTGTCTGAATTGTTCCTTCGCTTATTTTAATGTCAAAAGCACTCTTTCTCTGAGTGGGCAACAAATCCCATCCCATAAAGACAATCCTAAACAGGGTGCTATCCTAACCATTTTGGACCAGCATAACTTCAAGCACAATCCTAACCATGTCTACTCAAAAGTAAGCCCCATTGTCTTCAATGGCTCTTACTCCCAGGAAAGTGTCTTTAGGATTGCAGCCTCAGCTGCCTCTCCATTCCCGTGGTGGTGTAGGAAGACCAGCACATTTCAGTGCACTGGCCTAACCCCTCCAATTCTGAGTGACACCGAAGTGCCTAATGGCACTTTTGTGACACCCCTACACCAGAATGGGACTTGTGCTGGGACATGTGCCAGCCTAACTAGGGTTAGGATTGAAGCCTGATTGTTTCCACTCCCAGATATGTCAGCAACATGACCTTTTTGTGCATTGCTGCTAAATGTACACTGAAAATATAAAGTGTGGAATTGACAGGTGAGCATCATGCATCCTATGGATCACATTTGTCTGTAGCTTCACACTCAGCAGTAAAATCCAAGTCGTCATTGTGTAGTATGCAAAATGGCTTACAATACACTTGTCAGATTTCAGGTATACCATGAAGAGTAGATGTCACTATCGCAACATCATTTTCATACTTATCAAACTGTTGTATCGATACTGTATTTTGTAGAGCAACTAGAAACAAATTTTATATGACCCAGCTATGTGGTTCCAAATTTTTGGAGGAGAGGGATTGATGGAGCAGGAGAAATCTGAAAGCTTTTAAAGAGTAGTATCTTACTTCAGCGCAGTGGTTCTCAACCGTGCACTACAATAGCAAACTCACAGGGATGCTGGATGTCCCAGGCGCTGCCATCATGGGTTGGCTGTTGCAGGGGTTTCTGATGGCTGCCTTGACCTTCCATGTGGCACCATCATGCTATGACAGAGCACATCACAAAGGATAGGGAGCCATGACCAGGGAAAGTTTGGAAATGGCTGCATTAATTTATTGATTTGGATAATAGCCCTTACTCTGGCTTTTCTTCATGTGTTAGTGGCCTGAATAAACACACTTCACCCAGTTTCTGAGTCTTTACCTTAGGCTGCAATCCTAACCTCCACTTAGGCTGGCATAAGTCCTGTGCTGACCGGGGGGGGGGGGGTGTCACAAAAGCGCCATAAGACACTTCTGTGTTATTCCTGGGGGGGGTTAGGCCATTGCACAGGCATATGCTGACATCCCCACACCATCACGGGAAGATATGCCAGGTGAGTTAGGCAGGTATAAATTAGTTAGGATTGCGCCCTTTGTTACATAAGGTGTGGTTTGTTTGAAATGCCCCTTTACATGAAACAATAATGCAACTTTGAATACACATAGTTCAATGTGAAGGAGGTCAGTTCAGACTAATCACTCCTTTCCATATGAGTAAGCCTAAGAGGTCCAATTTACCAAGATGTGGGAGGGACATATGTATCCATGGCGTGTTCCTTACACAAATACGTGAAGAAGGACTGGTAAGATATCCTCTGAACTGACCCCAAAAATATATTTGAAATTTCCCAACGTTATCTCCAGTGACTGTAGTATGTTATAATTACTATATGTGTTCAAACATAGCTCTTCTTTGTTCTTAGGAAGCCTTTTAGAAAATTCTGATTTTCCTCCTTCCCAAAAACAACTGCAGTTTTAATGGTTCACCTGAGCTTCGGTGTCACCACTACTACAGTACAGAAGTAATCTTAACTAAATAAAATGGGAAGGTCATACATCAATGCTCCACTGTGTCAACATTACATAGCCTCTTTTGTCAACTACTTTTTACTGGCACTCTTGTGATATGAAACTCTGGAGCAGTGGTAGAGTCTGAAGACTTTGAACAAGCTCCCCTAGCAAAGATACTCAAGAATGTTAAGTGGCTATGAGCACAATCCTTACCATGTCTACTCAAAAGTAAGCCCCACTGTGTTCAGTGGGTCTTATTCTCAGGCAAGTGTCCTTAGGATTGCAGCATATATGTGACTTATATCTACCATTTGAAATAAGTTTCAAGTTTTCATATCAATACTATTCTGAGCAAGATAACCTTGGGGAAAATGACAGACTAATGAGATTTGTCCTGGGACGCAGTAATGTTTTGGTGTTGATGTATTAGACATTTAATATCAATCTTTTAATCCCGTATTCTATAATTTCTTTTTCAACAAATGTTTTAGTTTTAAGAATTTCTCCCATGCTCTGACTACATAAATGACATATTCATCAAGGCCTTCAAATAAACTGTCAATGGGCAAAAGACATAAGAAAGGCCTTTTTTCTTATATGGAGATTGTTCAAAGGTAGATTTTTGTTTTGTTACATATTATGCAAAGTGTAGATAGATACATTTGAATCTATTTGCTCCCTTAGAGCCCAGTCCTGCGCTCATCATGCCAGCCTTACCCTGCACTGGGTGTCACAAACATGCCATAGGGCAGTCCCATGATACTCATCACCAGGTTAACACGGGTGCCAGCCCTGTTAAACAGCAGAGAGGTTTGTCAGGAGGGAAGCAGAGGCAGATGGGGCAGAGGTGGAAGGGAGTGGGATTGTCTCCGCTGGATTCAGAACTCTCTGCTGGGTCACAAAATTGGTTCAACCTTCACTCTCACTTATTTTACATGTTTATCCACATTGGTGATGGTGGTGGATGAAGAGGGGGCAGAATCGATGGTGAGTTTCCAGTCTCATAATTTATTTCTTGAGATTATGGCACAAAAGAGGTTGAAGACCACAATCTATAAGAAAAGCCATTTCTGCAACCTGCACTCTACTAGGTCAACATGCCTCCTTCAAGGTAGTATCTCCACATTGCATTACTCTTTCCTACTCACCATGTTCTATAAATTGCAACCAATATAACTTTTTCAAGAATTAGAGAATGTCTGATTTTTTGCTGTGAGAAAAGAGAGGTTGAGCTAGATTTTAATTTTCATAAAAGTGGCACTTTTCATGGTTGTCTCTAACATTGTGGTTACTATCTATAGATTTACTAGCAGATCTGTCTTTCTATAAAGTTGTCTGTACCATTAATAGCATCTAATGAATGTCATCTTTCTTTATCTCTTCATGTAGATATCCCCAGACTTTGAATGATTTGGACATAATGACAGCTGAAGATTCTACTGCTAGAATGAGTAACGATTCTTCCAATATGCAGACAAATAAAGCCCCTGAAGGTGTAGCTGGAGCACCTAATGAGGCAGCACTACTAGAACTTATAAAGCGCACTGGGTATACCATGGTCCAAGAGAATGGGCAACGCAAGTACGGTGGACCACCTCCAGATTGGGACGGGCTTCATCCTCCTCGTGGATGTGAAGTCTTTGTTGGTAAAATTCCCCGTGATGTCTATGAAGATGAGCTGGTCCCTGTATTTGAGTCTGCAGGGCAGATATATGAAATGCGTCTGATGATGGACTTTGATGGAAAAAACCGTGGCTATGCCTTTGTAATGTACACTCAGAAATTTGAAGCAAAACGTGCTGTCAAGGAACTGAATAACTATGAAATCCGTCCTGGGAGGCTGTTAGGTGTGTGTTGCAGTGTCGATAACTGCAGGTTGTTCATTGGAGGAATCCCCAAGATGAAGAAAAGAGAAGAAATTTTAGAAGAGATCTCCAAGGTGACGGATGGTGTGCTTGATGTCATTGTATACGCCAGCGCAGCAGATAAGATGAAAAACAGAGGGTTTGCCTTTGTAGAGTATGAAAGCCATAGAGCAGCTGCTATGGCAAGAAGGAAACTGATGCCGGGAAGAATCCAGCTTTGGGGTCACCAGATTGCTGTTGACTGGGCAGAACCCGAAATCGATGTTGATGAAGATGTTATGGAGACTGTCAAAATCCTGTACGTGAGGAATTTAATGATTGAAACCACAGAGGATACAATTAAAAAAGTCTTTGGTCAGTTTAACCCTGGTTGTGTAGAACGGGTTAAAAAGATACGAGATTATGCCTTTGTACACTTCACAAGCCGGGAAGATGCAGTTCATGCCATGAATAATCTCAACAACACCCAACTTGAAGGGGCCTGTCTGGAAGTTACCTTAGCCAAACCTGTTGACAAAGAGCAGTATACGCGCTATCAGAAAGCTGCTAAAGGTGGAGGATCAACTGAAGTTATTCAGCAACCTAACTATGTCTATTCTTGCGATCCATACACCCTAGCGTATTACGGATATCCATACAATGCTCTGATTGGTCCAAATCGAGAGTATTTTGTGAAAGGTTAGTACAGTATATGGAGTTGGGACTATTTTAAGAGGCACTCTTTTCACTACACTTTCTGTGGAACTGGGAGCCTTCTTGTCTCTGTGAAAGTATTTAATATTTTAACTTGCTTTTTTATAGAACAAATATTGTGTTTAAAAATATATTTATGCTACATCTTGGCTGTGATTTTCCAAGATGCTCATAACACAAATTAATGACAGTTCTGGCAAGCTTGTCATTCTTATCTCTAACAGAGAACTTGGGTAGTTCCAATGCCTAGTTGGAAGCAAAAACGGGTCAACCAGAAATAAGTTGCTAGATTAAGCAAACTTGGGAAACAAGAAATTTATTCCTTTATAAATATAAAAAGAGAATAATGTTTGCACATGGAAAGCTGGGCTCAATATCCAGGATCTACAGAAGGTCAAGCAACATCCAGGACCCATGGAAGGCTGAAGTCATTTGAGCCACAGAATTTTGAAGGTTTCAGGTGTGGTCAAGGACACTGGGAGAAGGAAGTTGATCTGTTTCAACTCTGATAGCTTTATAGTAATCTAGAAAGAAAAATGGGGCCAGAAAATAATGTGTGTCACCATGACAGAGAGACATTATCTCCTCCCCATATATCATGAAGGGCATAAAGGAAAACTGAGTTATCCTATTATCTAGAGACCTCCCTAACCATTCCCAGTTATTCATATATTTAACATATAAAATGTTTTTAAATTTGAGTTCTTTATCAATAGGTTTTGGGATGCATAGGTTTCTGATCATTGGGAAAGAAAAGATGCTCTCTTTTCCTATTCCTCCTCCTGAAACCCCCCTCATCCCTGAAACAGCATTACATAACTCCTGTATGAAACTGAAGTGGAACCCTCCAATTGGTATATGGCAACATTTCGTTTTCTACATACGTGGCAAGATTTTGTTTTAGGTTCCATCCCCCCAATTTCTCTATAAGTTTCCAACACTCCATAGGTTGTCCGAGTCCTTGTGCTATCTGGAATTCTATAAGAAGTGCCTCAAGTATAGAGATAACCTGTGGCCTCCATGGGTACTTGTTTTAGATCTCCTAGCACAATGACGCTTTCCATTCATGACAAATTACTAGTTGCTTATGTAAACAACAACCTTTGGGAAGAAAGGTGGGATAAAATTGAATAAATAAAAATAAATTTTGGGTCAGGGAGCCATTAGTTATTTTATTTTCTCTGTAAAACACTTTGTGAACTTCTCATTCAAAAGCAGGATATACGCTTAATAATTATAATTTGATCAATTTCTTTTACTATGTGATGCTTGAACATTCATGGCATGGAGTCATGTTTATAGTTACCATATTTTTATATCTGCTTTACATTCTAGCATAAAATTGAATGACAATGAGGAGTCTCATTGACTCCTATGGCAGAGTGTAAACATATCTGTTTTGCTGATAGGCCTTTAATATTACTTTTTATTTTACATAATTGATTTACTGTATTAATTTTCTATTTCGACTACTATAACGAGAAATAATGTGGATGAGTACATGAAACTGCTCAACAATGGGAAATCAAGGATTTTTTATTTATTTATTTATTTATTTACTTACTTACTTACTTACTTACTTACTTAGAGCACAACCCTAACCATGTCTATGCAAAAATAAGCCCCATTGTGTTCAATGGGTCTTACTCCCAGGAAAGTGTCTTCAGGATTGTAGCCATATACATTTATACCCAATGTCATCACCCTAGCAGGCATTCAAAGCAGTTTATTGTTGATTTTAGTCTCTAAACAAGTTCCTAACGTTTTTTTGGTCATGCCCCACCTAAGCATTACTGATTTCTGAAATCCTGATGCCCCCCTGTGACATATAATTCTTATTATTCAAAAAGTGAACTACTGTTTACATGGAGGAAGCCTAAAAGACCATTAACTTTGTCTAAACACGCTTCCAAAGAACATGGCATCCGTTAAAGAGAAAAATAAAAGAAAAAATAAAAGAACAGTTGAAGTACTGAGGAAGAAATCACTAAGAAATTGTTATAATAATAATAGTAATAATAATAGTAATCATCATCATCATCATCATCATCGGCATCCTTCAGTCTCAAAAGGCTCTGTAATCATGCTCTGATTGGAGGTCCTGAAACAGCATCTAGTGTGGCTAAAAAGGCCAATTCAAGAGTGTCCATCCCTTCCACACTGAGGACAAATAAATTCCATCCCCTGCCCAGGTCCCAGGTTTCGCTGCTTTCGGGTCTGTCTTTTTGCTTCAGCCTGCCGAACAAGTGTCTCTTCCAGTTGGAGAAGGCCATGCTGGGTCTTTTGCCTCCACGCTGAACGGTCAGAGGTCAAGGTTTCCCAGCTGTTGATGTCCATTCCCAAGGCCTTTAGATCCCTCTTGCAGATGTCTTTGTATCGCAGCTGTGGTCTCCCTCTAGGGCGCTTTCCCTGCACTAATTCTCCATATTATCTTTTGGAATCCGACCATCAGCCATTCTCACGACATGCCCAAGTCAGAGTAGACGCCACTGTTTCAGAAGTGTGAACATGCTAGAGATTCCAGCACGTTCCAAGACTGCATCATTTGAGACATTGTCATGCCAGGTGATGCTAAGAATATGTCAAAGACGCACATATGGAAGGTGTTCAGCGTTCTCTCCTGCCATGCAAAAAGGGTCCAAGACTCGCTGCAGTACAAGAGTGTGCTCAGGACACAAGCTCTATAGACCTGGATCTTTGTATATTCTGTCAGCTTCTTATTAAGCCATACTCTCTTTGTAAGCCTGGAGAACGTGGTAGCCGCTTTACCTATATGTTTGTTCAGCTCAGTATCTAAGGAGAGAGTGTCAGAGATAGTTGAGCCAAGGTACACAAAGTCATGGACAACCTCCAGTTCATGTTCAGAGATTGTGATACAGGGAGGTGGATCCACACCGTGACTCATGACTTGTGTTTTCTTCAAGCTGATTGTTAGTCCAAAGTCTTGGCAGGCTTTGCTAAAACGGTCCATAAGTCATTGAAGGTCTTTGGCAGAGTGAGCAGTAACTGCAGCGTCATCGGTGAAGAGGAACTCCCGCAAGCATTTCAGCTGGACATTGGACTTTGCTCTTGGTCTGGAAGGATTGTAGAGTTTTCCGTCTGATCTGGTCCGGAGATAGATTCCCTCTGTTACGTTTCCAAAAGCATGCTTCAGCATGACTGCAAAAAAGATCCCAAATAAAGTTGGTGCGAGGATGCAGCCCTGCTTCACTCCACTTCGGATGTGAAAGGAGTCTGATGTTAAGCCATCAAAAACTACAGTGCCCTTCATGTCCTCGTGAAAGGACCTGATGATGTGGAGGAGCTTAGGTGGGCATCCAATCTTGGGGAGGATTTTAAAAAGGCCATCCCTACTAACCAAATCAAAAGCCTTTGTAAGATCTGTGAAGACTATAAAGAGTGGCTGTCTTTGTTCCCTACACTTCTCTTGCAACTGTCGAAGGGAAAATACCATATCAGTGGTGGACCTGTTGGCTCGAAATCCACACTGTGATTCAGGATAGATTCTCTGTGCAAGCACCTGAAGCCTCTTCAGTATGACTCGGGCAAGCAGCTTCCCTACAACACTAAGAAGAGAGATGCCATGGTAGTTGTTACAGTCACCCCTGTCACCCTTGTTCTTGTACAGTGTGACGATATTAGCATCCTTCATGTCCTGTGGTACTCCACCTTCCCTCCAACAAAGGCAGAATATCTTGTACAGTTCAGTGGAAATGGTCCCTCTACAGCACCTCAGAACTTCAGCAGGAATGTTATCTTTCCCGGGTGCCTTGCCAGAAGCAAGGAAATCCAGGGCTTCGTTTAGTTCTTCTAAAGTTGGTTCACTGTCAAGCTCCTCCAAGACAGGCAGGCACTCAATGTTGTTTAATGCTTCTTCAGTTACTGCATTTTCTCTGGAGTATAGCTCAGAGTAGTGCTGCACCCAGCGTACCATCTGCCCCGCTTAAGTCCGCTACAGGTGAGGTCATCCAGGACCGAGCACAGCAGAATAATAATATGAAGTGATATAAAATAGCAAATAAAGTTTCAAAACATGTACGAGAGAAGTGAAATGCATAAATATAACAATTTTAATGGAAGCTTTTTCTGTAATACGTTGATCAATTTAATTACAATACAATAAAATAAAGGTAGCTAACAAATTCAAAATATAATTAGAGACTAAAGTTAGTGCTATCCTTGTGCTTCAAGCCTGCTGCAGAATTTTAATTTTATATTAGGCACTAATTTAGTCAGCTTCAGTCTCAAGTCTCCTCATTTAATGATATCCAGTTGATTTATTCAGTAGCAAATCATTTACAGCATTAAAGCCACATTCAGCAAAATATGAAAATGGGAATTTTCAAGCTATTTCGTCTCACCGTGCTTTGGGAGGGCAGTCAAATGTTCAAGGCACACCAGGAATTTTTTTTTTACAATTGAGGAGGTGCACCAAACTGCTGATGAGGGTTTAATCCTGCAATGGTGCTATTAATAAACCTTCTCCCAAATGCCTGCAGCACACCTAGAAACTATTCACAGCACATCAGTGTGCCAAAACACAGTGGTTGAAAATGACTGCTTGAGAAAATCAAACAAGTATTGTTACTGCTGTGTACACTTTCATCAATACTGTGTTTTTATTTACAAGCAGGCAGCATTAGAGGCAGAGGACGAGGTGCAGCGGGCAATCGAGCCCCTGGCCCAAGAGGTTCATACCTGGGGGGATATTCTGCAGGCCGCGGCATATATAGCAGATACCACGAAGGGAAAGGAAAACAGCAAGAAAAAGGCTACGAGCTTGTACCCAATCTGGAATTGCCTACTGTCAACCCAGTTGCCATTAAACCTGGCACAGGTTAGTATTACACCTGTGATGGGGAAAATACTGGCAAGGAAGAAATCTTATTTTCAGATCACTTCTAGACATTTTAAAACACAATTATAAAACATTGCTCGGGTCTACAAACCATGTAGAAAGAATAGGATTTGGTTCTGTTTATACAGCTTGAACTGCTAGGTGTTAGTTTGACCAATAAAAACAGGTGTAAGCTCAGAAGTGAAATGTACAGTATTCTATAGGAAAGATGCAATCATCATAGAGATTAGAATCTAGTTTTAATTTATTTTATTTGTAAACCTTTAATCCTTTAAATTGTTAGCTTACTTAAAGAAGGGCATCTTTCACTTCTTAAAGTAAGCTGAAGTGGTTTGATTTTTTTCTGTGCTGATCTGGATATTATGTTTGGGATAAGCGCAGTTTCATTGTAGAGTACATGCATACAGAAGGTCTGAAATTCAACCCTGGGTATTTCCAGGTAGGGATAGGAAAGACCTTCTACTCAAAACAAAATGATCACAAACAGAAAGCAGAGACAATGCTGAGCTAGGTGGACCAGTGGGCTAATTCAGTATGAAGCATCTTTTTATGTTCCCACCAAGTTCATGGCCTTGTGACAGTTAATGTGTCTCCATGTTGGCTTCCCATACAATTCTGAGTCAGTTGAGGAAAGCTGTCAACCGGAAGCACTGTGAAAGTCATGGGTGCATACAGACACTATGTGCACCCAAGATACATCCAAATGCGATGGGAGAACCAGTCTGCATGCGTGCCCCTATCCAAGCAAAGGTCTCTGCTTCATAAGAGTCATTAGAAATCTAATTCATTAGGACTGTGGGGAGTCCTATGATGGATCCCCTGCAGATACCAAAATCCTATTATACTGTATTTAGATGTAGAATATCTCTTTTTAAAATGTTGGACACAATTCTCCTGTTAAGTGAGTCAACAGGCAAAAGGAATGTACCACGCCTTGAATCAGACTGGCCAGAGACCATTCCTCTTATAATCACGTATAGGCTGGGTAGAAATAAGAAATACTAGGTTGGATAAACAGCATTGAGGTTGCTATTTCTTTTATTCCTGAGAATATTTTGTCCTGGTTTATTCTAGTGGCAATCCCAACTATTGGTACCCAGTATTCCATGTTTCAAGCAGCTCCAGCAGCCAAGATGATAGAAGATGGAAAAATCCATGCAGTTGAGCATATCATTAGTCCTATAGCAGTCCAACAGGATCCAGCTTCAGCAGCAGCAGCAGTAATACCAGCAGTTTCAACCCCTCCTCCTTTTCAAGTAAGTTTTTTATCATGGCATTCCCAGTACAACCATCCTGAATCCAGAAAGCTTAATTCCTTTCCAAGTTGCTGTGGAAAGGCTAGAATTTTTGCTAAAATATTTCATTGGCATCCTTCAGTCTGGAAAGACTATGGTATCGTGCTCTGATTGGAGGTCCTGAAACAACATCTAGTATGGCTAAAAAGGCCAATTCGAGAGTGTCCATCCCTTCCACACTGAGGACAAATAAATTCCGTCCCCTGCCCAGGCCCAGGTTTCGCTGCTTTCGGGTCTGTCTCTTTGCTTCAACCTGCCGAACAAGTGTCTCTTCCAGTTGGAGAAGGCCATGCTGGGTATTTTGCCTCCACGCTGAATGATCAGAGGTCAAGGTTTCCCAGCTGTTGATGTCCATTCCCAAGGCCTTTAGATCCCTCCTGCAGATGTCTTTGTATCGCAGCTGTGGTCTCCCTCTAGGGCCCTTTCCCTGCACTAATTCTCCATATAGGATATCTTTTGGAATCCAACCATCAGCCATTCTCAAGACATGCCCAAGCCAGCATAGATGCCGCTGTTTCAGAAGTATGAACATGCTAGAGATTCCAACCTAAATTGATGGATGCCTACAGACTATGAAATTTTGTTTCCCATATAACTAATCTGCTGGTAGCACATATATAGTGGGAGCATGCATATATTGTCATGCCTGGAAGCAGCCATGCAACAGGTTTTGTGTTGAACTTACAACCATGCACTTGCGATAATCTAATTTTTGAGAACAAGTCTTAAGGATCCACTGTCTCACTTATATTTTCCAGATTCCTTCATCTCATTTCAACTCACTGACTTTGTGTTGTGTATACACTAGAAAACAAACCCCACTTCTAGTCCAGACTTAGATTTCTTATGCAAGACTTAGCTCTTTTATAGATCATCCAACCTCACAACAGCTCCATTCAGACATGCAAAACCATTGTTTAATCCTAGTTTTGTGTGATATTCCAGACCCTCAACCTTGTATGCAAAGAGAGGATGTGTTCTATTCTTTTTGCTGTTTAGAACAAGATAATTATTTCACGTGACATCTAAATCCCAAATCTAACTGAAAAACTCAAGACATTATATTGGAACTGAATCTCTCAGACAACCCAATTTATAAGTTGGGCATTTAAAGGAATAGAAGTTTGTCATCTCTTCTAGGATGTGATGGTATTTGTTTGAATTGACAATTTTCATTTTGGTCTTTTTGTGCTTGACATTCTTTGCTGGTGCAGAATTTGAGACACCTATTATAATTAATGTCTCATTTAAATTGCATAATGTTTGGTTTATAACTGTAGCTATTTGCTCACATTGGTCCATAGCTGAGGTGTTTGTATGCTTTGGGTACCAGGTTCAATCACTGGCAACTCTAGTGAAAGGATCTTCATTTGTAAGATTGCAAGAGATTTCTAAGGTCATAGTGAGTATGATCAAAGGGTCTTCTAGTGGGCTAGCTCAGCGGTGTCCAAACTTTTTGGCAGGAGGGCCACATCAACTCTCTGACACTGTGTCGGCAGTTGGAAAAACGATTTACATTTCAAATTTTTAAAAATTTATATATATAAGTAGACTATATTAGAGACAAATCTGGATTACTACAAGATTTGATCAAGTGCCAGATGAAGGGGTCTTGCTACCAGCCACATTGAGGCTCACTGTGAGCCACATATGGCCCCTGGTATAGGATTTGGACACCCCTGGGCTAGATCAACCAGTGGCTGCTTCATATTATATCTGGTCTGTTGCCTCTCTCTGGTTTCTATAGGCAGCAAATCTGACATTTTTCAGACTCAAAGCTAAGACCAAGCAACAGAAACATTGTCTTGTATTGCATTATATTCATGGTGGTGAAACCTCGTTACAAATTTTTATAGGTCAGCCTGAAAAAATGAGACTGGATATGGTAACACAAAGACCACAGGCTGACTTTCAATCTTAGTTAGAACCTGATCCTATGTTGTGTATTCAGTAGTCTCCCAGTGCAGTCCTAATCTCCAGATAGGCAGGCACCAGATACTTGCACCAGCGTGGGGGTGTTGCAAAAGTGCCATAAGGCATTTATGCACCACTCCCGGGGTGGAGGTTTAGGGGGTTTAGGTTGGCACATGGACATGAACTGGCCTCCCCACACCACTTCAAGAATAGGGAAACAGGTGTGTTGCACTGGCCTAAATTGTTTAGGATTGCGCTCCCAGAGAGTTCAATGGCCCATTTTCATTTTATTTTTGTACACAGGATTCCAATTTTTTTTCCTCCTGAGCTGAATACAGCAGGCAAAAGAGAAGCTACAAGTGTATCTTTCCTCTTCAGGTCTCAGCCACTAGAGATATCTTTGCAAAGAAGTCATTTAGTTCCAGCAACAGCAGCCAGTTTTAGGCTTATGTGGAAACAAAAGGCTTCTTTGGCAAAGATAGCTACAACAGCAGAGCAAAGGGAGAAAGGGTACAGTGAAAGCTGCTACTTTTCCATCCTGGACAGAGCGCAAGGTTGCAAAGGTAAACAAGGAAATCCTGTACATAGGCGTTTGTTCAGAGAGAACATGCATGCAATTGGCCTGAGTCTCTTACAGTATAAGAGAACCAGACTATGCAATTATTAGCCAAAAGAGCAATAGCTCTTGAGTATACATTATTGTCTGTGTAGGTTTTGTAAATGTGAGAAGCTTTGGTTTCGTGCCAGGTTTCATAACTTCTCACAACAACGAGTCTCATAATAAATTAAGACCCCAGTGAGCGCAATCTTGAGCACTCTTTTGGGCTGGTGCAATGACTTGCACCGGACCACAATGCAGCAAACGTACCATAAATCACATCTGCACCACCCAGAAAGAATGGGAGATCAATGCAGGGAGTTACATCAGCCTTCCCACACCGCAAATAGGTGAACTGCGCTGGCCATTGCCAGCCAGCGCAGGTGTTTGGAGGGATTGAGGAGGGCAGAGAGGAAGCAGAAGGGGACACTCCAGCAGGAGGGTGATACTGTGGGATCTAGAGGTGGCCTAGCTCAGAGGAAATGAGAGCTGCTCCTGCCTGCCTGGGGTTGGTTCTGGCATAACTACCCCATCAATATGGTCATCCTGTGTAAGGCAGCATCATTTTCCAAAGCCAAGTGATGGGGACAGGGAGTCAAAACAGTAATATTGGTTGTGTGTGTGACCAAACACTTAGAAGAAAGTGTCTGGCTTTGACTCTAACCAATAGATGTGGTGATGTGCACAATAAATTTGTTACAGATTCTTAAATATCTACAAGATTTGACTTTCAGTTGTTGCTGTTTTCAGGGCCGCCCCATAACTCCTGTGTACACCATGGCTCCAAATGTGCAAAGAATTCCAGCGGCAGGGATTTACGGTGCAAGTTATATACCGTTTGCTGCCCCGGCTGCAACCACAGCAACAATAGCCACCACACTACAGAAGAACGCCGCAGCAGCCGCAGCAGCCGCAGCAGCTTATGGTGGATATGCTGGATATATCCCTCAGGCATTTCCAGCTGCAACTATCCAGGTTCCAATACATGATGTCTACCCAACCTATTGAGACTGCTATCCGTTGTCGGGGATGAGATAGGATGGGGTGGGAATAACGCTGAAGGAACATTTTACTATTTATGAAGAACCAACTGCAGAAGAATACATTTGGATATCAGTAAAAAAAAATCCTGGAATTGAAGTTTATATCATGTTTGAAATCTTTTATACATATGAAGTTTTTACTAACTTTTTAGGCTGTTTTGAAATTTAATACATCTTACATTTCTGAAATGGTTTATTTTTCAATGCCCATTTCTCTCCACAGGTTTATACATAGTGCTGGGTTAGCAATTATTTTTCAATATATTTGTGGTATGAAGGTTATTTTTAGTAAGTTCTGCACTCCAGAGATTTCTATTTTGTAGTGCCTTTAATATATCAACTTAATATAAAAAAGTGCACCTGAGCAGCTAGGGAAAAGTTTTTAAACAATATATTTTGAAGAATATATTCAATATTTAAAGAATACATGCAATAGATTTTTTTTAAGTATATACAAACGTGTGTCTTATTTAAAAAAAAGTTATACTGGAAAGTGCAATTTGAAAGTGACTGAGACCTCTACTTTGTGTCCTGGCATTTAAATGGTTTCGTTGGTATCTAGAGACACAAATAACCATCAATTATTATAAAGAATCTTCTACAAATTATTAAATTTGTTAAGCTACGCTTAATAAGGAGAACTTTCTGGATCTTCTGTACAGCCATCTTTTTTATTTATCAGCATTCTTTTATTTTCAGGCTTTTAGCAGAAGCAGTAGTGCCATTTTTTTCCACAAAATGATTATTATTAAGATTTGTTTGATTAAAAAAGCAGTTGCCTTAGAATGAGAAAACTATGGGTTTATAGATCCCTGTGCCAACATTGCACATGTGAATACCTGGAGCAGTGTTTTTCAACATGGATAGTCCTCAGGTGTGCCGCAGGAATTTGGGGACTGACATTCATTAAAAGGAAAATTGGGGACTTTGAACCATCTGGTGTGCCTTGTTAATGGTAAAACAACTGATGGTGTACCTTGACAATTTCAGTGCCTTGTTAAGTGTGCCAAGAGATGAAAAGGGTTGAAAATCACTCACCTAGAGTGTGGGTTGCTACAAAACCCCAATCTGCAGATTTATATTTCAGAATACAGGTGTGTGCCACTTAACAATAGGAATACAATCTCCAACCCCATTATTATCCGATTAGATTGTTAAATGAACATTCAGCCCAATCTAGTGCTTTTGTCTGGATAATCTGCAGGCTAGAAAAGACCAGTTCCTTCTTCTTTGCATTGAATTTGTAAGCCTCTTGTTTGTTGTGTGAACAGACACTGCAGGTTGTGGGGGACCTGAATGCCTCATTAAGTGCCACTTTGTTGTGCTCAAACCACCATAGTATATGTGTCTGTTGTTAAGTAGAAGGTTGTTAAGCAGCACATGCCTGTATATCCTTTGATATAATATAAATATTTCAAAAGCTATGTTATCCTGAAAAAAACTTTTTATTGCTTATGTATGCAAGTTGGGAATCATGGAATATTTTAGCCATACACTTTCAGTATATTTTGGTTAAATGTGTGTACAGTCAGTTGTGAGCTCCTTCACTTACCAATACCTGAGATTCATTTCTGGCATGGGGTCTGCTATCCCAGGTTAACCCAAAGCATAACCCTTTAATTCATTATTCTTTAAACTATTTTTCTTGGGATAACTGCATGTTCAAGGTAGCACTAATCGACAATGTTCCAGATTTTGCTACCCAGGTTCCCCTTTTTCAAATTCATCTGTTTTGCCAGAAGGTGCTGAACATTATAGCATAACACAAGATGGTCCATGGTGGTCTTGAATGCTTGTGTAGACAAAAATTCAGATCATGATTTAAGATGGTCTATAGTGTCCACATCAGGAGTCTCCAAACCCTGACCTCGGGGCCGAATGTGGCTCTTGGTAAGACCCCTCAATCCAGCCCGCAGGCAAGCCTTGTAATGTCTCTAATACAATCATATATGTAAATTTATTCAGATTTGACATTTAAATAATTTTAAAGGGATGATGTGGCCCTCCTGCGAAAATGCTTGTAGACCCCCCGGTCTAAATGGATAACCACATTAGAACCTCATGTATACAGCCTTCAACTCCATTGTGGAAGAAAGGCAAGATTCAAATGTAGGGATAAAATGATAGTTTTCCAAAACGTGATGAAAGACATCTAGTGCAACCCAAAACATGAGTACTCAGAAGTAAGTCCTATTTTGTTCAATAGTACTTACTCCCAGGAAAGTGTGGTTAGGATTGCAGCTATAGATAATTGCAGCCATAGATGATTGCTGCAATCCTAAGCATAACTTTCCTGGGAACAAGTGTCACTGGATACAATGGGACTTACTTTTGCGGAAACATGAATAGGAATTTGCTGTATGTGCGGTAATGAGACTGTTGTAAATTTTTCTCTCTTCCAGGTACTATACAGCTTGACTCTGTTAGGGTTGCCAAATAACAAGAATTGAAAAGCCCAGCTAGAATATAATTCCTTTGGCCAACTGCCAGAAATGATGGGTGAAATGCCAGAAAAAAATCTGGCCAAACTATTTGCACATTTGAGCAGTCATAGGGCATGCATGTGCACTAAAGAATCTTTGGTGGCAAGAAGGAGCTTTCAATTATAACCAATACTGTGTGCGCACAGAATTAAAGATTGAGTGAAAGGAAAATGCAGACTTCATACCAATCAAAACTGACTTCTGCTAATTTGCATAAATACTGTAGTATATAGTTCTGGAAGGAGAAGGAACTATGGGGTGCCCTGTATCCCACCATTGGAAATAGTGTATGGTGTTAAAAAATCAAGTTGAAGAATTGGATGGGAGTGAGCTTTCCTCCCAGGGAAGATAGATTTGAAGGGGGAGGCACAGTCCAAATCAGGAATCCCTTTATATTTGTACTCTGTGGCTTTGAACAGGTACCACTTGCTTTCTGAAAAACAAGGATGTGTGATTGCAGCCTCTGAAAGGCACATCATCCAATCTGACCCTTAGCTAATGCTGCATTGCATTAATAATAATAATTAATAAATCAAGATAAATCTACAGTTGGAGAGCATATGCTCCAGGCACTTGCATGTGCAGAGATAATACAGGCTATAAATAGCCTATAAGAATAAGTCTATAGGCTCCTTTTCAACCTGTGGGTTTTCTCATCCTTTGCTTTGTGCTTACTTGTGAATAATTCCTATTAATTTCATTACTGAACACACTGTGTGTTCCAGTAGAAAGCATAGCCTCGAATGCTAGTTTATTTTATTGTTTTAAAGTATATATTGTAGAGACAAAGAATGTATGCTAGTATATAGTCCAGGACCAAATATGCTTTTCTTAACAGAAAACTTTATAAAAATTGCTTTTTCAAGTTTCATGCACAAGGTCTGAGGGAAGGGGATCATTAATACAGAACGTACATGAATTTTATTCTCTTGCCTTCTTCCTTCCCCATACATTTCCCATTAATGTTAATGGAAATGTATGCATGCACATTGAGGAGTGAAGAAATTAGACTACTATAAATTAAAAACAACAAAAAGAATTGTATTTTCACACACACATATTTTGAAAGTCATTTTATATTGCTGTTTTATATGGTTATGTGGCTTGCCACAAAGCCAATGTTTTATTTCAATGTTATTATAAAGGAGCTTATTATGTTAAGTAATATTATTGCAGTGTTTTGTGGCCTGTTTAAAGGCTTTCAGTAGTGCAGTGAATGTAAAACACAGTAAACTTTGCATTGAGTGTGGTTACTCTCCTATGTGACATGCCCCAGTAGCACCCAAATTTTTTTTTTAAAGCGAAGCGTGCAATAGATGTTAGGTGGGATTCAGACTGCTATGTTGGAGGCGGTTTCTGTGTCTATACAATAGCTTATGTGTATACACGAGAGCCTCACAGCCACAGTGTGAAGACTTGGAAGATACTGCAGAAACACTAGTGATTAAGCATAGTGCTTTCACACATGAGCAGCATCTTTGTGCATGCTTCCCAGTGTGTGCTTTTAATATAAATGGGCCCTTAATAGTTGAACTCACAAGTTTCGATATTCTTGAGACGAACTGTTTTACACACATTGTTGCTGTTTTTATAAAATAGACATTCCCTAACTCAATTTTTTTTTCTGAATTTAAATATATCACTATTTTCAAGAGTATCTTTCATGATAAAAGAGAACTGTAAAGTATTTTGCACACTGAAAAATGATTCTTTTCAGTAATGATTCAGTAATGATTCTTCAGCAGGTCCTTAACAATGTCCACTATATTTCTGAAATTACTTCTACACCCTACCTCAAAGTGCCAAAAGTACTACTGAAATATTTATGTGGAGCTACATTTCTAGAAGCTGGCAAGCCAACTTTGCTACATTGCTAGAAGCTGGCAAGCTTTGGGTGTATAAGCCACAAACAATTTAAGTCATCTGGGATGTCACCAGGTCAGACACTGAGTATCTGACTTTTGAATGTCAGACTTACTATTCTATCAAATAAAAAATTGCCAAGTCTCCACTTATAGTTCAAACCTATAAGCCAATGTAAGCCAATGCAGCTGTACCAACAGGGTATGCACTGCATTCTGTGAATGGGCAGTCATGGAGGACACCTCAAGGGAAAATGTTTGTTCCCTGGCAGAAAACGAGGCTCAAATCCTTCTCTTTGACATCCAGGGCTTTTATGTGGGTGGCTATTTTTATGAAGTTGTACAGCGATATCTAACGTGGCAAAGTTCATATGAAAAACAAGTTCCCTTTCTGCATGGTCTCACCATAGGAGAAAACCTTTCCATGCCCGCATAAAGTTATAGCTTTAGAGGAAACACAACACAGATTTTCAGTTGAACTGTCAACCAACTCCTGAACTCATTTTTGGCTAGCCTTTATGTTCAAGCACCCTTTATGCCTGCCTTCCACAATCCTGTGCCAAACCACCCCATATCGCACTAATGGCAGAAGTCTAAATATCAAAACCTAAACATCACTACAATATACTTTATACACTGGTTTATCTTCATCAAGTATGTGATTGAGACTGGAACCTATAGTATATTTTAAGTTCTTTTTATAGAATAAGAAATCTTGCATTAATAAATATCCGGCACTTTTTTCAACAAAAGTGAAGCTCTTGCTGTATTCTACATATACACATATAATGTCTGCACACAAATGGGTCCTAAATGCATACTGGGCAGTGTTCTCAAAAATGCACTTGGCCATAGGAATGCTGGGCAGGTGCAAACGTCCTAACTGGAATGTCTAGTAATAGGGTCGTCACAGTCTTTGGCAACAGTGAGCCACAGACCTATCTGTGGTTTGACCTTAGTACTCTTCTATCTAAACCATTTCATTGATAACACTACTGCGGCAAGTTTATGACTTGAAATGTGAACTTTTTTTAGGTTAAGAACAAAGTATAAAAAGATATATGTTTGCCTTATTTTCAAATGTGCTATTTTAGGTATTTTGCTGTATTTCTGTTCTTTGTGTTTTTGTAGTTGCTGTTCCACTAAAAAGAACTTTGCTAGGAGGTAGTAAATAAAACATTGCTTTAAAACAAATATTTGTCAGCCTTTATAGAAATATCTTTTATTGGCTTCTGGCACACTAAAAAGTTTGGGTATTTTAATTTTGTTGATTCTTCAATCTTTCACTCCTGTCCCAATATATGCACTGCATTTGCAAATATATCATTTCAGCTCCATAATGTCTTAAGTAATTTACCATGTCTTCTTGGTGTCTCTTTGTCCCCCGCACTACATCACTGTGTGTATCAGCCATTGATTAGGAACTTGCACAATATTATGCAGTATCAAAACAGAAACTGTACAAGATATAAAAAGGGGATCAGAGAGAAAGCGAGAGCGAGAGAGAGAGAGAGAGAGAGACCACAGCAGCACACAGATCAATCTGACCTTGTATGTCTTAGATCCGACTCCCTATCAGCAACTACAATTTATTCCACATTGTGTAGATAATTTTTGTTTTTCAAGTTAAAACATTTGATTGCCATTTTGCCCTACAATCCAGAGTAACTACGGGAGCATGTAAGAGAAATTAGGTGTACCCGTAGTTACTGCACCACCTAGTGAAAACCTATGGGAAATTCATATTGCAATCCAGAGCAAATTGTTCTTACACCGGAGCAAGGATTCGCCGTAGTTACTCTGAATTGCGCCCTTAATCAAGTGCATGATTGTAGCCTTCCCATTTTCAGCTTTAGAGCCCATTTTTTTTCTCATGCTGTTCCTTTTGTGGCTGGGATTGAAACGAAAAAAGAGGCTTTCATTGAAAGGGTTTCGTTTGACAGGAATTGATGCCACATTTAACTTTTTTTCTATTAAATCCACCTCTTGAAGAAAGCAAACTTCCGTGTTATTCTGCTGTCTCGTTGCAGCCAGTACACAAACCAGGGAGTATCAGGAAATGTGCAGTGGTTGGCACTTAGTTCATCTTAATCTGGTTCGTCAACATTTTCCTATTAGTTCTGGTCACGTGTTTTGTGGGGAACGAAACTGAGACTGATAATCTCTTTTTCAACAAAGGAAGGTGTGTTTTTTTTTTTTAAATAATAATGGCTATTAAATTTGGTGGTTTGGACCAGAAAAAAATTGAAACCTCTTTGCAATAATGTTTTTAACCACTGTTACCTCCAGTTTCCCACACCTGTTTTTAGTAGGAAACTATTATTTCAATTTTGTTTGACATTTAAAATTCCAGCAGAAAAACCTTAGTTGCCTCTGTAATCTTCCCTCTTCAATCGAAGAATGTGATTTTGCACTACACTATGTTGATCTTTTTAAACAATGTCATGTACTAATGATAACTTTTCACTTGAAGAAGAATTACAATCAATTCTCATTATCCCCTGGGGTTAGGTTAGGTTCCTAGAGTACCCAGTGGATACTGATTCAGAAGATACCAAATCATCAGCCCTATGGGAAAAGGGGTGGCAGAATCAGATTGGTATCTCTCTGTTGTCCTGATTAGTCCAATCCCAGGAAATGATTGGACTCTGATGCTGTACCAAGGAAAGAGTGGCTAACCTGGCCTTGTACCTTCAGGATGATAGGTTCAGGATAGCCACATCCAGTAGCTTTAGAATGGTGGTGGATAGCTGAGGACAACCAGCATGTGACACAAGGTAAGTTACACTTTGGCTACAATTCCTTTTACACCAACGTAGTTACAGTGCCACCTATGGGAAACCTATGGGAAATGTATACAGCAATCCCATAGTTACTCTGGATTGTAGGGTTCTTTTCCCTCGGTTAAGTGAACTGGAGGGAACAGAATATGTGGTTATCAAGGATCTACAATAATTTTTTGTACATATACAATCTATGGAAAAAGAATGCCAAGGGTAAAAATGTTGGGAATCACTGCTCTATTGTATCATTACATTAAAAATGAAGAAAAAATGTTTCCAGAGTGGGGAAAGCAATAATAGGATTTTGCAGCAGTTTTGTATTTGAGACTTTGCTCAGGCTCCTCATCCAAGCAAAATTACAAATATTTTCTATAAAAACAGCTTTATACAAAATTACATAAATCTATGCCAAAAAGTGGTTTTCATTATTATAGAGCTAATGAATCCCTCTATTTGGGTATTTACTACATTTTTTACAACATGTTGATATTCACTATATTTTTAGAGCTGCAATCCAAAAGACATTTTCTTGGGAGTAAAACCCATTGAACACAATTAGGCTTACTTTTGAGTAAACAAGACTAGGCTTGTGCTCTTAACAGCACAATCCTGAGCAACTAATCTGTCCACATAACAGCTCTTAGGAAGCCCTATCTATCACTAGGGTGGAACAACTGCAAGATGCTCCACCCCAGTTACTCTGGAAAGTCACTTTGTTATAACAATATCTTTATTCATTCATATTTATTCATATTTCCTGAAAAGCTTTATTCATTCATATTCACCCCACAGAAGGACAAAATATAGCTTGATATATGTTGATGTTTATGGTTACAGTACATCTTCCTTTTTGTTGTACCTGTACTTTGATTTCACTTTATATGGGTGCATCAGTTTAATTTGATGTGCAACTTCAGGTATTGAAAATTATTTTCTTACAGCCCAATCCTAAGCAGGGTCAGTCAGAAGTCCCATTATAGTAACCAGGGTTTACTCCCAGGTCACTGTGGATAGGACTCCAGCCTTAGTTCCATGTTTGGACCTGATCCCAACACATTATCAGATTAATAAGAATATTTCTTTACTAACCTTTCAACAAAAGATACTTCCAAAAACAGTTTGATTAAAATAATAATGACGACTCCTGCTCCCAAAGGGCTTACAATTAAAAAAACATACACACACTAAAGAGACAGGCAGCCCATTCCAGAGCAACTATTCCTTGCACGTAAGAGGCCTTAGGTTGCCCTATCTATCACTAGGGTGGAGCAACTGCTCCATCCTACTTACTCTGGGGAGATGCTCCACCTTAACTAGGTTTATGGGCAGCCTCAATAAGCAACAACCCTGGGTAAAGACTCCATGCTGGATTAAGGAGGGATGATTGATTTGAATAGCCTCAAGTACTAAAAGAAGTGGCCATAATTGTTTCCGCAGGCAGAATAAAAGAGCAGACCTCACATAGTGAAGTCAACAAAAATGATGCATTCAGGAATTAGGATTTTTTTTCTGCAAACATGAGCTCACAATGAAACACAATATTAAGGTTTAATATTAATATTAAACCAGTTTTCAACTGGTTTAAGGGTGCTTTTTCAAATCCTCTCATGTGTTCCATCTTTGGAATCTTTTTAAGGACTGTTTGGGAGCCTCTGTGTTCAGAGACATTAATGGGGTAGGAGGATTGCGTTGCTCTCCTCATTTTTATAGTTCATGGTCAAAAGGGGAACTCCAGTCTACAGCTCAAAAACTGTACATATATTTTCTGAGATTTGGTTGCTTTAATTCATTTCCTCCTTTGGTTTCTTCAGATTTTTGCAAAATTGCACAACAGCCCAGAATAGAAATGCTTAGCTCATATTCCTGCATGTGCCTGCATGCTTTTGTTGAATGAAATGGGGCATTTGATCAAAAGCACCACTATATTGCTGCTCACCTTGTGTTGAGATAGGGCTGGGACAGTGACTGGATGCATTCCTAGGTCAATGCTCCTATGACCGGGACTTGTGTAATGGTGTCTCATCATCTCAGTTACCAGAGTAGGTTGGTGCCCCTTTAATTATGGGACCACAAAAAGGCATACAACTGTAGGCTTTGGGGCATTAAATCATGCCATCTCTTTTGCAACATTGCAACTTGAGCATCCGAGACCACAGGAAGTAATTATGCTTGCATAATTATTAAATGTTAGACAAATTGTTGAAAAGCAGCCTGTCAAACATACCCCTCCCATCTAAGTTGTAATTCTCCTGTGGATTTCCAGCTAATCTTGGGAGGGAATTTCTACATAAAAGAACAATCTTTTATTCATATACTGTGGAATTTAAAGGGAGGTGTCCAAGATGAGGTTTTGCTGAAACTGGAAGCCACTTTAGGCTAGGTGTGGATCTATTCCCCTAAATTTACATAGTGCCACAGCAGAATTAGTATGTTCAACTAGTTCCCATAGATTCTGGTTGCTATCCTAACCACACTTTCCTGGGAGTAAGTACTATTGAACACAATGGACTGACTTCTGAGTAGACATGCTTAGGATTTCACTGTAAGAGGAGGACAAAGGTGCAATACCAGATTTCCAGGGCACTCCTAATCACGTCTACTCAAAAATAAGCTGCATAGTGTTTAATGGGGCTTACTCCCAGAAAAGTGCATTTAGGATTGCAGCCTTAGAGGGGTGAAAAATACCATCATTGCTGTATAGATATATTCATGGCAAGGGAATCAAAATTTCAGTAAAATGTTTGAGAATAGCAGGAATGATTACAGTGCGGTCAAGAAATAACTGGACCACAAGAGTGTCCCATTTGATGATGTGGGGTGTGTCAATAGCAGGTTGTGGGGAAATTGTGATGACCGGGGCAAGCATTGCAATGATCAGGGAAGCCACAGATTTGTTGGAGGGACACAAAGCCTCTGCAGAGTTCAGTTCCTTTTGACACTTGAGGGTGGGGGAGTCCAGGGCATCCGTGGTTTCAGGTAACTATGGGGGATTCTGGAAAGGAATCCTGTAATTAACTAAACCCCTACTTAGGGGAATACAAAAAGATATGGAGCCAAAAAACAGTATAAAAATCACACTGAAGAGGTTTATCTTTAAAAAAAATCAATATAATGTAGAAGGGGAACTAGAAAAACCTGTAGGATTGTACACGAACGTAACAAAGAGGAGCTTTGTGTAGCTAATTATTTCATTCTAGCAACCAAGCAGCATAATACATTGTGAATACAAGAGCCAAAGTCAGTTGAACAGAAAAATATAGTTTATAACTAGCACAAAAAATTGGTTTATTGCTCTTCCACCCTCCAGGAGAATCATAGGAATCATAATTCAGAGGAGAAATTAGGAATGTCCAGCACCAGACACAGCCCAAACTGAAAACAGAGGGCTTGGGAGAGGAATTATACTGGGGTACAAAGTTTCTTTGGGGTCTCTTCCACAAAGGTAAAGAGCCAAAACAGGGCAGAGAAAGGACACCAACAGTGGTGGGTGGAACAGAAGCCGGGAAGAGCAAAATGAGACAGGGAAGGGTGTTGATAGCTAGAAAAGTGTCTGAAACTCAGGTCTACCTGCTCACTAGACCTGGCCTGGTCAGCATGGCTTCCATGATCTTTCACTTTCTAAAAGCTAGCTGAGATCCCAAGAAACTTCCAGCTTCTTGGAAAGCCGGAGTTGTCCAGCAGACAAATCTCAACATCACCAAGCCACAGTTCAAACTACATAATTCTTTGGGGCAAAATAACAGTTAATCCAGTGTAGGACAACTACAGGCCTGTACATCTTATTTACCAGAAATCAATGCCATATAATGAATGAATGAATGAATGAATGAATGAACAGACAGACAGACAGACAGACAGACAGACAGACATAACACATCTGTGGTCTAAAGTAGGGCTTTTTTCTGGGGGTTTTCACCAGTACATAGTTTCAACACCTTTTAGTTTCAACCCTCCCAGCAGCTAATTAATTAAAAATCCTTAATTCAATGGTTTTTGATCTCTAGACTATTACCATACATTGGATAAATTATAATAAAGCAAACTAATAGAGCAAACAACCTTTAAGAATGGATTCAGGAGCTGTGCTAATTTTTTTAGGGTTACAGGTGCCACAAGGATTTTGAGCTCATTGTATTACTCCCATGATGGATCCCCCTTCCCTACCACAAACCATAAAGAACTGATAGATGGTGAAAGGACAAGTGTTGCTGATGTGACCTATCTTTTCACCAACCATTTCTAACCAGTGCACTGTAGCACACTGGCGTGGCATGAAAGGTCCACAAGCGTGCCATGTTTGGGGCATAGCATTTGAAAACTGCTGAAAAACTCTTTTGGTGTCTACAGCTTTATTTCTAAGGCAACTTTCTGTTGTAATGAAGAGCTGGTGGAGGAAGCAAGACAATTTGACTAGCAGCCACAAAACCTGGAAGAGTCTCCCAGAAGCCAGATCACAAGACCATAGAGTTCAGAGTCCGGTGAGAAGAAAAATGTGCTTTAAGAAGAAAATAGGTGCTTTATTCATTCGTCTGACACTGGGCACAGTCGTGTGGCAAGCTACCATACTGTCTATACGTGACTCATGCATTTTTTCAGGGTGGTTTAGTTTTTAATGGGGAGCGCAGAGCTCAGCTGTGCACAGACACCCGACTGCATTCAAAAGCCAACTATAAAGTAGAACTTTAATAGAGGAAATAAGAATAAACTGCCCCAAAGAGTCCAAAGTCTAAAGATTCCTCAGCTAAACTGGGTGGAGATCTTGACTCTATATAATATACTGTAATTATAATTAAGGCTGGGTGCAGTTGGGCAGAAAGGGAACTCTTGCTGTTTTGTAAGCATTCAATTCAGGATTTAAGTCCAGTTCAATATAACGCTTCAATCCAATACAGAGTTAACCATGCTTAAATCAGAGCATGTTTAACTTTGTATGGGAGAGATGCCAAGATGACTTACATGTATACCTAAAAGTGAGAAAGTCACGCAAAATGCCCAGTCATAAGTTTTGTGAGCCTAGTACGGACTTGTAATATCTCCCCTCCATCATCATCCCCACTCCACCCGCCACAAAAAGTCTTGGGTTAGTTTACCAACCAGCCACTCTTTGCACACGGAGAAGCACAATTGTGCACGTCTGGCTCTTCTATCCGGCATGCCTTCTCCCTTTTCCAGCAGTGGGGGTGTACATGCACAACTCCAATCAGAGGCTGATCGTGCAATCTAAAGGGGACACTTATCACATGTGCCAGCTCATGAGTGTCTTTGGTTACTCTGGTGCTTGTCCCTCACTCTTGCTATCACATCCTATTGACACCTCCTGCATGTGTACCTGATATGTGAGCTCTGAAAGGAACTCTGGAATGTGTAATTAATTCTTAAGCAAGCATGTCACATGAAGAAGCATCCTTCTCCCTATCTGTCAGACTTCAAGCCATAGGTTTACCAGTTGAAGCACACACTGTGCCTTAGGGCACAATCCAGAATAACTACGGGGAATCCTTGCTGTGGTGTAAGAACAATTTGCTCTGGATTGCAATATGAATTTCCCATAGGTTTTCACTAGGTGGTGCAGTAATGACAGGTACACATAATGTCACTTACGTGCTCCCATAGTTACTCTGGATTGTAGGGCTAGTCAACTGCACTTTGTAGTATTTTAGAAGGTGGTTCTACTATCATACCTTACAAGCTCTGGGAACCCCAGACAAATCCAGAAAATATGTGTGGATAAGCATCCTCAAGCATGAGAATGAGGATTTATAATTCAGCCTCAACTTTCAAAATAGTAATAGACTTGCAGCCCAAGGTGGCCCTTTCTGGACCACTGGGCCAAAGCAGAATATCCCTCCATCTTCATTGCTTTAGCCCTGATAATAATGTTATCAGAAATGGTGTACATTTCTTTTCAACAAATATTTTTTTAAAGAAATTGTCACGTATTTGTCTTTGAGTCCTGGTTTTCTCAATGGGAAAAAAGATTTGCTACCATATACAAGTAGAAACAGCCCCCAAAAGATACATTAATTCATTTTACCAACACCAGACCCTCAAAAGCAGACAAATCCTGTGCTAACCAGAGTTATATTCAGAAGGTATTTTTACCCTTCTTCTCATGTATTTTATGTAATGATTATTAACTGCCTTGGGTGCCCTTCGGGGAGAAAGGTGGAGTACAAATCTAATAAATAAACGTTAACTGAATCTATGGAGGGACAAATGTCTACATTTGATGTGCTGCAAACTATGCCACATTAGCATCTGCATGTTCAGTGGCTGTCTGCAAAGGGCTTTAGTGAACATAAGTGCTTGGGCGTGTTCCTCTGCATGATGAAACTCACCCTACATGTATAGAACTATACGCTAGTATAGTAAATACCAACTTGGGATGGGTGGTCAGGCCAGCAGGGATGTGGGCACCCATCAATGACTTTTTCCATGTGCAACATTCCTTGCATATAGAAAAGTAGCCTATCAGGGAGAAATCAAGAATCATTTTCCCTATTAATATATGTGGAGGCACACTGAATTACAACAGCCTTTTCCTGCTGTCTGAAGCAAGTGCAAGCCAAACAACAAGCTTACCATCTCCGTGTGGCTCTAGGCAATTTATTAACATATCTGTCTCATCTACAACATGACAGCAAGCGTGTACCACAAAATATTTGCTATGTAAATGGTGCAAGGCACTTTGAAGATGGAAGCTTCTGGCTGAGCTTTTGAGAAGCATTACATTCAATTAATTATCATCCTTATCTTAGGCTACTCCCTACTCCTTTCCCTGCACAATGCACTGCAATTACTTTCCTTCCTTCTCATTACACAACTGGTTAGGTCGGTAATGTTTGGTTCACCTTTTATTGTCTCATCAAACAAAGGTCATGGCTAGAAGCGTAGTAATTAAACAGGGTAGATAAAGTTATTAACCCAGTCTTGCAAATTCTATGCCTGTAGAAGCTATGCAACGTTAATAGAGGAAGATGATGCACGTTATCCAAAATTGCACATAGGACACATTAGTGCCCCAGGGCGGCATGGACAGAGAGAAACAATTTAGATTGTAAGCCCTTTTGGGACAGGGACCCGTTAGCTATTAATTAGCTATTTTTTTCATTTTCTTTGTGAAAATGTTCGCTTTGTGAACTTTTTAGTTGAAAAGTGTTATATAAATCCTGTAGATACATCTGCAGATAGACTGCACTTGTTGCAGATAAACACTCAACATGGGGGGCAGATCTTCATGCATATACTAGCATAGGATTGTGCTTACCAGTGTACTCTTGTCCTCCCACACTCATTGATCACACACATGGTTTTGTCTGAAGAGGGCTTTGGCAATATCGCTGGTGCACTGCAAAAGTTAGAAGGCTTCTACTCTTTGGATGTACCCAGTGGTGGGCTTCAGGGGGTTCTTGCTGGTTCTGTAGGCCCCTTTGCTAATGAGTGCCTAGTTCTGAGAACTGGTTACTAATGGGACATAGAACCTGTTGTTAATTTAGGTTATTAGGACATAGAACCTGTTGATAATTTATTTGAATGCTCCCACTGGATGTACCTGTAGTTTTCTGAAATCCACAATAACAGCTGCTGCGGCAACATTTTCTCTTTTTCTCTGGATTTTCTTCACCCAACCACTTTAGGAGCAGCTGCAGCAGTCGACATGGCGAGCACATATGCATGTGCTCAGAGGCGAACTTGAGGTGTACATCCTGGGAACTACAAGGGGGAATGCATAACTCAGATCCTGTCCTAGTTACCCTTCAAAGGGCAACCTCCATAGGAAAAAGAATAGGGGCATGAAGCCACCAGCACCTCCTCCTCAAATGAGAACTCAGAAGTGACATTGACTTCTCATGGCACCAGGGCAGTGAGTTACGCCTCTGCAGTGGCATCCATAGGGGAACCTGGGGCACCCTGGGCCACAGGTACCACCCTCAGTGGTGGGGGGTTGATACACTGGTGGTGACAAAAATAACAAAAATCACTAAAATCGATAAAATTGTTTGAATAACCCCATTATGTCCTATACCATTGGATGTGTATTGACTCCAGCAGAATCCAATGCAAAAATCAGCTTTGAAATATATCCTTCCTATCAAATAGCAAAAAAAAATGCATAGAACCCTATGGAAAGTGAAACTGAGCCATATCATGCCTTTACTCATGAATAGGCAAACGTGCCTTAGTCCATTGGAAAGGGCAGACTGAGAGGAATTCAAACACCCCCAGAATGATTCTGATCCAATGAATGGAGCCCTCACAGATCAACCCACAAGGAAGTCCCTAATTCTTGCATTGAGTCCTATGGAAAGTGGAACTGAGTGACACAGCCACATTTACTCATGAGTAAGCAAAGGTGTCTTGGCTCAAGTTCAGGTCAGGCACAGACAAGGCTACCAGAATGACCCCAGTCTAGTGAAAGTGGAGCTCCATGAGGGCTCCAGAGGGTAGCCTAACCCCCCTCCCCAAAAAGAATAAGAGAGAGGCTTAGGGCAAAATCCAGAGTAACTATGGGGAGTCGTTGCTCTGGTGTAAGAACAACTTACTCTGGATTCCAATATGAATTTCCCATAGGTTTTCACTAGATTGTGTAGTAACTATGGGTATACGTAAAGTCTCTTACGTGCTCCCATAGTTACTCTGGATTTGGGGGTCTATCAGTAAGGTGATTGTTAAAATATGAAAATATTAACGTCTGATTAATCTATAATAATTAATTAAATAATTTTGACATATGGGCATGTCAAAATGTTTGTGGGTCCCAGGTGCCAAATAACCTTGCATACCACTGTGCCTCTGCATGATCTGATGATAGACAGAGGAAATTCTCTCAGCTTTGGATGTTGGCTTGGCTTGGGCTGGGTCTCATTGCCTGTAAACATTGCTACTAACTCAGGCCAACACAATAAAGTATATCATTTCCTTCTTTTGTGGATGATCAACTTTAATTGTGATGGAAAGTGCCATTACCTTTCACACCCCATTTTAGACTTATTGTGGGGGCTTAGAACTTACATCTAAGAAAGTGTTGTGTGGCTATTTCTCAAACATTGGGTTCCCCCCTCCAAGTGCATATGGGAAACTATTTTGGAGGGGAAATTTAAAAAGAAGTTTGGAGGCGAAGGAAAGTAAAATTGCTGCTGAGCTTGTCTATCTAGTTCTCTGGTCCCACAGAGAAGGAATGTTGCTTGCACTTCTGAAAATATGAAACTGGCATCCTTTATTACTCTACAGACCTTGCTGAACTTTTCTGCACAGAGTGAAACCAAACGTCAAATGGGCCTATAGATCACAGATAAGATTTTCACCACGTTTCACGGTGAACCTTGGAACTTTTTGCTTAGTACCAGAGCTAGACTCTTTTCCCTTAATAACAGGCAATTAAGTAATTTGCTCACTGTAGATAAAATTGCTCTTAAAGGAGATATTGCTTTGGATAACAGTAGATTAATGAAAGCTGGAAAACCTCTGGGGGGCAAATTGGCAAGAACAGTCAGACGAGGCTGTTTCTGTTAATCTTCTAATGGGCACAGGCAGGCATTTAAAGCCACTGAACTGAATGGGCGTGAGCGTACTTAACAGTGTGATGAATTGTGGGTAATCATAGAGGGAGACAGAATTCCATGTTTAACTCTGAAAATGAATTCGCTTTTTGCAGCTGATATAGGTATAACCAGTGCTTTTTTGTTAAAAAAAAAAAAGGTGCAGGACGCCAAGTTTGGCACCACATGCAGTGTCACTTCCAAAAGACGGTTGGCTTCAGGAGCAACACTGCGCACACACCAACTTTGGCGCATGCGCAGTCTCAACTCCAAGGAGCCACCAGCTCTTCCTTAGGGAGGAGGAAGTCTGTGCCTCTCTGTGGCCATTTGTCTCTGCTGCCACTCTGCCTCGAAGCCGGACGAAATGACCGGATGAGAGACACGCTGTGCATGTGTGACTGTGCAGTGTGTCTCTCAGCATGGCCATTTGTCCTCCCTAGAGAGGCCAAGTGGCCACACAGAAGCACAGACTTCCTCCAAATGAGCAGCTGGCTCCGCCTCCAGAGCAAGGGCCAATGGCTGCACAGAGACACACTGTGCATGTCACACATGGACAGTGTGTCTCTCAACCAGTTATTTCGGCCGGCTGTGAGGCAGAGTCTGGCTGCTGCTCTGCCTTGGAGTCGGCCGAAATGGGGGGGGGGGGCTGATGCCAGGGTCAGCCAGAGGAGTGTCAAACTCCTCCGGCGCATCACCTACATGCCACAAAAAGGTGGGGGGATGGTGTTCCAGTGTGTTCTGCAACAAAAAAGCCCTGGGTATAACTATATAAACTCCCTTAGTCTGCAGGTCAGAGGAAAGGGAGTCAGGGGGATCCCCAGGGCCCTGGCTTTCAGGGGATCTGGGACATGATAAAACAATACAGTACAAACTGCGGAATAAATTGGTATATCTCAATCTTAAATATGAAATAAATTGGAATACCTCAATCAGAATGCAATGTGATGCATTCTGGACAAGGCTGGGAGGAGCAAGGAACCTCTGCACATACTGGAAGTCGGTCCAAGTCCTAAAAACAGCCAAAGAGGCTTGGAAACAGCATGGCTTGGACATACAAAGATAGAAAACCTGATTTGCTATGCTTTTTATGTAAAAATCATCCACAGTGAGTAAAAGCCAAGTATGCTGGATCCGCCAATTCTGGGGTCCCAGTTTACTTCCTTGTTGTGATGGCTGCTAAGCTACTAGAGAGCAGAATCCAGGTATATCCCCAAGCTGAGGTCCTGCTCATTCAAGGGGAATGCAACCCATTCAGTGCACAGCAACATTCAAGTACCTGCACTGTGAATTTCTGAACCAAGAGAACCTTTCTTGTCTGAATTTAATCTCAGCTTGTTGGCATTATCTATATCCCTGTCACCCGCAGGCAGCACTTGAGGACCTCAACAGCCATCCCGGAATCTGGCAGAAAGACCAAACTGGGTGAATTGAACATAGTAATGGTGTCTCACTCAAAATCTCCTATGTAGATGTTAAATAACATGGGAAGGACAGAAACCTGGAGCACTCCACCATCTGGGATCTATCCATGAGGTAGGGGTGAAACCCCCACAAAACAGTGCTCCCAATTCAGCCAATTGGCCTGGAAGGGCACCAAATGGTGACAGGGGCATGGATAGGTGGATCAGACCCAGGAGGGAGCAGGATTGGCAGCGAACAAATGCATAATATTGAGACCCACTTCCTGGGTCTGATCAGCCTGAATGGATTAATATGGACTTGTGTAAGCAATATCACTGGCAAAGGTCCAAGTTGACCTGTTGTGGCTGCTGGTGTTTACTCTGAGGTAAGAGGGAAAATGTTCCCTTACTCAAGATGTCTAGCAGCCAAAAATCCTCTCAGATGTAATGTAGCTCCAGGTACATTACATCACTGTGCTGGGACTTACAATGGATCGGGGTGTAAGTGTGCATTTTCTACCTCATGAAACAAACATTGGTCAATGCGACTCTCGAGGATTCATTTGTTTGACTTGCCCGTTACAAGACCAAAAAAAACAAAACAACCTTTTCGTAACATTACAAGGTTAACAAAAGAAAACACTGATTCTACAGAAGCAGAAACAAGCGACAATCCCTTCCTGCTGAATCCCCAGGTTATGTTCTCCCACTGGGCCCTCATTCAGCTTGATATGTTTTCTGACGGTTCCAGGGTGAAGGAGATTTGTTCTGACGCCATGAGGAAGGTTGAAAGAAAGCACGTTTCTGTGAGAGGAACAGCCCAAGAGCAAGGGCAGCCTGTTGTACGTTGTACAATGCTCTGTTTGTTTTGGCAGCCTCTTCTGTGTGGGGCTGACTCTGGGCAGGGTTTTCACAGCCTTGATTCTTCTAGCAACCGCAATCAACCTGTTTCCAAGTTCACCTTTCTGCTGACGTGGGTTCTTGGCTGCCAAGCCGCGTGACTTGCTCTGCCTCTCTCCACCAGAGGAAAGGTTTCTTCCCACCTGCAGAATAATTCAGTCAGCTCTCTAACTTAAAGGAGCAAAGAAGCATTAACTGAAGCGATTTTGCTCAAAGTGCATTGTAACTCTCTGTGTTAGCAAAAGAAAATAATTGGTCACTCCTTATCCAGACTATTAATTTTATTCATGAAGTCACCAGAACACCAACTGATCAGCATGGCATTAAAAGACATTGGTACACAAGCCAATTATTACAACTTGATTTTAGCCAATTGATTCCTGACTTTCCAATCCCAGCAGGGTTTTCTTTCACCTAAGATTGACAGAACAATATTAAGATTAAAAAACAGTGATGAGAGGTTACAAGAGCAATTTTTTTAAGATTCACTCAGCAAAATCACAACATGAATGTTTTGTATCTGGAAAAGTAGACTTGATACTCAGAATATTGATATACCACTGTGTGGTATATCAATACATCAATACATATCAATACATATATCAATATGTATTGATAAACAGATGCAAAGATGGTTCTCTGTTCCAAATGAATCCAATCAAAAAATATCCAGAAGTGCCACACTGCTGGAGAACAATATGTCCTACTTTATTTAAGCAAAGAATTTCTCTATTACTAATGACCCACTGCTATTGAAGACTTGCACTGGTAGTACATGTATTCTTCCAGTGCAGCTGCCCACACATTAGGCACAAAGCTCTTCATGGCAGTGTGAGCACATGGTGTGCCAGCAGGAAGGCTGGAGTGCACCAGCAGACATTGGGAGACCAGCCGACCTTGGGAGACCTGCTGGAGCAATTAAGTCTTGCATATAGGTTGGGACAGAGTGGAGACAGGGGATGCACGAGGGAGTGATGGGATGGGGCATAGGTAGGAGGCCCAGGGTGGGCAGTGCAATGACTGAGGTGACACAGGCTCCAAGCAATGTAGTTATTGCCAGTATCCTGAGAAGACGTTTAGCAACTAAAAATCCCTTGCAGGATGCAACAGAAGCTGCACCAGAACCACTGCGTCATCACTCTGGGATTTAGGTAGGACTGGGCTGTTAGCTGCCAAATTTGTGATTGCAAGACATTGGAAAGGAGCTATAAGTCTACCCGTTCATACAAAGTTTAATAACATTTTAAAAAATGACCTTCTGAATTAAAGGTGTTTTACATCCTTGTCTGTTTATCTTTTGGAAAAGTGTTTGCCATTTTAAAACTAGATTCCACGAAGACATTGTATACACAGATCATTTCTAGCCCTATCTGGAGATGCCAGGTATTCCAATCAAGGACTTTTATGTGCTATCCCAATGAGCAATGGTGTCTTCTGTGGTAGGGTTTATTGAGCAGGAGCTGTGTTTGGAGGTTATGGTTGTGCCTTGGAGGGGAGACAATTGATGAAACTGCTGTGAGAGGACAAGCTGCAAGAAGTCACTGTGATCACTATATTGTGAGACGCAAAGGAGTTATTGCAATAAGCTGCTGCAAGTCAGAGGAGTGTGGATGTCAGCTGTCAAGAGTAACTACCTGACTGATTTGTGTACTGACATCACACGGATTAAACAACAAAAGGATGTGTTGGAACTGGCCCAAAATCAAATACTTTGACAGCTGAGTTCTAATCAACTTTCCTGTGCCAATGTGGCTGTGCCAATTGTGCATGCTCTGCATTCTGTGTTGAGGGGCAATCGTAGAGGTCTCAAGATAAGGGAAAGTTTGTTCCCTTTGCTTTGGGCTACATTGTAGCTGCATCAGCTCTGGAAAATTGGTTAGGATTGGTTAGTCTTGAAAACTTCAGCTTACCAAAGTTTAAAAAATGATCCTAAATACTTTAATGATTAAAAGGAGACATACTTTAATGTTTAAAAGAAGAATTGTAACTAATTTGGGTAACTTGTTTTCAGTGTTTTGAGCCAAAGTTCACATTACTTCTTGGGAGAGAGATGACAGGACATTAACTTTTAAAAAATAATAAAAACTTGCTCATCAGAAAGTTAATCTTTACTTTAGGGCCCCATGAGTCCTTGCTTTTATCAAACGTCTGAGGAACAGAAATCCCAGACAGCAAAAAATACTATGCACAGCCGAATCCTATCCCTTGCCAATTCACAGCATGCAGTACCTCCAACTGAATGCATGTTATAGCGAGTTTAGATGGGCAATCAGGAGCCAAAAAAGTAAATATCTTTTCCTTTCCTCTTAGTACTAGGTCACCTGGTAACCTGGTGAATCTGAGTTGGAAAAGAAAGCATCTAACATGTGAGATCCTGTAGCTGAGAGCCTCCTGTACCCAAACCACCTTTCAGTCTATCCCACTGCATGCTCCAATCTTCCTCCAAACTGCATCCACCACACCTTTATCCACACCACGATCAGCCAGGTGCTTTTGGTGCATTCATGCCAGCAACCCATGCCATACGTGCACCCCCCCCCTTCCAGGACATGTTCTGAATTTTAGCCTTGTGTCCTGGAAAAAAACTTCAGTGCCCTCCTTTTCCTTATAGTGGGCAGCACATAACCTTCTTGTAATTAATAAATTACATGTAATGATTTATAGGTAATAGTTTTAAATTTAATAATAGGTAACTGTTTAATTTAAGCAATATATATTAGTGTCTTTAGCTTTTATTTTTGTCATGTCCTACATTCTTCTTGAATGTCCTATATTTTGGGGGCCCTTTTTTGTTATGACATATGGTCACCTTGGCCACATAGTACTGCACTGATGCACAGAGTCAAGTATCCATTTTAATTGTGAATCATAGAAAACATGGTGCACACTCTCCCCCTTGTGGCCATACAAGGTTAGAACATATGCACTACACTGCAGAACAGAGATGCCATCCACGTAGAAATCTTTAAAATACTGTACTGGTAAAGAAAAACTGAAAAAAACACAAGCATGACATCCATTGCTGAGTAAGGAAATATGCTGCTGCTTTTCTTTATGACATAAAAGCACAAAGTAGGAAACTTAGAAATATTTACATGGTTCAGTCATAAAGAAATTATCACATTTGTGAAATTTGTGACATTTACTGTTTTTGAATAGTTTGTTTCTGTCTAGTTTTAATGGTATTTTATTGTTGTTTTAAATATTGTTAGCCACCTTGAGTTTCCTTTTTTAAAGGAAGGTGGGATATCTATATACAGTTGTACCTCACTTAACAAGCGTTTCACTTAACAAGCAAAAATTTCCAAGAAATCTCGCTTCACATAACAAGTTCCGCTTCACTTAACAAGCAAGTGTGCTATGGCACGTGTGCTATGCAGCCCTAATGCTCCCCATGGAGGCTCTTTAAAAGGGCTGCTGCCTCTAACTGCCTCCAACTTAGGGGCAGTTGCCTGGAGGTGCCAGAGGCAGCTGCCCCTAACTGCCCCAAGTACCCCCACTGACTTCCTTGAACCTCCAGCAGCAGCCAAGGTAAGCCTCCCAGGAAAGTTTCTTTTGATTGCAGTCTCCTAACTATGTCTACTCAGAAGTAAGACCCAGTGTGTCAAATGGGGCTTACTCCCAGGAAAGTGTCTTTAGGATTGCAACCTAAGTAGACTTCATAGGATCATGCACATTGAATGCATGTTTTGAATTCAATTCAAGTGTTTTGTCATCATTTTTACATCCAGTTAATATTTTTATATGAATATTTTGGGGGTTGTGGAACCAATCGTCTGAGTTTCCATTATTTCCTATGGAAAAGTCTGCTTCACTTAAAGAGTGTTTTACTTAAAGAGCATGCCTCTGGAATGAATTAAGCTCTTTATATGAGGCACCACTGTATATATAAAAAAGTCACTGACTCATCAACGTCCTGCCAAAACTGCCTGGCCTAGAAGCGTGAAATTTGGAGTGGATGTTCCTTCCACGACTGAGGGGTGCACGAAGAACTGGTTTTCGGAAAGTCCAACTGGAAGGGGGTGAAAAGGGGCCCAACACGTTTTCCTCCCTATACTCAGCATTGAAGAATCCCTGACTGAGGGATGTTCTGCCCCAACCCTTGGAACTAGAAGCACAATTTGCAGAGAGTGTTCCTTTTGTCACATGAACACCCACCAAGAACCAATGTGGAGAAATTTAACTCTTAAGGTGCCTGAAAAGGGGTGCAACGTGTTTTTGTCCTATTCTTAACATGGAAGACTGACCAACATCCAGCCAATTTGGTGCTCAGTGCCTGTTTCACTGGGTGGGATATTATTTGGAGGAAGAGGTTGCTCTGTGGGGGGGGGGTTCCTCTGCGAATGGGGGGGGGGTTGCATATGGGAATATGCGGTTGGTGGGTTGATGCGCACAGGGAGATGTTGCGCATGGGGGTTGATGCACATGGGGGATTTTGCCCATGGGAGGGGTGGATGCGCATGGGGAGATGATGCGCTTGGAGAGATGATGCGCTTGGGGGTTTGATGTGCATGGGCGATGTTGTGCATGGGGGGTTGATGCACCTGGGGGGTGTTGCGCATGGTGGAATGATGCACATAGGGAGGTTGATGCACATGGGGGAGGGGTTGATGTGCATAGGGGGAGGATGCACCTGGGTTGGATGAACCTGGGGGATGTTGCACATAGGGGTGGATGCTTTTGGGGGGTTGATGTGCATTGGGGATTGATGCGCAGTGGGGGGGATGGTGTATGGGGGAATTTTACTCCTGCAACATGGGTATGCTTTTTGCTAGTAAACAAACACAAACAGAAAAATAACTTATACCTCAATCGATAGTATTTGCAGTACAGTCTGTGTTCTGGAGGGAATGACATTTCCAATAGAGGTCTGGAAGAGCTTCTGGGGTACTGGAAGCTAAGAGATGATATCCAGAGGCAGGGTAGCTGAATGGGGAAAGAGTCAACAGTCAACTGGAAGTGAGAATTGAATTATAAGAGAGACATGCAGAAGATCTGATTGAAAATTCAGGGTTCCTGCATTCAATGGTCAAAATGCCAAGTTTAAGTAGCAAAAATCCTATGCATTTACTCACAATTGATGCAAGTCCTGCAATCCAAGCCACTCTACCTGGAGAGAAAGTCCCAATGACTTCAGTGGCGCTCACCTCTGAATAGACATGCAGAGACTTCAGCAGTGTCAGTTCTCCAGGTTTACTGGGACTTACAGTGCAATCCTGTTTGCGTCAACTCAGAAGTATGTTCCACTGGGTTCAATGGGGTTTACTTCTAGAAATGTGCTCTGAGAATTGCAGCTTTACTCTCAAGCAATGGACTGCAGCCTTGGAGTGCAATGATACCCACTCCTTGGGAGTAGGACCTACAGGAAAAAATAGGACTAACTTCTGTGTAGCCCTGCACAGGATGCAGATCCCAAATCTCTCCTCTCCACATACAGTACAGTACAAAAGTACCAATTCATCACCGTGGGAGGCGAGGGGGGAGGCCAGTAAGGATGCTGGGGCTGCAACTCTACCCATACTTTCCTGGGAATAAGCGCCACTGACTGATGGCAGGCTTGGATGGGGCTCCCAACAGACAGGCGTGGATGGGGCTCTCTGAGACGTAATCCTGTGCACTCAGTGGGGCTTACTCCCGAGTAGACAGGCGTGGATGGGGCTGAGGCTGCAGTCCCATTGACTGCAATGGGCTTACTCCTGAGTAGACAGGCGTGGATGGGGCTGAGGTTGCAGTCCCCTTGACTGCAATGGGCTTACTCCCGAGTAGACAGGCGTGGATGGGGCTGAGGCTGCAGTCCCATTGACTGCAATGGGCTTACTCCCAAGTAGATAGGAAGGACCCTCCTTCCTATGAGAAGCAGAGGCGGGGCAGCAGCAAAGGAGACTGGCGTGTGCGCAGAAGGTTACACCTGAGGCTGCTGTTGGGCCTTCCACTGCCGCGCATGCGCCCTAGACTCCTCTGTGCCCCCAGTGGCCCTTCCAGAGAGCCCTCCGCCCACCAGCCCAGCAGGTCCTCCTCACATCCTCCACGATGTCGCGGCCTGACCCTGGAAGACTGCACGGCCGCCTGTGCCGCTACCCGCGAGGCTGACCGGAGTCCGGCAAGGGAAGAGGGTCTCCTGCGGCCTCAGGTGAAGGACCCGCAGCAGCAGCCGCCCGGGAATCAGTCAGAGAGGCTTTCGGGCGGGCGAGGGGCACGCAAGATGACGGCAGGGCTGAACGAGGCAACAAAATGGCGCCCACAGAGCGCGTGGCGGCCACTGAGGGACCGTTAATGGCCAGACCCCAACCCCCCCGCCCGAAAAGCCTACCAGCCAATCAGAGCTCACGCTCACCCCTGCCGCCCTCCTATTGGCTCCCCGCTGCAGTTTGAACGGAGCCGGCTCCTGATTGGCCGGTTCAAATATCCAGCCCTGTGACTGGCTGGTTCAAATACCCCGCTCTGGCACGCTCCAGAGGCTGTCCTCCAAAGGGCCCTTCAAACGGGTGTGAAGGAGGGAATTTCAGAAGGTGCAGCTTCTCCTCACAGGCCTGTTTCCTCCTCTGCACACCTGATGAGGGTCCAGGAGCCCTGAAGGTATCTCTGGAGACCCCACTTTGAATGCCTATTTTGAGCTTGTACTGATTCTGCGTGTCTTTCCTGTGTTGTCAGCAACACCTGCGGAGGAAGGACGGATCCCAGTCAGTGGAGACTTTGGAGGGAACGGCTGGGGCTCTGCACCCTCCACTGACCCTGAGACCCTCCAGGCCCTGGACAAGGGAAAGGCTCCTCCTGCCTCTGCCTCAGAAGAGGCTGGCTGTGTGGGTTCTGTGGGAGAAGCTTCCAGAGAGACTGAGCAGTCCTAACCATGTCTACTCAAAAGTAAGACCCATTGAGTTCAGTGGGACTTACTCCAAGAAAGCATATTTAGGATTGCAGTCTTCATCTGTTCAGTGAGGAGACTTCACCAGGATCTTTCAGACATGGGGGACTGGACTGGACAGCCTGCCCCCCCCCCCCTCTCTCTCTCTCTCTCTCTCTCTCTCTAAACCAGACTTGGACTGTTGCCTGGTCTGAGTTTCCTCCTCACTGCTGGAGTGTCCTTGCAGGAGCCACAAACTTCCCATGCGCTTCATCCACTGGGATTGGCACATCCACTTCAGTGCTAATAAAGGCCCCCAAAATGTAGCAAGAAAAATGAAGGACATGACACACTAAAACCTGGAAACCTTTATACTCTATATCAGTGATTTTTGACCTTTTTCATCTTATGGCACACTTAACAAGGCACTGAAGTTGTCAAGGCACACCATCAGTTGTTTTTACCATTGACAAGGCACACCAGACTGTTCAAATCCCACAATTTTCCTATTGATTGAACCCGTAATGAACCCTTTGCCCTCAATGGAGAGGTGCAGCACCACCATCCTCAAGTGCAGTTCAGACTTGCAGGAGACATTTGTGTCTCTGGAGGCCATTTTGTGTCCTGCTCCGCTTTTCACCCACTTTCTCTTTTCGACCAACCGCCCAGCAAGAGCAGTTGAGAGGTGCCTGTGCAGCTGGTCCCCTGCTGAGGAGCCACAGGGGTGGGGCTTAGTGCTCCTGCCAATCCCAGAAGCGCATGGTTCAAACAGGCCAATCAGGAGTGGGCTTGGTGAGCTCCCTGAGGCCTTGGCCAATGGGAGGGAAGGAGCGCGCTATTTAAGTGGGACTGACTGTGGTTGCTCTCTGGCTGTGTGTCTGGCTGAGGTGTCGCATGTCCTACTCTTGCCTCAGCCAACGCCATCTTCTGCCCTCCTCCTCCTGGCCATGGAGCCGCCACCCAGCACAGCCTCCCCTCCGGGCCCTTCTGGGCGCTGCTGCTCTGTGCCAAGCCCATCCTTGCCTGGCTGCATGAGACCCTCTTCCCCTTGCCTACCTCGGGCTCCGTATTACTGCCTCAGAACTTGATCCATGCCTGTTTTCTCAGAAGTCTAAGAGCCCATTGCAGTCAAGAGTGCTTACTCCTGGGAAGCTGTGCATAGGGTGTGCTGCCTCAGATCCTGATCCTTGCCTGTTTACTCAAAAGGAAGACCCAGTATAGTGAATGGCGCTTACTCCCAGGCAGCTCTGCTTAGGGTGTGCTTTATGAGATTCTGATCTATGCTGGTCTCCTCGGAAGTAAGTCCCATTACAGTGAACGGGGAAGGAAGCTGTGCATGGGGCCTCTCTCTCCCCCATCCTGGCATGTTTGCTGGCATCTCCCCCCCCCCCCCCAGACCCTGTGCCCCTCTTTGCTCCCAATGCACAGCCAGGTATTGTGGGGAAGAGGGCTGTGGGGAAGAGGGCTGGTTCTCCAGGGCTGCAATCCTGCCCATGCCTTTACTTCAGAGGAACCCCACTGCACTTGGAGGACTGTCACATACAGCACATTCCCATGCCCTCCACTTGGGAGTAGCTCCTCTTGATTTGGGTGGGACTGACTCCTAAGCACGTGTGGATAGGATTGTGGCCACAACTGCCTCCTCTAAATCAGGGGTGTCCAAGCATTACATCTTCAAGCTCCTGGACCTTTCACAAGTGTCTAGAAGAGGAATTTCTGCAGTTGCAGCACTTGGTATGTGAGTGGAGAAGCTGCACCTGCTGAAATTCCCTCCTCTTCAAGGTCTAGGAGACATGAAGTTAAAGGTTTGGAGACCCTGCTATACCACCAGCTAGACTTCCACGTTATGTAAATAAAAATCACTGTAATAGGATTTCTGTGAGTCTAAAGTGAAGGCACCCTCTTCCTCCTGATGGTCTTGAATCAGACCAGTCTCTGTGTGGGAGGCAGAAGAGGAGGGAGCCTCTTGTGACCAGGAAAGCCCTCCGGATGAGCTGGTCTGTCCCATCCCTGCTGCTGTCTGTTGGACGGCTGTGAATTATTGCCCCATAAACTCTTGAAAACGGTGCCCAAATTCAAAACAACCCCTTCTGATTTTGTTGCCCAGTATTTTTGTAGTTTCCTTCATGGAATTTACTTCTGCTCACCTTGATTTGGGGGTGAATAGTGCATTGTCCTTTGTATCAAAAGAGAGGAAATACTAGTCACTTCCCTAACCCATATCAATCAAAATGTTAGCTGACTGAAGTGTACTGGAGCATTTAACAAGTTGCACCTGTTGAAATTCACTTTTCTACATACTTCTGAAAGGTCCAGGAACCGTGAAGATGGAGGTTTGGATACCCTGGAACTAGTGTATTGAGACTGCTCCCCAATGGAGGTGTTTCTCAAATTTATTGGCTGCAAATTATCAAGTAGTCCAGTATACAATGTTCACGTTTATTCAGTGCTGTTGATGAACTCTTGCTGATGGGTCTGTGTTCTCTCTCTTTAGGGGAGCATCTTCATGAAAGCTAGACACTCCGTGATGCCAGGCAACCTGCTTTGGGCCCTTAGCATCTAGATACACTGAGGCTCATTGAGTGCAGCCTCGAAGCCCAGTCCTTGCCTGTTTTCTCAGAATGGACCTATGGAATCCTAGGACACCAAGCAAAGCCAAATGGAAGCAGATGGAGTAACAGCCCAATCCAGAGTAGCACTTGGGTTACCCTATCTATCACTGGGCTGGTCCAACTGCCGGCCCAACTCAAGGGACCAGAAGCAGAGGGGCGTTGGCTATGCAAATGAGCAAGACCGTTATACAAGGAATAAAGACCTTGTTGAGTCACAAGGGGAAAGCCCCCCCCCCCCCATTGGTTGCAAAGTTGTTTAATGGATCACTGAACCCATAGGTTTTATTTTTTTCAAGTGCAAATATTTCCCTGAGAACAAGAGCAAAAAGGTAAAGCAATATAACATCATTTCAAGTGCAAGTGTTTTTCTGAGAATTAGAGCAAAGAGCAAAAAGGTAAAAGCAATATAATCAAATGACAACTATTTACAAAGTAAGAACTATTTACAGTATTTAAAAATGGTTCCATGTTAAATATAAAAGTCTTCCTTTTTTAATTTATATTTTAATTTTTTTTCAAAAAGGGGGGAACAAAGAAAAAAAGGGAAGGCAAGAGGAAAAAAGAAAACAAAGCAAAAAGAAAAAATATAAACAAAAATGTTCTTATCAAAATATATGGCAAGCAGCTGATTCTGCTGTCATCACTTCTGTTGGTGCTCCAGCAGGCTGTGAAGAGTGGTTTGGAGCGGTGCGGGGAGACCCCTCGCATGTCGCCCTTGCACAAGCTAGCTTTACAGCATCGTGAATCACATAGCTGCAACCAGAACTCGGGACCCATCCTCTGGGCATACCCTCAATGAAGGTACTGATGAATTCTGGCCACTGGAAATATTAGTCCCGCAATGCAGGAGCGAGTGGTCTTCTGCTGTTTTGTGCACCCTCCTTCTCTGGATTCTGCAGGCTCTCAGTCTTCAGGTTCATCCTTCAGAATACTGGCCATTTCAAACTCCAACCTCTTTCTCCTGCAGGAAACTGTTCCTCTTCATGCTCATGGCCGTCTGCTCCTTCATCCAGCCCTGCTCTGTGTATCCCTGCATTTCCCCTGGCTCTTTAAGCATTGCATAAAAGAGGGAATTTAATCACATTTAAATATATATATATATATATATATATATATATATATATATATATATATATATATATAATGGCATTGATGTAAACACACAAGTCAACAAATATTCAGATTCTCTGAAAAGTAAATAGTTTCAAAACAACTCATTGTAGTAACAGTGAAATTATTAAGTAAAATTTGTTTCAACCTAGTTCAGTGGCCCTTAAGGTAAAGGGCTTAACTGAGAGCAACTGGTCAATTTGGCTTAAAGCTGGCCCTGTTTCCCCTTTTTTATTCTTAGTCTGGTAATTGAAATCCATGGTGTGCATTGGGGTGGCCAAGCTTTAAAATTAAGGCTCCTGATTCTTTAACATTGATGTTTAGGAGAGAAAGGACCAGGAGCTGTAACATTGAAAGGTTGACTACCCCGGTATACAATAGTTATAAACAGTTATACTCTAAAAGTAATGGAACTCCTCTACAGGCTTGGCTTACTGGTTTTATTATCCTTGCTTTACAAGCCTGCTGGGAGAAGAAATGAAATTTTGCAAAAATTATAGAGATTTGGGATCCACTGCTTTCTGATGATTCACTTTCTGATGATCCTTTCAACAGCTTTCAATTATACTCAGGACTCATTCATTCAACAAATGTTCTGCTCTTTCAACCTCTCTCTGCTGTTCTAAAGTCCAACATTGCCTTCTCCCATGCTGTAGCTCCTGGACTAATCCCATTCTCAAAGGAGTTAATGAGAATCTATTTGCAGAAATCTTTGTGTGGCAGAAAGAATTTGCAAGATAAAGGGGGCATTTGCAATTTGCCAGCTATAAAAAGATTAGAAGCAACATTTATAAACTGAAAAAGATTGGATTCCACTTTTCAACAGTTTGTACTTTTGGACAGTGCTCCGGTCCCTAACTTATCTAATAAGTGGGGGGTGCCTGTATTGTAAAATTGAAGGGGTTCTACCAGGACTAGTGTCTCATTCATTGTGATATCCCTTTGTCTTGCCACTGAGCGGGTAGTTCTCATGTTACCAGATACACATATGCTCAGCAAAACAGAGGAAGACTGGCAAATTGTACTCCTGAACACACAAGCTGGCTGCTCTTTGCTGAGAAGAGAATGCTCTGAAGCACAACACTGCTTTTTCGACTTCTTTTAAAGCTGTCTGAATTTTTTCCTCTCTCACAACACCCAGTGGACCAACATTTTTCCGTGATGAACAGAGCATGGACTCTTAGCATCAGTTATCTCTCCTTGTTTTTCATAGCTGGGATGCTTCATGGTAAGAAGGTTTCTCCATTGCAGGTTGCGTGAAGCAGAGCAGATAGATGCTTCAAATATTTAAAATTAAATTTGAATTAGTCACTATATCTTCATTTAATGAAACATGATACTTGTTCTTTTGGGAGGTATTGAAGATTTTATATTAATCCCAGCCCTTTTATAGGATCCCAGTCCAAGAGCCACTTGAGACTGGGTTTTTAATGATAGTGGAAAGGGTTGAACCTGTTTTAAATTTGTGTTCTAGATATACCCTTTCATTAGGTGATCATGTTATAGTTTCACCCAAGTTAGGGTGACCAGGTGTCCTCTTTTTCCAGGACATGTTCTCTTTGTCTCGTGACCTGGAAGCTAACTTAAATATTATCCAATTCCCTGTGAGGAGGCTCCTGCCCATAGCCTTGTAACGAATAAATTACATATAATAGAGTGTTTAAACTTAATAATAAATAATGTTGTGTTTAAACACATGAAATTAATATATAAGTGTTTTTTAGCTTTTATTTTTTCCTGTCCTACATTTTTTGTCTTCTTCAGCAGTTATCTGAATTACCCAGATATCTGATTACCCAGATCCAAGATATCTTTATGTGCCATATGCTCCCACAAATATTTTAATCAGCTCATATAGCTCTGTAGTAATGACAAAACATTATGTCCTGTAAATGCATGCATGTAGTATAGCGAGCAATAAAGGATTACAGATTTCCTGTAAAGCAGGAGTGAGCAAACTTTCAACCTCAGGAATTCTGGACTTTAACAATTGTATAGAATTTCAACTTGTGCATCTTTTCTTCTCCAAGCTAACAAGTTACACCTGTTGAAATTCTCTCTCCTGCAGAAATGTTAAAGGTCCAGGATCCCTAAAGTTGAAAGTTTGCCTACTCCTGATGAGAATCCAAATAGCAGTGCAGTCTTGGGCATGGCTACTCAAAAGTTAGTCCAGTTGTCCTTGATGGGCTTACTCTGATGAAAGTAGGCATAGGATTGCAGCTTAAGCATACAATCAGTACTGTTTCTTATGTAGGTAAAAATCAAATGGCTCTGTTTTATACAGGCACTGAAGCAGCACAAGGAAAATATGCCCAGATGCTCTTTAATGAACTTTTTGAAGACTATTCAAATGCTCTTAGACCAGTAGAAGACACAGACATGGTGCTGAATGTCACCCTTCAGATCACACTTTCCCAAATTAAAGATATGGTAAGTATGAGAGGTCCATATTCTAAAGATGGACAAGCCCCAGATATTATTTGATAAATTTCAGTCATATACATTTAATAAATTAGTTTGAAACTTTCTGCTTTTCATAATTAATGGTTGTGCGTTTTATGTCAACTAACAGATCAGAATGTATTTTGCATACTTCTTGGAGGAAGGATAGTATTGCTATATTAATAACTAGTGAAAACGTACCCGCATTGTGGGAGTAAAATTACCCATATGACATTCCCCCACTGCGTATCAAACCCCCATGCGCAACAGCCCCCCATGCGCAACAACTCCCCATGCACAACATCCCCTCATGAGCATCAACCCCCATGCACAACCCCCCCATGCGCAGTGTCCTCCCCAGTGCAAGCCCTCCCTGCGAAGTTGGTCAGTCTTCTATGTTAAGTATACAACAAAAACACGTTGCACCCCTTTTCAGCCCCTTAAGGGTTAAATTTCTCCACATCAGTTCTTGGTGGGTGTTCTTGTGACAGAAGGAATCCCCTCCCCGAATTTCATGCTTCTTGGTCTGGGGGTTGGGGCAGAGCATCCCTTAGTCATCGATTCTTCAATGCAAAGTATAGGGAGGAAAATGCGTTGCACCCCATTTCACCCCCTTCCTGTTAGAATTTCCGAAAACTGGTTCTTAGTGCATCCCTCTGTCACGGAAGGAACACTCACCCCAAATTTCACAGTGCTAGGGCCAGCGGTTTTGGCTGGGCATTGACCAGTCAGTCAGTCAGTCAGCGACTTTTCTCTTTTATGTATATAAAATAAGATATATTTTCCTATGCTAACTTCAGTAATATGTTCTATTTTCCAATTTTGATTATGGCACCATTGCAACCAAGGGCTTTTGCGTTTTCCTGGAGGCAGTACTGACTGAGCTCCTAGCCCTCAATCTTAGACTGCAAACTTACTTGGTTTTCAACTACCCATAGAAGTTTGGAAACCCCTGCTTCATGCAATTATTGATTATTCAGAGAAGTTCTAGTTGAATGAAAAGTGCATTGATTTTTTGTCAGTGATTAATTATATCAGGCTTTGTCTGCAATTATATACACAATTTCCTGAAAGTAGACCCCATTGACATTATAGGACTGTCTTCTGAGTAAACATACATAGGATTGTGCTCCTCTTTGGCACATCAATTCTAAACACATTGATCTCTCTCACACCCACACATACTCCTTCCCTTGGTGCAATCTGGGGGGAGAATGTGAATATTCCAACCACATCCATGAGTCAGGCTGGATGGGTCTTTCATCCCAAGTCAGAACTTTTCACACTTGCTTTAATACACCGTGGGGGAACAGCTTTCATGCCACTCTGTGTTTGAAGGCAGAAAATTAGTGAGTCAAGTTAGTGGCAATTAAAATATGTTGTCAGAATAGTCCATCTAGCTGAGACTTGTCTATTCTGTGTCAGTTCTCCAGCACTTTCCAAGCCATGCTACTTGAGGGCTATTTAACTGGAGTTTCCACCTATTTAGAAGGGCACTGCCTGCATAATATTTATTTTATTCTCCACTTTTCCTATGCCAAAAGCAAATCTCCAAGTCAGTTTACATAACTTTTAGTTTCTCACCTCCTGCTGTCCTCACAACAATCCTTCGAAGTAGGTGAGGTTGAGAGTGAGTGACTGGCCCAGAGTCACCCAGGAAGCTTGACCAAGGGATTTGAACCTGGATCTTCCTCACCACTACACCATCCTGGCTCTTATTAACATACTGTATATAACCATTTCATTCCCCCCGGTGAATCAGATCTTAGTGTTGCCATATACCAGTATATTCCCTTTAAGAATGACTACATATTTTTAAAATCCTCTGTGTCCTGAGTACTGACACATTTAGATTCTCTGAACTATTGCAGGATGAGAGGAACCAAATTTTGACAGCCTACTTGTGGATTCGACAGACTTGGTATGATGCCTATCTAAAGTGGGACAAAGATAAATATGATGGGCTGGATTCTATCCGAATCCCCAGCAATCTTGTATGGAGACCAGACATTGTTCTTTACAACAAGTAAGTCTGCCTGGAAAAGATTACCTGGAAATGGGTGAGCAAGAAACAATAAGTGTGTTTTTAAATTAATTTTAAAAATTAAATTTTTTTACGATATAGCTCTATTTTGCTCCCCCCACCCTCTGGAATGGCTCTGAAGGGGAGTGACCCCTTGCACGCTCCTTCCAACTGCTCTGCTCCCCTCTAGCTACACCATTGGTCTGGCCAACTTGTAGGCTTGATGTTCACATAACAAGCTCCATTGAAGTAAGAGCAGCTTTAAGCCTTATTTGGGACTGCCCTTAGTTTCTGTGCTATACCACTTTTCATCTGTGTGTGTTTCTTTAGGGCTGATGATGACTTTTCTGAGCCAGTGAACACTAACATTGTACTAAGGTATGATGGGAAAATCACTTGGGATGCTCCAGCTATCACAAAAAGCTCATGTGTGGTGGATGTCTCTTACTTCCCCTTTGATAATCAACAATGCAACCTTACTTTTGGTTCTTGGACCTACAATGGCAATCAGGTCGATATATTCAATTCTTTAGACAGTGGTGATCTCTCAGACTTTATAGAAGATGTGGAATGGGAGCTTCATGGCATGCCAGCTGTCAAGAACGTGATAACCTACGGCTGCTGCTCTGAGCCTTATCCAGACGTTACCTTCACCTTGATTTTGAAAAGGAAGTCATCTTTTTATATATTTAACCTGCTGCTTCCCTGTCTGCTGATATCTTTTCTGGCTCCACTGGGATTCTACCTCCCAGCAGACTCTGGAGAAAAAGTGTCTCTAGGAGTTACTGTTCTGCTTGCTCTTACTGTGTTTCAGCTAATGGTTGCAGAGAGCATGCCTCCTTCTGAAAATGTTCCTTTGATTGGTATGTACTTACACTTTTCTGTACATTGTTTTCCAAATAGCCGCTGATCACAAGGAAAGCAGTTGCTTATGCTGCCTGCTAAAGAAAAGGCACTACAGTACTCTTGAATAAATAATCATTGAGATCAGCTTCTTGATTCCAATTCAAATCCTGACTGTTTGAGCACCTATAATATCCTAGCAAAAAGCGTACTCGCATTGCGGGAGTAACATTTCCCCATACAACATCCCCCCACAGCGCATCAACACCCCATGTGCAACTTCCCCTCATGCGCAACTTCCCCCTGTGCACAACTTCCCCCCATGTACAACTTCCCCCCATGCGCAACTTTCATGCGCAACTTTCCCCATGCGCAACTCCCCCATGTGCAACTTACCCCATGCGCAATTTTCCCCATGCGCATCATCCCCCCATGCACATCATCTCCCCATGCACAATTTCCCCCATGCACAACTTCCCCCATGCGCAACTTCCCCCCATGCGTAACTTCCCCTCATGCGCAACTTCCCCCAAGCGCAACATCCACATGGGTTCTTGGTGGGTGTTCAGGTGACAGAAGGAACTCCCTCCCAGAATTCCATGCTTCTCGGCCCAGCAGTTGGGGCGGAATGTTGATGAGTCATCAATTCTCCAATGCAAAGTTTAGGGAGGAAAATGCATTGCGCCCCTTTTCACCCCCTTCCGGTTGGAATTTCCGAAAACCGGTTCTTAGTGCACCCCTCCGTCACAGAAGGAACACCCACCCCAAATTTCATGCTCCTAGGCCCAGCAGTTTTGGCAGGGCGGTGATGAGTCAGTCAGTCAATCAGTGAGTCAGTCAGTGAGTCAGTCAGTGACTTTTCTCTTTTATATATATAGATAATATAATTTAATGTGATCCTAAAACAAGATTCTAAAGAAGTCCAAACCTTAGGTTTTCATAGCAGTATTTTGGACACTTAACCAATGTGATCTATATCACCCACCAAGAACCCATGTGGAGAAATTTATCCCTTCAGGGGCTGAAAAGGGGGCAATGTGTTTTTGTCCTGTACTTAACATGGGAGACTGAATAACATCCAGCCAAGTTGGTGCTCTCTGCCTAGTGCACTGGGGGATGTTGTTTGGAGGAAGAGGTTGCACTGGCGAGGATGCTGTGCATGGGGGGGAAGTTGCGCATGGGGGACTGATGCGCATGGGAGGAAGTTGCGCATGGGGGAAGTTGCACTTGGGGGACTGATGTGCATGGGGGGATGATGAGCATGGGGGGAAATTGCGCAGGGGGGGAAGTTGCACATGGGGGGAAGTTGCACATGGGGGGAAGTTGCACATGGGGTGTTGATGCGCCGTGGGGGGATGTCGTATGGGGAAATGTTACTCTCGCAACGCGGGTACGCTTTTTGCTAGTATATCTAATATATTGGATTATTGTGCCAGATCTTAAGGCCCAATCTTACTCAGGTGCTGTACCAATGTTGTATGGACAGCGGTGCACTATTGTAACTTATTGGCCTACTATTGTTATGATGTAATTTTATTGTTTTTAATTCAAGTGGTTTTAAAATTAATTTATTTTGTTTTATAGGGAAATACTACATTGCTACCATGACAATGATCACAGCATCTACTGCATTGACAATCATTATAATGAACATCCATTACTGTGGCTCAGGAGCCAAGCCTGTCCCACAGTGGGCAAGGGTGGTTATTTTAGACTACATGTCCAAGATCTTCTTTGTTTATGACGTTGGCGAAAGCTGCACAAGTTCACAAGTGAAAGACCAACACCCAAAGCTGAAACAAATTGAGAAGAGTCCAAAAGAGCAAGACAGATTTGAAGGAGCAAGTGGGCCACTTGTGAATATAAGAAGCAATGAGAGTGACCTGCAAAAGAAGCTGCCTGGAGACATGAGTGATGGATATGGAGTCCAATGTGACAATGCAAGGGATGTTGGCTGCTGTTCCTGTTACAGAATCCTGATCAAGAACATTGAATATATTGCTAGTTGCGTGAGACGCCACAGGGCAAATCACGCAAAAGGGGTGGAGTGGAAAAAGGTCGCAAAAGTGATGGACAGATTTTTCATGTGGATTTTTTTTATTATGGTCTTTTTCATGAGTGTTTTGATCATTGGCAAAGCACTTTAATCGTGACTATAGCCAGGGCCACAGCTGGATTATATATTCCTCTGTTACTCCCAAAACCCTTAATTCAGTGATTAAAGAAAATGGAATTATTTTTTTCTGAGAACTTCCAAGTAGTAAACTCCATGTTTACTACTGTGGGTGGGATATACATATTTAGAATTGCGATTTGCAATTTTTGAAATTGTGGTTTGTGATTTAAAGCAACTTCAACTTGGAAATTAACTGAACTATTATTATGTTCAAGTCAGTGGCTTACCTAAAGGTGCAAATGCCTCATGTGCTGCCTTGCCATCCACTCCCCTATGCAGTCCACTCTGACACTCATATCGGAACACTTTGCATATGCTTTCTGGGGTCCAGGAACCCCCAGATGGCCTCCTTGGCTCTTCAGTGGCTGACAATTGACACTTCCCGGTTTTTTGGCTGAAAACTAGAAGTGTTGATTTGCATTATAAGGCCTGCCCAGGTCTCAGAACACCAAGTTGGCATAGGCTGCAATCCTAAAACACTTTCCTGGGAGTAAGACCTATTGAACACAATGGAGTTTACTTCTGAGTAGACATGGTTAGGAATGTAATAATAGTCACCTCCTAGTGGTGTGCAGCACCCCTAAGGCTGCACTCCTATGCACACTTACCAGGAAGCAAGAAGCCTTGATTATAATGTGACTTTTGTATAGGCATGTTAGGGTTGGGCTGTAAGTCATCTTAAGTTAGTGTGGGATTATCTCTTACCCATGCAATGAACATATTTTATTTTTTCTACTTGTGCATGAATCTATATTATGCATCTAATCTGGATACCTGTCAGCTCTTCTTCTCTGCCTAGTCAAAAGCTAGAGACCAGGATCCACTTGTGCATTAATTTGATTACCATGCTCCAAAAGAGCTTATTGGCCCAAGTTAGAAAGGATACTCCAAGTGTACTCTTGAGCCTTTTGTAGTTTGGGCAAACTGATATTCAAGACGACACTGAAAAGAGATCCCAGTCAAGAGGTCATGAAACAAAACTCATTTTCATAATTATTGTAGATTATGGGGGCCAATGTGATGAGATTGTAATTTAAGACATTGTGAAATCCAAGCATAATCAGCACCATGCTTTTGTATTTGTCATCCTCCCCCTGCCATGCCCCCCAAAAGCTCATCGGAGGAAGATGATCTGGATCAATGATTGTGTAAATTATACACAGAATACTTAATGAGAGGTTTTGGCTTTTGTAACTGTATCAGGATTCTAATGAATAATGCAAGCCCCAAGTTCTAATGTTAAAGTAGCATACAGAAGAAGGACCACATTGAGTGCCAATGTATCAATGACAAGGGGTTGTGAAATGGTCCCTGCTTTCACCCAGGAAGGGATCATATGACCCTTGCAAGAGTCCCGTCACAGCTGGATCACATGCCGTAAGTGTGGGAGAAAAATAAAGTCCAACAGGCCTCCTGAAATGTTGATGAAACCACATGATTACAGCTTTCAGTTATTCTATGAGACCAGCAACCCTTGTTTCTGGATTTGCAGTCACTATACTCCCCTTTACTCCCACTGTGATGATGACTCTGAAGGAGAGGGACTTCTTGCACACTGCAGTGAGACTCCTGCAAAACATAGTGCTTTTCACCCCCTTTAGCTATGCCACTCATATACACACATACTTTCCTGGGAGCAACCCCCATTAACACAAGGGGACTGGTATGCAAAAGTCTGCACTGTAAAACTACCAGTGCTAACCACTATCATGTTTAATCAATCAACAGTTTATATACTGCTTTCCAAAAAAAGTTCACAAAATGGTTTACAGAGAAACTGAAATTTAGAGCACAAGCCTAACCATGTCTACTCAAAAGTAAGCCCGTTATGTTCAATGTGACTTACTCCCAGGAAAGTGTCTTTAGGATTGCAGCCTTAATTTTATCTTTTTGTTTGAATCTTAACTTACAATACGTGCTGCTACATATGTGTTATAATTATTCACAGTTCAGTTGAAATATTTCATTTTTCCAAGATACAGTATCTGGCGCCTGATCTGAAAGCCTCTCTTTTACAACAACCAGACCAACAGGGGACAGTCCTATCCAATTTTTCCAGGGCTGATAAAGTTGTGCCATTGGGTTTTGTGCTACATCCTATGATGGGGGCAGTCACTGTGGCCCTCTCAAGATATGGAAACAATATCTTCCTTTACCATGGGCTGTGTTGTAGCTACACCAGAGCTAGAAAGTTGGACAGGATTGGACCCTGAGTTACAACATACCATTACATGCAGTATGGTGGTTTGTTCTGCGTGCTACCATTGGCCATATTGGAGTCTTCCTTGGAGGGAGAGGAGCATGCAACAAAACGGACATTCAGAATAATAATATAGGCCACAATCCTAAGCTTCAGTTAGGCCAGCATAAGCCTAGCGTAAGTCCTGTGCTGACCTGGGAGTGTCACAAAAATGCCGTAAGGCACTTCTGCCCCACTTTTGGGGGATAGGCCAGGGCACAGACATGCATCAGCCTCCCTGCACCAACACAGGAAGATATTATATACCAGGTGAGTTAGGCTGGCCTAAATTGGTTAGGATTGAACCCATAAATTCACGTAAAAGCAATATGCATGAGCGGTTTTAGCTTTTGTTTTGTCATGTTCTTGGAGATCCTGCATTTTGGAGGGCCTTGTCCTCTTCTGTGGTTATGGCATCTGGTCACCTTGCCAGGAAGCACCCATGATTCTTGGGCAAAGGTTATCATGAGGAATAAAATTCCCTTCCCTGATCCCTTTATCTTTAAGAAAAAAATAAGTCTTTATGAGGCGAGAGTTGCATGCTTAGTTCTGTGAGACCAACAATGCAATCCTGTTCCTGTCTACTCAGAAGTACTTTCCATTGAGTTCAATGGGGCTTACTCTCAGGAAAGTGTTCTTAGGATTGCAGCCCTAGACTCAGGCAAAGGTTGGTGGTAAGTAACATGGCTGGCTTTTCCGGCTGTGCCTTTCCAGTCCTAACCCTCATTGTCTTCTCGCTTTAGGCCCTGTTTTTTAAGGTAGCATGACTGACACCAAGCACATGCTCTGCCTTCTCTATACCTTTTTTGGGTTTGGCCTCCAGTGTTTTTCTGCTTATTGGGGTATCTCATGTGTGTGTAAAGACCACTTGCTTCTCTCTGGGTGATTCCGTTTTGCTGCTGTTCTGATTGCCCTGTATCTTTGCTTTTTAAAAGTAAGAAGGGGGAGAGAATGCAGGATGACCATATTTCAGAAGACAAGCCCCCCCCCCAAAAACAAATCAAATATAGGGTACACAAGAAAAATGTAGGATATGTCAAAACAAAAGCTAAAAATACTTTCAGGTGGTTAAATGCTATATTGCTTATTATTAAATTTAAAGCCATCACTTCTTATTTATTAATTACAAGAAGGCTACCTGCCGCCTGCTCACAAGAAAAAGGAAAACAATAAAGATTTTTCTTGAGGATACAAGGCTAAAAAAGAGTACTGTACATGGCTTGGAAAAAGTATCCCAAAGCAGCAACCCAGTGTTGGTCTTTCAAGAAGAGTCACTCACAGGACACACACCAGCAGCAGCAAAAGCCCAGTTACCCTCAGCCTTCAGCCAGTTCTTCAAGGTGCAACCAAGGACTCAATTATTGCAGCCTTTCCCAGCCTGTGCAAAGGAGGGCTTGGATCTTGCACTACAGTTCTTTATGTATTTGGGTGGCACAAAAAAGGTTGATGGAGGCCAAACTATGTCTCTTTCCTTTGGTCAAGCACTTGCATGTTTGCTCACATGTGAGTGCAAAGCCCTCTGTCCTGCCCCATTCCTCATCTGGAGTCTCCAATTCATTGGCAGTTCCCCTAAGAACAGGGTAACCATATCTCCTGCTTTTCCAGGACACGTTCTCTTTTTTAGCCTTGTTCCCCAGGGGAAGGAAATCTTTGTTGTTCCTCCAGTTCCTCGTGAGAAGGTTGCAGCTCAACCTCTTGTAATGAATAAATTATATTTACTGATTTGGGGGTAATAATTTTAAAGTTAATCATAAGTAATATACAGTAGTGTATAAATTCACCACCTGAAAAGTAATGAGGATTTTTCGCTTTTGTCATGTCCTACATTTTTCTTGGGGATTCCACATTTGTCCCTTTTGTGGTTATGACATCTGGTCACCCATGATCCTTGGAGGGCAAATGTGACCATGAGGAATAAAATTCCCTTCCCTTCACCTTTAATTAATAGATGACCATCTAAAAATAGCCGAATTTGCATAAATTATAATTGCCAGTAATGGATCCAGTTGGTCATCTAAGGGTTACATAAAAATATGTATATGTTGCCAGTTTGTCTTTATAAGGAGGGAGTTGTTTGCTGAGTTTTGCAAGACCAAGACTGAGACAAAGGCTGGTGGGCCTCATTCTGCAGGCTGCTGGTAAGTAACAAGGCAGGCCCCTCTGCATGGGCCTCTCCTGACGCTCATTTTCTCCCCCACATAGGCCCTGGTGTTGAAGGCACATGACTGGCACTAAGCATATACTCTGCCTTCTCCATTCCCTCTTTAGGGTTTTGCTCCTCAGTGTTTTTTTCTACTTATTGGGGTACTTCATGTGCATGCAAAGATCTCTTTCATCTTTCTGGGTGTCCCAGTTTTGCTGCTGTTCTGGTTGTCCCATAGCTCCCCTTTTTAAAAGTAACAAGGGGGAGAGAATGCAGGGTGAATATATGACATGATCAGAAAAGAGGACAAGCCCCCCGCCCCTAAAAAAATAGGAGGGCATGGAAGGAAAATGTAGGACATGCCAAAAGATAAGCTAAAAACACTCTTATGCTGCCGTCAGGTGGTTAAACACTATACAGTAAAACCTTGGATTGAGAGCGTTTTGCAAGACAACAAACATTTCTAATAAATTTTGTTTTGCAATACAAGCAATATATTGCAAAAAAAGCAAAAAAATAGTCCCGGCCAGCTTTGGCACTCCACCAGCATCTGCTCAGCCTCTCCTGAGAGACCAACCTATGCATGTCTACTCTGAAGTAAGCCTATTGCAATCAATGGCATTCATTCCTATGTAAGGGGGGCAATGCAAAGGAGCCTTGCATGTCTAGTTAGTCCTATTATAATCAGTGGGACTCACTTCTGTGTAAGGGGTAAGGATTACACCCTGAGAGATTAAAGAGAACAATCCTAACCATGTCTATACAAAAATAAGTCCCATTGTGTTAAATGGGTCTTACTCCCAGGAAAGTGTCTTTCAGACTGCAGCCTAAGTGCATGTTAATTTGTTTTATTTTTCTTTATACTTGTATTTATTATTTTGTATTGTATTCTGGTTGCCCCATATATTCACTCCCCTCTTTTTTTAAAGCTCCTGCTGTCTTGTCCTGCAGCTCCTAAGATGAGCCCTGCTCAAACTCCTACCTCACAAGGTTGTTGTGAAGACAGAAGAGGTAGGGAAAGTTGGACAGGTGGAGAATGGGGTGGAAGGTTATAGGGGCAGATCAGGTTGTGGGATGGGATTGGTAGTGAGTCCCTATCTCAGATTTCAGTTCTTTATATATTTATTTGGGTTGTGGCTCAAAAAATATTGACCAAGGCCAAACAATGCCTCTTCCCTCTGCTCAAGCAGCTGCGTGTTTGCTGACAGGTGAGTGCATAGATAGCCCTGTGTCCTGCCCCATTCCTCATATGGAGTCTCCTGTTCATTGTCAGGTTCCCTAAGAGTAGGGTAACCGTATCTGCTGCTTTTCCGGGACACATCCTCTTTTTTAGTCTTATGCACTGGAAAAAAATCTTTGTCCTCCATTTCCTTGTGAGCAGGCAGCACGTCACCTTCTTGTAATTGATAAATTATTTTTAAGTATTTGTCAGTAATAGTTTTAAATCTTATAATTGTATAGTATTTAAATTAACCACATGAAAGCAATATTCATGAGATTTTTACCTTGCATTTTGTTGTATCTGACATTTTTCTAGGGGATCCTACATTTTGGAGGGCCTTGTCCTCTTGTTATGACATCTGATAACTCTACCAGGAAGAAACCCATGATTCTAGGTGGGCAAAGTTTACCATGAGAAATGAATTCGTTTCCCTGCTCCCTGTACCTTTAAGAAAAAAAATATATGGTGCCTGTTTATCTTAATAAAGAGATTGCTGAGTTGCTTGCTGAATTCTGCAAGATCAAGACTCAGACAAGGGCTGATGGTAAGTATCCTCATTTTCTTCCCCACTTGGGCCCTGGTTTTTAAGGCAGCATGACTGACGCCAAGCACATGCTTTGCCCTCTCTATTCCCTTTTTAGGTTTGGCCCCTCCAGTATTTTTCTACTTATTGGGGTATCTCATGCATATGCAAAGGCAATTGCTTCTCTCTGGGTGACCCAGTTTTGCTGCTTCTGGTTGCCCTATAGGTCCCCTTTATAAAAGTAACAAGCTAAAGGTGACCATATGTCAAAAAAGGACAAGCCCCCCTCCAATACAGGGCACACAAGAAAAATATAGGACATGACAAAACAAAAGCTAAAAAATACTAAAATGCTGTGCTTTTAGGAGGTTAAGCACTATATTGCTTATTATTAAATTTAAAGCCATTACATATAATTTATTAATTACAAGAAGGCTACATGCTGCCTGCTCACAAAGAAAAGGAAGACAACAAAGATTTTTCTCTAGGACACAAGGCTAAAAAAAAGGACATGTCCTGGAAAAAGAGGACATTAAGTCATCCTGAAAGTATCTCTTTAGCCAACAGGGAAGTTGTTGGGACTTTGGGCAAAATCCAGAGTATGGTAACTACAGGGAGTCCTTGCTTGGGTGTAAGAACAACTTACTTTGGATTTCAATATAAATTTCCCATAGGTTTTATCTAGGTGGTGCAGTAACTACAGGTGCACATAAAGTCTCTTATGTGCTCCCGTAGTTGCTCTGGATTTGGGGGTATGTCTCTTTCTAATATATTGAGGTAACCTGAAGCTGTTTCTGTGAAACTGGTGAGCAGAATTAAGTACCTGAGGAATTACCCCCAACCCCCAGGATGCATCCCCAAATCTCAATTCCCGTCTTCCTTCTGAGAAGGACCCTGATTCTATCCATCTTGATAGGACCTTGATACAGCATTATTGTAAGTACCTGCATGCTAACTGGAAGGTGAGCAAGAAGTCCTCTGTCCTGCACACTCCTCATCTTGAATCTCCAATTCATCAGTAGGTTTCCTAAGAACAAGCGTGACCCATGTCCTCCTTTTCCAGGACATGTCTTTTAGCCTTGTGCTCTGGGGAAAAAAAATCTTTGTCCTCCATTTCCTTGTGAGCAGGCAGCATGTCATCTTCTTGTAATTAATATTCAAGAATTTGTTGGTAAGTTTTAAATTTTATAAGTAATAGTGTTTAAATTCACCATATGAAAGCGATATGAATGAGGGTTTTGCTTTTGTCTTGTCCTACATTTTTCTTGGGGATCCTACATTTTGGCCAACCTTGCCCTCCTTTGTGGTTATGTGGTGTCATATGTATGCAAAGACCGCCTGCTCCTCTCTGGGTGACCCAGTTATCCTGCTCTTGATTGCCCAGAATACTCACCCCCCACTTGTTAAAAGTAACAAGAGCAGGAGTATGTCCTCAGGAAAGGGGAGGAAAGTAGTTGGGACTTGGTCTTTCTCCCACTCTTATTGCAGTAACCTGAAACTGATTCTGTGAAACAGGTGGGCAGAATCTATGATAGACCTATCTAGTAGCTGAGGAATTTCCCACCCCAAATGCATCCTCAAATTATAATTCTTGTCTTCTTTTTGAGAAAGGCCTGATCCTATTCAACTTGATAAGACATATGCAGCAGCATAAGAAGAGAACAAATGTTCTCAAGATAAGGGGATAAAACCTTGACTGTTCCCCACTACAGGATGCAGTTTGTGCCCTCTTGGCATAGCTGAATTGGTGCTGGAAAGCTGGACAGACATTTGTTCTCTTTACATTGTACTTATTGAGGTGCAATTAGGAAAAAGGAAGCCCTTTTTCCCATTCTCTTCACACCTTGGCCTTTGGGGCAGTACAAGAGTATAGGCACAAACCTGTGGGTAAGTAGCCTCATTTTGCAGTTCATAGTTCAGCAGTAGAATATATGGAGACCTATAACAGAAGTTTCTATTTTGATCCCAGCCCTTAAATACTTTTAAAGGTGCTATACTACCTGTAACAGTAGACTTGTAATGCTGCTTGGAGCTCATGCTAGAGGCCATAATACTGTATAGTGAAAAAAATTCACACTATATAACACAGCAGGGGAATTTTAAAGAGAAAGCTATCCTGCATTCCCACTGGTGGAGGAAAGTTGGCTAGGATTTTGCCCTTCGTGTTGTTTTTAATAAGGTCAAGAATAACTTAGTTTCCAAACAGACAGAAATAAAAAATACTGATTAAGAAGGCTGAAGCTTTTAAAACAAGTGTGTATAGTATTGGCAACTATCCAGTCTTAGGTATGTTTTCTTGACATTGTGTTCTTATATGGTTATAGTGTGAATAGGGCAGCAGCCTTGACTTTCTATTCTAAATACAGAAATGGGAAACAAGCTTCATTAAAAAGGGAAAAAAAGACTGAGTAGAATATGCTTTGACCACAAGTTCATTGAATCCAAGCCATTTGTCTGTAGCAGGAAATTCTCCTATAGAAGTGATCCTTATGCAGTGGTTGAGGAACCAGTAGTGGGACTTTGAGGTATGTCAGATGGAATATTTTGAGAAAGTCTACCCTAGACAGGGTGACCATATAGAACGGAGGACATTCTATATAGTCACCTCTGCCTTCAACCATTGCACAGAAGAGGAAATTTAGCAGAATTTAGATTAAAAGCAGGTGCTGCTTTTAAAACATTTCTTTGAGCTAAACCTGCCTCTATTTCCTCTTCTATGCAGTGGTTAAAGGTAAGGCACTCTGTCCTCCATTCTATATGGTCACCCCTGACCCTACAGTATTTCCAGCACCAGTTGAGCCTTCTAGCTGCAGTGGTATTTGCAGAGGAAACATGATCACTTAGAAGGAAATTGTGGAAAAGCCCTCAAAATTATAGTGTGAATGAGGCATGAGATCAGCCCTTTTCAGAAACTGGTGTGCCATGAGGTCCACAGGTGTGCCAAAGGAATTTGGGAGCTGGAAGGGAATGAATGCTGGAATGTTCTGAGAAAGCAGACTAGTTTAAAGAAAAAAATCCTCTAGTTTGACATAAGAACAGAGCTGTGGCATATGCAACTTAAGTTTAATTGTGTAAAAAAAACTTTATTGTAAGTACATACTCTTTAAAAAAATCTGTAAACACAAAAGCATATAAAAACCAAGATTTAAAGCACTGTATTTCCCATTATCAATTCAGTAGGTCTACATTTAATACATTTATACTCTGGCTTCCCTCCCATACAGGGAAGTTTACTCAGAGCAGTACAATCAAGACTTACAGGATTATCACTAAAAACAGTAAAAACACTAAAAAGCATCTAGTAAAAACACTAAAAAGCATTATCACTAAAAACAGTAAAAACAAGACAAACCTTAATCACTGAAGTGCAAGTATTTTACAAGTGCAAGAATTTCTTTCCCTGAGAACAAGAGCAAAAAGATAAAGCAATATAACAAAATTACAAGTGTGAGTATTTCTCTTCCTGAGAATAAGAGCAAAAAAGGTAAAATTATAACAATTACATGTGCAAATATTTCTCTTCCTGAGAATAAGAGCAATATAACAAGACAACTGTTTACAAAATTAGAACTATTTACAGTATTTAAAAATGGTTCCATAAAAATAAAGTCTTCTCCCATCTCAGGACGGATCACCTTAGCCACTTGGGCTGTTTGGAGGTGGCCATCTTGCCAGACGACGGATCACCGCCTGAGGGTATCCATACCTGGCTGAGGTCTCCACAGAGCCCCTCCAGAAAGAGTGGATGTTGTACTGTTCTGGAGGGACACCAAGCAGCCTCAGGGCCGAATAAAACACAGCCAGGAAGCGTTCCTTGGACAGGGCCTGCCCATTTCCATATATGAACATGGGCCCGTCGGTTCCAGGCCTTGCTGCCAAAAAATTACTCAGTGCCAGAACAGGGCAGACCCAAGGCTCCGGCGACAGTCTCAGGCAAACAACAGACCTGTCTGGTATTGGTCGACGAAGCCTTATACAGTTGTCCGAAATATCACAGTCGCCCAACTGGAGAAGGTCTGGATTTGGCATGGTACTGTCCTCCGCCACGATCTCCTCCGGCCTCAGTGCTCCAAAGAAAGCCAACATATAGACTGCCAGAAACAAGAGTCGTTCATAGAAACTGCTGCACACCCTTTCGACTGTTCCCACCAGACACCGCAGCATTTCTATGGTTACTGGACGGCAGTTGTCCCTCTGAGGTCGTCTTTGCCAGAGGAATCTTCGCAGCATACAAGAGGTCATGAAGTCCTGAAGGGGGTCCTGGAAATGTAACAACCGGGAGATCCAGGAAAGCCCTGCCAAGTGCTTGAGAATCTTGGTTGTGGGTATTGCCTGGCAGTCAAGAAACACCAAGAAACCTCTGACCTGGTGTGGCGGAATGGGCCAGATGGAGGGTGATGCCGTTTCTTCGCGGAAAGCAACAAACAGACTGAAAGTTCTGAACAAAGCTTTCCAGATCCTGGGGTGCGCTGCCTGCTCCATGAGCCTCAGTATGTGTAGATGTGAAGGACCCGAAGCAGGTTGCCTGGCATCATGGACCGTCCAGCTTTCATGATGATCCCCTAAAGAGAGAGAACACAGACCCATCAGCAAGAGTTCATCAACAGCACTGAATAAATGTGAACACTGTATACTGGACTACTTGATAATTTGCAGCCAATAAATAAATTTGAGAAACACCTCTATTGGGCAGCAGTCTCAATACACTAGTTACAGGGTGTCCAAACTTTCATCTTTAGGGCACCTGGACCTTTCACAAATAGGTAGAAAAGTGAATTTCAGAGGGTACAGCTTGTTATCTGTAAGATAAGAAGCTGCACCTGCTGAAATTCCCTCCTTTTACACACTTGTTCAAGGTGCTCTGAAGTTAAAGATTTGGACATCCCTGCAGTAGTAGTTTACAAAAGCTGAGCAGCAGCCAAACATATACCCATTCCTGCATGGACAAAGGGATGTTCATGTACAGGTGGTCTATCTAAAAATAGCAACTAACATTTGTGTCAACTAACAATCACAGTCAACTAACATTTTGAGTCAGATATGGGGTAGTTGGGGAAATGACTAGTATTTCCTCTGTTTTGATACAAAGGACAATGCACTATTCACCCCCAAATCAAGGTGAGCAGAAGTAAATTCCATGAAGGAAACTACAAAAATACTGGGCAACAAAATCAGAAGGGGTTGTTTTGAATTTGGGCACCGTTTTCAAGAGTTTATGGGGCAATAATTCACAGCCGTCCAACAGACCGCAGCAGGGATGGGACAGACCAGCTCATCCGGAGGGCTTCCCTGGTCACAAGAGGCTCCCTCTTCTTCTGCCTCCCACACAGAGACTGGTCTGATTCAAGACCATCAGGAGGAAGAGGGTGCCTTCACTTTAGACTCACAGAAATCCTATTACAGTGATTTTTATTTACATAACGTGGAAGTCTAGCTGGTGGTATAGCAGGGTCTCCAAACCTTTAACTTCATGTCTCCTGGACCTTGAAGAGGAGGGAATTTCAGCAGGTGCAGCTTCTCCCTCACAGACCACGTGCTGGAACTGCAGAAATTCCTCTTCTAGACACTGGTGAAAGGTCCAGGAGCTTGAAGATGTAATGCTTGGACACCCCTGCTTTAGAGGAGGCAGTTGTGGCCACAATCCTATCCACACGTACTTAGGAGTCAGTCCCACCCAAATCAAGAGGAGCTACTCCCAAGTGGAGGGCATGGGAATGTGCTGTATGTGTCAGTCCTCCAAGTGCAGTGGGGTTCCTCTGAAGTAAAGGCATGGGCAGGATTGCAGCCCTGGAGAACCAGCCCTCTTCCCCACAGCCCTCTTCCCCACAATACCTGGCTGTGCATTGGGAGCAAAGAGGGGCACAGGGTCTTGGGGGGGGGGGAGACGCCAGCAAACATGCCAGGATGGGGGAGAGAGAGGCCCCATGCACAGCTTCCTTCCCCGTTCACTGTAATGGGACTTACTTCCGAGGAGACCAGCATAGATCAGAATCTCATAAAGCACACCCTAAGCAGAGCTGCTTGGGAGTAAGCGCCATTCACTATACTGGGTCTTCCTTTCGAGTAAACAGGCAAGGATCAGGATCTGAGGCAGCACACCCTATGCACAGCTTCCCAGGAGTAAGCTCCATTCACTGTAACGGGACTTCTGAGGAGATCGGGACCCGAGGAAGCACACCCTATGCACGGCTGCCAGGGACTAAGCACCATGCACTATACCAGGGCTTACTTCCGAGTAAATAGGGAAAAATCGGGCTCTGAGGCAGCACACCCTATGCACAGCTTCCCAGAAGTAAGCACCTTGACTGCAGTGGGCTTACTTCTGAGAAAACAGGAAAGGACTGGGCTCTGGGGCTGCAATCCTGAGCAGTTTCCCTGGGTCTTACTTCCGAGGAGACAGGCATAGATCAGAATCTCAGGAAGGACACCCTAAGCACAGCTGCCTGGGAGTAAGTGCCACTGACTGTACCGGGGCTTACTGCCGAGTAGATAGGCATGGATCCGGATTTGCTGCAAGAACCCCCTATACACAGCTTCCCAGGAGTAAGCGCCATTCACTGTACCGGGGCTTACTTCCGAGTAAACAGGCAAGGATCGGGGTCTGAGGCAGTACACCCTACACACAGTTTCCCGGGAGTAAGCGCCCTGGACTGCAATGGGCTTCCTTCCTTCCGGGAAAACAGGCAGGGCTGGAGCTCTGAGGCAGCCACCCCAGCAGCGTCCCAGGAGTAGGCGCCCAGGCCTCCCAGGGGGCGTGGGAGGGCGGCTCGGCCCCTCGGAGGGCAGGGCAGGGAGCGGAGAGGCTGAGCAGCTCCATCCCGAGACGCAGGCGCAGAGCGGGGCCTCCCTCCCTGGGACAGACAGGCGGAGCTCCCTGGAGTGGCGCCTGCGCAGGGCTCCTCACCGTGTGTGGCGCGGTCTTCCCGGCGTCCTCGTGCTCCTCTTCGACGGGGCTGGTGCTGGCGGTGCCTGGGGGCGGCGGAGGGTCTGGTGGCGGGGCCGGAGCCCGACGCGGGCGGAGGAAAGAGTGTCTCCCGCAGCCAGGCGAGGGCGGGCTCGGCGGAGAGCAGCAGTAGCAGCGTCCAGAAGGGCCCTGAGGGGAGGCCGAGCCTGTGCCTCGGCGGGCGCTCCATGGATGGCGGCAACTGAGGCGAGAACAGCACACCCAGCGCCACAGAGAAACCGTTGGGCCCCAACGGTTGGCCCCGTTCAAATAGCCCGCTCTTCCCTCCCATTGGCCGAGGCGCTCACCGAGCCCGCTCCTGATTGGCCCGTTCCAACCATGCGCCTCTGGGATTGGCTAGGAGCTCTAAGCCCCGCCCCTGTGGCTCTTCAGCAGGGGACCAGCTGCACACTAGAGACCTGTCAACCACACTTGCTAGGCCGGCGGGCGAAAAGCGGAGCAGGACACAAAAGCATACTTAGAAAGCGGATTTACCATAGGAAATAATGGGAGCCCAGATAAAAAATATTCATATAAAAGTATTAACTGGATGTAAAAATGATGAGAAAACACTGGGATTGAATTCAAAACACTATAATACAAACACAATTACTGTAATAAAACACTGTAATATTCTGTACAGTAAAAAGAAAAGAAAAACCTTTCTGGCCAAGGATGACTAATTTTCCCTAAAAGAGACACTGGTGTCTTTTGGAGCAGCTTTCTCAAGGAACCCATCTCTGTGTGACATTTATCTATGCAAACCAGATGCTGTCTACTCTGAATCAACTCCCTTTGTGTCCACAGGGGCTTACTCACAGGAAAGTGTAGGGTCCATGCAGGGAAGTGGGTAGGTGGGGAAGAGGGGTGGTTGTGGTGGGGTCCAGGAAGGAGGTTACTTCAGGAGGTGAAGGGGTTTCCATCAGGGGGAGTTCAGTGGGGGAGCCAGGGGGTGGTTGTGGGAGAGAGTGGTACTCCAGGCTTCTCCCTGGACTGGAGGCAAAGAGGACACAATCCTAGGCTGTCTAAGCCCCATTGTGTCTCCCTTGGAGAGGGATCCTAGGCAGTTAAAATGAGGGGGAACAGGGATGGTTGGAGCGGTGGATGTCTAAGCAGGGAGGGAATTTCCTTCAGAGGGGTCCACAGGGGGATCCAGGAGGGATTTCCCTCCATCTGTTAGGGGCTGAAGAGGGGCTGGAAAGTTCCCCCACCTTCTTGCTGAAGCCTATGCAAAGCTCTAGGGGTGTTGTTCTGAAAGGAGCCCCCCAGCAAAAGGGAGGCTGGCTGGAGGTCCTGTCAAGGACTGTGACTTTCCTATTTCGGGAGGGGACATCCAAAACAACACCAGGACCTCTGTTGGTCTATTTTGCTCCATTTTGGATCCCCTCCTCAAACAGAAAGGCACAGTCCTTGACAGGACCCCCAGCCAGCCTCCTTTCTGCTGGGGGGCTCCTTTCAGAACAACACCCCTAGAGCTTTGCAGAGGCTTTGGCAGGAAGGTGGGGCTCTGAAGCTTCTTCCCCAGAGAAGTGTGGCCTCTTCTGAGGCAGAGGCAGGAAGAGCCTTTCCCTTGTCCAGGGCCCGGACAGTCTCAGGGTCAGTGGAGCCCCATCCGTTCCCTCCAAAGTCTCCACTGACTGGGATCCGTCCTTCCTCCGCAGGCATTGCTGACAACACAGGAAAGACACACAGAATCAGTACAAGCTCAAAATATAACAAGCATTCAAAGTGGGGTCTCCAGAGATACCTTCAGGGCTCCTGGACCCTCATCAGTTGTGCAGAGGAGGGAATTGAGGCATGTGGCCCGTGAGGAGAAGCTGCACCTGCGGAAATTCCCTCCTCACCCTTCTGGAAGGTCCAGGACCCATGAAGGGCCCTTTGGTGGAGTCTGGAGCTTGCCAGGGCAGGGTATTTGAAACAGGCTAACCACAGATTGGGGTATTTGAATCGGCCAATCAGGAGCCGGCTCCATTCAAACCGCAGCGGAGAACCAATAAGAACACGGCAGGGGAAAGCTTGGTCTCTGATTGGTTGGTAGTGTTTGGTGGGGGGGTTGGGGTCTGGCCGTTAACGGTTCCTCAGCGGCCGCCTCGCGCTCTGTGGGCACCATTTTGTTGCCTCGCTCAGCTCCGCCGCCATCTTACATGTGCCTCACCTAGCCCACCTGGAAGCCTCCCAGCCTCCCTGGAAGCCTCCCGGGGTGCTGTTGCAAGTCCTTTGCCTGAGGCTGCAGGAGACCCTCTTCCCTAGCCGGGCTCCAGTCAGCCTCGCAGGGGGTGGCAGAGGCGGCTGTGTTGTTTTCCAAGGGCTGGGCCGGGCCACGACATCATGGAGGATACGAGGAGGACCAGCTGGGCTGGCAGGCGAAGACCTCCCTTGAAGGGCGCTGGGGCCGCAGAGGAGTCTGAGGGTGCATTCATGGCAGTGGAAGGCTCGACCGCAGCCTCAGTTGGAACCTTCTGCGCACGCATCAGTCTCCTTTGCTGCTGCATCGCCTCTGCTTCTATGAAGGAGGCTCCTTCCTCCTCAGGGCCCCTCCATGCCTGTCTACTTGGGAGTAAGCCCATTGTAGTCAGTGTGGCTGCAGCATCAAAGCCCCTCTGAGTAAGCCTATTGTTTAATCCCTGACATTTTGTTAGCCTCAATAATGGTACCAATATTCAAAAAAAGAGACCTGGCCTCCCCTAACAACTATAGGCCAATAAGCCTCCTCTCATTTATTGGAAAGTTATACTCTAGGTATCTTCCAAAGAAACTTGCATCCTGGGTCAACTCATTAGCCCTCCCAGACTGAGAACAAATAGGCTTTCACCCAGAAGCATCTACAATAGACCATATTTTCATCCTTTGTTTTTTAGCTAGTAAATATTCCGAACACAACAGCACCAAATTATATTCTGGCTTTATCGATCTTAGAGGAGCCTTCAATTCTATTGACAGAAACATCCTGTGGAAGAAATTGACTAAATGGGGGATTGACCCCCGCTTTCTCTTCCTGATCCAACAACCTCACTCCTCCAACACATGCCGTATTCGCTTAGATTGCTCAGGCATCATGACTGACAATATACCTGTCTACAAGGGTGTTCGTCAAGGATGCATCCTGGCCCCCTTTCTGTTCAATCTTTACCTTGCTGACTCCCCCCCCCCAGGAATTTCTTCTCCCTCTCTAAATGGCATCCCTATCCCAATTCTCTTATATGCAGATGATGCTCTTGTACTATCTATTACCAAGTTAGGTCTCTGTAGGCTGCTGGCTTCCTTCCAAGAGTACTGTCTACTTTAACCATCTCTTGATTAACTAAAATCCTAGTATTTTCTAAAACTTGGGCACTATACTCTTGGAAGATGGATAACATTCCAGCAAGTATAGTCCTTCAGGAATTTGGGAATCAATTTCCATTTTCGACACTCTTGGTCTCTTCAGCGTAGATCAGCCATCTCTTCAGCCTTGTTATCTCAAAACGCGATTGCCCGATTTCATTTTAACAAGGGCAACCATCCCTACCGCCATCCAAATGCTCCAAATTAAAATTCTTCCTCAGTTACTCTATGGCAGTGGTTCTCAAACTTCCTATCGTGGTGACCCCTTTATAGTTCCTCATGTTGTGGGGACCCCCAACCATAAAATTATTTTCGTTGCTACTTTATAACTTTAATTTTGCTACTGTTATGAATCGTAATGTAAATATCCGATATGCAGGATGTATTTTCATTGTTACAAATGAAATGTGTGTTCTGTGCACACATTGAACATAGTGGGATTTATTTCAGAGTAGGCATGCATAGGATTGGGCCCTGAGGCTTTAATCCTATCCACATTTACATGGGAGTAAAGGCCCCCAGACTATAATGGGATTTATTTCAGAGTAGGTATGCATAGGATTGGGCCCTGAGGCTGTCAGCCCCAGTGCGCGCACAGCTACAGCTGGAGATATGGCAAGCCTGACCTGGCCCCCTGCACCAGGGTTCTTTAAGCAACCCCCAGGAAAGCTCTAGGCAACCCCCAAAGGGGTCCTGACCCCCACTTTGAGAAACGCTGCTCTATGGAGTTGCTGTTTGGATGGAAGCAGCGAATCATGAGATAGACAAGGTTATTGACATCCCCCAATGCCAATAAAGGTTATTGTTTGTTTGTCTTGGGAGTATGCCCATTGCAGTCAGTGGGGCTGCAGCCTCAGAGTCCCATCTACGCCTGTCTACTCACTAGTAAGCCCATTACAGTTAGTGCTTACTCCTAGGAAAGTGTGTTTAGGGTTGCAGCCCCAGCGTCCTTGTCTTCTCTTCCCGCTCATGCATAAGGGCCATGAATAGGGACAAGTATTTTATACCTGCTCATTTGCATGATTTATGTTTTTGAATTTAAAAAAAATATTGAAACATAGGCCTTTCTGACTGAGTCTTCATAGATTCAACTTCAGAAAGCAGTGTTTGAGACAAGTGTCCCCAGACGGAGAAAATACCTGTCCCTGTAGCTGGCCGCTATGCTATAGAATCTAGGGAGAAAATAGCTGTCCCTGCAGCAGGCCATTATGTTGGACAGTTCCATATGAGAACAGTGCATGAATCTGATCTGTTTGTTTGTAATAATGGCTCACAGCAGGCAGGCAGGCAGGCAAAGAACAGTGACTGCAGCATCACTTTTCCTTTCAGAAGCAAATTCCTAAAGTAGGGGGAAGGCATTTCCCTGACATGTGCAGCAAGGACCAGCTTATGGTTGCTAAGGAACCAAAGGGTTGGTTTTGACTAGAGCTGCTGAAGTGGGAACAAAAACTTTGTCCATGCTCAGGAGCATCTTGCCTGAGCAAGATCTGGGGGCAGGAATTCTAAATCAAACAGCATTCTCTAATGCAAGGAGAGACATGAGAGAAGGCCTGAGTCAAGCCTCACACTTGGTTTTACAGGAGTGTTGAAGTGTGTGTGGGGGGGAACACTCTACATTTCTCTACTGAAAATAAAACATTCTGCTGCTGTTCACATCGAGATATGCTATTTGGGGATAAATTCCTCTCATGCACACACTCACACATAATGATCAGACACAAGCTTTCTGTCAGCACTTGGGTGCTGAAGTGGAAAACACTCTGTACATGTTCAGGAGCCTAAGCATCCAGCTGGAGGAACTGAAAGCACATTGGGGCAGCATCATTGAGACAAGCCTGGACAAGCCTGAGACATTAGAGACAGGCCTGAGCAAAGCATCTCACTTGGTTTGACAGGAGTGCTGCTGAAGAGTGTATGTGTGGGGGGGGGGACTCTCTGTATATGTTCAAGGAGCCCTCTGCACATTCCTGTTGTAAAAATAAACCATCATCACATTACATCTGGACATCTGCTGCTGTATAGATCAAGCTATCCTGCAGCTGCTGCCCTTGGTACCCGGCTCTTTCAAAAAATGCCCTATTTTCAATAGCATGAGGGCCTTATTTAGGGACAGTGTTCTGGGGTTGTTTGTAGGAGCCCCATGAAAAACAGCATGAATCTGCTGACTCAAAGTTCAAGGGGACACCTATGCCTTATAAGGAAAAAACATCAGCCTCTCTGGAGCCTTTTGAATGACTGACCTTTGAGCTGAACTTTTTCAATGAATTATTTTCTAAATTTCTGCTTTTTCAAGGCTTCAAAGTGTGTTAGAAAAACAGCCTCGGCAATACTTCCATCTGCTGGCTGTTTTGAGCATTTACTCAGATGTCTTTTACAAGAGAAAATTGTAGTGCATTGCCTTTTCCATTTCAGTAATTTTATACACATTTAAACATAGCTGTCCCTAAATATGGCCCGTGTGCTATAAGGTGACTTTTTTTGATGAATAATTCATGCATGAGCGGGTCCAACCAACTACGAACAGCAGCATGGGAAAGGGAGAGCTTTTGGTTCTCTAAGTCCTGATCCTGTGCAGGGCCACTCAGAAGTCAGTCCTATTTTGTCCTGTAGGTCCTACTCCCAGGAAAGATTGTTTAGCATTGCACTCCAAGGCTGTAGCCCACCATTACCTGAGTGTAAGTCCCACCACCTCACACACAACACAATTCTGTGCATGTCTCCAAGCAGGTAACACCCACCGAGTTCAATGTCAGAATTTTTCCCTTCCTAAACGGACAATGAATTTATTTTAATTTAAGCTCTTTAAAATTCAAGCAAATTAAAGGAAAATAATTCTATAGGAACAACACGTTAAAAAATTGAGGAGAAACTTCGTCAAGGGCAAGGCATTTACTTCTTAAATGGTACAGAAAAGGGAAAGGATTAGATTTGATTTACCCTACAATCCAGAGTAACTACGAGAGCACGTAAGAGACATTACGTGTACTCATAGTTACTGCACCACCTTGTGAAAACCTATGGGAAATTCATATTGCAGTTCAGAGTAAGTTGTTCTTACACCGGAGCAAGGACTTCCCGTAGTTACGCTGGATTGCACCATTGGGAATTTTAAATGTTGAAAGAGAAAAAAGATGTTTCTTTCACAGACCCTTTTCTTTTCACAGACTTTATAGCTTGAACACTCCTGCACAGGTCCTTGGTATATGGCTGCTTCGAACTCTGTGGGGCTTGTGTGATTACATAATGTATTACAAAAATGCATAGAGCTTTTTGTGACAAAAGTATTTTAAGCCATTTATGTAGAAGTGAATTATCACAAAACCAGGCAAAAATTATATACCGGTTCACATGGTTGAGAACAACTTTGGCTGTAATCCTGAACACACTTTCCTGGGAGTAAGACCCATTGAACACAATGGAACTTCTGATTAGATATGGTTAGGATTGTGCTCTTAGGCACATTGTGTATTGCCAACAAGGATAAGTTTAGGCTGCATTTGGACAAGCTACATGCTGTGAAGAAGACCCTTCTTTCTGTTTCTCCCAGAACTGTAACGTTTCATTGATTAGGGAAATTTCATTCCAGTCAACCATGCAGATTCAACTGAGTTTCAAACTAACTTGTAAAAATTTTTTCTCTGCTCTGTAGGGAGTTTGGGTGAACACTTTTTTTTAAAGAGCAGGTGTTTCCGGTATAGGAAGAAAAACATCTCTGTGGTTTGACTGTTGCTCTTCATTTATGCCCCATCACATTCACTACTAGCTACTTTTGCATTAGATTGAATCACAACAGTTGGGATTTGTATGAAAAATCTAGTTCAGGAAGTCTCCAATTTATTACTATAGCACTATTCAAAATATTGTTTCTGGTTTTTTATTATTGGTATATTCTTTATTCCACAACAATAACTATATAATATCCCCAAAAGAGTGCTGCTTCCCCCTCTTTGGGTAGGTTTCTCTGGTTTTAAATATCCTCCTGACCCACAGAAATTAATCTACTTTGATAGAAAAAATGGTTAACCTCTACCAAACCCATACAATCTATGGTTGTGTTAAAGTGTACTTAATGAGAACTAACAATACAATTGTGAGCACATTTTACTGGGAGTAAAACCCACTGAATACAAAGCTTCTGAATTTATATGTTTAGGATTGCATTGCTAAGTCCAGTACATTGATTTTAATGTTTTTCTGGTCAGAAGTATGCCCCTTTGACATATGTCTTGGGAAGTGCATATAGATTGTAGTGTTATTACTTGTGGGACAAAATCCTGTGTGCCAGCTATGTTTAAAATGCAAAAAACAGAGCCAGTACAAACTGGCAATTTTTTTAATAAGTTATAATTAATCTCAATTTAAATAACTTTGATTTCAGAATCAAGTAGCAGGTCAACCCCATTATTCCTCAAGACTACACTCAGAAATAAGTGGAAAATTTTGTACTAGGTATATTAAAATTACACTCTTGTTTCATTGTTTTTGTTGATTCAGAAATGTTAAGTGTTTCAGATTCATAATAATAAATGCAAATTGGAAGCGTGTGTTGAAAGAGTAGAAAAAATAAATCTTGATCTGAAAGAAGTGGGGGCAGAGATAACTCTAAATTGAGTGAGCACCCTTTGTTTGCCTGGGTCTTTTGGGAGGTATTTTAGAAGGTGGCAATTAGGAGGGCTTGCACCGTTCACAACCTCCTTACAGCCATAATCTATGGCTTTGTTCTTGTAAGCAATTTGAACTGTGCTTCTGTTAAGAGGCACAGAGCGTTTGTCTAAATTTGTGGCAATCTTTTGTATCATTTTTGACACTGCTGTTAGGTTTTAAAAAGCACCAGAAGTGTGGCCCACTGAGTCCTTTGAAGCAAAAGCAACAAAAAGCCAATAGCACTTTGAAGATTAACACAGTTATTGGAGGATAAGATTTTGTGGACCTGAGCCCATTTTAGTTTGTGCTTGAAATGTTTAGATACACCTATAAAGCACCTATAGTAAGTGTTTGAATATTATTATATGCTTTACCAACAGAGATTAATCCATTATGCGTGTGATGAAATTGACTGTATGATTTGATGTCCTTTAAGATGCCACAAGGCTTGTTTTCGTTAAAACATCAGTTGACCTTTCCCAACAAAAGTGAGTGCCAGAATTTGCAGTTGTGCCCTGAAGGGATCAGACTAATCCTTTACACCTAAAATCTTGTTAGAACTAATTGAAGCAATTCCCTCAAACCTATTTTTTCTGATGGGATTAGTTAGTCTGCAGGGAATTGCGAGATTAGCCTTCAAAAGAAAAGCTGCCCTTAAGAAAATGATACACTTATAAATAACTGTTTTATTCAAAGGATACATTGATAGGTTCTTTGCAGATGCTCAGACTTACCATTTACCCTTTTCTGCTCCCAGTCTTTGAACAATAGGTAATGGAGGAAATTGCTTTAATTTGTTCTAAATATTTTGAACATTTATGCCCATAGCTTCACTTCCATTATCCCATGACTAGCTATGACATGCATGACTGTGACTGAATAGCTGTTAGAAGAAGTGATTTCATTATGATTCTTTTTTTAAAGAAATATTTTGTAAGCAACATATGACAAATGAATATAAATTTTCAGTTATTCATTATACACAGACAGGATTAAATAAACCAAAATCATCATTCAAGAAATACTTGTCAATAATTACTATGAACCCATCATTAAACTATCCCATAGTTATCTGTAACAACCCATATCCCAATTCAAGTAATTATGATTATTTACCCATAATAATTATTTTCCCACCATGAATGTATTAATTCCATGTATGTATGCACCAAGCATTCTACTATTCAGTGTTACGATATATTTTTAAATAAAAACAGCAATTGCTTACATTTGCTTCCAAAGCATTCTGTGTGAAGAAAAGCATTCAGCAGTGCAGAATAATTATAACTCTTATAAGTACACAACAGTGCCCCTATTTTAAGTGTTGAGAAGATGCAAAAATAAAACTAGCAGCATAGTGCTAAACATTTACTCAGAATACGTTTTGCTGAATTCAATGGAAAGTTATAGAAATTGGGTTTAAGATAGCAGCCTAAATTCTTCCATAAACATAGGTTTCCCCCAAAATTGATTTCTCTTTAAGTAGAGACTCAATAAACATCTGCAGGAGTTCCTGTGTTGATGATCTTGTAGGTGCCTTCCAACTGTATGGTTCTATAAAGAATAAAACTAGCAGCATCACCCTGAATTTATACAAGTTTTTTTTTTCCATAATACAGAATTTCTTACCTTGGTTCAAAAGATTTTGAGTCAGGATCTCAGCCATAGAGAAAGGCTCAACAATCTCAAGTTTAATTAGTATAGTTCATTGTTTAACTTATTTTATTCTTAGTATTGCAGAGCTATTGATTCAAATAATCAGTTCGTTATTGCTTTTTTATCAAATGCTTTGGCAAAGAAGAGAGCCGTGTGAGCTGATGTGTACGCATATACTTAAATCTGTGTTAAAAAATATACTGTGACAAAAACTGTGCTTTGAAACCTGACAAACCTGTAAAATCTTTCAAGGAGGATAAAATTAAAGGTAGTTTTCACACGTGGGCTGTGGGTGATGCAAGTGGCTAAGACATTGTGCTTGTTAACCAGCAGGCCAGGGTTCGAGACCCGGGTCGGCCCCACAAGACAGGGTGAGCTCCTATGCTTAGACCAGTTCTGCGATGCCAGCTGGATCCAATCGTATTGGCTCTGCCTTTCCATTGGACTAATTCAGTGGCGTGGAGAGGGGGGATTTGCTGCTTGGGTAACAGCATATCCTCCATAACAATCCAACCCAGGCTTTTGTGCTTCGCATGCAGCGTATGCAGCGCCGAGCACGATACCATAGTCTTCCAAGACTGACGGAGGCCTGATGCATTTCACACGTAGGGCTAACAGTTTTTGCCTCAATCTATTTGTAACATGCACGTAAAATCTGTATTGACTGGGGTGTGCATGCTTATTGCAAATGTCTCTTCCACTTTTAAAATCATGAGATAAGCATAACAGAGATTTCACTTAGAAAACATCCAATAATTACACTGTGCAGAGGCAAGCATACCTAAGCCCTCTGAAATCAAAGACCAAAATTAATGCTTATTGTTTGTGGAATAAAATATTTGTGTGCAAAAGTTTTACAAAAACCACCAGTATATCTTATCTCTGAGCTTTTTACAGTTCAAGTATGTTCTATGTGAGACAGGCCCATGGTAACATAATTATTTGATGTATGGTTACCTATTTTCTAAAAATAAAAATGACAGCTTAGACTGCCTGAAAGTTGAGTTGTCAGCTGACCATAAAAATCAGTTTGACCCTCATGTATGATTTTAACTGCTATAACTGCATAAATTAGTTGATAAAGATTTTCACAATTCTCAATATTTATTAGTTACTAAACACAGTGACCTATAAAATAGCACTCCAGCCCTGGGATATAGGAGGAGGAAAATCTATAGTTCCTTAGGGGCAAGTGGTTCTGTATATTACTATTTTACATTACTTATTTGAGAAGCAACAGCTAGCTGGAACCAGCTGTTCTGGAACTGAACTGAGGCTTTCCAACTACACCTCTTGGAAGACTGATTTTTTAGGGAAGAGGGGGCATAGCCATTTACCAAACAAAAATTCCCAACATGAATTTTTTTCTAGCACATCAATATTTATTCACTACATTTATAATCTGTATTTCTTCCAAGGATCTCAGGGTGATATCCATAATCCTTCTGTTTTATCCTTGGCACTTCTTGTGACGTCCCCTAAGCTGAGTGATTGGTTCTAACAGTTTTAGTCTGTACAGGTCTTCTCAGAAGTCAGAACCCAATGACTTTAATGGAACTTTCTCCTGAGTAAGCTTGTATTGGTTGCAGTCATGTTCACATTTACCTTATACTCTAATATAAAAGTCTTCTAAAATGTTCAATCCTGGCTTATGTGTTGTAGCTGTTTCAATACCTCTTTTTGCCAAAAAGAATGTTACCTATCACTTTTTAAATTCTCTCTTCATTGTATCTACCAAGATGCAGGATGACCACCTGTTCCCTTTTTCCAGGGCTTGCCCTGGATTTTAGCCTTGAGTCCTGGAAAAAAACTTTATTGTCCTTCTTTTCCTTGTAAGTGGGCAGCATGTAGTCTTCTTGTAATTAATTATGTCATAGTTTTAAAATTAACAATAAATAATATAGTGTTTAAATTAAGCACACAAAAGGAATATATATGTTTTACCTTTTATTTTGTCATGCCCTACATTTTTCTTGGGTGTCTTACATTTTTGAGAGTCTTGTCCCCTTTTTTGGTATGGTATATGGCACTGACCAAGACATCAACTTTTTTCTTGCTACGACTCTTGAGTCTTAAAAAATTGCATAAAATTAGCATGAAAAGAAGTGGGTTAAGGTTTTTCCGTCACCACATCATGCCATGAATGTTAGCTCTGATATTTCTTGGAAACAAAACACATAATTGCAAGTATGTTTCTCATGCCCGAGTCACAACACTGAAAACTCATTTCCTTCCTGATTTCCCAATCAGAAAAAACTCCTGAGAAGAAACATGATATAAAAGAACATCATGATATCCCACCCCCTGAGAAGAAACATGATATAAAAGAATCCCCTTGAATGAGTATGTCACCATCACAGATAATGTGCTTTGATTAGACACATGGGTGGATCTCTTTCCACAAAAACTGCAGTGATTGAATCTGTTGAATATACAGTACTGAATATTCTTTTCTTTTTAAAGTCACTTTCATCTAAATATTGGCCAGCTCTGTAATAGGAAAAATGTTTTCAGCTTTTTGAAAGGCTGAATAGTATGGGAGTTTACCACTTGGTTCAATCTGAAAAACAGACTAGGACCCCGAAGGCCATTCAGTCAGTGTGTGAGCCAAGGGGCTCAGAAAAGATGCTTAGGACCAAGCATCAGGGCGTATCTGCTCCCTTTGTGTCATGTTTGAATTCTTATGGAGCCATCCAGTTATTGGAAATCAAGTGCAGGATTAAACTGGACCTTTGTTCTGGGCCCCAGCATGACTGATCTTAACATTGCCAATGATTTTGTGTTTCTAAAACAACAACTTTCTTCATCCTTTCCTAGTTGTCTGGCAAAAGTTCCTGGAAAAGAAGCGGTTTCAGTAGCAATTGAGTAAGATAGGGTAGCCAGGGAAATCTCTAGGTTGCACCCTGGAAATAAAGAATAGGAATTTACTATTCAACACAAACAGTAAAATATGGGTTAATTAAAGTCCTTGAGGAACCCTAGTGTAGCTCTTTGACTCTTGGTCATAAACATTTCCCCATAATTGTTGCCAACTTTTTTACTAGTCTTTGCTCCTCTGCTTTTAACAGCAGACAATTGATAGACACAAACAGGCGGTAATTTCTGTGTCAAAAAGCTTTATCAGCTAATTTCAAAACTGTTGCTAAAAGGACAAAAGCAGGCTAGAATTTGTTTCCTTATCAGTTGGCAATCTTAAGTAATGGGATGGGAACTCCCCAACTGTATGTAATATCTGTACTTCAGAGCCAGATGAATGTAAATCCAAAATGGACGATTTTCAGGTTATTACCATTTTGCATGTATAATCTGATTCTTGCATCAAGCTATAACAATGTAAATCAGTTAAAAGCAGGCCTCCGTCAGTCTTGGAAGACTATGGTATCGTGCTTGGTGCTGCATACACTGCATGCGAAGCACAAAAGCCTGGGTTAGATTGTTATGGAGGATAGGCTGTTACCCAAGCAGCAAATCCCCCCTCTCCACACAACTGAAATAGTCCAATGGAAAGGCAGAGCCAATACAATTGGATCCAGCTGGCGTCACAGAGCCAGGCTAAGGACAGGAGCTCACCCTGACTTGTGGGGCTGACCCAGGTCTCGAACCCTGGCCTGCTGTTAACAGGCACAGCGTCTTAGCCACTTGCGCCACCCACAGCCCAATCTGTTAAGTATTAAGGAAAATGTTAAGGAGCATTAAGGAGAATGTTAAAGAGAATGCTTAACAGACCCCCCTACAATCCAGAGTAACTACGGGAGCACATAAGAGACATTACGTGTACCCTTAGTTACTGCACTACCTAGTGAAAACCAATGGGAAATTCATATTGCAATCCAGAGCAAACTGTTCTTACACCGGAGCAAGGACTCCATGTAGTTACTCTGGATTGCACCCTTAGGTTGTTATGGCTAGATGCAGATTCAGATTATACATGCAAAATGGTAATAACCGGAAAACCGTTCATTTTGGACTTGCGTTTGTCTGGCTCTGAGGTACAGATATGGAGTTGGAGCTTTGGTTAGTTTGTACACCTCTGTGGCCTTTGTAAATCTCCATCTGCAGTGGAAAGGCTGAATCTGGAATGGGAAGTGACAGGGCCAGGTTGGCTGACACTTGTGCATGGTAGAACTTGTGCTTGTTTGCATGTACCTGCTTCCTAGCCAAGTTGAGCCAGCTGACCATGGCAGAGGGGAGATCACATTTAGCTAGGGTTTCCCACAATTGAAATAGATAATAGGAAAAGTCCCCAGTTCAGGGGCCATTTGCAGCCCTGATGGACCCCTACCTTGTCCCTTAGGGAGCCCCAGTGTCCAAAGAGCTTCTGGCCCATTGGAGACTTGGGAGCCTATGCTGGTCCACCACTGCTGGTCACAACATCCATATTTGTCCCAAGTGCATCAGTTCACTCCTCCATGTATTTCTGCTTTTTCCTAGGCATTAACTGCTCCCCATTGCCTCTGAACAAGTTTAATCTCCATGTTTCTGCTTGAATCTGTACATTTTCACTGTGCAAGAAATGTGAGGCAAACACATTTCATAGTTCTCATATAGTTCTACATGCCTATATTATAGCGTCCATGTGTATTATTCTAACTCAGATATTCATTCAGATAAGTTCTATCTCTATTCATTTATGTAAATTTATTTAAATTTGAAATGTAAATCCATTCTTTTTTCTTATTCCCCACTCCTTCCTCCCCCCCCCCCCCCGGGGCAGAGAGATTAATTGGCTCTCCTGCCAAAATGCCCACCTAAAGTCTCATAAAATGAGGTGTCTGAAATGTGATGGTGTTTTGTTTCTAAAAGGATTATCGGTACATACTGATGGTCACCTTTGTTAAACTGCTGTTAAAGGAAGGGCAGTTCTGGCTTTTTCTGATTAGTAGGCAATCCTACAGCTGTTGCAGTATTATAGTGCAAATTAAGAACATAAGAAATGCTGCACTGGATCAGGCCAAGACCTGTGCTGCACTGGGTCAGGCCAGCTTCCTGCATCTTACAGTGGCCCACCAGACACCTAAGGGTGAACACAAGACATCTGCTTCTTCCTGGTGCCCTCTCTTGTATCTGGCATTCCAAGTCAGCCTACTTCTAAAATCAGGAGGTTACACATATCCATCATGGCTTGTAACCTATGATGGACTTTTCCTCCAGAAATTTGTCCAATCCCCTCTTAAAGGCATCTAGGCTATTCCTATCACCACATCCTGTGGCAAGGAGTTCCACAGACTGATTACCTGATGAGTAGAGAAATGTTTTCTTTCGTCTGTCATAACTCGACTGTTTGTCCTAATTCAATTTTAGTGGATGTGCCCTCGTTTCTCCACTGTCTGAGAAGGAAAAGAGCATCTCTGCCCACTTAGATCAAGAATTGTCAGATCTTTGCTGGTTTCCTGCACTTGAATTAGTATCAGAAGCAATGGGCAGAAAATGCAGGAAGTTGCTATCTAAACATGTGACCAGAAGATCCTGAGAAGCTCTTCCGTGCTTTATCATGAAATGTGTTTTGTGGTCTAGGTTTAACTAGCAGAGATTACGCCAGCAAGACTGTTCATATTTAATGCTCATGAGCTTCTTTACTGACTGTAGCATAAACAGAAGTGTGAGTGGGCAGAATGGAAACTGCTTCCCACGTTAAGATATTCTGTCAAGAGTAGGTTTAAATTAGGCACATTAGTGGAAGAAATTAAAGCAGTACATACATGTTATTTCCTGTTCAAACAGGAAACTTTAGGTTACATTGCCTTGTAGAGTAGTGCTGATGATTTCAGTGGGACTTCCTCAGAGTAGGTATGCAATGTTAATGTTAATTCTAAATGAGCACTGAAGGTATCTGTGTGGCATTTTAAAAATGTACACATTTCCAGGGTCAGGTTTTCTTGAAACCAAGAATCTTTTTTATGATAAACATTATCTTTTCTTTTTTGAACTTGGATCTTCCAGGTCTCAGTTCAACTCTCTAACTCACTACACCACCTTTGCTAAAACAGGCCAGTGAGATTTCAATAACAGAAACAGTTTATTCAAAATTTTCAAACTGAAAATGGACAAAATTCATAAAGGGGTATAAACAAACAAACCCAGACACTTGAAATTCGAGGTAAAATTAAATTAAAAAGATAAGTAACTTATACTTGGTTTTAGATAGGATCAGTGGCAGTTCTTTTACTGGCTTGAGTTTGGAGGGGTGTGCAAGCAGAAGTAGAAAAGGGTTGTTGTCTTCATGCCCTTTATGAGCTTCCAAATGCTTTAGAATGGCTGCACTTGGAAACAGGGTGCTGGGCCAAATGGACTTTGATGAGACTGAGGATAGGATTGGGATATACTGTATTTACTAGAATAACACTCACTTTTTTCAGCTGAATTCAGTCTCCAAAATCAGAGTGTGCATTAGATTAGACGGTTAGATTTGAGTGAATACGGTATTTTGATTATAAATATGGGGTGCGCATTAGATTCAATGGCGCATTAGATTCAAGTAAATATGGTACTTAATGGCTGTAATGTGCTAAATCCATATAATAGTGCGATGCTGATTTCTTAAAAGGCAATTGGGAAGATCTGCATTAGTTCTGCCTACTAAACTTTGCAGATCTGCAAAGTTCTGTCTACTAAAAACCTCTTTATGTTTTAAAACCTTCATATGGGCAGTTAAAAACATCTATATGGGATGATTTATTAAACTACAGAGAAGCTACTGTTCCTTTTCTTTTATATGTCAATAAAGAGTTTCTGTTAAAATGAATCAAGCTTCTTCAGAGGCATTTGAAACAGATTTGAAATTACATATATAAATTACACACTGGTCAGTTTTATATTCCCCTCCTTTTTTACATTATATTCTCTTTTAATCTTTTGATCTTGCTTTGGATTCAGCTTCTGCTAACAAAATCATGTACCAGTATTTGTTAGAGCTGCAACCTTTTTTTTTCCTGGCTGGGCTCCTGAAGATATTGCTATCCATGCCACAGGAGAAGCTGCCAGGCAAGGGAATACCAGACCACACTGCATGCACAGTAGATCTACCAGAATAAGAGATGGCAATTTTCATACCATATTTCCCCAAAGCTATATTGAGGACAAAACCTTGTCTGTTTTTTGAAGGTAACAGTGTCAGAAAGAAATTAAAAGCTGCTTCTTCAGTCAGTAAGACAATAGAACTAGCCTATGGGACTTCTCTTTGCCACACAGTTATTAAAAGAATGGAATGAGAATCCCACTCCATTGTAGTAGCTGTACCAAATCTGGACAGTGATTAGAGTTACAGGTCCTCTTATTCTAGAGTACTTAGGGGACATTTTCACTTTTGTTTTTCACACTGGTATTTTGCAGTGGAATACCATGAAATCCAGAGTCATGAAAAACAGAAGCTATAAACTGTTAAATCAACAGATGTATCAATACTTCAAACTGGTTTGTAGTCAGACGCTCTTCACAGGGAATCATGATCTGTGAGGTCAAAGAGAAGAAGGTTTGCTTTCAGTCATGGAGTATTCTCAGGATCCTCACCAATTTGTACTTCACATGACGGAGAAAGACTTGACAATGAAACTGATATAAAACTGGTATGGTTTATATAATACATATTAAACTAAAACATAGAAACTCTGGTTTCCAGTGAAAGCAACCAGACTTCTAATGTTAAATAAATATGTTCAAGAACAACCCACAATAATAATGTTGTTGTTTAAAAGGATTCAGTCTATATTTCCTTCAGCTCTTGCACTGAATGAAGCAGGATGGCACTTATTTTTGTTCCTCATTTATTGGGAAAGGAAGTTTTGGTGTGCTTTTCACACAGATTAGTCCTTACTCGTTCATAAATGCTAACAAAATGTTATCCTGCTTTTCATGTGCTGTGTCCGCGGCATTAAAAAATTGTTTTGTTGTGCTATCAGAGGAGAAGCTTAAAAGACTTTACATTCATTAATGGAAAAGATCTTCCTCCTGGTTCGCTTTCTTGCTTGATTCACAGCTGTTCTCACTGCACACTCAAACACCTGTTGCACGCCCCTGTTGCCCAGAGAGGAGCACTCCACATAGCCCTTTGCCCGGAGGTCTTTGGCCAGTTGCTTCCCAAGCGCTGTGCTGACACAATTTGCACTATAAGGTCCCGTTTCTCTCTGGTCAATCTGAGTAGCCACCACTAAAATTGGGATACGAGGCAGATGGGTCCTGATCTCTGTTACCCATTTATTCCGCAAGCTAAGAAATGAGTTGCGATTGGCCACCGAGAAGCACATCAATATCACATCAGCCTGCTGATAGGAAAGAGGTCGGATGCTTTTGAACGAGTCATTGCCAGCCGTGTCCCAAAGACCTAAATTAATCTGGGTGCCGTCCAAGAAAACGTCAACCCCAGTGTTTTCATAAACTGTTGGCTTGTAAGTGTCTGGAAAAGTCTCTGCAGTAAAACGCAAAAGAAGTGCTGTTTTCCCAACAGCAGCATCTCCAACCAGAACACATTTGACTGAATCCAACATTTCCTCAGTGAGGGAGTCTAGAAAGGTAGTTGGATTTCTGGCACTACGAACGCCATTCAGTAGGAACCCAGTCTGGCTTATATTGTGTGTCTCGGAGTTTCACTCAAGCAGTGAAGAATGTCCTGCTCTTTTGCACAATTTGCCACCAGTTTCCTATAATGAAAAGAACACAGATAATTATTATATATTTTTTTAAAAATCCCATCTTCCTTCCAAAGAAGTCAGGTGTGGAAAGGGGGACTTTTGTCTTCACAACAACTTTGGACAACAAATGGACTTTTACCTTCATAACAACATAACAAGGTAATGGTTTTATAGTTTTCATTCTTATTTCAAATAAACACCAATATCTATAAGATTAAACAAGACAAAACAAATTCCACTTGATACAATATTCTGCATATTCTCCTATTAAATATACAGGAAATTGGTATCCTGTATTTTGCAACTGATGATATGAATAATTTCCATGTCTCACTAAATTGATTTTTCTCCAGTTGCCTCCCTTTACCCTCTTTCCATTAATTTTGACATACATATCCTATCCTATACTCTACTCAGCTTCTCTTTGACTGATGATCCCTTTCTTCCAAGAAAAAAGTCATTGTCACCTTGCTGCTCTTTTTCATTAACTGTCATCTCCACATCTTTGCCACAAGAAATGATTTAATATTGTTCAGTACAGCTACTAATGAGTTCCTTAGCAATTTGTAACAGTCTGAAATACAAACTGCTTCAATCTTTCCACTTGATCCGGGGTCTCCAAATCCTGGCCCTGGGGCCAGATGCGGCCTTCAGCAAGCCTCAAGATTCCTCTATCCAGCTCTGGCCAAGCCTTGTAATCCACTCCAATACATTCTTATATGTAAATTTATTCAAATTTGAAATGTAAATTAGTTTTTTTGGTCCCTGACACAGTGTCAGAGAGATGATGTGGCCCTCCTGCCAAAATGTTTGGAGACCCCTACACTAGATCAAAAAATATGAAAGATATCTACACTGGGAAGAAGATTACACTTCACCCACAAGTTCCCTGAGAATAAATGTACCATCTCAGTGAAGTACCATTAAAAAATTGGCATATTAGAAAAGTTCAAGCATTAAGGTACATTAAGGTATAGTATCAAGTGACTGTCCCCAAATATCTTCCATTATCTCCTCTCCCAAATCTTGTTACTATTGTCCTATTCTGTTCTCATGCTAAACAGATTGTGCAGATTCCCTAACATTCCTCAGACTCCAGTACTGTATTAAATACTGTAACATATTCTTGCTTGAATGCTCTACCATGTCTTCTCAACAAATGCCTTAATTTAACATACTGAATCGTTAACATCAGTTCTGTTATTCCTTCTGATATTTCTCAATCTGACTTAATTTCTCCAATTTCACCCACTTCCCTATTCCTATTAGACCCACCATCTCCAATAAATGCCCTGGAGGTGCCTTGAGCTTCTGCATTCTGAAAAATGAAAGTGAAGGTGAAAGTCCCAAAAGCTTTTTAAAAAAAGTTCAACAGGATTTGAGAGGATTTGTCCTGCACAGGTTCATATTAACAAACTCTTGATCTTGTTTATTGCATCTTATGAGATAGTTTAGGATGGGGATCAGTCACTGGACTAGGGTGACCCCAATTTTGTGGCCAAGTGGAGATCTAATTGTAATACAACTACAGCACACTATTTGTCTATTGTGGAAGTATAAATCCCTAAACTTTTTGCGTGTCAGACTCCTTGTGTGTCTGTTCCCTAGTTTCAGGAATTTATATGCTCACTTTTGTGTTGCTTCCATTATCTGATTGTTGGCAAAGTCCTTCGGGAGATATTTGTCGGGTAATTTAAGTACGTCAGGCGTAGCCTGTTTGACTCAACTGTTGGGCGCGATGCGCACAAAATTCCACTGTTAGACAACTGTCTACCAGCACCTAATTAACTCAATTGTAACACTCATAAAGTGTTAAGTGACATTCATTAGGATGTACAAAGAGACAATAATCCAAAAACCTAATTTATTAATCATACAGCAAGTAAAACCAAAATCACTGAAAATTAATACTCGCCTCCACATTGCCTTATGTTTTCATGAAATAGAAAGACATATGAGCATTAATTATGAGCTGAACTGGAAATATAGGCACTGTAGAGTAACTCTGAGTCACTCTGAGTCGCTGTTGGGAAGTTCAGCAGTTCAGTTCTGTGACTGAAAGTCTTGTCCAACAAGAGCCTCAAAGGCTGCATTTGGCTTAGAAAACCCACAGATGCGGCCCTTGTTGGACAAGCCAAACTTCTCTGCATGTGTTCTCTGTTCCTGTTGAAATCAACAGGAAAGCAAACAATAAAATTCAGGAGATGCAGCTATCCCTGGAAGGTGAAACCAACACCTCACCAAACAGGGGGGAAAGGAGAAACATCCATATCATCAACAGGGTCAGGAACCCCATGAACCATGGGAGAGTCCTATCTCAAGGCAAAGAGGACTTGTTCATTAGCATGTGCATAGATATCAATCAAAGGTGTGAAGACAACATGAGCAGTAAAATGCAGGATGAAATGGTTTTTTTCAAAGACGAGAGAAAAAGACAAGAGAAAAAGCAAGCAGGAGTACATGCTTGAACTGTATCTAATTGGCAACCCTAGACAAAAATACATATTTATGTACAAAATATGTTCAATATTATGAACAAAATCAAAATCTTTGTAATTTCCATTCATAAAAAGAGCTAAATAAACAGTTATGATGAATATAAAAGGAAATAAGAAACTTCCAAAAGTCAGCTTAGGAGGGGCGACGGTGGTAAAAATTTGCCAAAGGGGTCACTACTGCTCCCCAGAAACAAAACTGGAAAATTGACTAGGGGGGTTTCAAACAGCACCTAGAACTAGGAAGATATCAAGAGGGACAGGTCTCTTGGCCATCATGGTGCAGAGAGGGAGCAAAAAAAAAAATCACATGGAATTCAAATTCTTGCTATGCCTAACATAGGGTTAAAACCAAACCTGGCACTTTACTCTCTAGCAAGTACTTAATGTAAGAAGTTCTCAAGCATTTCTTTTCCCACTTTGGCTACAATCCTAAAGACACTTTCCTGGGAGTAACCAATCCAGAGTAACTACAGGAGCACGTAAGAGACATTTACATCGATATAGTGAAAACCTATGGGAAATTCATATTGCAATCCAGAGTAAATTGTTCTTATGTTGGAGCAAGGATTCCCTGTAATTACTCTGGATTGTGCCCTATAAGGCCCACTGAACACAATGGATCTTACTTTTGAGTAGTCATGGTTAGGATTGTGCTCTTTGTCGCTACTTTACTGAGCTCCTGTACTATTTTTAGGCTCTCAGGCATTTATTTGCTCATGTTTTATAAAATCAAACACCCACACCCACACACACACACCAATAGCAGAACCTCAAATTAATTTCCAAAGCCACTACTCATAGTGGCATTTGACTTCAATAGGTTAGGATGACACTTTTTTAGATAACAAGGAGTTTGAATCTTACCTACCATGTGATTGCCCATGGGACAGATTGCCCTTCTTCCCCTCAGAAAGACCAAGAAAAGAAAAAGCAGAAAACTCACACAAAATTGATTTTGTTCTCTTTTTGTGCTTGACAAAATAGGTAGCTGGCTGCTTATAAAAGGCTACAGCAAGTTGCCACAGCTCACTGTTTTAGTACTAAGCAGCAGCTTCTCCTCTCAAATAAGAGAGGTGAAAAATACAAGCAACAGCCTCCAAACTACAGTGACGACTTACAGCCTAACTTCTCCTTTGCTGCCTTTATAAGGTGGGCAGATGCATTTCCTGGTTCACACGCAGCCACATTTCTCATGAATGGTTGACATCTTCTGAAGAAGTTCTAACCCTTCCTGGTACTCCTGAGTGGCAGTTCCTGAGTTGCCACCTAAGTGACGTCAACTCATTGGCATAGTCCTCAAAGAGTTTTTCCTCCTATTTTTCTGCTAGGTACTTATAATATGGAGCAAATTTCCACAGGGTACATGCTGAAATTATCACAGACTTGAGTCAGAGGATGGCTGTCTGCCTTGTTTGTAGGGCAAACTGGCAGTGACAAAGGAGCTAAAAAGGCTGGTATAGAAAGATTAGCAGCAATGTTATATGGCAGTGCCCATGAGAGCCACCTGGCTCATCCAGCCGGGCCAATCCTCTGAACACTTAAAGCAGGGGTGTCTAAATATTTTGGGAGAAGGGCAACATCATCTCTCTGACACAGCATGTCAGAAAAAAACAATTTACATAAATGAATATATTCGAAATGGAACTTATAAGGACAAATGAACAAATGAATTCAAATCAGGTGATAAACACTTTTTAACACACAGAGAGAGGGGATGATCTTCAGACCAGTTCTTAAGAACTTTTATACACAGAGAGAGGAGCTACATCCCCAGTTCTCAGAATGTCCTCCAGAAGATTATGGGCTTGCCACCTGTGGGCCAGATGAAGGGGTCTTGCTGAGGGCCACATGGAGCCTTGCTGAGGGCTGCATCTGGCCCCTGGGCCAGGGTTTGGATATTCCTGCCCACAAGTACTGGTCGCATCCACTGCACATCAGGGAGTAGAAGTGTCACGGGGAGATGTAATGCTTGGCTTTGCTTGATCGTTTTTAGCAAACTAGGTTCTGGACTGTGAGGGTGAAGCTGGGTGGAGAAAGTAGGGATGGGAGAATATGGAAGAGGCTGAACTTAAATAATCAGGCCCAAGTTATTTAGGGCTTAAAGGTACAAACAACTTGAAGGAAACCCAGAAATGGTGGATACAGTATTTGATATGATGTATATTTATCCTTCAGTTTTCCCTGTTCTGTCTTCTCAATAAAGGTCTTGCATCCAGTTTCTTATGCTCAGAGGCATAAGAGTTTCCCAATGGCATCAGTACAGAAGTGTGGACCATGCCTGGTGATGCCATCGGAAAGAGTAACACCAAAATGACCTGCCATTGCTATGTACCATTACAATGTGGCAAGCCAGCTGGACCAGAAACACCAAGTCAGTCAGTGTCATGCACTTACAGTGCAATCCTAAGCATTTTTACTCAGAATTAAGCCCCATTGTGTTCAATAGTACTTACTCTGAGGAAAGTGTGGTTAGGATTGCAGCCTGAGTATCATACCCCTTAGCACTGCAGTTAGTAGCAGGTCTGCAGAACCAGCTCCATTCACAAAGAGGATCCCAGCAAGTGATGTGTCTCCTTCTCACCTCCATTTTTGTCCTGTGCCAGCCCTGTCTGCTGGCTTCAGTTAACCTTAAAGGTGCATAGCGGTGCCAACTCCAGAAAAAAGCAGCAGCAGCAGCAGCAGCAGACTCTGCAATAAATGCCCATTGAGCAACTTCTTGCATGCACAACTGGCTGTGCAGAGCCCCCGTAGCCAATTCTTCTGCTTCTTCCCAGAGCTCTAACCACATCGGCTGCCAGGTCAGCTCACTCCCCCTCCATTCCACAGAGATGCTGCCCAAGAAGAGCGAGACCAAAATATCAAACTGTGTCATACCACTGGGATTTCCACAACATCCTAATCCGTGAGACAGAGAGCTGGGTATTATCTAAGCACTGGTGACTAGACAGCCCAGTCTCCGAATGATTTCAACCAGTGGCGTTCTGTAGATGATAAAAATTGGGGCAGATGAGATGATGGAAAGTTGTGGGCACTCACAGGCCAGTGACCAAGAGGATGAGGCTGAGCCAGGGTGACCATATGACCGAAAATTTCCAGATTTGTCCTCTTTTGTAGTTTCCTGTCTGTATGTCCTCCAAAAGGGCTTTATTGTCCTCCATTTTGGCTTCATTTTGGAACTTTGCAATGGTGTGCAGTACCACATCATGTCATATGTCGTTGGATTCATATTGAAGAGCAGAACCCAATGCAAAAATTGGTTTTGAAATATCTCCTTCCTATCAAACGTTATGGCCAAAACAACTAAAAATAAAAAAATGTGCATTGAGCTCAATGGGAAAGTGAAAGTACCCAATATTATGGCTTTACTCGTGAGTAAAAATCAATGACAAAGTTTCAAATGGTGCAGTCTTGGAATGTGCTGGAATCCCTAGCATGTACACACTTCTGAAACAGCGACGTCTACGCTGGCTTGGACATGTCGTGAGAATGGCCGATGGTTGGATTACAAAAAACTTCCTGTATGAAGAACTAGCACAGGGAAAGCGCCCTAGAGGGAGACCACAGCTGCGATACAAGGACATCTGCAAGAGGGATCTAAAGGCCATGGGAATGGACATCAACAACTGGGAAACCTTGACATCCGATCATTCAGCGTGGAGGCAAAAGACGCAGCATGGCCTTCTTCAGTTTGAAGAGACACACATTTGGCAGGCTGAGACAAAGAGGCAGATCCGGAAACAGCAAAATCTGGGGGCTGGACAGGGGACTGACTGTATCTGTCCTCAGTGTGGAAGGGATTGCAATTCTCGAATTGGCCTGTTCTGTCATAAAAGACACTGTTTTAGGTCCTCCACCTCTGAGCACGATACCATAGTCTTTCGAGACTGAAGGATGCCAGTGAACTCATGAGTAGGCAAAAGTGCCATTGTCTGCTGGAAAGGCCAGGCTGAGAGGAATCCAAGATCTTGTCCTCCTTTTGTGGTTTGGGCATCTGGTCACCCTGGCTTGGGCTACAATCCTGAAGTGCACTTGGGCTGGGCTATCTATCACTGGGCTGATACCATTCCAATGTGGGGCATCCCAGTTACACCAGAAAGCCTTGGACTGACATAAGTCAACATAGGCTGGGCCAAGAATGATGGATCTGGGCCAGCCTAGCTGTGCCAGCCTAGGCAGTTTAGGAGAGGCATGTTGAAGGCATGTTCAGCATGCCCAGAAAGTGCAGTTAGGCTCTATCCAGACCCTGTTTTCAGAGCAGACATGCCCTCTCAACTCTTTAGAGTTAGGCCATCTAAGGTGCAGGTGTAAAACTGAGTAGACCCATAAGGGTCCATGATAAGCCAGAGTAAAAATTAAATGCTGGCAAAAATTTTGAGTCCTTGGCCACTCTAACTGCAACCCCTGCCTCTCAATTTCAAGATATGGAACAACTACAACAGGCCACCAACCTCAGGATACAAGACCAGCCAGCCACTCCAACAATCCCCTTGCATCCACCCTCCATTGCAGGTACTGCTATACTGCAGTCTCATGCTGCAGCTGTTACTGGTTGTCAGGGTCTCCTTATAATACAGGCACCACAGCTGTTCCTTGTTCAGTGTGATCTGAGGCAGGTCTCATCGGGAGCAAGCCCTCCCCAGGTGCCACTTACTTGGTGCCTACTGAGCATACTCTGGATCCGCTAGGGCAGCTCAGGCTTCCTGACTCTGGATTCAGCCCAACTTTATGCTTTGGATACAGCCTACTTGGGGCAGCCCAGCTGGGCCATTCTCACTGATCTAATTCTGGATTGCGCCCATAGTCTCCCAGCACTACCACAGGTCAGGACTTAATACAGTGGTATCTTGGTTTATGAGCATAATTCATTCCAGAAATGCTTGTATATCAAAGCAAATTTTCCAATCTATATAAATAAACAATGAATTCTGTCTGTCCATCTTTGTGTCTGAAACCCCTCTAACTCGGGCCACATTTGCTCTACATAGACATATTATACCTTTCTGGAATCAGGATGATCCCGGGATTGAAAATCTGCCTTTCATCTGCTGCTTGAACATCCTGCTTTAGAATATGTGTCTGGCCCAAATTGGCAGATATGCCATTTGAATTCCAGAGACAATGTACCATATTTACTGGAAACTAATGCACCATTGAATCTAATGTGCAACCCTATTTTAAAATGCTTGAGATTGGTTTTATATGTGCCATCACATCTAATGTGCACCTCAATTTTGAAGTCTAAATTTGGTTGGAAAAGGTGAGCGTTACATTTGAGTAAATAGAGTATTTGTCACTTTTGGGTCGGAAGCCCAAAATGCTTCCGCAGAAGCTGACTTAAGAATGCTTCCGCAGAAGCTGACCCAGTTTTGGGTCGGAAGCCCAAAATGCCCTCCGCAGAAGCTGACTTAAAAGTCTGCACAGAGTGTGACTTCTGAGCTAGTAAGAAATAATGGAATCTCAGACAATTTGTCCCACAACCAAAGCATTCACATTAAAATGATTAAAATACTGTAAAAATAAAGAAAATACAGAAGAAAAATAAAGCAAATTAACCTTCACTTACATTCTCAGGTCCCTCAGGCTGCAATCTGCCCCACTTACACAGGAGTGAGCCCCACTAATTATAATAGGGTTTACTTTGGAGTAGAGATGCAAGGCTAGAGCTCTCAGGCTCCTTTCCCCTTTTTATAGGAGTGAGCTCCATTGACTATAATAGGCTTACTTGAGAGTAGACATGCAAAATCTGGTCTCTCAAGAGAGGTTGAGCATGTATTGGCAGAACGTCAAAACCAGCCGCATCCCAGCTGGGACTATTTTTCGCTTGTTTATCAAAACATTTGCTTGTTAACAATTTTTAGAAATATTTGATTGTCTTGCAAAATACTCTCAAACCAAGTTACTCTCAGTCCAAAGTTTTACTGTATCACTGAGAGATCCTGAAGAATCATCACCCAGTCCAAGTCATCTAAGGCAACTAAGACAGTTTCTGTATCCAAATTATACCAAAACTCAAGGTCATGACTTCTGACTCCAACGTCTGGATACATCACAAAGACTAAAACTTGTATTGTGCAACAAGTTTTCAGAAACATGCTTTTACTTCAGATGCATGAGGTTCATGCATGTGCACTTCTAATTCAGACACAAATTTGTTAAATGCGCAGTATAATCTTTGAACACTGTGATTAGAACACTGTTTGCCAACCAGAATGTTGGCAGTTCTAGACCAGAGTTCAAGACCCCCAAGTACAGGGTGACCAGAACCTCAAAAGCAGTGGTGGGCTCCAGCAGGTTTGCACCTACTCTATAGGACTGGTTGTTAACAAGAGATAGGACATATATAAAGTTTAAAAACAGCCATTTAAAAGTGGCTGCCAGATGGGCATAGAACCGGTTGTTAATTTCTTTGAATCCCATCGCTGCTCAAAAGAAGGACAAGGTCTTAGATTCCTCTCAGCCTGGCCTTTTTGGCAGAAAATGGCATGTTTGCCTACTCATGAGTAAAGCTGCAATATTGAGCACTTTCATTTTCCCATAGAGCTCAGTGCATATTTTTATTTTTAGTTTTTTGGCCATAACTTTTGATAGGAAGGAGATATTTCAAAACTATTTTGCACTGGATTCTGGTCTTCAATACAAATCCAATGACATATGACATGATGTGGTACTGCACACCACTTCAAAGTTCCAAAATGAAGCCTACATGAAGAACAATGAAGCCCTTTTGGAGGACACCTGGACAAAAATAGTAGGCCTCCGTCAGTCTTGAAAGACGATGGTATCGTGCTCAGCGCTGCATACCCTGGACAGAAGGCGAAAAAAAGAGGACAAATCTGGGAAAATCCGGTCATTTGATCACTCCGCCCAAGTACTGCAAGATGGAGTAAACTCCCATCTCTGACTGCAATGGTAGCAAAGGTCATCCTCTGAAAACAAAGTCTGGAACTACCTCTCTCTGACACTGAAGGTACTAACATTCCACTTACCTTTCTCCTCTAGAAATACTATCTTCAATACACGCCTGTGCTCAAGATTGCTTTTTGAAATCCAGCTTCCCCATCCACTAAAAGAAAGTGAAAAATAGGATAACTTAAAATTACATTTTCATGTATTAAGGCTACCATCCTACATACACTTAGCTGAGAGTAAGCCCCATTGGATATGGTGAAACCTATTTCTGAGTAAACATGCATAGAATTTAACTGTAAGACAATCCTCTGAAAACAGGAATTTTTATGTGCTTATAGTAAGATGAATGTTAGGAAATCTTCCTTCTCTTCCTTGCAAATTAAAGTTGTTATATTTCTTGGTACTTCTCTTCAGCTTTTATAAATTGTCTGACATTAAGAAATGTGTCCAGCCATTTTTTTTTCCTGGCATGGAGATTGAAAGTGAGTAAAGTCACACAGGCCACATGTATAGCTGTTACTCTCATTGTAAAAGTTACTGATTACTAAAGCAGAATCAGCAAAAATATGACAACCTTATTTTGATAATGTAAACTGTATACAACATTGGTCAGAAAATCAATACTGGGTCAGTTAATCTGATGTAAATCCAAACTTGTTGAGTCCTAGATAAGATCCTGGGAGCTTTGCCTGTCTCACAACTGAGCTTGACTACATTATGAAGTTGTACCTCTGCCAGCACCGCCATTTTCTAGTCGACACATATATATGTAGGTTTTAAACTAACACTACAATAGGTTTTGTTTATTGTAAAGACTCTCATATGCTGCTTATAAAATGATGCCAAATGCACTTTACAATAAAAACAATATAACTGGTAAATCAAATAAAAACAGTAGATAAAATGAGAAGTAAAAAGTCGATAAAATGAAAAATACGATACTTGAGAGGCTGTCATAAAAAATAGCATACTAAAAAGAGTTTTTTAAAATGCTGTTTTAAGGCATTTTATTACAATAAACTGGAATAAAAACATTTTAACTAGTTGGTGGAAGATGCAAAAAATGAGGCCAAATCATGCCAATCTAGGAAGCGAGTTCCACAGTCTTGATGTGACACAGAGCAGGGACTTCCTAGGTTGACCTTAACAGGCAGGCAACTTTATGTAGGTAAAGGTAGTCCTCCAAATACTGTATTATTATTAGTAATAGCAGTAGTAGTAGCAGCAGCAGCATGTACTATTTCACAGTCTCCAGGTGTTTGACTAGAATCGGCTCCGTTGTGACTCGACTCATATCCAAGGAACTAGGAATCTGAGAGGTATCGTCTCAATATGTGTGAAGTTCCCAGGAGTGCTGCTTTTTGTAACTGGGCAGTTGTGATCTTCTAGAGCAGTGTTTTTCAAACGGGGTCAGGACCCCTTTGGGGGTCACCTGACCCTTTCATGGGGGTAGCCTAAAGACCCCTGGTGTAGGGGGGCCTTGCAAGGTATTTTGCATCTTTATTTGTAATTAGAAATAAATATTTCACAATATATAATTAAATATTATTTTGTGATTAATCACTATGCTTTAATTATGTTCAGTTTGTAACAATGAAAATGTATCCTGCATATCAGATATTTACATTACGATTCATAACAGTAGCAAAATTACAGTTATGAAGTTTTATGGCTGGGGGTCCCCACAACGTGAGGAACTGTATTAAAGGGTCACGGCATTAGGAAGGTTGAGAACCACTGTTCTAGAGGCCCATTAAGTTTAGATGCTCCTGGAGACTTGATGGAATTGTGGCCTTCTTTCCCCAGATTCTCTGAATTTCTATTTATAAGTCCTTTTGATGATGATGATGATGAACTTTTTGCAGTCATGTTGATTAACTTTTTGCAGTCATGATGTTTTTGACTGGATTGTTTAAATCCTCCTACTGAGTCCTTTCCAAGAGCCTAGCTATTTTTTTGCTTCCCAAGGTAACTATTTATTTGCTTCCCAACGTAACTGTTAAGTGCGTTACAAATATCACCAGAGTATATATGCCGTTTCTAGTAAGGTAGCCTTTTGCAGTTGACTGATAGTATTTATGATCCCAATGGTGTCCACAAGCTTTTCCAGCTGTTTGGGGACAGCACCCAAGTCCCTATGGCTATAGTATTACTCTTGCTTTCTTGCGCCACAGTCTTTCAATGTCCATTTGCAGATCTTTATACTTGGAAATTTTCTCCAGTGCTTTGACTGCAGTGTCTACTATCCAGACTGTCTTCTCCTTCTTGTCCATGTTTGTGACTGGTGTGTTGAATTGCTTGTTGATCTGCATTCTAAAATCCCACAGCACTTTGATTTCATCATTCTCAACTGCTTTTTCAGTGTTGTGGTTCCACCAGTTGCAGGCATTATTATTATTATTATTATTATTATTATTATTATTATTATTATTATTATTATTATTATTATTATTATTATTATTATTATAGTATTGTTGTTGTTATAGTACATTTATGTACTGGTTCATTAAAAAGTTCACAAAGCAATTTACAAAATAAAATCAACTAATGGCTCCCTGTCTTGAAAGGGTTCACAGTTTTAAAAGATGCAGAAGAAACACCACCAAATAATAGGGACAGTTACTCTTCCCTTACTAAATTCAAAAGGAACACACCAGCCTAGTCCTAAATCATAAAGATTAAATCTTTATGATAAAGATTAAAGGTGAAGGCTGGAGTGAGTGGAAGTCACTAGTGAGTGGAATCCTCACTTTCCTGGGAGTAAGACCCATTGAACACAGTGGGGCTTACTTTTGAGTAGACATGGTTAGGATTGTGCTCTAAATCAAGATAAAGATTAAATCAAGATAAAGATGAAGATTATGATTAAATCAATATAAAGATTAAATCAGCACTCTGAATTGGGCCTGAAAGCATACTGGAAAGCAGTGGTATAAAATGCTCCTGAAAGCTCATCCTCATTTTGTGTTGCTGTTTTTTGGACCAGCTAAGCTTCTGAGCAGTTTTCAAAGGACAGAAAACATTCATTGCAATAATAACTCCAATCCAGATGTCGCCAAGGTATGTTTCACATCACCATATCCTACCTGGGTGCATTTGGGTGATCTACTGAAGTTGGACTCCTGGGTTTGGTTGAAACCTGGACACCTGGGCTCAAAACCAGATCCAGCAGCACCCACAAACTACAGCTACATGAGGTAGCTCTGTAATGATCTGTGATGGTTCTTCTCCATTTAGCAAGGAGAGAGCAACTGTCCCTAGTCACCCCAACATAACACTTTTTCCAATAGCTGTTTGCTGGTATCTTTTTTTTAGCTTGATTGTCCTTCTGGGAAAGGGAACCTTTTTCAATTATTTTGTTTGCTCACCACACTGTGAACTTCAGATGAAAAGCAGTATATGAATATTATTTAATAATATGACTGAATAATTTATATATATAAAATTGAAGAGTCACTGATTGACTACCACACTCATCAACACCCAACCAAAACCGCTGGACCTAGAAGTGTGAAATTTGGGGTGGGTGTTCCTTCCACAGGCACCCACTAAGAAGCAGTTTTCGGAAATACCAACCAGAAGGGGGTGAAAAGGGGTGCAACACATTTTCCTCCCTGCACTTTACATTGAAGAATCTCTGACTGAGGGAAGTTCTGCCCCAACACCTGGACCTAGAAGCATGACATTTGGGGAGGGTGTTCCTTATGTGACATCAACACCCACCAAGAACCGATGCTGAGAAATTTAACTCGTAAGGGGCTGAAAAGGGGTGCAACACATTTTTGGCCTATACTTAGCATTGGAGACTGATCAACACCTGCTCAGTAGGAGTGCCCACGGTTGGAGGGGGCTTGTTGCGCAATGGGGGTTGTTGTTGTGCAATGGGGAGGCTGTTGTGCAATGAGTGTATGGGACACAGGATGTCATATGTGGGAGCATTTTACTCACACAACGTGGGTACATTTCACTAGTAACCAAGATATGTATTATATTTAAAAGTTGGATACTGCAATTTGTCAGCTCTGTATGACAGGTTTTTGACACTCTGTATTCTTCTGTATGCTATACAGAAGAATGAATATATATATATATATATATATATATATATATATATATATATATATATATATATATATCTATCTATCTATCTATCTATCTATCTATCTATCTATCTATCTATCTATCTTATTGTCTGTCTGGATATGGAAGTCCCACAGGACCTTAGCCCTGTCCTTCTCCACTGTCATTCTCCAGACATTGTGGTGGTAGATAAGGCCCAAAAGACAGACCTGGTGATAGATGTAGCAATACCAAATGACAGCAACATCAGGAAAAAAGAGCATGAAAAGGTGAAAAAGTATCAGGGTTTGAAGGAGGAATAAGAAAGACTGTGGCAAGTGAAGGTGATTGTGATCCCAACAGTGATTGGAGCACTAAGGGCTGTGACACCCAAGCTGGAAGAATGGCTCCAACAGATTCCAGGAAGTACATCAGAACCCTCTATCCAGAAAAGCGCATTGCTAGGAACAGCTAAGATACTGCGCAGAACCTTCAAACTCCCAGGCCTCTGGTAGAGGAACCGAGATTGAGGATAACATACATATACCACCCATGGAGGGTGAGAAAACAATTTTTTATATATATAGCATATAGTTATGCTATATAGCAGGCCTCCGTCAGTCTTGGAAGACTATGGTATCGTGCTTGGCGCTACATACGCTGCATGTGAAGCACGAAAGACTTTATATATATAAATAATACCATCATGTTAAACAGCATAAATAAAGCAGGCCTCCATAAGTCTTGAAAGACTATGGTATCGTGCTCGGCACTGCATACGCTGCATGCGAAGCACAAAAGCCTGGGTTGGATTGTTATGGAGGAGAGGCTGTTACCCAAGCAGCAAATCCCCCCTCTCCACGCCATGAATTAGTCCAATGGAAAAGCAGAGTCAATACAATTGGATCCAGCTGCATCACAGAGCTGGGCTAAGGACAGGAGCTCACCCTGTCTTGTGGGGCCGATCCAGGAATCGAAACTTGACCTGCTGGTTAACAGGCACAGTGTCTTAGCCACTTGCGCCACCCACAGCCAATGGATCTAAGCGAATACGGCATGTGTTGGAGGAGTGAGGTTGTTGGATCAGGAAGAGAAAGCGGGGGTCAATCCCCCATTTAGTCATTTTTTTCCACAGGATGTTTCTGCCAATAGAATCGAAGGCTCCTCTAAGATCGATAAAGCCAGAATATAATTTGGGCTGTGGGTGGCGCAAGTGGTTAAGACGCTGTGCCTGTTAACCAGCAGGTCAGGGTTCGAGACCCGGGTTGGCCCCACAAGACAGGGTGAGCTCCTGTCCTTAGCCTGGCTCTGTGACGCAGCTGGATCCAATCGTATTGACTCTGCTTTTCCATTGGACTAATTCAGTGGCGTGGAGAGGGGGGATTTGCTGCTTGGGTAACAGCCTCTCCTCCATAACAATCCAACCCAGGCTTTTGTGCTTCGCATGCAGCGTATGCGGCACCGAGCACAATACCATAGTCTTTCAAGACTTATGGAGGCCTGCTTTATTTATGCTATATAACATGATGGTATTATTTTTATATATAAAGGTTTTCACAATTTTCACAACTCAGTTTAACTTTTGTGTTTCTGGCTTGGTCTATATATTTGCACTGTGCAAGAAGTGTGCAAACAATTCATGGTTCTTATGAATTCAGGGGGCAAAGTCCTGATGCTCCTTGAGACATATAGTGGGGCACTGGGTGAGTCAGGAAGCTGGGCTAGATGGACCTCTGGCCTGATGCAGCAGAGCTCTTGTATGTTCTTACATTAGGAACACCATGCACGGGGTGGGAGGAAGTTGACTCTTTTTCTCCTGCCACTTTCCCGCTGAAATTTGCACTCTCAGAAAGGTTGTTTGATACAAAAATATGCTATGGAGGTTGATTTTCAGTCTGGAAAAATGGAAAATCTTCCTACCTCCTGAGCTGCAGCCCCTAAGTTAGGATTATGACTGCTTTTGGTTTACTAAATTATGATTCTGCTTTTAAGCACATATCTGAACAATATCTTTCACTGAATATTTTGTTTTTGTACTTCAGTATACATTTAAATATTTTTCCCTGGAAATTCTCCTGCTTACTGGACAATAGCATCAACTTTGGCTGGATTTCACAAGTATATTCCACTTTTGAAGGCAAAAAGAGAAGGAGACAGCAGAGGATGAGGTAGCTGAACAGTGTCACTGAAAAAAGACCATGAATTTTGGACAAGTTAATGGAAGTTTGGAAGTTAATGGAAGATGGGGGACCTGGAGTGCTGCAGTCCATGGTGTCACAAAGAGTCAAGCACAAGTTAATGACTGACAAATAACAATAACATATTCCACTTAATATGTCAGTTCAGTTCACCAATATCAAGTGCTTGTGAAACATCAAAAGAGTAATCAAACAACTTTTAAAAGTCTGATGTCACATGTTGGCATTTTCGTTTTCTCCTTTATTCCAGTCTTCTCCAGGGCCCCCCAAACTTTCTCTTGCTGGGACCACATTTCTCAGTCATCCTCTTAATAGTAGGTCAGAGCAGATCAGTTATAGAAAATATTATACACATTTTGTACACAGCTCTTCATAATTTTTTTCTAAAAAAATATTGGCAATAATTGCAGTCTCTGAGCTGCTTGCTGTTTCTTTTTCTATGCTTCAGATGGGTTCTCTGTAGTTACAAACCAGCCCAGCATTTGTTTCATCCAGTAAGAGAAAGATGTACATACTGGTGGGTAGGGGTAGAGGATAGAAGTAGGGGTAGAGGAAGAAGAGGGCGGCATGGCGGGACTACATAGAATTATAGTGCCTGTGGTCTCTGAGCTGGGCAAATGTGTTAGTGGGCCAGATGTGTCCTGTGATCCATAACCTTACACTTTCATCCTCATCTCCTGTTTGATCTGAACACGAAATCTTTCCCTGATTACGCTTCTGTCCTTCCTTGATTGCCTGATGTCTCATTGCAGATTGCAATTTTATTGGGGCAGGAACTTTTTTGTTGTCACAAAGCACAATGTACATAATGGTATTATAATGTACTATTATATAATGGTACTATAATGTAAATGTATTGCTACAGAAACTGTCCTAGCATCAAAAACATTTCTAACAATGGCATGAAATCACAGATCCAATAACTCTCTAGAACAAGTGATTCTCAAATGTTTTAATCTCAGGACCCTACCTAAAAAAATGCTTTATTATTCCGGCCACTTAAGCCTTTGTGCCTGTTAATGGTGTTTGGGCCCCAGTGTCCCACCCCCCCCCCCCAGTCCCGTAGCAAGTTGTTTTGGCTAGATGAATCAAGGGTTAATTGACAATTTTGTGTAACCACAAAAAATAGCGTTGTGACCCACTGGTAGACCATGGAATCATAGTTCAAGAACTATGCATAACTGAAGCTGTTTTGTGCAAGAAGAGCAACACAAAGATCCTACATCGATCATGCATTTCAAAAAATGGGTCAGTCCTCCAATTTAGTTATAATCTCATGTGGCGTTCCACTACCAGCGGTAAAAGAGAGATACCCAATATCTATAGCTGCCTTAAAGTTCTTGTGGAAATCGGTGCTATTTAAGCCGGCTACCCAGCTTCATTCTCAGCAGCATACGAACTTGTGAATTAACTCCATACTTTTGTGTGTTTCTATGAACAGAACTAATGGTGCATGGTGCTCTGGGCCACATGAATGTTTCTGTCAAAGAACCATTACGAATAGGGATGTAAAAAAAAGAGCACACTCCAGACAAATATAAGCTATTTCCACTTATTTCAATGGTCTTGTTTAAGAGCATAAAGAATGTGCTTGATTTTAATCAGATATTTCTCATTTTTTGTTATAAAGAAAAAACAAAAAGATCAAGATCTTACCTGAACCAGATGCCGGGTGATGCACAAGCCCACTTGCAAACTCTGCAAACAAAATACAGGCACTTTCTCCAAATAGTGATTAAGTAAAAACGCGGCCCATTCTCTTCCCATTCATAGCTTCACATAGGATTATGATTTTTATCTAGGAAATAATTAGGGAGCCAAAGAAGAAGTCAAATGAAATGGTTGAGCTGAAGGCATTTGCTGCCTGGTTGGTCAGAGCAAAGGAGGAGGAGGATGTATGCAGAGAAAAGCAAGATAAGTAAGAAATGCTGTCAATTTCCTGAGGGCTTCTTGGTGCTGCCTGTGTGGGTTTCGCTGTGGGTTGGTTGAGTGTGTGTGTGTGTGTGTGTGTGACTATGATTAAGACAACTTCAATATGCCAAGAGGTTGAGGAAAAGGAGACGGTTTAGCTGAACGAACTTCTTTCCTTGCTACCACTGCATCCTTTTGGCAATTGATTAGGTATTTCATGTTTTAAACAGATTTTTTTTTTGTCCAACCTTTGTGCTCTCAAAGTCCTCTACGCAGTGTTAAACAACACAATAATAAATATATTCCAAAATAAATCAAATTGAAATCAAAATAGGAGTGACACCCTCAAAAAAAATCAACCACACAGCTTACAAGCATCAGAATAAAACCAATAAAAACTAGTGAAGTAATTAAAATCTTTGATAAATAGGATGGACTAAAGGATAATAATTAAAATCCAGACCAACCTCCCTATGGAGAGTACTTGAGAAGTAGGATGTTACCACAGAAAAGGTTTTCTCCAGTCAGTATTTGAAGGTGGGGTTATCTGGAAAATGGACTCAAAAAGGGTTCATAACCACAAAGCAGGTCCATATGAGAGAAACTAATCTTCAGTCTTTTAGATACCCAGACTTTTTAGGGCAGGCAGTGCCTATTTAAAGCATAATTCTATATATGATTTAATACTGATATCCATCTTAGGAAGTTTCAACCAGAAAGACAGGATAGAAATCCCTAGCTACATTAATACCCACTGCTTACATAGTTCATGGTTGTGATATATATTAAGGCACTGGTTAACTTAAAATTTTCTGTGCAGAAACTCCATCATAGCTTAGGATACAGCAAAACTAATTCTAGTATAAACATCTTTTGAAAATAAAGCATTGCTTAAAAATGTAAAAGATGTAAACCATGTGCTCTACCATTTAGCTATTGCCCCATCCAGAGGCAGCATGGCATGAAGACCCAAACCTTCCCCTACTGTACATACGCAGTACCCGCTATTCAGATTTGTACTGCCATGGAACAGGGAGGCCCCACTTGAGTATCCTGTTGATAACTCCTGATAGATCTATTGCCTATAAACTTGTGAATCCCCTTCAAAATTGTAAAATCAAAAAACAAGAGACATAAATTTACTCTTCTACTAACTTCCTCGATCTTGACTTTAATTTTGGACAAAGACGTGGTCTACACATCGCACAGAATGAGGTGGCAAACTGAGGGCTTGAACCCAAGTCCCTCACTGCCAAAAGAGTTGCACCAAATGAGTACGTGATAGGTCCTGTGTGCAGGTCAGGGGTGGAATTTCTATGGGTCTCCTTGATGTAAGGGACCACTTGTACTTTTAGCCCGGGACAAGCATTAACTGCAAAGAATTCAGGGTGACCATATGACCGGAAAAATCTGGATTTGTCCGAATTTTTAGCCTCCTGTCTGGGTGTCCTACATTTTGGCTTCGATTTGAAACTTGGCGATAGTGCACAGTACACCATCATGCCATATGTCGTTGGATTTATATTGAAGAGCAGAATCCAATGCAAAAAGATAGATATATTTTTGAGATATCTCCTTCCTATCAAAAGTTATGGTCAAAAAACTGAAAAACAAAAACAAAAAAATACTTATGGCAATTTTTCTAAGCGGGTAGGAATTTGACTTGGGATTAGGAATTTTGGCCATGGGGTTCAGGAATTTTGGGTTTGGCATCTGGTCACACTGGCAAAGATGGATCTGCACCAGCCTATATTTTGCCCAACATGGAATCTGTCAAGTCTGTGCCAACAAATTAGCTAATACAGAAGCATCATTAGGAAGCACCATTTCAGGGCTTCCTCTCTGGAGACCTTTCACAGCTGCCTGCATCACTGCTCTTGTTGGTGGCACCTTTAAGATTGGTTTGCCTGACTGGAAGTTCTAAATTAAATGCTGGCTAACTATTGTTTTCTGTCACCTCAACCGTCAGTAGGTCAAAATAACAACTGATAAGTCCAGTTGGCGCAGTACTGTCTCCTCGCTGTCAATTCTTCATACGCTGCCAGGTGGTACACCCTTTCTCTCCTCAAATATTCAACATTTGTTCTGTGGTGTTAGATATTTTCAGCAGCACAGCTCCTGAAATAATTTAGGCTGCAATCCTAAATTTCATTTAGGCCAACCTAAGCCCTGACATAAGTTATGTGTCCCAAACATACCACAAAACACATGGACCACTCCTGGGAGGGTTAGGCCAGTGCAGAGACAAGCACTTTCCTCCCTACATCACCATGATAATGGAAAGACTGATGAGTTGTGCCAGCCTAGGTTAGGATTGCACCCTCAGTCACAGAAATAATCCAGGTGTACAAAACTCCATGCCATTGTAGTGCCTCTCTCCTCTTTTCTTCATTCTACAAAAGAGGCACTTGAGCGGGGGACACGATTGGGACATATAGGCTGCAATCCTAAGCATACTTTCCTGGGAGTAAGGCTCATTGAATATAACAGCACTTACTTCTGAGGAGACAGGGAAACGATTGCACCCATACAAAATTATGCAAGGGATGGAGTGAGTGGACAGAGAGATGCTCTTTTCCCTTTCACACAACACCAGAACTAGGGTTAGAATGGACAAGAGAAAAGTATTTCTTTACTCAGCATGTAGTAGGATGTGGTGATGGCATCTAGCCTCAATGCCATTAAGAAGGGTTTGGACAAATTCCTTGTGGGAAGGACCATCACAGGTTACAAGCCATGAGGGGTGTGCATTGAGGACAACCTCAAATGCCAAATGTAGGCATTTTGTTCATATATGCTCCCTACGGCATCCGGTGGGCCACTGCATGATACAGGAAGCTGGACTAGATGGGCCTCTGGCCTGATCCAGTGGAGGCTTTTCTTAAGTTCTTATGCTCTTGTCTATCAATGCCCTTCTGAATGAAACTGAAACTATCCTGTTTTTCACACAATTTTCTGTGAATTGCACTTGACTTCACAATTACGCATCATCCACTGATGATGACATCATATAGACAAACCTTGCCGATAAGGTTACAAAGGAATATTCTGCTTACTTACGCCATGAAGGAGTGGTGTAATTTGACCAGTCACCTTCCTGTTGTCTTCCTCTGAAATGCTACTTCTGTTTCTTTGTTCTGAGCACCCAGGTTTCTGGTAGCAGCAGGGTGACCAGATGCCAAACCCAAAATTCCTGAACCCCAAGGCCAAAATTCCTAATCCCAGGCCAAAATTCCTACCCGCTGAAAACAAATTGCCAAAAAATGTATTTTTTGTTTTTCTGTTTTTTGACCATAACTTTTGATAGGAAGGTGATATCTCCAAACTGATTTTTGCATTGGGTTCTGCTCTTCAATATGAATCCAACAACATATGGCATGATGGGGTACTGTGCACTATCACGAAGTTTCAAAATGAAGCCAAAATGTAGGACAGTGATGCCAAAATGTAGGACACCCGGACAGGAGGCTAAAAATCCAGACAAATCTGGGTTTTTCCGGTCATCTGGTCACCCTGGGTAGCAGTTACACATACCCCCAAATCCAGAGTAGCTACGGGAGCACCTAAGAGACTTTAGGTGCTCTTTATGCATCTGTAGTTACTGCAGCACCCAGTGAAAACCTATAGGAAATTCATATTGGAATCCAGAGTAAGTTGTTCTTACACTGGAGCAAGGACTCCCCTTAGTTACTCTGGATTTTGCCCTTAGTCCAATGACCAAATAATTGAAACACACAATAAGCTATAGGAACAGTCCAGTCTCTCCTCATAACAGCTTTGCACTGGGGCAAGTTAAAAATTAACTAATCACCAAATCCATATGCTGGTATATAGTGGAACCCCCAATGCCAAAATCCATCGATAATGAAATCCCACTGAGGCCAGAATCCCAGCACTGCAAGGACTTACTCAGGGACCAGATTGCACTGGCCTCCCAGTCTCTTCAGAAGGCATCCTAGACATATGGTTTCCAGGCACATCCGGGTGTTCTGAGGCAGGGTATGCCCATAGTGAGAGGGCCACCCTTGCGTGATCCTTCCCTTGGCCTTATATATGTGATGTGGAAGAGGCTTCTTGTTGTGTCTGAAGTTCAAATTCACAGATATCAAGCCCATAAATAAGGAGGACCTTATTATTATAAGGAGGATTAAGTCAATGGCAACTCAATTAAAATATGAAATCTTCTTTCCCCCCCCCCCAATCTTCAAATTTAATAGAAAGAGTAATTAAAATACATCTTTCTGAAGGATTAAAAAGAAGCCAAGGTAGCACTGATTTTTAAAAGTCAAAAAAGTGATGCACATTGAGGTAAAAAAGTAAACAATCATACACAAAATGCTGCAGTTGCATATTGCTGGGCAGCAGTTGCTCAGTGGTTAGAACACTGACCGAAATTCCAATCAGCAGGTCACCAGTTCAAGACCTGAGTACTGCAAGATGGAGTGAGCTCCCATCCTGCAAATCTAGCAGTTTGGAAGCATGGAAATGCAAGTAGATAAATAGGTACCACTTTGGTGGGACGGTAAGCAGTGTTCCATGCAGATGCACCACATGACCATAGAGATGTCTTCGGACAATGCTGGTGCTTCAGACACAGAATGGAGATGAGTGCCACAACCTATGGCCAGTCACGGCTAGCAGGGCAAACTGTGAGGAGTTACTTTACCATTTCCTTACATATTGCTAGGATCTCTTATGGCAGTTATTAACTTGGCAAGAGATCTTGAGCTGTGAGTGTGGGTCCTGGCTGATAGCTTACTGTATCATCCCATCTCAAAAAGGATATACAAACTGAAAGACGTGTGCCCCCCAAAAAGCATGCAAAATGGTTGAGGAATTGGAGCACCTTCCCTATGGGGAAAGGCTGAATTGCATTTGGCTTTTTAGGTTAGAGAACAAGAGGGAGGCATATGGAGGGCCTTATCATTTATAAAATGATGCATGTTTATAAGATGTTTAGAAAACTCTGCCTTTTCCACTGAAGTTGTCTCTATTTATCTACCTGCATTTGCATGCTTTAGAGCTGCCAAAAGCTGGGAGGTTACTCCGTTGTGCAGCACTTAGGTCTGAAACCAATGACCTGCTGATCTTCAGGTCAACCAGCAAAATGCCTTTCACCACTGACCTACTGCAATCCCCTTTACTGACAGATACTACAACTGAGGAAAAAATGACAGCTTTAGGGATGCAATGAGGAGACAGGACCAAATGAACATTCAGGCCCTGGGCCTCTGTCTTTAAAAGAGCAGGCATTAGCAGAGTATTATGAACTTCGCTTGCAACCTCTAGTGGTAGAAAAAGCCTTTCATCCTTTCATTTTCTTTAAGTACAAAGCAAGCTCTGAATCTTCTCCAGCCAAGATTTTACCTCATGTCTCTGAGCCAGCGTCTGTTCAGGTTTATACCCTACTAAACCCAATGAATTTAGAGTTATGAAACTGTGTATGGACCTACAGCCTGTGTCATCCTGCAGCTATACTAGTTATACTGCATATGCTTTCCTGACAAACTATTCCCTTGCATACAACCAACTTCTGCAAGCTCTTGTATTTACTCAAAGACAGTTACAGGTGTCCCGTTATCCATTAGGGTTCTTTTCCTAAACTTCTCATGGATTAAAAAATCTGTGTATAAAATAGAAAAATATGTTTAAAAGCCCACTTCCAGGTTTCTTCCTCCTCCATTGCACCTAATGGAATAAGCTCAGTGCCTCAATATCTGCAGGGGTTTGAGTCTGGGATTGAAGAATGGTATGATTGCTTGGATGGTTGTCTCTGTGTAACAGTAGAAAAACTATTATTTTAAATAAAAACTAATGGATTATATTGTAAGTTTTGTCAGTTATGACTAAGGAAGCTGGTCATGATCAAATCCCACTGAAATAAATGGGTAATGAGTAATTTCATCATGACTGATGAAATTGAGGAAACCGTCCAGAGTACTATGATGTAAAAATTCTGGTTAAATTAATTTTTTCTCCAACAACATGAGAGCATTCTCAAATAAGTAAGATACCATTTACATCTCTTTGTTAAACTGGATTTTATTTTAAACTCTTCATGTAGGAAATTCTACAAGTTAACAACAAAATATTACAAAAAATAGGAAATTGCTTTATACATTTTAATTTTAAAAAGTCTTCAGAAAATATAAGTCCATGAATGTACTGGCCATATTTACATGACAATTGGAAGGTATAAGACTGGATTTCAAAGTTTGTACACTTTGATATTTGAATTTAATATATTACTGTTGGTTGAAGCACCAACATTTGTTCTTCTTTTGAAATAGTAAGAATAAGTAAGATCTTACTATTTTCCACGGTGAGCATTCTCTATCATCTCGGAATATTTTTGCATGGACAAATGTTGTTAGCTAGACAAATGTTGACCGCTAGACAGTCACATTTATGGCCAGCAGGATCTTCCTTAATTTCAGTAGCTAAAAGTCCTGCTTTCGTCACAGGAATTGCTTCAAAGCAAATGTGCAATCAACTGTTAAACACAGATGGTGTTTGTCCATACAAAACAAGGAGAGAGAAAAACGTTATTTTATGAACCAGCCTTTAATATTTGAACATAGCACGTTACATTCTATGTACTATTCTGATATTCAATGTTGTATGCTTTGTGAAAATAATCAGGTAACATTTTAAAACCTGAACTGCACATACTAGGTTAAATGCAAGTTATATTCAGAGTTCTCAATCTAGTAATACCCACTGAAAACTATGGAGACTGGGAAGGCTCTCATTTCCAAAGGCACTCTTTGCAGAAACATTGCCCTGAGTAAATTTAAATCTCTTTTCAATAAAACTTCAGTTACATTACAAACTTGGCAGTGTAAGCAATGTTCCTAATTCACATAAGCATATTCTCATTACATCTTACTTAGGTGGTTAATTGAAGACAATTTAAGAAATGGGCACACAGATGTTATAATGTTCCCTTGTTAAAACTTCTAACTTTATGTTAACAGTGTTTGTAATTAAGCTTAGTAAACTATTAAAGAGAAACAATTCAGGACATGCAACCAAAACGTTTAAGCACAGTCCTTCCTTAGAATCTTGATATAAATTATTTTCAATTTATAGCTTCAGTTTCTTAAACAAATTGAACTTAAATGTAAACGAAAGGATAAAGTTATCCGAGTTATCTCTGAATTGTAATCTGCTAAAATTTTAGAGAAAAAACTAGATACAGTATAACTGAGCAACCCCAACTCCAAAGTAGGTCCAACAGAATGAACAGGTTATATGCTTATAGACACACCATGTATTAAGAGTTCCCATAGAAATTAATATACACACAAAATTTATCGCTAATCCAGAACAAAACCAGCCACTGTGGATACATCTGTGTATCATAACATGCTGCCGTTATCATAACATGCTTTTTTTGCATGTCATCACAGGGTAACATACTCAGGGCCCTCCATTCAATGATTTTTATACATGGTTATCACAGTTCCATGTAGATTAAAAGTGCATACACCAAATGTGCATACACATCAATATGTACCTATTCTGGTACCTTGTACATAACCACAGTCATTTGTAGTGTTCCATCACACACACACACATGAAACAAAACAAACCAATCACATAGACAAGTCATGCAGCAACAATGATAGAATGTGTGAAGTGATCCTGATTTATATTAGATGCCTTTTTAAGTCATATTAGACTTAAAGTCATAAGATTTATTTTAGATGCCTTTTTGGTGTTTTGATGAACACCAACATTCTGGTGAACATGGACGTCAAGGTTGGAAAAGACTGCTTTACCGCCATAATTCCAATACACCCATAAACCAAAAGGCCATTAAGATATCAATTCTGTCACCTATACAGCCAGGCAATCTTTTTTCTTAATATTGTTACCTAAAAGAAGAGTTACACTGTTTAGCACACATAGGAAACCTGATTCAGTGAGAACTTTAAAAGTTAGACACCATCTCTTTATTGTCACTCATGTTCCCTTTGTTTCTAATTATTCTGCCATGATGCCATCAAAGATGGTGCTTGGGCAGCAAATCCAATAGCTGTCAGGTGGAATACAATGCAAATTTACCATAAGTTCTGGATGAGTTTCCTATATCCCCCTATTTGCATTCATGGGAAAAGGTTAAGATCTAATTGTATGAATTTGTTCGGCTCATAAATCTCTCAATATCAGTACAGTGAGAACAATTATATCAAACAATTGCATATCTTTTCAGTGTTGACAAAATTCATCTGAGTTCATTGTGGCTAGTAATGGGAGGGAAAATGCATAGTGTGGGCATATGTGAGCTTATCCCTTTCTTAGTTACACATGCACTAAGATATATTAGATTATTTGTGCACATGATATACCTGTGCAAATTTAATGAACTTTGTGTAAAATATATCTGGCTTTATACTTAAATTTTACTGAAATACTACGTATAGAGTACTTCACATGTTTGCTTGTTTACATGATTCCTGGCATGCAACTTGAAATTGTTCTAAAAGTTCTATGAAATTGTTCTAAAATTATATCTTTTAAAGAAGAAACATATACATTAATTGCATGTTCATTTTTCTTCATGAAGATAAATTGCTGCTGTCATTTAAAAAAAATATTCTATACAAGTTTGCTTGGTATGTAGACACTATTACCAGAACAATTCTGCCTGTTTAAGAATCACTATATTCTGATTTGCTTTTTGAAAACTGTGTTTAAAATGCACTGAAGTTAATCAGCCCTTATTACCAAGCAATGAATTTTCAAAAAATATCTGCTAGAGCAACAAGAAGACTTTCAGATGGATCTGAAGGAGGCTATTTATGCTTTAAAAGGACCATGACCAGGATAAGTACAACTGATTTAACTCTTTTCAGCCACAGGATTATGATAGCAAGAGCTGCCCTTGGGGAATGCTCCTACCTTTGTAGCTCTAATGGCACATCAGGCTTCACAAAACTACCACACAGCATAAATTTAAGAAGCATTTATATAGTTTTTTTTCTGTATGACTAGAGATTACAAAGCTCACTTATACATATCCCATTTGAAGAATCTGTGGACAAAAGTGCGAATCAGGCACATGGAAAGATTATAATACACAAAAAGAGCTCAACTGGAAAGGTTCCATTCATGTGTATTTCGATGCTGATAGTAGCAATGTATGCATATTCTTTTTTCGCTCATGGAGCTGTACTCAATTATTGTAGTTAACATATAGTATAAAAAAACCAAGGCCCTCCTCACATCTTGATCTATGTGTGTGTGTTAAAAGTCCACAGAACATGAGTTCTTTTGCATTTTGTGAATGCAACAAAAACCATATGATAATTACAACAGGATGACCCTTTAATGATTCCATAGATCCCAAGCGTATCTGAATTAGGCATCTGAAATTATTCTTCAATAAAGCATGAAATTCCTAGAAGTATTAGGTACACTCATACTTTCACAACAAAGTTATATTTGACAAGTGTTATTTGTTAAAGAATCATAAACGGAAACACTGAGAATAACTAATTTTCACTCTCAATACAAGATCCAGTGTGTCCCCCTCCCTCAATATTTGACTGTTCAGATTTTTTGAAATAACCTCAGATTTAAATCTTAAAATTTACTATAAACAGTGTTTTTTAAAAAAATGCATATACAGAAGGGGAGGAATTAAAAAGTACAGTGTGGAAAACATCCATTAATGTTCTTCGTCTGAAAAGGATGGGGGGGGGATCAAAACAGAGCCTTAGCTTCCCTTTGAAAGTTCATTTTTTATATAGATGCACTCTAATATGTCCCTCTTGATAGTAAAACACCTAAAAAAGTATTTCCCTTAAAAACAAAAAGAAATTCCATTTAGTGTTTCAGAGGGGTGGGAGAACGTTAGTTACCAAAATGATCAACTAAAATTAAGTTCTAAAATGTACACAAAATACTCTTTGATGCTTGTATCTGGGTAATGATAGCTTTCACAGTTTTCAAGGCAACACTCTTTACTTCAGCATAACTTTCAAGCAGCCTGACTTGATTTCCATGAACCTGTGGAATAAGGAGGAGATTTGATTTCAAAGAGAAGAGTCTGAGCAATCACAGAATGAGCAAACACATTCCCTTGAGCACCATAGAATTAAGGGTGAAGTACACATTTAAAAAAATTAAATGATGGACTGCAAGAAAAAAGAAGTTCAGCAATTCCATCATTCCGAAAATAAGTTGGACAGGTACTTATCTATATATATAAAATCAGAGTCACTGACTGACTCATTGACTCATCAATGCCCAGACAAAACCACCAGACCTAAAACATGAAATTTGGGGAGGGAATCTGTAGGATGTAGGAAATTTGGGGATGTAGGAGCCCACTAAGAACTGATTTTTAGAAATTCAAACCGGAAGTGGGTGAAAAGAAACACAATGTGTTTTTTCCCTGACTTGATAGTAAGGGACTCTTCCATATTAGATATAGGGACAATAAAGGTTCACCTCTTTTCACCCCCTTCTGGTTTGAATTTATAAGAATCCGTTCTTAGTGGGTGCCTACAGAAGGAAGATCCTCCCCAAACACCCAGATCAACCTGCTGAAATTCAGGAACAGTATTTCTTTTGTAAAGTGAGCATCCACTAAGAACCAATTTTTAGAAATTTAATTGGTTCTTTAAATTTAAGGGGGTGAAAAAGGGTGCAACATGTTTTTGTTCCTATACTTAACACTGAAGATTGACTAATCAACACCCAGCCCCAACCCATAGACCTAGAAGAATGAAAATTGGGGAGCATATTCCTTCTGTTGATATAAAGACACACTAAGAACTGATGTGGTCCCTTGTGGCCTCTGCTGCCCAATATTGCCTGATGGTGCTCAGCATGGATGCCTGGTGGTTCCTGCTGGCTGCTGCTGCCTGGAAAGGATCCTCAGGGGTGCCCAGCAGGGGTACCCACTGCCCAGGAATGCCCTGTTGCCTGGGAGTGACCAGGCAGCACAGTGTCCAGGGGTGCAAGGGGGTACCTATTGCCCAGGATTCCTGGTGGTGCCTACTGCCTACTGCTGCCTGATAGTGCCTGGTGCACGCTGCTTCCCACCACTGCTGTCTGATACTGTCTAGTGCCCAATGATACCCTCCAATGTACAGCAGCACCAGCCAGTGCCCAAGCCACATCTGGGGGCCACAAATATTCTTGAAATTGCACTCCCGCAATGATAGGTAAGTACACTTATATAAGTATAATTTATAGTATTTTGCAGCAAAAAAATGGTTGTGCAGGTGAAACAGCACTCTTCGGATTTCTGCTTTTTTATACACTGCTTTAGTGTGAAGTGTCACACAGTCATAATGTGAGCAAGATTTCTCTCTCTAATGCATAAATTCACCTCTGCATCCAACCCTAAGTTTTTAGGCTGGCTGGAAGAAAGACAGTATCCATACATTCTTTAAAAGAACTAGTTTTTATGTATATGAAGGAAAGGGCCTGGGATTCAAATAACTATTCAGCTGATTGTTGTGTGCCCAAGAGTGAATGATGATTAATGTTTGTTGAACACACCCATGACACATGGCAAACTGCTTTTGAAAATTAAAGCCCACTGTTAATGGTGCTATGACCAAATTCTCTTTTCTTCTATTCCTCATTTCAACTTCACCTTCCTGAAAATTATTAACTTTTTTCTTCCATTCTCATCTTTTGCAAGTGAAAAGAAAAACACCAACAATCATCAAGACCACCCCGCAGACATAATACTACAACTTGATCTGTTCTTACTGCTATCTTGATCTTGCCCTTGCTGCTGAGTTTAGGATCCAATCTAGAGGTTGCATGTTGCAGATCCAGCAATATGTATACAGAAGCAGCTTTGACTGACAATGGCACTATATCATCGTCTTCCACTTTTTCTCAGAAGTAAGAACCAGTATTTAACTGGTTAAATGCAGATTTCAAATTTCACTTAAAGTATAATTCACACAACTCACCTGAATTTGTGGCTTGTGAGGTATTTCATGACTGCCGGTTTGATGCGAGCAACCCGGCCCTGGCTATGGTTTCCCTTTCCTGTGATCACGCAGAGATATGGCTTACCACCAGCCTGCTTGTACTCTGTTACACAGGAATGACAATGGTCACAGTGTTCTTTCTTCATATACTCAGTATTTCAGAGCCTTTTTAAAGTGTACATTTCTAAATGCTTCCAACATGATGTTTTTTCAAATAATCTTTACATTAGTCATTGCTGTACATGCTTTGTACATAAATGTACAAAGCTGCCTTAGGCAATCCACCAATCCAGTTAGCTTGCCATAATCTGCTCTGATTGGTCTCAGCTTGGTCAATCTTGAGATGTTTTTAAATTATCTTTTAAAATTGTTCCTGAAGACACCAAGAACTGAACCCAAAGTCTTCTGCATGAAAGCTGAATGCCCTTAGCTACGGCACCTTTCAAAATGCAGCAGTCCCATCACATTTTCCCTAATGTTACCATAACATAAAAAATTCACTTGAAAAGTTGCCAGGAGTGAATTCGCCCATTTCATTCCATATATATAAATCCATACAATTAAGGTATACAGACAGGCATTCTTGTACCTTCTGTTTTCTCATGCAGTATTCTGCATAGATGGTCCAAAGCTTCATCCACATGAAGACCATGCAAGTCCAAAACGTTTTCAGGCAGCAAGGAAGCATTCACTTTCTCAAAGATTTTCACAGCAGCATCATGATTTGCTTCTTTCATCTTCTGCTCATGAAGGCGACCCTTTATTCAAACACACATCAACTGTTAATCATGAAGGGCAACTTAAGAACAAAGCTGTCTATTGGGTTTTAAAATGACAAGAGAACTAGAGAGCCCTATCATTTCAATGCCCAAGCACAATAAACAATACATTTTGATTGCACCTGTCAAAGCGGGTCAAGACAGACGTAACTGGATGGGTTTCAAGATGTAGTCAAAAACAAGATTGTATAAAAGAAGAATAGCAATTAAGGAGGTATAAAAAGAGTAAAAAATAAACTTCTGTGCGTTTCTTAACAGAAAACATGTGTCCTTACCTGTTGTACATAAAATGCTGCCACAGGCTTCATTCCCATGCGATATGCCTCCCCAGCTTTTCTCAGACACTCTTTCCTATGCTTCTGGTGAAGGAAAGCCTCTGCTCTGAAGTCATCATATTCTGGGTATTCAAAATCTTGAAACATCTTCTCATTAAATGCGTCTTCTGGCTCCTTAGACTTTTTAGTCTGTAACTCATTAGATGCATATATAGGACACAGTTAAAAATCTAATAAGTCTAATAAAAATCTAATAATCTATTGCAGGATGATGCAATACCATGGAACAATTTCTTAAAATAAACCTCTGTTTGTTTAGTTCATGACACCACTGAGCCATTCATTCATATATAAGAAATACATGCACTTAATGCTTTCCGAGTGTGCCAAATGCCTCCCCATGTATTCTATTGTAGTTACCCTTGCAACAAACCTGTAAAGTATGCATCATCCCCACACTGCAGCTAGAGATTTGAGAGGGAATAGCTTGCCTTAGACTACTTACTGAGAATTCATGGCAAAGATAAAATTATACCCAGGAAATAAAAAATATAAATACAAAAAACCTCCACAACTACTATAAAAATCATAAAGATTTCATAAAACCTGTAGTTATTGTGCAAAATAGCCACTACCTTTTTTTCTCGGATCTTTGAAGCATTATATGGGAAAGAAGCACCCTGGTTAGTTTCTTTGGCTACAACTGTTTGTACTGGATCTGCCTCCAGAACGCTGTTCAAAAACTGGACAGTTTGTTCCAAAGAATAGCTACAGCAAACGAAACAAAAGAAGTACACTGAATAATCTGGAAGACATGAAACGTAGAACCATAATATATCACTACGGCTGAAAGAAAAGCTTCCATTCTATGACTTGATTTTCAATTTCTCTCTGAATCCAAAAGGCCAAAGCATGTATTGAATAGTATTCCACGTTAACATATAAAGCTGCATTTTACTAAGTCAGGCCATTGGTACCTCTAGCTTAGTACTGTTTAGCTAAGTACTGTTTATGCAAGGCAGGTAGTCTTTCCAAACCTTACCAGGGTTGGAAAGTAGGTCCTAGTACATGCAAGGCAGGTGTTTTACCAGGGAATTTGTGGCCCACTCCCCCAATTATACTAGCAACAACGCCTTATTCCAACAGAAAATTCTTATTACACAGAAGACTGGCATCATAACACCACATTTATGAAAGGAGGAGCTCACTTGTAGTCCTTGAAGATGTCTCTTAAGAAATTTGGATGAATGCATGGGAATAGCTCCAGAAGTTGCTTTTCCTTCAGTTTGGCAGCACAGTCTTTTCTAGCCATAGAAGGACGTTTCTAATCCAGAAAGTAAAGATCACACTATAATTATGTACCCACAGATCCTGAAACTCTGCTTTGGAGCAGAGTGCACTGGTGACCAGAGCACATGCCTGAAACTCCAGGCATGTGCAATAGGCTCAGGGTGCGCCTAGCCAAATGCACATGCCTGGAGTTCCAGGCACATGCGCTGGACACTGGTGTCGTTGGCACTAGGTGCCGAAAAGGTTAGCCATCACTGTTTTAGGGGGACTGGGAGCCCTGCAAGTGCTTTTTAGAGCTTCCCAAACCCTTGCAGGACCTCTGGTAGGTGTCAAAATTGCCCATGGGATGCAATCCTGGATATTGTGTCACTGCACTAGCCCCTCTCCCACAAAGACTTAGAGAGGGGATAAAGCTCCCTAAGAGTGAGAGTCCAGTTGTTATTAAATAAAAGTGCACACATAGACTCTAGAGCTAACAACACACGTTAAAAAATGTCATGTGCAGTCTGTCCCAGATTTATTTATACAAAATATTGAAATGCTCTGTATATAGGGGCAAAACAAATTATAGAACTTAGGCTGTAATCCTAATCGCCAATTAGGCCATCATAAACCATGGCATAAGTCCTTTGCTGACCTGGGGGTGTCAAAATGTGCTGTAAAGCACTTCTGTCCTACTTCCAGGAGCGGGGAGGTGTTAGGCCAGTGTACAGGCATATACCAATCTCCACACACCATGCCAGCTGAGTTAGGCCGGCCTAAATTGGTTAAACTTGCGCCCTTAATTTATAACTTTTTAAAGTCCCATGGGCTTATCAGATCTACACCCCAATAATGGTGAGAACAAAGTGAAGTAATACGATCAAGTTAGATATATTCCAAATACAAATAAACATATCTACATGGATATATATATATACACACACACATATAATCTAGGGAGAGAAACACCACAGGTCTGAACCTGCAGCAAAAGGACAGGGTGTCCCAAAAAGTGGGCAGTTACATTCTCAGTGCAATACTGGACTGGTCTGAAATACAGTATAGCGAAGACATCTTTGAATGAGGAAATATTCATACCAGTTCTTTTTCTTGTAAGGCTATTTCTTCAGACATTATTGCCCGGAGTGACACTTTCTGTGTTTGGACATTCCAGTGGTCCATAAAAGGAAAAATATTTGAAGTTTTGGAGTTTTCACCCGTTGTATGAGTAGGTAGTCCTGCAATTGTTTGTTCTTGACAGTTTGCATGTTGAGAAAGGGTACTGTCCAGATCATCAAGACATAACTGTTTGAACAGCATGGGATCTTCAGAAACAACAAACAAGTGTGAACAAGTGAATGTGATGAAGTGTCCAGAAAAAAGGGAGGAATATAAAGAGTTTCATTAATACTTCATTTCATTAGGTTTCTAAAGGGGCAATTAAAGTTCAGCAACTATATCAATACAAGCAATGTGTTCAACCCTGAAAAACACAAAAAATTATTTTTTAAAGCATCACATACTTTTATGACAATACAACATTACTAAACATCTGCTTTACTATGAAAAAGAACACTTACAAGTGAAATGCCTTATTTTACATATATGGTCATAATATGGGGAATAGTACATTGGATGAATCACCCTGGGCTCCACACCTTTATAAAGGATAGTCCTATTTGGGTGAGATATTATTCAGCTTAACCTCCCTTGTTGTTCAATAATGAAAAGAATAAAATGGAACAATTCCATATATGACTGTCTAGGTTCCTTGTAGGAAGAATAGCATACAAACATGACTTTTTTAAAAAATGTACACAATTTTATGTGCCTGAGGCTCAGAGATCAAATGACTTCATTGCTATCTCCATGGCTAAGCAAAGGTTTGTCTGATTATACTTTTCCAGGTGCTCACCTTAGGATACAATCCTAACTTGTGCTGGAACAGGATGACTAGCCTCTTGTTCTGCCCCCCTCTTGCCTCAAAATGCCACCTTTTCACTTCTTTTCTGCTCTTCTGCCACCCTCTCCAGCCCCTTACGCTGGACTGCCCAAGCCAGCATAAACTTAACTCTCCTAGTACAGGTCCAGCACATCTTTGTGCTGGCCTAGCCTGTTCCTGAGTAGCCACAAATATGTTTTACAGCATGTTGCAACACTTGGAAGCTGGCATAAAGGAGATGTGCCCACTCAAGAGAAGTTTGGATTGCTCCGTTATACTCAATACATTCCAAATAATGGAATGGACAGTTTGGTCAAGACTCAAGAAAAACAAAATATTACCTTCTAAAAGCAGCTCATGTAATTTCTCTTCTCTCCTCTGTCGCTTCTAAATGAATAGTTTATCATTAGTGAGCCACATATAAAAATGTGTATCAATGAAACTCAAGAGAAAACACAAAACTGTTAATAGATTCAAGGTATTTTGTGAATATACCGCGGCTAATGAATTTTAATTCTCAAGAGTGACAAGATAAAACAGTAGTTTTCAACAATAGCACAATCCTAACCATGTCTACTCAACAGTAAGTCCCATTGTGTTCAGTGGGTCTTACTTCCAGGAAAGTGGCTTTAGGATTGCAGCCTAAAATGGCCAGCTCAGCCAGAAGACTACATCATACTATTTATTTATTTATTTATTGTAATCATGCTGTTTTATTTTCCCAATTGCAAACCATACAAGGAATAAATTAATCTATACATTAAAAAAGTTAATAAACCTATAAGTTCTATATTAATAAATCTGTAAGTTCAGAAAGGTTTTGATGGTGATCAACACGTAATAAAATTAACAAAAATTAATAAAATCAAGAGAAATTAACAAATTAACAAAATTACATATAAAAAACTGTAACTGTAGACCTAAGTTTAGAACAAAGTTGACTTACCAAAATAGATGCTTTCCATTTCTCATGAATTTCTTTGGCCAAATTCAGATCAATATGAACCACATAATCTTCAGTACTTAGGGATCCTTGTGGAAAAATATATACACATGGAAGTAAAGACACTATATGAAGTGAAACTAGTCCATTCATATTAGTCTCTATATATTGTATATCTACCATAGTTAACAAAGAGTGTTTTAAAATCACAGAAATCATCACTTCCTGAATTAACTCAGGGTTTCTCTCACTGAATGGCATTTGAGAGATTGGTTCAAAATTGAACATGTGGTACAAGAAACAAGGTGAATGAAATCTCAAGATCCAGGTTCAAATCCCTGCTCAGGCATGAAGCTTTTTGGGTGACCTTCAGCCAGTCTATTTCTCAGTTTCACCTTCCTCACTGGGTTGTTGTAACAGCAAAAGGAAAGAAGGAATCCTTATAGCAGTGATTTTCAACCTGTATGCCATGGATAGTCCTCAGGTGTGCTACGGGAATTTTGGTACTGGCATTTATTAATAGGAAAATTGGAGGATTTGAACAGTCTGGTGTGCCTTGTCAATGGTAAAAAAAATTGATGGTGTGCCTTGAGAATTTCAGTGCCTTGTTAAGAGTGCCATGAGATGAAAAAGGTTGAAAATCACTGCCTTAGAATATTCTGAGCTCATTGAAGGAAGGATGGTGTAAAAATGTAAAAAACAAACAAAAAAAACCACCCACCAAATTTACCAAAACATAAGAAATCCATACAAGTATGGATTATTTATTTAACAGTCTCTCTCTCTCTCTCTCCAAGAATGGTTAAATGCTTTTTGAAATGATAAAAACAAGACAAAACATAATAAAAACAATTGCAATTAAACAAAGAGCATAAGCAACAAAACCTGAGAGAATATGATAAAAACTTATTCTTACAGAGTTATTGCTATTGGATATTTTCGAGTTTCTACTGAAAAAGGTTGCAACTTGGGACACATTTGAGAAATGGCAAAGGTGAATTCTCATTTGTGGCACTGAGCTCTATGGGCAGATCCAACACCCACCCAAAAACATTCATGCATGCATGAATGCATAGGGGAATTTGAATTCCCCTATGTGAGTGGCTACCCAATGAAATGGCGGAAAATAAAGCAAGATAGTTGAAGATAATGCCATAGAAAGAGCAGAAGTTGTACACTATCCTACTACTAGGTGAACTAGCTGCTACCAATAGATTCTGGGGTGGACATGCAATGAGTCTCTTTTCAAATATCCAATGAAGATTGCACTTTTATTACCTAAAGACAAAATTGCATATGGGTATAATTTAATTATTAGCTAATCTTTCACTCATGATTTTATCTCAGCACAAATGAGATCGACCCTTTAAATTAAAAGATAAATATTCCTTTAGGCCAAGCATGTCCAAATCCTGGCGCAGCACCAGATGTGACTGATGATGAGCCTCAATATGGCCCATGGCAAGACCCTCCACCTCAATCTGGTCCAAGGGCAAGCCTTCTAATCCTCCAGATCTGTCTCTAATGTACAGATTATGTTAATTTATATGTAAATTTATTCCAATTTTAAATTTAAATCATTTTATGGCCCCCAATACAGAGTAAGAGAGATGAGGTGGACCTCTTGCCGAAATGTTTGGACACCCCTGCTTTACCATCTTTACCAAAAGCATGCATGATAATGCAGCAGACAATTATTCTCCCTTTGTGAGGCTTCGAAGTGCTTTGTTTCATTTGGGTGGCAAACCTCTCTCTTCCCAGAGCAGTGATAGAATGCAAAGCCATTCATCACTTCTGCTGCTCAAGTGGAATGAGAGGTTGAAATGAAGCTCTTTTAAGCCAAAGAGAGAAAGGGAGGGTGATTGATTACCTGCCTGCTGCATTACCATGTGGGACAGGCTATTTTTAAATAGCTGTGGTTTTAACACAAACCTGGAATGAAATCCTCACAGTTGCTGAGACATAACCTGTACAGATTTCTGAATTCCTCCTGCATTACACTAACATACCATAATCACATCAGTTCCCAATTTCCCAGTATAGACAGATTTTTTTAACATTACCTGAATCTACTCCAACAGGACCAAATATTTCACTTAATTGAAAGGCTAGTTCAGGAGGTAAGTTCAGCTCTAGACAATCTATGTTCACAGGTTCTGATGTAGGTTTAGGGTTGAGCAACTTAGTTCTATCTTCATTTTGGTTTTTGCTTTTTTCATTTTCTGCTGCAGTTGAAAATACTTGCTTACATTTCATTCCTTTGCAGGTTTCAAATTCGCTTTCTGTGCTCACAGAGTGATCTAGAAGTACTGGTTCCGCTATCTGAGCAGCTGTATCTTCTATTTCTGACCACTTTTGATGCTTCTTTGAAGGACCATTGGCTAGATCCTCATCAAATGTCAGTTTCAAATAGGTGGGATCTTCATTAAAATAACTAGTTACTGTTGGAGGAATATGCATGTCGATTTCATTATGTGAGGTCATGTTCTGCTGATCACTTTCTAACAGAACAGGGGTGATTTCTTTTGTCTGTATTCTCACAGCATTTAAGAGAGGTTTCTCACTATCCAATACTTCTATATGGGCCTTTTGAATATTATGGCTAAAATTTTCATTGTCAACTGAAGGAACAGGAAAACCAGTAACCGATGAGTTAGTTACCTCAGACATGGAACAGTTTGAAGTTTTATCAACACTAATAGAGGAATCCAATATTTCTGAATCCCCAATAATTGCAGAAGTTCCAGATATGTGGGTAGTTTCCTCCAAATCTGCAAGTTTCTCTTCCAAGTTCGGGTTTGTCTTGAAATCAAGAGTCTTGCCGGATGGATGGGCCCCTGCATCCTGCAAACATGCAGTATCTTCTTTGCAGATCTTTTCAGCTGAATCCAACAAGATTCCTGTAGCCCAGTCAATGTCCCTGTTACATCTTTCATATAAGTCTTTGAGTGCATCAAATGAAACTGATCCAAAGAGTTTGCACAAAATATTAAGATTCTCTGATTCATCAATACTAATAAGTTCACTTTCCTCCACATATGTACTTTTGTCATAGGCGACTTTAAAGGGTACTTTTTTTGGACACGCAGAAGTATCATCTACATCTTTTGGTATGAATCCCTCTATTCTGCCATTTAACACTTTGGTACCCTCAGAAACAACTATTTTTCTTTCAAGTCTCCATAGGAGAGCAAAATCTTGGGGCTCAGTCTGTGAACACTTGCTTGCCTCTTCTGAGCTGCATTCCTCCTGTTTCTCTTCCAGAGAATTAAGCAGAGACAACGGACCCTGTGGTTTGCTGAGCACCAAGTTGTTGGTGAATGTCAGAGCTAATTTATGATGCTTGCGTGCTCTCTTATTCTGAATAGGCTTTTTCTCACCAAGAGCTTCAGAAGCTGAGATTTCAGGTGCTTCAAAATTTTCCTCCTTTGATGAGACACACGGCTTTTCAATGCTTGCAGATGTTTCAGGAAAAACCATCACTGTGCTCATCACATTTGTGTTATCACACTGATTATTTTCAGTTTCTTCTGACTCACTAATGTTTTTCTTAGATATTCTTCTTGCTTTGTGTTGTCTTTGTTCTAAGGAGTCTTGGGCAGGCCAGTCTCCTAGCATTAATAATCCTGATGTATCTTCAACACTGGTTGTACAGGCAGAGGATTGGTTATTCTCTTCTTGCTCATTTGTACAAAGTGGAAACTCTTTATGACTTTTAGTCAAGTCCAATTTTTCATTTTCATTTAAAATTTTTAATGAATCAAGAGGGGGCATATTTATATAACTGTCCTCTAAGTCATTCTTTATAGTCAGTTTTTCTAACCTTCTAGCTCTTTTCACCCTCTGCCCCATAGTTTGTTCTATTGGCCAGTCTCCCACAAAATTTAATCTCTCTGATTTCATTGATTTATCAACATCTGAATTTCCTAAATCCGTGGTTTTTCTCTCTGTTAATTCTGCTTCTTTTAGTATTTTGTCACACTGGTTTGCTTCAACCTCAATGTCCAAGTCTTGGTTATTGTTTTCCTGAACATTTTCACTGATGTTGATACAAGAGTGTGCACTTTCCTCAGTTTTAATTACTTCGGTCACAGGAATACAATCCATTGTGCCTTTCTTTGGTGATGTATAAATATCCAAGTCACCTATAGGGAAATTATACTCAGAATTACATTCTGACGACGTATATTCAATCTCTGTCTTTTCATTCTGAAGACTCTTATCTTCCTGTGCAACTTTGTCTAACAGATGCTTATCTGTTTCAACAAATACTATTCTTTTAAAAGGTTCAGTTGATACAGAAGCAGAAGGTTCTTCATTGTTATCATAAGAACAAAATTCATGTTCCTCCTCCCTAAGGAACAAGAAGTGAAATAAAGTCATTTTTTTTCAAAATATACACATTATCATATTTAAAATACTATTGCACACTGCTAAAATTGTGTAGGTCACAATTTCTTTGTGGCCTAACACAAAGACCCAGTTCTATAAATTAATGACTTTTCTTAGACATGGTGAAATGTGAATCATGGATTTGACTCAATACAGAATGGCAAATCAGTTTTTAAAACTGTTCTTCTACTGTAGAAAGGTAGTAGTGTAGGAATTCGTTCATTCTTCAACTCAGGCAAAGGCATATGTTCCCCTTTGCATTTCTAACTGCTGACTGCATCTCTACAACAGTTAAAAAAGATGTTTTTAAACAGTTGTAAAGGGATGCTATTTTTTAAAACTTCTTTTATTCAACACATTTTTGGTATCAGCAAGGAGTCCCAGAACCAAACTCCTGGATATTGAGGCACAACTTTATTCCATTAGGCTTAATGGAGGAACAAAAAACCTGGACTGTTAAATCTATTTTTCTACTGATTCTTTTATTCACTGACTTTTAAAATCCATTTTTAGCCATTTCTATCCAGAATAGAACCCTTATGGATAACAAGGAACACCTGTAACTTGCTCCAAAGCTTGTTTAGCTGTAAAAACCACCAATTCAGAAAAATATTCATTTTTCAAAAATTATTCCATTGTATTAATAACAAAAACCATGAACTATCTGTGATTTTCAAAGTTTCCAAATTTCAGGGAACTTGAATGGATTTTACTCTTTACACAATGAGTTTTCTGCCAAAGAATCCAAGGACACTGCAGATTATTCTGAAGGATGTTATGAAATGCTTACTTAATTCATGGTGGCCATACCTCATCTCCTATCCATTTCACCCTTCTTGCACCCAGTTTTCATAAGATACAAATTTGGAAAATATTTGTGATGAAAAACTTTAGTTGAGCTCTCCAGAAAATCACTTTCACATTTAAAATTTCATATTTGAAAAATGAGACATTATTTTTACCCCTGTCCTTTTTCATCACGAAGAACTTCATCACATGATGAACTTTTCAATTCATCTGGGATTGAAGAATTCAAAACTGAATTAACAGTCAAGCAACGTTCATATCGTTCCAACATTCTTTTGATTTTTTCTTTAGATACACCATGAATATTTCGCCTAACATTAAGAAAACAGAGTTATTGAGATTTTAAGACCATAATCCAAGAAGATCAAACATTTTTTTCTGAAAACATTTGAAACACATTAAGAATTTAGATACAGCAAGTTCTTTCTGGCATTGTTGCAAACCAAGAGCAAGTGCTTAACACTTTCCATACTATTAGCTCTATACAGAAAAGCAATAAAAATCACTGCAATTTTTATTAGATTGTGTGTATTTATATTTAGTACTATTTTCAAAGTACAGTGGTACCTTGCTTAAAGAGCACCTTGCATAGAGAGCGTTCCACTTAAAGAGCAAAAATTTCTGTGTGGTTTCGCTTTGCTTAAAGAGCATTTTTTGCATAAAGAGCAAAAATTTATGTGTGGTTTCACTTTGCTTAAAGAGCATATTTTCGCATAATTGGCTGGGCTCCCTGTCCTTCTCCTTGTCTCTCCCCAGCATTGGCTGGGCTGAGAGAGTGAGGTGGGACTTTCTCCCCCCTGCAGTACATGGAAGAGACTAGCAGAGGGGGCAGAAGAGCAGAAAAGCCTCTTTATCAGGGGAACAAAGATGGCTGCTCTTCTCCTGCAGCCAGAGAGCTTGGTCAGCCTAGCCTGTGTAGCCTCCATAAGGTAGGAGGGAATACTCTCCTGCACCCCCTCTGCAGCCCCCTCAAACAGACCCCTTGCCCCCAAGGAAGCCCCCCCTGTCTGGACCCCATTACAACCACCCCTCTGCCCCCCCCCACTACCTTCCCTGCCTGCGCTTTTCCTTTCCTGTGAGTAAACCCCAGTCTATTCAATGGGGCTTGATTCTGAGTAGACAACATAGAATCTTGCCCTTCTGATGTTGCTGTGCATGCAAAATGCAGCCTACACACTTTCCTGTGAGTAAGCCCCAGTGGATTTAATGGGGCTTGATTCTGAGTAAACAGCATAGGATCTGGCCACTTTGCTGTTGCAGACTGCCTATCTAGTTTGCATAGATAGATCTCACACAGAGAGAGGTTCCTCGTGAAAGTTGCTCAGAAAGACACCAGTGACTCTTAGTGAAAATCAGTCATCCTTGCCCATAAAGGTTTTTCTTTTCTTTTTTACTGTACAAAATACTACAGTGTTTTATTACAGTAATTGTGGTCTGTATTATAGTATAGTATTTTGAATTCAATTCCAGTGTTTTGTTGTCATTTTTACATGCAGTTAATATTTTTATATGAATATTTTGGGGGTTGTGGAACCAATCATCTGAGTTTCCATTGTTTCCTATGGGAAAATCCGCTTCACTTAAAGAGTGTTTTGCTTAAAGAGCATGCCTCCGGAACAAACTTAGCTGTTTAAGTGAGGCACCACTGTACTTATTTTAAATTTAAATTAAAAAGCAGAGTTTCAAACTGCGTAACACAGATTAGAACACATAACTTTTACTTTCAATTTTTATGTGACAACTTCCATACTGTGGGAGGGGAGAATCCACTGAACTATTCTTATCGAAGTTCTCAACCATCTTTATACCACTTCTGTTATAGCTTTGGAAACAATTAATGGCCAGAAGATATTTTCAGTCAATGTCACATCTAGTTCTCAATAGACCCAGGAGCAATGAACCATAGAGCATGAAACTAAAAACATTTGAAAAGAAATAGGAAAAACTGAAGTACTATTCTGACATCAGAATTAGTTACACCATCTTATAAGTGGATGATCAACTGTAGCATCTGAATAGGTGATAGTATCTTACTTCTTTAACCATGTGGAATAAAGAGTTTTGATAAGAGTCAAGAAGCTGCTCCAGATTTCAGATATCAAAAGCCTGGGAGCACATAAATGTTAACACAACCCAAGAACGATAGGCATGTGCTCATCCAGAGGCTCAGCCATGTTAACTGGCTACAGCAAATACCTTAAAGTATCTTAAAGGCTAACAAATTCATCGTAGCATCAGCTTTCATGTCTACAGACCACGTCATGTATTTGATAAAGTGGATTACAGTCCATAAAAACTTATGCTGAAATAAATTGGTTACTTTTAAGGCATCACAAGTGATTGGTCACCCCTAATAAGTACGGTACCTTTCCAGCAGAAATAACTTCATAATACCAAAGCTATTACATACATGCACAAATACATAATGCTGTTATCAGACATCCAAGATATTTTTACCTTTCAAGTTCCTTTGGTTTAAATTTCCACCAAGTATCTGGTTCACGAAATATGACTTTATATTTGTGTTGCTGTGACTGAATAAAAGTGCAAAAAAAAAAAACCACGTAAGAAATATCACTGACTCTATACAACCAAGAAAAAACAGGTTATGTATTCAATTTAAAAGCACATCCAATTTTAATTTAGAAAGCATCTTATCAGTCAATTATCATTGCCAGTCACAGCCAAACAGTAAGTAACCTTATAAACAATTGAGACAAGTGTAAGCTTTCTATCATCAAAATTCACGGAATGCACGTGTAATCCTGCCAAGGGCTTTCAAAATATAATCACAGTCTCTTCAAGCTTAAAACCAGGACTTTGGTTCAGAAGATATTTACCCACATGATTGCACCTCAGGAAGATCAAGAGTGGACTTTGGATGAATGGATGTTTCCTTTCCCACTCCCTCCTTAGATGGAGGGAGTATCCAAGGTCCAAACCATTCCTGTTCTTCCCCTGGGTATCATCTGAACAGATCGTGGGAAAGCATATGCATCAAATACCACAATGCCATCTACAAATATGAAGAGAAAGACTGTAACAGGCTTTCATTTCATCGTTACTAAACTGCGGAATACTAACCAAGGCAACATAAGGCTTCATTTCCCATGCCTGTATGTTTGTGTTGTCTATTATTATAGGAGTGATCCTTTTTTCAAAGGCTTCTTTGGCTGAAAAATATACCAGACAGAAATAATTTTAATTTCATTATTACAGAAAAAACACAGAAGATTTTTTTCTGCCCAAATTAATTCACTGGTGTATACTAATTTCTGGGATTTCTAGACATTTAAGAACTTGATTTTTAAAGCATAAAATTTCACCACCTTCTTTTGATGGCATTTTCAAAGGCCAAAAAAAGTTAAAAGAGACTATCCCTACAATCCAGAGTAACTATGGGAGCACGTAAGAGACATTACGTGTACCTGCAGTTACTGCACCACCTAGTGAAAACCAATGGGAAATTCATATTGCAATCCAGAGCAAACTGGTCTTACACCGGAGCAAGGACTCCCCGTAATTACTCTGGATTGCTCCCTTTGAATGCAATCCTAACCTACGCCAGCACAATTCATCAGTCGTCCAATTCACATGGTGATATAGGGGACAAGTGCATGTCTGTGCAAAAGTATCTTACGGCACTTCTGTAATACACCCAGGCTAGCATGGGACTTGTGCTGGGGCTTATGACAGCCTAACTGGGGATTAGGATTGCAGCCTTTCTAGTTGAAATTAAAAGACAGACTATATTATTATGAGCTGCTTATCAAGCCAATCAGCATTTGCTGATTAGAGTCATATGAGTAACATGTATCAGCATCTATGCTGTTACTAAAAGGAATCTGCACAGAATCCATCGATTTACATAAATGATTCTTCCTTTTGTTTATTATCTGTTTTTCTCTGCCAAACCTGCTTTTTAATGAATGTTCATTGAAATAATGAACTTATTTTGAGACATACACTGAAATAATAATCATACTTTATGATTAGTGCTTTTATGTTTATATGTTTCAATTGCTTCTAGTTGGGAGTCTCTGATGGCAGAGCATAATAGATCTATAAATTTAAACAACTTTTCATGTCCTGTCTTGATTGTAAAAGAAGGCAATTTAATTCATGCTCTTTAACTCTAGTAGCAACTGAATGCATAATAGTCCCTAAATAAACTTTATTACAACTTCAAGATATGTGCTATACTCCTGGATGTGACAAAGCCAGAACTCTTTGTTTTATGATCATCTGCCTTGAGGACCCTGTAGTTAGAGAGAAAGGCAGGATATAAATCCTTTAAATACGTTTGAGAAAGTGAATAAAAATATAGATGAGGAAAGTGATTAATTATCTGTAGCAGATTATTTGCTTATCATATTATTAGGAAATTGTAATTTGTCCTCCTCACATTCTTACAATTAAGGACCAGTGTGTATCTGAGCATATCCAGAGGGTATTTGAAATTCATTGGCAATGGCATAAGAAGTAGTGGAAACCAAACATAAGAGCTGCTGAATGCTTGCAAAAAACAAAAAACCAAAAAACCAAAACCTTCCCCATATACAATGTATAGGATTGTGGCCCTAATAGGAAGTGGCAGCTGTCAAGAGAGTTACTAGTCAAAAAATTTTGGGAACCACTGATCTAAACAAAAATAATCTGTACATACAAAATGCACTGATCAGTTAAGATGGGATTGTAGAAATATTTGCATATGTGAAGTTTATTTATTAGCTTTTCTGATGTATCTTTCACTACTGTGTTTTTGTACATTAAGATAAGAAATTTATTTGTCATTACACTCACAACTGGGTGCAACAAAATGAGGTGCTCTTCCCCAAGGTAAAACTGGACAACACCACTAAAAAAGAAACTAAAATAAACACGACTAACCATACAAATAACCATTAAGCAGGGTATACTGACTCCTGAACACTGATCAGTTTGTTTTATAAATGTGTCATTGTGAGAAAAAGAAAGAAAATCAATTTTTCCTTTCACAGTACTCCAGCTGGAATCTTGAGACAATTAATTCACAGTAACCATGAAATTACTATCAGTAACTTGAGGTATTCTTGCAAGTCTACAGAATAAAATATTATAACATTTAGTAGATTTTTAAATAAATGCTTATAACTAGACGAGGCAGCTCGAACACTAGCACGAAAACATTGTAGGTTGAGTTTATTTATTAAGTAAGCAAATAAAATATGTGACTGAGGAGCCACCAATGATCCTGCTACGGTACTTTTCTGGGACTCAATCCACCCACCTTCCCACCACAGTTACAGCCCAACACCGACCCAATTTCCTCCTATCTCCTCTGTTTTCACAACAACCCTGTGAGATAAGAGCCTTCACAGGGCAGTCCCATTATTGGATTGGATCTAAAGCCCTCTCTGCACAACTTGGAAAGTTTGCTGCCAGCCCCAAATGAGATTTTGCAGCACTAATGGAGTCACAACACAGGATAAAGGACATACGCTATGCTATCCAATTCTAAAACTTATAAGAAATTATTATTCTATAACTAGGTCTTACCACGTTTCCAGTTCCATGAATGTGCTTCTCCCAAGCAATCAGCATCAAATTGGTACTGCCCATTTTTTAGATAAAAATAATCATCTGTACTAAGAATAATTCCACTGGGGTTATCTTCAAGCAAAGTACTATGAAAAATAATGTAGGAAAATAATATAAAATAATAAAACTGTATCAGTATTTACCTTCAAGTACCAATGATTTCTCTTTAAATCTTTAAAACATACACAATGTATCTAAGCAAAAGGATATAAGACTAAGAGCACATTCCTAACCATGCCTATTCAAAAGTAAGCCCCACTGTGTTCAATGGGTCTTACTCCTAGGAAACTACCTTCAGGATTGCAGCCTATTTGAAACATTAGGCTGCAAACCTAAACACACTTTCCTGGGTATAAGACCCATTTTTTGACACAGTGGGGTTTACTTTTGAGTAGACATGTTTAGGATTGTGCTCTTAATTATATAGTATTCATATTTTTCAAGTTTTTAAGAGCAAGACAATTATTTAAGAGGAAAACTTTGAGTCTTCTAGTAGTTACGAAGATTATGTTATTATATAAGTTAATCAGGGCCTTAAAGGCCAAGCAGCTAAGCCAACTAATTAAAAATTGGCTCCAGCTATTAGTTACCCGATAGGAGGAAGAAGTTACTACCAAGGCAGACTGCATCATCCTTTTGATAGTTTGGGGAAACTACAGGTTTTGATTAGCCCAAGTCTTTGAAAAGGCCTGATCCGTAGTAAAAGGTCCTTTTGGGGAGGGTCTAAATTGCTCTTCTTCACAAACTGTCAGTTTTAAAATATATACTATTATGAATAGCCTACCTTGCCAGATAGGACTTGCCCGATCCTGGAACCCCTCTAAGAAGAACAAGAACATGGCCTACGAGGGGAATCTTTCTTCTCATCATGCGACTAACAGGAAGCTGGCGTACTGGAGAGAGGTCCAGTTTCTGGCTTCCATCTTTCTTTCCCCATACTTTCTGTAGAGAAGAGTTGCTGTCCCAGGGCTGTGTGGTTGCTTGAGGGGAATATACATTAACAAGATTCTTACAGTTTGAAGCAGGACTCCATTTCCCAGGGTTTACTGCTACTGGAGTTACAAAGCTATGATTTGTACTTTGAGGATAAAAGGCAGGAGCCATTAGATTCCACATAGGCTCCTGATAATGCTTATGAACCAGAGAAAAATGTCGACCAGTCTCAGCAGGCATGGGATTCACATTTTCAAATGGTGCCAAATTAAAAGTGGATCCTGGACATAAATCAGGAACAGAAATACTTTTAAAGTTGTTACCCATGGCTGCTGCATTTTCTTGTTTTCCTGCAAGCAGTGAGCTACAACTAAAATTGTCAACTTCACTTGTTTCAGGCGTAGCAAGTTGCTGGCTAAGTTGAACAGGCACGCCATCTGTTGTTGAGAAGTCGGAAACATTCTGTATTTGATCTGGATTAGTACAAGACACTTCCATGTTGGCTGGTATAATGACTTCTGGAATTGCACCACTGTCGAGTACCACTTCCGGCAAAATACAATTCTCCGGGTTTTGTGCAAACATATCCACATCATTTAATGAGTTTGTCTGAATGATCGATTTCCTGAAAACCTTTTCAGGGACTTTGTGATAATCTGGATTTAATGCAGTGGAGACAGCTTCTGATCTTTCATTGTCTGCTTTAAGCTGTTGTGAAGTTATAGAACTATAACCAAAACTGGAATTTGCGTACTCTGATAACTCCTTAAAGCAACCAGAACTATTATGGTCCAAAGTCTGAGACAAATTACCTGAGATGTGATCATTTTTTGAATCCCTCAGTTCACTATTTAGATTATGTTTCTCAGAAGAGTTCTGTAACAAATAAAATAATTTTTCAGTAGACAAAGAAGTTGCCAATTCTTCATTAGATTTCATTGATTTAAACTCTATGCCAGCAGAATTTTGGCCCCCTACTTCATTAGCAATCATGGTTGACTGATTTTCACCAACTAATGATGCAGATATGGAATCAAAGCCTGAGATTTCTGAGGAAAACGTTACACCCTTGGCAGCTGTGGATAATTCTAGAAGATAATCCATAGAGTCTTCCACTATTAAAAGAAAAAGAGAACACAATCAACTGAAGCAGTACTTAAATCATGTAACTACTTCAGGAACACTGTAGAAATTTTCCTTTAAAAACTGCTGTTACAAATACATTCTCCCAATTCAGTATTTTTCTTCCTATCAACAAAACCTTTGAAGAATGAGAGCACAATCCAAAGCATCCCTTGGGCTGCCGAGTGGAGATATGCCTCTCTGTGTTGCTACGTTCCCTGGGAGGAGGAGGTAAGGTTGCATTGGCCGTGCTCTGCCAATGTAGGGATTTGGGAGTGTTGTGAGGATAAGGTGGGAGGTATTCCAGGGTGGGAAGAGGGTGTCCAGGAGTAGAAAGTGGGACTACACCCGCTACTTGTATCAGATCCTAACCCCATTCTTGCAATAATCCCAGGCTGCTCGATTTGCAACACCAAAATCTGTGGTACAGAACCAAGTGGACAAATTGGGGCTACTGCTGCATTACCTGGGGTAAAGGAAAATGTTCCCCCTTTTTGTCTTGAGATGTTGCAGCAGCAGCCCCACACTTGTGCTGGATACAGTGCAGGCCTTCCAGCCTGCCTGCTCCAGCGCAAGTTAGGATTAAGCTATGACATGCTGAAGGATGTCACAGCCACCCCAAAGCAAAAAAGGGCTCTTTATTGAGCAACTATGAGAAGATGCACTGTTTACCCGAGGATCTATTAAACATTAAATTGTAAAAAGTTCAAAGCACTATGGCTACAACCCACGATATGATTATGTGAGTTCAAACTCATGTTGATTTCAATGGACATGATTGTATGATAGAAGCAAGAAAAAAATTATAGTCAACCTAAAAGACATTCTCAATTTATTTCTAAAATACATTTTTCTCTAGTGATCTAAGGTTAAAAAGAACTAAAGAATCAAGGTACAACTACTACAGTTCACAAGTAGAAGACAATGATGGTTAAGAGATACTGTTCTCTTAACCTAGCTTCAGAATGTGAAACCCAGCCCTAGAATGTGAAAGATAAAGGCTGCAATCCTAAAGACACTTTCCTGGGAGTAAATTCCCTTGAACACAATAGGGCTTATTTTTAAGTCGACATGGTTAGGATTGTGCTCAAAGAGAGAAACTTATGATCAAAAAAGTGTCTTGTCTCCAGAATGTGAAGAATAAGACAGAATCTTTTAAGCCAGAATCTTGTCTGAGACAGAATGTATAAATGAGAACTGTGTATTATATAAAGAAGATACAAGGAAATTTGAGTGAAAAAATTATTAACTAACCCAAGTGCAATATTTTTTTAAAAAACATGGTGATGACAAAATGTCACTGAGTGTACAAGTAACTCGTATATAAAAATTGCTTTGATTTCTTTGACAGAGATGATATAGAGCCAATGAAGATGAGCCTCATAAAATGATTTTAAGGAAAAAGATTTTCAACACCAATCCAAAATGAAAGTTGGAACAGACTTTTAAGGAGGAGGTACTTCAAAAGACCTAAGTACTTCAAGGACCTAGTTCCAGGAGCATGCTGCAGTTTTGTTAAAATACTGATATGGCAAGGAAACATTTTAAAATGGTATATCAACGCCATTTTTCTCTATTAGACCAGAAGGTTGGTAGACACAAGGCTCCAGTTTCACTTCCAGATTTTTGGGGATTTGTAGAGAGTAGGGCAAGAATCTGTAACAATCTTGTTTTGTGCCTTAATTTTAAAACAATTTTTAAAAATTGTGCAGATCTGCCAAAAGCCCAAGAAAGTCAAATGAAAAAGACCAAAAAAATTCAAACTAGAATTAATCAATCAACAGTATTTATATACCGCTTTTCAATGATAAGTTCACAAAGCGGTTTACAGAGAAAATGAAATAACTCATAGAATACACAATTATTCCACTACATTTTTTAAAAATCCAAGCTTAAGGTAAACTTATCAATTAAATGCAAATGCAAACAAAATTAGAAACTTTGGTTTACCTCTGAAATCACATTCAGAAAGCACCATGTAAATAACAGTAGGATCCAAGTCAGAAAACATTTCTGAAAGGCTGCTGAAGAGCTCTTCTTTATTGACTCCAGATGATGGCTGGGACATTGCAAGGTCTACTGGAGAGGGTACCACACCTGCAGCAGCAGCTGCAACTGACTCCGAGTTTATGTTCTTTCTTGATGGGCTCACACCAAGATTTTTCTTTTTCTTTGGCATTTTCCTTTTTCAGAGTTGCCCCCCTTTTGTTTTAATCTGCCCATATAATTATGGTTACGTCATAAATATGTCATCTTTATAGACCATGCAGCCGGGTCAACAACAGAAAATCTAGAAGGGAGAGATTGGACAAATATTTTAATACAGAACCAACTGAGTCACCTTCTTCCAAGCTCTTAGGTATACACAAAGAAGATGTAAAATAATGTGCTTCATTTGTTCATACTGAAAAAAGCCTTTTTATAAAGGTTCTCAAAATTCATCTTCTGTTTTAACTTGGTCACTAGTAAAATATGCAACACATGAAATTTTTATTATAATATATGACTAAATTGGAAGACAGCTTTGTTTAAGGCCAAAGATCATGCTTTAAAAAAACTAATAAACTTTTCTTAGGAAAACTCTCTCAGTCCAAATTTCCCATCTGTAAAATAAGAAATAACCAACCATCAAAAAGATTATTAAGTCCAGTGGCGCTATCACATAACAAACACCTCACGTAAAGTATGTTTCACGTAACTAACAAAAATTTCACTAGGATTCTGCTTCACATAACAAACTGTGCTTCACGTAACAAACACACTCATTGGCAACTGGAGCAGACACGCTGGCCAGCAGCCCTTTTAAAAAGCGTCAGGGGTGCCTAGCGTGCCTGCCCATAGTGAAAGCAACACTTCCACGCTGTTCCTCCTGTGGCTGGGCGTCCACTGGGCAGAGGGAGAGAATAGCAGTGGAGAAGAGGGAAGCAGCTCAGGACTAGCCAGAAGGGAGCAGGGGAGAGAGAGGCTCAGGATGAAGAGAAGGAGAAAGTGGTGAGACACTTTGAAAGTGTCTTTGATAGCAGAAGAAAGTATCTTGGATTGCAGCCTCCTAACCATGTCTATACAGAAGTAAGCCCCATCGTGTTCAGTGGGTCTTACTCACAGGAAAGTCTTTGATTGCAGCCTACTAAACATGTCTACCCTGAAGTAAGCCCCATTGTGTTAAATGGGGCTTACTCCCAGGAAGATGTTTTTAGGATGGCAGCCTAAGTAGACTTCATAGGATCATGCACACTGAATGCATGTTTTGAATTCAATTCCAGTGTTTTGTCATCATTTTTACATCCAGTTAATATTTTTATATGAATATTTTTTGGGTTGCGAAACCAATCATCTGAGTTTCCATTATTTCCTATGGGAAAATCCACTTCCCATAAAGAACGTTTCACATAACAAACAAGCCTCTGGAACAAATTAAATTTGTTACGTGAGGCACCACTGTATTTTGCAAAGAAAACAGTAAATTCTTAATAAAATAACTATCTCAGCCACGTTAGGTCACCTAGAGCTGTTTGCTCACTACTGAAACAAATGATGACTAAGGGTGCAATCATAACGGCCTAACTCAGCTGGCATGTATTCCCATGATGGTGTGGGGATGTTGGTGTATGCCTGTGAACTGGCTTAAACCTCCCCCCCACCCTGGAGTGGGGCAGAAGTGCCTTCTGGCAATTTTGTGACACCCCCAGGGTCAGCACAGGACTTTTAACGGGGCTTTTGCTGGCCTAAATGGAGATTAGGATTGCAGCCTAAACCCAATATACCTCAGATTTCTACATGGTTTAAATAAATTTGTAACAGAATGCGTACACCTCTTTCTGTAAACCACAGCTTTCCTGTTTAAAAGAAAGAGGAAGGATGCCACTTTCCTTATTTTTTATATGACTTGCTGTTCCAATTTGGGCTATCCCAACTTCCTAATAATCAGTGAAATATATGAACAGCATCACCTATCAACATTCACGACATAAAGAACACCATACTCAGGGGTAATTGTAATGAACAGATATTGTGTGGTAATAATTCCTGGTAGACTGCATCTGCAAGCGGAACCTGTACTTTTTATAGCACTTATTGTTAACGCATGGGACAAGTTAATGACTTCAGAAATTACTTCTGTTTGAAACATAAAGTATTCTCAAGACAGAGAAATATAGACAATGGCAAAAAAGCAAAAGGCTGGAACAAGTAGTGAAGGAGAACCACAGAAGAAAAGATAGGAAAGTATGTGAGAATTAGAGATACCACAAAAATCACATGATATCCAGGATGCAATGAAAGTGTTTTAATTCCTTACAAATAAGTTTAAAAAACAACAGGGTAACAGGTGGCAATAGCTGATTGCCAAGTAACTAGCTGGTCTTAGAAATGCTTCTTTTCCTGTTATTGTCATGAGATGATATAACAGAAAATGTGCAGTAGTTTTTTCTCCAATAAATTTCTCAGAGATGATGACTTTGTATGGTAGCACCAGAAATCAATGGGGGATCTAAATATTTGAGGGAAAAGGAAAAAAAAAGATTTATAGTAGAGCGATGCCAGAACCGAAGTAACAATTTGGCAGCTCAATTGCAATTCTGCCCACAACTGCTGCACCATATGGGCAAGACTGACACTTTCTGCCGAAACTTCCCACTCACAACTGCCCCCCACAAAAAAATCCCCTCTGTTTTCAAGACTACCCATGTTCATTTTTCATATCTATTGAAATAATGATACTATTTCTTAATAATGAAACACTCAATTTCCCCTTATAGGTTTCCACTTTATTTCCATTTATAGGTTCTTGAGAAAAATTTCTGTCTCCAAAAATGTATAATTTTCATTCACCAAAGCTAATGGTTAAATACAATAAAAAATCATATTTCTTATTCAGAAGCCTTAAATGTGATTTATCTAAATTCTGCCTACTTTGCACAACATTAAAATGTTCCTGCATTATTGTTTAAAAGCTATGAAAATATGTATTAATTGTGTCAAAACCTTTTAGTTATGATAGAACACCATGTCTACTCAAAAATAAGTCAAATTGTGTTCAAGGGGTTTTACTCCCAGAAAAGTGACTTTAGGATTGAAGCCTTAGCTTTTTCAGAGATTCAACAAACTGAACATTTATTTTTAACATTTTTATATTACCCTTCCTCCGCTCAGAATGGTGTACATATTTCCTCACCTTCTTTTATCCTCACAATAACCCTGTAAGGGAAGTGAGACTGATATTAAGGGCACAATCCAAAAGTGCACTTGGGTAACCTCATCTTCAGATCTGGCAGGAAAATATCTATCTGAAATTCTGGAAATAGTGCAGACAATTCTAACTTACATGAATTGATAGCAGCAGAAGACAGCATCAGTTGTTCCCCTACTTTTCTTAGCAGAAGCCTCTACACATTTTGTGCTGTATATGAAGTATTTATCAATACTGCTGGATTTTAGAAAATTCTGAACTTTTCAATTACCAGGAAAGTTTCCAAATTGTAGGGAAAGACATTTTCAATTATTTTTACAATAATTTATAACACACTGTCAACTTCTTGGGATTATTCATAGGATGAATAGCTGCTAAAAATATCTATGTTAGTGGGCTTATTAGAAGGAGAATGAACTAAATTTATATACAAAAAAATTGATGCTTTAGTTATTAAAGATAAATTACATGCAGTTAAACAGCTTAAAAGGAAAATGCAAATGCTTACTCACTTTTGGGAATGTACTACAAAGTACCATGTTCTTAAATATTTAGGTCAGCATCTCAGCTCTTCTTTTTATTGCTCTTCTAAGCAACATTTTATGCAATATGGATAATTTTCTCTTTATTAATCTTCATGTTGTACTTCATTAATCTACAATGAGAACAAGTTGCGTCAAATTCAGATGCAATTAAAACAAGACCATATCTGCCCATATACAACTGAGTTTTTAGGAACTTAAAATTGTGTGCCAGGTTCTAGTTCAGTTTCAAGTACAGTGTCGCCTCACGTAAAGAACACCTCACGTAAAGTATGTTTCACGTAGCAGACAAAAATTTCTCTAGGATTCTGCTTCACATAAAGAACACATTCATTGGCAGTTGGGACAGATGCGCTGGCCGACAGCCTGTTTAAAAAGCATCAGGGCTGCCTAGCGCACCTGCCCATAGAGAAAGCAACACTTCCATGCTGTTCCTCCTGTGGCCGGATGTCCACTGGGCAGAGGGAGAGAAGAGCAGTGGAGAAGAGGGAAGCAGCTCAGGGCTAGCCAGAAGGGAGCAGGGGAGAGAGAGGCTCAGGATGGAGAGAAGGAAAAAGTGGGGAGACACTTTGAAGGTGTCTTGGATTGCAGCCTCCTAACCATGTCTACCCAGAAGAAGCCCCATTGTGTTAAATGGGTGTTACTCCCAGGAAAGTGTCTTTAGGACTGTAGCCTAAGTAGACTTCATAAGATCATGCACGTTGAATGCATGTTTTGAATTCAATCCCAGTGTTCTGTCATCATTTTTACATCCAGTTAATATTTTTATATGAATACTAGCAAAAAGCGTACCCGCGTTGCGGGTGTAACATTTTCCCCTATGCCATCCCCCCATGGCGCAGAAACACCCCATGTGCATCATCCCCCATGCACATCATCCGCCAATGCGCAACTTCCCCCACGAAACTTCCCCTCATGCGCAACTTTCCCCATGCGCATCATCCGCCGATGCGCAACTTCCCCCATGCGCAACTTTCCCCCATGTACATCATCCCCCCATGTGCAACTTCCACCCATGCACAACTTCCCTCATGCGCATCATTCCCTCATGCGCATCATTCCCGCAACTTTCCCCCATGCGCAACTTTCCCCATGCACATCATCCCCCATGCGCAACTTCCACCCATACGCATCATCCCCTCATGCGCCACTTTCCCCACGCACGTCATCCGCCGATGCGCCACTTTCCCCCATGCACAACTTTCCCCCATGCGCATCATCCCCATGCACAACTTTCCCCCATGCACATCATCCCCCATGCTCAACTTCCACCCATGTGCAACTTCCACTCATGCGCAACTTTCCCCATGCGCATCATCTGCCCATGCGCAACTTTTCCCCATGCGCAATTTCCCCCCATGCGCAGCATCCTTGCCAGTGCAACATCTTCCTCTGAAAAACATCCCCCAGTTCACCAGGGTCTGAGCACCAAATTGGCTGGATGTTGTTCAGTCTCCCATGTTAAGTATAGGACAGAAACACGTTGATCCTTTTTCATCCCCTGAAGGGTTAAATTTCTCCAGATGGTTCTTGGTGGGTGTTCAGGTGACAGAAGGATCCCTCCCAGAATTCCATGCTTCAGGCCCAGCAGTTGGGGCGGAATGTTGATGAGTCAGCAATTTTCAATGCAAAGTATAGGGAGGAAAACGCGTTGCGCCCCTTTTCACCCCCTTCCAGTTGGAATTTCCGAAAACCGGTTCTTAGTGCACCCCTCCGTAACGGAAGGAACACCCACCCCAAATTTCACGCTTCTAGGCCCAGCAGTTTTGGCAGGGCGGTGATGAGTCAGTCAGTCAGTGAGTCAGTCAGTGAGTCAGTCAGTGAGTGACTTTTCTCTTTTATATATATAGATTTTGGGGGTTGTGGAACCAATCGTCTGAGTTTCCCATTATTTCCTATGGGAAAAACCGCTTCACGTAAAGAATGTTTCATGTAAAGAACATGCCTCCAGAACAAATTAAATTTGTTACGTGAGGCGCCACTGTACCTCCAATTGTGGCAATTCAACCAAGAATGGTTTCATTTCAACTGTGGAATGCAACCCATTTTTCTATTCTCAGGCAGCATTCCACATTCCTTGCTCTTACACGTTCTTTGTTTCCAACAGCTATATCTAGGTCACAACTCTAGCTAGCCAAAGATTTTTATTTAAAGATATTATTTGGTATTATTTCAGCATCCATTCTTGGTGCAATATGATAAAGGTGGTATTTTTAGTCTTATAGAAGAAGCCATGAGAGATAAGATTAACACAAGAACTACAAAATTTATTTTGACTACATTATTAGTGGTCCAATAAAAGACTTCAAGCAAAATCCTAAACTTGTCTACTCAAAATTAAGTCCTATTGTGTTCAATGGGTCTTACTCCCAGGAAAGTGTTTTTAGGATTGCAGCTTTATTCTCCCTTATCTGCTTTTCTCATTTATATGTAACGATATTACATATATGTAACGATATTACATATATGTAACATTCATGTAACTTGTGTAAGAGAAGCAAGACAATAGAACAGAGGAAGACAGAAAGCTTAATAATGTTCCTATCCTATAATTACCCCCGCCTAGCCTTTTAAGATCTCCAATAAGTATACAGGTAAGAGTGTGAAGTCTTAACTATGGAAGGGCTTCATAACAGAATTTTGTTTAACACCAATGGATCAATGTTCAGACATTCTCCATTCACTGCCATAATGGAAGTACAAAGCAGGCCACCTGCATTAATGAATGAATATTTCTAAGTACTAACAATGCTAAGAAAATTATTAGGAAAATTTTATCAAGCACTTATTACACAATAAGTGTACAGGAGTGATTAAAGACACACCTATCAATCTCACTTTACAAACCACCTGCCCCACAATTGTGAGTAAACAATTTTACTGTGTATAACATGTTAAAGCTTCAACATCAAACTCTGTTTTAGACTATCCTGTTAAACAAGATATTTAAAACAGCACAACATCTGATTGAATGGAACAGAATGATTCAGTTGGGTAACACTCATGTAACTAGCTTATATCAAAGGAAGGTTAATTAAATTTACTCTTCTACAATCTCTAATTTGCTCGGTTGTCTTTGGCTATCTCCCAGATATTTGGGGCACAGAATGACTGAGAAAAAGTGAGTAAAAACTCAAGTTTAACACAATACCACAAGACATCCTACAGCAAGGATGTAAGGAAAATGTCTGGATAAAGGCAAAGAATGACAAGGAAAAAAAGACATGACACTTGCTCAGGACGCATTGTGTGTCACTTTCTTGCTCCATCTCTGCAATACACCTACATAAGCACAAAATTATGAAACCTCTGATTACAGCATGGTTAGTCTTTTAAACTGCCTGGCTATGAAATTAAAACCTGGTTCTACATTGTATAACCCAACTTTAAAAGGTCATGAGGCAATATTAACAATACCTCTTCATCAAAAGGAAAAACACAACTATCAGTGATAGGGCAGTGGTTTGCAGAAATTGAACATTTCTGTAAGGTTGTAAGTACAACTGATACTTTTCCAGAGATTTATATTTACAAAAAAGTTTTCTTACTAAACACAAATTAATCTAAATATTTTTAGTTGACAGCTTTCTTTTTTCCTTTTGCCACAGTTACAGAAATTTGAAAATTTTTGAACGTTTGGGAGATGTTTAGAAAATACCTGTATATACGCATGCCAAACAAATGAGACCATAAACATACTCAAAGGTCTGCAACTATATTTCAAATTTTCAAACTCTACAATTTCAAGCTCTTACTACTCAAAAAATCAAAACCAAAACACAATTTAATTTCAAAATAATGATATTTATGGAGCTCTTTACTAAGAGCCAGTTCACTAACAAGTTTATGGAAGGTGACAAAGGTTTGCAAAAAGGTATTTTCTAGTTATTTATTTATTCATTTACTAGCGAAAAGCATACCCGTGTTGCGGGAGTAACACCATACGTCCACAGCGCATCAACACCCCATGCGCATCAGTCCCCTATGCGCATTAACACCCCATGCACAACAACATCCCATGCACAACAACACCCCATGCGCATCAGTTCCCCCTGCGCATCAGTCCCCCCTGCGCATCTTCCCCCCTGCGCATCTTCCCCCCATGCGCAACTTTCGCCCACGCATATCAAGGCCCATGTGCAACTCCCCCATGTGCAACTGCTTCCCATGCGCAACTTCTCCACATGCACATCAAGCTTCCATTCGCAACATCTCCCTTGCACAGCATCCTCCCCAGTGCAACCAGGCACCGAGCACCAAATTGGCTGGATGTTGGTCATTCTCCCATGTTAAGTATAGGACAAAAACATGTTGCACCCCTTTTCAGCCCCTTAAGGGTTAAACTTCTCCACCTAGGTTCTTGGTGGGTGTTCATGTTACAGAAAGAACTCCCTCCCAGAATTTAATGCTTCTAGGTCCTTGGGTTGGGGCGGAATGTTGATGAGTCATCAATTCTTGAATGCAAAGTATAGGGTGGAAAATGCATTGCGCCCCTTTTCACCCCCTTCTGGTTGGAATTTCCGAAAACCGGTTCTTAGTGCACCCCTCCATCACGGAAGGAACACCCACTCCAAATTTCATGCTTTTAGGGCCGGCGGTTTTGGCAGGGCGGTGATGAGTCAGTCAGTCAGTGAGTCAGAGAATCAGTCAGTCAGTGAGTGACTTTTCTCTTATATATATATAGATTGCATTACTAGTGTTACTAGCATTTCTACTAGTACCTGTGTTGTGGGAGTAAAACTTCAAGAATATATTTGAGCTGGGTACACCCTTAACCCACTGTGCAATACCACCCTCCATGCAACACACACCCCTGCGACACCCCTCCATCCCCTTCACCATCATCCTTCGCCTGTGGGAACCCCTACCAGGCAGGTGCAGAGTTTGGTTTTATCTGTCTTCAATGTTAAGAATAGGATGAAAATGCGTTGTACCCCTTTTCACCTCCTTAGGAGTTAAATTTCTAAAAATAGGTCCTCAGTGGGTACTCACATCACATAACGAATACGCTCCCCTAATTTTATTCTTCTAGGTCCAGGGGTTGGGGCAGAGCATCCATCAGTCAGGACTTCTCCAACGTAAAGTATGACGAAAATGCATTGTGCCCCTTTTCCTCCCTTCTGATTGCAATTTCCAAACCTGGTTCTTAGTGAGTGCCTCCATCACAGAAGGAACACCACCCCTAATTTCACCCTTCGAGATCCATTGATTTTGGCAGGGAGTTGATCAGTGAGTGAGTCAGTGACTCTTCAGTTTTATATACCGTACATATAGACTCTGTAGCCTTTCACCAAGACACTGAAAGTGATGCATGTCACTATTCTTTTAGCTTGACAACAATCCTGTGTGATCAGGCTGCAAGATAGTGACTGATCCAAAATCATTCAGAGTTTCCGGGTTGAGGGCACTTGAATGTAATTCTCGCAGCAGACCAGTGGTGGGCTCCAGCAGGCTCGCACCTACTCTATAGAACCGGTTGTTAACGAGAGATAGGACTTATAAAGTTTTAAAATAGCCATTTAAAAGTGGCTGCCAGATGGGCATAGAACTGGTTGTTAATATCTTTGAATCCCATCACTGAGTATTCCGTCAATTTTTTGGATAGGTAAATTGGGACTGGGTGACCCATTTCTCTAAATACTGCTCTGCTTTTCCCCAAGTCCCTGGGCAGTACCACTGAATACAATCACCAAAGGAGGGTCAATAAACTTTTTACGACAGTTCAAGACAAAACACTGCAGCATAAAACTTTCTCTTCTTTCACTTCCATTTTTTGTTGGGAGGTATATAAACTTCCTAAACATGTTTACACGTAAATAAATCTCAGTGTTCTGTTGGACTTTTTACTTGAAGAAATGCAAAAACTCTTATTAGACTGAAATGTACTGAACTAAGTTGGGTCTAAATTTGCACACACATGCTTGGTTACCCCTCCATTCTTTTTCCTTTATTATTATTAACAATTATGTACTGTTTTTCAACAAAGTTTCCAAAGCGGGTTATGGAAAAAATCAAATAACCAATGGCTCCCTGTTCCAACATGTCTCACACTCTAAAAAGATGCAAAACACCAGCAGTCTATCTTCTAATATGTAATGAACACGTCTTGTTTGATTTATTGTTCTTGTCTTAGGCCACAATCCTCCATGGGCTTATAAGAGTTGGCCTCTCTTGAATACATGAGGCTTGTTTCCAAGTAAACAATGCACATTCTGAAAGGACTACACTATCCTGAACATTATAAGAATTATTTTTAAGGAAATAAAAAAGTATCACATTAATCTACAATGGCAGCAACACAAAAAATGTCTCCTTAATATAGTCCAGGGCCTGGGTTGGCAAACCTGAAGCTTATGAGCCACATGTGGCTCTTTGACGTATAAGAGCATATGTGATATATGTGAAGCTCTTTGACATATGTGAAAATATATTGACTGGGCTCCCTTTTGCAACATAGTTAATAGAGAACTAAATAATTTATTTTTCACTCTTTATAATTATTTACCAGGCATAAACTAAAAGTCCACGGATTTGAAATATATATTTAATGTTCACGAGGGTAAACATATTTAAGAATCTAAATGTTTTGAAATTGTGTGGTTGTCAAATATCTGTTTATTGTATGTCACTTACATTATGCAGGTCTGGCTACCCCAGGTACTATTCAGAAGTTCCACATCCCTGGTACAGCACCCTTCTGTAGTTCCATACCCCTAGTACAGCTCCTCCCACCCTGGTGCAATTCAGTTTCCTCACCCCTGTTACACACCCACTCAGGGTACCCACCCCTGCGATACACCCACACCACGCACCCACTTTGGGCACCCACTCCCGCCACACACCCACTCAGGGCATCCACTCCCGCCTCGCATCCACTCAGGGCACCCACCCCACCACGCACTCACGCCACGCACCCATGCCCACTATACACCCACTCAGGGACCCACGCCCACTATGTCCACCCACCCCTGCTACACGGTGCTTACATCCTTGGTACAGCCCTATTCAGGGCACCCACCCCTGGTATAGCCCCACTTAGGGCACCCCTGCCTGCTACAGCCCCACTCAGGGCACCCACACAGTGCTTCCACCCCTGGTACAGCCCCAGTCAGGGCACCACACAGCCCCACACAGTGCTTCCACCCCTGGAACAGCCACATTCAAGGCACCACCCCTGGTACAACCCCACTCAGGGCACCCACACAGTGCTTCCACCCCTAGTACAGCCCCAGTCAGGGCACCACAAAGCCCCACACAGTGCTTACACACCTGGTACAGCCACATTCAAGGCACCCACCCCTGGTATAGCCCCACTTAGGGTACCCCTGCCTGGTACAGCCCCACTCAGGGCACTCACAGTGTTTCCACCCCTGGTACAGCCCATTCAGGGCACCCACCCCTGGTTCAGCCCCCTTCATCACCCACACAGTGCTTACACTCCTGGAACAGCCCCACTCAGCGCACCCACCCCTGGTTCAGCCTCACTCAGTGGGAACACTCTCTCCATGCTCAGGGTACCCTTTCTTGCTCTGTGCTCCCAGGGCTGAGCCTGAGGTAGAGGAACGAGGCCCCCAAGGCCGTGAGAGGAGGGCCGGATCTTGAGCAGGGGGGACAAGGCACCGGGGCTCCTCCTGGCGAGGAAGCGCCCCTCGGGACTCCCCCGACCCGCTCCCCCAGGGAGCCCACCCTTACCTCACGCCCCCTCCGTCGCCATCGCCGCTCCCGACAGGGTGTTGGACCTGGTAGGCCTCAGAGCCACAGCATCCTCGCAGCGCCACCTTGTGGTCATCGGTGAAACTGCAGCTGAAGGAATTATTATTGAGCTGCGGTTTAGCTGGAGTCCCTTGAGCGCCCCCTGCCGGCAGAGATGGGTATAGCAGGGATGCTCTTTGATGAGGCAGGCCTCTGATGCTCTAGGGCAGGGTGTGAAGCAGGGGTGTCTGGTGGGTGGGGAGCAGTGCTGGGCCCAGCCTGGCCAAGAACCGGTTCTCCGGAAGTGGGCGGGGTCAGGGTCAAGGGGCGGGGTCAGGGGGTGTGGCCAGGGAGGTTTTTAATTTTAAAATTAAAAAATAATAAATAAATAAAATTACTTACTTCAGAGTAGACCTGCATAGGATGGGGCTCTGAAGCTGCTCTGAGGCTCTCTCCACACTGGCCTGGGAGTAAGTCCCATTGGCTATATTGGGACTTACTTCTGAGTAGACCTGCATAGGATGGGGCTCTGAAGCTCCTCTGAGGCTCTCTCCACACTGGCCTGGGAGTAAGTCCCATTGACTATACTGGGACTAACTTCTGAGTAGAACTGCATAGGATGGGGCTCTGAAGCTGCTCTGAGGCTCTCTCCACACTGGCCTGGGAGTAAGTCCCATTGGCTATATTGGGACTTACTTCTGAGTAGACCTGCATAGGATGGGGCTCTGAAGCTCCTCTGAGGCTCTCTCCACACTGGCCTGGGAGTAAGTCCCATTGACTATACTGGGACTAACTTCTGAGTAGAACTGCATAGGATGGGGCTCTGAAGCTGCTCTGAGGCTCTCTCCACACTGGCCTGGGAGTAAGTCCCATTGACTATACTGGGACTAACTTCTGAGTAGAACTGCATAGGATGGGGCTCTGAAGTTGCTCTGACGCTCTCTCCACACTGGCCTGGGAGTAAGTCCCATTGGCTATATTGGGACTTACTTCTGAGTAGACCTGCATAGGATGGGGCTCTGAAGCTCCTCTGAGGCTCTCTCCACACTGGCCTGGGAGTAAGTCCCATTGACTATACTGGGACTAACTTCTGAGTAGAACTGCATAGGATGGGGCTCTGAAGCTGCTCTGAGGCTCTCTCCACACTGGCCTGGGAGTAAGTCCCATTGACTATACTGGGACTAACTTCTGAGTAGAACTGCATAGGATGGGGCTCTGAAGCTCCTCTGAGGCTCTCTCCACACTGGCCTGGGAGTAAGTCCCATTGGCTATACTGGGACTAACTTCTGAGTAGAACTGCATAGGATGGGGCTCTGAAGCTGCTCTGAGGCTCTCTCCACACTGGCCTGGGAGTAAGTCCCATTGGCTATATTGGGACTTACTTCTGAGTAGAACTGCATAGGATGGGGCTCTGAAGCTCCTCTGAAGCTCTCTCCACACTGGCCTGGGAGTAAGTCCCATTGACTATACTGGGACTAACTTCTGAGTAGAACTGCATAGGATGGGGCTCTGAAGCTGCTCTGAGGCTCTCTCCACACTGGCCTGGGAGTAAGTCCCATTGACTATACTGGGACTAACTTCTGAGTAGACCTGCATAGGATGGGGCTCTGAAGCTCCTCTGAGGCTCTCTCCACACTGGCCTGGGAGTAAGTCCCATTGGCTATACTGGGACTAACTTCTGAGTAGAACTGCATAGGATGGGGCTCTGAAGCTGCTCTGAGGCTCTCTCCACACTGGCCTGGGAGTAAGTCCCATTGGCTATATTGGGACTTACTTCAGATTAGACCTGCATAGGATGGGGCTCTGAAGCTGCTCTGAGGCTCTCTCCACACTGGCCTGGGAGTAAGTCCCATTGGCTATATTGGGACTTACTTCTGAGTAGACCTGCATAGGATGGGGCTCTCAGCCCCCCCCCCCCCCCCCCGCTGGGAGAGGCTTGGAGAGCGCGATGGGGCTGCTCTCCTCCTTCTCAGCCTGCCCCTTGCCGGGAGAGGAGAGCGTACTGGTCCTCATTGTTCTGGGGACCTCCTGCTGCTGCCTACTCGCTAACGGCAGGCTTTTTGGAAGATCCCCCACGCCAGAGTAGGGGCGAGTAGGCTCCTGCCCACCTGTGGTGGGGAGGCAGGTGAGGCAGAGCCTCATGGTGCCTTCCCTCTGGGGTCCTTCAAAGAGTGCCGCCACCGTGTGAGGTGCACATGCGCTCACAAGCCACACGCAATGTTTGGTGTGTGGTGGGTGGGGAGGCAGGTGAGGCAGAGCCTCATGGTGCCTTCCCACTGGGGTCCTTTGAAAAGTGCCGCCACCGTGTGAGGTGCACATGCGCTCACAAGCCACACGCAATGTTTGGTGTTTGGTGGGTGGGGAGGCAGGTGAGGCAGAGCCTCACGGTGCCTTCCCACTGGGGTCCTTTGAAAAGTGCCGCCACCGTGTGAGGTGCACATGTGCTCACAAGCCACACGCAATGTTTGGTGTTTGGTGGGTGGGGAGGCAGGTGAGGCAGAGCCTCATGGTCCTTCGAAAAGTGCCGCCACCATGTGAAGTGCACACGTGGCAAAAGCCACGTGGAGGTTTTAAATTTATTTAAAATAAAGAAACTTCATGTTCTTCCAAAGCTACTAATGATCTCTTTAAAAAAAATCCCCAAACATCCCCAAAGGCTGAAATCCCTCCACACTTACAAGCAGTAAGCCCTAATGAATTTCATTATTAAAAGTATACTATTTCTGGGAATGTTACACGTAACATGATAACATCATGTCTAATATATTAAAAACAAGATAAACATTAAACATGAATACAACATTGGCTCTTGACCTATGTTAGAAACATAGACCTTAACTGTAGTCTATATTAGTCCAGCATAAAAGGGGGGAGGAGATGTGAGGTGTGATCTTTAATTTATTTAATTAAAAATGCAACTCTCACAGCCTTTTCCCTATGGCAACACCTTCAGCGTGTATCAGTGATAAGCTGCCAGAGCATGGAGGGAACCAATCAATGCATGTTGATGGGAAGACATGCTTTTGATATTTGCACATTGCACTGCATGTGAAAAGGATTGCAAAGCACTTCCCCTGCAGGAGTGATGACTGGAGTAAAGAACCAGAAACAGAGGCTGGCTAGGAATCCTGCACTCAGAATTCAAAATGCTTCTGCCATGCAAAGGCACATACTACCAAAACTATTTTTTATCACAGTATGAGAGAGAAGGAAGATAGCTCCTTTGGGGCAGGCATCTAAAAAAAGATAAGCTTCCCCCAGGACAAAGTTCAGGCCCACACTGGGAAACTGGCTTACTGGCAAGATCCATCTTTGCCAACGTCAAATTTATCTTTGACATTGCAGAGGCAAAGGAGTGGCATCAGGTAGGTTGGTCTCAAACCCAACACTGTCTAATATGCAAAGCAGTTCACATCTCAAGCTATTCATTCACAGCAGGAAACAAGCAGGGGTAGGCGATAAGGAATTGTGTTATTAAGAATAACATCCTGCAGGGGCCCCTAAATGACCCCTCTATATATACGAGGAACAGAGTGACTCTACTTTGGTGTATCAATGTACTTTTAATATCAGTGGTATTAAAAGTGGGGGGTCACAATCTTGGGTTGGGGGGTTGCGAGAGGGTGCGATCCACCATCTTGGAATCTGGCACTGGGTTTTCCTGGGTGGTAAATCTCATTGAACACAATGGGACTTACTTCTGAGTAGACATGAAGGAGCATCCCACTAAGTTTGACCGGGAGTCCCAGATTGAAACGCCGGAGCTTCATAAACCACTGCTGTATATGAAGGGTTAGTACAGTGGAAGGGCACAGCTCACAAGCAACAGAAGTACAGGTTCAAATCTGAGATGTGATCCACAGTGGTACCTTGGGTAACAAACGCCCTGGGTAAAGTATGTTCCAGGTAAAGAACATACTGTTCCCCTTCTGACTAAGGGGAATAAGCTAAGCTTATTTGGGTAACGAAAGCCAGCTGGCAGCTCTTTAAAGTTTAAAGAGCTGCAAGCCTGCACTTGTTACCTGAATGAACAGGTCAGGTAACGCAGGTCTGTTCCGGGGGGTGGGAGGGTGCTTGGGGGAATTGGGGGTGCGGGAGGGTGTTTGGGGACAGTGGGGGGAGATATAGGCAGCAAGGTATAGTGGCTGCCACTTTAAAAGCCTGCATTCCAACCTCAGGTTCCCTGTGGAACCTTTGAAGAGGCTGGAGAGCTGCTAGGGCAGTGTTTCTCAAAGTGGGGGTCGGGACCCCTTTGGGGATCGCCTAAATACCCCTGGTGCAGGGGGCCAGGTCAGGCTTGCCAGACCTCCGGCTGTAGATGCACATGCACTGGGGCTGACTGACAGCCTCAGGGCCCAATCCTATGCAAGCCTACTCTGAAATAAATCCCATTATAGTAGGGGGGAGGCCTTTACTCCCAGGCAAATGTGGATAGGATTGCAGCCTCAGGGCCCAATCCTATGCATGCCTACTCTGAAATAAATCCCATTGTATTCAGTGTGTGCATAGAACACACATTTCATTTGTAACAATGAAAACACATCCTGCATATCAGATATTTACATTAGAATTCATAACAGTAGCAAAATTACAGTTATAAAGCAGCAACAAAAATAATTTTATGGTTGGGGGTCCCCACAACATGAGGAACTTATAAAGGGGTCATGGCGGCGTTAGGAAGATTGAGAACCACTGTGCTAGGGGATGCTGCTCCCTCCAGCCAGCTCTTCAGGGAGCCAGGCTTTTAAAGTAGCAGCCACTACTCCCAGCTGCCTGAATCTCCCCCCTCCACTGTCTCCAAACACCCTCCCTCCCACCCCCAGAAGACCCCCTGTCCCCCAATGGGGCTTACTCCCAGGAAAGTGTCTAGAATTGCAGATTCCTAACCATGCCTACTCAGAAGTAAGCCCCATTGTGTTCAACAGGTCTTACTCCCAGGAAAGTGTCTAGGATTGTTGATGCCTAACCATGCCTACTCAGAAGTAAGCCCCATTGTCTTCAACAGGTCTTACTCCCAGGAAAGTGTCTTAAGGATTGCAGCCTCCTAAGTGTCTTTAGTATTGTGCTTTTATGATTGCAGCCTATGAGCACAATCCTAATCATGTCTACTCAAAAGTTAGCCACACTGTGTTCAGTGGGTCTTACTCCCAGGAAAGTGTGTTTAGGATTGCAGCCTAAGTAGACTTCATAGGATCATGCACATTGAATTTATGTTTTGAATTCACTTCCAGTGTTTTGTCATAATTTTTACATACAGTTAATATTTTTATATGACTATGTTTTTGGGTTGTGGAACCAATCATCTGAGTTTCCATTATTTCCTATGGGAAAATCTGCTTCACTTACAGAATGTTTCACGTAAGAAACATGCCTCCGGAACGGATTAAATTTGTTATGTGAGGCGCCACTGTACTACGAAAGGCCTGAACAGGCACTTGGAAGCTGGAACAAGTGTGCACAACACAGTTCAATTAACACACATGCAACTCAGGTTCCTTGTTGCATCAGCTACCTATTTAAAACACCAGGGATGAATATGCAACCCATGCTCTTTTGCATCAGTGCCGGCATTTATTGCTACTTATTCTTCCAGTTCAACTATGTACTGCAGGACTGTAGCCAGAGGGGGGACAAAACACTAAGTTTTGCAGGGATCCTCCCTGAAGTGTGCAAGGGCCCTCCTTCCCCTCTGAGTCATTCCAGGTTGCTCCAACCTCCTGGGAGGAGAGCCCTTGCACTCTGCAGTGAGGCTCCTTGACTCCCTGCCAAAGTTAGTGTCCCCCCCCCACTACAGCCCTGATGTGCTGTCCTCCCATCCCAACTCTTTTGTTGATCTTAACAGAACAGAACCTCCAGTGAATAATGTAGCATGACCTGTACTTGTGAATAGCTGTATATGGACAGCAGGAGTTGGAGAAGGTGACTGTCCCTACAATCCAGAGTAATTACGGGAAGACATATGAGGCATTTACTCTGACTTGCTCTATGCATTTCCTATAGGTGGCACCATAACTACATCTGTGTAAAAGGTCCTGTAGTTACTCTGGTGGTGCAAGTGGTTACGACACTGTGCCTGTTAACCAGCAGGCCAGGGTTCGAAACCCAGGTTGGGGTTTGACAAGACCAGGATTTCCTGCTACAGGCAGGGGGTCAGGACTAGATATGGGGTCAGGGAACTCTTTTACCTTTTACGCCAAAAATATATTTAGATTTGCTGATGTTCCCCCTTGATTTGAAAGGAAGGAAATAATATATTATTAATACAGTGCACTGTGTCAGGTCCTTGTACACTACAGTACTGTAACACACACAGCCGGGTATGCATATAGATTCTATATGCAATGAAATGAAATTCCTGGGGGTAATGGACAGTTGTGCTGCCGAGACACAGCCAGGCATGCATATAGATTCATATGCATGCCTGGCTGTGTCTCAGCAGCGTGACTGTCCATTACTCCCAGGAATTTCATTTTTACCCCATTTGGGGTAATTTACCCCTGTTCCCTGATCACTGAACTAGATGATCCACTGGGTCCCTTCCAACTCTAGGATTCTATGAAATCTAATCTGGATTATAGCCTGAATGAGGTTTAGCTAATCTAGGTTTCCTCCCTAGTCATCAAACAACAGAAGGCAATTTAGCAGGAAGCTTGGATGTACACATTAAAATGGAGTGGTTTTGATAGGGAAAGAGAAAAGAGTGGGGAAAAGAGAAAGAAAATAAATTGATTACCTTTTCTGCTGGCTGGTTTTTAGGACAAAGTCCTCTCTAAGCAGCAAGGGTAGGGCTGCACAATCCCAGGCTCCATGGGAGAAAAATAGAGCAAAAAGATGCTCCTTGGCAAATAGCAAAATAAAAAAAATATATTGGCAGCACAGGAAGTTCCCCCTGGGAATGAGATCTCCAATCATGCAGCCTAAACACCTCCAGTCAATTTAGAAGTGGCCAAAGAATTGTTAAAACAAAAACATTTCTGGGTGGACAAAGGAGTTTGTGGCCAGGCTTCCTAGACTTGATGGAGCTTGAGTGTCTCCTTCCTTGAGCACACAAAGGTTTGATTGCTTCCCAATTAGAGAAGCTCCATAAGGACAAAGGACATGGCAGGGTGTGTTCTGCACTCAGGCTCAGGGCATTGATGGGAAAGGCTTCTTATCACTGAGAAAAATTTAATTCTTTATTTTACAAAAAGAGTTTAATAACAATAGCCTTCACCTACAACACCTTGATTATTTGAATAGTCTGATAACAGACTAAGTTTTTCAGTTCTATTCAGGATTATGCAGAGGTAAATCCCAGTGTTTAATGGGATTTGCTCCCAGATATGTGGGTGTATGTATAGATTGCAGCATTTGTCTCAACATGAAAGTTGTGACTCATCCGTGTGCAGTGCAATATAATACATATTTACATAGAAGTAATTCCCACTATGTTCAATGAGGCTTACTACCAGGGAAATGTACAGAATGCTTTAGGTACCATACTTAATCATTCTCTGTGGAGCAGAATATGATTCCTAAATTATAAAAAACACACTATGCATCTTTCTGCAAAAGGATATTGGATGACAGTGTACTACAAAGTTAGGCAAAACTTGGGGCATGAAGATTATATTGTGTAAAAGTTATATACTGTACTGTACATGCAGAGTTTTTCTGAGGGTTGTGGGTCCCCATTATCAGGTGGTTCCCCATTCATTTCAATGTTTAGTTTTAATATATTAGACTTGATGCTACAATGGTGATTGCATTTGGGAAACAGATACACACTTTTAACAAGCTACTCTGTGTATATGCTTTTAACAGTGATATGGCTTCCTCCAGGAAAGATTAACATGCAGAGGGGTAAGGTTACCTCCAGATGCTACTATATACAGTGGTACCTCACTTAACAAGTGCCTCGCTTAACAAGTGTTTCACATAACAAGCAAAATTTCCAAATCTTGCTTCACACAACAAGTTCCGCTTCACTTAACAAGCAAGTGCGCTATGGGCACATGTGCTATGCAGCCCTGATGCTCTACATGGAGGCTCTTTGAAGGGGCTGCTGGCCAGCACTGCTGTCTCTAACTGCCCTCAAGTGCCCCAACCGACCACCTTGAACCTCCAGCATCAGCCCAGGCAAACCTCCCAGGAAAGTGTCTTTGATTGCAGTCTCCTATGTCTACTCAGAAGTAAGCCCCATTGTGTTAAATGGGGCTTACTCCCAGGAAAGTGTCTTTGATTGCAGCCTAAGTAGACTTCATAGGATCATGCACATTGAATGCATTCAAATTCAATTCCAGTGTTTTGTCATCATTTTTACACCCAGTTAATATTTTTATATGATTTTGAGGGTTGTGGAACCAATCGTCTGAGTTTCCATTATTTCCTATGGAAAAAATCTGCTTCAGTTAAAAAGCTTTTTACTTAAAGAGCAGGCCTCCAGAATGAATTAAGCTCTTTATGTGAGGCACCACTGTATATGCTTTTAAGAAATAATCAGTTGCCCTTAGGGTCAATCCTGTTCAATTTTCCAATGTGGTACAGCTGTGCCAATGGAGAGTGCACTGCATCCTATGGTGGGGGCCTCCTGAATGTAACAGGTTCACAGAGTCCCCTTGGGGCTGTATTGTGGGGGTGAATTACACCTTACACCAGGGAGTGTATTGTGGCTGTACCAATTACCTTCTGTGGCAGAATGGTGCATCAACATACTGGACTTTGCAGAGATGGATAAAGTTACAACTTACCTTAAGGAAAAGTTAGTAAAAACTTTTATGGACAATTGGAAACCATTCATGGACTTTCCGCATGAACAAAGGATTGTGACTCAAATGAATTCTGGATTTGATGAGTAAGTAATTGTTATAGATTGTACTGTAATTTTATCTCCTTTTTTCTCTTTTTGTTGGAATGTTAAAATAAGATTGTAGATTGTTTTGGATAGATGTTTAGATGGTGAGAACTGATTTGAGATTGAAGAAAGGTGGATTTAGAGTTCTGAGCCATGTCTTCTTCAGTGCTCCTTATTGGACTTTCTAATGGACAAGTCGCTCTTGCCAGAGGAGCTTATGTGGCAACTGACTAGTAACTATTCAGCCTCCTTATCCAGATGCCACCTGAGAATACAATCCTATACACCAGTGGCACACAAAGTGGGTGTCAGGACCCTCTTGGGGAAGGGGTTGTGACATTGGGTCACGAGAGGGTGGGATCTGCCAACTTGGAATCTGGCACTGAGGTTTCCTGGGAGTAAGTCTCAGTGAACACAATGGGACTTACACCCAAGTAGACATGGAGGAGCTCTGGCATCACAGTGATGTCACATCCTGGTAAGTTTAACAGGGGGTCGGTCCTGGACATATTTTTAAGTTTGAAAGAGGGTCCTGGGCTGAAATGCACAAATACCACTGCTATATACCAGTGATTTTCCCTTCTGAGAATGACATCTGTCTGGGACCACCACCTCTAGGAAGTGATGTCATGGCTGGAAGTGACATCGCTTTGATGGCAGAGCTTCTCAGTGTCAACTCAGAAGTCTCATTGTGATTAATGAGACTTACTCCTAGAAAAGCAGCATGAGTGCCCCCATTTTGAGATAGAAGCACCTAGTGCCAGATTCCAAGATGGTAGTATCCAGTTTTTTGTGACCCCCCCCCCCCAAATGAAGTCACAACCTCCCAAAGGGTTCCCAACCCGTGGTGGGATTCAAATAAATTAACAGGTTCTATGTTCTAATAACCTAAATTAACAACAGGTTCTATGTCCCATTAGTAATCGGTTCTCAGAACCAGGAGCTCATAAGCAAAGGGGTTCTATAGAACCTGTGAGAACCCCCTGAAGCCCACTACTGTAACCCCCAATTTAAGAATTATTGCTATACTTGCCTGGAAGTAAGCCCCATTGACTATCATGGGATCTACTTCTGAGTAGACATGGCTAGGATTGGGGTCTCAGGCTGCAATCCTATCCTCATTTTCCAGGAGAGTCAGCCACATTTTGGCTATAATTGGGCTTATTTCTGAATAGACCTGGATAGACTTGAGCTCTTGTTGCAATCTTATCCACACTTATTTCCAAGAAGGCCCCACTGACTAGTGAGATTTCTTGTGAGTAAACATGCATAGGAGTGGGCTCTGCTATCCACGCTTTCCTGAGATTAAGCCTCATTGACTAAAATGGGTCTTATTTCCAAGTAAACCTGCTTAGGACCTGGCTCAGAGGCCCCATTGACTATCATGGGATCTACTTCTGAATAGATATGGCTAGGTTTGGGGTCTCAGGCTGCAATCCCATCCACATTTTCAAGGAGTCAGACACATTTTGGCTAATAATGGGACTGACTTCTGAGTAGACCTAGCAAGCCTTGAGCTCTGAAGTTGCAATCATAGCCACACTATCTTGAGTAAGCCCCACTGACTATCATGAGGCTTACTTCTGAGAAGGCGTGCCTAGCAGTGAACTCCAAGACTGTTCTGCTAACCACACTTTCCTGGGAGGAAGACTCATTGACTATAATGGAGCTTACTTCTGAGTAAACCTCCCTAGTACCGGGCTATGGAGATGCACTCTGGCTTCTAGATTTATCCAGAGTAAGAGCACGATCCTAACCATGTCTACTCAAAATTAAGCCCCATTGCATTCAATGGGTCTTACTCCCAGAAAGTGTCTTTAGGATTGCAGCCTAACCCTACAATCCAGAGTAACTAGAACGGGAGCAATCAAGAGACATTACGTGCACCCATAGTAACTGCACCACCTAGTGAAAACCTATGGGAAATTCATATTGCAATCCAGAGCAAATTGTTCTTACACTGGAGCAAGGACTCCTCGTAGTTACTCTGGATTGCACCCTATGTCTATCTTCTATATATATAAAAAAGTCACTGACTGACTTATCACCGCCCTGCCAAAACCGCCGGCCATAGAAGCGTGAAATTTGGGGAGGGTGTTCCTTCCGTGACGGAGGGGTGCACTAAGAACCAGTTTTCGGAAATTCTAACTGGAAGGGGGTGAAAAGGGGTGCAACGCGTTTTCCTCCCTATACTTTGCATTGGAGAATTGAAGGCTCATCAACATTCCGCCCCAACTGCTGGGCCTAGAAGCATGGAATTCTGGGAGGGATCCTTCTGTCACCTGAACTCCCACCAAGAACCCATCTGGAGAGATTTAACCCTTCAGGGGCTGAAAAGGGGGCAACATGTTTTTGTCCTATACTTAACATGGGAGACTGGCCAACCTCCAGCCTATTTGGTGCTCAGTACCTGGTGCACTGGGGGATGTTGTTAGGAGGAATAGGTTGCACTGTGGAGGATGCTGCGCATGGGGGGGGGGAAGTTGCATATGGGGGGAAGGTTGCGCATGGGGAAAAGTTGTGCATGGGCGGATGATGCGCATGGGGAAAAGTTGTGCATGTGGGGATGATGGTGTGCATGGGGGGTAAGTGGCGCTTGGGGGTTGATGCACGTGGGGGGAAGTGGCGCATGGGGTGTTTATGCACCATGGGGAGATGGCGTATGGGGAAATGTTACTCCCGCAACGTGGGTACACTTTTCGCTAGTAATATAATATAGTGACTGTAATGGGAGTTACTTCTGACCTGCATAGTGTGGGACTGAGGCTGCACTCCTAGTCACGCTTTCCTGGGAGTAAGCCTTGTTGCCTCTAGTGGGCCTTACTTCCGAGTAGCCCTGCCTGGTGTGGGGCTGAGGCTGTGCTCCTAGTCACACTTTCCTGGGAGTAAGCCCCGTTGCCTCTAGTGGGCCTTACTTCCGAGTAGCCCTGCCTGGTGTGGGGCTGAGGCTGCGCTCCTAGTCACACTTTCCTTTGAGTAAGCCCCGTTGCCTCTAGTGGGCCTTACTTCCGAGTAGCCATGCCTGGTGTGGGGCTGAGGCTGCGGTCCTAGTCACACTTTCCTGGGAGTAAGCCCCGTTGCCTCTAGTGGGCCTTACTTCCGAGTAGCCCTGCCTGGTGTGGGGCTGAGGCTGCGCTCCTAGTCACACTTTCCTAGGAGTAAGCCCCGTTGCCTCTAGTGGGCCTTACTTCCGAGTAGCCCTGCCTGGTGTGGGGCTGTGAGGCAGAGGGCGCCACCAGAGAGCTCGGGCCGGCGCGCAGCGTGGAGGAGGCGGCGCTGGCGAGGAGGAGGGCTTTCCCTTCCTTCCCTTCTCTCCTCCCGGGCTGCCCTTCCGAGGCCTGCCGGGGAGCGGCACTGTTTCCCGGCGGCGGAGCGAGGCTTCCCGGGGAGGAGAGGAGAGAGCCGGGCTGGGCTGAGCTGAGGCGGCCGGAGTGGGTGCAGCCAGCGGGGAAGGAGGGCGCGCTCTGTCCTGGTCCTCGTTCTCTCCTCCTCCTCCCGCCACCCTCGCAGCCCAGCGGAGGCCGCTCCATGCTGCACCTTCAGGAGCTGTGTGAGGTGAAAAAGCGGGTGGGATGGCTGGCTGGCTGGCTCCCCTTCCCTCCCCTCTCCTCTGGGGCCTCCCCTCCCCCTCTCCCCCGGCGTGGCCGTGGCGGGGGAAGGGAGCGACCCAGGGGGCCCGCTGTGGAGGGAAGTTGGGGAAAGTGGCTGCAGAGTGGCCTGCAGGGAGCGGGTGCTTCGCCCCTCCGAGGTGTAGGCGAGGGACACTTGGGGGGCTGGGCTGTGTGGGGGAACCCCACCCCTCCCCCTCGCCCTACTCCCTTGAAGTGAAGGTGGGGGACACTTTGGAGGACTGCGTGGGGATGTTTGGACCCCAACCCTTCTCCCCCTGCTTAGGCTGCCCCCTCTTTGAGGGACATGGGGAAGGGTGTGTGGACCCCACCCCTAGTTTTGGGCTGCCCCCCCCCGTGAGGGACATGGGGGAGAGGTCTTTCAGTGGGTGAGTGGCCCCCCCACACCCTTCCCCTCCCTCCTTGGGCTGCCCCCTTTTTGAGGGACCTGGAGGGAGAGGGTCCTGATTTGTGTGGTGGGTGGTGTTTGGACCCCCTCTCCTCCCTACTAGTTTTCTCCAAGCTTGGACTGCCCCCAATTTGAGGGAACTAGAATGGGGGTCCTGGTTTGTGTGTTTGGACCCCTAACTCCTACTTTTCTTCCAGCTTGGGCTGCCCCCTCTCATGGGGACATGGGGGGAGAGAGCCTACAATGGGGGGACTGGCTTGTGTGGTGAATGGATCCCACCACCCTTTCTTCCTTCTGCTTGGGTGCCCCCCTTTTTAGGGACATGGGGGGGGAGAGATCCTGCAGTGGGAGGGGGACTGGTTCCAGAATGGGGGTCCTAGTTTGTGTGGTGTTTGGACCCCCATCCCTCCCCCTAGTTTTCTCCAAGCTTGGACTGCCCCCTCCATTTGAGGGAGATAGGGGGAGAGGAAACTAGAATGAGGGGTCTTGGTTTGTGTGTTTGGACCCCCACCCCTAGTTTTCTCCAACTTGTCTCTGAGGGAGATGGGGGGCAAGAAAAAGATTGCAATGGGGGATTGCAGTGTGTGGTGAGTGGAGCCCCACTCTGCCCCCTCTCTGAGGCTAAGGGACAGTGGGGGGAGAGGATTTGGATTGGGGGGCTGGGTTGTGTGGACATCCTCTCCCCCCACCTCCCTTAGGTTCTCTCCCTCCTCGCCTCTGGGTGGCTTCTGTGCCTGTGGAGAGTTTTGAGGCCTAACACTTTAGGCCTCGCCTCCCAAGCCTGCTGGAAGTGCCTGCTTTGGGGTCTCTTGGAGGGTCAGGATTCCACCCCCTTTTTTCTTTCTCTCCCCCACAAAACCCTTTCTTACACATATATCTTTGTTTATTGGGGAGCTCTGGGTTAAGATTTCATTGTGAAAAGGGGAGGCAGCCCTACTAATCATGCTGGGCTCACAGCAGCTGCCCCATGAAAGGAGATGATGGAGAGGAGGAGGTTGGGGGATGCAGGAATCCCAGGGTACTGGGGGGTGGGCAAGGGAATCTGTGGGGCTGGGGCCTTCTTTTGAATTGTTGTTTAGAAATGGGGGGTGGGAGGAAAAAAGGAGGTTTAGAAAGTCGCCTCCATTCCGCTGAACTTTTGTTTTCTGACCGATAGAGGCCGGTAGAGGACTGTGGAGAAGAAGAAGGAAACTTTATAACCAGCAACACCAGGATGGATTTTCCATCTGCCCAACCAAAGCCTCCTGCCGATGGCAAAATCATCTTCTATCCTCCCGGAGTTAAGGAGATCACGGATAAAATTACTAACGATGAAGTTGTCAAACGCTTGAAGGTAAGAACCATTCCTTGCCCACCAATTCGCCGTTCCATACAAGGGCTTTTGTCATCAAACCAATTTCTCTCCACCACCACCCCAAATCTGTCGTTGTCTCTTGACCCTGTTACCCTTGTGGTTTTTTGGACAAGTAAAGCCCCAATCATTCCTCTTTTCAACACCATTGCAGCCACAATGCCACCCCTGAAGTAAGAAACGGATGTCCTATATCTAGATGAGGCTTATATGATGGTCTCCCCCGTCTTAGGATTCAGCATATGCCCTATTAGTACTGCTGCACTGGGCTGTGGGTGGCGCAAGTGGCTACGACACTGTGCCTGTTAACCAGCAGGCCAGGGTTCGAGACCCAGGTCGGCCCCACAAGACAGGATGAGCTCCTGTCCTTAGCCCAGCTCTGTGATGCCAGCTGGATCCAATTGTATTGGCTCTGCCTTTCCATTGGACTAATTCAGTGGTGTGGAGAGGGGGGATTTGCTGCTTGGGTAACAGCCTATCCTCCATAACAATCCAACCCAGGCTTTCGTGCTGCACGTGCAGCATATGCAGTGCCGAGCACAATACCATAGTCTTTCAAGACTGATGGAGGCCTGCTTTTTACTGCTGAACTACAAAATTAGATAGGGCCCTGAATAGTATTCTTGTAGCAGAGTTTAGTATGATCTTGTCACAGGTTCATAATGCTGTTTTGCTAAAGATTTGTATTTCAGTTTGTATTGTACTCCAATCTAATGCACTGTCGTATAAATTTGTATATCGGTTTTATTGTACTCCAATCTATTGTTCTGTCATATAAATAAAAATTATCTTAGAAATATTGTGGGAGCTAGCTCAAATTTGAGGTGTGTTCTCAGTTTCTAAGGAGTTTAAAAGTCTTGGGAGTTTTTCAGTATGTGTAGGTTATGCTTAGTTGAAGTGCATTAAGAATTCTTGTTGCTTGTAAATATTTTTTGAGAGATGTGGTATAGTTGAGTCATTGATCTCTTGAGAAGTTACATAAAACTCTAGTTTCTGTTCATTGCAATATAGTGCAAAGTTACTGTTTTTTGATAAGATTTAAATATTATCTGTAAGTAATATAATATACAATACTTCAGCTGATAATGGTTAACTGAGATGCCCTATTTTCCCAGAGCAAACCTTCATTTTGACACAATCATTATACAAAAATGTGATTTGTATTCACTATATTTTGGAAGAAATCAGCAGGTTTTAAAAACCTGTCTTTATTGATAAGTGTGTTGTCAAATAAAGCACTGATTAATTATGTAAGTTCTTAAATTAAACTCCACAAATTCCCTTGTTAGGTTACATTCCCTGGCACAAGTCCTTTGTTGACCTGCGATGTCACAAAAGTGCCATAAGATACTTCTAAGCCACTCTTGGGGAAGGGTTAGGCCAGTGCACAGACTAGATTAGGATTGCACCCATAGAGTGCCAGTGACAAATGTCCCTCCCCAGGTTCCCTGTGAATTGCAGAAAGTGTAGGATAGGAGATGGGCTGCTCATCCCTTCTTGCAGTGAGGTTTGGAAACAGTACAAAAATGCCATTTATGGCTTCTGCAAAAGTCACAAAGGGGATACGTGCATGATTGACAGATGTCTCACTTAAAAAGAATGGAAGATAAAATTAGGATAACCCAATCCAAAACAGTAGTGAAGACCCTGAATGGCCTGCTACAGAGCAGGAGTGAAGGGTGCTGTCTCTAACTGTTGTTGCAGCCAAGATTCAATCTAGTGAGGTTGATGTCTCAAGTTTGGGAATGATGCATGGGAATGGTTGCTCCATGCTCTAGCCCAGGTACAGCCTCATGAAGGTAATGGATTAGTTGTCTGAGCAATTGAAGTGGGCTTTTCTGGCCCTGCATGCTCTTAGAATATCCATTGAACTGCAATTATAATTTATGCAAATTAGGCTATTTTTGGATGGTCATCTAAGTTAAGTAGTGGAAGAGAGTATTGTGGGACACTTAGAAAAGAGAAAATGGTGCAAGCTGGCAAGAAAAAATTCCCTGCTATCCCTTGAAGTATTGAAGTAGTTGACAGATAGGAGAGTGTGGGTAAACCAGAGACCAGAGAAAACTCCATAGATGAGAAGATGCTAGAGGTTTAGGGAGGGGGAGGAGACTATCTATAGTATTTATATACCACTTTTCAACTAAAAAAGTTCACATAGTGGTTTATGAAGAAAATGAATAGTATCATATAGTGTCAGAAAATGATTAGTGTCATATAGTGTCAGTAAATAGTGTCAATAAAAAATAATGGACCACAAATTGTGGCTTGCATTATCAAAAACCAAGTTTGAAGTGAATTTGTTATTGCTGTTTTGGTATTGGAATCCAAATAGTATTTGGATTCTGTTTTGAGGAAACAGTACAAATATGTAAAACTTTTAATTAATTTATATGTATATTTAGTTTTAGTATCTGCTAGCTCTTGAGATATGTGGTTGTGATTGCGTTTGTGAAACTTGAGAATACCTTAACCACCTGCTGCTTTTCTTAAAAGTTATTTGTGGGGGGATGGCAGGTATATGAAAACTCTTTCAAGAGACATTGCTGGATTTGGTACTTCAATGCAGAAGATATGTAAAGAACTGGTTTGTACAACAGTGAGTTTTGATGTCTATTCTAGTCATAAGAACATACGAAGAACCTCCATGGGATCAGGCCAGAGCCCATCTAGTCTAGCTTCGTATATCACACAGTTGCCCTCCAAATGCTTCAGGGAACACATATGACTCCTGCATCCAGGTGCCCCCCCTTGCATCTGGCATTTTGAGGTTGTCCTCCTCTACACACTCCCATCATGGCTTGTTACCTGTGATGGTCCTTTCTAATCCTGAACTAGAAATTCATCTTTATATTAGGTGTTGAATTGAGTCATAAGATAAATGTTATAGAAAGAAATTTATGTGGCAGTGTTTTTGTTAGGGTTAGCCTAGGGTTCCAGATTGTATTTATGCTATGAAGTTAGCTGAAATCTGTGTTTACTACCGGTTTTGTCTTGAGAAGTGAAGTTAGGATCTTGTATGTGACATCACAGTGAGACCAATACCACTGATGTTGTTAGATCAGTGAGATTTGTATCACAGTGAGAAACTCTTGAGACCAAATGTGACTAGGGCAAGGATCCACCTTCTCTCCCATGTCTATATTAGAGAAAAAGTTGTGGCTCCTCCTTGTCACTCTGAATTGGGAGATGCTCAAAAAGTAGCGAACTGACTTTCAGAGTTTGCATTAGGCTCTAGAGTAGGTGGGTGACAAACATTAGCCTTTGGGCTGGGTCTGACCCATAAAGCTTCAGGCCCTTGGATTTGGTTATTGCTGAATTTTTATCCACTGCTATCCAGATGTCAAACTATGATGTTTTTATAGCTTTATATGTTTCTTTAGAAACGGGTCATAATAATACTTGGATCCTCTTGTAACCCACTTTTGTATCCTTCAACCCTTTAGAAACTTGTTTTTCTCTTGCATGGTACCTGGATTTCAGTACAGCATATGATCTTTTCTTACTGGTATATAGGTAACCAGGTTTTCTGATAGATTCTCCAGATTCTTGCCTGCACAGATTTGTTTTGTTGTTTCTATAAATACATAGCCCTTTAAATACAATAACATGTTTTAGATGAAATTTCTTTTTGGTTGGATTTATGAATCTACTAGTGGAATTCATTCATTGTTGCAGGAGAAAAATTGATAGAATATTTGTGGGTGCCATCTAATACCAGGGAGCAGGCACCAGGTACCGGCGGGTGCCACTGGGTATGAGGCACCAACAGGAATAGGCACCCTTGAGCAGTGGGCACTGGGCAGCAGGCACCAGCGGGTACAGGCATCCTTGCCAGGCACTGGGCAACATTAGGCAACACAGGGAACTGAGCAGCTTACAGCAGAGAAGAAATATTCTCCCCAAATTTCATGCTTCTATAGTCAGCAGTTGGGACAGGGTATTGGTCAGTCTTCAATGTTTAAGTAAATGGACAAAAACAAATTGCACCCCTTTTTACCCCCTTAGAGGTTACATTTCTAAAAATCAATTCTTGGTGGGTGCCAGCATCATGGAAGGAATACCTTGCCAAATTTCATGCTTCTAGGTTCAGGGGCTGGGTTTTGATGAGTCAGTGAATGACCCTTTGATTTTATATACTATATATAATGTCATAGTTTGACAAGTCTTCATATTTGTAGAATTATTTTGAAATTTGATACCTGTTATGAGGTTTGTCCTGCAGCTGCTTATAGGAGTCTTCCAGGAGTCTTGCTTTGGGCTTCGTTGTTCTTTGGATACTGTAATCAACCCTGTTGCTATCATGTGTTGTTCTGTCACAAGGCAGTATTTCTGCCACAAGGATCAGTTTTCAGTTTATGAAAGATATCCTTTTTTGGCTGTGATTAACTTTGATGTTGATAACTTGCTATCATTCTTTCCTCCCTGTTGTGGTCTCTGCGGGGTTAATCTGCTTCAAGTGCATGTTTTCAGAGCATTTTTATGGTCTTACTAGTGAAACAGTATCTATGTTGTGGGAATAAAATATCCCCCCCGTATACCATCCCCCATGTGCATCAACCCCCCACAACTATTGACTCCCCTACTGGGGTTGGGCTTGGACGTTGATCAGTCTTCAGTGACAAGTATAGTCTAAAATTCAGCTTTTTCAGCCTCCTTTTCAGCCTCCTTTTCAGGCCAGCTCCTAAACAGGGTTAAATTTCTAGAAATTGGTTCTTGGTGGATGCTTTCCTCATACACTCCCTAAATTTCATGCTTCTAGGTCTGGAGGTTGAGGTCATCCATCAGTCAGGGTTTCTTCAATGTAAAGTGTAGGGAGGAAAACAGGTTGCACCCCTTTTCACCCTCTTCCGGTTGGAATTTCTGAAAACTGATGAGTGCCTTCATCATGGAAGGGACACCCTCCACAAATTTCACCCTTCTAAGTCCAACTGTTTTGGCTGGGTGTTCTTGAATTGGTCAGTCTGATAATTTGTTAGTAGCAGCTTGATAGATAATGTGTTAGTATTCAACACCATGTCCACACATGCCTCCAGATTTTATCTGGATTTTATCACCCCACTGCCCCAACCCCCCAGACTCTCTCACACTTCCACTGCCCGCATCCCCCACATGCTCTCTCTCTCACACACACACTCTCTTAACAAAGTAGGAGCTCCTTCTCCCCCCCCTCCATTTCTTGAGGTCTCCTTGTGGGGTGACGTGGGGGATCAATCTGGTTATAGTGGGGAGGGGACTAAGATGGTTGGGGGGGGAACCTCACCATTTGTAACCCCTGTGAAAGGAGGTCCCCACCCCTTGGTTGAAGACCACTGTTCCCGACTAATTTGAGTCTTTGAGGTGAATTGGAAATGGAAGCGTTTTCTTCAGCGATAATCACTTCCGTGTCATACACACAACAGTAATTAATAGCAAAGTTGCCATTATTACTGTAATGTTCTCCTGGCAAATCGGAGTACGTGTTAAGAAACAAAAAGGGCCTCTAAAGACAAAGCATAATTGTATACATTAAATGTGGAATTAGAGTGAGACCTGTATCTTGGATTATTTCAGCAGCCTATTGAGTCAATATATTTTTGATATTGCACATTTTAAAACTATATAAATGTAGTTTTTAAATACTGTAACTCTCTAGAAAGAAAAGTCTAAGCAACTATGAATGGCTTAGCTTGTATATACTACTGTATATCTATTTGATAAACATATTTTTCTGATTTATATAAAATCTTTATATTTAGTTTTGTACAATTACTCCTTATAGTGTTTAAAAAACGAAAAAGGTTTGTTTTGAAGATAAATCTTTACAGTACAATATTCCTTCAGTCAGTTGATTTAGCTGTACTGTTAACAATAGCATAACAGCTATAAAACAAGAGAACAATAAAACACTCATGGCAACAATAAAAAGACATAATGCATACCAAGCTGAAGCTTCTCTTGTTACGTACAGCAGTTACTAGTGTTCAAGCAATTCCTAAAGAATCAGATCTCAACATTAATGTAAGAAAAAAAGATTTTAAAAAGATCTGCTTACGTGAAATATACTCAGCATTATAGCAAAATTTGGAAAATATACAGTTATGTTAAAGGCAGTTCAGAGCACAATCCTAAACTATCTTCCAGCACTGACAAAGCTGTCCCAGTGGACTATGTGCTGCATCCTGTAGTTGGGGGTGGGGAATCATGAAGGCCTCCTCAAGGTAAGGTAATGTTTGTTGTCTTACCCTGGAGTTTCAGTGCCCTTACTTCAGAGCTAGGAAATTTATTAGGATTGTGCCCTCATACTATTAATATTAAATGTCATTCTCCACACCCAATCCACAGCCTTTCTTTGATTTGGCACAAGAGTGAATATGTCTCTGGTTCTTTGTATAGGCAAAGTTGCTGGGAATAAAATAACTTTTGTGAGTCAGCATTTTTTTAAATCAATAGTTTAGTGACCATTGGAGTTTTAAAGACTTATAAAAGTCAGCAGAAATAATCTATTACATTGTATTTTATTTTGGCTGTGACAGGACCTGGGTTATGCTGGGCCAAGTGGCTATGTTGGAATCATTTTGATGAAATTAATATTTTTTCTGTCTGCCCCAGAGTTACATTCCTTTTTAAGTTAGAATTGCGCTAAATAAAACCATGATTTAGGCTGCAATACTTGCCTGGACTTAGCCCCGGCACAACTCCTGTGCTAACCTGGGGTGTCACAAAAGTGCTATAAGGCCCTTCTGTGCCACTCCTGGGAAAGGGATAGGCCAGTGAACAGAAATGCACTTGCCTCCCTACATCACCACAGGAAGACTGATGAATTGTGCTGGCCTAGATTAGGATTGCACCCTTAGTGTTCTGTCTGTGCTAAATAAAATCTGCACTTAAAATATAAAGTGTAATGATCAAGTGCAGGATTGCATAGGCTTACGAACTGCACTCATTATCTTGTTCTCAGTTTAGCAAAAGACTAAGAAATTTATGTTGAATCTGTGTCTAGACTACAGCTTGATGATTTAGAGCTCCTGCCAAAATGTCCATGTTTACAGATACCCAGTGTAGGTGCAATCCTAACCTAGGCCAGCACAACTCATTCCCGACATTGTCAACAACTTGAATTAAACTTACAGGAAATGTAAATTGCATGCTTCTTGTATGAACAACTACAATGAACCCAATGCTGCCGAACACAAACAAGACATTCTTCCTAACATTTTCCCATGCTATGGCAGGGTCCGTTATGCTGGATCAGAGTCATCACTGATTAGAAGTGAGGAAATGGGCTGGCCTGTCACTGGTTTATAACCTGTTTATCTGCTTGCATTTGCATGTTTTTGAACTTCTAGATCAGTGTTTCTCAAAGTGGGGGTTGGGACCCCTTTGGGGGTCGCCTGGAGCTTTCCTGGGGGTCGCCTAAAGACCCCTGGTGCAGGGGGTCAGATGGGAAGACCTGGCAGAAATGCTGGAGCCGCTGTGGCTGAAAGAAGCCGCTGAGAAGCAGCTCAGAAGGAGCCTCTGAGCTGCTGTGAGACCGATGTGGTGCCTTGGGGGCGGGGAGATGCCCGACACACTTACCACAGACGGCAGCCTCCTCCACAGACAGATCCCCCCCTGTAGATCATCAGTGCGCCTGCCAGCTGAGAATGTTAAGCGCGCTGAGATGTGAATGTGGTGTGAGTGTGGTGCCAGAGCTCTGGCAGGTGGGCTGTCTGGTGGGTGCTCCACTTGTGCACCAACCGTTGTGCCCTTCTCCTTGTGCTCTCCTCAAAAGTCAGCCCCCTCAATGTTGTTGTTATTCATGATAAGTGAATTGGACTTACTCCCAAGAAAGTGCTAGGATTGCAGCCTTAGAGCCCAGATCTATGCATGTCTACTCGGAAGTCAGTCCATGATAGTGAATGGGGCTACTCCCAGGAAACAGTGGCTGGCTCTGCTGCCTGAGATCCCAATCCTACGCATGTCTCCTCAGAAGTCAGTCCCATGATAGTGAATGGTGCTACTCCCAGGAAACTGTGGCTGGCTCTGCTGCCTGAGATCCCAGTCCTATGCACTGATGTTATACTGTTTTTTACTGTTGTTATATTAAGACTGTTACCCATGGTAACACCATGCTTCAAGACAAAATTTTATTTATTTATTTATTTGTAATTATAAATAAATATTTCACAATATATAATTAAATATTGGTTTTGTGATTAATCACTATGTTTATGTTCAATTTGTGGGCTGTGGGTGGCACAAGTGGTTAAGACACTGTGCCTGTTAACCAGCAGGCCAGGGTTCGAGATCCGGGTCGGCCCCACAAGACAGGGTGAGCTCCTGTCCTTAGCCCAGCTCTGTGACGCCAGCTGGATCCAATCGTATTGGTTCTGCCTTTCCATTGGACTAATTCAGTGCCGTGGAGAGGCGGGATTTGCTGCTTGGGTAACAGCCTATCCTCCATAACAATCTAACCCAAGCTTTCGTGCTTCGCATGCAACGTATGCAGCACTGAGCACGATACCATAGTCTTCAAAGACTGACGGAGGCCTGCTTTATGTTCAATTTGTAACAATGAAAATACAGCCTGCATATTGGACATTTACGTTACGATTCATAACAGTAGCAAAATTACAGTTATAAAGTAGCAACGAAAATAATTTTATGGTTTGGAGTCCCCACAACATGAGGAACTTATAAAGGGGTCACAGCATTAGGAAGATTGAGAACCACTGTTCTAGATTATCAGGTGCTGGAAGGAGTGATTGGAGCTCACTCCATCGTATAGCACCTAAACGGCTGAGGCTGACCTGCAGACCTACCAGTAGAAAGAAGCATCTCTGACATAGCGTAGTCTCTCAAACAAATTAAAAATGCCAAATTGAAACATCTAGGAAGTAGCAACCTAAAGCAACAGAATTGAACATACTATTGAATTGCTATGGAAACAAACAGGTTTTAAAGTGCAGGAAAATAAAAACACATCAAAGAACCATTAAAGATTTGCTTACGCATAAGTATACATTAACACGTAGCTTAGTTTGCATTTTCTTTAGCAGCTTGTGAGCTTGCTCAAAAAATTCTACCAGTAGTTAAGGAGAAAGCTATAGAGCTGCATGTGGAGTCAGGGGCTTAGAAATACACTCAGAAACACTCAGGACAATCCATAGACAGTCTATAGCCATGTTAATAGGTCCATTGCAGAGTTATTTTGTTTTATAAGCCCAATTTCACCTTTGGTGTTTCAAACCCAATTTTGTGTTTTGGTGGTATTTTGAAAATACCATTTTGGACTGCCTCTGTACATGGAGTATCTGTTCTAGGACTGTCTGTAAATGCAGGAATCTATATGATGATCTCAAATCTAAGAGGCTTCCTCTTTTTTTGAAAGCAAAGGACTAATATCCAAGGCATGGTCTTTAGGAGTTCACAAGCATGAAAGTGAAGGCCATCTCCTGTTTGTCCACAGGACCCAGTAATTGAAGCAATACTGAACACAATCCATTAACTGATATCTTTATTCTCTTACATGTAGTCTGAATATAAATTAGTTTTAATTTATTTTTTATTTTATTTTATTTAACATAAATTAGTTTTAATTTATTTTTTTAATTTTATTTAGATTACATGTAGTGCAAAAGTCAAATGTAATGTAAAACAGAGTATTAATTTTAAATAATAATTAAAATGGCTGGACGGCTAACATAGCAAAATAGCTAGGCAGTTTGTTTCACTAAAAAAGAATTACTATAAGGGGAAAGGGCCCTGACACATGAAAGAAAATCACTATGGCTGCAATCCTAACCTCCACTTAGGCCGGCCTAAGCCCTGTCATAAGTTCTGCGCTGATCTGGGGGTGTCACAAAAGTGCAGTAAAACACTTCTGCCCCACTCCCCAATGCACAGGCATATGCCAACCTCCCCACTCCATCATGGAAAGACAGACCTGGTGTGTTAGGCTGGCCTAAATTATGATTGCACCCTAAGTCTGCAATCCTAACTCCCATTTAGGCCAACCTATGTTCTGGCATAAGTCCTATGCTGGTTTAGGGCTGTCACAAAAGTGCTGTAAGGTACTTCTGTGCCACTCCTGGTGAGGTTAGGCCCATGCACAGATATGTGCTGGCCTCCTCACACCATTATGGGAAGTCATGCCAGGTGAATTATGCTGGCCTAAATTGGTTAAATTGGTTAGGAGTGCACTCGAATGGCCGAGTCCTATCCAACTTTCCAGCACTGGTGCTATCCCAGCCCAGCCTCAAGGGAAGGAAAAAATATTCCCATACGATTCCCCACAACAGGATGCAGTGCATGCCACGTTGCCATAATAGCATGGCTGCATCGGCACCAGAAATAGAATAGAATTTGGCCCTAAGAAAGTAACTCATCTTTAAACAGTCCTTACATTGTCCCTCTTGCTCCCATTATTGTTCATTAGTGGATACATTGATACTGTCTTTGGCTGGGGAATTAAAACTGTTGTTGATCTTTCTTTCTGCCACCTCCTTCTCTGCTGTGGTTTCTTTGCTGTCTCAGGTCAGGTTCCTAACATATTTAGGCCGAAGAAAGGGGAGGCTAGTGGTGCACGTCCAGTGGTGCATGTCCACTGGCTTAACTACTACCACCAGGTATGGCACAAAAGTGCCTTATGGCTTTTTTCCCAATATTTAAAAAATCCAACTTCCTAGTTTTTCTTGCTCTTAGCTTTCCTTTTACAAACTCTTTTGCTAATGTTGCTCATTGTTTTCAATTTGGGAATCAACTGCTTTTTTGTTCTCTTCCTCACCACAGTATCCAGGTTCTTCACAAATCTTCTTTATATCTGGAATATTAGCTCCATTCTTTTCAGACACTACTGTACTTATATCTAGTTCTTATATTTTCCATATTGATTGTAGTACAATCATTCTTCTGGATTATCTGTCTTTTTGCTTTTAAGTTTCTTTTCACTCCTTACTGTATTTAATAGATTCAAAGGCAGTGTGTGGCCTGTCTTAGCCTGCAGGTTTTAAGGAAGCTTCTGTTATAACAAGTTTTAGGATCTTATCATTTGCTTCTCTTTTTATTTATAGTTAGTGAGTACATTTTCGGTGTGTGTAATTTTTTGTGTGCTAATAGGATTTTCTTTTAATATATTAAAGAAATTTTAAAAAAAATTGAAATGTTAAATTCAAAAAAATTTGAATATTAACAGTTCTGTAGTTTGGGGAGGGCTACGGTGGCACAAGTGGTGAAGACACTGTGCCTGTTAACAAGGGTCCTACAGGACAGAGTGAGCTCACATCCTTAGCCCAACTCCTTAGCCAACGTCCTTAGCCAACCAAGTAGTTGGAAAGCATGGAAATGCAAGTAAATAAATAGGTACCACCTTGGTGGGAAGGTAAAACAGTGTGCTGTGTGCCTTCAGCAGTCATTCCGGCTCCATGATCAGTCTTTGAACAACACTGGCTCTAAATGCTTAGAAATGGGGATGAGCACTGCACCTTACAGTCAGTCACAACTAGCAGTTTAACCTGTAGGGGACACCTTTACCTTTTCGTTTGGGGAGCTTTTGTTCATTTTTGGTCTTTTTTAAGATGATACAATAAAAATTTGGTGAGATTAAACTCTCTTTCCTTTTTCAGCAATTTTCAGGGTTCAGTAGTGGCATATTTTTTAAAAAGCCCATATGAGTTCTGGTTAAAAATTGAACCTAGTATGGCATGCTTCTTTATTACTCGCACTGAATTGACACTTCCGCTTTAAAGGACCAGTTTCCTTAAGGCTAAATTACTGTCACACCATGTACACAATCCAACTCTGTAGCAGGCATTCAGTGTTTGTTGCTCATGTTCTCACTATGCCTGCTGCTGGCCAGATATTTGGCTTGTGACACATACATTGCTTGGGCAGTTTGCCATTTGGCTTTTTGCCCCAGGCTGGTAAATGACTGGACAAATTATGAGCTTGCATTTGATTGCTCTACAGCCAGTTGGTTGCTTAATTAGAATCATCACTTAAGTTGGTTTATGTATAGGATGATTTTTATTAATAGGAATGGCCACGTAAAATCCAAACACAGAAGATACCATTTCTTATATTGCAAGAAGTCCTGCTCTAAGCAAGTCTGTTTGCTGATCTTGATAATGCATTCTTTTATGGTTGGGTGCATGCTTATCCATAAAGGAAATAACTAATCTTGCATGTTTTGATAAAATTGCAATTTAATTATGCTTATTTTATTCCTAATATGGTAGATTTGTAATCATATTTGCATATTGTGTTGCTCTGTATTCCCAAGTTTCTAATGATTTCTCTGCATTTAACAACAACGTAAGATTTTTTCATGCAAGTGGTCTTGGCTTGTCATTTTTATAGAGCTTTGCCATCCAGGGTTCTATAGAGTAAAACAAGTTTTAAATCATAATTAAATAATCATTTATTCCAACAAACAATGTGATTTTTTTTAAAATGCTAGGTTAAAAGGTAATTTACTTTCATTTTGTGCTGATCTAATCAATAGTTGCATCTCTGAGGAAAAAAAATTGTTAATTGGGCCATAGGAGGACTGTACAGTCAGGGTTAGGCTATGTGTGTGACAAGATATTGCTATTGTGAGCTTGTTCTGCCATACATTATCTTTCAGTATGTATGTGGGAAACCCAACAGTCTTTCAGTGAGAATTCAAGGAACCTTTTCCTTACTGCCGTTTAGCACAATGTACAATTTAATGTCCAAAATATTCAATAAGATATCTGATGATTTAAATCACTTTAGAAGTTAGTTCTTTTGGGGTACAATCCTAAGAAATTTAGGCCAGCATAATTCACCTGACCTATCTTTCTGTGATGGTGAGGGGAAGTTGGCATATCCCTGTGCATTGTCCTAACCCTCCACCAGGAGTGGTGCAAAAGTGTGCAGTTTTGTGACACCCCCAAAGTCAGCACAGGATTTATGCCATGGCTTAGGCCGGCCTAACTGGAGGTTAGGATTGCAGCGTATTTGGAGTTATCTGATGAGGAACAGCACAGTATTGGCACAGTTAGCTGAGGAACAGAAATGCGCTTGCCTCCCTACTTCACCACAAGAATGGGAAGATCGAAGGGTTGTGCCAGCCTAGGTTAGGATTGTAACTACAGTGGAGCATTTACATAACATGCCTCGCGTAAAGTATGTTCCACGAAACAAACAAAACTTTCTATGGGATTCTGCTTCACGTAACAAGCACACTCGTTGGCAGTTGGGGCAGACACGCTGTAAAAAAGCGTCAGGGCTGCCTAGCGCACCTGCCCATAGTGAAAACTACACTTCTTCGCTGTTCCTCCTGTGGCTGGGCGTCTACTGGGCAGAGAGATAGAACAGCAGTGGAGAAGAGGGAAGCAGCTCAGGGCTAATCAGAAGGGAGCAGGGGAGAGAGAGGCTCAGGATGAAGTGAAGGAGAAAGTGGGGAGACACTTGGAAAGTGTCTTAGATTGCAGCCTCCTAACCATGTCTACCCAGAAGTAAGCCCCATTCCTTACTTCCAGGAAAGTGTCTATAGGATTGTAGCCTAAATCGGCTTCATGGGATCATGCACGTTGAATGCATGTTTTGAATTCAATTCCAGTGTTTTGTCATCATTTTTACATCCAGTTAATATTTTTATATGAATATTTTTGGGTTGTGGAACCAATTGTCTGAATTTCCATTACTTCCAGTGGGAAAATCCGCTTCAAATAAAGAACATTTCATGTAACAAACATGCCTCCGGAACGAATTAAATTTGTTACGTGAGGCGCCACTGTACCTTGGTTTAAAGGTGACTTGGATAAAGAGTGTTTTGGATTAAGAGCAAAAATTTTTCGGAAATGTTGACTTGGTTTAAGATCACTGTTTTTGTTTGAGAGCACTTCTGAGGAAGTTTGGAACAGGCTTCCATGGCCAGAGAACTCACAGGAGGATTGAGGGTAGCTTGAGCTGGGCTGGGGCTCTGGGCAAAGTTTGGACCAACTCCCATGGCCGGGAAACTCATGGGGAGAATCTAGGGGGAGCAGCCTGAGCCAGGTACGTGTGTGGGATCAGGGAGTGGCAGTGTGGAAGGTGTGCCTTATCCAGGGTGACCAGATGCTGAATCCAAAATCCCCCCCCCATTCGCCAAAATTCCTGTCCTCCAAATCAAAATTGGAGGACAATTTTTTATCTGGTTGAAAAAATTATAGGACACCTGAAAAACATGTATGACATATGTAGGGGATGTTAAAATAAAGCTAATAACACTTGTATTGCTTTCCTGTACTTAATTTCAACACTATATTACTACTTTTGAAATTGAAGACTGATGGAACTCTCTACTCATCCCCCTCCCAGTCCAATTGACCATGACTTTGCCAAATGAGGCATTCTGGAAAATAAAAACAGATATTTCTTTTAATGACCAGACACTAAAAGGTTTTGCACCAATCTTTGCAATCAACCAGACTCAGACTTTTGCAACAATAACAGTCACAGAGTAGAAGGGGGACCCTAGTAGGTCATCTAGTCCAACCCCCTGCATGTAGCAGGAAAGATCTCTGCAATCAAAGGACCAGACACAGAATTTTGCACCATAGACTTACAGAGTACAAAGGTCAACCTACTGGGTTGACCCCAGTAGGTCAACCCCTCTGCCTGTGTGTGTTTATGTATATACATTGGGGATGGTGCATGGAGGGAAGTGTGGTGGTGGGGTTTGTCAGGGGCAGGGTCTGGGGCAGTTAGAAGGTAAGTGGGGGGTTTCTCTTGGGGGGAGGTGCATGGAGGGATGTGTGGTGGGGGTTTGTCTTGGAGGGTCTGGGGCAGTTAGGAGGTAAGTGGGGGGTTCTCTTGAGAGAGGGATGGTGTATGGAGCGAAGTGTGGTGGGGTGTTTGTCTTGGGGGATGGCCTGCAGGGGCAGTTAGGGAAGTGGGGAGTGTTTGTCTTGGGAGAGGGCCTGCAGGGACAGTTAGGGAAGTGGGGGTGTTTGTCTTGGGGGAGGGCCTGCAGGGGCAGTTAAGGAAGTGTCTTGGGGGGAAGGGATGGAGGGGCAATTAGGGAAGTGGGGGTTGTTTGTCTTGGGGGAAGGGAAAGTTCTCTGTGTGGCAACAGGCCCTAGACCCTTCCACCTGCAGCGCATGTGCTTGGAGAGGCGTGTGAGGGAGGCCACACCCCCATGTGTCCTGCGCCTCTCCTTTCTCTCCCCTCCCCCCGTAGAACCGTCTAGGAGAGGCGTGTGCATGGGGGGAGGCGTCCTGGTTCCCTGGGAGTTGGGCTCTTCCCCAGATTTCCGGGGGGGGGGGGTGCAATTTCCTAATTTCTCTGAGGGTTTCCAGTCAAATGGTAACCCTAGCCTTATCAATGTTACAGTGCTACTCACCATTAGCAGCATGGGAATATTAAAGCTGCATGAAACAACAATTCCACTGAGCCCATGGATAGCAGTGATTCTGTTAGTGATAGTGAAAGTCATCCTACAAAATCCCACCTCTCTTGTCTCCTTCACACCAGCTGTGAAGGTTTTCAAAGGTACAGCACAGTTCAGTACTGTACAGTATTTTCTTTATTACTGTGTTTTGTATTATATTACATTGTTCTGTAATCCTTTTATATATTATACAATAAATATTTTTATATAAATATATTTGGGATCTGGAATCAATTGTCCGTTTCCATTATCTCCTGTGGGAAAATCCATGGATTAAAAGGATGCTCCTGAATGAATTATGCTCATAAACCAAGGCGCATTGTTATTATACACTGTTATTCTTTGATTTCTAGAATCTTGTTACGTTTTGGGGCACAATATGGCCAGTTATGTATGTACCGTAAAATTTTGGATTTTGAGTACCTTCTCTCCTTGGTAGACGAAGAAGCAGGTCTGCACCTTGGGGCTGCTCTTGAATCTGGAGCTGCTCTTTGATTCCTCCGTGGCGTATGTGAGGAGGAGTACTTTGCTCGGTTTCAGCTGATTTGTATTATATTACAGCTGACCACAATTCAGCTAACCATAGATGGGTTGGTGAGACCTGACCACAGTGACCTTGCCTTAGTGACAACTAGACTAGATTGCTGCAATGCATTGTATGCGCAACTGCCTCTGAAGATGGCCTGGAAACTGCAGCTAGTGCAAAATGCATGATTGCTGGGGCTTGCCTGTTCAACTCAGTCAGGTGTAGCTTTGACAATTACACTGGTTGCCAGTACATTTCCAAGCTCAATTCAAATGTCTGGTTTGGTTTTTTAAAGCCCTTCACATCTCATGTCCATGGTATTTGAGGAACTGGCAGACTGCTGCCTGTCCTTTCCGGTAATTAGAGGGGCCCATTCTATCTGTCCTGCCACCAATAGAGGAAAAGTATTGATGAGCGAGGAGGAGGTGGCAAGAAATATGGCCTTCTCAGTGGTGGTGCTTTATCCGTAGAATTCCCCAGCATTGATAACAGCTCTCTTTTTGGAGGCCTGCTGGTATAGTCTCAAGGTTTTTTTTTTACATTTAGGGAAGCTTAAATTCTGACATCAGGAGACTGGCTTTTTAATGAAACATCTTTTTAACTGTTGAGTTTATTTTGTCTCAGTTTTATTTTTATGGTTTTAATTGTTTTCAATTTAACATTGTTCTTATTATATTATTTGTCTTAAATTGTAAGCTACCTTGATACCTCTTAATAGGGATGGAAAGTGAGCTCTTAGAAGGGATGGTATAAATGATTCTTGTCAAATTTTAACCAGCCAAGTGTGCTTTCCCCAAACTCTGACATCCGCATGTTTTGGAGAACAGGAGAGATATTACCTTTGACACTATGCTGAGCATCAGAGGCACTAAGGAGATTCTTCTAGCTCTTAAATGTTACATGGTACTGAGAAAGGGTATGCAGATAGCAGGCGGTTCCTTGTAGGGACTGTCTTTAGGGAATTAATATTCTTTGTAGGGACAAGAGATTATTGCTTGGAGCTGTGGAGTGAAGCAGGGTGAATTGCTTCTGCTGAATAGCACAAATGAAAATGGATTTTGTTTCAGAGGGTGTTTATTTTACCTGCTGTAATTTTTAGAATATTGTGGCTGTTGATTCATTAATGTTTGAAAACATTAAGGGTGCAATCCTAACCAATGTAGGGTGGTACAACTTGCTCATCTCCCCATTCCTGCAGTGCCATGGGGATTCCAGTTCAGACATGCAGCACTTTTGCAGTACTCCCAGGCCAGACTTCTGCTGGGAATTGTGCCGGTTGAACCAGAGGTTAAGATTGTACTATAAACGTATTATTTGTGGCTCAGTATATAATGGGCTCTGTATATAATATTAGTGATGATCTATGTTAAATAGTATTGTTTTAATTATGCTGCATTATATTATATTATTTAGATAATGTGACATAACTTTAGTAAATTAATGTATGTTGTTACTGTTCTGTGAAACATAAAACCAATACATTTGGTAATAATTTGTTGCAGTAATTTTTTTAAAAGCTGGAGTTGGCAACACTGAAGTAAAATTGAAAGTTTTACTATTTTGATTTGTGCCTAGATGGTGGTGAAAACCTTTATGGACATGGATCAGGACTCAGAAGATGAGAAACAACAATATCTCCCACTAGCATTGCACCTTGCATCAGAATTTTTCCTCAGGAATCCCAATAAAGATGTCCGTCTCCTTGTAGCATGTTGCTTGGCTGATATCTTTCGAATTTATGCTCCAGAAGCACCCTACACTTCCCATGACAAACTCAAGGTAAAACATTTATGAATTATCTAATTTCAAGAGAAATAGATGAATCCGGTCAAGATCTTCATTTGAGCTATTGTAAAAATCTTTGTAATTACTAAAGTTTAACAGACTTGGACTACAGTGTTAGCAATGTTGATATGTCAAGCTATGTTTTAAAGAAGAGATTTTCCTTTTTATTCTCATCTACAGGATATATTCTTGTTTATTACAAGACAGTTAAAAGGACTGGAGGATACCAAAAGCCCCCAATTTAACAGATACTTCTATTTACTAGAGGTAACTTTTGTTTTTGCATATCTTTATGCTTTGCAGTCGGCAAAGCTTACCATAATTTATATTCATAAAAGTTGCAACTTCTTATGTGTATGTATCAGTTTCTGTAAGACTGTAACTTTGGCTCTGATCCTAGACTTCTTTCAATGGTTTATTTTCCCATCAGGAGCAGACAGAAAGCATGTCACAACGCATGAAAGAATTTGGACATTGATAGAACAACAACAAAAAAATACACATTACATAAAGCTACCAATCCTATGCTTCCTGAATCTAAAAGTTAATATGTTTAAAGATATGCTTTAAGATAGCTTTATTCAGTTGAATAATGTAATGTTAAAATTTTTAACATGTTTGTGTTTTTGTTTTAGAACTTAGCTTGGGTTAAATCTTACAACATCTGCTTTGAGTTGGAAGATTGCAATGAAATTTTTATTCAGCTTTTTAAGACTCTCTTTTCAGTTATCAAGTAAGTTGGATTACTTTGAAATTCTGTGCAGCCTCAATATGTCACTTTTTAACCACACATAGCAAAATGAACTGATTTGATAATTATGAAATGCTAGGTATTTGCAATCCTTAGTTATCCAAACATCTTAGTAGGTCAAAAGATAAATTACATAGCTTTATATAACTTTTAAGTTATATAAAGCTTTTTATTTTTTTATTTATTTATAAATAAGTTTTTATTTATTTTTGCTTTTTAAAAGTAATATTTTAACACTTGTGTGTGTCTGTAAGCAGAAAGCTAAATAGTTGTGAAGGCATCTTTTAGCTAGAAACTACCTTGTCAGAATATACTCTTTCCTCAAAACCTTGTCAGAGTATACTCTTTCTTCAAAGCACTCTTCCCTAGTCTTGTCTCCTAGTACAACTTTTTATGTTCTGTAAAAATGTTGTTTTATTTTTATTGGGGGGGGAGGGGAGCAGGTGCCTTTTTCTGCATACTGGACTCAGAGTCATTACACAATAGTGGACAAAACAGGCTTAATGCCTGAAGCTTGGACTAATGCTGTTGTGGTTCCAGTCTTCAAAAAAGGTGACCCTAGCATCCCCTCTAATTTTCAGCCAGTCAGCCTGCTTTCTACCATAGGGAAATTGTACGCAAGACGTATTTTGGATAAACTTCTAAACTGGATTTCTAAGCACAAAATAATTGGTCCTGAACAGGCTGGCTTCCAGAAAGGGAGATCTACCCTTGATAACTGTCTATTTCTCCATCATCTCATACAGAAATACTCAACAGACAATAAGGGTAAACTTTATGTAGCTTTTTTTTAGATCTAAAAGGGGCTTTTGATTCGGTAAATAGAATACTAGACAATTTAAGATTTAGAGACAAAAACATTTTTTGATGTTTTTGTTCAAGTTGTGCACATGTGCACAGTGTGGTCATATGCACAAAGAAATTCTACAATATCAGTAAAAGATTTTCAATTATTTGGCCACATTGGTATTAGTATTAAAACTAATTTGTTCTAATTTTATGTTTAGTAATAGCCACAACCAGAAAGTACAAATGCACATGCTAGATTTGATGAGTTCTATCATCATGGAAGGCGATGGAGTGACTCAAGAATTATTGGACTCGATTCTTATCAACCTTATCCCTGCACACAAGGTTTGCAAATTTTAAGAAAAAAAGTGTAGCTTGGTTTAAACTTTTTTGACTTGCAAAAAAATGCAAGATCTGTTTACCCTGTATTTTTCTGCATACTTTCCATTATGGAAGTCCCTAATTGACTATATCTGGCTTCTGAATGCAGCTGATTGATAGAGAGCTGCCATGCATTGGCACAAGTGGACCTAAGGTGCCTCTGTTCTTGGGTTCCTTTGAGAACCTTCTTTCCTATAGTCCTATATATTATTTCTAGTAGTCTGGATCTCTGACCAGCATCTCATCTGGGAGCCAACAAATGCATTCAGGCTGAAGTCTAGAGTAGAAGCTATCTGTTTATGAGGAACAATGATGCCACTACTACTTTTTTGGGAATCTATGGGAATCTCATAGAGAAACCTGATGGAGTAGATGTCATTACCAGGGGTTTATCATGTGTTACTTTTATATGTGTAAATATAGTTAATAGCTGTTAATAGTTGTAGCTCTCTACAAGCTCTGTAGTTGTAGCTCTCTACAAGGGTAGATAATTTATTTTTAATCAATGATCTGAATTTGAAAACTTTAGGACAGATTTCTATACTAATAAAAGACTAATTCTGTCTGTTAGGTTCCCCTGTACCTCTGCCCACACCTGCTCTCCAAAGACACATTATAACTTTATGGAATTGGGATGATCCCAGGATTAACCCACACACACAACTCAACTCCACACCCATACCCACACACAACACAATACAACACACATCCTAAACTGCTCTAGCTCCGCCCATACCTGCTCTGCAAACACAAACCTTTTTGGAATTGGGATGACCCTGGAATTAACCCACACACAACTCAACTCCTCACCCACACACAACACAATTCCACGCACATCCTAAATCCCTCTTGCTCCGCCCACACCTGCTCTACAAAGACATACCTTTTTGGAATCGGGATTATCTCGGGAATAACCCCCACACATAATCCAGCCTCACATCCACACAACACAATTCCACACATATCCTAAATCCCCGTAGTTCCGCCCACACTTGCTCCACATAGACATTATACCTTTTTGGAATCTGTATGATCCCAGGATTAACCCCACCCCCAACACACACACAAACACAAACCAACCTGACACTACACAGACACACACACAAAACAGCACAACTCCACACATGTCCTCTAGCTCCACATCCTCTAGTTCCACCCACACTTGTTCACTTGTAACATCCAGCAGTGAGATTTGTGGCCAGATGAGGAGGGAACAATTAAAAATTCAAATTTGAAAATAACTGGCAAAACCTACAGTGAGGTTTTCAAGTTCCATGGACTAAATTGAGGAATTCAAAGTTATTTCTTCAAAATTGCTGTTTTTTAAGTTGGACCAGAAATCCTTTTAGTTTTGGACCAAAGGCCCAAGATGCCCTCCGCTGAAGCGGGCTTGAAAGTGCCACATGGAGTGCAGCTTTTGAGCTAGTTTAAAAAAATTTGAGAACTCTTCTAGATTAAGGCAGCCTTGCTGGATCAAGCCAACAGCCTGTGTTCCTTTGTCTAATAGTGGCCCAACCAGATGACATTGGAACACAAAGGGTAACAATATAATATCTGTATTCTGTTGCCATTCAGATGAGAGGCTACCTCTATAAACTGGTGGTTGCATACAAGTCATTGTGGCTTGTAAGCTGTGACTGGCTTTTCTTCCAAAAAGGCTGCAATGCTAAAGATACATTTCTGGGATAAGACCCATTGAACACAATGGGACTTATTTTTAAGTAGACATGGTTAGACTTGTCTTCTAAATCTCTTAAATGCATCCAAGCCAGGTGCCAGCACTATATGCTACTGTAAGATTACACTGATTGATTACATGCTGGATAAAGAACGGGTAAATATTCCCTTTGGTTTGTTCTAGTTCTCCTGCCAGTCCTCTCCTTTCTAGAGAGTTGTAAGAGGTGAATTTGGGAAGTATGCGAGTATGACTGTATTCTCATACATGATTGGGGGGGGGTTGTGTGTAAATATTTTAGAAGACTTCTGTGTTGCTTTATGAAGTGTATAGGATTCAATTCTTCCTCATATCATTATGCCTTTGCTTCAGCATAAAAGCAAAGAGGATTTTCCTAGTTACATATGTATTTATGACTTTTGGATATGTCTTTTGGGTCTGAAATTTATTTGTATGGTAATACAAATAGCAACTTTTCCTCTGAATTTGAAAACCTTAGTATAGAAGACACTTCTTAGAAATGTGTTTATCTATAAAGATTGATTCATCTCTTTAAATCTAACTATACTAAATATTGATTTTTGATAAAATTTGAAACTTTTTTCTCTATTTCAGAACCTTAATAAACAGGCATTTGATCTTGCAAAGATCCTATTGAAAAGGACGGTCCAGACCATTGAAGCATGCATTGCCAATGTATGTTATATGTAGCCTTAACAGTAAACTTCAAAATTCTTGATTCATGTCTTTGTTTGTATCAACATGAGAACAAGGTTGATGTTGCTCATCTACGTTTCACAAGTTGGAAATAATGCTAAAACAACTGTGGAGCTGTGTCCTTAATTGTCAATCAAAAGCAGAGAAAAAGGGGAAGTGTGGCTGTCTCCACCTTCAGCAAGCCTGTTGTTCTTCCTCCCATTTTCACAGCTGGGGCAAAAACAGCATCCTTAGCAGTAAGGACAGAAGCTGGGCACTGGAGCAGTTTCCAGACTTGCCACACACAGTTTACCTGATGAGCAATCAAAGGAGCATTGTGTCTCCTCTGGGAACAATATGAGAGAAAGCTCTTGCAGCTTGCATGTTATAAGGCAATTAAAACAAATATATTGAAGATGAAGTAGAGCATTCTTTATAGAGATGTAATCTTTACCACATTTTTAATTCCATTGTGAATTCAACCATACAATTGATAAAGTAGAACTGATAAAATTATGGAAAAAAGTTAGGAATTGAAAGTTCACTTTAAAGCTTGAGATCTATGAACCTAGTTATGTTTCAAATCTGACAGTGCAATCCTAACCCCTGATTAGACTGTCACAAGTCCTGTGCTGGCCTAGGGTTGTTGCAAACTCCTGGGGGAGGGGTTTCTGCATTACGTTTGAAGGGAAATGATGCCAGGAGGGACAGGGAGATGGGTGAGTTGTCCTGGCTTAAATTGGCTAGGATTACCCTGACTCACTTAAGTAGGATCCCTCATCCATGCCCATCCAAAACTGTTGGACCGAGAAGCGTGAGATGGGAGAAAAGCAGGATAAGAAGCGAGCATGCATTCTGTCTGGCTTTTAACCAACCACTATTTGACCACTGTTTATACGTGTATGTGCTGAATTCATTCTCATGCTTAATGTAATCTCTCCTTCCAGTTTTTTAACCAGGTTCTCGTATTAGGAAAATCTTCTGTAAGTGACTTGTCGGAACATGTATTCGATCTAATACAAGAGCTTTTTGCTATTGATCCTAATTTATTGCTATCTGTCATGCCACAGCTTGAATTCAAACTGAAGGTAATGTAATTTGTACTCTTGTATTAACTTTTATGAACAAATTCTTAAGACTTGAGATTTTAAGAACAAATTCATTTCTCTAATTGGTGATTATTGTAATAGTCTGATCAAGTTCAAAAACCCTTTTTAACAGAGTCCCCAAACTCAGTGCGGCTTCAGATTTGTGTTTCTTGAGCAGCAGTCTCCCATGGCAAATGTTTTTGGGGCTTGGATGAGAAGGAGGGTCTGAATCAGTTTTAACAACATGTGAGGTGGGGGAAGGTGTTCAGTTTTCCAAGGCAAATTTTTACTGGGTGTGCCGAAGCTTTTGGCTATCCTCTGAAGTACTGATATCTTTTTGAAGATCAGTCTTTTTCTACTAGAATGATAGAAATGTGTATTCAAATAATAAAAAGATTGGTTGAAGTTGACTGATGTTCTCCAAGTATGACAGACATATTGGTATAGACAAAAATTTACTCTGAATTGATGTTTAGAGCCAATCATATCTAGCACCAAAACCGCAATCCTAAACACACTTTCCTGGGAGTAGGCCCCATTGATTACAGTAAGACTTAACTCTGAGCAGAAATGCTCAGGATTGCATTTTAAGGTTGCTTTTATATATAATGTAGTAAAATCCCACAAATTAAACACAAGAACAACACAGTAACTGCATATCCAGATTATGTATTATGGAAGAAGGCATTGTGAATAATCGGAGTATTTTGCAACCAAAGATGTCTAGATGAGGGTTAGAAAAAGAAAAGACTTACTCCATGGGTTATTTCTATCACATAGAGTCTGCACTTCATTTGTAGTAATCAGGAATGTGATGCAAGCATAATAGTGATGGTCTATGCTCTAGTAGTTCCATGATTTTTGTTTCAGACCCTTCCCTTATCTGTGATATCTACTTATAGGGAACGGTAGTGTTTGAACAGTAAGAACTTGCTATCTGTACAAATCATCATTTGAGGCCTCAATCCTAAGCATACTTACCCAGGAATAAGACTATCATGGGACTTACATCTGAATAGACCTGCATAGGGTTGGGCTCTAATTTTGACAGTTGTTATTCAAAAGCTGCTTTTTCAATTTATAGAGTAATGACGGAGAAGAACGTTTAGCTGTTGTTCGTCTTTTAGCTAAGCTGTTTGGCTCTAAAGATTCTGACCTTGCAACACAGAACCGTCCTCTTTGGCAGTGTTTTCTTGGCAGGTGAGAGAACTACAGATGCATTTTTGACTGTATTTTTCTTCAAAGCAATTATTTCCTAACATTTTTGTTTACTTTGAAAACAAAACACACAATTTATAGTATTATTTTTAAATGACAACTTTTTCGTATTATTAGACCAATTTTTGTTTCAAAAGTCAGTAACACTAGTAAATAGTATTTGTTTACAACTACTTGCTAAGTCGAATAGATCAGTTTTCTGTTGAAATCTAAGAGTTGTATTTACATTTCAGGAATTGTACTTTTAGCTGTTTTGTCATATTTTAGTTTTATTTCATGAATTGTTGTACCACTGGTCCTATAAGAGGCTGTTATCCACACCATATAGCGTATTCACTATGTGTAGTGTACTTTCAGTGATTGAGATCTTGGATATGTCAATTTGTCTATGTAGTACTGAATGTGGACATACTTGTGAATTTTTCCCCTCTCTAGATTTAATGATATCCATGTCCCTGTGAGATTAGAAAGTGTGAAATTTGCAAGTCATTGTTTAATGAACCATCCAGATTTAGCAAAAGACCTTACTGGTAAGTTCTCCATCTCAGAGGTTTGAATAATTAGGAGTGTTTAAAATATGTATCCCAGTGGCACAGTAGATAGCAAAATGGTTACAAGATACATTGAAGTGTGACTTGATTTTACAAGATATACTGATGTGTGATTTTATTTTTCTGTTATCAAAAAAAATCAGAGAAATTAAAAGTACAATTGAAGGTAGATTTTATACAGAGGATAGGAACAGATGTATAAGTGCAAATATTTTGTATTCCTCCAAAACTGGAAGCAACTGGATGTTATATATGTCTCAGCTAACCTCCCTTACTATGCAGTTATTTGCTGTGATTAGGAACTATGGAGGAAAATACTGGTAGCAGAACAGCACAAAGAAAGTCTCCATAATCCCAATCTGCATTACCACAATTTCAAATTTTACTGAAATTGTAAGTTTACTATAACTACCTCTGGATTAAAAAACAGAACCTGAAGCCTCCCTGTATTTACATGTTTTTTCAGTTAACCAGCACATCAGCTGTTTCTTTCCAAACGTATGTATTTGGAAATAGCTTCTGCCAAGTCAGCATAATTTATTTCGGCATGTGTGTGTCCTGTCTTTTATATTGTAACCCAAGCATATGTAACCCAGGCATATGAATGGACTATTTGCAATAAAATTAATAGTTTTTTTTTCTCTTTAGAGTACTTAAAAGTTAGATCCCATGATCCAGAAGAAGCCATTCGCCATGATGTCATTGTTACCATAATAACTGCTGGAAAAAGGGACCTTTCTTTAGTCAATGATCAGCTTCTCGGTTTTGTAAGAGAGAGAACACTGGATAAGAGGGTATGACAGATGGATTATAACAATCAAGAATATGCTTTTAACCAAGTCAAAATTTGTGAACATGCTTTCTTCATAATTTCTATGTTGCTAGAATGAAACATGAAAGCCAGTTATTGAAATGCTAATTCAAGTTACAAAATTTCCTTTTAATACAGAGATAAAATGTTGGGGTTCCAGATGATTCTACATATTTATTAATCCACCTACACTATTTAAACTGTCTCTTGGGTTGGGGGCATTCAGCATGTATTCTTAAATTTGTTTGAGTCTATTTCATGTAAGATATGGGCTGACCATCGATCATTCTTTGGTGTAAGGATAATACTTAAAGCCAGCTGAAATCCACTGAATTCCACATCAATCCACTGAAAACTGGGTGCAATTTAAACCAACTTTCCAGGAGTGGCAAAGCTGTGCCAATGGAGCATGTGCTGCATCCTGCAGTTGGGGGCCATAATGGAAATCTCCCCAAAGTATGGTAGTGTTTTCAGTGTTGCATTGTCCTTACCCTGGAGCTGGAAAATTGGTTAGGATTACACCCTAAGATCCTGCAAACTACGGAAGAAATAACTGCTGTAGTTAGTAGGTTAGTAGTTAAGTAGGTAGTTACCTTATTGTCCCCCAAGTTTTTTTATACCCAATACCCCCCTCCTAAAACTTATTCATTTCTGTTGGGGAAAATCACCTAGGTTTTATGAAGCAGTTCTGTATAATCCTAGTAAAGAGTGTAGGTTTGGAGTGCTGAATTTGAGATCATAATACTCTGCCATTCAGTCTTGGCAGTTCATTCTGCAAGCCTGTAATACAAATGCAAGAGATTAGATCTCCTTGGAGATCAATGGGGTTGGAAATGATTTATCCCATATGGTCACACTTTGACAGTCCCTTTCTGTAAAACACTGTGTGTTTCGAAAGCTATGCTAATGGTGGCAGCATTCCTGCCTAGGGTTTTCCACCTTCATTTACTTTTCTTTGATGCATGGAAGAAAGGGAAGCTGTTAGATGGGGCAATGCATGGTATACTTAAGTTTCTATATTTGTTTGAAGAAAATAACTCCTTTTCCTATGCAACATAAAATCAAATTACATTGGTTTTAGATCTTCAAGTGATTCTTTTATGTCCTCTTATCATTTGTATCATTTTTGAAGCCCTCATGGCCACTCCACTCATCAAAATCAATTATTTCGTTCTGCTTTCTGTATCTCTCACAACTAGTGTTGGACGCAAAGCAGCTTATGAAAAATAATTGATTTCCAAACACTTATTTAGTGATCTACAGTACTGTTTGCGTCTCCCTCTCAAAAAATATTCAAGCTTGTCTGTGCCCTTACCTGAAGAAATACCTTGAAATTGATTCATTGCTGGAATCTACTTAAATGACAAAATGTTAGTTTTTTTTATGGGAAATGGAAAAAGTGGTACTTGTTAACATTAAAATATGTGATTGTCATGTGATTGTCAATATGTGATTGTCATAACAGATTGACAATCTGTTATGACCCAATAGACAAAAAATAGGTCTAGGAATTATTTTCTATATATATATAAAACTGAAAAGTCACTCACTTACTCATCAACATCCTGCCAAAACCGCTGGACCTAAAACCATTAAATTTGGGGAGGGTGGCTAAGAGGGGTGCAAGACATTGTCCTCCCTGTAACTTGAAGAATTACTGACTGAGGGATGTTCTGCCCCAACCCCCGGACTTGGAAGTATGAAAATCTGGAGGATGTTCCTTCTGTGACATCAATACCCACCAAGACCCAATGTTGAGAAATTTAACCCTTAAGGGGGTGAAAAGGGGTGCAACATGTTTTGTCCTATACTTAACATGGAAGACTGACCAACACCCAGCCAATTTGATGCTTGGTGCCTGGTGCACTGTGGGGGTTGTTGTTAGGAGGAAGAGGTTGCACTGGGGAGGATGATGCACATGGGGGGAGATGATGCACATGAGGGGAATGTTGCACATGGGGGAATGTTGGGTCCATTTTTGGCCTATACTTAACATTGAAGACTGATCAACATCCAGCCCCAAATTCTGCACTGGCTCAGAAAGGGTGTGCATGATTGTGGAGAGATGTGCACGGGGTGAGGATGTGCCTGGGGGCGGATTGATGAGCATGTGGGGATGTTTTATATTCAGGGTTGATGCACATAGGGGGTTGATGCGCTTGGGGGGATGTTGCGCATTCAGTGTTGCTGCACGAGGGACGGGGTGGTGGTTGGTGAGCCTGAGAGGGTTGATGCACAATGGAGGGATGGGACACGGATGGTTCATGGGAGTATTTTGCTCCTGCAACACAGGCACACTTTGCCAGTAAATTAAAAATAATAATCAGGCTCCTGTGTTCTAGAGGTTGACAGAGATTTTATATATAGTTTGTGTTTGTGCAGGCATTTGCTACACTTTCCCAGAAAACAAGTTGTAACCTCTAACCTTTATACTGATCCAGGATACCCATAAGTACACTGGACGCTAGAGTAAGAGTAGGGATTTTTGGGCCAGGCAGAAGATTAAAACTGGGTTCACATATTTTGTATACACTCTTAGAGATGGTCAGAAATGTGACACTGCAAGTTGGGCTATGATGAGCAAAGTAACATTTCAGCTGATAACTTCTGCAAATGGGAAAAGTGAGCTTGTAATTTTTTGTTAAAATATTTGCTCATCACAACACACAACGCAAAAATTAGCTCAGTTCAGTGGATCTAAACCTACAGTTTGGGAAACACTGGTTAGAGCAGTGATTTTCAACCATTGTGCTGTGGCAAACTGGTGTGCCATGGAAGGTCTGCAGGTGTGCTTCAGGACTTCGGAGGGTCTTTTATAGGGCATTTAGGGGAATTTGAGTCCCATTATTAATAAGACAAGTGGGGATTTGAGCCACATACCAGCAACATGGTGTGCCTTGTCAATGGTAAAAAAACTGATGATGTGCCTTGGCAATTTTAGCACCTTATCAGTATGTCATGAAACTAAAAAGGTTGAAAATCTCTGGATTAGAGAATATATCTTCAATCTTATTCAAAAGTAATGCTTATTAAATGTAATGCTTATTAAATTCAAAAGTAATGCTTATTAAAATGTAATGTAAACTAGATCTTCTGTTTCTTTAATGAAAAGCATGACAATATTACATATAGACATGTAGCTAACTTTTTGTTTATTTTTCCTAAATTGGAAATTTTTTGTACTCTGTATGGGAAACCTTTCATGATGTAAAGAAATGCGGTGCATAGTCCTTGTGGAGCAGCCAACTCATGAAATATTTCTCTAAACTCTAAAGACTTCCTTAAGCTAGATAATTTTACGTCATTTGAATAATTGTCATCTCTTATTTTAAAAAATTGTCAATTTCGTACCCAGCTGATCACTGTCTTTTCAGAAAAAGATCCTAAACTGTCCTTGCCTCTTTCCTGCTTTTAGAATACTGTTTAATCTAGTACCAACTATTGTGTGCAATACTTTTTATGTTGTATACATTTTGTATTTTCAAAAATCAGTACAAATATCTGAAATTTTCTAAAGAAAGAAAGATTTTTCTAAATAAATTAATATCTCATTTCAATAAAACTCAGGATGCAGTCCTGAAGTGCACTTAGGCTAGCCAGTCTGGCACTTGGGCCTAGAGGCCTCCTAGCATGTCAGCTCACCATACGGCCTACCTTACACCAGCTTAGCTGGGCCATTTTCTCTGGCCTAAATCAGGATTGCACCTTTAGTGTACTATTGCTTAATCATGTCAGCTTTTTTTCTGTGACAGTGACCTCTAAACTGCAGGACTGGTGAACAACAAAAACCATATCTCCATTGTGAGAAGTGCTTATTGTTCTGCTCTGTGTCTTGTCTTGTCACCTGACCCCTGCAGCAAGTCATGTGGGTGCTAGTCTGCTGGGACAACTGGCAGCAAAAGCTGTTGTTGGCATAATTTGCTGCAGAGATTGGATGGCAAGATATTGAGAGGGCTGTAGTGGCTCAGTGGTTAGAAAGCTGGAGTTAGAACACTGCTTGATCAGAATTTCGCTCAGCAGGCCAGCAGTTCAAGACCCGAGTACTGCCAGATGGGGGGAGCTCCCATCCTTAGCCCAGCTCCTGCCAACCAGCTCCTGCCAACCAGCTCCTGCATTCAAAAGCATGCAAATGCAAGTAGATAAATAGGTACCATTTCAGTGGGAAAGGCAACGTCATGGCGACAGGCCCCTGCAACAGGCCTGCCAGGTATCCCCATGTTGCATCCATCATGAATTGGAGGAAACTCCAATCCACAACAAGCGGACACCGTCTCACATGGTACAAATGCTGTAGAAGTTGCCTATTGGATGGCAAGATAAGAAATTATTTGATAGAATGGCAAGTGCCACTTGTAACAGGGACAGGTTTTTTTCTAATTCCCGATTTGGCTCACAAGTTGCATTTTGCCAAACCTTTTTCTAACATATCAAGGGATATTCTGATTTAGAAAGATACCCTGTCAGCCTTTTTTTCTGGGAAAAATAACAGTGTTGACACTTCAACAGTGTTGATTTAAATTTTGAAAAGTTTTAGGATGTTTTAGTCAGTAACATTAATGTAATGTAGTGATTACTGAGTAGAATGATTAAATATATGTTTGTATTCCTGTGATTAAATATATGTTTATAAACATATAAATAAATATATGTTTGTATTCCTGTTGTGTTTTTAAGTGGCGGGTAAGAAAAGAAGCCATGATGGGCCTTGCCCAGCTGTACAAAAAATACTGCCTTCATGCTGAAGCTGGGAAAGATGCAGCGGAGAAAGTGAGCTGGATAAAGGATAAACTTTTGCACATTTATTATCAGAATAGCATCGATGACAAGTGAGTCAGCTTACTCATTGTTACTAAGTGGGAGATACATTTGTATTTTGATTTAGGGTGAGCTTTGACAACCACTGAACTAACCAAAGTTCATCAAACTTTCTGTGGTTTGTGAAACTGAGAGGGCAGATTAGGATATGTGCATCAAGAGTTCAACAGGCTGTACTGGGTTGCACTGCTGCCTAATTACCATTATAGCTGTACCCCTTGGTATATATAAATTGGGCAGCACCTCTAGAACCACTGAGCTAGTGAGTTAGAGCACAATCCTAACCATGTCTACTCAAAAGTAAGCCCCATTGTGTTCAGTGGGTCTTACTCCCAGGAAAGTGTCTTTAGGATTGCAGCCTTAACCTTAAGTAATGAAGATTTGATCAAGTGTTCTCCATTCTTTCAAACAGCAAGGTTTTCTGTATGTTTGGGAAGATAGGAGATATGAAAAAATAAGAAGGTAATGGGATTGGGACACCAAGGCTTGTGAAACTGTTTGAAAGCTGTGAGTAATTAGGATGTGTGTAATTCTGTTTCTGTTCTTTTTCTTTTCTTTTTTGCAGGTTATTGGTGGAGAAAATCTTTGCTCAGTATCTTGTTCCTCATAATCTGGAAACAGAAGAGAGGATGAAGTGCTTATATTATTTGTATGCTAGCTTAGATCCAAATGCTGTTAAGTGAGTATACTTCTGAGTAGTTCTCTCTGCAAAAGTGTATCTGAGCTTCAATAGTAGTAAAAAAGAGAAGCTGAAGTTAAAAGGAGAAAATGATGCGATCATGCAAATACTTTTCTTTCAATGCAGACCCACAATGTAAATTAGGATTTACATTGCAGTATAAGAAACAAGGACGTGTTTTCAAACCTTGTGAAATGATAAGGAAGGCATTCTGGGGTGGGGGTGGGTGAGTTGGAGACAGGACAGGCAGATGGCAGGCAGAGGGAAAGAGGAAAGCAGGAGGCAGGGTGAGGTTCTGACACTTACACTGGATTCCTAACTCTGCTTTCTGAGCAGCCAGGAGCAGCCTCTTTCTGATCATGCTCAGGCCACTTTCAGAGATGATCTGAGTAGACCTATAGGGGCTAATATTGCTTTACTGCAGGGATGGGTTGGCCTCCCCTTCCCAGTGGTACCACAATAGCAGTCCCAAAACGTGCTCTGGATACAGTGCAGGCATTCCAGCCTGCTGTTTCAGTGCAAATTAGGATTGAACTGATAGTCTGATTTTTCAATAACCTCAGTCTAGATGCAATTATTTATCTGATTTTTCCAGAACTCTTTAATAACCCACTAAAAATCAGGTTGCAATCCATCAGTGGGTCCCTGCTGCCAATTCCAGAACTGCTTATTTCGATGCAAACCTGGATTATTCAAGCTACAGCAAATGAAGCCTATGCTAGAACAAATGTGTTATGAAAAGAGCTTGTTAAAAAAAGAACACAACCTCTCGATTTGGTTTTACTTTCTCTCATGCAAATACTTCTGCTTAATTGGAAATAGCTCTTCCATGATCGGAACTTGCTAGAAAAACAACTTTGAATGCAACTCACAGGCTGCAGATTCATGTTTACAACAAAACGTGTAAAGTAAACAAAGTGTAAAGTAAACAAAGTAAACAAAATGTGTAAAGTCAACAAAGTAAACAAAAATTACTTTTTAGCTTGGACCATTGCTGATCAAAAGCACTTAAGCCCTGTGTTTTGTTGTGTTTTGAAACACCTGCTATATGGTAGTTAGAGAATAATACTGTCATTTTAATGCTGTTGTCACTTCTTTTCTACCTAGGGCACTGAATGAAATGTGGAAATGCCAGAACATGCTTAGGAGTCATGTGCGGGAATTACTAGATTTGCATAAGCAACCCATTGTACGGTTTCAGAAACTCTTAATTACCTTTTTATATGTATTACTTTGTCTAGTCTTAACTTGCATATAGTAAGCTTAATATATGTAATGCTGGATTCAAACTTGTGTTTTGCATTCAAATATAACCTTGGTATGTTTTAAGGGTTAACCTAACTTTATGTGGGAGTATATGGTAGTTAGAACTAAAGTGAGTCAGTTCCTCTCTGTAGTATGCAGGCCAGTTGCCTGTATCTTTGGTCTTTCAGTTAAGCAAGAATGTTAAGTAAGAAATGCCTGCACTGGAAGTGCTACTACTGAAAAACAAAGATACAGTAATGGGGTGCAAAAGGATTTATTTATATAGGTTTCCCCCAGTGGTGTAGCTAGAGGGGGCAGAGCAGTCAATCTTGGAGAGAGTCCAATCAGTCATCCTGGTATGCAAAGGATCCCTTCTCTTTAGAGCCATTCAAAGGGAAGAGGTCCTTTGCGTACCAGGGTGAGTCTCCCTTGCACATGACATGTGCAGGGGGAAGGGACCCCTTGCACACTGTGGTGAGACTCCCTCCAGGACTGTCTAGCTATGGTCTAGCAGGACTAACTAATACTCTAGCTATGCTACTGGGTTCCCCATATCTAGATCTTTTTCCAAATTCCAGATCCAGTTTCCAAATCTGTGGAAAGTCCTGAAACAAAATTCCCGTTAATACAGAGCATGCCTGTATTTCCTCCCACCCCCTTATTAAGCAATTTCTTGCAGTTTTATAATTCATATATTTTCTATAAGAGAGGCACATTCCTAAGACTTTATTGCCTATTAATAATGCATTTTTGCTCAAACTTTACATCACAGTGGGTGGGAGAAAGATATGGAGCAGCAGTCAAAGCAGGTCAGGCAGGTATGTTGCATGGCAAGTTACTTATATGAAGGCTCACTCTGAACATTTTTCTTTTCAGTCAGAGGCAAACAGTGCTGCTATGTTTGGGAAGCTGATGACTATAGCAAGTAAGATCTCTAGTTAAAGGTATTTCAAAGCACCACTTATAAGCTGCTGCTGTAAATTACATTCCAGACTTCTATTTCTATAGAAAATCTCCCTGACCCTGGGAAGGCACAGGACTTTGTAAAAAAATTCAATCAAGTACTTGGTGATGATGAGAAACTTCGTTCCCAGCTTGAGCTCTTAATCAGCCCAACATGTTCCTGTAAACAGGCAGATGTCTGTGTGGTAAGAAATTGGGGTTGGGTTTTTTTTTGGGGGGGGGGGGTGGGGGAGGTGGGTACATTTCAATATACAGGCCGATTGAAAAGAAACTCCCTATATAGGGAGGTACTTTTCAGTCACCCTGTAGATATTAAATAGCATTTTTTATATTCCTAGAGGAACAGGAAGTTATTCAAAATTTGTATCAATGCCTTAGTGGGACAGTAACATGACTCATTATAAATAAATGGCACTATCAACAGAGGAGATATATGATTCTATGAATATTTCCCTAGAAGTTTAAAAAAAGTTTCTATTCAAAAAGCTCAGATGAAATCTTATGCCAAAGTACAACTTTTATAGTTATCCTTTTTAAAAAAATAAAACACAGAATATGTTTCAATCAAGTATCTCTCTTGCATGAGCCTAAACATCATTACTATGATTGTTAGAATCAATGAGCTTCTCCATGGTGGTATTCTATCATTCACAAAGGGTTTCATGTTTTGTTTAATAATAAGATTTGATCCATAATTCCTTTGTACACATTGTTCCTTTTGTTGAAATGAATGAGACTTAGGGCAAAATCCAGAGTAACTATGGGGAGTCCTTGCTCTGGTGTAAGAACAACTTACTCTGGATTCCAATATGAATTGCCCATAGGTATTCACTAGGTGGTGCAGTAAGTATGGGTGCACGTAAAGTCTCTTATGTGCTCCCGTAGTTACTCTGGATTTGGGGGTTACTGGAACTCAGTGCATGCATTAGTATGCATATAACGCCAAATTGGGGCAAATGTTTGAAGACCTTCAATTTAAAGCTGCGATCCTAACCTCCAGCTAGGCTGGCATAAGTCTTCTGCTGACCTGGGAGTGTCACAAAAGTGCCATAAGGCATTTCTGCCCCACTCCTGGGAGCAATAGGCCAATGCTCAGGCATATGCTAATGCCACACCATCATGGAAAGATATACTATTTAGGCTGGCCTAAACTGGTTAAGATTGCACTCTTAGTCACTACTTGCTTTTGGATTTCAGCAGTGGATTTCTGAAGTGGTGAAATCCTTAAAGATTTCATTCATTCAATTCTAATCTGTTTTAAAGCTTAATTAAAATTTGTATCAGCTGTGAATAATCAGTACTTGCGTAGGAACCAATTTTTACTGGAAGTGATATCCCACAGCTACCAGGGGCTAAAAATGTGCCTGCTATACCAAGTTCAAATGTGAACAAAGGCTGGCTCAGAGTCTACTCTGTTAAGCAATATTTGGTTACCTGCAGAAGTTGTTTTAAGGCAAATGCTACCTTGAATTTTTAGAGCTTCTTCAAAGAGAACTGAGCACTGTTTGTGCTCCAAATATGTTTGTCATATAACTTTACCCCTTGTCTCCCATTTATTCAGAGGGAGATAGCACGGAAGCTTGCAAATCCTAAGCAGCCAACTAATCCTTTCCTGGAGATGGTCAAATTTCTTTTGGAAAGAATTGCTCCAGTTCACATTGACTCTGAAGCCATCAGGTAAATTTGACTGAGATCTATGATACCTGCTGTGCTTTTTATTTTATTGTTTTGCACCAAAGCCTTTTGAAAAAAGCACGTAATCATTGCAAATGATTGTATTGCAATTGCTAGTATTTGTGTGACTATTGTTAGAAAGGAATTCAATCTTGATACACTAAAAATAAAACTTTATTATAAAATTTCAAGTGAAAGCATGCCTTTTAAAATTATGCAGTTGAAAAAGTACAGCAAAAAGTTTTGGATAAATAATTTTTTTAAAATGAAGATTCTCATTTTTGAATAAGAATCTAAATGTGAACTAATTGTTATATTGTAGTCTGAACATGTTTGTAAACTGTATCTGAACACATAAAGGTAACATTTTAAAAAATTCTTGTTTAGTGCATTAGTAAAGCTGATGAATAAATCTATAGAAGGGACAGCTGATGATGAAGAGGAGGGCGTAAGTCCTGATACTGCAATTCGTTCAGGGCTTGAACTTCTCAAGGTACTTCTTGTAAAGTTACTTGATATTATATCTAAATTGACTGCATTCCAATCAGTTTTCTTTGAGCGACTCAATCATTACTTTGAAGTTTGAACAAAGATTTCTCTTGAAAACTATGTGAAGGACTAGCCTGAATCATCCTTTTAATCTCTGTAGACAGACAGACAATTGTTTATTGTATTAGCTAAAAGCCATCACAATCAAATTTAGAACACAGAATTTGAATTCAGAATACAAGCAGAGTTAAAAATTCATTCAGAACACAGAATAGAGTTAAAATCATATACAAACACTTTTGCCTCTTTATGTTAAGGTTTAATCTCAGTATATTGTTCCATATCCTGAATTGCAGTTTGTTTGTGGTTCTAGCTACAATAACTTAACATGTCAAATAACATAACTAAGCTCTCCCCTAAATAAGAGTTTTGAATGAGGCAAACAAGAGGAGGCCATCCAAGTGAGATATGGTAGATGATTGTTTCAAATCTGGATTTGATTGGGTAAAAAGTCTCCCTAGAGACTTTTGCAAGTAACTCAAGTTCAAATATCTGAACCCAGCCAAGTCTGTTCTGAGGGGTGCAAAGAGATGTGGTTGTATTTTTAGAAGAAATACGAAGCTGAAGCAGTAAAGAAAAAGACATCCAATTAGATTAGTGGTCAAGGAACAGGAGTAAATTACCCCAAATGGGGTAAAAATGAAATTTGTGGGGGTAATGGAACAATATTGGGGAAGCAAGGGGAAGCTAGAAAAGGGATGGATGCAGGGTTTGGTGGGGTAACGTTGGCATATCTAAATATATTTTGGGGTAAAAGGTAAAAAAGTTCCCTGACCCTTGAATTAGATTGTCCAATAATATCCTTCTAATGTTACATATGGCGTCTAATTCTATCCCATGAAATCAGTTTCTGTGCATAAAACATTTTCATCTTGCCAATCTTCTTTTTCACAATTTCTTCCTTATTTTCCTTACTTCCCTACATTTTTAAATTTTAGCAATAGGTTTTTCAATCTAAAAATTTCCTGACTTTCAAAAGCTGTTTGTCATTGGGTGGCGGGTAGGCTGCTGTTTTAAAAAATGTCCAAAATCCACTCCACTGAAGCAATTGAAACTAATGATGTAATTCTTTGAGAAATGCTTTGTTTCATAATTGCTTTGAATACTAAAGAAATATGATAGCTGGAGATTTTAAAAATTTTTGTACTTGTCCTTTCTTAATACGTGCATGACTTTTTAAATGCCATTAAAGAGAGATTGCATCCTACTTGGCACTAAAAATGGGAACCACTTTAGGAAACATTGCCATCCTGTATTCAAACTTATTCCTGCATCTACAAAGTCAACCCCTTTTTGTGTTCCTACAGAAGGCAGGGATTTTTAGGGTTTCCACAAGAGAATCTTATGTTGCCCATCCCTTCCTTTAAACTCAGGTGGGAAATAATTATATTTGTTTAGATGCACAGTTTGTCCTATTCCTAGGATTCGGGACACATTTGTTAAAATGATTTTTGATTTTGATGTACTTGCAGGTTCTGTCTTTCACGCATCCTACCTCGTTCCACTCTGCAGAGACGTATGAATCTCTGTTGCAGTGCCTCAGGATGGAAGATGATAAGGTAGCCGAGGCTGCCATTCAGATATTCAGAAACACAGGCCACAAAATAGAAACAGATCTACCACAAATAAGATCGTGAGTGCGTTTCTTCACATACCAAAAATGCTTTCAATATTATCCTTTGGTCTCATTGCTTCCTGTACACATTGCCTGCTATCACTGTTGAATAACTTAATTTGCAATTACTTGAACAATTTGGGCATGTATGTATTTTTTAGCACCCATACTATATGCCTAATGGGTCACCATCTGTTTCCTATATGTATGAGTCAAGTGTTGTATAATAAGTACTACACTTACAAGCTCAAATAACAAAAATTACATTTGTTTACCAGTGTGTTGCTTTTAACAAGGTTTACCCCTGCTTACTGGGCAAGAGACACTCTTTCAAGTGCGTGTTCCTCTTTTATTTAGCAGAGGGAGAGTAACTGGCCCTGCACACCCCAGCAATGTCTGCTCTAGTGGCTTCTGCTGGTGTTCTTTTTGCACTTTAGATTGTGAGCCCTTTTGGGACAGGGACCCATTAGCTATTAATTAGCTATTAATTTTTTCATTTTCTTGTAAACCGCTTTGTGAACTTTTCAGTTGAAAAGCGGCATATAAATACCGTAGATAGATAAGACAGATACTCTCTTGGAAGAATCAAACTGGTTGTAAAGATCAATGTTAAGGCATGTGACTGTTTTCAGGATTGTATTAAATCTGTTTAAAATAATTTAACCAAAATTTTATTTTAAGATTATGATTTTAAAAAATTCTCATTCAGTGGATGTGAATTATTGCCTTCAAGACCAATGCTTTATCTATCTATATAAAACTAGCAAAAAGCATACCCACGTTGCAGGAGTAAAATTCCCCTGTACGCAATCCCCCCACTGCACATCAATCCCCCATGCACATCAAACCCCCTGCGCAACATCTCCCCATGTGCATCAACCCCCCACGCAAATCTTTCCATGTGCAACCTGCCCATGTGCAGTGACCTCCCCAGTGCAACCTCTTCCTCCAAACCACAACCCCCCAGCGCACCCGGCACCGAGCACCAAATTGGCTGGAGGTTGGTCAGTCTTCCATGTTAAGTATAGGACAAAAACACATTGCACTCCTTTTCAGCCCCTTAAGGGTTAAATTTCTCCACATGGGTTCTTGGTGGGTGTTCAGGTAGCAGAAGGAACTCCCTCCCAGAATTCCATGCTTCTACGCCCAGCAGTTGGGGTGGAATGTTGATGAGTCAGCAATTCTCCAATGCAAAGTATAGGGAGGAAAATGCGTTGCGCCCCTTTTCACCCCCTTCCAGTTGGAATTTCCAAAAACTGGTTCTTAGTGCACCCCTCGGTCACAGAAGGAACACTCACCTCAAATTTCAAGCTTCTAGACCCAGCGGTTTTGGCAGGGTGTTGATGATTCAGTGAGTCAGTGACTTTTCTTTTTTATATATATAGAAGAAGATTGAAGAGTCATTGACTGACTCATCAACTCCCAGCCAAAACTGCTGGACCTAGAAGCATGAAATTTGCTCAGGGTGTTCCTTCCATGATCGAGGCACCCACTAAGAATCAATTTTGGGTAATTCTAACCAGAAGGGGGTTGAAAGGGATGCAATGCATTTTTATCCCTATACTTCAGTGATTTTCAACCTTTTCATCTCACGGCACACTAGTAAGCCACTGAAATTGTCAAGGCAAAATCAGTGTTCAAATCCCCCAATTTTCCTATTAATTAATGTCAGTCCCCAAATGCTCATAGCACACCTGAGGACTATCCACAGCACACCAGTATGTCATGGCATACTGGTTGAAAATCACTGTTTTACACTGAAGAATCGCTGGCTGATCAATGTATTGCCCCAGTCCCTGGAACTTGAAGCATGAAATTTGGAGAGGGTATTCCTTCCATGACACAACCATCCACTAAGAACCAAAAGGGGTGCAGCGTGTTTTAGTCGTATACTTAACATTGAAGACTGACTGATCAGCATCTGACCAATTTGGTGCACTATGCCTGAAGCACAGGGGAAGGTGGTTGTGCACAGCAGGTAGTAGTGGTTCATGGGGGAATATTACAGGGAGGGATGGTGGTGGTGCACAGGGGATGGTGGTGCACAGAGAGGAATGCTGCAGACGGGGGAATGTTGCATGGGGCTAGATGCATGACGGGGGATGGTGCATGTGTTGCATGGGGGTGCATCACACGGGGTGTACTTTAGAAGTTTTACATAGTAGAGATTTTGAAACACTTCCAGATAGGATAGATTGATTTTTTTAAAAAAATTCTTTTTTTTTTTGCTAAATATGTGCAGAACCCTAATTCCTATTTTGCATCAGAAAGCAAAGAGAGGAACACCTCATCAAGCAAAACAAGCTGTCCACTGTATACATGCCATATTTTCAAATAAAGAAGTGCAGCTTGCACAAATCTTTGAGGTAGGTAAAACGGTATTTTAATGCCATTTTGAAAGTATGCTTTAATACAAATGCACAAGCACTACGTATTTCCATGAGTATTGTTATTTTATTTTATAATCCTCTTTGAATTACTTGTTGGGGTTAAAAAATGCAGGTTATATATCAACTGAGAGCACAATCCTAACCAGGTCTCTTCAAAAGTAAGCCCGATTGTGTGCAATAGGTCTTATTCCCAGGAAAGTGTCTTTAGTATCGCAACCTAAATCAACTAACTCTAAATAGGGTTGCCTTATGTGTTTTACAGAGGAATGGTAATTTATGCCAGAGTGTATGCCCTAACTATGGCAGCCCAAAGTAGGCCATATCTAGAGCTAACACTTAGGTCAAATCCACAGGGGAAAGAGGCCTCTAGGCTGACCTACTACTGCTGAAGAGGCAGCAGCACAAGTCTTATTTCAGGCATGTTCACTGGGGACCAAGTAAGTGGCACCTGGGAGAACTTGCTCCCAAGGAGACCTGCCTCAGATCATACTGAACAAGGAACAGCTGTGGTCCCTGCATCCTGCCTGCCATATGAGGAAACCCAGGAGTCCCTGGCAACCAGTCACAGCTGCAGCATGATGGAAAGAAAAGCTGGGGGACCAGATTTCAGCACTGCAAAAGAAAGAGAGCAACACCCCCCACCCCCCGTAGGGCACCCAAGATAAATGGGGGGACTGATCCAAAGAAAAGCTAGGAACACCCACATCCATTGTTATCATGTGGTGGAGTAGGCTGATAGAGTTGTGCCATATCCTGAGTTCAACAGGCAGGGGTTGCGTTTACGGCAGCCTAGCACTTAGATTATTGCCATCACTTCCATTTTTACCTTCTATTTAAATGGGTCCCTATGGGTCTACTCTAACTTGCACCTGTTGCCGAGATAGATTGCAACAAGAGCAACGGAGCAAGAGGAGCAAGAGGCACTCTTTCAAGTGGGTGTTCCTCTTTTATTTAGCAGGGGGAAAGTAACTGGCCCTACACAACCCAGCAGTGTCTGTTCAAGTGGCTTCTGCTGGTGTTCTTTTTTTGCATTTTGATTGTGAGCCCTTTTGGGACAGGGACCCATTAGCTATTATTATTTTTCCATTTTCTTTGAAACGGCTTTGTGAACTTGTTAGTTGAAAAGCGGTATATAAATACTGTAGATAGATAGATGGCAAAAGCTGCAAAGGTTGTGAGGGGGCATAGATATCCAGTCAACAAGCTTTAAAAGCTAGGCTAATCATATAAAGTTTTTAAGTTGATCAGTAGGCTGAGGAACATAATAAGAACATACTTATTTTATAAAGTTGTTTTAATTTTAATGTGTTTCTGTTGAAAGGAGTAATAAAGCAAGAAATATTGGGTTGTGTTCACAGAGAGTTGGAGCACAAGCCTCACCAATTTGGTGAGAGGCTGGTGCATGTCTGGGCACTGGCTTAACCCACCCCAGGAGTGATGTAAAAGTGCCTTATGGCATTTTTGCAACACCCCAGTCCAGCACAAGATTTGTGCCAGCCTAACCACGGTTTAAGGATTGTGCTGTCAGTCATTACTAAGGGCCCCGCCCTATCAAATTTTTTAGGATCAATGCTGATGTAATCCAGCCCAAGAAAAGGGAACAAGTGTTCCGTTACCTTGAGGAGTCCTCCATGAGTGCCCTTTCATCACAGATTTCCAATTGCCCATTGCAGATCCCTTTGTGTGTTTGGCTGCATCAACACTAGAAAGTTGGATAGGATTGGGCCCTGAGTCACAATGAAAAATGAGAGTAATTTAAGTTCCATTAATAGCATGTCTCAGATATTTTATTGGTACATGGTCATTGCTACATTTGTAAACAATCCATTAAAATAAAGATTTCTACCTAAAAATGATTAAATGTTTTTATTTTATTTTAAACATTAAATGTTTAATGTTTTATTCACTTATAATTTACCCTACACTTTTTTCATTTTCTCAAGAAGGCACAAGTGTTTGAGGTTTTGGTAATTAACTGATAATTTGATGATGAATCTTAAAATACTTGACAACCTTAATGTATCGTGAGTTTTCACATTGTCCAAAAGAGAAAATGAAATTCTTCCAGTATTTCCTACCTGTTATGGTGTATTTGATGGCATTTAAGGGATTTGTTCCATATCGCTATGCTCTTCTGATACCTGGTGGTAGAAAACCTGAAGATTGGAGCATCTGTATGTAGCCAGTTTCATTTAAATTAGGTTTATGACTTTTCCTGTTTCAATCTTTAATACATTACAGCACTATGGCCTATAAAGTGAAGCCCCTTGCTCTGGTGCAGTTAATATGACTTTCCATAAGATAACACTAGCACAAACATTGTCCTCTCCAGCTGCTGGCGCTGGCTCTCCAGGCTGCGGAGGAGGCGCGTAGTGGCAAGAAATGGAGCCCACTGCAGCCAAGCCCCTCCTCAGATTCAGTTACTTCTTTGTGGGCCTTACTTCTGAGTAGACATGCCTAGGATTGGGCCCTGAGGCTACAAGGCCAGCCACACTTTCCTGCTGTTGCTGCATTTCCCACCCTCGGCTTATACTTGGGTCAATAAGTTTTCCCAGTATTTGTGGTAAAATTAGGTGCCTCAGCTTATACGCGGGTCGGCTTATACACATGTATATGCGGGTAGTTTGTTTTCTTTATAATACATTCACTGAAGTATAATACAGTTAGCTGCTTGGGTCTTCAGAATACAGGATACAAATAATGGATACAAAGGCAGGATACAAATAATGGAAATAAAAATAAATAAATAAAATATAATGTTTCAATATTAAATTTGGTAATGCATGTCAGATAGAATTCTGCATATTGCAGATTCAAGGTTGGACATTATACTCAATTTCAAAGGGGCACAGGATGCTTATGAAATAGTTTTATTTTATCCCCTTTGGTACTGAAGGCTCACTGTGAAACTTGGCAGGTACACTTAGGATAAAATTCTCAATTTGAAGTTCTAGCTACATTTCACCAAATTTTCAACCACGCAAGAAAAGATTAATGTTGTGATGTGATATCTTCTTGAGAAGCAAGATATTACAGTTAAAATTGATATATGCACTTATGACGTAATTTTCTAAGGTATATGTTTGGAGAGTCAAAACTTTAACTAAGTATTGGATCAAAAATAATACAGTGTAGCTGTATCATCTTAATACTAACAAAATTAAAATCTTTGAAAGGCATTTTGACAACATAATTCTAATCTTACACTGTGCTGGCCTATGGTGTTTTAAATGTGCTATAAATCAGGTTTGTGGTACCAGCTTTATAGGCTGTGCCAGCAGGGGAGGCTGCACCTTCCTGTTGACACTTCAATCTGGATGCTACATCCAACAGAGCAAGTAAGCACCCTCCAGGCAGTGTAGGAATTTGGGAAGGTGGGAAGGGGGCAATTCATGATTGGGGGTAGGATCCAAGATGCTGGTCTACACAAAGTCCTATAACCTCCTGTCTTGGAAACCCATGCAGCCCAACAGCACCACTGCTGGTTAGGATTGGTGTATGAGAGGGAAGTTTCTGGGTGGAATATGTTTGTATTATGAGACGTAGCAAATGGCAAAAAGATTGTGTCCAACTTTTACTACTTAGAGCTAAGGGAGTAGTGTAGTAATAATAACATGAACTTTGAATTGGTAGAGAGAACATTTTCCCCTGAGCACAGCTTATTTAAAAAGTTGGATTTTAAATACAAATCATAGTATTAAGTTGTGTCTAGTTTTGTATTGAGTCTAGCTAATTGGACAAGACATACTCTTTCAAGTGGGTGTTCCTCTTTTATTTAGCAGGGAGAATGTAACTGGCCCTACATACCCCAGCATTGTTGGTTCAAGTGGCTTCTGCTAGTGTTCTTTTTGCATTTTAGATTGTGAGCCCTTTTGGGACAGGGACCCATTAGAAATACTTTTTTTCATTTTATTTGTAAACCACTTTGTGAACCTTTTAGTTGAAAAGCAGTATATAAACAGATACTTTTGAGACCTGTATTTATAATAGTTTAATACCATGTATTAATGCAAATTTTTTTCCTTTCCCAGCCTTTAAGTAGAAGTTTGAATGCTGATGTTCCAGAGCAGCTTATAACTCCTCTAGTTTCTTTGGGTCACATATCCATGTTGGCACCAGACCAGTTTGCATCTCCAATGAAATCTGTAGTTGCAAATTTCATTGTAAAGGATCTTCTGATGAATGATAGGGTAAGGTTAAGATTGGTATAATGAATGTTGAAACTATATAGTGAGACCTAAATAAGACTTTCATGAATATATGATAGCTTCTGTGAAGAGAAGAATACTGACTTTTTTGCTAAATTCATGTTTGCAGTTCCTGTTTTGGTCAGCTTTCAGTCTTGTATAATTATTTTCAGTCTACAGGTGAGAAAAATGGGAAATTGTGGTCTCCAGATGAAGAGGTTTCCCCAGAGGTTCTTGCAAAGGTAGGTTAATCTTTTTCAGTATAAGCCATAGAGAGTCCCTTCAAAACATTTTTGTTCCAGTGTGAAAAATTCAGTTTCTCGAATCTTAAGAAAGTTCTTTGCATTTTGGTCTGATCAGTATCCTTTACTGGGAACCAGAGTTACAGCAGAATCCTATCCACGTGTACTCAGAAGTAAGACCCATTGTGTTCAATCAGTCTTACTCCCATGAAAGTGTGTTTAAGATTGCAGCCTTAATTTCTCGATTTAGCTCAGGTGTGTCCAACACGAGGCCCGGGGGCCGCATGCGGCCCAGGACAAGGGTGGATGCGGCCCTCCTGCAAAGCTGGCCACCACCATTGGAAAAACCAGCTTTGTGGCAGCAGCAATTTTCAAATTTCACGCACTGCCCTGGGCGTTCGCCACAAAGCTGGTCTGGGCTGCCTGGCCAGGACCCCTACCTGCCTCCTGGCACTCAGAGTGCTTCAGGCCCTGCAGACCTTGCAGCGCTCGCCCACCCGCATCCCTCAAAAGCAGCCTCAGCCTCTATCCCAGCTGCTGCCTGCTGCCCTTGAGACCTACTCAGAAGTAAGCCCCATTAAAGTCAATGAGGCTTACTCCCGAGTTGCAGTCTGAGAGCCCAATGATGCATAGGATGGGCTGTGATCCTCTCTAAGCTTAACCTTGGAGATATGCTGCAGCCCTAACTATGTCTACTCAGAAGTAAGGCCCATTGTACCCAGTGTGTCTTACTCCCAGGAAAGTGTTCAGGATTGCAGCATATCTCCAAGGTTAAGCTTGGAGAGAATCACAGCCCATCCTATGCATCATGCCTCCTCAGAAGTTAGCCCCACTAAAGTCAATGAGGCTTATTCCCAAGTTGCAGTCTGAGAGCCCAATCCTATGCATGGATACTCATCAGAAAACCCCAAGATAATCAATGATACTTACTCCAAGGTTTAAGAAATATAGGACAAAGTATAGGACATCCTACATTTTGTCTTACTTTAAAAAACGTTTGTGTTTATGTGCGGCCCAAACCAACTCGTCTTCTTCCAATGCGTCCCAGGGAAGCTAAAAGGTTGGACACCCCTGGTTTAGCTAAACTTAATTTAATGTTTATTTATTTATTTAAAAGATTTATATCCCATCTTTCCTCTGTAAATAACAGATACCCAAGGCGGCTTACAAAAAACATAGCATAAAACATTAAAAGCAAATTAACAGAATAAAAACTATTTGGAGGAGGGCAAAAACTTGGAGTTACCTAAAAAATACAGGAGGAATGGGTAGAAACTTAGGAGATACAGGAAGCAGCCAACCCATCATCCAAAAGCCAGATGGAACAAAAATGGTTTTGAGCCCTCACCGGAACCCCATAAGGGAGGGGAGAAGATCTTAACCTCTGTGGTAGGGAGTTCTGTAATTGTGGCACCACTACTGAGAAGGCTCACCCCCTGAGCCACTATCCCCCTGACTTGGGATAAAGTTGGAACTTATAGGAAACTCCCTTCAGATAACCTAAAGAGGACAGGCCAGAATATATGGAAGAAGTTTTTATGTTTGCATGAAAGGAGAATAGTCCAATTAAGGAAATGCATTGTTAAATGTAAAAAAAATAGTTTTTTTACAACTATTTGTACAGTTTTTACAGCTGAATTGAGGAAATTTTACATTGTTTTTAAATACTATTTTTACTAGTTTGCATGGATTTCAGACATCTCTTCAGTATAAGATTGCTAACATGACAGCAAATTAATAGAGTTATGAGTGATCACTCAAAAGTGTTCCATTTTCTCTGTACACTCTTGTTTAATGTATTTCTGTATATAAAAGTGAAACTCCTGACTCATCAATGTATCCCTTAATTTCCATTAACATAGAAAGAATGGTTGTTGCTTTTAGCTCACTAATAAAAATGATATTGTGAGACAGATTGTATTTTGCATAGAAGGCGTAAAACCACCCACACGTTGTTCACATTGCCCTGAACATCAGTTTATCTCCTATTTCCCATTATGCTAAAAAACTGAAGTTTGGCATAGTTATTGCTTATGGAACACTAATAAAAAACATGCTATGTATGAGACAGACTTTTGGGTAAAACGACCCATTTCAGTTGATACTGTGATAAACAGTTCTCAATACATGGAATCCCCCTGGAATGCAGTCCTGCTGTTTTCCTTTAAATGTCTGAGCATCTGTAAAGTTACATAATCTGAATCTGCTGAAGTTTTTTAATAGTACAAGGTGTCAAATCAAGGTCCTCAGGTGCAATGTCATCAAGGCTGAAGTTTTAACAGAATAGGCAGAAGGGAAATAATCCTGTCCAACTATTCTTTTGAATTTAAACGACTGCAATTCCCACTCAGAGCATGTTTCACAGTGGTTTTCAATAAGTCCCAGGGACAATCCTTAAAACCAGCTAGTGTAAGATAGGAAGGGCAATTTTATGGAGTGTGTTCAAGAGTTAGTAAACCAATTAACATGGCATATTGGCAATATTGCTAACTAACATGGCATAGTATTATTGCCGTAAAACTGCATGTGTAGTATAGCAAGAAGCACCAACCATGTAGCTACATGGTTGTTTTAAACTTGGGTGTTGGGTAGAAAGTTACAGCTGAAAAGTAGCTGAAGTACCTATTTAACAAGGTAGATCACTTTTTCAAAGCCATTTGAAGAATGGCTATTTCAGCTAGTCTTTCAGTCCATGAAAACAGCATGCAGTTAATAGGAGTATTTGTGATTTATTTATCTGTTATTAGGTTCAAGCAATTAAACTTTTGGTACGTTGGCTCTTGGGAATGAAAAATAACCAGTCCAAATCTGCAAACTCAACACTTCGATTACTATCAGCTATGCTGGTCAGTGAAGGAGACTTGACAGAACAGAAGAGAATCAGGTAAGGCACTTTCAGAAGTCTTATTTTGCTATTTTGAAAATGCTGGTTTGTTCTTCAGTAGAGAAAGAAGAAAGGAAAATTTAGAAGTGGTAATATTGCTAATATTGGTGGTAATATTTTTATATTGTGTATATGTGTATATAAATTGGTAAATATTGGTAATAAAATTAAATATACTATTATCAATATTGGTAATAAAAGTACCTATTTTTAATAAAAATTGGGTGTATGTATAAATGTGAAGTAACCGGTATAATACCCACTTGTACTACATGCATTATGGTTGGGATGAGCATTGCTACCTGACCTTGCAGTGGAAATGGAAAAGTACACCTCAGTTGAGTGTCTGTCACTAAATTCATACTACACCTCCTTAGAGTAACTGAGGATAGTGTATTATTAGGATTAGTGTATTAGGATTGCGCTGAGCACAATACCATAGCCTTTCAAGACTGATGGAGTGTATTATTGAGGATTGGTCTATTGGAGGATTTTTATGCAGATATTTATGCATTGTTCTATTATGCAGATTCTCATGTTAAATGTCAAGATTTTTTATAGAATTTCATTTTTCAGCTGGTGATAAATGTCCCAGTGGTAGTATGTCCAGTGGAACTAAAGAGGTCACAACCCCTATGGCTGTGACATCACATCTGAATTCTGCGCAGAAGTGTCTGCCTAGAGCAAAGCTTAGGACCAGTCATTGTGCCCTACTCCACGTCCATTCTAAAGTTTTCCAGGTTGTTACATTCTCTTCTTGTGAGCAGTTACAGGAAGCGGGTGTAGCATCTGCTTCTTGGGGTGAAGAAGCAACTGCTCTGAGCTTTGCAAACCTAGAAATGATGTTATGGTATCTTAGGTATTGGTGATACTTAAGATGATGACAAGAAGAAAGAAAGAAAATACTGTTATAGAAGATGGTCTGTTAATTTGGAATATTTTTTCCTGTGGTTAGGATGGAAGTTGATATTAAATGTTATATGTGCTTTGCATATTTTTGAAAGTATTCTCTGGTGAGGGTTCCTATAGGTGATGAATAAGTGGTGTTATGCAAAGTTTGGCACGGTCCAGAATTTTACCATTTCCATCTGCATGATAGATTCTCAGATTGGTTCTGAAGCTAAAGTTAAAAAATATTAATTGTGCCATTTTTGTGTAGTTTAAGACATAATGAACAATTTTTTATTCATTTTTGTAATGCATAATAAAATTTTAATGCTGTTCATGCATGTTTGATACATTTAACTGCTGAAACATTGTTTTCTTTTGTATGCAGCAAATCTGACATGTCCCGTCTACGATTGGCTGCTGGTGGTGCCATAATGAAGCTTGCACAGGAGCCTTGTTACCATGAAATTATAACCCCTGAGCAATTTCAACTCTGTGCACTGGTCATTAATGTAAGTAAATATTGTTAGAAGGCTTGTGAGCTCATGGTTAAAGTAAAACACATTCCCTACTATAAGACTCTTGTTCATGCTAAGATCCATGTGTTTTTCCTCCTCTCCTGGTTACATTTATGAATATATATTTTTGTTCAAATTTTCCAGCATGTCTTAAATGCTGGATTTAATTGATATTTTATTGATACCTAGTTTGCTGGCTAGTTTATAGTATTTTTATTAAACACGCAGTTTTATTTAACCTCATTAGTGGCGCAAGTGGCTAAGACACTGTGCCTGTTAACCAGCAGGCCAGGGTTCGATTCCCGGGTCGGCCCCACAAGACAGGGTGAGCTCCTGTCCTTAGCCCAGCTCTGCAACGCCAGCTGGATCCAATCGTATGGGCTCTGCCTTTCCATTGGACTAATTCAGTGGCATGGAGAGGGGGGATTTGCTGCTTGAGTAACAGCCTATCCTCCATAACAATACAGCCCAGGCTTTCGAGCTTTGCATGCAGCGTATACAGCGCTGAGTACGATACTATAGTCTTTCAAGACTGACGGAGGCCTGCTTTTTTGTTGTTTATGGTAATGTGAGCTGCTATGAGAGTTTTAACATCTGAAAAGTAACAAAAATATTAAAATCATTTATTTACTTGAGTGCATCTGAGAGTTTCTGTTCCATATAACACACATTCTCATAGTCATTCTCTCTTACAGGATGAATGTTACCAGGTGAGACAGATATTTGCTCAGAAACTGCATAAAGCACTAGTAAAATTACTGCTCCCATTGGAGTACATGGCAATATTTGCATTGTGTGCCAAAGACCCTGTAAAAGAAAGGAGAGCACATGCAAGACAGTGCTTACTTAAAAATATAAGTATACGGCGAGAGTACATCAAGCAAAATCCTATGGCCAATGGTTAGTAAACTGGTTTACCAGTAAACTTTTCTCTTAAATTTTTACTTCAAATACTGTTTTTGGTACATGTGTATGAAGACAGCAGTAATATGTATTTTGAGTTTTAAATTCAGTTCATCTACAAATTAATCTTAGAGCGTTTTTGTTCAAATGGGCTATGACTACTGCCTGCTGGCTTAGTAATGAAATGACGAAATCTTTTTGGTGATCAGCATTAATCAGTTTGAATATATTGTTTGCCAATGCAGTTTTTATATTTTGTTGTTCCAGAAAAGCTATTATCCTTGCTGCCTGAATATGTGGTTCCGTACATGATTCATTTGCTGGCTCATGATCCAGACTTTACAAAACCTCAAGATGTTGATCAGCTTCGTGATATCAAAGAGTAGGTATCCTCTTCAAAATTATGGATTGCAATGGTGGCTTTTAACATGGGAGATCTTACTGCACATTCTAAACTCAGATTTATTCTAAACACAGTTTAATTTCTTCTTTCTGAAAAATAAGTTCCTAACTTTTCTTATTGCTATCAATTTAAATGTTTACATAATTCAGAATGTTTGTTAGGAACTCTATATTTAATACAATATTGAATGTGATATTGTAACTGCTGTAAACAAAATGTAGAACTTGAAGTAGGTACCATCAATCCAAAGTAGGCTTTCTTTATATGCATAATGTTATGTGTTTCATGACATTTAGGCATTTGTGTTTGATTAGGTGCCTGTGGTTCATGCTGGAAGTCTTGATGACAAAGAATGAAAACAACAGCCATGCTTTCATGAAAAAAATGACAGAAAGCATCAAACTTACAAGGGATGCACAGTCTCCAGATGAACCAAAGACCAATGAAGTAAGGAATGTATTGGAGGGGAAAAGGTTTTCAACTCAGTTATTGAACAATATTGGCTGAATGTGTCACAAGGCTAGAATGTCTCATTCCCCTCCTACTTGGGAGCTGGAGAAGTGGGTGGGCAGGGATGATCCACAAAGGTTGAAGCATCAAGACCTTTTCAAGTGGGGATACTATCTTCTCTTCCCTTTAACGCTAAGCCTGGAGCTGACAGGAGAGCAGAAGATTATTTTAGTGATGAGTGGGTAAAGTAGTCAGTTTGCCCCTACCACTTAGAACCAACATAGACAACTTTAAGGCATTCAGGCAGCTTCTTTTGCTGGACAGAAGAGGTGCCTAGAATGGCTCAGACATGACATACTAGCATGACTTCGTTGCTTAAATTTGGAAAAATAGACAGGACATTTCCTTACAGTTGTCCTCTGAAGCTCAACTTTAGGAATAATCTTGCCTCAAGCTGGAGAACGGGAGAGGATTGGGATTCCTCTTGGCACTTGCAAACCAGGAAGTTGTTCTTGGAATCTTCTGAGGCTACAATCCAGAGTAACCACAGGAGCATGTAAGAGACATTACGTGCACCCATAGTTACTACACCACCTAGTGAAAATCTATGGAAATTCATATTGCAATCCAGAGTAAATTGTTCTTACTCTGGACTCCCCGTAGTTACTCTGGATTGCGCCCTAAGTTAGTAGTTATCTGGAGTTTGTGTGTATTGTATAAAAACACGTTTGAGTTTTTGTCAAGATCCTATTATGAAAAATAAACTGAGACTGTTTGAGTAGAAAGTAAAATGCATGAAAGCAACTGGTCTATTTAATAAGTCAATCAATGTAGCTGTCTTATTGATTTCTGTTTGTTAGGAGACCAGCACCATGGAAGTGGTGGTCTTCTTCAGTGCACAATAACTTCCAAGTACTGTTATCTTTTTCCCCCACCTCAGAAACTCTATACTGTATGTGATGTCGCCCTGTGTGTTATCAACAGCAAAAGTGCTTTATGTAATGCAGATTCTCCAAAGGATCCTGTATTGCCAATGAAATTTTTTACACAACCTGAAAAGGTAATTTTGTGATAGTAACAGAAATGTTTTTGTGACTTTATTACCTAGTTAAACAGAACTTCAATTGTAGCAAGGGGCATGTTTGCATTTCTCTTGATATTTGTTAAATTATCTGTTTTAGATAATTGTTCAAATAGCATCCTATTCTCTTTCTTTCCAATGAAAGATAAATGCTAGTAACATTATTTGTTGTAATTTTTTGTATGGTCCAAGACATGACATTATGGCTGCAATCCTAACCTATAGTTAGTCCTAAGTCCCAGCATAAGTCCTGTGCTGACCTGGGGGTGTCACAAAAGTGCCATAAAATTCTTATGCACCACTCCTGTGGGAGAATTAGGCCAGTGGACTGACATGCGCTTTCCTCCCTGCATCACAGGAACAGGAAGATGAGTTGTGCAGGCCTAGGTTAGGATTGCACCCTATGTAATACCAAGCATTTTACTTTGAGCTGTACTAGTAAACTTTGAGTATACCAAACTGTACTTTGCAACCTTTACAACTATACAACCTGTACTGAAACATCAACAGTTTCCCTATTTCTGAAGAAAGGAGCCTTTTTTCAGATTTGCTTTATTTATCAGCAGTAGGATCAGTAGGACCAGTTGAAGAACTTATTCCAACTTATTGGAATTTTGGTTTTTTGAAAGCAGTGAGGTTGATTTTCCTATGATATCTCACAACTGCTGTTGAAATTGAGAAGCAATTTACCATCAGGCATTTGTTGGCTGTTCAAGAAAAAACCACTTTGTCTCATGATACTTGGTTTTTTAAGTTTTTGAGTTTCTGACCTGTTTTTCAGTTGAATATTATGTAGGAAAAATATGCTTGGGAACAGTAGTTCTTGAAGACTTTGGGTGAAGGGGAATTAAGAACTGTCAGTTTGCCTGTACCCTAAAATATTAATTGATAAGGAAAAAACTGACTTCTCTCTTCCCTGCAGGATTTTTGCAATGACAGAAATTATATTTCAGAAGAGATGAGAGTTCTTCTTTTAACAGGAAAGGTATTTATAATCCCATTTCTTGACGTCACATGGCAAAAGAGGACTTCCATTTTATTACTGCTCATGCTATTGAAAGAGTTCTGAATGAAGTACATATTGCCACTTATTTAATTAATCATGACTCTGTCTAAACAAGCAAACCCCCTCCCTTTATTTCGATGGTAAATGCACAGTTCAATAATTCGTATATTGAATCCTAACTTTTCAATTTTGCAATAATTGAATATTCTCATTCATGCAGTAGGCTACATTTGCTAGCAGTAAACAAATTCTAAAATGGGCACTCTGAAAATAACAGTGTCTTTGGAATTTTTTGTAATCTTTCTGCACCCACAGTTTAACCTTTGAATGATATAATTCAGTGGAAGCTGTGGGTGGTGCAAGTGGTAAAGAAACTGTGCCTGTTAACCAGCAGGCCAGGGTTCAAGACCCAGGTCCCCACATGACAGGGGGAGCTTCTGTCCTTAGCCCAGCCCTGCGACGAAGCTGGAACCAATCGTATTGGCTTTGCCTTTCCATTGGACTATTTCAGTGTCATGGAGAAGGGGGATTTGCTGCTTGGGATATGATAGGATAATGGTGCCTATCCTCCATATCAGTCTACCCAGGACTTCGTGCTTCGTATGCAGCATCGAGCACGGTATCATAGTCTTTCAAGACTGATGGATGCCAAGTTTAAGAGGCATACATTTTTCAGCTTATGTTCTGCAATTTAAGTTGAAAGTCTTTGGGTAAACCGTGGGAGACTGTATTGCAGTGGTAGTGCATATAGTCACTGGAAATATACATTATTTTTTAAAGGGCTTATATACATCAGTCTTTCCTCATTGGGGCTAGTGATAGCTGCAGCTATTTAGTTGTATTATTTCAAAGTACATATGGAATTGATATGATTTTGATATTGATATTGGAACCTTTATTGGCGTTATAAAACATCAATAAGTGTATACACAACACAGTCAATACTCCACCAAGCATAGAAGCAAAGGACCATCAGCTACCTGATAGATTTACCTTAATAATACAAGCTATATATGGAATTGAAGGGAACTGTTTGATGTATTGTTTAAGTTGTACTTTCAGTATTTTGTAGTTAAATTTTATACATCTGCACATCAGACATAAATAAACTTACTTTTGTACATTTTAGCCCAAGCCAACTGGTGTATTAGGTGCAGTAAATAAACCTTTATCTGCAACTGGAAGGAGGCCATACATAAGAAGCGCAGGATCTGAAACTGGAAGCAATAATAGCGTAAACTCCGAGCTGAGTTCTCCTGCAGGAAACAGATCAAGGTATTCTGCTTTGTGGTTATATTTTTTTCTTTAAATGGACAGTTGTGTGTAGAGATTTCCTCTCCGCATGGCATTATATTCGCTTGCTGTTTAGGACTCTTGATTCACTTGCCGTGCATTCTGGTGGACATACTACCATAATAATAACTTTTCTATTTTCTTTTCAAATTGTTGAGAAATAAAATGTGTTCTGGTGTAATACACAGTATCTCTTCCTGAAAATATATTGTTGAATTACAGAAAAATTGCAGTTTGGGTTCAATGAGTCCCATCATCCAAATGCTTTCTGATAAGCAACACTTCTTCAGTAATAATAATGGTTGTATTCAGTGCTGCAAGTACTTCTTGTGCAAGGGAAATGGGCAACTCTTCTCTTCCCTCTGTAATTCCCTAAGCTTTCTCTGATAATCAATTTTGGAGAGTTGGGAGAGTACAGTGGCATGAAGGGATGTTGCAGGGAGGGAGAGGCTACGTTGCCACTCCTCCTTGCACATACTTTCAATATTTATTTAAATTCTAAATATTTAAATAACTAGAATTCACCCCAAAGAATTTTAGATGAAGCTTGATTATTTCCAATTTCATAAGTGAAAATGTTGTCTCTTTACTGATTTTTTTAGACTCTCAGACCACATAATAGATGGGATTCTGCCTTAAGTACTTCTTTAGTTTGCACATGTAAAGAGGGATGATTTCACTGATCTCCCATTTTCCCTGTAACTCCTTGGAGAAGTCCTCCTTCCCTCAGGTTTTTATTTGGTGGTGTGTAAGGGGCTTCAAAGGAAAGAGGAAACTGGTGAAATACTCACTCCCCCTTGTGCAAAAAAAAGTCTGCTTCAACAAACAGAAGAGTCGATTTAGACTGCAATCCTAAGAGCACTTTGCTGGGAGTAAGTCCCATTGAACTCAGTGGAACTTCTGAGTAGACACAAATACAATTGCACTATTAGGATGTATCTTAAGATCCTATGCAAGTTTGCATGGAATAGTTAAAGAAAAATGATAAGATGCACTTTCAGAATTTTGAATTTGTTGCTGTTAACAGCAGTCATGAACTTCAAAAGTGAATTTGAAAACCATCATCTAATACATCGATAGACAAAAACTAAGATGTGTTAACTTTAGGGGGAAATTAACCAGTTTGATGGGGGGGGGAATAAAGGAACATGCTATTTTGTCATTTAAAAAATATATTTCCGAGAGTTGGGAGAATTTGGATAAATTTTAATTTGGCATTTAAAGAGCTTTGTGCTGTTTTTGGAACTTATTCATCAATTAACCAATCTGGGTGAAATAAGAAATGTATCTTTTTGTTTGAGTTAGTTACAAAGATAAGTAGATGTTTACATGAATTTTTTTCCCCCAACAGAGAGCAGAGCTCAGATATTTCAGAAATTGGTGTCAGTGAAAATGATGAAAATCCAGTAAGAATTATTTCTGTTACTCCAGCAAAAATAGAACCGGTAAAAAACAAGGTATGTTTGAGATGCTTAGAAGAGCACTTATCCAGATAGTTTAAAAGATTAGTTATCTAGATAAATGAAACTAATTCTAGGAATTGCAGCCAACTATTTTTATGGTCATCTTAACCTACCAACTTCAACCTTGGCTGTTATGACAGCCACTAAACACTCTTTTTTCTTTAGCCTTTGGGGCTGCTATGAGTACAAGAAATTTGTTGCCTCTTTGTTACATTTTGTTACTGCACTTTATTTTGCTTTGCTTTAGATTTTAAATGTTGTTGCTCCCATGTATGCAGTATACTTAATAATTAGAAAGCTCCTAGTGGAAGCATGAAATTCTCTTGAATTATTCTGCGGTGCCTCTAAGGTTGTTGCTTCACTTGCCCTTGAAAATATAATTCAGAAAACCTTACAAGTTTTTTGAAATGGGTAAAACTCGATCTAATCTTTTTGAAGCTCAATGAGAACAGGCTAACTATTCAATTTGTTTTTTAGGAGATTAACTCTGACCAAGCAACACAAGGAAACGTTAGCAGTGAGCGTGCGAAAAAAAGAACTTCAGCAGCGGCTGGAACAGAAAATATTCATCAAAAGACAGAAGAAAAAAAAACAGATGAGACTGGACAGCCAGCCCCTCCCAAACCCAGGAGAGGACGTCCACCCAAGTCTGAATCTCAGGGCACCATAGCAAAAAATGCAGAAACGAGTAAATCGTCTGGTAGAGGACGGAAAAGGGCAGCACCGAGCCAAGAAGGTCCAGGAGGGTTAGAGGCAAGTAATGCCAAAGCAGCAAAACAGCAAGACGCAGTAAAGAAAGCCGTCCCAGCACAGAGACAGATTGATCTGCAAAGGTACAGCACACACACTTGCCCGCTCTCTTATTAAACTGGGGAATGTATTTGGATACACGGTGACATGTTAATAAATGAAAGCTGTCTTCTTATAACATTTAGTTTCAGTCCTGGACAGTATATGCCCCAGATATACGTTGGGGGACTGGGTTAATCCATCATAATCATGCCATCAATTTCAGATTGTATTAATTTAAAATTTGGGGTCAACAGCACCAAAATCAAGTTGTTCAGTTGGGGCTTCAGTTTTAGGGCAGCTTGTATCCCTACCTGTAAATTTCTCCCTTTAGTCTTTCCTGATCCTCTTCCTTGTTAACCTGTAACTTTTGCCAGTTCCTGTTACTCTCCTTGTTTTAGCCAAAATTTGCAGATTTCCTTTAAACAGATTCTATATATTCCATTAGTGTGCAGAGTTTAGATTTTCTTTGTACAAATACTGAGATCCACTTTTTGTTAAAAAAAGAATCCTTCCAACAATTGGTTTCTGTAACCATGTTGCAGAGCAAGCCTGTTCATGTCTACTCAGAAGCAAGTTCTTTTGAGTTCAATGGGGCTTACTCCAAGGAAAGCGCTCATGGATTGCAGCCTTTGTGATTTACAGTGTGCAGGATTATGGAAGATGAATTAACAAATGCTCTCCTATAGCATTCACTTTTAGTTCTAGGCAACAGACCCTGCAGGCAAGGATAGATAAGGTGGTCCTGAAGTAGATCCTTGTGTCTCTGCCCAAAGTAGAAAAAATTCTTTTGTCTGAAATTTAGGTTAGCTACTCCAGCATTACCTTAGATTTTATATCGTACTAAAAAGGCAGTGCTTATTTGATTTGCTTAAAATCAAATTGCATTATAGTTAAAAGCATAAATTGCGAAATACGTCTGGATAATTAAAAACGTATACCCCACACCTATGAAACATAATACCTAACTGAAAAATACGGAGATGGAACCCTGTGTGTATTATCTGCTTTTCAAATAACATTGAGAAATATCTCATGGTGATCAATGTTGGTTTCAGTTTTGAACAGCAGAAATCACTTTCTCTCAATTCCAAGTAGAGAAGAAGAAGAATTCCTAGTTTGATTTAGTTAAAATTTGATTCCCAAATGATATTCCCATTTTAACGTTTTTCAGAAGCCAGGTGCTGGGCAGTGATGGAGATTCAGTGTTGGAGATAGAATCAAGTCCTGGATATTCTCCAAGTGAAGTGGATCTGTTTAAACTTTGTGAGAGCAGCCAGGAAGACTCTGAGGAAACAGATCTAACAGAGAGAGGCTTCCTGAAGGTGCAGCAGGCAGTATATGCAGGGCTATGTATTTGTATAATTGCAGGTGGTGAAAGGTGGTGATTAGCATCCAGTACTTGAATATGTTGAACATTGAGTAGTCCTTTTATCACAAACTAGTGAAATGTACCTGAATTACGGGGGTAAAATTCCCACTGTCCAACATTCCCCCGTTGTGCACCATCCCCTGTACACCATTCCCATTGCACAATGCCCCCCATGCATACCATCCCAGTGCAACACCACCCGTGCACATCACCCCCCCAAGGCAGACATACACATCATCCTCCTAGTGCACCCTCCCAGTGCAAATGTGTTGCACCCCTTTTCACCCCCTTCTGTTTGCAATTTCCAAAAACCAGTTCTCAGTGGGTGCCTCCATCATGGAAGGTACACCCTCCCAAAATTTCACACTTCTAGGCCTGGCGAATTTGGCTGGACGTTGGAAGAGTCAATCAGTGCGTCAGTTTTTAGATTTAATACAGTTAGATAATGAGAGCTTATAAACGATAAGAAAATTTTCTTGCAAATTATAAGAAAACTTTTAAAAGTTATATACAGTGGGCTGCCTGTGAAGAGCATTCAGAAATATGAAGTGATGCAAAATGTGCGATTCGGTTTGGTGGGTGATGCAGCACAAGGGGATCACATTGCCCTAACTGTTCATGAGTTTCAGTGACTGACAATTGATGGGCTCAGTTTGAGATGTTTGTAATGATCTTTTTAAAGCCCTAAATGGTTTAGGACTTGCTATCTCTGAGGGACCACTTTTCCCTTTATATGCCTTCTAATATGTGCTAGTTGCCAACTCACACTTTTCTCTGAATGCCCTTTCCTCTGGAGAGCAATACCTTGGTAATGGGACCAACCTTATGGATTCCCTGTCCTTAGAGGTTTGTTGGCTTTTAAAGGAGGCTGATGGCTTTAGTAGTGGTGGTGGAAGTACATGGTCTAGTTTTGGAGTTGTGGGTTTGGCTTCACTGATGCTGTTGTAAATTTGATTTTGTTTTGTCTTTGAAATTTTATTCTGTTTTCAATTTTTGTGGGGGGTAGTAGCTTCCTTGTGCTGCCAAGAGCAGGAAAGCCTTGATAGAAATTGATTTTAATACAAATAATATGCCTTTCAGGGATGTAGAGTTCATTTCTTAGTTGAGTTTGAACTTTTGTACCATGTTTAACTTTTGGAAATTCCTTTCTCCTTGACAAGGTAAAAAGAAAACCTCCTCGCAAAGGGAAGAAAGGAGGGCCAAATGAAGGCATGCTCCAAGCTTCTGCAAACACCAAGAAACTTCCTGTATAGGAACTGAATACTTCAGAATTCACAGCTTTCAGCTCTGAGAGAGAAAACTTTGCTTCCCTTTCGGATGAAATTAATCTGCAGAAACTCTTGAGAGAGAGGCTAAAAGCATCTGTACTTATTTCCCCAGAGACTTTTTTATGAAAAGTCAATAATTAAGCAAATTGCTTAACACTTGATTCCAGTTTCTGCATAGCTGGAGTTTAAAAGTGTGTTACTTCATTAATTTTCATGCTGCATTTTTTAAAAGCAAGACCGACAGAGATCCTTACAGCAATTTTAACAGTTGTCTGACCTAGAACCAGGTATTGCCCACATTTTTGCAAGAAAAGAAGGCCTACTGAATAAACCGTTAAGCCACAATCCATTGAAAGTACCTGAATTTTCATTTGCTTTACTTTTGGCAACTCTTTATGTACAATTCTTTCCACTTGCCTACTTTCCAGCAAAATTAAGGTGTACAGATTCTGGTTCCTGCTATGAAAAGTCACATAGTGGCAATTTTATATATGTTGCTTTCTGACTTTTATCAGAGTGGGAGACTAATCAGTTGATTAATTTGCAAGTAGACATTTCATCTTTTTTAATTTCCTCTCCACTTTAGTTTAATATAATTTGCAATAAATGTACATATTGTTGTTTTGTTTTATAAAAACATATATCACTTTTAAGTGGGTTTACTCCTGTGGTTCTGTTGGAATATTCTAAATTTTAATGGAGTAAAGGCAGCCCAGCATTGATTTTATAATGTTCATCACCAGATTTTTATTATTGATGTAAAAAAATCAATTTTTAAAAATAGTTGGACTTTTGGCAGCTTTGTAAGGAGCCTTGAAAATGTTTAGGATTGCTCTCAATTTTAAGCATTGTGCTGATCGAAAGTAAGTCGTTCTATGTTTTTGTCTTCCTGTTCCGGCTCATTTTTTAAATGTTTAATTTAGAAAAAACTGTTGCATCAATATTAATTTTTCTGGCATTGTTCAGCATACAGTGTACACTTTTATGTACACATGATCATATTTAAGTTTGTGGTATAAAATAAATGCTTCTAGGTGTCATGTGTTTTTTTTAAATCTTTAATTTCTGCTTTGCCATAGTCTTTCATAACCACCTCTACATTTCTCAACCAGAGATCCTGAGTTCCTAAAATTGATATCATTTTGCTATCTTCAGAGCTGGAACTAAAACTTGCTGGTATCTAGGCATGTTCACAGGCTTGTTTCCAGACTGCCTATTTATGGGTGCAGTATATCAGTGTTATAAACTATCTTATACCTCTCCATTTGCTTTTTTAATCTTTCTGTCATGGAACTCAAGGCAGTATCAGATTCTCAGAAAGATACCCATCCAGATACTGACTAGATCAGCAGTTCTCAAAATGTGAGTTTGCAACCCAGCCTGGAACGAAGCTTTGTTAGTAGTAAAGTTCCTTCTATTATGTGTGTAGGCATCTGATTTTAGGAGACTAAAAAAGGCCGGGAGTCTAGATTCCTTTTACCTTCTCAAGAATGTGCCACGAAGAGGTAAACCCCAAAACAGGATTGAACAGTGTGCCTCGGCATTTGAGACCTAGCCACAGCCTACTGAAGTTGGGAAAGGGTTGGGTCGGAATAAGATTGTAGCCAAATTACGGCAAAAGGGCGTCATGCATTTGGTTGCCTCCACTGTTTGCCAGCTACTGATATACTGCAGCTATTGCTGGTGTGTTCAATACCTCTTCTGATACAGAAACTCAATACTTTTATGAATTAAACTTCTATGTAAGGAAATGTACCTCTCTTATCTGTGGGTAAGAACAGTCAGTGGTGCAGCTGAGGCACTGAAGACTGGGCAAAAAAGGGGGAAGTAATTATTTAAAATGTAAAGCATGGACTGGCTTGTACCACTGTATTGAATGCTGGCTGGTAAGCAGTTTGTGAAGGTATTTGTACTGCAAAAGCCTAGAGCAGGGTTGTCAAACTCATTTCATTCAGCAGGCAAACATTCATCAGACCTGAGGATAATGTTATTAAGCAGGATATGATAATTAAACAAACGACCGGAAATAAGCACATTGTTCCTCACTTAGGAACTTATTAGCTGCAAATTACAAAAGAGAAAGTATGCAAACATTGATCATGGTTTCAAGGTAGGGGATTGCCCAATTATCACACAGGCCACCCTTTTAGCAGCACCACTTCTACCTTAATTTAAATTGGCAGCCAAGATCATGTGGTGGTGGTCAATTTCATGGGAGGCAAAGTGGCATGTTACATAATTGATATTTCTTGCTTAAATAGTATAAACTGCCTGGACACAAGGCCCAACACTAATTTTCCCAGCCTTTCAAGTAGCTAGCTAACTGATGCTGTTTAAAGGATTCTGTCATTGAATACAGCTGTATAGGTTGTTTAAGGGGGAAAAAGGACCTTTGACGCTATCGGTAACATTGATGGTAGTAGTTTCCTAGTGATGGAATTCTGACTTTTCTTCCAGTAACAGGCCTGAAAAAGGAACTCCTACTAAAAACTAAGCCTATACAAGGTAGTTTCTCCCACAGGTTATAGTGTTAGTGGTGACCAACTATAGCGTGCAGTGCTCATCCTATTTCTCGAGCCAATACAGTCCAAAGATGCCTCCTCAGACATGTGGCCCACAAGCGCAGACGGCTGTTACCTTCCCATGAAGGTGGTATCTACTAGCATTTCCATGCTTTTGAACTTATGTTAGCAGAAGCTGGACTAAGGATGGGAGTTCACCCCATTTTGTAGGACCTGAGTTTCAAACCCTAGCCTGCTGGTTAATAGGCAGTGTCTTAATTATAGCAGGATTTTTCAGCCCCCTGGGACCACTGGAGGTCCTTGGCAGCTGCCTGACCGGTCTGCAAGAGGACTCCTTTAAGTGCCTCTTCCCCTCCTCTCAGCAGGAGGGTGCCGCCTTGGATTGCAGCCTCAAAGACCAAGCCTATGCCTGTTTACTCAGAAATGAGTCCCATTGTAGGCAGTGGAGTTGCTCCCAGGAAAGTGCAGATAAGATTGCAGCTGCATGATTGCTGTCTACTCAGAAATAAGTCCCATTATAGTCAGTGAGGCTTATTCTCCAATAAGAGAGGCTAGGATGGCTTTCTGCATTTTCAATGCATCCTACATGGTAAAGGGTTGAATATCCCTGCTCTGAGTAGCTGTGCATTGAGATATTTGGTTCTCACCTGCAATCCTATCCACAGTAACCTCGCAATAGCTCTATTATGGAATTTACAGCTGGAGGCAGCTGTACTGTGCTGTAGGTGGGGAAGCCCTCCCTCTAGGTTGCCAGAGGCAGAACTCTCCCCCCACAGCTGGGCTGGTCCCTGGAAAAAGTTTTCCCACAGAACCAGTCCCTGCGGGCAAAAAGGTTGAGGATCACTGACTTCTAGTATAGCCCAAAGCCTACACTACTCTTACTCTTTTATCTACTACACAAAACTCCAGAAGTGCTATAACCACAAGAACAGTCACTTCCTTTTTGAGTGACAGATGCACTTCCAAAGCTTAGTGGTTATCCATTTAACATATGCACCGCCCAGGTGTTAATACCATCAATAGCTCAGAACAGTTTTAAATTGTGTAAGCACTAGACCAAGGGGGGGGGGGAGTGACATTAATCATGTGCTTAAAATAGTTCTTCTGGAACTGGGCAATTGTTAAAAATTAAACCCAAAGTGACTACTTTAGAGTCACCACAGGCTTTATTCAACTTTGTGATAGAAGTACAAATCTTATTTATCCAGTCTGTTTAAAGAGTAGATTCTTCCTTGACCCCATGCTACAACACCCAACTTCAGAATAAGCTCCCATTGTTTTGATGAGTAGCTTGCTTGTCTTTAGCATTGGGCAGGATGAGAATTTATTGCACAGCAGGTGAAGACGCACAAAACACATACAACCTCTGTCAGCCCATGCTGACAATTCAGGCATTATTCAACCCCTCCAGGGAGGCTCACTGCACACTTCAGAGCCATGCATTAGATATACCCAAAAGGATCTCAGAAATCCCTCTGTCAACTTGTCAGAGTCTCACCAATTCCTAGACCAGGGACCAGAAAAAAACCTCTTACACACAACCGAAAAGGATCACGCATCTCCATGCCTGCTCCATTCATTACATCAACATAGAAGTTACACAATGTTGGTCTATTACTTCCTAGCCCAGGCATGTAAATGACACCAGTGCACTATTTCCTGTTCTGGAGAGATTTATTACCATCAAATAAGATGAAAAGCTTTTTCAGGGAAACATGCATTTATTGTTAAGCATTTGCAATGGAAATCAACATTTTTTAAACGTGTATTTATTTAAAAAATTTGTGTACAAAAGTGTTGTGTAGTTTTTATTCTTAAGAGATGCACGCACCCCCAAAGCGGCAATCCAACCCACTCAGTGCTTAACAAGGAATTCAAATGCTCAGTTGAGAGCTTCCTACAAGTACCCTTAATGTCATCTTGTTTGGGAGAGTTAAAAAAACCAAAAACCACCAAACACAAATTGAGAAAGAATATGGTGAACTGGCCAGCAAGGATTTTCAATAGACACAGAAGTCACTTGTCTGAGTCCTCTCAAGACACAGCAATGGAGAGCACCATGTTGCACTTTTGATAATAAAGTACCTTCATTCTTTTTGGCATTTTGAAATACTCGTATATTATGGCCACATTTCAAACTAACGGGTAGATGTTTTCCCCCTCACAATGGCTACAGAGCAGATGACTAAAGCAGCACTATATAGTACAACAACAGATGTACACTGTAACCTTTTATCCTTTGGGAACAGATTCCATGTCAATGGAAAAGCACACAATGAATAAGTAGGGGCAGTTTTGCATACTGGAGGACAACCAGCTTATGAAGTTAGCAGCACAAATGGGAAGAGTAAACAAGCAAGTATGGACGGTGTGCACTGGAAGGAACCCCCACACATCTACTTACGAATCTGTTACCTACCACTGATCTGATTGTGTTACTGTCGAAGTTTCACAAGTGTGTTTGTCAGAAAAACAACCACCTCTGTCCGCTACTTTTCCAATGGGACTCTTCACACTCTGCATATAGTATACACAAACAAAAATTTGCCAGCCTTCCTGGATGTAGCATGAAACTACTTGGGTAAAAATCTTCTCCACTGTGATATTTTTACAGTTCATGTGGTAAGGTACCCCTGCAAAACTAGGGAAAAAAACCATGCATGATTGATTGCACAGCCTCCATGCATTTGGCATGATTTTATGGGGTCCATCAAGGGCTGCAACTCTTCAGAAGACCCTTTTTCTTTTCACAGCAATGACAAACACCACCTTGCAGTTGAAACTATGATCTGAATCCACTTCAGGCAACTTATTAATAAATATCCAAATATAGGGTGACACCTTGCAAATACCCACATAGAACACAAATATGTTCTACAAATGTCTAGTTCTATATTTTAAAAGACAGTGTTGCATAGTTTGTTCACATTGCTTTGAAAGACAAAAATTTCAGCCACTCCGTTTCTCTTTTTCAAATAAAAGGCCACACTTTTATTCCTCAGGTCAACAGTTCCCAACTTTTCATCTTGTGGCTCCCTTGACCTATATAAGGGTCACGGTTCCCAATTAGGGCTAGAATCCTATAACTTGTATAGGATGATGCATTTTTTTTCTCAAAGATTCCACGGTTCTCTTGGTTCACTTTAGGAACAACTCCCTCACATCTTTTCATTCAGATATACCAAAAAGATGCTATAATAATACCTGGCTCCTCAAAAGCAGTAGTCGTGATGCAGTGCAGATTGAAAAGCCTTGTGTTCTTTACTGTTTAAAGGCCCAATCCTATACTTACCTGGTGCCAGTGCTAACCCCTGCTGCTGGATGCCATAAACATGCTGTGAAGCACATTTACAGTGCCAGGAGAGCATGGAGCACTGGCATGGGGCCAGCACTTGTCAGATGCTGGGTGCATTACCTGCAGAAGGATGTGCCACCATCAGGCAAAGTGAAATACCAAGCTATGGTGGGACCTATGGGGGTGAGTGAGGATGGAACAAGGGTGAGGGAGAGAAATGGGTGGGATCAGTGGAGCTCTGCTCAGTTAGATCCTCAGCTCATGTTGGGGCTGAAGACCCAACATGGAAGTTATTGCATCTATACCTGCAAAATAGCCGGCACAGGAGGAGGCTCCTTACTGGAGCTGGAGCTGGAGCTGTGGCTTTCCCCTCCCGCTGGAAGATTACCAACAATTTCCCAGTGCCCACTGAATATAGTGATAGATGCTTTGGCGCCACTGTTCCAGTAGGCACCAGGAAGCATAGGATTGGGCAGTTACATCAGCTAAAGTGGAAACCATTAAACAAGAGGACTTAATTTCTTCAAGTCTTTAATCATCTTGACAGATTAACACACAGTCAAATTCATTCACTTTCTATTAGGAACTTTTGGAATCCAATTAGAATTTAAGTTTTGGGCAACCATTGAGGCTGACAATGGGAGGGCAATCTCTTGCCCCTAACTGGTGAAAGAACTGAAATCACACAGACTGGGATTCTCCTTAGCATCCACTGACTGGGATCAACTCATACCAATCGGTTCCAGACATCTTGTTTGCAACATATAGGACTGTTTAAAGCTCCCGTAGAGAGCTATTCATCCACAAGACTGACAAATCACAGCATCATTCAATATGAGTACGTGAATTGTGCAGTAGTTCCTCCACCATAAATGAACAACAGACTGTGATTGTAAGGAGACCAATAAATGATTTTTTTGTTTTGTTTGGAAAAATGAGAAACCAATGAAGATCTTCTAAATAAACATTCACAAGTCAAAGTCCTGCTACATTTAGTCTGATCCTCACAATATTTTACATCAATTCTGTTCAATCAGCTACCACCAAGCACAAAACAATTCCATTACTGATACTGAAATTCCTAGTTGCCACTGATCTCAGTCAAGAAATCTTGCTCAATGAAGCGTTTTCTGACTCTTCCGAAACTTTTGTCTCTGGTGCAATCACAAAACCACTGTGGGGACCAGAACCATGGAAGGAAATCCAACCACCTGTGCACTCATGACTCACTCTCTCACACTGGCAGTGTTATGTAAGGAACAATACAGCCAAGGGAGAAAAGGCATAGCTATGGTACAGAGCGTAAGCTTTTTCCTTCTGTGTTCAAAACCTCTCCAGTCTTATTTGACACAACCACAGAAAGCTTCCCTAGCAGTATTATCATCATTCAAATGGAAAAGCAGAAGACATTTTATCCCATCTAACCATTTCCATGTTCTTTAACAAATTGTGAAGAACAAGGAACAATGTAATCCATCAGCCGTTTACACAATTACCACCAGGGTAAACAATGTTGTAGATGAATTCACCTAAAAATCTAGACCACTAAAAAAAGTACAAACACAAATGGCAGATTGCCACGGTTATGTTTGCCCAGGTTACTATTTAACCAACTTTGTTGAGAAGCAGCAGCTTGCTTTAAAAAAAATAAATAAATATAAAGGAATGACAAAAAATAATCACATTTCCTTTGGCATCTGAAAGTGATTTACATGACTGCAAGAAAAAAATGCAATCACTGAATGCATAAATAGGATGTGAAGAGATCAGCTATGTTCCATGTTACACAGATAAAAAGCTACAATAGACGTTTCTTCTCCCTGCATCCTATTAACTTGAAAACTGGACAAGATAGACATAATCACTGAAAATAATCCTGCATCAGTCGCACAGGTCCATTTCTTCTTTTTCTACTTTGCATCACATGCTTAACAGCTATTGACACAAGAAAGAAAGTGATGATGTAGTCCAATGTCTGCTCTTCAAGCAAAAAATTGGCTGATGTAAACTTTTCTACCTACTGTACAAAAAATGGGAAAAAACCAGTTTGCAGTATTTGATATCTTCAGATTGTACCCTCACATCTAGTTCAAACATGATTCCTGATGCAGTTCTGTAATGATTACAACACAAGGTACAACTGCTTGGACTTATAAAAACTAAGATTTGGAGGTTCAGATATCTCAGAATGAATAAAAAGACAGTATGTACATGTGTTAGCAGAAACATCAATCCCGAAAAAACTTCTACTGGCATTTAACCTATGTACAGTAAAAAAAAATCCAACAAGACTTCAAAGTGTCAACCAGGGAAAGAAGCACATAAGAGTAACTTGTAAGATTCTTCATAAGCAACTCCTATCTAAACGTAATTCCTAAAATAAAACTAGGAAGCTACTGTCAAAAAACTGATTGCATCACAGCAAATATTGAAGAGGTGGCATTCTCAGTGTTAACAGAGAATCAGTTATTCTCAAGTAATTCATTCTATCCAGAATTTATTGAAAGAGGTTTGATTTCTGCATAAGAAAACAAAAGAGCAGGTCCACTTGTTTGTGCTATGTCCAAATATACCAAACCTTTATACATCTGTGTAGAAATTACAATGGTTAACACTTTTACTGGTTATTCAAAATATACCACTTAAAGTGGAAAACTAGGCTACTTTAAATGGCACATACCCACAGATTCTGGACAGATTCTAGTGTGAGATTTTGTGTGTGCAGGTGGAGTGGGAGGAAGGTTGAAGGTATGCCAGACTCATCAGTTGGTGAAAACATTTCTGAGTAGGCCACCACTGTCACCTATGAGCACATCTGGAAAAGTCTTTAGGAAAAAGTTACTAGAATGAATACTGTAGTATTTCAAATGGTGCTCTGTTCAGTTTACCCTACTTTGTTTTTTAAGTGTCTAAGTACAAGCATGCAAATATAAGGTCAGTCCACAGGCACATAGGATCCATTTTAAAAAACGGTAAGGTAGCTGGGATGAGTGACATCAACGACTGATGACTATGGACACAATCAGATGTGTTCTGAATAATTCTTAAAGTCAATATCTTGACTCAAATTCCTGCTAGTCTTGGTCACATTCCTAACTCTAAAGTAGGCATAATGTCCCCCATCATTTTAGCCAAGCTCAAGGAATTTACAATATTTAGTAAGAAAAAATTAAAGTATTTCCCCCTTTTTAATTTACACAGACGTTTAATTAGCTTTATTTACAGAGCAGTTTTTTTCAGTCTCCAATAGTGCCCAGATAGCATCAGGCAAGAATGCTGGTTTTAAAAGAGAATCTATATAGAAACCTAAAAATAAGAGATGGTGACGATCCTCAAGGAGAGGTAAGCTGGACTACAGAAGCAGTTCTCTACACATGGCTCAGTTACTCAGAAGTAGTTCTGTTGCCGTCTCTACATCCCATGATTTTGATGACAAGGCCACTATTACTGCATTCTGTGAAGACAAAAAAATCAGTGGTCACCTGTAACACCATAATGAAGGATGGTCACTTATTAACTTGATAGGGTTATTTCTACAAACCATGATTTTAGCCAGTTAGGTCACAAGGGGTGCCTTCATGGGTGCCCGCATTCTAACGTTCTAGTAACGTCCCTGATTGGGACCAATTTGGTCCCAATTTACTCTCCTGGACTGACCTTCCACACCAGCCAAGGCATGCTTGCTTACTCGCCAGTAAACACAGCTGTGTAGTTCACATCCATTTTCAATTAATTTCAATGCAATCATCAGGGCCCTCCTTCCGGGATGATTTGTGGAGGCTGCGTTCATTGGATCAGGACAATTCTGGTGTCCTTCGATTTCTCTCAGCCTGCCCTTTCCAATGAACTATGGCACCTTTGCCTTCTCACAAGTATATATGCAAAATGAGATACTTTCACTTTCCATAGAGTTGAATGCATATTTTAGTTTTTGGCCATATTTTTTGATAGGAAGGTGCTATTTCAAAACAGATTTTTGCATTTGATTCTGCTCTTCAGTACGATTCCAATGGTATATGACATGATGGGGTTTGACCCACCATCATGAAGTTGCAACTTTTAGGTCCCCCAGTGCACATCACCCCCTCTTAGGCACATCATCTTATGCAGACTGCATCACCTACACCACTCTAGTGATGCCCCTGCATCCTGGTAAATTTGACAGAGGGTCCTAGACAGATTTTTAAATTTGAAAGGGGTTGCTGGGCTGAAATGCACACGTACCTCTGATCTGCAGTGGTAATAGGTTTCAATGTCAGGAATTGAACCTCAGGCTCCCCTACACTCAGGCTTTCCCTACAGAAATTGAACCTCCATGCTCCCCTACACTGAACTAAGACCCTTCCTTCCCTTCCTTGCTGCTTCAGAAATTCAGGAAAACCTATCTAGGCATGACTGTCAAGTGTATAATCCCATCATGTTATACACCTTTGAATGCATAATTTACAGCAGAATACAGTGAAACAAACCACTCTGAAATATGTTTATTGTATTAAAATGTATAGCTAACAAGGCGGGGCAATGGCAAATAACCACACCCATTATTCATATTGTTACCCTGCCAAATGTATGTGGGTGACGTGATGGCCTCCCACACTGGGTGACACGAACCCTAGTAACACCCCTGCCAGGATGTGACATCACTGTAATGCCAGAACTCCTCCATGTCTACCCAAAAGTAAGTCCCATTGTATTCAGTAAGACCTATTCCTAAGTCCTGTGCCAGATTCCAGGATAGATACCACCTTCTTGAGACACCCCCAACCAAAGGTTGCGACCCTAAGGGGGTCCTGACACCCACTTTGAGTACACAATATTGTGTCAACAATATACAGTAGACAATATTGTGTCGACAATACACAGTGGACAATATTGAGCTAGAAGGACAGCTAGGAGCTAAATATTTGGTTGTGGAGCCTATGTTCATATGTTTAAAGAACTGTCATTCAAGGCAGTTGTACAGGATGCTCTAAAACAGGGGCTTTAAATCTTCTTTTGCAATTGAACACCCAGAACAATTGCCCAATACGTTGCCATATTGGATAAAATGGACTGCCCTGTGCTGGATTGTTGAAAAAATCATCACCACCTGTCCTCTTAGGTTTCAGTGTGACTTCAAAGGACATCAGCAGCCTGGTTTTATTTTACAAACGGATAGCTTAGAACACTTTAATTCATATTGATAAAGATGAGTCAATAATTTACTCTAACATCCATTTTTGTTAAATTGTTCCACCATCAATTTGGCCCCACACTTTCAAGGGATATGGAAAGTGTGGGACCCCTTCAAGTTAAGAATTTCTTTTTAACAGAAAGCTTCAGCATTCTGTATGGAATTAAAGAGATAAGCAAAACAGTATATTTAGTAAGCAGCTTTTTAACCAAAGCAGGAATGCATGCTATTATCTTGTATGTAAGAAGTGATGCTTACCCTATCAAAGCCCATCGCACAAAGGTTTTCTATCTTTTTGGTGTATTCTGGACTAGAAACTGGTGCTCCAGCATACACGTGTGCCCAGAGTCGAGCTGTCTGTTTAAACATTTCAGGATTCTGTTTGTACTATATCAAAGGAAGAAAAGGTGAATTCATACAACTGTTCAAATGTCAGATGAGTTTGTATATTCGGATCACCTCCATTTATCAGGAAGGGTTTACTGCTTGACCTTAGCTTGACATGTATTTCAGCTACATATGTCCAAGTTCTATGTTTGCAAGATCTATCGGTTTACAGTATTTATATACCGCTTTTCAACTAAAAAGTTCACAAAGCAATGTTATCAAGCAACGAAATACCCCTCCAAAACAAGACTCTGCTTTGAGGTACAAGTTGAGTACCCCTTATGTGAAATTCCTGGAATCTTAAGTGTTCCAGATTTTGGAGTACTGTAACTGCATACCTGGCACTACTGCGTATCTCAGCAGCAGTAGTAATCTGAATCAGCAGATCAAAAGCAGAGCAGCAGGGAACTGTTAACCTGAAGACAAACATATCCCAGCAGGTTTAAATAACCTGCTGCCAAAGAGGGTACAATTATTAGCCTAGTTATGACAGTAGCTCACAACAGACCTGTTTGGTTAGAGTGAACGCAGCTGAATGTATGTCGGGAATTTGGGCTAAAATTCTGTTTACCAGGATTTACCCAGATTTAAATCCCAATTCATACAGTGGAGAGTAAGCAGTCATAGGATTGCTGTTAGCCAAAAAAATGTACAAAGGGCAAAAGTCCTCTTATCTTTGAAAAAGTCCAACAAGTTCCAATACTGGTTTTTAAAAGTTGGGGACTTGAATTATTTCACGAATCCAGTGATTATCAAACATTTCAGCCTGGGACCCCATTCTGACAATGACATCTTTCCCGGACACCCCATCCCGGACAAGTGATGTCATGGACAGAAGTGACATCATACAGGAAGTGCCTTGTGATGCCAGAGCTCCTCCATGTCTTTTTGGAAGTCCCATTGTGTTCCAGGAAAGTATGGACTGCTGCCTGAGTGACCCATTCCAAAATGGCTGTGTCCACTGCCAGATTCCAAGATGGACAGTGCCCAACTTTGGCATTCCCCCTGAAATGAAGTCACAACCCCTCCCCCAAGGGAATCCAAACCTCATTTTGAGAACCATTGCATTAGACCTGTTCAAACAGATTTAGTACATTAAAAAGATAATTTATGTGAGCAACATACCTGATTTGCCACTACTGCATCTTGTGGATCATCGGGTTCTGCGGCTGCCAGGAGTGCTTGCAATGATAACAACACTGTCCTTAGAGTCATCGCTGCCGCCCTGAAATAATAGAGTTTGAAAACAAATTAATATGAAACCCAGTTTTTCCTCTATATTGCAAAGTAGAAGCAATAGCCATACACATTACAGCCAATACAACAAATGCTGTTCAAATTTGTAACTATGCAGCAACACACCTTTGCCAGTCTGACAGTACATGGTCTATCTTACTACTCACCTCCATGCCTAAATGCTAACCCTAGTGTTCACCAGGAGAGCTGTCAGCTGCTTATTTGCCACATTTTAATCAATAAGTGTAAAAGTACTGCATTGCAGAAGTACACCATTTAATAACTGTTCACTTAATGATGGATCACATATAACATGGTGGTCAAAGCATAACCAAGAGGCTCTTAAAGAGGCAATAAGGTCTGCCATAACCTGAAGCAGAGTGTCTGTTTACACAAAGAGGCTCTTAATGCAAAGAAAAGGCAATCCCCAATATTCTGTGCATCCAAGCTAGTCCTACATAACATAGGCAATAGACAAGGCTGAATTTTTACTTAATGCCCTAATCACCTAACAGAATAAAAGAATATATACCCGTCATTAAATGGCACACACTTGTATCAGTCAGTACTAAGTAAATATTGCATACTTTTACTATTCTGAAATGACGGTGTGTATTCGATGGAGCGTTAACAGTGTAATTCTTTTACACCGAGATAGCAAACCTCAATATGATCTATAAAGTTTCAGACTGCAGGTGGGAGTATCACACAGGAGAACACTTGAGGATGAGAGAAGAGATTATAGTGTAACAACATTAACTAGCACATCAAGGAGAAGGCTGGGACTATAGCAATCCATTATCTGATGTTGAAGCAGATTTGTAGGTAAGGGGTTAGCATTTAACCATGGTTTGTGAATTCAGACACTGGCAAACTATGGTTAGAAGAAAAAACAAGAAGTGCAGATGGGAACTCACAGAAGAGATTCTGATCGTCAAATATTTTTAGCTTTATAAACCCTACAATCCAGAGTAACCATGGGAAGACATAAGAGGCACTTACTCTGGATTGCTCTATGCATTTTCCATAGGTGGCACTGTAACTATGTCGGTGTAAAAGGTCCTGTAGTTACTCTGGATTGTAGCCTAAGGGCGCAATCCAGAATAACTACAGGGAGTCCTTGCTCCGGTGTAAGAACAATTTGCTCTGGATTTCAATATGAATTTACCATAGGTTTTCACTAGGTGGTGCAGTAACTATGGGTGCACGTAATGTCTCTTGCGTGCTCCCGTAGTTACTCTGGATTGTAGGGTTAGTCAATGTTTTCTTCAAGTCAATCAATCAACTTTAAGTAACCACCTCATAGATTTTTATTGAAATTTTTATTGAAATTTTTTTTAAAAAAATTTGATTCCTTTATAACTAAGGAGTCAAATTAACTACTCAGTATATACTACTGGTTTCTTCAGTCATCAATATCTGCATCTGCAAGAGATGGTAGTGCAATTATTCAAAGATCATGAATTACCTTACCATTGATCCTTTAGAATATCCAAACAAATAGCCCCAGTGACAGAGCTAATATTAGGATGCCATATTTTGGTGATAAACCGCACCTGGAAAACAAAACAAAAGCTTCTATGAGGGTTCTTCCATTAAAAGAGTTTTCACAATGCACAGCTAAGGTTGAAAACCTGTTTCTGGATTGTATAGACTGCAGATAGGACATCACATGACTGAATGCTTCTCCATAAATACATGCCCCCTTTTCTGCAAGGGTTCCATTCCAGAATCCCCCCATGGGCTGCTGAAATGATGGATCCAGGCAAATGCCCATCTCCAGGGTCCAGGGTGCTGTCTCCTACAGCGTTCCTTATCAGCTCAGCTACTGCCAAGCTCAGACTGAGCGCTGAAGTGAAAAGAATCTCTGTGAAGCCAGAAGTGATGTTTAAAAGGTTTTTTTAACCTTCAGAACTCAGTTGAGGCCAGGGTGTAGGTACAAAGTTTGTCTTTGTACCTAGACAAAGGGTGTAGAGTGGGGTGTGGTGGGGAAGTCCGGACTCAATCTGTGGATAAGTGAATCTGCAGATATGGCATCTACGTATATGGACATGCCTGTACTATTCTAAAAATCCCTGCATATAGAACTCTCCCTTTCATAAACAGCCTAAGCCCTAACTATAAAGCAAGGTGGGAAGGAGGGAAAGAGACTTGAATTCCAGTGAAAATGGAAGAACAAACAATTTAAAAGTGTCTGGGCAATAAGCCCATTAGCTACATCCACTCATTAGCAAGATAGGGCCAAGGTGGAGCTAATAGTCAATTCTCCATGCAAGGAAACATCAGTGCTCAGGTGACCCTACCTTGTGTTGATGTCCATTCTATAAGGAACATCCCTTCCCTCTGCCAGGGAACTGCAATTATCACCTACTTATCACCTGCAATTATCACCTTCAGTAATGACTTATAGATTCATCATGATAAAGAACCAAGAAAATACAGTATATAATTTCCAGGCAATATACATCTCAAAGCAGATATATATATATATATATATATACACACACACACACACACACACACACACACACACACACACACACAGAGTACTTATTAAAATCCATTGTGTTCAACTAGGCATACTCCAAGGAAACTGTGCACAGGAATGAAAACTATAAGTATTCTACCCAGGATCAGAAAGCAAGGGTCTTTGTATGAGTTATCAAGCAAGGAGCCTAGAAACATCTTTTCTTTCTGTTGTAGAGGCAATTAGAAATATAAAGGATTCCCTTCCTTTGCCTGGCTCGGCTGAAAAATGGAATGATTGCTTGAATGCTTGCATGACTGCCTCTCTGCAATGGGAAGAAAAGCTGTTTTTTAACCTGTTATTTTAAAGGGATGAATTATTCCCTCTTCTCCAGCAATAAGCATATTCCTTCTCTTTTGCAGTGGCCATTCATATTGAGTTATAGCGTGTTTAAAAAAATCAATGTACAGCAAGGTTGGATCATCCACACAGAAGCAACCCAGATTAAATTATTCAGAGGAATTATGCACACAGTACCTTCGGAGGATTAAATGGATATGTTTCTGGAATTTTTATTTCTAGTTGATATCTTCCTCCTACAAGAGCCAAAACATATTAGTTATATTCTTTGCTAGTGTTTTCTTACCTGAATATAGTGTCCTCAGATAAAATGAATCAAGGGACATTCTTAGAAAAATAAATAATATCAAGCTAATACAGTTTCAGACAAATGTAAATAGTTCCAGATTTCTCTCTCAATTTGTGCAATGAAGATTTTTCGTAGTGCTAACCATAGACTGTACTAATGATTTTCTGGAGTATTTTATCTAGCCATCACTCCCCTATTCCCAGCTGGTCAATTCACTAAGAATTGTATTTATTTCAATTAAGCAGCAGCCCTTGAGAGACTGTAGCTGTGGACAGCATCATAACAAAGCCCAGATGCAAAACAAGTCACAACCCACAAAACTGAGCATTAGTAGATGGGGTACATTAGTAGATGGGGGTCAAACTTCAAGAGGATTCCAAGGAGGGCATTTCTTGCTTTATAGCAAGAAAAAATACAGTTTTGAATTTTACCCAAATCAGATTCAATACCATTTATTTTTTTCTCCTTGAAAAAAGTCAATCCAGGCAAAAGGCAAATTTTCTACATGAAAGAACCTCCCTCCCTTAATCAAACTTTACGATGCTTTATGTTTAGTAATGTAATTATTAGAAAGGGGATCTAGGAGTACTTTAATAACATTCACAGAGGATGATTAATAACAATACTACATACAAAAATCTATAAGTCATACAGAATGAACAGGAAATTAAATTCATTAGATCAGCAGCGTAAAAGGCTAACAATAAATACTATTAATGCTGAATGAGAACTCTTTTAGAAACGGAGGAAGAACTATCTGGAAACATTTGCCAATCGCAAATGACAATGAGGCACCAACATGATGAACTGCAAAGTGCAGGGTTTTGTCTACGTTTTTCTAAAAATGTACCCAGCACAACAGGCTCAAAGGAATAAAGCAGCATTAATAGTGCACTGTGCATTGGAGTGAATACAGCTGCCCAGCTTTGAATACCTACATTCAAGAAAGACAACTTGAAGCTGAATAGATAGCATGATATCTGAACAGGAAGAACCACGAAACAATAAATAGTTGGACAAAGAAAGGCCAGAGGATTGAATCATGTAACTGAATTAGCTGACAAAAGTTTAAAAATTTACAAACTTTCCACGAATGCGTTTAGCTGGAAAAGTTTCAGATAAGATTCTTTGTAGCTATTCTGAATAAGCCTTTCTAGAACAACCATTGGTAGCAATTGCACTGGATTCAAATTATAAGTGGATGAAAGCTATTATTCTTTTATATTTCATTCCTTTCATAATCTAAATCTTGTGGGATTTCTAACCCTCTTTCCTCTGAGGGAAACATGCTTAACTAGCTATGAACCTTTAGGTATGGTTGCCTCATCTTTATTTATTTTTATAAGAAGCATACACAGGTAATACACAAGTAATGTGCTTTACAAAGCACATTGAAAGGAAGTTAATTAAATGCCTTCCGCCTACTATCGGGCTATCTTAACACCATTTTCCTTTTCTTGCCAACATAAGATCTTCCTCTGGGCAAGTTGAAGGGGCACCATGTGCAGTGTAGCATATGTGGAATAGCTTGCTCTTCTCCACATTCAAGCAGCCCATCTTTCATGATGTATCCCCATGTGTGACTGTCATGCAAATTTTGAAGGTTTGCTTGAAATTGTAATCCCCTTAAGGTCAGAGGTTTCCAAGCTGGGGAAGCCCTGTTTCTGCCCCCTCCAAGGGCAGGGTAATTGCAAAGGCAGCAATGTGACTGCTACAAATATATCGCTGCTAGGGCCAAATAGTTTTTGCCCAGAGCATATTTTATGCTTTAAGACCATGCCTGAGGCCTCTTTTTAGTTTTTGGATGCTTTAGTTTTTAATCTGAATACTTCTGAACTCAACCAGCTGCCCACAAAATTATAGTCAAAAATGGTGTTTAAAAAGTTATGTGGACACACCACCACAAGTAACCTTTACTCATTTGAATGGCTAACATATTTTGATGCATGTTATTTCTTACAAACTTAAGTTGCAGAAATAAAGGGTTTGAATTGCGAGCTTATATAAAAATATGACTTGCCTTCATATGGAGTGTCTGGAGGTCCTGCTATTTCTCCTCTTAGTTCCGTAAAATTTTCATCTACAAGATCTACTTTGATTTGATTTTTGCTTGTCTTAAAAAGAAAAGAAAAATTACAATCAGATGCTAATACGTACTTGATTGTCTCTTAGATTGCCTTAATTTTTCTTATATACACAGACAGCAGTTTTACAGCAATCTGCAATAAAAGGCAACACACAGATTTAAACTCAAGGCCACTTAAACAGTTTTACTAATTGTAATAATAACCACTCCCAAACATAATATTAAAATACTATTTATGCATCCCTTAAAATAAGTTTTGGTGCAGGCTTTAAGGATCCATGCCATATCTCTAGCAGCAACTATTAATTGGACTACAGTTCCAAACCCACTCATGGGTTAGCTGTTTAACTCTCACTCAATGTGATTTAAGTGACCTATATGTGTCGAGAACTTCAGCCTGGATTTTTAAATTGCCAGTAATTATTAAAATTACAGGTGCACCCAAATAGGAAATCAAAAATAGACATTAAGAACAATAAAATTAAAAGACACTTTCATTTAGTGATTATTAATTTCAAGGCAGTAAGAGAATCTCCCAAAGTAATTCACAACCCCATTTGAAAGATCAAACTAGGTGCGCACACAAACACATGATTTTGACCCTTGACGTTTTGGGCTTTTGTAACGAAGAGCATGGGAGGGGGGCATTAAAAATATCCCCAAATCACAGAGGCACAAACAGACTTTAAGACTTTGACCTGTCACAGTTCCTAAGCTCAACTGCATGAACTCTTGGGTGCTATTTATAGTTTTCAAAAACTATTAGCTTTAAATTGAAACATTTACCACCAGCAAACATGGAGGTTGCACAATCACACTAGGAACTAAGTCTTCCTACCACAGTTCCAGGCTCCCATGCTATTTGGATCTTTTTTAAAAAAAAATCAAGGTTTAGAAACACAAATTTGCTATACTAGGTTAACACTACAGCAGAGATTTAGGCTGGTGCTTAAAAAATGAGATTAAGGGCACAATCCAGAGTAACTATGTGGAGTCCTTGCTCTGGTGTAAGAATAATTTGCTCTGGATTGCAATATGAATTTCCCATAGGTTTTCACTAAGTAGTGCAGCAACTATGGGTACACATAAAGTCTCTTACGGGTTCCCGTAGTTACTCTGGATTGCGCCCTAAATCACTTTAATTATGGAGTCAGCAAGGAAGCATCTATTTTACAAGTGTAACGTTATGTCTGTACATGTGGATGCTTGGAAGAGTCAAACAGCTTCAGCCATACTCTTGCATGAATCTGACCTGCACCCATTTCACTCCATTACTTCATACATCATTATTTGGCGGCGGCGGCGGCAGGGGGGTTTAAGAGAAGCAGGAAATGCATCTACGACAAACAAAATGTCAATAATCTGATGATGAGTTGTAGATCACCTCTGCTCTCTGTGTTGGAAAGTATTTTTGAACTATTTGAACTTATTCATTCATTCAAGTTATATCTCTAATATATTCATTTATGTGAATTTATTCAAATTTGAAATGTACGTTTATTTTTTTCTGGCCCCTGACGAAAAAGTTTGCACACCCCTGTATATACCACCTGCTAACTTCTCTGTCTCATTGCTCTATACACTGTGCAGCAATATCTGCACAGCACCCACCAAGTTACTCAGTCTCTACTGTGCCATCTACTGTGGTTTGCAAGTACCAGTTAAGAAAACCATGTCCTGGACTAAGGAGCAAATCAGCAAAACAGCCCCCAACAGGATAGAAGCATTCTCATCTCCAAAACAGTTTTACATTTTTACCCAGATTAAATGAAACTGGAAAGCTGGGAAGGCAAGACCATCAGAGAAAGAAAAAAAAGAGAGCCGATAAGTGTACACAAAAGGGACCAGGGTATAGCCAGTATGCTTTTTTGCTTATGTTACATTGTATTTCTTAAGACTCATTCACCCCACTAATAGAGGAATATTTTTCTAGTCAATTGGCTAATCAACTGAACAAATGAACTTGTAACACGTCCATAAAGATGTTTTAGGTTGCCCACTCATTACAGTATTCATGCACCTGATGCCTGGGGATGTTTTGCCATCTTGCCTCACCCTGCCTTCTAGCATCTCTCCCTCCACTCACCTTAGCAAGACTTTGCTTTGCTAAACCAGCTGGTTTTTCAAGACATGTTAATCAAGTCTGACTTCCTTTAAACTAAGCAACCAGAGGAAGTCATGCCTATTCTGTAAATGGTACAAATTATTTTCGGGGCACAACTGAAGAAAAAGTCACATAGCCAGATCTCCACCTGTCAGAATTATATACTGCAATTTTAAGAGAGTGATAGGTGCCACATGTCACATATTGATTTTACTGATTTTAGAATCTTTGAAAGCCACTGTATTTGATTCTCAAATATATATGTGGGGGAAGATTTGTTAGGAAGACACAGCTAAGTAGACAGGATGCTTATCCTGCCTATCACTTCCTCTTGTTACACTCACCAGGGCTGTAATCCTAAACATACTTTCCTGAGAGTAAGACCTACTGAACACAATGGGGCTTACTTTTAAGTAGACATGGTTAGGAATGTGCTCTAAGGGCACAATCCAGAGTAACTACAGGGAGTCCTTGCTCCGGTGTAAGAACGATTTACTCTGGATTGCAATAGGAATTTCCTATAGGTTTTCACTATGCGGTGCAGTAACTACGGGTGCACGTAATGTCTCTTACGTGCACCCGTAGTTACTCTGGATTGTAGGGTAAGTCTCATAGAACAGAATGAGCCTTACTTCTGAGAAGACATGCTTAGGATTGCACCTAAGACGCTTAAATCTTTTTTTAATGGGGAGGGAAGTAGCTTTAATCCAGCAAGGATTTCAGATCTGTCTTTGGAAAAACACTTTGCTTTATTTACAAAATAATTAATTTGAAATAAAGCAATGTCAAGAAGTGGTTTAAACTATTTTGGAGAAGAGTTCAACCAACCTATTCCTACTACCATGACTAGAATGGGGTACTGGAATGACTTGTTAGTATGAGAAGCCATAAGTATTCTCTTTTATTAATTTATTTTATTTCACATTCCTGATTGCTCTCCGTTAGCCAGTCATCTTGTGTTTTCATGCTCACTCAATACCCACAACAATGCAAACATTTTAGCATGTTGTTTGTTGATTCACTTACTTGAGTTATGCATGTCTTTGGGGTTCTCTAAATATGTCACATAAAACCTTTTATAACACTCCCTTCTCCCCTTGTCACATACTGTTCCATTTTGGCCAGTCTTTTTGTTAGAGGCTTTGCTACTGCTTTTCCTGTTTATTATGCAATATACTAAATATATTTTATCTTTTTTCTAAGTTATACCTTGAACCACGCAAGGACTTTTTACATGGTTAGTCAGTTACTCTTGCCCGCTTGTATTCTTTGGTTCAGAGGAAGAAGATAAGTGGATCTGTAACAGTTATTTGCTGCAGTGGAGTAGTGTACAGAATATGCTGAATTAAATGAGGACGAGATATTTTATAATACTTTCCCTCCTCAAATGATTGGAAAATCTATACCCCTAGCCTACTTGTAAGAAAAATTAGAATTTTCCACCATTTCTAGACTCACTAGAATTTCCTTTAATAACCTAAGATCCCAATAACAAGCACAGGAAATGACAAGAGATTGATTCACACACAACTTATTCTCTTACATCGGTTTAAACTACCAGTAGAACTGTTCATGAGAGTAGTGTACTTTTATTTTTGATTATACAGACAAGTAGCATCATACACAAGGTTTAGGTTCTGAAGTCACCAATACATGAGGATTGCCATGATCAAATTTTTAGACTCAAATCGTGGAAATTGGGGCAGCAACTAGCAAACTATAGCACTTAGGCAATAAAAACACAGGAAAGGTTGGGGGAACTTGGTATTTTCAGCCTGGAGAAGAGAAGGCTGAGAGGAGACCTGATTGCCCTCTTCAGATACCTGAAGGGCTGTCATAGGGAGGAAGGGGCTCATTTGTTCTTAACTGCCTCAGAAAGCAGAACTAGAACCAATGGGTACAAACTGCAAGAAAAGAGATTCCGGTTAGATATTTGGCAGTGGAACAGACTGCCAAGGGAGGTGGTGGACTCGCCCTCAATGGGGATCTTCAAGCAGAGGCTCGTTGAGCACCTGTCGGAGATGCTCTAGAAGGCTTTCTTGCTACAGGCACGGGTTGGACCAGATTACCTACTGGGTCCCTTCCAACTCTAGGATTCTATGATTCTATGAATTAGATAGCACTTAATCAGATTCACACAAATTGGATTTGTGGGCGGCGCAAGTGGTTAAGTCACTGTGCCTGTTAACCAGCAGGCCAGGGTTCGAGACCTGGGTCGGTCCCACAAGACAGGTGAGCTCCTGTCTTTAGCCCAGCTCTGCAACGCCAGCTGGATCCAATCATATTGGCTCTGCCTTTCCACTGGACTAATTCAGTGGCGTGGAGAGGGGGGATTTGCTGCTTGGGTAACAGCCTATCCTCCATAACAATCCAGCCCAGGCTTTCATGCTTCACATGCAGCGCATGCTGCCATAGTCTTTCAAGACTGACGGAGGCCTGCTTTTGTAATCAGATTTGCCATGCCACGCCACAGTTGACAATCCTAACTGTGACTGTGGGAATGTTTCACAAACATCACATCATATTGCAATTGAATGTCTCCCTTAAAAGTATCCCAAGTTCCTGCAAGTAACTGCATCACCTCGAGGGCACTGCTGAACAATGCTCAAATGACATGATCCAGTGATAGACTCAGACATATGCTCATATACTGTACATCATATATTGAACATGTTATATGTGAATTCCATGTTATGCTACTTTATTTTGCCACAAATAAATAAATAACATTTAAAAAACAACCACATTTTTAAAAACTAACATAGGGTCATTCCATATGAATTCAACCAGAGGTACCATGGTGACCAACTCAGATTCGACTGAAAATACTGGTAACTGGGCTGGTACTTATACATGTATAATGGCCACATGCCAAATATTAGGTGAAAAATCCAAAGGGTTTGTGTGCTATGGCCCTTCAATACAATGGTGTCATACCCATTTTTGACACTCGCAAATTACGTGTTTCCTGTGTACCCATCTTTGGATGGTAATATCTCAGAAATGAAGTTTTCTGGATGATTTTTGATATATAGAGTAATTTGGGTTCAGGCTTTTTGAATCTGTCATTAGATTCTGGTTTTGGAGATATTGGCATCCAAAATGGGGATCTTTTCATGGGCAAAACTACTTTTCCAAGGGCAAATTCACCATGTGGGCAACTAACAGTGGTAATAAAACCTTTCCTGCATAATTGCACGTATTGTAAACATTTACTCTCCTTCATAATAAAATTTTAATCTCAAATGTTGAACTTTTTTGGCATCCCCAGCAGCATCCATCTCCCTCAATTTTTACAGCCAAACATATTCATTCTTCTGCGAGCTCAACACCTTCATTTTGGGGGATGAACAGAAGATTGCATAACACCAAAATATCAAGTGGGGTTGGGATTACAGCCTTGCTTGCAATGTATTGTTTTCCTTCACTTGTGAAATACATTATCACCAGCACCATTTTCTAAGCATGCACTTGTCTCGAGAGACCATTTTATAAAAACCTGTCAATGTTATTTTTACCATCTTATATTCCATCTTCAATCTGATGTTTTTATATAATCATGTTCAATGCTGAGGCTTTTATACATTACTACTGTATTGTCAGTGTTACTGCAACATAAAGTGAACAGACTTCAATTCCACGGACTTTATAAATGACATATTAATTACATGGAAGTCTATTAAAACTGTACCTTGCAGAACTTCCTTACAGCACTTTGTAGGTGTTGGAAGTTCCCTTCCAGAACTCCCTGTCCTGATACAGTCTAGATACAGCAGGGTGTTCTAGAAATGGAGTGTTCCCCAACAAGTGGAATTCACTGGAATGCACTTTCTAAGTTCTCTCTTCCTAGAGGACCCTGATAAAATGAGTCCTAGAAAGTAGGTGAGTTTGTCCCCAAGTCGCCTTCCAACAGTTAATCACCTTAGAGTGCTCTATAAGTGCTGCTGCTGCTCCTCTCTCCATCAAGGCAATCTAGGAATGCAGGTACAGTGGTGTCTCACATAAACAGCTTAATTTGTTCCAGAGGCATGCTCTTTAAGTGAAGCGTATTTTCCCATAGGAAACAATGGAAACTCAGACGATTGGTTCCAAAATCCAAAAAATATTCATATAAAAATATTAACTGAATGTAAAAATGATGACAAAACACAGGAATTGAATTCAAAACACTATAATATAATACAGAACACAATTATTGTAATAAAACACTGTAATATTCTGTACAGTAAAAAAGAAAAGAAAAACCTTTATGGCCAAGGATGACTAATTTTCACTAAAAAGATGACCATCTAAAAATAGCCTAATTTGCATAAATTACAATTGCTGGACAAAAAAATCTGGTTGGTCATCTAAGGTTTACCAAGGACCCCCTCTCTGTGTGTGAGATCTATCTATGCAAACTAGATAGACAGTCTGCAACAGCAAAGGGGCCAGATCCCATGCTGTCTACTCAGAAGCAAGCCCCATTAAATCCACTGGGGCTTACTCACAGGAAAGTATGTAGGATACAGCCTGACTCTTTCCAAGTTTGCATGAAGTGCAACAGCAGAAGGGCACAGAAGGGTCTCCTCAGAATTAAGCCCCATTGAATCCACTGGGGCTTACTCACAGGAAAGAAAAAATGCAGGCAGGGAAGTTAGTGGGGGGGTGGTTGTAGTGGGATCCAGGAAGGGGGGCTTCCTTGGGGGAAAGGGGTTTGTTTGAGGGGGGGCTGCAGAGGGGAATGCAGGAGTTTTCCCTCCTTCCCCCCTAACTGGGCTGACCACATTTGCTGGCTGAAGGGGCAGCCATCTTTGTTCCTCCGACTGAAGAGGCTCCTCTGCTCCCCCTGCTGGCCTGCCTCATTCCTACAGCCCAGCCAATGCAGACAGAAGAGAGGGAGCCCAGTCAATGGGCACTCCTTATGCGAATCAAACTCATTATGAAGCAGAAGCCCCACAAATTTTTACTCATTATGTGGAACACTCGCTATTCGAGGCACTTGTTATGCGAGGTACCACTGTATTCCTCTATCGGAGAACTCTAGTGGGAAGAAGAACAGAAGAGCAGCACCAAGGGAGCTTTTTAAGGTAGGAAGAAAAAGATATCTTAATGTAAAGAACTTTTGGCATTAACAGACATCCATTTCCCTCTACTAATTAAGTTGAGGGTTCACTCTACCTAAAGTGTCTTATTGTTTCAACTGGCTTTCCTGTTTAATAGTTGGCTAGCAGCGATCTTTATCAAATTTCATAAAGGAACCATGTTTGCTTCCTTTATGATAATACAAAATTTGACTTATTCCAGGTATCGAAAGCTTTAAATAAATGGCACCCTTAATGAAAATCCAAATGGATTTTCTTATCCACAATGAATTAACTGATAACTGAGATGTTTACCAAGTGAAAGAAAATATAATTATACAGTGGACAAGCATCTTTTTATGAACTTCTGAATGAAAAAACCTGCACAAATCATGAATCAATCATCGTCTGTCCTTTGCAAGATCAACCGTAGGCCAAGTTCATTCATTTCCTAAGATTTCTTTTTCCATGTGCAGAGCCACGTTTGCCCCTACTTTCACAACCCATTTAATATAAACGCTGATAGAAGAATGAACTATTGGCTATACGAGATTCCTGCTTTTTGTGTTCTTTAATACAGGAGCCATTTCATAATCAATTTCACTTAAATTATCCTTCTGTGCATTTTTCCCCTATTCTTTTTTTCTTTTAAAATGGAATGACATAAATTAATTAGCATCTTCTTCCTGGCTCTTCTGGGTGCTGCCATCTTGTGTAGCACTGGATTTGTGTAGCACCCAGAAGAGCTTGAATAAGAGGCTGCCACAAAAAGAAGGGTGCCTTCCACCACCAAATACCACCAAATACCTTCTACCACCAAATACCATTTATTTTCAATTGTTAAACAGTTGTGGAAGACTCTGCAAAATTTTTGTGGTTTATTACGTCCACATCAAAATTTTTATTCTGCTTTTCCTCCTGTGAGCTCAGGACAATGTTCAATTTATCCCTCCTCTGTTATCCCATAACTCTGGAAATTAGGTTAGGGTAAGAAATAACTATTGGCCCAGTAGAAGACTATTTATTTTGCTGGCCAAGTGCAAATTTGAAATCTCCCTAGTTCCAACACACCAGATTGATTCTCTTATGCCACATATTTCTTTTAGGAAGACTGACAATGGCACCACAGAGAAAGGAGGCAAAACAAAGGAAACTAATTCTCAATTTCATGTACAGTGGTACCTCACTTAAAAAGCACCTCGCTCAACAAGCGTTTCACATAACAAGCAAAAATTTCCAAGAAATCTTGCTTCACATAACAAGTTCCGCTTCACTAAAAAAGCAAGCACGCTATGGGCACGTGTGCTATGCAGCCCTGACACTCCACATGGAGGCTCTTTACAAGGGCTGCCGGCCAGCGCTGCTGCCTCTGACATCTGTCTATAGTTGCCTGGAGGTGCCAGAGGCAGCTGCCCCTAACTGCCCCACCGACCACCTTGAACCTCCAGCAGCAGCCCAGGTAAGCCTCCCAGGAAAGTGTCTTTGATTGCAGTCTCCTATGTCTACTCAGAAGTAAGCCCCATTGTGTTAAATGGGCTTACTCCCAGGAAAGTGTCTTTGATTGCATCCTCCTAACCATGTCTACCCAGAAGTAAGCTCCATTATGTTAAATGGGGCTTACTCCCAGAAAGTGTCTTTAGGATTTCAGCCTAAATAGACTTCATAGGATCATGCTCATTAAATGCATGTTTTGAATTCAATTACAGTGTTTTGTCATCATTTTTACATCCAGTTAATATTTTTATATGAATATTTTGAGGGTTGTGGAACCAATCGTCTGAGTTTCCATTATTTCCAATGGAAAAACCTGCTTCACTGAAAGAGCGTTTCGTTTGTGCCTCCGGAACAAATTAAACTCTTTATGTGAGCCACCACTGTACTTTCAAACAATGTAAGCACTAACTAGATACCAATGTAGAAAGCAAAAGGATAGTTTTCTCTCATCATTCTCTTGCCAAAGGTGAACAGATTGTGTGTTGAAGGAGCAAAGACTAGTTTTGTATTTTTAGGTACTCATAGAATAGACTCATAGAATCACAGTTTTGGAAGGTACTTAAGTCATCAACTCAAAAGTAGGTAGATATATTCCAAGAAACATGCCATTGATACAAACAGCTTCCAGAGAGAAAGATCTCTTTACTAGTCTCTATAAGATGTTGAGAGAGAAAAAAAAACTGTTCATTTTACATGCTCAACACCCAATACTCTAAAATTCTCTGAGGGTCTACAAACATATATAATGGGCCCACAGTATCTGCAGGGATTGGCTCCACAACTCCCTATAGTTACAGAAAACTGCAGATGCAAAAATCTGCAAGGGGAATGGGTCACAGTGCTGCAGTAAGTTATTCAGAGGCTGCACTGGCCTCCCAATGCTTCTGGAGGCATCCTGGAAGCAGACAGAAGCCATTTATGGTTTGAATTATCAATTTCCAGTCTTCCCGACACACTAGAGCACCTCTTGGACATGACTAGAAATCATTAACACAACCAGAAGTGGATTCTGGTTGCATCCTGGAAGCCCTTCGAAGCAGACTTGAGATCCATGGATGTGCAAATCCAAGCCCACATGCAGGTAGACTTATTTCAGTTTTCCGATCAAGAGTTCAGGGAAAACCCTTGAAGCTATAAAGAAATTTGGAGCCATTTATATCTTCTGGTTTACAGAGTTCTTGAGATGAAGGTACCTTCTTCTCATATAATGGCAGGATTTCCTAGAATTAGTCCTTTCCTCAGAGACATCTGTTACCTCTTACAGATGGGAATATTTTGCAATAAGCTATCAATCTATTTTACCATTAAAACACTGCTTATCCTCAAGAGATTTGTAATTATACAGTTATCCTCCTCATGACACTTTCTGCATATCTTGAAAATGCAGATAACACTGAAATTGTAATATTATTAATATTAAAACAAGAACTGTAGAGGATAATCTTTGTATTTATCAGGAATTGCTGCTCCCAGAATCTCACTGTTGATGAACCCTATCTAGCAAAGGTGCCATAAATCCAGTACAATCAGAAGACACTACTGTATGCCATAATAACTATGCAGTCCCACAAGCTACAAGCAGTAGTGACTCCAGCCTACATAAAAACATGGAACAAGGTGCAGGAAGAGCAGCAAGATTGAAGGTCACATTCTGTACCTAGCCACCCCCAGAAGACCATTTTTTCCTATTCAGGTGTGCCACAAATTCAAGCTTCTTGTGCCAACTGCTCCACCGACAGGCTATCCAGACTAGAAGCAGAATAATGTAGGGTAGCAACATTTTACAAAGAGGTTCAAAATAAAATTATTAATCTCATTCCTCTGAGGCAATATGTGACTATCTATTAAGAAGACTGCTCAAAATATTTAACATTTTCAAAAGTTTCAAGATGAACATACTGAAAAAACAGGGAGCAGAAGGCGGACTAGAATCTAATGATACATTTCTAGATATTTGTGCAATAGAATACTAAGAATTTATTCCAAATTGTTCAAAAACAGCAACCAAAAAGACTTCTCCCCATGAAGCTGCTAAAACAACAAACGAAAGGTTAGAGGAAAACTAGGAGCAGATTTTTGTGTGGAAGGACCAAGAGATTAGTTCTGCCTTTAAAAACAAATGTGTGAGCTAAACACCATGATCCTGAATACTAAATGCATCTTAATTTCTTATAGTCAGTAGTTTCCACCAGTTTAGATTCTGGACCAGAAGGTTCATTCTACTAACTGGGAATGCAAGCCTAGAACCAGCCCACTCTATGAACTACACATTTTCAATACCATGACAATTAAACATATACTGAAATAAATGAACCACTGGAGAGATCCATTTTGAACACTATTTTACATTTATGACAATACATTTTGTTAAAAAATACTTTTTGCCAAAGCATAATATTGATTAGAAGACTTCTGCACATGAGTATAATGTACTACTGTACTGAACCAATATGCACTCAAACTATGAAATTTAAAAGATATTTCTGCCTCTTAACAAACTAGGTCCTGCTTCAGTCAAGCACTGTAAATGGGTAAGAAACAACAAAAAGAAAAGCGCCACAGCCAGAAAAAGAACAACTGCTTTGAATGCAGAAGGTTCTTCCAGGTAGAACAGAGGAAAATTCCTGCCTGAAAATTTGTAAAGCTGCTGCCATTCAGCATCGACACTACGAAGCCAGATGGATCAATGGTCTGACTCAGTAAAAGCCAGCTTCTAATGTTCCAGCATGCTATCAAGCCATTTTTCAAAGCCTTTAATTTTGTACAAAACAAGCTGTCATTGAAAGCCAGCATCTGAATATTCTGAATAAAAACAACCTAATTTAAACCCAGGCCATACCTGAATACGGTGCCTATGTATTGCTGGACTGTGGCTTCAGCATCAGCTTTTCAGTAAACAGGAAAAGCATTTTTACCATAGAGCCACAAATATACCATTGGCATATCCAAGTGTGTCCATGTTCTACAAGTCATCAATGTTTATCCATGTTCTACAAGTCAGATGTTGCTAAGAGGAAAAATATTTCTAAACTGGATATTAAGAAAAATAATTACTCTTTTTTAAAAAAATAGTGTGGCTTAAGTTAGAAAAGTATTAAAGCTGAAACGGATATACTCTGAAAACTAAGAATGGTCTTCAACACAGAGATGAAGATTCCTTTATAGTGAGAATACCTTTTTAAGGTAAATCTTTATAAATATGCCAGAAATAGGTTATATATTATGTGTTCAGTACTAGAGGCTAAAGACTTACATGTGACACAGGCACTAGAATCCACTTTCTGGCTGCAGGAGACACTCACTGACTCACCATGCTAGGAAAACCATCTATCTACTTGAGTGATCTTGTACACTCTTATTTTTATGCTCTTTAAGGTACTTAACCCTTGAAATTTGCTGAGTTCTCAATGTATGAACCTACACTCTGTAAGCCAGTTATTTTCAACCAGTGTGAAAATAGTGCCAGATAGTCCTCAAGTGTGCCGCAGGAATTTGGGGATCGACGTTCATTAATAGGAAAATCGGGGAACTTGAACAGTCTGGTGTGCCTTGTCAATGGTAAAAACAATTGATGATATGTCTTGACAATTTTAGTGCCTTAAGTGTGCCATGAGATGAAAAAGGCTGAAAATCACTCAGCAAACAAGGCCATTTTCATTGTATGGAACCAAACAGCCCTGACTAGTCATTAACAGCCCTTATTACTGAAAGTTTCTGAGGCTTTAATTATTTTGAAACAATGACATAGGTGACAACAAGCAAGTCTGGGATTTATAGTACCTACTTTGCTCTTCCAACAGAGTAAAGGGGTTAAGCCAACTTTCCTGTAGAATAGCATTCAAGGTGTGCTACAGTGGATTCTGCAGTTGTTTGCAAATCTGTCATGATTCCTTATGGAGATCAGTTATGGAACACAGCTTTAGCAAGCCCATGGCTTCTAAACTATACTTATGGTAGAATTTCACAATGTATCATCAATAATAGGCTGTGGATGCAAAACCGTACCATAATATGTCCCACAATACTCTTAAGCCAGTGTTTCTTAACCAGTGATACTCAAGTTGGTATCTGTTGGTACTTGCAGGACTCCCAGAACTGGAGTGATACCAGCAATGCAATGAAACAAAAAAGTGTAGAAGGCTTAGCTTGGCTGGCAGATCTCCAGCATGTGATTTCCATGTTCTAGAAAAAAGCCCTTGCATCTGCCCTGTGCTCTTACCAGTGTTTGTTGCATCTGTATCTGACTTCCCAGTTCAGAACTGGCAATTGCATCATTGCCAGTTACAACTGGTGGTACTTCAAATAGGTGGACCATGCCATGTAGTGCTCTGTAGGACAAATGTTGAACAACGCTGCTCTAAGTATTCAGGGATTCTTTTGTTATCTCTTTGACGGCAACACATCGTAGTGGTGGATAACTATAATTTATTGGACGATATGAATTACTTCTACCCAGTTCACTCCAACTTTGGCCTGGTTTTGAAAATGAAAGCATCTTAGACACATTGATAGACAATCCCTATGGCAGAGAGAGTTGATTCTCCAGTTGCTGAGTGGCTTTCTTTATTACTCTGCTACTCACCTTTCTCAGTAATGAATTCAAGCATATACTCTTGAAGGAAGGGGGTTCTGTTCCAAAGCAGGCAATTCCAGCTGGCAAACTGCTATGTAGAAAGCGATGCTAAGTAACTGCTGCTCCTCTCTGTGGCATTTATGGAGTGTCACAGAGTTCCATCTTGACTCCCCCACACGCTATTTTAACACATACATGAAGCTATGAAGGGGAATGTGAAATGAAGTGCATTTTCTAAACCAGTCATACTCAACTCTATTTGTCTTTTTCATTTGACCCAGGTGCAGCAGTGACTGTTCTGAACAGGTGTCAAGGCAGCAAGTGAAATGAAGCTCAGTTTGGATAAGATGACACAACTGTTGGTAAGTGACTAGTTGATCATGAAGGCAATGTTCAGAATGGGGACTGACGCCCCTTAAAAGATCAGGCACATGGCATAGGATGCTTTTATTCCAGACCTTGCAAACTGACACTCAAAATGTCATTGGAGGCCTGAAATACCTTTCACCTTTATCAACTTTCACTTTCATCAACTTTAGTTCATGCACCTGCTATAGCCTTTCCTGGAAAACCTTGACCTTGCCATAATATCCTGACCTTGCTTTGGTAATATCCAAATTAGACTACTATAATACATTATGTACAGGATTACCTATAAAAAAGAACATTTAGAAATTTCAGCTGGTTGAAAACATAGTGGACAGATCATTAACTGGGACCTGTAGAGCTGTTCACAACCATCAATGCTTAAATGCTGCTAGTTCATTTTCAGCCACAAGCCAGTAATAGTTTTGACCTGTGATTCCAGGTTATTAGCCTGAAAGACCACCTGCTCCCAAATGAATGCCAGTGTATAGTACCAGATGCCCTACTCCAATTGCTTCTATCTTCAGAGGACTTTTACTATGGTGGGAACAACAAAACTATGAAACACCCTTCACTGGCAGATTTATCAGAAGTCTATGCTGCTATCTTTCAGGCACCAATCACAACAGCTTTGCTTTTTCAAACTTCTGATGGCAACCATTTGCGGTGGATTTTTTATTCATAATTTGCTACTTTGTACTGTTATGCTTTATATTTTTGACTCTTTGTTGCAAGCTATCAGAGGCACTGATGGAAAGGTAGGATACATTGTAAATACAGAGACTAAAGAGAGTTTATAAAAACACAAACCTACAACGTAAATACAAGAGTCCTCCTATATCTGTTATTCACTTATTCATGGATCAGATCCTTGGGGTCCCTCCCTCGGGTTCCCCCACACACACCTCCTTTGGAGAGAGCTCTCCTTGTCTCCAGAGGGTCGTCTGAGACCTGAGTCTTAATTGTGAAAAATTAACGATTTTTTTCAAAAAACCTGGAAGTTGTGTTTTTAATGCCTTATAAGGCATTAGGAGGCCTGGCTTCCCAATGTTTTGTAAGGCATTAAAATATCACCTGAAGTTACACTGTCACATTTTTTTACACTAAGGTTAACTCTAAGACTGGTAGAAGTTGCAAACTGATGTGCTCAGACAACACTGCAAAGGGGAGCAAAGCACACTGATTTCATCTCCAGCCTGTGTGTATGTGTGGCACCCATATCATGGTTTCACTTAACCAGGGGGAAAATTCAAGAACAGAATCCCAGTGGATATGAGGGCATGCCTGTATCTAATGAAACACATCAAAATGGACTATTTTTTCTAGAAAAAGCAGAAAAATATATTTAAACATACAGTATTCTTAATCCTAAAATTACTACAAATTCTTTGACAGCTGTAAACATTTTACCATTTACCAGTATTTGCCCTTCCGGCAATTTTGAGTATCCTCAAAATAGTTTACATAAATGAAAGCAGAAACCTAATGTATGAGGTGTGATCAATCAGTATCAAGAGTGGTGCCATAGTAAAGGAGCTAAAATACGCAGAGTGAATCCACTTGCCACAGATTGACCTTGACCCCAACCATGCATGCACACTAAGTTTTAATGTCCTAGCTTACTTCTCTTTACAGCAGTGCTAGGAAGTAGGTCGGATTCCAAACGATCTCCTATATGGAGAATTAGTGCAGGGAGAGTGCCCTAGAGGGAGACCACAGCTGCTTTACAAGGACATCTGCAAGAGGCAGCTAAAGGCCTTGGAATGGACATCAACAGCTGGGAAACCTTGACCTCCGATCATTCAGCGTGGAGGCAAAAGATCCAGCATGGCCTTCTCCAACTGGAAGAGACACTTGTTCGGCAGGCTGAAGCAGAGACAGACCCGAAAGCAGTGAAACCTGGGGGCTGGGCAGGGGACGGAATTTATTTGTCCTCAGCGTGAAAGGGATTGCCACTCTCGAATTGGCCTTTTTAGTCACATTAGATGTTGTTTCAGGACCTCCAATCAGAGCACAATACCATAGTCTTTCAAGACTGAAGGATGCCAATGAACAGGAAGTAATGTGTGTATAGAGTGTGGTCATCACATTGACCATGACAGAGAAAGTTGAGCAGATAATCTGCATCAAATTTTGCCAAAAGCTTCGCAATACCTGCGCAGACCTAAGCAAAGTTGCAGAATGTACATGGAGAGGAGTATATGAGCTGCCCATGAGTGTACGACTGGTTCAGACATTTCCAAGATGGCCAACAACCAACAGCGATGAACGTTCTGGGAGACCCACAATCAGCAGAAGTGAGAAAAACATTACAGATGTGCCTGCAGCTGTGAGGGGAAATTGTCAAATCACTATCCATGAGTTATCAGAAGATGTGCAAATTAGTTATGGTTCAGTCCAGTCCATTCTCACTGAAGATTGCATCATGACAATGCACCTGCCCATTCAGCACCACTTGTGCAGCAATTTTTGACCAAGCACAACATCCCCAGTATCCGACAGCCACCATAATCCCCAGATTGCTTCTTGTGACTTTTTCCTCTTTCCAAAAATCAAATTACACTTGAAAGGATGAAGATTTCAGGACATTGAGGAAATCCAAGTGAATGCAACAAGGCAGCTGCTGTTTATCCCAGAAAACAAGTTCCAGGAACACTTCCTCAAGGGAAACAGCACTGGATTAAATGCGTGGCTTCCAAAGGGGACTACTTTGAAGGAGATTAAATGCCAAATTTTTACATGTTGCAGTTTTCTTTTTATAGCACCAGTCCTGATACCTATTGATCACTCCTCGTATGTTTCTATACTCATGAACACTCACTGTGAAAATAAGCTGAAGACTTTGATTTTTATATGAAAGCATACAGTTGCACACACAGAAATTTTAATATAGGCTTTTTCATACAAGTAAACTTAGAGTGGAATCAATAGGATCGCCACATGCAAAACAGCTACAAAGCAATTTTCATATTTTCCAAGTTAATTTTAGACATCAGTGCTTTCTTTTATTAGTAGAACTTAATAGAATAATCCTCAAAGTTACCATCATCACTCTTTTCCTATAATATATTAACTCACCTTTCAGAGGCAAGTTTGCATTTAGATTAATATATTACAGAAATGCAGTCCCACATCTAAGTAGTTAGTTATCCAAATTGATATATGGCTATCCAAAGCTGTCTGGTTTGACAATTATGCTATATCAGTGTGGTGAAATTAGCATTTAAAGAATTGGAACAGGGGGACGTGTGCTAAAATTCTAATCATGAAACAATCTAGGCTGGTTACGATAGTGCAGCTTAACCTAACTCAAATGGCTGTTGTGAGGATAAAGTGAAATAAAGTGATGTTACTAATGTTCCCTCAAGTATGCAGAGTCCTACCATAGCTGTGTTGGAGTAACTGAAAAGCACTCAGCAATGGCGTCATCACCAAGTTCCAGAGCGCAAGACGGTCCATGCAGCTTTCAGGGAAGACTGCCTTTTGGGACTTTGTCAGCTTCTCTCTCTTCGCTCTTGTAATAAAAGCCCTGGAAGGGAGATTATTCCGGGATGACAAGAGAGAGAGAGAGCAATGAAACAGATGCCGTCACTTTGCCAGGATTCAGCCTAGCAAAGGCCAAGTGCACCCCATTTTAAGGTGTGTGAGGATGCCAATACAGCTGTGTGGCTTATCAGGAATGCCAGTTATGTTACCTTGAGCTACTTGGAATGACAGGATACAAATACCCACAACTTCTCAAGTCTTATTAATCATATACCGTAATACTGACATGCTCAATTTTTCAATACACAGAAAGGGAGAGGGACACTTCCAAGTAACATATTTCATGGACGGGTAATATACACTATTAGCATGTACTGAATGATAGGCAGTAAACTTGAATTTCAGTCACTGAGAACTATTTGTAATTAACAGCCCACACAGATATATTTTCTATCTACAGATAATACATAGAAGAAATGCTGACATTCCTCCAATTATTCTCAATCTATGAGTCGCTAAGTCCTGGGGCATCACTTTCCAAGGTATCACAAGCTGTCCACTGCCTCAGAGGGAGACCACGGTACTCTAAACTCCAAGCTTGGTATGGCTAGAAGAGCTCCAGCTTGCAAAAATGTTTGGAGAAAGCCCTCCTACTGACCCCAGTCCCCTTCTGTTTGGTGTTTGAGGCCTCCAAATCCAGAAATAACCAGCAATGATGTCACAGTAACTGAGGAAGTCACAGTTCCCAACAGTCTGGGAACCACCAATGTATGGATTCTGTTCCAGATACCAGATACGTTTATGCACATCAGAAACATGAGAGGCAAGAAGAGGCCCCCAAGCTTGACGCTTGGTAAACAAAGCTCATCTTCACTTAAAGAGCCCATGCAGAAGAGCTGAGATTGGTGCAGTCCCATCCCTAGCATACAGTGACCTGTCCCCTTGCCTTCTCACCAGCTGAAGTAGATGTAGCATGCAAAAGAAAGGTCCTTGTAACTCTGCGCAGCATGTCTTCTACTTGTCTGGTGGCAACTATGGTTGCTTCTTGGACAGAGCATGGGCTCAACTGCAAATGGTTCTCACCATTCTGTAACAAAGTTGGAATCATTCTTGCCCCTTCCTCCATGCAAGCTCTTTAAACAAGATAAATTCCACGTTTGTTTATATAGAACTACAAGTAATGTACTGCACCTTCAGCACCTCTGCCCAAGCCCAACTAGAAAGAATGCAAAGTCTGGCAAAAAGCAATGCAGTCTTAAGGCAACCAAATATCCTCTTCCTTGCATGGAAGCTGGGACTCACGAACTTTGCGTGCCAAAATTATGTTGAGGCTTACATAATTCAGGGACTTGGTATAAATGAACATCCCCAATGAAGTGCGGCTCAAGAGTTTATTCTGTCATCAGTGCTCAGGTCAGGAGGTAGAATTCGCTATGGGCATGATGCAACCAGAATTAATCTTGTGCACACCATAGATTTCATTTCAACACGTAATCACATGCTACCTTTCGCTGAAATAACAGAAAATGAAAATGTTTGAATTTGGTTGATTCATATCATCTGTGTGAACTGCCCTTTCTTACTGATTAAGACATAACCTTGCAAGGACTTATCTAAAATATTTTAAGCGTAAACCAAACAAGGTAAAGTGTTAGTGGGGTATATGTACATGAAAACATGTGCATTGTACAGGTATACTCACCACAGTGCTGGGATTAGCTTCTTGTTAAGCCTGGCAAATGTAGGCTTACCCTATGTAGTGACATGGCCTAATCAAACAGAAAAGCAGTGAGATTGACTCCTGCCATGTTCAGAATAGCAAGAAAAGAGTGAGAAAACAGAATAAGACAGTGATGGGTCATTATACTTTTTTCCCAGTCCTCAATGCTTGCAACTAAAGTTCATTCTCATCCCCAAGGAGTAGGTTTTAAATGATCAGTACACATCTCTGCCTTATCCCTCTTCACTTGCCTAAAAAGACTGCCATTTTGTTTCGGTCTCCCTGTATTTACAGTAAAAATATAATACTTAAACAGAAATATGAACCATATTTTAAAGTATCCTTTCAAGACATAACTACACATTTTGCATGAGCCAGATAAGATACTTTAAGTTCATCTCACATTGTTGTAAGGATGTGTGAAAGACCAAAGGTCACATAAATGGACTGATGGCCGGCCACATAGGAATAACTGCATTACAATCTAGTATTTTTTGTCATCTGAAAACATATGCAATTTAAAGAACATTTAAAACCCACAAACTCAGCCAAAATTGGCTGTTATTTCCAGTTGAGTTGTCTGAATGTAACCATTTCCCCCACACAAATTTGACACATCTTTCCTGTTTAGAAGTTCTGAGTGAAATTTAATTTTCCTCAACTTTTATCTTTCTCTGCTCACCAATGAAATTTACACAGTGAAAGGGAAACCTGTCCAGCTGCATTAACCAAACTCTCTCAGTGGGATTCTTTTTCCTGCTGCTGTTGTTGGTACTTTTAGAAGAGTACCCTTTAAACTGTATTTAAACCCTTTAAACATCCATTTCTGGCACACGCAGCAATACCTATTTTTCTTAAGAAACTGATAAAAGTTGCTTTCATCCTTGCAAATATTACCAGAAAAAAAAGAGCAGGAAAAACCAGTTAAGAAATGGGAGATGGAAATCTGTGGAACGCCTCGCCACAGGATGTGGTGATGGAGTCTTTAACAGGGGACTGAACAGAGTTCTGGAGGAAAGCTCCATTAAAGGTCACAAGTCATGTGGGGTTTATGCAACCTGGTTTTAGAAAGAGACTTCCGCAGAATGCCAAATGCAAGGAGTAGCACAAGGATGCAAGTTCCATGTAGTTTTCTACACTCCCTGAGGCATCTGGTGAGCCACCATGAGATATGGGAAGCTGAATTAGATTGATTTTAGCCTGATCCAGCAGGGCTCTTATGTTCCAAATCAGTGCTTCTCAAGATTTGTCCTCTGCTATACACACAGTCCACCTATTGGAAGTACCATCAGAAATGACTGACAATGACATAGGTTGCAATCCTAAAGACACTTTCCTGGAAGTAAGACCCATCAAACACAATGGAGCTTACTTGTGAGTAGACATGGTTAGGATTGTGCTCACTATCACCAGTTTGGGATGCCAGATGTAAACTGCTTTGTGAACTTTTAGATGAAAAACAACACATACTGTTGATTGACGCAATGCAACAAATATTGAGTAAGAGTCTCAGTGTATTCAGGAGGGCTTTTTTGAACATGGAAAAGTTTGATTTGGATCTCTGCTTGCTGAACTGCTGTTTGTTGTGTCATGTCCAACTGCTATTTGTTGTGTCATGTTCCTTGTCCTGCTACTGGGAGGCAAGAACCCTGCAAGTACCACCAGCCACCACATCAAGTTCCATTGATGGTACCCATACAACTGGTTGAGAAACACTATTCTAAATCAAAGGACACCGAAGGAGAGAGTCATCCCAGCCTAGTCACAGGGCACCATGGGCCAGCATGTTGGCCAGAACAGGCAGGGCAGGTTTTTTATTCCCACCTCACCTGGAGAGGGCGTGTTGATATGATTTGAAAGCAGGAACTACAACTTGGGAAAAAGAGGTGAGGATACAATTGAAAAACAACTTTAAAATGGTTTTAAATGAACATGTACGTGACTTGTCTATAACATCCTCTCTTCTTAGTCCAAAAACAGAGGATGGGAAGTGCCCATCGTGGCAATGTCTAGGCACCATTCTTTGCCCCCACTTCATTTTATTTCCCTCCTCACAACCTCCTCCCTGGTGGGTCAGCTGCTCCACAACCCCACAAAAGGCTGGCTATATGAAAGCCTCTATCACTTTGAGAATCAGCTGTGCCCCAACCTGGGAAAAGATATGGGGGACCATTACCTCCTCAGGAGGTTCAGCTGCCCCCAACCTGGGAAAAGATATGGGGAGGGGTCCTTCAGCTCTCTTAGGGAGTCTGCTGCCCCACTATCAAGGAACAGCTATTAGAGTGTCCTCAACCTGGGAATGGTTATGAGGGGTCCTTTACCTCTCTGAAGGTCAGCTGTCCCCCAACTGGGAGATGAAGGGTCCTTTATTTCTTTTGGAGTGTCAGCTGCCCACAATCCAGGAAAGGCTATGGGGGGTCCTTTACCCCAATTAGAGGGTTTTCTCTCCAGTCTGGGAAGGCCAACAGGGGGCCTTTTACCCCAATTAGAGTGTCAGCTGACCCCAACATGAGTGTATGGGGGGGTCCTTTACCCCAGTTAGGGGGGTCAACAACCCACACTTGAGTCTATGGGGGATCCTTTACCCCATTTGAGGGTCAACTGCCCCCCAACCTGAGAGAGTCTATGGGGGGCCCTTTACCTCTCTTGAAGGGCCAGCTGCCCCCCAACCTGAGTCTATGGGGATCCTTCCCCCCCCTTTGAGGGTCACCTGCTCCCCCAACCTGAGAGTCTATGGGTGGGTCCTTTGCCTTCCTTGTGGGGCAAGCTGCTCAGCGCCCCTCCCCCCAGGCCCAGCATGAGCGAGGGGAAGGCCTGCGACCCCCCCAACACCCCCCGGGAGGCCGAGGAGGGAGCCCGACCGACCTCCTCGCTCTTCAGCACCTCCTTGAACTCCCGCTTGATCCTCTGCACGGCGATGTTGGCCATCTCCTCGGCGGGCTCCGCCGACCCCAGGCCGCGACCGCTGCCGCCTGCTCTGAGCCGGGCCGCGCTCCCGGTCCCCCTCCTCCGCCGCCTCCGCCGCCTCCTCCTCCCGTCACCACCGCCGCCACCGCTGCTGGCGCTCCCCGCTGGTCAGCCCCGGCCCTTCCAAAATGGCGCCCCCGCCGCGCATGCGCCTTGCGGCACCCGGCGCCTGCCCCTTCCTCTCTCTCGTCAAGCCGACTGAGGGGAATGGAGGAGTCTCCTCTCCGCCCGCCCGACAGCCCGTCGCCTCCCCCGACAGCGAAATGGAACGGGGCGGCGCGCGGCACCAACGCCTCTCCTCTGGGGGAGCAGCCCCGCCCCCACCGCTCCCGAGGAACCGCCCCCTCAGCAGGCAGAGGCCTCTCCCAGGCTGGTCTACTCGGAAGGAAGACCCGTTCCGGGCAATGGGACTTACTCCCGGCACGGCCTAGTAGGGCATGTGCCCGAAAGGAGCACCACAGAGTTATGGGGCCTCATGAGATCCTCCCTCTGTCATGGCTCCGCCCACACACCTCTCCCCACACACAAGGGTGTTCCCCACACAAAGCTATTCCATACATATGCACAACACTCTGTTCCCCACACATACATCTCTTACACACACACCTACACACCTATTCCCCCACACATACATCTCTTACACACACACACACACACCCCTATTCCCCCACACATACATCTCTTACACACACACACACCCCTATTCCCCCACACATACATCTCTTACACACACACACCTATTCCCCCATACATACATTTCTTACACACACACACCTATTCCCACATACATACATCTCTTACACACACACACACCCCTATTCCCCCACACATACATCTCTTACACACACACACCCCTATTCCCCCACACATACATCTCTTACACACACACACCCCTATTCCCCCATACATACATCTCTTACACACACACACCTATTCCCACATACGTACATCTCTTACACACACACACACCTATTCCTCCACGCATACATCTCTTACACACACACACCCCTATTCCCCCATACATACATCTCTTACACACACACACCTATTCCCACATACATACATCTCTTACACACACACCTATTCCCCCACACATACATCTCTTACACACACACACACACCTATTCCCACATACATACATCTCTTACACACACACACCCCTATTCCCCCACACATACATCTCTTACACACACACACCCCTATTCCCCCACACATACCTTACACACACACACCTATTCCCACATACATACATCTCTTACACACACACACCCCTATTCCCCCACACATATATCTCTTACACACACACACACCTATTCCCCCACACATACATCTCTTACACACACACCCCTATTCCCCCACACATACATCTCTTACACACACACACCTATTCCCACATACATACATCTCTTACACACACACACCCCTATTCCCCCATACATACATCTCTTACACACACACACACCTATTCCCCCATACGTACATCTCTTACACACACACACCTATTCCCCCACACATACATCTCTTACACACACACACCTATTCCCACATACATACATCTCTTACACACACACACCCCTATTCCCCCACACATACATCTCTTACACACACACCCCTATTCCCCCACACATACATCTCTTACACACACACACCTATTCCCACATACATACATCTCTTACACACACACACCCCTATTCCCCCATACATACATCTCTTACACACACACACACCTATTCCCCCATACATACATCTCTTACACACACACACCTATTCCCCCACACATACATCTCTTACACACACACACCTATTCCCACATACATACATCTCTTACACACACACACCTATTCCCCCACACATACATCTCTTACACACACACACCTATTCCCAAATACATACATCTCTTACACACACACCTATTCCCCCACACATACATCTCTTACACACACCCCTATTCCCCCACACATACATCTCTTACACACACACACCTATTCCCCCACACATACATCTCTTATACACACACACCTATTCCCACATACATACATCTCTTACACACACACACCCCTATTCCCCCACACATACATCTCTTACACACACACACCTATTCCCCCACACATACATCTCTTACACACACACCTATTCCCACATACATACATCTCTTATACACACACCCCTATTCCCCTACACATACATCTCTTACACACACACACCTATTCCCACATACATACATCTCTTACACACACACACACCCCTATTCCCCCATACATACATCTCTTACACACACACACCTATTCCCCCATACATACATCTCTTACACACACACACCTATTCCCCCACACATACATCTCTTACACACACACCTATTCCCACATACATACATCTCTTACACACACACACCTATTCCCCCACACATACATCTCTTACACACACACACATACACACACACCTATTCCCCCACACATACATCTCTTACACACACACACCTATTCCCACATACATAAATCTCTTACACACACACACCTATTCCCCCACACATACATCTCTTACACACACACACCTATTCCCCCACACATACATCTCTTACACACACCCCTATTCCCCCACACATACATCTCTTACACACACACCTATTCCCACATACATACATCTCTTACACACACACACCTATTCCCCCACACATACATCTCTTACACACACACACATACACACACACCTATTCCCCCACACATACATCTCTTACACACACACACCTATTCCCACATACATAAATCTCTTACACACACACACCTATTCCCCCACACATACATCTCTTACACACACACACCTATTCCCCCACACATACATCTCTTACACACACCCCTATTCCCCCACACATACATCTCTTACACACACACCTATTCCCACATACATACATCTCTTACACACACACCTATTCCCCCACACATACATCCCTTACACACACACATACCTATTCCCCCATACATACATCTCTTACACACACACACACCTATTCCCCCACACATACATCTCTTACACACACACACCTATTCCCCCACACATGCATCTCTTACACACACACACCTATTCCCCCACACATGCATCTCTTACACACACACACATACACACACACCTATTCCCCCACACATACATCTCTTACACACACATCCCTTCCTGTCCCCCATTCTTCCAATCAGTTTCCCCTGCGGTTTGGTGGTACCAGACTATGGGCACAAGCCTAACCATGTCTAGTCAGAAAAGAGTCTTTAGACTCCCAGGAAAGAGTCTTTAGGATTGCAGCCTTTGTAGATCTAGTCTATTCCCATTTATAGATTTATTTATTTATTTATTTATTTTTTATTTATTTATTTATTTATTTATTTATTTATTATTATATTTATTTCATTTAATATTTTATTTTATTTATTTTATTTGAAAGAGTCTTTAGGATTGCAGCCTTTGTAGATCTAGTCCATTCTCATTTATAGATTCATTTTATTTTATTTATTTATTATTTATTTATTTATAAATTATTTATTTATTGTTTTATTTATTTGTAGATCTAGTCCAGCGTTTCTCAAAGTGGGGGTCGGGACCCCTTTTGGGGTCGCCTAGAGCTTTCCTGGGGGTCGCCTAAAGACCTCTGGTGCAGGGGGCCAGGTCAGGCTTGCCAGACTTCCAGCTGTAGCTGTGCGCGCACTGGGGCTGACTGATAGCCTCAGGGACCAATCCTATGCATGCCTACTCTGAAATAAATCCCATTGTGTTCAATGTATGCATAGAACACACATTTCATTTGTAACCATGAAAATACATCCTGCGTATCAGATATTTTCATTACAATTCATAACAGTAGCAAAATTACAGTTATAAAGTAGCAACGAAAATAATTTTATGATTGGGGTCCCCACAACATGAGGAACTTATAAAAGGGTCATGGCGTTAGGAAGATTGAGAACCACTGATCTAGTCCATTCCCATGTCTAGTCAGGAAAGTCTTTAGACTCCCTGGAAAGAGTCTTTAGGATTGCAGCCTTTGTAGATCTAGTCCATTCCCACTGACCCAAGAGATCTGATTCCCAGAGGGGTTCTTCCGGCAAAACCCTTCCCCAAAAAGGGTATGCAGAATTATAAAAATGTTCTCTGCCAGGAAGACCTGCAGAGTGGGGAAGCTGACAATCTATTGATCCAGAACAGGCAGAGATTTTGAACAAAATAGCTAAGGAAAAAAGGCTGGGATTTTGCAACAACTAAATATCCCCCAAATGGGCTGGCTCCACAGGCAGGATCGCTAGATCCTCACTCACCAAACCTGAACTGAGGGCACTCAGAGCTCCCAGCTTCTGGATGGGAAAAGAAAATCAAAAACAAACCCTAAAGCATCTGTCTCACTTTGGTCCCTTTTCTCTGGGCAGAATAACTACCAGCCCAATCCAGAGTAGCACTTGGGTTGCCCGCAGAGCAACTGCAAGATGCTCCTCCCTAGTTACTCTGGAAAAAGCTTGGGGCAGAGCAAGGTAACATAGGCTGCAATCCTAAAGACACTTTCCTGGGAGTAAGACCCATTGAACACAGTGGGGATTACTTCTGAGTAGACATGGTTAGGATTGTGCACATAGGGTGCCCCAAGAGAGGTGGACCTGCTCTGCCCTAATTGGGGCAACCTAGGCAGCTCAGGAGAGGCATGTTGAAAGCATGTTTAGCATTGCCTAGGGCAGAGCAGATCCAGAGCCTGTTTCCAAGGCAGAAATGCCCTCTTCCAGCTCCTCAGAGTTATACCACCTCTGGAGCAGGTATAGTATTGAGTAGACCCATAGATGTCCATAATAAAATCTAAGTAAGAATGGTAGTGTTGACCAAAAATCTGAGTTCTTGGCCAGCCTAGCTGCAAACCCTGCCTCTCAATCTCAAGATATGGAGCAACTACGGCAGCCCACTAATCTGGGGAGACAGCAGGCCATTCTAAGCGTCCACCCTCCACCAGAGGAACTGCAGCTGTAACTGGTTGTCAGGAACTGCTGGGCTTCCTTATAAGGCAGGCACCACAGCTGTTCCTTGTTCAGTGTGATCTGAGGGGAGGTCTCCCCAGGAGCAAGCTCTCCCCAGCTGTCACTGACTTAGCATGCTCTGGAGCAGTTAGGGCAGCCCAGGCTTTGTGACTCTCTGGATCCAGCATAACTTTCTGTTCTGATGGGGCAGCCCAGCTAGGGCTCTTCTCACTGCCCTTACTCTGGATTGGGCCCTACATGGCACAATCCTAACCAATTTAGGTCGGCATAACTCACTTGGCATATTTTTCCATGGTGGCGTGGGAAGCTTGTCATTTTTGTGACACTGCCAGCTCAGCACAGGACTTATGCCAGCCTAAAGGGAGGTTATGATTGCGGCCTATGTTTTCTTTTTCCAGCACATGTCCTTTATGGGTAGGTGGTGTGAAGAGAGACTTTTTGCCCTGAAGGCTCTTGTAGAAGGGAAAGGTGGCAGATACAGTAAATACATTTTGGAAAATGAAATGAGTAACTTGAACATTTTGGTTTCAATTAAATCTTTGTCAAATTAGTTGTGCACTTCAAAAAGGGAATTACACAGTTTAAGATTTGCCTTGAAGTCCAGGAGGCATTTACTTTTATTCTCCTCATATTATAATTTGTCACTTTAGAGCAGACCCACACACACACATATATATATCCTGGCATTTTCAGAATACAATGTATCACCTATAAATTAGAGATGCAATTATAGGGCCAGGAGAATGCACGTACAGTTAAGAAGCTCAATATTTGTTTTACAGTCCAGTTCTAACTTGTGCTATATCAGGTGCAGGGTTGGGGCTTGCTGTGGCACAACTCAGTTCCGCCTGTACCATATGTTAGTGGTTCTCAAAGGGGGTTGGGACCCCCTTGGGTGATCATGACTTCATTCCTGGGGGGTTACAAAAAGCTGGATGCTGCAATCTTGGAATCTGCACTGGGTGCCACCATCTTGGAATGGGGCATTCAGGTTGCTTTCCTAAGTCTAATTGAACACAATAGGACATACTTCCATGGAGGAGTTCTGACACCACAATTGTCCAGATATTCCAACCAAGATGTCAAATCTGGGGAGGGGGGTCCTGGACAGATTGTTGTTCTCAGGCCTAGGTTCTGGTTTATAGAACCCCTCCTCCCAAGTACATTGCCTAGCCTCTGCTGCCCTGGAAGTCTCCTGTTTTCCCCTCTTCAGACCCCTGCACCATCAGCTGGCTGCTGGTATGAACTGACCTTCTGCTAGCACTGCTAAAACCATATTTGGCCTCTGGAAACTACTGCGCAGGTCATTATGGACATGCCTTATGGCGCCCACACAATGGACTTGCACCAGCCTAACCAGGGGTTTGGACTGGGCCCTTTCTTTCTTTCTTTCTTTCTTTCTTTCTTTCTTTCTTTCTTTCTTTCTTTCTTTCTTTCTTTCTTTCTACAGTATTTATATATCGCTTTTCAACTAAATGTTCACAAAGTGGATTACAAAGAAAATGAAAAAAATTAATGGCTAATGGGTCCCTGTCCCCAAAAGGATCACCATCTAAAAAGATAGAAAAAGATCACCAGTAGAAGCCAGTATAACAGACATTGAGGAGGATGAGGAGGGCCAGTTACTTTCCCACTGCTAAATAAAAGAGGAATACCCACTTGAAAGAGTGCATCTTGACCAGTTAGCAGGGGTTTGTTTCAGCTTTTCCTTTGTTTCAGCATTCTAGAATTATAAAGCATGAACATGGTATTAATTATGAAATCATAACATTACATTACATCCCTGATATTTGGAACGCTGAGGGTCTGTGAGCAGTGCCCCATAGCTCCCTGGGTATTAGTGTTGTCCTCAAATTGCAGATAAGGGGAATTTGAGCCAAATGATCATAGGAAAGTATGAGTACATTAAAACAATTACATATTGTAAATGAACATCGTATGTGAGATTGCAAAATATATTTGATCCGTACATGGTGCAGAGATTAAGGTACACACTTTCATGCTTTTTGATACATAAGTGGATTTCTCAACAACTTATAAATTCTTCAGTTGAAGGAGTTTGTTTCAGATTTACACAAAACATAGAAGTTTTTCCAAAAACCAACAGCAAATGTCTTTTATTTTATACTGGTACAACTCTAGTGATAGAGATTTCTGTCTTTAAAGAACTGAAAAAGAATTATAGGAAGAGTCACCTTTGATGAACTTCCAAGGTCATTTGCCTTCTTAGACATACTGAGATCACAATCCAGCCATGTCCACTCAAATGTAAGCCCCATTGTGTTCAATGGGTCTTACTCCCAGGAAAGTGTCTTTAGGATTGCACCTTTAGTAATAAACAGTCTTCCAGAATTTTTAACCTAAATAAGCAATGGCTGGCCAACAGTGCCAGATTTACATATAAGCTAAACAAACTATAGCTTAGGGCCCCATTCTCTTGGGGGCCCCCAAAAAAATTTAATTGTATTGCAGTTCAACAATTACTTTGATAAAATACATATTTTGTTATATGCAAATGGCTTTAGATACCTATTAGGTCCATAAATTACCATATAGCATATATTCAACACAAAAAAGCGACAATTTGTTGTTGACAAAGGACAGCTGGACATACGGGGCCCCATTACCTTCAATAGCTTAGGGCCTCATCAAACCTAAATCCAGCCCTGCTGGCCAACATTCATGACTGCAAAGAGACTGTGGCAGGATCTTCTTATAATGCATTTCAAGTGCTCATAGAGGCAACTCATGCAGAAATGGTAGGAACAGTTGTATTGCCTCAAGGGAGAGTAGAACCTCCATTACTGCTGAAGTGATGGAGATACAGTCAAAGAGCCTTTTGTATGTGCCCTGACAGCTCCTGTAGATCCAAATAAAGGCATAAATGGAAAACCAAAATAATAATTAATAGAAAGAATCGGTTAGATACAATTTTCAAAATAGAATACATAGCTTTGTCTATCTTGGAGAAAATCGTTAGAATGAAACAAACCACATTTTGTTTATTTCTAACCCTTCCGCCTCAATTAAATGCATTTTGATAACAATATTGACAGAGATGTGATACACATTACTATAGCATGTGTTGACTTATGTAAAGGGAGAGCAGATCGCAAAATGGATTAATGTGTCTAAAGCACAATGACTGGGGTGACCAGATATCATAACCGGAAATGAGGACAAGGAACCCCAAAATATAGGATATAACAAAATGTAACAGAGTGTATCTTTCTATTGTATTTATTTCCAGTGTAATGGTTGTTGTTTATTGTTTCTATGTTTGTGTTTTTATATTAGTTGATAAATAAATACAAATATACTCCCAAAGTGTAGGACATAACAAAATAGAAGCACTTGTACATTGATTTCATGTAGTTAAACACAATTATGTGTTATTAAATTTAAAACACTATTACATATAGTTGATTACATATAATTTATTACGGTACTTCAAGAAGGCACTGTGCTGCCTGCTGACAAGGAAAATGAGGATATTTACAGTAAGTTGTTTTTCAGGACATGTGGATAAAAAAGAGGACATATCCTGGAAAAAGAGGACATCCTTCATCCTGGTAGCAAGGACAGACTACTCACTCCCTCATGCTCTACTGGGTAAACCAAGATTGGACTATGGGGAAGCATATATCCTGCTGCTGCTCAAAGCTATAAAAGAGGGTGCTTCTTTGGAAAAATTTATTTCCCAGGTTTAAAGAGAACCCTGTGATCTGGAGGTTCCCTTTACAGATTTCAGATGTACCCTACAATCCAGAGTAACTACAGGAACACATAAGAGACATTACGTGTACCTGTAGTTACTGCACCACCTAGTGAAAACCTATGGGAAATTCATATTGCAATCCAGAGCAAATTGTTCTTACACTGGAGCTAGGACTCCCTGTAGTTACTCTGGATTGCGCCCTAAGGATGCAATCCTAAGCATATCTACTCTAAAGTTAGTCCCATTATATTATATGGGACTTGCTCCCAGGAAAGTGTGGATAGAATTGCAGCCTCACATGGTTAGGGACAGTCTGGTGGATGAGGTAACCTATGGGTAATCCCCCCAGAAGTGAACTGAGACCAGGAAGTAGATTAGAATGAGTTATTAAATGACTCAAAAAACAAAACAATGGAGGGCAACAATTAGATAAAACAAGGTACTGTTTTACTGTCTTTGTGGCAAAAAGACCTGGAGGAAACCCCCTATATGAAGCACTAGCAAAAACACACCCTCCCATGTGCATCACCCCCCATGTGCACTACCACCCCATGCACACCCCCTTGTGCATCAACACACCATGCACATCAACACCCTTCCATTGTGTGTCATCCCCCATGTGCATCAACCCCCATTAGCACCCCACATACACACCCCCATGCACACCATGTGCATCAACACCCCCACTGTGTATAATTCCACGTGTGTATAATCCCACACCAATCCACCATGTGCATCAATACCCCCAGTGTATAATCCCACATGCGCAATACCCTCCCATGCACACCCTCCCATGCACACCACCCCCATGCGCACCACCCTTCATTCACATCAAAACGCCATGCACATCAACACCTCCCAACTGCGTATCATCCCCCATGCACTCCATCCCCCCATGGGCATCAACACCCTCCCCACTGGGCATCAAACCCCCCCCCATGCACAATACCTTCCCACGAGCACCAACCCCCATGCATGAGTGAGTGATTTTTCAGTTTTATATATATATATAGACATGAAGCATTAAGAGTGCAGTCCTAACCTAGGCCAGCTCAACTCACTGGTTTTCCTGTGCTGATGAAGGGAGGCAAGTGCATATCTGTGTATTGACCTACCTCTCCCCCAGGAATGGTGCAGAATTGGTTCAGGAATGCCCCAGGAATTACGGCGCTTTCGTGACACCCCCAGTCAGTACAGGACTTATGCCAGAGCTTAGGCCCACCTAACTGTAGGTTAGGATGGCAGCCTATGTGTACAAATAAGGGAATAATCCACTTTTTATAATGTGCAAGGACAAACCAGGCTTCACTCGCAGGATTGGGTATGGGGTGGTGGCAGCAGTTGGGATCCTGAATTTCCCACTCTTGGGCTTCACAGTCCAATGAACTGGTGTGAAGTCAATTTTTTCATTGGTCTGTGGAGAAGTGGCTCCAATGGTAGTAACAGCACAATAAGAGCATATACGGACACTGTTATAAATGCATTAGCCCCTGTAGGATGCTCAGATATCAAAGAAACCTCTTAGATATTCAAACCATCCAAAATAGGAAAAATGGAGGAAGAGGGATTTTCACCATAACATCCCTTGTCATACAAACACATACTGTATGTGTGTGTATGATATACTTACTGTACAGGACTTGCTATTACATCTGTTGACTGAAAAAGAGTATAATACTGCCCTCTGCAGGTTAGGATAGATCAGACTAAAAAAACAAACTCCAGTTGACCATATTGAAGGAATAACTTTAGAAAAGTGTTGGCCCTATCAATTCTTAACAATTATAAAAACAATTTTTAAACAATTTAAAATTTTGCTATTTAACTAGAACAAGGAAATTTTTTTAAAAAATTACTACAATAAATTCCAGAGTTGTATAGTCCTTTGCCAGTGACTGTAGCAAGACATCCCCTATGCATGTAATAGATTTGAGGAGGATAATTTCATTGACTGTTACTCTTTTGTTGTTGTTTTTATAAAACTGATTAGGCATGCATTCCCATAATGAAGAGTCCCCGTCCCCCCTTCAAAAAATTACACAAAAGTGAAACTGAGGAATATGGAAAGTGGTGTTGCTTCTTCATGGTTCAAAAAACCCCAAATACTGTATATTCCTTAATCATAACTCACAAATTATGTGCCAGGAAACTGTTCAAGGCAGGCTCCCAGTAAGTCAAAGGAACCTTCAGCTGAAAATGTTTGGGAACCACTGCCTTAGAGGTTTAGGGGCTGGATCTTTCTAAGGATACAATTCTATCAAGATTTTCCTGGGAGTAAGCTCCACTGATAACTGTACGTGCTTATATTCACCCATTGCTTTATTTTTCCTATTCCAACTCTCTTGAAATGAAGAACAATCAACTAGGAAAAAATGATTTGACAGCTAGCCAAACCAGTAAAAGACCAGTTTCGGATGCTAGTTCTAGTGCATTAAATGTCAAGTAAAAATGACAGAGTTTTTTGGTATCTCGACTTACAGTAGAATCCTTTGCATATGTGTTCAGTGCAGCTTATTAAATAAGTGTATTTAGGACTGCATTTAGAGTTAAGAGTTATAGTTAGGATTGTGCTCTAAGACTCAACAAATGGGGTAGATGATTCAATCAGATAGGGTGTGTTACCCACCTGGCAACTAGGAACTGACAAAGGGAATTAAATGGTCCATTTAAATGACTGAAGAGAAACCATAAGGAAGGAGCCACTCCCAGTCTCTCAACAACAGAGCCTCTGATAGTGCCACATCTACATGGTACATTAGCATGTCAGTGCTGAATGTGCTGACTGAGGCAGAACTGGAAGAGATGGAAAGCACTAAGGCTGCAATCCTAAAGACACTTTCCTGGGAGTAAGACCCATTTAACACAATGGAGCTTACTTTTGAGTAGACATGGTTAGGATTGTGCTCTAACTTATGCAGGGACCAAAGGCCAGGTTGACCATATGTCAAACCTTTCCAGAACATGTCCTGGAAAAAATCATTTCCTTGTACTTGGGCAGCATGTAACCTAGTAATTAATAAATTTTATGTAATTGAATTAAATTTAATAATACAATGGTACCTCGCTAAAAAAGCGTCTCACACAACAAGCAAAAATTTCCAAGAAATCTTGCTTCACATAACAAGTTCTGCTTCACTTAGCAAGTGTGCTGTGGGCACGCGTGCTACGCAAACCTGACGCTCCGCATGAAGGCTCTTTGAAAGGGCTGCCGGCCAGCACTGCTGCCTCTAACTGCCCCCAATTTGGGGGCAGTTGCCTGGAGGTGCCAGAGGCAGCTGCCCCTAACTGCCCCCAAGTCCCCCCGCCAACCATCTTGAACCTCCAGCAGCAGCCCAGGTAAGCCTCCCAGGAAAGTGTCTTTGATTGCAGTCTCCTAAATATGTCTACTCAGAAGTAAGCCCCATTGTGTTAAACCTTTGCATTGTGTTAAACCTTTGCTAATTTAACCCTTTGCATTGTGTTAAATGGGGCTTACTCCCACGAAAGTGCCTTTCATTGCAGCCTCTTAACCATGTCTACCCAAAAGTAAGCCCCATTGTGTTAAATGGGGCTTACTTCCAGGAAAGTGTCTTTAGGATTTCAGCCTAAGTAGACTTTATAGGATCATGTACATTGAATGCATGTTTTGAATTCAATTCCAGTGTTTTGTCATCATTTTTACATCCAGTTAATATTTTCATATGAATATTTTGGGGGTTGTGGAACCAATCGTCTGAGTTTCCATTATTTCCTATAGAAAAATCTGCTTCACTTAAAGAGTGTTTCACGTAAAGAACATGCCTCCGGAACGAATTAAGCTCTTCATGTGAGGCACCACTGTAAGTAACGTAGTGTTTAAATTAAGCACACAAGAGCAATATATGTTTTTAGCTTTTATTTTCTTATATCCTATATTCTACATTTTGTTGGGCCTTGTCCTTTTTTGGGGTTATGACAATCCTAACCATATCTGCAATCCTAATGACACCTTCCTGGGAGTAAGACCCACTGACCACAATGAGTCTTACTTTTGAGTAGACATGGTTAGGATTGTGCTCCATGTCTACTCAAAAGTAAGCCCCATTGTGTTCAGTGGGTCTCCCTCCCAGGAAAGTGTCTTTAGGATTGCAGCCTGGAAAGGGCACCTTCTGTACCTGTAGCCATTCCAAAGGAGGAAAGCAAAACATATGTGGGGAGGGTGAGGAATGGGTCTTTGCACACACAAAAGAAGTGCTTTAATCTGCAATCTTAAAGACACTTTCCAGGGAGTAAGACACTTTTAACACAATGGGGCTTACTTTTGAGTAGACGTGGTTAGGATTGTGTTCTGAGTTTACACCTCCTATAGCTGCAGGTGTCACATAAAACTGAGCCAGGCCAGGTGACAATCAGGTTGCTCCCCGTTAACGCTCTCTTTGAGCACATCCCTAAGCGTGCCTACTCAAAAGTAAGCCCCATTGTGTTCAATGGGTCTTACTCCTAGGAAAGCGTCTTTAGGATTGCAGCCTTATTTGCATCCATTAGATACTCCTATTCCTTGGGTCTCCAGCTGCATGAATGATTTTGAGCACAATCCTAACCATGTCTCCTCAAAAGCAAGCCCCGTTGTGTTCAATGGGTCTTACTCCCAGGAAAGCGTCTTTAGGACTGCAGCCTTCCTCTCCCTTCTTTGCAATCCAGATTCCCCCCTGGCTGTCCACACTGGGGCGCCTGGAGCCTTCCTAGGAGGCAGTTGGCAACTGTGCGCACTGAGCGCGCATCGTTCCACAACGCCTACCGCGGAGCATTTGGACGCCCAGGGGAGGGTCCTGGGGAAGGTGAGCCGAGGGGAGGGTACCGAGGGCGGGGAACTCCCCCTTGCCAGCCGGCAGAGCCGGATCTCCCAGTGGTGGCTACAGTGACGTGGTCAATGATCCCAGTTGCGCACCAGCAGAGGGAAGGCGCTGGCTGAGCCGGAGGCGCGCCGTTATCTCTGCCTCTCTTTGCTCTCCAAACCCAGCCAGCAAAGCAACCCCGGGTGAGTAGCCGGTGGATCCCCTTCTCCCCCTTCCCTGCCCTCCTCCTCTGGAAATAGGGAGGAGGAGGAGGAAGGGAGGCTGCAGGAATGCTATTCCTGGGAGGGGAGGGCAGGATCCCAGTTGCGCAGCACAAAAAAACAGCCCTTGGCTTGGTTTGATTTCCCCAGCTTTGATTTCCCCTTCCCAATTTCCCCCCCTTAGGAGTTTTAGGACTTCTTTGGGAAATTATAATTTTTCACACCAAGAACACGATCCTAACCATATCTACTCAGAAGTAAGCCCCATTGTGTTCAGTGGGTCTTACTCCTAGGAAAGTGTCTTTAGGATTGCAGCCCAAGTTTTTTTTTCAAGTTGAAATAACTTTTTGTTCAAACTTGGGCACTTCTACTAAAAACAAAGGTCGGGATAGTTTTCAGTCTTAAAGCTCAAGCCTAACTGTGTCTACTCAAAAGTAAGCCCCGTTGTATTCAATGGGTCTTACTCCCAGGAAAATATCTTTAGGATTGCAGCCTTAGAGCAGAATCGTAAGCATGTCTATTCGAAAGTAAGCCCCATTGTGTTCAGTGGGTCTTACTCCCAGGAAAATGTCTTTAGGATTGCAGCCTGAGAGCACAATCCGAAGCATGTCTACTCGAAAGTAAGCCCCATTGTGTTCAATGGTTCTTACTCCCAGGAAAGTGTCATTAGGATTGCAGCCTTAAACACTTAATTACACCCCATCTTTTCCACCCAAATGCCCAAGGTGGCTTGCAAAGCTCTAGTTCCTCCCCTCCTATTGTTCTCACAACAACCCTGTGAGGTAGGTAAGGCTGAAAGTGAGTGACTGGCCTAAAGTCAGTCATGAAGCTTCATGATGGAGGAGGGCTTTGAACCTGAATTTTCCTGGTCTCAGTCTAACCACTACATCATCCTGGTTTTTAACTAGGGAGTAATCCTATTGGATATAATAGAAATTTCTTCTAAGTAAATATGCATGGATGGGACTGCACTTAAGTTCAGTGAGATTTACTTCCATGAAAGTGTGCCTAGGATTGCGCTGTCCACTATTCTGTTCATGTTTGAAGATAAAGGTGTCCCCCGCAGGTTATACTGCTACTACAGGATGCGGTGCTCATCCCTTAGAGCCAGTGTTGTCCAAAGACACATCCATGGTCATTGGGCTGGCATGACTGCCGTAGGCACATAAAACACTGTTTTACCTTCCCATCGAGGTGGTACATATTTATCTTTGCATTTTACATGCTTTTGAACTGCTAGGCTAAGGTTGGAAGCTCACCTTGTCTTGCAGGACCCGGGTCTTGAACCCTGGCCTGCCAGTTAATAGGCACACCCTGAAGTCCAGAGTAACTATGGAAAGACATAAGATGAACTTACTCTGCTCTTTGCATTTCCCACAGGTGGCACCGTATCACTGTATCTTCATCGGTGTCAAAGGTCCCGTAGTTACTCTGGATTGTAGCCACAGTGTCTTAACCACTTGCACCTTCACAACCCAAAAGTTGTTGTATTGGCTGGGAGACCAATTTGTCTGTGCGTGTTTACTAGGAAGTAAATGTTATGAAATGCATGTTCTGAGTGCATGCATAAGATTTGTGCTGCATATGACCCAAATACATGCTATGTTTCTTTTCTTGCTTTAGCAGCCTTGGTTCAGGCACAGTTGATTGAACTTTAAAACACCACTTCCTTCTTCATTTCAATGGGGGAATTTCACATTTATGCACCAGCAGCTCACTTTATTAGCAAGAAATAACCATTCAGAAGTATCTAGAAGATATCCTATTATAATAACGTTCACAGTGTTGTGGAATTGCGGGGCCTCATCTATCCAACTTTCCAGCACTGGTGCATCTGTGCCAGTGGTGTACTTGCTGTCTCCTATGGCGGAGGAGAGACAGTCATAGAGGCCTCCTATAGAGGTTCCCATACCTTGTGGATGCATTGGAGCTGGAAAGTTAGATAGCATTGGGCCTGCAATCTCTTTGCTTTTCAGTACTCTGGTCTTGAACCACTGATCTGCTGATTTTAAGGTCAGCAACAAGTATCTTTAACCACTGAGTTACAACAGCTACTTAGGAACTTTTCAAAAGACAGGTGCCAGGAATTACGTTCCCCCCTAAAATGCTCCCTTGTGCATTATTGCTAGTTAAGGTCTTGATTTTTTTTTCTTGAAATGGCAGATGCTTCCCTCCATATTGCATATGACTATAACCAGTGGTGGGCTTTCGGGGGGATTCTCACAGGTTCTATAGAACCCTTTGCTAATGAGCGCCTGGTTCTGAGAAGGTTCTAATGGGACATAGAACCTGTTGTTAATTTAGGTTATTAGGACATGGAACCTGTTGTTAATTTAGGTTATTAGGACATGGAATCTGTTGTTAATTTATTTGAATCCCTCCACTGACTATAACCATATGCCATTTTGCATGTGATTTTGGAAACTTTGTGTGACATAAAGGAGGAAGCCTTTTCAAGTTCATATTCAAAACCCCTTTAGACCCACAGATCAAGTTGTGAGGTTCTTTGGCTATGGCCAGCAAATCAATTTGATAACCAGTTCAAGTTTTCTATCTCACTATAGATTTGAGAAGCTTTTGGAGGTAATAGGGGCTAATGTAGAAAATAAAACCAATGTAGAGCACAGTCCTAACCATATCTACTCAAAAGTAAGCCCCATTGTGTTCATTGGATCTTACTTCCAGGAAAGTGTCTTTAGGATTGAAGCCGTAGTGTATGTTGAAAAGATGGGATTCTTGCTTTATCATGAAACTTACTGGGAGCACAATCCTAACCAAATCTACTCATAAATAAGCCCTGTTCCATTCAATGGGTCTTCCAGGAAAGTGTCTTTAGGATTGCAGCCATAGTGACCTAGGCCTTATCTTAATCTAGCCTAAAATGTTCAGTGAAATAGAATGAAGGGTAGAATATTTAAAACAATAATGAAACCCATCATGAAGATAAAGTTTATTCTAGCAGATCTACATTTGTTTTTATTGGTTCCTGTTATGTGACTGATCATTAAGGCGCAGGAAGTTAGAATGTTCCTACAAAATGGGGCCAGAATGTCCAGGAATACAAAAGAAAAATGTATTTCATTACAAAGTACAACACAGATGCAAATTAAATCTAGTAAAAAAGGGCAAAAGATCCAATCAGAGTGGTTGTGACTCACTCTAATTGGTAAGAAATTGGCAAAATAACACAAATAGTAAATATAAGACAATGTCTGCAATCCTAACCACTCTTTCCCAGCAGTAAATACTATTGAACACAGTGGGACTTATTTCTGAGTAGACATGCTTAGGATTATACTGAATTACTGTAGTGAGATAATCCTGAAGTGTCTATTCAACTTAAATTTGATAATACCGTATCAAATCTGTATATAAATGTCCAGGAACTTCAGACTCAATGCTCCCTAATATTATTTTTTTAAATCTATGTTTTAAAAAATAACATCAGGGAGATCTGAGCATGAAGTTGCTGGGCATTTGTATACAGATTTGATTCTAGAGAGGCTTGATTTTGCATTAGGGGGGCTTTATAGGCCAACCATTAGTGGCCATTTTTTACTCTGCATAGCTTGATGGTAGGTCATTGCTGGGCACTTTTTTGGCCTTGTCAGGCTGTTTCATCCCTTCTCTAGATATGTATTGCCTTTTAAGAAAAGAATTGTACACACACACACACACACACACACACACACACACACACACACACACATATAATGGACGATATAATGTATATAATGAATTGGACGATAAGCAGAATTGTGTAGGTAAGGGTAGCAGTCAGTTGATTTCCAGTTTAAGGTGATATTTATATGACCATTGCATATTGTACTGTGATGTGTACAAAGGAAATTACTGTGAGGATATTGTGCTTATTTGCAAGATGAACTGATGACATCATGTGATGTTGCAGACCATCATAACTGTAGTGCCTCGTTCCTACAATTAGTTTTAATTTTTATGTTCACCTCTGAATTTAACTTGATTTCATAAGAGTGTTTTGACAGTAAAATAATTTAATATCATTAGTGGAATTCTCAAATGCTATTGTGATCAGACAATTTTGCCTCTGATGGAAGGGTGTAGAAGTGCTTCCTTGTAAAAGTATCCTCAAATTTTGCTCAATGAATTTGAGGAAGAGCATTCACCATCTGCTAAGGCCGTTGTTCTTGAGCATTTCAATCTGGGGACCCCCGTCTGAGAATGACAATTTGTCTGGGACTCCCCCAGGAAGTGATGCAATGTCTGGAAGTAAAGCAGGCCTCCGTCAATCTTGAAAGACTATGGTATCGTGCTCAGTGCTGCATTTGCTGCATGTGAAGCACAAAAGCCTGGGTTAGATTGTTATGGAGGATAGGCTGTTACTGAAGCAGCAAATCCCCCCTCTCCATGCCACTGAATTAGTCCAATGGAAAGGCAGAGCCGATACGATTGGATCCAGCTGGCGTCGCAGAGCCGGGCTAAGGACAAGAGTTCACCCTGTCTTGTGGGGCCGACCCAGGAATCGAACCCTGGCCTGCTGGTTTACAGGCACAGTGTCTTAACCATTTGCGCCACCCATAGCCGTAACATCACTGTAATAACAGAGTTTCTCCACGCCTACTCAGAAGTTAGTCCCATTGTGTTCTATGAGACTTCCCAGGAAAGTAATGAGTGTCCCATTCCAAGATTGTGGCTCCCAGTGCCAGATTCCATGATGGTGGTGCCTAACTTTTTGCGACCCCTCTGAAATGGTCTCACCCCCTCAAGGGAGTCTCTATCCCCACTTTGAGAACCACTGTGCTAAGGGATTCTGCAACAAAACTTTTGAATGACCCATACTGCAAAAAAAAAAATCTTTCTCATGAATGATGCATGGACTGGTCTGTGAAAACATATACATTGCTGGAAACCTCCCACTCCTGTTGGACTTTGTGTTACTTTCATAATGTCTGTCTCCTATTAGTTTTGATTTCATATTTTACAACAAAACAGGCTGGGCTTTATCATAAGCTATTACTTGCAAAGTGAGTCTTACCAAAAACTTACCAAGTACTGCAGCCTTGCCCTGAATGTAAGCAACCTGTGCACAAGGTTGCAAAGTATATTTTGTGCACTTGATTCCTGAAGGTATTGCAGATAGAAGCAAAATTATGAAGAGCAATAAAATGCATAATTATTGTTACCTCTCCTTGAAAAAAATACAGATCCTGTACATTATTTGTATTTTTCTAAATGCAGGATACTTTTATAATCAAAGTTTTGTTTGGTCTTACAGCAAATTTCTCATTTCCTGCTTTCATTTATATTTAGATGTAAAGTGCAGCTGTGAATGTAATGTATTTGCATAGCAATCTATCTGTTTCAAAATACTACCACTAATATTGCTTCAGATATTAGTTGGCAGTTATTTTGAGTGGCTGTTGGTGATATTCTGTATCTGTGGTTTTAAGAGATTTCACACTGAACAGAAAAATGGAGAAGTAATGGCTCAACAGTTTGGCTTCCACTGCCAATCTTTCTCTGCCACTCAGGGGCTTGGTGGCTATGGGCAAAATCCAGAGTAACTATGGGGAGTCCTTGCTCTGGTGTAAGAACAACAAACTCTGGATTCCAATATGAATTTCCCATTGGTTTTCACTAGGTGGTGCAGTAACTATGGGTACACGTAAAGTCTTTTATGTGCTCCTGTAGTTACTCTGGATTTGGGGGTATGTTCTAATGAACAAAACAAGTTCCTGTGGGTAATAATGAAACTGGTTTCTCAATGTTGTGCCTAGAAGAATCTCTAAAATGCAATGTGATGTTCCATTGTTCTTTGGGGGTAGGCATATCCTCAGGCATGTTTGTGTGAAACGTATTCCCTGAAGCAAAAAGTATGAAAACTGTGGTTCAGATTTTTGTTAATCACTTTCCACATTTACTTATTTATTTAGCGTATGGCAAATGCATGGACATATGGTAAATCAGATATTAATGCTCCATTGACATGTATTTTGAGAGCCAGGAATTCCACATTGATGTCTGGCTGCCAACTATTGCCAACTTCCAATTCTTCAATGTAGTCTGGCTGCCCATTGTTAGTAGTCATTGAGTTCATACGTTTGTGCTACCCGGGGTGCACCACGAGGAGGTGAACTAACATCACAACCCACACTCTTCCACAAGTAGGCTGTAACTAAATAAGGCTGAAATTCTCAGGATCTGGAGAACTTTCTTACTTTCCCAAAGGCACATGAGGCAGCAGTCGGCTGAAAATAAGCAGGCTTGCGGATGGCCAGGGATGGATGAATGTCGGAAGTCCATCTACAGATTGCTGTCTTAATTTTCAACAGGGCTGGTCTATTCATCCATTGGTGGTAGTGCCCACTTTTTATCAGCCTACTTGCCTCCATTGCTCCTCCTTCACCTTCCACTCTCTGGCAAAGGAATCAAAAATATGGAAGGGAGAAGAGTTCTGAGCTTAAACATTGGAAAGTGGGAATCATAGAATCATTTTGGGACCCTGTGGATTACCTAGTCCAACCCTCTGCCTGTAACAGGAAATCCTCGTCTTGTGGAGACCCAGGTTTCGAACCCTGGCCTGCTGGTTAACAGGCACAGTGTCTTAACCACTAGCAGAGGATGGCACTTCATCAGGTAAGAAGGACAGGATCAGGATATACCACGTTGGGTGTCAAGAGTCTTGGACAGTACATGGTTCCATTGTAGAAAATATGGAATATAATAAATAAAGGTAAAGGTTTCTCCTGTTAGTCGCATCCAACTGTAGGGCGTGGTGCTCATCTCTGATTCTCAGTCTTTGGAGCCATAATTGTCCAAAGATTGGTCATGTGGCCTACGTGCCAGGTGCTGCGGCGCAGTGGGCATGGATGCTGTGACTTCCCACCAAAGTGGTACCTATTTTATATACTTGCATGTAGGTTAGCAGGAGCAGGGCTAGGGACAGGGGATCACCCCATCTTGCAGTATCCAGGTCTCGATCTATGAGGCATGGTATCTTAACCGCTGAGCCACTACAGTCTAGTAAACAAATACATAGGTGTGCTGGCACTGATGTTATGTCATGGAGATACTGTCAGGTAATCATATCATGTGATATCATGTTGTATTTCAACCTAAACACCTGCATTCTATCACTGCAACTTTTCTACCTGATTCATTCTGTAGAAGTTCATTTTGCAATTTATGTCTTGCAACTGTTTAACTTAAATTTCTGTTAAAGATTTGGCTGAATACAATATTAGCTACACCCAACATACTGCTATATTATATTAGTCACAATGCATACATACAATCTGCAGCACTAGCAGCTTTTTGAAAATGCTACTATGGGACAAAGTGTATGTTGTGGAGGGGGGGTTTCTTGTGTGGTACCAACATTTTCAGTTGCATCTCCATTAAGTGGTATGTTAGACAAGTTGTTAGGACGGTATTTCCTCATTGATTATAGTCTCTAAATGGTTACAGCATTTTCATAAGAGATAGAAAGCAGAAATTTGATGCACATACAATCTTAATATGATATGATGACTGGAAAGTTCATAAAATATATGTTTATCCCTGGCTCTTGATAACATGGCAGGTGAAAAAGCTTCTTAACAATGGTTAGTATGGGCCAAGCTAAGACCCGAATGGGTCAGAACAGGGGTCTCTCCAAACTAGGGTCTGGGGCCAGATGAGGCCCATTGCCAGACTCTTAACTGGTCTGTGCCCATCCTTTGGTCCCCTACATTCATCTGTGCAAACTGAACTGGAGTTGTGATGGTGTGTAGGGAATGGGAGTCATAATAAGTAGGAGCTTTATTTCTGTGTTGTGTATTGGTGCTTGTAGAAATCCTGGAAATTTGGCCCCCTTTATTAATCTTTCTCTAATGTATTTAAATTTTATATTTCATCTGGGCCTCTGCACTGTGCCAGATATTTGAGGGGACCCTTTAGCTGAAAACTTTGGAGACTGCTTGGTTAGAATATTGATCTATCAGAATTGCAAACCCGCCTTGGAAAGCAACTTGGGAATATAGCCATAAACGGTACAATGGAGTGGAGTTTCTCACAGCACACACTTAACAGTCTTCCCATTGTGAAGAAGGGATTTCTAGTGGTAGCCAGGAACAAATCCGTATTAGTATATTAGCTTTCAGGCTTCTCCGGAGTATTGTGCCAGTTTCCTTTGAGCCTTGCTGAGTATAGAGTGACTACTTTAAATGTGATCATTTTATTTGTCACTCAAGGTGAGCAATCCTCAGACAAGGCCTGTTTGCGCTGTTTCAAACTTAGCCCTGCAGTACAGTTGGAATTGGCACATAAGTGTAACTCGGAATGTGATTAAAATTAGGCATTTGACGAATCATAAACTGTCCCATATATGCAAATACTTGCTAGGCTACACTTTTATTTTAAACCACTGTGAGGTTTTAAGTAAAATAGTGAACAAACCAGATATAAACTCATCCATCATATGTATACATCAGAAAACTATTTTGAAATGTTATTTTTAAAAAATACATGTCTCCGTAACACACATCTTTTTAATATTGTATTCTGAAGGTATGTTTTGATGGTTGCACTAACCTTTTCAATATTTTTACAGAAAACTGAACCTGAACTAGTTCCTTTGTAGCCTTGTGACTGGTAAACAGATATTACCTGCAGGTGAGTTCCAGCTCTATAATTTACTATTTTCTAATTTAAAAGATAGGAACTGTACCCATTAAGCAGGTACAATTGGAAGTGGATGTTCTTGCTCTCAAAATTTATCTGGGGTTTGTGAAATGCATATGATTGGGTTATTATTTTTTCAACACCTGGGGAACTGCAAGAGCTCTGTTGGTTGTTTCATTGTGTGGATAAATGTAAGCATTAACTGTGCTGTATGTTCTCAAATGAATTTCTTTGGGGGGAAAAACAACAGCACCGTCATCCTTGGTTTCCTTGTCTGAATACGTGTCACAATGTGATTGTTTCTTCATGTGGCATAGAATTTTACTTTCATAAACTTGCTTATTAGATACATGAGATTGCAGTTATATTCAAGGAATGGAAAGATCTATAGAGAATGACATTTGGAGGACAGAAGCAGAGTAGAAGTGTGGGTGGGCATATATACTTGGACATAACCATTTTTGATTGCAAGTGAGTAATTGCACAACTGAATACTAGCACATTAGAGAGAAAGCCAGGCTAGATATATTTTTTCTAACATCTTGGAGCAAAGGACTTATACTACCTAGGTTTAAAAATAGGAGAAGGATGTGGTTTTAAAAGTGGTGGAACTAAATTGGAAGAAATGAAATAAGAATTGTCTGACTCCCAAATCCCGAGTAACTACAGGAGCACGCAAGAGACTTTACGTGCACCCGTAGTTACTGCGCCACCTAGTGAAAACCTCTGGGAAATTCATATTGGAATCCAGAATAAGTTGTTCTTACTTCGGAGCAAGGACTCCCCGTAGTTACTCTGGATTTTGCCCTAAACTAAACATTACTTGCAAATAGTCAATGAGACTCTCTTCAAAGGGAAGCTAATGGGGTCTACTGAATTGTGGCATCTCCATCTAAGGATTCAACTAACTGCAGATTTAAAAAAATTGAAAAAGTGCACTGCGCTCCCAAGAACTGATATGTGGGCTTTCTCTGCTGAGACTTTAAACATCTTGACCCATTTGGGAAAACAGAAGGCAGGCTGAGAATTAGGTAAGGCTTGCCCTCCACTGGCCAACAATCAAATGTATATCTTTTGCATTGCTGACAGAGTGGCTTGGTGAGAATATGAAGTGGTGGAGTAATGAAGTGTTCAAGCTGCCCATAAGCCATGCAGGACAGGGGCTCACCTTGGGCTAGTCTACCTCCACTGCAAGGGCACCCAGCCTCCTTCAGGTTAATGCCCTCACGCAATTTATTAAGCAACTTGAACACTCACATCCTGGAATCAAAACCCTGCAGATCCTGGAGGCTCACTGTTTTTGTAATTTAAGTGCTCTTAGACTCAAGTTAATTGCAATCAATTTGCATCCACATTCAATCTTACATACAATCTTACATGTGAATAAATCTCAACCTTTACAAGATTGTGGCTATTTACAGTTATCCTTCTGGACATCTGCTTTATACCAAAACTGATAAGTTTGTTTAAAAAAATTATTCCGGATGCACAGGACTAATTTTTCACTTTTCCACGCATTCCCTGAAATTAATCCAGGTAACAATGGCAGAAGGTGGATTTGATCCGTGTGAATGTATTTGCTCACCTGAATATGCCATGAGGAGGCTGATCAACCTGGTGAGGATGATTTCCCTTTTTGTTTCATTGTTGGTTTCTTTCGTATTTAACGACAGACTGCAGTAGATACAGAGTCAGGGTGCAATCCTAACTAGCTTAGGCAGACATAACTCACCTGGCATAACTTCCTGTGGGTATGGGGAAGCCAGAGCCCCGCTTCTGGGAGGGTTAGGAAATACATAGGCACATGCCAGCCTCTCAGCACCACCACAAGAAGTTATGCCAAGTGAATTATGCCAGCCTAATTCACCCTGCACCCTCGCAGTTACTGCTAAACATATATCAACTATATACATTTTATCCATTGTTTGGTCCTTCCACAAGACTCTCACATTGCTGTAACTAGTATCTAAAAGGATAAATAGGTTTTGAAGGGAGGCAGAGGAATGTCATTCTGCCAGAAGGAAATTTGGCACGAAGAATCTATCATGTGAGGATTATAATTAAGCCAAATTTTTGAATATATTGGTGAAGAATAAGTTGTAACAGTATTTCTGAAAGTCCTCTGGAGGGGACTCCCATTCAGAGGGCTCAAGTGGAGCCAGTTTGGCTCAATGTGGGTCCAGAGGACCTGTGTTGAGTCAGATCCAGTGGTGGACGTCAGGGGGTTCTCACAAGTTCTATAGAACCCTTTGCTAATGAGTGCCTGGTTCTGAAAACTGGTTACTAATGGGACATAGAACATGTTGTTAATTTAGGTTATTAGGACATAAAACCTGTTGTTCATTTATTTGAATCCCACCACTGGCCAGATCCATGGATGTATAAAACATGGATAAACAGATTCAACCTGTAATAATTTCTGATAATTTGTACCATGATTCATCCAGCCCAACCAAGAAGTTCTTCTGTAGAAGTCCTACTGAAATTAATAAGAGTTTTGTCTTAATTAAAGGGGTCTTGTCCAGCTCCTATTCATTTAGGCCCATATCCTAAAGTCAAATTAAGCCCATTGCTCCGGAGCAGTTAAGGTGACTTTCCATAAGATAACACTAGAGGTTAACGGAACTGCATGGACCCAGAACTGCTCTGGATTTTGTCCTTAATTGGGAAATTAAAAGTTTCACTGGGGCCTCACAGACCTGACCTCCAAAATATATGAACTTTTGCCTTTCTTTGAGTTTCTATCAAACATCAGAGCTTATCAAATCTGTTTTTGCCAACTATGGTTCTCTTGTTTTTCTCCACTTCAGTTACGACAATCACAGGCCTACTGCACAGACACAGAATGCCTTCAGGAATGTGAGTAATGGGGAAAACTTGAATAATTGGGGGCCTGGGGCTGGCAAACGATTACAAAGTAAAATATGATTTCTGAAGGCCAAATACATGTGATGTTGAATTGGAAGTAGTTTCCCCCCGGAGATGCATGTGTGTTTGTTTTGTTACAAATGCAGTTATGGAAGTTGCAATCTAAAACAGAAGATCTGTAGGACAGGTTGTGGGGTGTGGACAAAAATAAAGATGTCTTGCCCAATGTCTTCCTGTAAAAGCTTGTTTATTTAAAAATTTATTGCAAGAGAAAAGATTAGAAAGAATTTTTCTTCTGTTATTTTGGTGGCGCAAGTGGCTAAGACACTGTGCTTGTTAACCAGCAGGCCAGGGTTTGAGACCCGGGTCGGTCCCACAAGACAGGGTGAGCTCTTGTCCTTAGCCCGGCTCTGCGACGCCAGCTGGATCCAATCATATTGGCTCTGCCTTTAAATTGGACTAATTCAGTGGCGTAGAGAGGGGGGATTTGCTGCTTGGGTAACAGCCTAGCCTCCATAACAATCCAACCCAGGCTTTCGTGCTTCGCATGCAGCATATGCAGCGCCAGTCATGATACCATAGTCTTCCAAGACTGACGGAGGCCTGCTTTTAATTTTCCTTTGGATTGCAGCCCCTTTTTATAAAAGAAAAAACATCGTAGGAAGATCTATGCAGCTCTGCTTATTTATTTACTATATAGGGCAAATATATTTTCCCTACAATCCAGAGTAACTATGGGAGCACGTAAGAGACATTACGAGCACCTAGTTACTGCACCACCTAGTGAAAACCTATGGGAAATTCATATTGCAATCCAGAGTAAGGCCTATATTCTAAAGTGAAATTAAGCCCCTTGCTCTGGAGCACTTAAGGTGACTTTCCATAAGATAACACTAGAGGGTGATGTAATTGTGTGGACCTGTAACTGCTCTGGATTTTGCCGTAAGTTGTTCTTACACAGGAGCAAGGACTCCCTGTAGTTACTCTGGATCACGCCCTTAGTCCATAAAGATATAAATATGCCCTAATAGAAAGGCATCAACTAGAGAAATTTTAGGGCATGTGCTTTGAGAAATCTCTGAGAAGATCTGATAAATCTGGGTATTTTATTAAGAATACATATCTCTTTTCTGGCTTGAAGTACCAGAAATTTGAGCCAAAGCAAACAGGGATCACCTGATACTTTTTTCGCTAGGTGTGAAGTGCTACTCCTGTCTTAGTGAGCATTAACATTTTGATCAGGGGTACATATAATGAAGTATCCAGGAAGTATTTTCAAATTTCACAATGCACTCTATTTTATACATTTTCCACTCCTAAAACTGGGTGTGGATATCAAGTAGTTTTTGAGATTCTCAAATGGAGAATTGTGTTGGAAAACTAAGGGCAAAATCCAGAGCAGTTACGGGTCCACACAATTACGTCACCCTCTAGTGTTATCTTATGGAAAGTTACCTTAACTGCTCCGGAGCAAAGGGCTTAATTTGACTTTAGGATATGGACCATATTCTGTTTTATTGTACCAGGACACAAGATAGAGACTGCATTCCAGTGTGATTCATAGCTTTCCAGGGCTTCTTGAAAACAGATAAAGGGGTACCTTGGTTTATGAGCAAAATTTGTTCCAGAAGCATGCTTGTAATCCAAAATGCAAGTATAGCAGAGCAAATTTTCCCATAACAGATAGTGGAAACTCAGATGATTAATTCAACAACCCAAAAATATTCACATAAAAAAGATTACTACATTGTCATATAATACAAAATAAGAAAGAAAATACACACTATAAAGAAAAATAAAACAAAATAACCTGCACTTAGAGTGCAATCCTAAGAAATTTAGGCTGGCCTAACTCACCTGACATATCTTCCTGTGAGGGTGTGAGGAGGTCAATCAACATAAGTCTGTGCAGTAGCCTAACCCCTCTCCTCAGGAGTGTGGGGCAGAAGTGCCTTATACTGTAGCACTTTTGCTACACCTCCAGGACAGCATAGGACTTATGTTCAGCTTATGATTGCCTAAGTGGAGGCATAGTGCACTTGGGCTAGCCTTTGGCTAGCTTATCTATCACTGGGTTGGGCCAGTTGGGCCAGCCCCGTTACACCAAAAAGTCTTGGGTCAACTTAGGCTGGCCCAAGACAAATGGACGTGGGGTGGCCTAGCGTGCCAGCCTAGGCAGTTCAGGAGGGGCATGTTGAGGGCATGAACTCACAATTTTTTGCCATCAGAGTTTTACTCTAGCTTATCATGGACCCCTTAGAGTCTCCTCAGATTTATTCCTACTCCTGAGGTAGTCTAACTTTGAGGAGTTGGATTTCTGCCCAGAAAACTGGCTCTGAATACAGCCTAGAACAGTGCAATTAACTACATGAAGTCTACAGTGAGGATTTTTTCCAGGACACAAGGCTAAAATCCAGGACGTCCTGATAAAAGAAGACATAAGGTCACCCTAAATGCTATACCACTTAGCAAATAGGAAAGAAGGCAAAAGGAACAATGGAAAGCTGGCTCCCAATTAGTTAAGGAAATTTCCAGCAGAAAATGTTTGGGAACCACTGCCTTCGGGGCTGGATCTTTCTAAGGATACAATTCTATCAACACTTTCCTGGGAGTAAGCCCCTTTAATGATACTGTACTTGCTTCCATTCATCCCTTGCTTTATTTTTCCTGTTTCTGCCCTCTGAAAGTGAAAAACAATAAATATTTTAATTGAAAAATAACGATTTTACCATTAGCCAGACCAAAAGACCAGATTCAGATGCTAATTCCACTGCTTCAAATGATAGTTACTGCCAAGTAAAAATGACAAACCCCCAAATCCAGAGTAACTACGGGAGCACGTAAGAGGCTTTACGTGCACCCGTGGTTACTGCACTGGGTGGCGCAAGTGGCTAAGACACTGTGCCTGTTAACCAGCAGGCCAAGGTTTGAGACCCAGGTCGGCCCCACAAGACAGGGTGAGCTCCTGTCCTTAGCCCAGCTCTGCGACGCTGGCTGGATCCAATCATATTGGCTCTGCCTTTCCATTGGACTAATTCAGTGGCATGGAGAGGGGGGATTTGCTGCTTGGGTAACAGCCTATCCTCTATAACAATCCAACCTAGGCTTTTGTGCTTCGCATGCAGCGTATGCAGCGTTGAGCACGATACCATAGTCTTTCAAGACTGACGAAGTCCTGCTTTTTTTAGTGAAAACCTATGGGAAATTCATATTGGAATCCAGAGTAAGTTATTCTTACATCGCAGCAAGGACTCCCTGTAATTTGGATTTTGCCCAAAGTCTTTTGGTGCCCCTTTGCACACACTGAGACCTATTTCTGAGTACTGTTATACTTGAATAGGCTTGTACATTTATCATTGATTTGGTTATGTGTATCATTGTCCTCAGTTGGTAGATAATATCAATTTACCTACTCTGATTAAAACACTAAAACCTCTGATAAAAACACTAGACTGATAGTGATCAACCTAAGATTCCTCAACAGCTTCACAGCTGATAGATTTGATTCCTGCCTCTTGAATTTAGGATTCTTTAAGGGAAGTTGACAAAATGATGACAAAATCATTAATGTAGCTGGAGGCTCAAGGAATAAGAGTTTGATGGCAGAGATAGTGAATTCAAATGCAAATACGATTCAACAAATGATCCCATCAGATTGGATGTGTTATCCATCTGGCAACCAAGAACTGACAAAGGGTCAATTTAAATGAATGAAGAGAAACTGTAACTGTATGAGGAGCAAAGGGGCATTCCAGGATATTCCTGGATTTTAGCCCTGTGTCCCGGGAAAAAATATTTTCCTTGTACATGGGCCCTTCTTGTAATTAATAATTTTTATGTAATAAATTGTGTAATTGGTTTAAATTTAATAAAAAGTAATAGTGTTTAAATTAAGCAGAAGAATATACGTATGTATGTATATGTATGTATATATATATTCTTCTGCTTAATTATATATATATATATATATATATATATATATATATATATATATATATATATAATTATAATATATATAATATATATAATTAAATATATAATTTTATATATAAAATGGTTAGATATAGTATATAAATATAAATATATAAACAGTATATAAATATAAATGTATAAATTATATATATATAGTGTTTTTAGCTTTTATTTTGTCATGTCCTACATTTTTTCTTGGTTGTCCTACATTTTGGGGTGCATTGTCCTCTTTTGTAGTTATGACACCAGGTCTCCCTGAATGTACAAGACGGGCATGCAGCGAAGGCGGAAACATCCCCTCTAGAATCTCTTGGCAATCAAACAGTTAAACAAAGGCACAAGGCACTATGGGAAATGAGGCAGCCGTATGCAAATCACTGACCAATCAGAAGCCGGTAGTGAACCCAAAAGCAATGAAAGTGACCAGATGGACACAATGTGATCAGTGCAGTGGCAATGACCGTGGGGCACAGGACTGCCCTAGAGAGTGATCGCAGGAGCATTGGGAGGCTCTGTTCTGCCCACTGTTGGCAGTTGCAGTGCTTCACAGGGCATTCAGTACCCTGCAGCCCAGCCTTGCTCTTGCTTGCCTAGGAGAGGACTCCTTTCGTATGAATAGGGCTTTTTTCCTGCTGTTTGGTATCGCTTCTCGGCCTTTTGGCTAAGATCAAGTGTAGTATCTGTTCTTATCAGTTTAATATCTGATACGTCCTCTATTTGAGGACTATATATTAAATGGATTTTTGGAACTGGGAGATGGAATAGGGGCTTGCTCCGTCCACTCCACGCATCGACCTGGTATTGCAGTACCTCCAGGAACGGTGCACCTCCCTCTGGGGGGAATCTCTGTGGTTCAAAAAACAGACTAACCATTCAGTGGAATGGATAGTACCAGCCAGGGAGTCCAGACAATTGGAAATGCCTGGAGTCCTCCAGAAAAGGGGGGTGTGGGGAGAGATCCACCTCTCTGGGATTCCAGGCATTTCTGCTGGTCTTGTCATGCGTACTGGCCTCAAATACTTCTGTGTGTGTATGAATGAGTGTGTGCTTGTGTTTGTCTGGGTCTGAACCACATAACTTGGAGTCACTGGTTTGTGTTATGCTACTACAAACTGTCTCTTCAAAGTCTGGCTTTGAATCATGCATTTTACAAGGTTTTCAATTTTTAAAGTGTTGAAATTAAGTACAGGAAAGCAATATGAGTATTTTTGCTTTATTTTAAAATGTCCTACATGTGTTCTACTTTTTGGGTGTCCTACAATTTTTTTAAGCATGTAGAAATTTTGGCTTGTGGGGAGGATATGAATTTTTGCCTGGGTGAAGGAATTTTGGGTTTAGCATCTGGTCACCCTGATGCCAGCATAAGTTCCAGGGTGACCATATGACCGGAAATGTCCGGCTTTGTCCTCTTTTTTAGCCTCCTGTCCAGGTGTCCTCCAAAATGGCTTCATTGTCCTCCATTTTGGCTTCATTTTGGAACTTTGTAATGGTGTGCAATACCCATCATGTCATATGTCGTTGGATTCGTATTGAAGAGCAGATTATTGGCATCCTTCAGTCTCGAAAGACTATGGTATCGTGCCCTGAATGGAAGTCCTAAAACAGCATCTAGTATGGCTAAAAAGGCTGATTCAAGAATGAGAATTTGAACCCCATACCAGTAGCATGGTGTGCCTTGTTAATTGTCAAAAAAAACTTATGGTGCGCTATCACCATTTTAGCACCTTGCCAGTGTGCCATGAGATGAAAAAAGTTGAAAACCACTGCCTTAATGTTTCCTCTTCCCAGCTGGGGGAGGATGATCCTAGAAGATACATAGAACACAATCCTAACCATGTCTACTCAAAAGGAAGCCCAAATGAGTTCAATGGGTCTTACTCCCAGGAAAATGTCTTTAGGACTGCAGCCACAGTTATTTCCAGTGGTTGTAAGACCCAAGAGGTAGAAAGAGTTGGCAGTGAGTTGTTCTTTCTGCTGCTTCATGCATTTTACTTCCCCAGTCTGATTTTCAAACTCCTTGCTGTACTGTTTCAGCTTCATTCCTGTGATTCTTTTGCTTCCTGTCTGATATCCCACAATTGCTGGTCTTAACAGTATCTTTTGGTTAGGGATCCTGCAGTCACAGCTGGGGTGTAGGTGGGGCTTGGTTTAGTTTGAGAAACAGATGGGTTGTGGCTGAACTGAAGTCAGAATGACGTCTGTTGTTCTGTTGTTACCAACAAAACCGTCATAAAATCCAGACAAGGGGAAGTCTTGAATGTTCAGTTTTTCTGTGAAAATTTTAGAGGGCGTTTCAGCCTTTGCATCAGACACACTGAAGTAGCTTGACAAGAAAACATGTCTTGAGAAAAACATAGAGCAAACAAGCCCCCAAATCCAGAGCACCTACAGGAGCACGTAAGAGACTTCACGTGCACCCGTAGTTACTGCCCCACCTAGTGAAAACCTATGGGAAATTCATATTGGAATCCAGAGTAAGCTGTTCTTACACCGGAGCAAGGACTCCCCGTAGTTACTCTGGATTTTGCCCATAGATTTGAGAAAATAAATTTTGCTAAAGTAAAATTAATGGTGTATTTCATCTTTGCATCTCAAAAGATGAGAAAGAGGCAATAGTTTCTTTGAAAGCAGATCATTCTTTGGATTATGTGTGATTGGTTAATTCAATTGCAGCCAGTATATACTTGTCTACTCAGAAGTAAATCCCATTGTGTTCAACAGTACTTACTCCAAGGAAAGCAGTCACTTTTAATTATTATTTAATTCTTGTAGTACAATATTGTTAACATATCTCATCAGTATAATGTGCCAGCACGTAATGAGAGAGTAAGCATAAGGTGGTATAAGAAGCCAAACCATAGTATTAACTGATCATAATTTTTTTACAGAACCATGGCATCCCATTGCCACTGGTTTAGCCCATCTAATCCAGACTGTCTTGTTTTAAAAAAGGAATGAATGAACAAAATGGCAGTCCACTTAAGTATCTGAAGATATTATTCTTCCATCTCATCTTTCATTCTGTTTTATGTGTGTAAAATATGCTTCTTCCATCATGGAGCTTAAGGTGGCATACTTGGGGTTCTCAAGTAGTCATTCATCCAGGCCTTGATATACACTTGATGTAGATCCACATATACTTATTTAGATTCACAAGATGATTATGGCTGCAATCCTGAAGTGTACTTAAGCTGGACTATCTGGCACTGGGCTGGCCTAATTCCAAGATAGGCCAGCCTAGGTACATCAGAAAAGGCTTGAGCCGGTGTAATTCCAGTTAGGCTGACCCAAGATAGATGGACCTAGATGGGCCGGCCTTGCAGTGTTGGCCTAGGCAGCTCAGAGAGGCATGTTGAGAGCATGTTGAGCATGGCCTAGAACAGTGCAGTTAGGCATATCCAGAGCCTGTGTCCAGGGCAGACATACCCCTCATAGCTCCTCTGACTTAGGCCACCTCAGGAGCAGGAATGAATCTGAGCAGACCCATAAGGGTCCATGATAAGCCAGAGTAAAAATAGAAGTGATGGCAAAAAATTATGAGTCATAGGACAACCTAGGTCAGTCCCAGCACACCTTAGGATTTGGCACATCTACACCAGCCCAGTGAGTTGTTTCTGAGTAGACATGCATAGGATTGTCCTATAGCAGCGAGTGAGGACTCAGTTATCCGTTCAATGTCATTTGAGCTATGAATTCATTTAGCAGGCTTATGCAAATGGTCAGTCTCTCAGCCTTATCCTCCTTACTGGACTACCTTACAGGCTGTTGTAAAGATTATTAATATGTTTGTGATGTGCTTTGAATGCTTCAGTTGTTCAGAGTGCTTCATATACATCTCAAGAATTCTCATAATATGCCATATAAATATTAAGAATAATATTTTCTATTAATCTTTTGATTTGCACCTGAATAGCATTTATATTTCTGCAAAGCCATGATGGAGTAGTTGGGAGTCAATGGGGCAGTGTGTAGAAAGTGAATAGAGCATGTCATCTGTTGCAAGGACAGAAAGAATCCTTGATCCAGAGGCTTGAAAAGTGCATTGCTTTACTCTTCGTGCTTGGGTATTTCCTGGTAAGCCTTGTTTTCTGAACAGGCAGCTAATGCCTTGCCCAGTGAAGCTGAAGGTACCTTTCACAGTTTGACAAGCAGTCCTTTCATTAAAAAGGATGTCAGGGAGATATGTTGGGCTTGGTATATGCAAATAGTCATCAAGTCTACTGGAGGCTATTTTGATTCAGATAAAGAGCCCTTGATACTGTCCTTGGAATCAGGAGCTCAAATGGTGTTTGCTTACAGGCTTTTCTCTCACTCTTCCTCACCCCCGCAAGCCTTTTGTAGGTTACATGCTTTGAAGAAAATTTTTTTTATTTTGAGGATATCTTTTTGCATGGCATCCCAGAGATTCATTGTCTGCACTTTGTATTTCATAGCCAGAGTTGTATTAAACAGGATGACCATATGACCAGATTTGTCCAGATTTGTCCTCTTTTTTAGCATTCTGTCCAGGTGTCCTCCAAAAGGGCTTCATTGTCCTCCGTTTTGGAACTTTGCAATGATGTGCAGTACCCCATCATGTCATATGTCGTTGGATCCGTATTGAAGAGCAGAATCCAATGCAAGAATTGGTTTTGAAATATCTACTTCCTATCAAAAGTTATGGCCAACAAACTGAAAATCAAAAATATGCACTGAATTCTGTGGGAAAGCGAAAGTGCCCAATATTGCGGCTGTACTCACGAGTAGGCAAATGTGCCATTGTCTACCAGAAAGGCCAGGCTGAGAGGAATCCAAGACCTTGTCCTCCTTTTTTAGGTTCAGGCATATGGTCACCCCGATTAAATAGTGCTATTAAATTAGGAGGCTTTGAGAAGAGGTAGATATAACTAGCAGGGATAGGAAAAAAGATCTCCGCCATCATAAAATGTTTCAGTCATCATAAAATGTTTTATTATGGACTGCATTAAGGCTGCAATCCTAGACATTGTCCTAGGAGTAAGACCAACTGAACACATAGGGGCTTACTTTTGAATAGACATGGATTGATGGCTTCATGTTGTTTTTGGTAGCTGATAGCAATGCTTTGCTTTTATATTTTTCAAATGTTATGGTAACAGTAAGAACTTTGTTAACAAGTAAATCAAAGGAAAATGTAAGAAATAAAGAGAATGCTGAGAGCGCCTATTTATTAGAAACTTGCCAGACAGCACTAATAGTTGACTTCATTTTCCGAGTCAAATAAAATAACTAATCCTGTGACCAGTTTAAAAACAATTACAGATTAACTGGAAATGAAGTAGACAGTATTTTAAAAATAATCATCTGTTGCTGTTGTGTTAACACCAGTACGGTGACTCATATAAGTGACTCAAAGGGTTGGACCTGTGACTCTCCAGTCTCCCCTAATCAAGAATGAGGAAATAGACGTTGCATCAAACCCATGGGAATGCACGGAGGATCCATCCAGCCCTGATCCCTCCAGCCATGGCTACTCCACCCAAGGAGAAAAGGTCCAGAAAGAACTGAACAGGATGGTCCAATTCTGTACAGAGAAACTGTGCAGAGAAACTTCCTTGTGAGGCACAGAATTAGGCAAATTGCAGAGGGAACTTGTCCCCTTACCTATGGTTCCTTTAGGTATACAAAAGGAATTTGATATGACTACATTTTGGAGGATTCTAGCGGTGTTATTACTAACCACTTACATCTTTCCCAAAGTTCATGTACTAGCATTTGGTGTGATGCTGCTTTAAATGCAGCAGTACATGCAGAATTTGAACACAGTAGTAGCAAGACTCTTAACTATTTATTTTCCACATTTTTATAGAATCATAGAATTGTAGAGTTGGAAGGGACCCATTAGGTCATCTAGTCCAACCCTCTGCCTGTAGCAGGAAATTCTCTTAAAGCTTCTCCAACAGTTGCTTGTCGAGCCTCTGCTTGAAGTTCCCCAGTAAGGGAGAGTCCACCATCTCCCTCCGAACTGCCATGACCATCAGGCATTTTTATCCTACCCTTTTGTTGCATATTTAGGGTAGCTTACAAAATAACAACCCATTTTAACCATAAAACATCCTGTGGAGTATGCTGTAGAGTATGCTGGATAAAAAGGTGACTAGCTGATGGAGTATGCTGGATAAAAAGGTGACTAGCTGAGGCTCATCTTTTGAGGGAGTATCTCACTTTAATAGTTTATTATTTTAATAGTTTATCTTTGTAAATGTAATATAAACCCATTGTTTTATAAAGTAGTGCAATAAAGTTAAAGTCATAAAATAAACCCATTGTCATATTATTATTATGAAATTACTAATTGTTGCATGCAGTAAAATTAAATTTTGCACCTTCTTTGCAGCTGCACATTACATTTGCAGTAAACAATTTTTTTAAAAAAAATCTCAGGTCTTGAAATGGGGTGTGCATTAGATTCAGTGGCACATTAGAGTCAAGTCAATACAGTAATTTCCATGAATTGGATGTGGAGGAATCAAATGCAGCATTAATTTTATTCCACAATTATTTTTGTTCATTTAGGCTTTTCAAAATAATGTTAAGATATCTATATCTAGCCCCAACCCCTGGATATAGAAATTTAGATTAACCAAAAACCAAACTATAACAGCTGGCAGCAATGCATGAACAACAAGCAAAGGAAGAATACTTACTTAAGCACTGCTGCACAAGGAAAGGTTCAAATTGATAATGGTGATTTGGATTTAGTTCTTGATTTAATTTTGTTAATTCTGTTTTTTCCCTTTACTTTATAGTGCCAGGACCAAATCCATCTGCTGACAATGGTGTTAGTGCTACAATGATAATGGTGGGCTGGTTTGTTTTGGCCCTTATCTTGTTCTTGGTAAGACCCGCTAACTTCAGAAGATCTGATACAGCTGAAAAGCCATTCCGCCTGCAAAATGTGAGTATGTTTTCCAGCCTTTCATTTAGTCTGATTTGGGGAGGGAGAATCCTAAATAAAGCCTCTAAGGGCGCAATCCAGAGTAACTATGTGGAGTCCTTGCTCCGGTGTAAGAACAATTTGCTCTGGATTGCAATATGAATTTCCCATAGGTTTTCACTAAGTAGTGCAGCAACTATGGGTACACATAAAGTCTCTTACAGGCTCCTGTAGTTACTCTGGATTGTAGGGTAAGTTAGTGTTGGCTAACATTTTTGTCACCGAGTGCTGACTGATGACACTGGTGTCCAGTGCCTTCGGGAATGTGCGTTGAGCCAAGAGCATCCTGAGCCTATTGTGCATGCCCTGAGTTACAGGGCATAACCTGGTGTACTCTGCTTTGAAGAGGAGCAGGGTGCTCCTCTTCAGAGTAGAGTGCAGTTGTGCCCAGCATGCATGTCCAGAACAGTGGGCTCTCCTGCCCCAATGCACATGCCCAGAGCTCTGGAAATGTGCACTGGGCACCGGCGCCTCCAGTTGGGTCTGCTCCAGAGGAGCAGGCTGCTCCTCTTCAGAGTAGACCCAACTGAGTGCGCCAGTGCCCAACATGAATACCCAGAGCTTTGGGCATGCACACTGAGCTTAGAGCGCTCATCTGAGGGCACTATGGCCACCTGCCAGCAGAGAGAGCTTTGAGTGCCTGCTCTGGCACATGTGCCATAAGTTCACCACCACAACTGTAAAAGGTGGGCCACAAATCAGTGGCTTGGCTAAAACATCTGGCACAAAGGGAAACAAAACTTTTTAATACCCTTCATCTTGCACAACACATCAGTGCTGCACTGTTCTCTTGCATATCATGTTCATGATATGTTTTGAATCATTTTTTAAAGTGCACCTCCAGTGTTTATTGATTGGTCATCCTCAAATAGATCTGGAGGAAGGAAAAGGAACACTAGATTTGGAGAGGGGTCTCATAGACAGAAGTTGCTCCTTCTGTCAAGGAGCAAGAATTATTGGACAAAACTGTCTTATTGAGCAAGACCTGGCTCTCCTAGATTTCGGGCAGGGTCCAGTGGTGGGCTCCAACAGGTTCGCACCTACTCTATAGAACCAGTTATTAATGAGAGATAGGACATATAAAGTTTAAAAATAGCCATTTAAAAGTGACTGCCAGATGGGAATAGAACCGGTTGTTAATTTCTTAGAATCCCATCATTGAATTCTTGTACTATAGCGTACAAGAATTGAATCCAGGCTCTTTTAAGCTCTAATACTCATCTACAGTCTCTCCTGGGCAGAATGGTTGTCTGGAGACTCTAGGAGGCTGTAGAAGAAAACAGATCTGATACACAACTGATGTGAACCCTGCTCTGTTAACCAGGCAGTGACAGACCTTGTATCAATACTTGACTTGATTGATCTGGAAGACTGCTGTTTCTTGCCAGTTAAAGTCACTTTGCTGGGCCTTAATTTAACGGAAACAGAAATGCGTAAGGGTGCAATCCTAATCTAGGCTGGGCACAACTCATTGGTCTTCTCCTTCCTGTGGTAATGTAGAGGTGCACTAGCCAAACCCTCCCCCAGGGTACTTCCCCAGAAGTATCTTAAGGCACTTTTGTGACACCCCAAGATCCCCACAGGACTTTTGCTGGGGGTTAAGCCAGCCTAATTGGAGGTTAGGATTGCAGCCTGAGTGTTTCTGGATCTAGATAATGCCTTGGGATAATCTGAGATCCCTCATAATCCCTATTCTGATTTGGCAGTCCCTAACAGTAACTGCTGGAAAAAGCACAGAAATATCTTTAAATCGCGATCTGTGTCTCCCTTGTCCGTCTCTTCCCGCTGTTCTGATTCAATGTATTCTTAACAAACAGGGCCAAGAACCACCAGCTCCACCTATTGACTAGAGCATACTGGAAAAACTCCACAGTTGTAACCTTGCACGACCAAATGAACGAAGTGTCTGGAATGCTCGTAAACTCCATATATTGTTCTGTTTCACATGCTTAACTTCTTTGCTTTATCTGTTAAATTCCTAGAAAATTGTATTTAAATATATGAGGTGATAGGCATTTGGTGATAATTGTTGAACCTATAGGTATAAAGACTGCCTCCCATAGTTATTTCGGAAGGAAAATTAAAAACCTCTGCATTTATAGTTGGTACATAGTTTCAGGATTGTTCTTTTGTTACGTTTAGTCAATGCTAAAACTTTAAATATAATTCACCAGCAACTTCTCATTGTTCTTTGTACATTCTGTTCACTGTAGGTTTGCACAGAAGTCCTGGTACACTGTATCCATATATTTTGAATAGAATCACCTAATTTGTACCTTATTAACGTGACTTTTTATTTACTCTATAGTGTTAGCAGAAATTTTTTTCCAGCAAACAGAAGATGAAATTCATCTACTATGTATAGCTTTATGAGTGTTAGCCAAAGTACTCCATTATTGAACATGAGGCCCAATTAAATATATTTATTGAAAACTAGTTGTGCATTCAGTATAGTGTTAAAAGCAATTAAAGCTTGGATAACAATGCAGTTCTATCAAAAATAGTGTTTATATACACATTTTATAATTTTTTAAAAAATATGGACAGGTATATTGTACACTTAGTGATGGCTGTAGTAATTCACAATAACACTTTCCCAGTGATTTTGCTATCAGGCCTGCATCTTTTCCATTCATAACACTGGAGGGGCAATAGCATGGTGTTTACAAAAGAATCCATGTGTGGAGTTGTGTCCTAAAGTGAATTTGAAAGCAGGAAATAATTTCAATGGAATGCATATGATTCTCTGATCAGGGCATTTCAGCATATCTTAAAGATCAGTGACCAGACATAGCAGTTTAATTCTAATCTTTTATAAGTTTTATGGATTTTTCGGGGCAATTATCTGTGTTCTTTTCTTGTGCTTGCCCTTCTAGAAGCCCAACTGAGTCCCACTTGGGGAGAAAGGTGAGGTATAAATATCATAAATAAATTTCGTTTTGGATTTAGTAGCACTAGTACCTCAGTGAGGCTGCAGTGCGTATCGGACCACTGTGTGAATATGATTGGATTAATTATTTGTGGCATAGTCCAGCTGTGCTAGCAAAAAGCTGCACTGGAAGCTAGTCTAGTGCAACATATGCAAGCTATGAAGTATATACCAAATATACTAAAATATTAGTCAGTACCAATCCTTAAAATTCAATAGATAATTGTTCCCTTTTTAATATGTTTAGGATTTCAAACACAAGGAAGTTTTTGTAAGAAACGCATCAAGTGTTTTTAAAAAATACTGATATCTATAAGATCAGTTCAAGCTGTGTGATGTTTTCCGATGTTAACATTTTTCTCCCTCTAGTTATAGCTCATAGCTCAGCCACCATATTCTCAGATGGGAAGGGCCATGGCTGTAAGGCAAGAGCAGAGATTTCGTTTTCACTGATGGCAAGAAGTGGCAGTCGGCCACCAATGATGTGTGTTTTTAGAAGACTCCACCTATTTAGAGAAATAAGAAAACTCCTTTGAATAACCACATTAATTAAAGCTGTCACTAGAGTTCAAAAAAGCTATTGTATGCATTGTAAACAATAATATTCACTATTTTCTCAACATATCTACCCTCTAAAATTTGGGAGAATCTAAAGGATGGTCTTATGGTCACGTGTAAGAGTATCTTCCACATGCTTCAAGGGGATATAAGAATACGGAGGAAGTACTGTATAACTTCAGGAATTAAATTTTCATTCACAATGGTTAGACCTCATATCGAGAATAGGTGATTTTGTGCCATTTTACATGTAGCAAATGAATTCGTATAAGGAGGCTATAATTCTGAACTGTACCACTTGTGATTGTAGGTGGTGATATGTCACATTTTTGAACCTCCTCCCTGTTTTATGGCAGTGTAACACATCTGGGAGAGGACCAGTTAACTTGTTGAGACCAATGTGATAGCTAGTTAATTGCAGTTTCCTGCTGTGAAAAAGCATTCACAAATATGAGCCTCTCACATGCAGTCTCAAGTAGTATAATCAAGAATCTGCCTCCCTGGTATGCAAAGAGGCTGAAACCTTCAACTTCTTTGAACAGATGCAATCCTAAACACAGTTTCCTGGGAGTAAGACCCTTTGAACTCAATGGGGTGTACTTCTGAGTGGACATGCTTAGGATTGTGTTCTAAATGAGACATTTTATATCTACCAGCGGCACTTCTTTGCCACCCCTGGAGGGGTTAGACTGGTAGCACAAGTGGTTAAGACACTGTGCCTGTTAACCAGCAGGCCAGGGTTTGAGACCCAGGTCCCCACAAGACGAGGATTTCCTGCTACAGGCAGGAGGTTGGACCAGATGATCCACTGGATCCCTTCCAATTCTATGATTCTATGATAGTGGAAAACTTTTGAATTTAAATTATTATGCATTGTCAATAACCCCTTTTTGTGCCTATCCGTGGAAAGAGCAACACGAAAGACAGGCAAATGGCTTTGATGGTTTGAGGTGTGCGTATGGGAGCGAGCAAAAATGAGAAAGAGCACACATTTGAGTTTTTGGCCCAATCCTAAGAAGAGCCTGTGCCAGCAAGTGCACACACTGTTAGTGCAAGCTGCCACAAAAGCACGTTTAAGGGTCAGGAGCTATTCCTGGCTTGCAGTCTCAAAGTATCTTTATCCTGATCAGACTAAAAGAAAACAGCACAAAGACATTTTTTTCCCCCAACATGGGCCTGAATCTTCTTTCCAACAAAATGGCAATATTTTAGCAAGATTGCCGTGAACAGCCAAACACAATATTAGTGGCCTTGCTTTTGAACATCTGTGTGTACCTCTGTTTTGTCTTGTTTTTACACTCCTTCAGTCTTATACCAAGTTTGTGTTAAGGGGTCCTTGAACTAGGATCAATTCATTGTTCTTTCCCAATTCGTCATCGGAGCAGTTGTGACCAACCAGTTTTCATTGCACATTTGTACAGTTGAGTTATAAGACACAATACTCAAACAGTGTTATGGACAGCTCCACACTGAACCCCCAGTCTTGTTAAGTTGAAACCAAACAACTTAAGGTGCTCAGACTCATGCTCTCCCCAGGACAACTGGATCAAATGGGAATGCTGATTGCTCCTAGTTTCAAAGAACCCTTTCCACATTGACTTTCCATAGATGGCATAAGATTTGGGAAGTTGTTCTAGAGAGCACTGCTTCTCAAACATTTTACTTTTGTTACCCATTTCACTAGCTAATTAATTAGGCTAATTCACTGGCTAATTAATTAAACATTTTACTTATAAAATGTTAAAATAAAATTAAACATTTTTAATTTTACTGTTAAAATAAATTTTACTGTTGAATTTTTACTGTTTTTACTGTTAAAATAAAACATTTTACTTTTACTTACATTTTACTTACCCATTTCATTAGCTGTGCATTGCATCCCTGTCTTCCCTGCAACTTGTAGGTAATGCTGCCATGTGACCCACCAAAAGACCCACGTTGCATCCTAGTTTGAGAACCACAATTTAGAGCAGTGGTATTCAGACATTTCACCCCCGGACCCTCTTTTAAATTTAAAAATCTGTCTGGGACGCCCTGTCAAACTTACTGGAATGCTCCTCCACGTCTACTCAGAAGTAAGTCCTATTGTGATCAATGAGATTTACTCCAAAGAAAGCCTAATGCCAGATTCCAAGATGGTAGATTGCACCCTCTTGTAATCCCCCTGACCTGAAGTAGCAACCCCCAAGTAGTCCTGACCCCCACTTTGAAGACCGCTGGCTTAGAGTATACACACAGGTTGCTTAGACTGCTGGCTAGGTGTTGCTCTGTATGAATCCTGCATGCTGCAGAGATATACCCAACAATCCCCTACAACTGCACGTTGCAGAGGAAGATAGTAGTGGGTGGACAAACTGCCTTTCAGAAGTGTTGTCCACTATTACTGATTTGAGTTTCCTTATTGATCCTAACACAGCATCTTTCACAGTAACTGGTGGCTGTTTTTACACTGTGAGGAAAAACAGAATCATTTTTAAATGTCTTTTGCTTTATAGTTTTCTGAACTTTTTTAAGCTAATAGTAGTCATGGGGAGGAAAGAGGAAGGAGCTGGGTGAGATGAGATTTAGGCTGCAATCCTAAGAGACTTTCCTGGGAGTAAGCCCCATTGATGGAACTTCTGAGTAGACATGATTAGGATTGCACTGTTAAAACGCTTTTCTGCTATGCTGTTTTCCTAATTAAAATGTGAACTTTAGCTATTCATCCTACAGGGCTAAATGAGATTTAAAAAACATATTATGGAAAAACCATTAACACTCTTCTGCCCCACACCTTTTTCTCTATGCAGTGCTATTCACTTTTTTTTTAATGGAAGATTCTGATTACAGATCTCCTGCATCACATCTTATTTGTTCTTCGATGCCAAAATGAAGATTTAAATTTGTTTATAGAATTTCTGTTTGCAATGGTAACTTTTCTGGGGCAAAAAAGGGAATGGGTTATAAGGTATTTTTAGTATAAATTGATCATCATAATCATGCCAAACAAAAATTGTATCTGTGCCATTTGGGAATTTCTGTTCTTTTTATTGAGATTTGGTTTGGGATAAAGGGCTTCTTCTATGCACTTTTTATGGACCTCAATAAAATAGCAACCATTGGTAATCTTTTGTGAAAGTGTGGATTTTTATATGTATTTTTCTTTGTACAATGATCTCTGATTAGCTTTGCAGGCTCTCATAGTACTTTATAGTGCATCCTAGAAAGCCCAACATTTCCCAAAAGTGTAGCTAGTACTACTGCAGTGCACAAATATATACGCTTTTCAGTATATTTACCATACTCAACAATGCCAGTGGCATTTTTACACCCTATCCCAGAGCAGTTTGGGACTGTATTACATTTATTTTTGTGAGGGGAAAAATCTCTACGCAAATGAGAAATTCTCATTTATAGATAGCATGGAACTAACTTTATTTAATCAGCTTGTACAGCTCCTTGGAGATGATGTCTGTAACCTGCACATTCTCAGGAACACCTTAATGAATCTTGACAATGGCAATGTGGGTCGTACCTGTCTTGAGATAAAAAAAGGGGTCAGGAGAAAAATACTGATTTTTGCTTACATTTATCAAGTTCCCCCACCTGCACATGGATGAGGAAATGTGCTAGGGTTTCCCATTGGTAGAGGAGCCAATGGAAAAGGCAGCATCTTTTATACAGTGGTGCCTCACATAAAGAGCTTAATTTGTTTCGGAGTCATGCTCTTTAAGTGAAATGGTCTTTAAGTGAAGCAGATTTTTCCATAGGAAATAATGGAAACTCAGACAATTGGTTCCACAACCCCCAAAATATTCATATAAAAAAATTAACTGGATGTAAAAATGATGACAAAACACTGGAATTGAATTCAACACATGCATTCAATGTGCATGATCCTATGAAGTCTATTTAGGCTGCAATCCTAAAGACACTTTCCTGGGAGGCTTACCTGGACTGCTGCTGGAGGTTCAAGGTGGCTCATGGGGGCACTTGGGAGCAGTTAGAGCAGCTGCCTCTAGCATCTCCAGGCAACTGACCCCAAACTGGGAGCAGTTAGAGGCAGCAGTGCTGGCCAGCAGCCCTTTTAAAGAGCCTCCATGCAGAGTGTCAGGGCTGCATAGCATGCGTGCCCATAGCATGCTTGCTTGTTAAGTGAAGTGGAACTTATGTGAAGCAAGATTTTTTGGAAATTTTTGCTTGTTAAGCAAGGTACTACAGTATATTAAAAGGGGAGGCTGGGTTGGGCTGGTGTATGTTATATTCTATCACTGCATGGCCTTCATGCCCCTTCAGGCACATGAAGCAAACTAGGAAACTTCTTTAGTGGTAGACTAGGCACCACTTCCTAGTACACCTAGATATGTTGTGATCCACAAAACCAGTATACCTACCTGGAGCCATACCCCAAACAGTTCAAAGCACAATTGATTATCCAGCGCAGGGGAAATAAGCGTTGTTTTTTTAATTTCTCAAAACCATGTGCAACCTTATGGGATGTGTCTCAGAAAGAGAGAACACAAGAAGAGCTCTACTAGATCGTGCCAAAGGCCCCCAGACCAGCTGTATGACCCACCAGATGCCTCAGGATGCACACCAGATCATAAGAGACCGGCAACATGGTGGCTTCTTTTGCAACTGGCATTGTGAGAAGGCCTCTTTCTAAAACTGGGAGGCTGCACATGCCCATCATGGCTTGCAATCCAGGATGGAGTCTTCCTCCAGAACTCTGTCTAATCCCCTTTTAAAGGCCTCGAGGGCAGATGACATCTGATATCTTGCGGCAAGGAGTTCCACACGTTATTGACATGCTGGGTAAATAAACGTTTTATTCTGCCTGTTCTCATTGCTCAATCTGTCTCCTGGTGCTGTGTGTCCCCTGGGTCTGGTGTTATCAGGGTGACCAGATGTCATTACCACAAAAGAGGACAAACCCCCCAAAATGTAGAACATCCAAGAAAAATGTAAGACATGGCAAAATAAAAGCTAAAAACTCTTATATGCTTTCATGTAATTAATTTTAATATACGTATGTAAAATTGAAGAGTCACTGACTGACTGATCAATGCCCAGTCAAAACCACTGGACCTAGAAGCGTGAAATTTGGAGATGGTGGGGATGCCAGGTGCCCAGTGGTGCCTCTGCTTATTGCAGGTGGTGCCCAGTAAGAATGCCCGGTGTCCACTACCCACTGGGCCCAGTTGGAATGCCTGATGCCAGGTAGTGCCCTGTGCTCACTGTCCAATGGTGTCCACTGGTTCCTGGGAGGGAAACCCAGTAATACCTAGTGGTGCCAACTGCCTGCTGGCACCCCCTAACTTCTGGTACCTGGAGTGCTCAGTGGTGGCCAGTAAAGGATGCATGGTGCCTGGTAGGGATGCCCAGTGCCTGCCTACTGGTGCACAGTTGTCCTGGGGCTGATGATTGCTGTCCACTGTACAGTGGTGTCCAGTAATGCCTGCTGCCTGACGGTGCCCAATGCCCATTAGGGATGCCCAGTGCCTGGAAGTGCCCAACAATGCCCACTGCCAGCCAGCCATAACCAGGGTCAACAAATATTTCTGAAATATTCCTCCTGCTTAGTAGAAGCTTAATTCTACTTACTAAATTTAAAACAATTACATATAATTTCATAGAATTGTTATGATTCAATGAAATTATATATAATAGTTTTAATTTAATGTAATAAGTAATTTAATGTTTACATTCATTAATATACTTTATTAATTACAAAAAAGCATCAAGCTCCCTGCTCACAAGGAAGATTTTTTGCAGGCTAAAGAGGAGAGATCCTGGAAAAAGAGGACAGATGGTCACCCAGGGTCCTCTTCCTCCTCCTGCGGAGTGCCTGCCTGGCGCAGCCCTTCGGGAGAGCATCCCAGCCCGGGCAGGGTGGATGCCTGCAGCCGACCTCCTCCCATCCTTGCCCGGAGGCCCTGCCGAGCCTTGGCAGGCGTGGAGAGGAAGGGGCCGGACTCCGGGCTGCAGCGCCGATCTGGCCTCCCTACGTTAGCTGGCGGAAGGGGAGGAGGCGGGAGAGCAGAAGGGGGAGCAGCTGCCCCCTTCCCCATCCCAAGCCCCCCACCCGCTCCTTGGCACCCTCCACGCCCCCATCCGCAGCCCTGGATCCCCCAGTGCTGGATCTCCTTTCCTCCCAAGATAGATCTCCTTGATCCCCCAGGAACAGCCCAGCAGCCTCCTCCATCTGCAGCTTCCCCAGCACCACATCTGCCCCCACCCATTTCATTCTGCCCCTCTTGATCCCCCTCCTGACCTCTCTCCTGGTGCCCACCTTGATCCCCCTGATCTCTCTCCTCACTTCTACCCAAGCCGGAGCTCAAACTCTCCCATCTCCTTCCCCATCCCTCTTGCGCTGGCCCCATCGCTCCTGTGGGGCAGCCCACCCCCTTCCTCCCCCACCACCCCTTTCCCTCCCCCTTCCACCCCTTTCCCTCCCCCCGGCCCTTCCACCCCAGCCCCTCTTCCAGCTCTCCAAGTCTATCCAGGGTCTTTTGCGCACCAGGGTGTGCCTTTTACGCACGACTTTTACGCACGTGTCCCCAGCCCTGGAGCGATCCCCACTTTCCCCCCTGGATCCAGGGCATCCTTCCCCCCCTGCCCCAAGGAGCAAAGGGGGAGGGTTCGCCTGATCTCCCTCCTCCCATCCCTGGAGGGGCGATCCTTTAAATAGGGGAGGTGAAGCTCTACTCGCTTCCTTGCTCCTGCCTCCCTCCAGCTGCAGCTTCGCCTTTGCGCCCTGGAGGCATCGCTGGGATCCTCGTCGCTGGAGGTACCTCTGCTCCCTGGGTTGTCCAGGGGGGCTCTTGGCTCTCCTCCTCCTCTGCAGTGTCCCCTGGTGCTGTTCCTTTTTCTCCTTCCACTGGGATCGCCCATCAGAGGGATGGATGGATGGATGGGGAGCCCTGGAGTTTCCTGCGGCACAGGACAAAGGCTGGGGGTTGGGGGAGAATCAGGGGTTCTTGTGAACGCTGGGCTTCCAATCCGGGAATAGTTCAAGGCAGTTGGGACAGGATGATCATAAGTCTTGTTTTTCCCAGGACATGTCCTCTATTTTAACCTGGGGGGAAAAATCTTTTGTCCTCTTTCCTTGTGAGCAGGCAACATGTAGAATTCTTCTAATTAATAAGATATAAGAAAATTATATATAATAGTTTTAAATTTAAGAATAAGTAATATAGTTTTAAAATTAACCAAATGAAAGCAAAAAGTGATTTTAGCTTTTATTTTGCCATGTCCTACATTTTGTTTTGTTTGCCCTACATTTGGGGGGCCTTGTCCTCTTTTGTGGTTATGACATGTGGCCACCCTGAGTTGGGTGACATCTGGAGTCTTTCTTTCATCACCAAGGAGTGTCTCTCCCTCCTCCTGAGAGTTTAGGGAGGATGCCCTTTGGCTAAGTCTTTCCATGTACCCTGGTGGCTTTTCAGAAGTATGTCGCAAGGCTGCTTCCTGTAGTGGGGGGTGATATCAGACACTCCCCTCCCCTCCATTTCAGTCAGTCACTCACACCCACCCCCTCTCTCTCCCTTCTACCTACCATATTTCACTCTCCTATATTCCCCTCCCTCTTTCTCTCCCCTCTCCCCTATTTAACTAACTTGCTTACATCCACCATTCTCTTTTCACCTACCCCATTTCACCTACCCCCATTTCACCTTTCTCCCCCATTCACTCAAGTCACTCACACCCCTCTCCCTTACTCCCATTTCACTCACACTCACCCCTCTTTCTCCTTTCTCCCCATTTCTCTCTCACACCTCTCCCTCTTTCTCTTCCCCATTTCATTCATAACCTTTTTCTATTTTCCCCCCTTTCACTCAGTCACTCACACCCTCTCCCTTTCTCCCATTTCACTCACATTCACCCCTTTCTCCCTTCTCGCCATTTTTCTCACAGACCTCTCCCTTTCTCTTCCCCATTTCATTCACTGATACCCTTCTACCTTTCATCCTTCCCTCATTTCACTCAGTCTGTCACTCACACCTCTCTCCCTCCCTCTCTTCCCTGTCCCCTATTTCACTCAGTCATACACCTCTCTTTCCTCCATTTCGCTCACACCTATCCCTCTTTTTCTCTCCCTCTCCCATTTACCTCACTCTCCCCTCTCCCCAATCTGTCTGTCTGTCTGTCTCTCTCTCACACACTCACACATGCCTCAACTTTAGTTCAGTCAGTGCTTACTCCACAGTGGAAAGACTGAGTCTCCATTGAGTGGTTTCAGACTTGTTCAAAAATTAAGCAACTCTCTGGAATAAGCTATTTCATAACATACACAAAATCAATAGAAATTCATTTGTAATACCTACTACACCTTGTCCTTCTGCATAATGATTATGTTATTATCTATATTATCTCAACTGTAAAAAAAATTATAATCAGGCCAACTGGTTATGAAACAATCAAAAAGTTTCAGTTTTTTAATTTTGAGAAATCAATTTTGGATATTCTGAAAGAAATTGAGTATTCTTTTATTAACATGGTACTGTACAATATATCTATTTCTGTAGAAAAGTGTCCTTTTTCTGTTTGCCCCATTTTATCCTCACAACAGTCTTGTGAAGTTGGATAGGCTGAGAGAAAGTGGCTGACCTCCTTAACCAGCCAAGGCTGGGCTGATTTATTTCAAATTGTTTATATGTCACTTTATTATTATACCTCAGTTATTTATTTGAGTAGTAGAGCAACTCAGAGCACAATCCTAACCATGTCTATTCGAAAGTCAGCCCCTTTATGTTCAATGGTCGTACTTCCAGGAAAGTGCCTTTAGGTTTGCAGCCTCAGTGTAAGTAGCTGAAGCCAAATTGCCTTGATCCAATATATGCTGCTCCTACTGAATCAGTCCATTGGTCAGTCCTATATCCTAGCTTTTGCCTTTGGGCTTTGAGCGATGCAAGGACTGCTTTTGCTCTTCTTGTGGATGTGGGCTGAAACCAAAGCATTCTGCATGCAAAGGAAAAGCCCCTTCCCCTAAAAGTGAAGCCCCTTCAGGACATCATTCCTCCCTTCCTTTTTCCCTATGAGGTTAGTGAGGCTGAAAGTTAGCCACTGGCCCAAGGTCACTCAGGACCACTCATGGCTGATCAGGACTATCAGGTCTAAATTCAGCTTCCAAACTACAACATCTTGACTTTTTTTGCTTGTTCTTCTTGCTCCAATCTTGTTACAGTAGCATTATTGTTTCCTTTCATAAATGGAGATCTGGAGTTTTATCATGGTGAAGACACTTAATGGGCCCAAGGTTTAACTGAGCCAGTTATAGTATAACATATTATAACATAACAGTAACAGAACACTGCTTTCTTTAATGTTGCAATTGACATATGCTAACCAATGGAAGCCATGCATTTTGGGCCAATCAGCCTCCACTTTATAGTGTGTTCTGTAGCACTGTTTTGCACATCACTTTGCTTTCTGGACTAAATCCCTTGTGTTGTTACTAACAGATGGGTGACTAACCTATTTGTTTTTAATCTAGACAGGACCCCAACAGAGGAATAGCGTTGAATCACACTGGTCACTGTTGCGTGACATTCTGGGGTCACTATTGTAGTCACAGGTGGGCATGTAAGAGGATCCTTTGTCCTTCATTTGGGCATCCTACATTCAGTGTATCTCAAGTTAACATCAATGCAAGGAACTTGCACAAAGTTCCATGCTGGTCCAGACTGGTCTTATGTTTCGAAAATATAGGATTGTTCCCTTTGACAGTTGAATAGAGGTTAGATCTGTTAACGGTTTTGACATCACAGCCAGGAATGGAATGTCCACTTTCAGAAGCCTGTGTTTTTCATTACTATATGCCAGAAGTAAAGAGCAGACAATGGCACTCACTGTCATGCCTTGATCATGAGTTTCCAAGGGATGTTTGACTTGAGATTGGATGATACATCTCTAGACGAGGTGGTCATTTGGTTAGATCCGCAAGGCAATTCTCGTATTTTAATAGGTGATTAAACATAGCATGCCCTTTTTCATTACATTGTATCATAAGAAGAGAGGAAGCAGAACCTGCAATAAAGTGGTTATGACTGAAACATGATGATGAACTCCTTCTGGCTGTGGAAGTGGTTGTATGAAGGACAACAGTGGATGCAATCCTAAAGACACTTTCCTGGGAGCAAGACCCATTGAACACAACATGGCTTACTTTTTAGTAGATATGGTTAGGCTTGTGCTCACAGCTGGCAAGATTTCAAGGGGGTCAGTGAGCAAAAACAAATGTAATAAATTTAGCTATTGGTGGAAAAATACCTAAAGGAAGGTGCATCCAGCCTAACTTTTAAGTTCTGTCCCAGGACAGCATTATAGAGGCTGCAAAAATAATCTGATCAAACCAGTCCCCAAATAAGTTACCTAATGAAAGAAAACCGAGAAATTGTTGTAATTTGAACTGTTTGAGCAGCTAGAGAATTAAATTCAATCTGCTGATCAGGATTAGGCTGGCATAATGGGGTGTGTATGTACTTGCGGTATTCATTGTGTGTTTCTTACACAACCATCTGTGAAAGTTCAGTCCTCACTGCTAGCAAGAGGAAGGAAAGGGAGCCCGTTTGGGGGAAGGGAAACCATCAGTTGTTAATAACTAGCAGAACTGAAAGAGCTGCTGCAATTTGTTGATGCTCTAGTAGTGGGTTCTCCGTACTCTGCATCTTTTGGGGCCCAGGTAAGCCCACTTGGAGATTTTATGATGTGTTCTGTCTGCATGACTTGTCCTGCACCACTTTGAAGAGTGAGGCGATTTGGTGGCCCGCTTGGGAGAGTCTGGCTGTCATCCTAAGAATATTTTGTGGCCTATAATGCAGGCATTGAATTTCTCTGAATGCATGTTCTTCACTTTGGTTAACTGGGGGCACAATCCTATGTATGTCTATGCATGTAATGGGGCTTACCCCCAGAAAATAATGGATAGGATTGCAGTCTCAGGCAACCAGTATACTGTATAGGCTCAGGAGAGGAAAAACTCATGAAATGAAAAACACATAGGACTCTTCACAGAGAATGTTTCTCTTCACAACTAACTAATTCTCCCGTTAGCATGAAATGCAGTTTTATTTGTGTCTTTATGACGGTTTTTGCAAAAAAACAAAAACAAAGTGAGGTAAGGTGTTCCGTGGACTAGAGAGGGCTTCCCTGGCCCTCTGAAGGCCCTTTAAGACCTTACAATGTCACTTCCAGTTTTTGGCAAAAATTGGGAGTGACCTCTGAAGGCCTTCAAGAGACCTTAGAAGGGCTTCTGAGTATCAGCACTCAGAAAACCCTTTGAAGGTGAGGGGAGCTATGTTTCCTTTACCTCCAGCAAGTCGTTTGAGCCATTTGTGGCTCAGTGTGGGGTCCCCAGATTTGCAGATGAAAAATCCATGGATAAACAACACTAACTTTTGTTAGTTTGTTGCTATAGCCTGATTATTCAGTGTACTGTATGTAGGCCTTTAAAGTGTTCCCAAACAGAGGTAACACATGACTTCAAGGGAATGAGAAGAATCACTTCACTATTGGCCAATGTTTGGTTGAATTTGTTGTACAGTAACTGTTTCTGTCGGATTTCAAGCCAGCATAAAAATTGCTGGATTTTAGTGATTGAATGTATTTTAATTTGATCCTATACCAATTTCTTTATTTTTTCTCCTTAGAGCAATCATGTTTGAAATCAAGAAAATTTGCTGCATAGGTGCTGGCTACGTCGGTGGGCCAACATGCAGTGTCATCGCACACATGTGCCCGAATATTAAGGTCACTGTTGTTGACGTCAATGCTGATAGAATCAATGCTTGGAATTCAGACACACTTCCAATTTATGAGGTAAATGGGTTTAATGACGTGCTTCCCCTTACCTGATTGTACTTGCCTTATTATAGTCTGTTTTCTGCTGCAATTTATTGTTGCAGATTCATCAAAAATAATTTTTTCCTTTATTAAGAATCTTATTAACTATGATAATCAAATTTTTATTGCATTCTTTCTCCAAGGTGTGGCATAAATATCACCAAAAATATCACCAAGGGCAAGGGATCGGGGCTTTCCAGGGGCAACACACTAAAACTGGTGGCTGAGGGAAACCTGACAAACTATTTCTGTCGCTTCTGAGTCTGTCTATATTATTTTAATGTCTGTTATGCAGAGCCTCCGAGAGGAATTTTATTGGGGGTACAAAGATACTTTTGGGTGTACAAAGTTTCTTTTGGGCATCTTCCCTCCTCCATTGGTTCATAATCATTTGATCATAATTTCTACAAATCAAGCTAAGTAGGCTTACTTAAAGGCTGTGGGTGGCACAAGTGGTTAAGACACTGTGCCTGTTAACCAGCAGGCCAGGGTTTGAGACCTGGGTCCCCACAAGAGGGTGAGCTCCTGTCCTTAGCCCAGCTCTGCAACGCAGCTGGAACCAATCGTAGCAGCTCTGCCGTTCCATTGGACTATTTCAGTGACATGGAGTGGGGGGATTTGCTGCTTGGGTAATCCTCCATATTAATCTTCCCAGGCCTTTGTGCTTCGCATACAGAGTCAAGCACAATACCACAGTCTTTCGAGATTGATGGATGCCAATACAAAAAAGTCTTCCTAAAATATATGCAAATATTTTCTGAGATCCCAAGTAATGTCCAGCTTCCTTCCTTTGGCTACTGGGCACTTTTGATCCTGAGGCATAGCTACAGTGTATTCCCCTATAATGATCTATTTCATAGAACCTGTTTGTACACATTGTGTGTGCTGGGTAAAAATGAACCTATAGTCTTTTAAAAATTGCCACGTGGAAAAATGGAGACAGAACTTCATGGTTCAAGAAGAATTTGGATCTAGTATCTCCTTTGATTCAAACACTGTATTTGATATTGAATGTTCTTGAAAATTGTATTTAATTATTTTATTAACTTTTTTCTAATAATTTTTTTTTAAATTCAACTAGTTGCCTATTAGGAAAGAAAATTTTTTGTGGTCCTTAGGCTGCAATCCTATACACATTTTCCTGTGAGTAAGCCCCATTTAATACAATGGGACTTACTTCTGAGTAGACATGTATAGGACTGCACTGTTATATAGCATGTCAAATATAATGTACCTCTAAAGTTTAAAAACAGTTTAATGCAAATGAAATAAGCATACTGTTTTAGGATACCAGAAATTAGTTCCAGTTAAAAATTTTGCAGAAAATTCATATTGCTGATCTATATTGCAAAAGAATAGCTGTGTCTGAAGAGACCTGAGGCACATAATCTGCATGATAATGGATGGAAGCTGTCTGCAGGATTCTGTTTTAGTAGAGGAGATTACACTGGGTTATTCACAGGTCTTCCCCAGACCTATCATTCTGTGAAAGGTGATAGTAAACTCTTGCTGATTAGAGCCTCCTTTTGCCAGCAGGCTATTTAACATAATCATCACATCCAAGAAAAAAGAAGCGTTACATTATTTTGTTCAAGAGTTGGTATATTCTTTCTTACTGGGGACAGGATGAAACATGCAGAGAAAAAGTGGACTCTGTTTTAAAACATATGGAAGTGATCAATGGCATTAGAGATGTATTTATCACTTCTTCACTGTTATGTAGAACTGTTAGTTCTAAGTTAGTTCCTGTATGCAGATCTAATGGATCAGTTAGTCGTGTGAATCAGTATGCAAGAAAGTCATACACTCCTTTTGATGGCAGGTTTTGTACATAGTCATCAAGAACAATCCTAACCATGTCTACTCAAAAGTAAGCACCATTGTGTTCAATGGGTCTTAATCCCAGGAAAGTGTCTAGAATTGCAGCCATCATCTTTCTGCAATCTGTTTCTTTTTTCCTTCCAGTGGTAGACACTAGTGCAATGATTTTAAACCAGTGTGCCATGCATGACACACTGGTGTGCTACAGATAGTATCATTAATTAGTATCTGTGTGCTGCAGAAGTATCATTAATTTAATAGGAAAATTGGGGTATTTGAATAGCCTTGTCAATGGTAAAAACAACTGATGGTGTGCCTTGAGAATTTCAATGCCTTGTTAGTGTGCCATGGGTTGAAAAAGGTTGAAAATCACTGCCTTAGTGGAATGCTTATCATACATCTTGCTGGTGATCAGACCTAACCCTCCACTGCTTGCTTGCCTCTTGGGCAGATTGTGACCCAGGATTACAATAAATCCAATGTTATTTTACTCTGTTTTGAAAAGAAGGCAACCAAACATTCTGAAAGATGTCTTTGCAATGGCTCAGCTTATTTTTTGAATTAAAAAAAGCAGGCCTCCATCAGTCTTGAGAGACTATGGTATTGTGCTCGGCGCTGCATGCGAAGCACGAAAGCCTGGGTTAGGATAGGCTGTTACCCAAGCAGCAAATCCCCCCTCTCCACGCCACTGAATTAGTCCAATGGAAAGGCAGAGCCAATACGATTGGATCCTGCTGGCGTCGCAGAGGGCTAAGGACAGGAGCTCACCCAGGTCTTGAACCCTGGCCTGCTGGTTAACAGGCACAGCGTCTTAACCACTTGCACTACCCACAGCTCACACATCTGAATAGATGGTATGCATTTTATAGGTGTATGTCAGTGCATGCTGTCAGTGAATTTCACCCTTGCTGTAATCTAAACTGTAAAAAAATATTAACCTTTGTTTACGGCCTCTGCCCTTGTTTCCATGACTGAGTTAAATTTTAATCCAACTTGTAAATTATCCTGAGTAGATCAGGATACACATCTTAATGTGGATGGGCTATTACACTGTGTGATTCACTGGGAAGTATATTATTTAGCCCATACACAGTCTTGTCCCTACAGTGTTAATTATAGAGGATGGATATAAATTTCCAGCAATGAGCTTAGAATGTACCGTTATGAAGACCAGTCTGGAGCAGGATGGGTAACAGTACCTGAATGAGATCAGGATTGGTGTTTATTAACCTGATCTTTTTTATCTGTTGTTTGAGATAGAAGGTCAATAGCCAGGAGGCTGTTATGTTGATCAGACAAGATCAGGAAATTTTAACCTGGATTTCTTGACTCTTACCATGATGAATGAGAATTGATGCTCCCTCACCTAAAAAAAAAGATCCAAACTGCGCAGGATATAGTAACTGGAAAAGACATTATCTCAGGATGAGATCCCTGATGAGGTGATTGAGCGGGTGGTGGCATCTCAGCTTCAGAAGATGCTGAAGATCTGGATCCTTTTCAATCTGGTTTCAGGGAAGGGTTTTGGATGGAGACTGCCATGGATGCCTTGGTGGATGACCTATACCAGGGAACAGACAGGGGGAGTGTGTCCATGTTAGTCCTGCTGGAACTCTGGGTGATCTTCAACACCATCAATCATAGTGTCCTTCTGGATTGGTTGGGTTGAGATTGGAGGCACCATTTTGCAGTGATTCTGCTCCTTCCTGGCTGATGGATCCCAGAAGGTGGTGTTGGGGGATGCTTGTTTGGCACCCTGGCCTCTTCAGTGTGGGGTGCCACAAGGCTCCATTCTATCCCCCATGCTATTCAACATTTACATGAAGCCTCTGGGAGAGGTCATGCGGAGATTTGGAGTGGATTGCCATCAGTATGCTGATGACTACTCAGCTCTATCTCTCCTTTCCTCCTGAGACTGAAGAGGCAGTTGAAGTCTTGATTCAGTGATTCATCTCACTGTAGTGGGGATCTGGGCAAATCTCAGGCAAACAAGCTGAGATTAAATCCTGATAACACAGAGGTTTTCCTGATCCGGAAGTCGTCAACTCAGGTATTGGAATATCATCCTGTTCTGGATCATCCTGTTCTGGAATATCTTCCTGTTCTGGAATATCATCACTCCCTCTGAATGAACAGGTCTGCAGCTTGGGGGTACTCCTGGATTTGCAGCTGCTCCTGGAATCCCAGGTGTTGGCTGTGGCCAGGGGAGCCTTTGCTCAGCTTTGGCTGATTAGCCAATTGCAGCCATACTTGAGTCGCCCTGATCTGGCCACGGCGACCCATGCCCTAGTGACATCTAGATTAGACTACCTCAATATGCTCTACATGGAGCTGCCTCTGAAGATGGTCCAGAAACTCCAACTTGAGCAGAATGCAGCGGCTTGTGTGATCGCTGAAGCTTGGCGATTGAACCCTGTTGGGTTGCTGCTTCGGTGTCTTCTCTGGCTGCCCATTAGCATCCAGGCTGAATTCAAAGTGCTGGTCGTGACCTATAAAGCCCAATATGGTTTGGGTCCGAGGTATTTGAGGGACTGCCATCTCCCATACAATCCAACCCATCACCTAAGGTCATCTGAGGGGGCCTTAATGACTGTGCCATCACCAAGGGAAGTGAAGGGCATGGCGGCCATAGACAGGGCCTCATCAGTGGTTGCACCCCAACTCTGGAACTCCCTTCCTCTGGAGTTGAGGAAAGCTCCCTCCGTATGGGATTTTCGGCAGGGCCTGAAGACTTTTTTGTTTACTAGGGCTTTTAAGTGAGTCAGGTAGGTTTTAATTATTGTTTTTAATTTTTAATTTTAAATGTTTTTAAATTTTTGTATATGTACACTTTTACCATTTTATGTTTTGTTTTTATTTGTTGTCGCTGCCTTGGGTCCACATAGTGGAGAAAGGTGGGGTAAAAATTCCATAAATAAATAAATAGGAATAATAGCTCTTATATGTAGTAATATAAATATAACCCACTGCTTAAAAAAAGTTGCTTAGGAATATCTGCTCATCTTATCCTTCCTATGAGACCAATCTTCACATTGTAGAAAAGCTCAGCCAAAATGCCTTCTGGAATGTTAATCTTCTCTTAAACTGTGTGAGATTTCTATAAGATTTCTATAAGATTGGTGACTTGTTTGTGAAAAATCAAATGAGTTGCAAATATGTGACTGATCAAGGTAGCATTGTATTGGTAGCTATCTATATGCAGCTGGAATATTTGAAACAAATTTGCAGTACAACGAGTGGGGATTAGTAACTGTTTTATCTAAAAAGAGATGGGTCAGCTTATAAATTGATGAGATTATTATTATGTGCTTTATTTTGTAAACTTTATAACAGGATTTATGTTTTAATTCATATTTTTTCATTGTGTGCTAAATTGCAAGTATAGATTGTTGTTCCTAGTTTTTGCTATAGAGTCAGCAAATATTGTATTGTAGCCTGGAAAAGATAGTCATGACTAACAATAATTGAAATTAATAAGCAGGCCTCCATCAGTCTTGGAAGACTATGGTATCTTGCTTGGCACTGCATACGCTGCATGCAAAGCATGAAAGCCTGGGTTGGATTGTTATGGAGGATAGGCTGTTACCCAAGCAGCAAATCCCCCCTCTCCATGCCACTGAATTAGTCCAATGGAAAGGCAGAGCCAATACAATTGGATCCAGCTGGCATTGCAGAGCTGGGCTAAGGACAGGAGCTCACCCTGTCTTGTGGGGCCGACTCGGGTCTCGAACCCTGGCCTGCTGGTTAATAGGCACAGTGTCTTAGCCATTTGCGCCACCCACAGCCTAATTATAGGCTAATTAATTATAATTATAGCCTAATTATAACTAATAAGATGTTAGTTATAATTTTTTTTCAATAGAATCTACTGAATTGGCTATAGAATGTCTTTTGGATAGCAGAAAGAATACAGGTTATTAGACTGTGAATGTTTGAATATATAATGTCTTGATCAATGCAGAGTATGTGTGGAATCTCTTTATGAAGAATAAATGGATAGAAATTTGATTTTAACTCTAAAAAATTCTAATATTTTTCCAGCCAGGGTTAAAAGAAGTGGTAGAATCCTGCAGAGGGAAGAATCTCTTTTTTTCCACAAGTATTGATGATGCCATTAAAGAAGCTGATCTTGTTTTTATTTCTGTAAGTAATAAAATATTCCTGAAATCGTTATATATTCAGAATAATATTCTGAAATATTATGCCGTGATAGCCAAGAAGGTTCTTCTGTGAATTTCCTTTTTTCTGTCCCTGTGACTAGGTTAACACCCCAACAAAAACCTATGGCATGGGAAAAGGCCGAGCAGCAGATTTGAAATACATTGAGGCCTGTGCAAGACGAATCGTACAAAATTCAAATGGTTATAAAATTGTGACTGAGAAAAGTACCGTCCCTGTCCGGGCTGCAGAGAGCATTCGAAGAATCTTTGATGCCAACACAAAACCTAACTTAAATTTGCAGGTAAAATAAGAAAAGTTGGCAAATTTTGATTTGAATGGATTTTGATGTGTTGTATGAATTCTGTGTTATTCTCTGGTCTTTGTATATAGGTTCTGTCTAATCCAGAATTCCTAGCTGAAGGCACTGCAATAAAAGACCTGAAGAATCCAGACCGAGTCCTGATAGGTGGAGATGAGACGCCGGAGGGTCAAAAAGCTGTTGGTGCTCTATGCGCTGTTTACGAACACTGGGTACCCAAAGAGAAAATCCTTACAACCAATACCTGGTCATCGGAACTTTCCAAATTGGTTAGTATTATTTATGTGTGATGATATTAATCAGTGTTGTAGATTCAGATTCAGAGACCTTTATTGGCATTAAAATTAACAAAATTTCAGACGCACAGCAATTAATAGTAACATCAAACTGAATCTGGGTCAGATTAAAAGAAAAGGGAATGGAGAGGATTAATAGGAGGGTGTCAAGGGAGAAAGGGCAAAGAAAATAATAAATAGAGAAAAAGTGAATTGGGGGTGTGTTAATCTGGATATCTGATAAAGAAAATCAAGCAGTGTTGTATGTTGATTTTATTCATTTTTAAAGTTGTCAAATATGTATTCTATAATAGAAAGGCTACTGAACAAATCAAAAACCTGCAGAGTTATGAGTGTTTGAGGATACAAAATGCACCTTTCTAATTGGTTGATTGTGAACCAGAATTTAGATTTTAGTGATGTTTAGGCTTTAGGTTTGATGGTGTTGGGCAAGGGAGACGATTGGTTTAGTAAAGTGTTGAGTGGTAGTACTGTTTGAGATTGTAACTTCTTCCAAATGGATGCTAAGGTGGTCTTAATTGTACTGGGCATTTCCCATTGTGAGTTTGTTTTCTGTTTTCCTTAATCTCCAGGCTGCCAATGCTTTCCTTGCCCAGAGAATTAGTAGCATCAACTCCATAAGTGCACTTTGTGAGGCCACAGGTGCTGATGTTGAAGAGGTTGCAAGAGCCATTGGAATGGATCAAAGAATAGGAAATAAGTTTTTGAAAGCCAGTGTTGGTAAAGTATAAAAGTTATTTGTTTGGCTGAGAAGCTGCTTTTAAGTAGTGTCCTGTAAAGATTGCAAATATTAGAATTCTACAAGGGTGTGGTTTTTCAAGTGGTTTTTCCATTATCAACTCTGAAAATCAAGTCTGAATTTTCAGAGAAGGTTTCCTCAAATTCTCAGTGTTTTCCAGCTTTTTTTTAAGGAAGTGATGCTGTTCTTCACTTTTAATGCAGACTAAGGGTGCAATCCAGAGTAACTACGGGGAGTCCTTGCTCCGGTGTAAGAACAATTTGCTCTGGATTGCAATATGAATTTCCCATAGGTTTTCACTAGATGGTGCAGTAACTACGGGTACATGTAATGTCTCTTACGTGCTCCCGTAGTTACTCTGGATTGTAGGGTATGACTTATTTTTGGGAAGGACAAACTGTACTGTTGGTAATAGATTGACGGTCCAATCCTATCCAACTTTTTAGCACTAATGCAACTGTACCAATAGGGTGTATGCTTCCATCTTGTGGTGGGAAGTAATGCAGGTTTCCTCAAAGTAAATGATCATTTGTTCCCTTTCATTGGGGCTGGAAAGTTAGATAAGATTGGGGCCTTAATCAAATCTAGGATTGGACTACCCAGATTCTATTCCTTGATCATTTTTTAACCATAAATTAGTTGCTCCTCACTCAGTACTCTTAAAGGTGCAATACTATGCATGTCTGTTCAAAAGTCATCCTACTGAGTTCAATGGGCCTTACTCCCATGTTATTCTGCATAGAATTGCAGCCTAAACAGTGGAACTAAGTGCTGTAATTAAGAACAAAACACTCTCTTGTTTTTGAGTCCTAAGAGTCCACAAAGTAATTGTGCTTAGGACTTCAGCTACACAATTCTCATTTTCAAATGGTATATATACCATTTGAGGAATATGAAATTGTCATAAGCGGGTTCTTCCATATGGCATAGTCTTGCATTTGTTTAATGTTAGGATTGATCCTTGATCTTGAAGCAAGCCCTTTGGTTAATAATTACTAGACTAAGACAAGGCCCATCAGATACTTTTACAGCTAGTTTTGCCTACTTGACAGTAAGCCCCATCAAATTCATTATGACTTCTGAATAAACATTGTTGGAATCAAGATTTATAGAGAGGAATCTTTGAACTGTTTCTTTTGTTCCACAGGTTTTGGTGGGAGCTGCTTTCAAAAAGATGTTTTGAATTTGGTTTATCTTTGTGAGGCTCTAAATCTGCCAGAAGTGGCTCGTTACTGGCAACAGGTAAAATACACAGAGGTAGAAATTCTGCCCTAAGAAGTTAACATTCTCCTTCCTCTCTTTGTTGAGAATAATCTAGCTTCCAGTAAACATTAAGGCTATAATCCTAAACACACTTACCATTGATCACAGGACCTACAACAGCGCATAGAACTGCACTGTAAATCTATTTTCATTTCATAAACACATTTTGTTAACCTTTCCATTGTTCACCTTTGTTACCAAATTGTCAATAAGCTTTGAGTTTCAATGTAATGTGGGGGTAGGGTGAGGAGAGAACTGATGGAGCAATATTCTCACTGGTTTTCATCACTCTGAGTGATACTTTTACATCCCTGTTCTGGACACATGGCTTGGAAATGTGCCCCATGGAATCCCACAACACTTTTTGATTAAAGACCTTATTTAAGGGTAAATTTAGAAGCGGATTCTCCTATCCCACCAATGCCAACCTGGCAGCAAAGGGGAAGAAGCCAGAGGAAGTTGGCCTCAGCAGAAGTACCAGTTGGATGCAGCTGGGCCAAGCTCTTCCAGTGTAGAAACTGAGGTCTTGGTAACAAATCAGTAGTTCTTCCAAGGTAACAAACCAGGATCGGGGATACAATTTCTAGAGCTGATTTGTAGAATAGCAAAGCCTCATAAGAAGTTGCATTACTAGAGTTAGTTGAAGGTATGTGTCCATATTGATAAGCTAAGGTTCCTGATTGTCTCCTGGCTTTATAGTAGAAGATGGAATTCATACTGGGGCTGCCCATGGTGCTACATGAGGAAGAGGTTGTTGGGGGTGGGGGAGAGAGAATGCGCTTCAGCTAAGGACCCCTAGGCATAAAATCCCTGCAAGACTTTCTTTTTTTCTTTCACACACAGTTCAGAACTAGCTTTTTTTCTTTTTAAATTACATTTGCAAGCTAACAGTGTTCAAGAGTAGGAGTTTCTTAGGCCTCCTTGCCTATTTGGATCTCTGTCATGGCCTCCAGTTACGTACCTAAATGCAAATATTTGTTTTACTCTCTTACCTGCAAATAACTTCCCTACTTACTATTCTTACTGGCCAAAAGAACCTATGCAACTCTTCCATAAACAAGAATTCAACTCTGCTTGTATACTGAAGATACTAGCGTAGGCTTGCACTGAGTTTGCTAATCTGCATAACCTGGCCCTGGATTTTTATGAGTTAAAAATCACAGCCTCATTTGTGTGTAATTGCAGGTGATTGATATGAATGACTATCAGAGAAGAAGATTTGCTTCTAGAATCATTGACAGCTTATTTAATACTGTCACAGATAAGAAGATTGCTATTTTGGGATTTGCATTCAAAAAAGACACCGGGGACACAAGGTAAGACAAAGGGAACTCAATCAGCTGTTGTAAGGCAAGGCTATTCCATGCTCTTTGCCAAATCCAATTTACTTCTTTGGTAAAAGTTGCATAAATAACAAAACTGCATTGTTTGCATACTGGATATCACATTCCATTGAGCTTGCAAAAGGGAGTTGTGTATCTGGAGCATGTTTTGACATGCTGGTGCCTTGAGATGCTGGCTCTTTGTGAATATGAAATTTCCCCAAAAATGGCAAATCCATTATAGATTGTAGCAGTTGGACCCAAGAGAATTATAGCAGCAATCTCCTTCCATGTACCTCTTGTATCTACCACTTACCATGTCCCTGGGCATTCTCCTGCCTCTTTGGACCGTCCATCATTTAAGTAAGACCACAGGAATATGTGTGTGGAGTCCTCCTAATACACCACTTGCTATTTTTAAACATTATCTCATGTAGGGAAAGGTACTTGGCCTAGATGCCCAGGAAAGGGGCATCATTGGACAAATTTATGGAGGAAGGATTCATCACCAGTTACATGTTATGACTGTATGCAAGCTTTGGGTTTTGGAAGTAGTCCATCCCTGTATGTCAGATGCAAAGGAATAACAAGGGATACAGGTATCTTGTGTTCTCCCGACGTATCGGGGGTGCACTATGAGACACAAGAAGCTGTACTATATGGGCATTTAGCCGGATCCAGCAAGCTCTTTCTAATGTTCATATCTCTAAACGCATAAGATCTAGAAATTAACTGATCAAAACTGTAGGAAGGCCAATTTTCAGCTTCCTGTTAACAGAATTATAAAGGGATAGCATATTGCTAGTTGATTGATTTGTAACACAAGCAACATAATTGGATACTGGAAAAAAGATTAGATAAGGGAAATTCCTCTAACTTGCTAAAGTAATGGCCCTTCATTATTTAGCCAAGGTTGACTGATTCTGAGCTTTAATTTGCTTGCTGAACAATTCTCTCTAGCCTTGCAATGAGTTCAATCCATAGTACATCTGACTGTGCACACAGATGTTCATCAGTTTGGTCTGTAGTGCAGCCATATTGATTTTTAATGCTGTGCTCAGCATTGCAGATTAAAAAAATCATACTCAAGGTGCAACATATTATTCCAGTAACAATATAGCAGGGTTTCCAGTTCTTATGTAGATTGAGCTCACCGTTCAGCCAGGTTAGGTTTTGATCACATGGACCATTACTTTTCGAGGATGTGAAAAGATAGGTTTCATTTCACCTTATGTTGAAATATTGTGAGATCCAAGATGCTGGCACCCAAATCTCTCAAGTTTTTTTGAAATCCAAGATGACAGCATCCAAATCTCGGGGAATAACTATGCCTTAAGTTGTCACAATGCACACTTTGGGAATCCCTGCTGCAGAAAGTGTTAATGAAAGTGAAGATTCTCTGTCAAAAACCACCTGATGATACTGTGGCCACCATCTGCACTACAGGGCATTGTGTATATATAAAATTGTGATTTTTCTGTGAGTGGTTTATGGACTGATCAAAGAGTTAGTGATCTGGTGTTGAATTTCTGCACATGCTTCCTGCTATGAGATGTTTGTCAACATTTATCTATATTTTTTAAAAATCTGACCTTTCATTCCAAAAACCTATGGCATCCTTACACTAGTCCTCATTTTTCCTAAAGTCCTCACAATAACCTTGTGAGGCAGTTAAAAGGAAAGTGTCTTAGGTGGCAATCCTAATCTCCAGTTAGGTGGCCTAAGCCCTGGCATAAATCCTGTACTGACCTGGGAGTATTACCAAAGTGCTGTAAGACAATTCTGCACCAGTCCTGGGGAAAGGTTAGTCCAGTGCCCAGACATACTCTTGCCTCCCTTCATCACTGCAGGAATGGGAAGACCGATGAGTTGTTCCAGCCTAGATTAGGATGCTCCCTTTGTCACCCAATGTGCATTGTGGCAAAGTGGCTGCTCTGGAGTCCAGATCTCTGATCTGACTGTAACCTTCTGTCCACTGGCCAACATTGGTTGCCTGGTGTGGTGTGACTGCAGCCTTTGTAGGAATTGGGTATTTGCACTATATCAGAACACAGAGACTGTTCTTTCTGATGACTGGTTTTATTGGTTTTCTCAAACATTCAAAGTTTTTACACCAAATGGACAAAAGGAGGATTTCCCAGCAACTTCTAATAACTTTTTACCTGCATTGCCTCTCCTTTATGACCTTGGGCTCAGCAGAGCCTGCTTGTTCTGTGACTCAGCAGAAATAATCTCATTTGCAATTTGAACTATCAGAACTACAGTGGTACTTTGGTTTATGAGCATAATTTGTTCTGGAAGCATGCTTGTAATCCAAAATATTTGTATATTAAAAGAGAATTTTCCCATAAAAAATAATGGAAACTCGGATGATTCATTCCACAACTCTACAATACAAAATAATAATGAAAATACAAAGAAAAAAAAATTAGCCTGCACTTAGTCTCTCAGGTGGCAATTTGCCCCCTTACACAGGAGTGAATACCATTGATTATAAAAGGGCTTGCTTTAGAGTAGAAATGCAAGTCTCACAGGCTCCTTTCCATTGCCCCCCTTACATAGGAGTGAGCCCCATTGAGTGTAATAGGCTTAATTCAGAGTAAACTTGCATAGACTGGTCTCTCGGGAGAGGCTGAGCATGTGCTGGCGGAAAACCAATACCGGCCGTATGCTGGCTGGGACTAAATTTTTTCACTTGTATTGCAATACATTGCTTGTATTTCAAGACAAAATTTATTAGAAATGTTTGCTTGTCTAGAAAAACTCTCCCATTCCAAAACTCTCTAAATCCAAGGTTATACTGTACATGAAACACTGAGAGCTGAGTATAGCACAGCTTTTTTTAAAGAAATACTTTATTAGTATATATGGTTTAGATAATTTATTAAATCTGGCCAGCAAAGCCAGTGAAGAAAGGCTCTGAATTAACTGATGTGTTTTAATTTTTGTGAGACTTTACACATTTTACTAGCTATCTATTCCTCCTCCAGTATAAAATTTTGATGATTAGGACCACCAATTTCTCCTTGACTCACCAAGAACATATTCTCTTAAAGTTTCTAACTCCCCTAGACCCACAAGAAATTGTTAAAAGAGAAAATTGTTTCTGAAACTAGACCACATTATTTGTGGGACTTCAGTTTCTAGATTAATAACCTAGACCTACCAAACCTTGGTTCTTGGGGCTAATAAATTAAGAAATTGGGACCAAAGGGAGCAGAACTATAATTATAGTTAAAGTTATAAGATAATCTCCAATATGGGACAGGACTTTAGAATTTTACATTGTTATACATCTGATTGTGAAACTCCTCTATAAAATGTGGTTTTTTTCTGTAGAGAATCCTCTAGCATCTACATCAGCAAGTACTTAATGGATGAAGGAGCAAAACTTCATATCTATGACCCCAAAGTGCGGAGGGAACAAATCATTCTGGATCTTTCTCTCCCAGGTGTATCAGAGGATGATCAAGGTGGGTAAGGTTGCATTTTACAGTCTCCTCTAGCTTAGAGAGTTTAGGTAGCCTTAGACAGCCATAGTACATTTTTTCCTTCCATCTAGCAAAATATATGTTGGTATAAGTAGAACTTTTCAAAGGTATAAAATTAGAAGGGAGGAAGGAATGGTAGTGAACTGCTTGGGGGGGGAATGGATCCACAGGATTTGGGGCAGCCACTTGGGGCCCAGCTTCGTGTCACTTGCAACTTGAAGTGCTTGAACACTTAAAAATGCTTATCTTTGACCTGACAACACTCACAGTGTAACGCTATTTGTATAACTTTATATTCTTGCTGCAGTATCTCGACTAGTCACCATTAGCAAAGATCCTTATGAAGCCTGTGATGGAGCCCACGCCCTTGTTATCTGCACAGAGTGGGATATGTTTAAGGTAAACAAAATGCAGTGCAGTTGCGTGCTGAGAATATCCAGGCAAAGAAATTCTGGTTACTGAATCAGTTTCTGGTGTCATTTGCAGGAATTGGATTATGAGCGCATACACAAGAAAATGCTGAAGCCGGCTTTCATCTTTGATGGAAGGAGAGTTTTGGATGACCTTCACAATGAACTGCAAGTTATTGGTTTTCAGGTAATTTTTTTCTTATTGTCAACAGTTAGATCCCAGAGTCATTTCAACGGAAAACGGAGTAGATTTAATTTTCCCAGTTGTCCTTTCTGTTTTCTCAGTCCATTGAAACTTTGGTAGACTTTACAGCAACATGCAATTTCATTCCATTGCTTGGAATACACATTCAAATAATATATTATTAATAATAATAACTTGGAATAAAACATTCCCACCTCTGTCCAGTTTAATGGGCAAGTATTGGTTTGTTAGACATACTTGTTAGACATACAGACAGCCATACAGTCAGACGAACCATACAGGCAAGATGGGCAGCATTCCTAGTGAAGGGGAAGAAAGCTTCCCACTGTATTTCTTATATGGTTGCATCAAACCTTGAAATGTGGGACTTCCAGATTTATTTAAATAGAAGGTGTAAACAAAGGCACTCCTCTGTTTGCATTGTCTCTGTACATAAAACTATAACTTCTGCGTTTCTGGCATTAAAGAAACTGCAAGAGGAGCAAGGTAAGGATATGGGTGATCAGCTTCTCATTTAAGTTTGTAGGGAATGAATTGCCGCAACTCATGTCAGCATGGGGCTGGGGAAAGGTGTGGCCAATTGCCATTGCCTTGGACCCCTCCCATTCCATTGAACCCTTTGGGGGATCACTTTCAAATAGCATTTGAATGTTCTGTATTTAAAACAAAACAAAGAGCATAGAGGAAAAAATGTTTGGAAACAAGCTATGATCTAATTAATGAATTGTTTTTTCCCCTCTCCAGATTGAGACTATTGGGAAGAAGATATCTGCAAAAAGGATTCCTTTTGCTTCTTCGTGTGATATACCAAAGTTTAGCCTGCAGGATCCCCCACTTAAAAAGCCAAGAGTGTAGGATTTAATCAGGCTTGAAGGTGTCTAATGAATTTTCACTTATGAATTGTAAACCAGCATGATTTAAAAGAAGCAAAAAGGGAAAAAAATCTAGCCAACACTGAGCACACTTAATTCCTTTTCATTTCTATAGTTAAAATTAAGTCCTTCTATCTCCATTGAAATTAGTTTGAAATGAAGTGCGTAACTTTGGCTGGATTGTGCTAAATATTTTCTCATAATGAAGACACATTTACCGGAATTATAGCATTGTACTTGGGACCCTTCAGTCCAGAATCTCTTTTTATAATGTCTATTTTTATAATATCAAAGCCTCCTCTGTAACTGAAAAACTGTACAGACAAAACCCATCTTAGTAATTATTTTTTTAAATAAAGTCATCTGCATCTAATGGCAGACTTCTTCTGCAGAAGTTGTACAGACTGCAGAAAATGTACAGGTTTGTATTCTTGTAAAATCATGAAGGATTTTCCCTTCCCGTTTGATACTATAATCCAAAATTTATCTCTTCGCATGGTCTACTTGTTGGAAATACCACCAGAAGTAACTGGTAATGATGTCATCACCAGTTACTTTCAGAGTGGGAGGCCAGGCACAATGTGACAAACAGAAGTAAGAGGTTCAAAGCAGGTGGGACATTTTTAGCAGAAGGAAAATGCATGCTGGAGCTATACCTGCCAAGCCACCTACTGCCATTTGTTACCTTGGAGTATGTTTCACTTCTAGTGGTGGAGGTTTAGGGGTCCATTAAAAGGCAGAGCCTAATGAAAACAGGGGTGACCACAGTATCTGCACCACAGGCAGTACAATTTTGTAATCCCTGTTTAAGGATTGAGTGGGGGCTGCGTATGTATCATTCCACTGATCTGGGTGCTTTAGCTTGCGTTAGTGCAGGCTTGGAAATACTATTATTAACTTTTAGGTCAGTGGTTAAAGATGCTGGGTAGCAGTTTGAGATCCATGTACTGTACAGCGGACCCAGGGGCTCATGTATTTCAGAAATGATTGTGGCCCTTTCACCAGTGCAGTGGAGCGGAGACAACAGGAGTTTCACTATGGAATGTACCAGCTGACACTAATTGTGTGGGTGTCTTATGGCTACTGAAACCCTCTCAGTCTTTCGTTACCATTCCAAGTTGCTTCTTTGTGATCTGCTTCCACGCAATTTTACAGTCAGAGACTAAAAAGAGATCAAGATTGTTCCTCTTCCTTTTGTCAGTTGCGAGCACTACTCTTTAAAATGGTGTTTGTTCTAATCTGCTTCAAGTCACTTGTACACTGTGTACACTTTTGGGGGAGGAATACTTTTGAATAAGTAATTCACCCCAACTACCTTTCATTCCAATGGAACTTAGAACACAATGCTAACCATGTCTACTCAAAAGTAAGAACCATTATATTCAATGGGTCTTACTCCCAGGAAAGTGTCTTTAGGATTGTAGCCTTAACAGAAGAGTCCTATTGATAGAAATGGAAATTGTACAACTCAATGCAAGTGGGATTAAAACACCTAAGCAGCTCTAGGTATGCTAAAGATTATGGTATGTGAAAGCTCATTAGCAGAATTTGCACAAAAAGGGTCCCGTTGCTGTTGGGAAGTATTAAATAACCACAAATGTACATGCACCTGTATTGAAATTTTCAGCCTGAATGAAAATGAAGTCAATGCTTTCATGAAGCCTATAGGAATCATTATTCCATTTTGATAATCAACTTAATTTTTGACAGTGTTGCAAAAGAAAACGTGGCTCTAGGAGCATAAAACCATGTGGAATATTCATCTTACTACCTCACTGTGACCCCCAAAATAAAAGTTTTTAATGCTCTTTAATATGTGCCTGCCATGATGTAATTTGGTCTCTCCTCATCTTTCAATATAACTCACATTATTTGGCAGCATACAGTGGCCTAATATACAGATCTGTGGCAAATTATCTTTCTTTCCACTAAAATGGCCTATGATACTCTGTGGTGGTTGGTGTCCTGTGCCTCGTGCCCAACAGGGATGCCCAATGGCTAGTAGGGTTGCTTGGTGCCCATTGAAGCCCACCACCCACTGGTGCCCCAATGATAGGTAAGTTGAGCTAGACATTCAATAATCAGCGGGTTTCAACAATCACCTGGCTTGGCTGGGTTGTTTTACAAAATACGGTTTTCAGAAGTCTGTAGGGATAAACGAGGCAAAACAATAACACCATATTGAATTAAGTGCAGAGGTAGGCACACGTTTTGGAAGAAATGCTACATGCTTTAGCTAATACCTTTATTTCGTCACTTATGCTACCCAAATTACAGTTTTTTAAAATAAATCTAAATGGGAATGAGTCTCCAACATGCCTTACTTATGCTGTAGAAGTTCTGTCAAGATTCTTCTGACAAGTATTAAGTGTTGGTAACTCAGGAGCAGAAATTCAATGCAGTGCCCTTATTCAGTTCATGCATGGATTATACATTATAGCTGCAGAAGACATACAGTTGGGCAGTTGATGTTTCAGATGACCTTCGTTTTTCTTTTCTTGACTAAATTTTTCAAGAAAAATTCACCTGTGCATAGACAAACACAATAACTACTCTCAAAAAATCAGAAAATAATTTTGATTGTACTGTTTGGTCAATGTTCTCAGAAACACCAAAGCACTAATAGCTATGGCAGGCACCTGAGACACAAGGTGTCCCCTGGTGTCCTATTCAGTATGGCGGAAAGGATGCTTTCTAAATGGACCAACATATAACAAAACCTCAATTGCTCATTAGTTTATATCTGAATTTTAAATGAGTGCCTCAACCTCCTTTGTAATGTGTAATGCTAATGTCTGCCATTCATTTCAACAGAACATAAAGAAGAATCCTATTGATAGCAATGAAATGATAGTATATGAAATGATAGTATAGCAATGAAATGAAATGATAGTATAGTATAGCAATGAAATGATAGTATAGTTCAGTGCTTGATAATGGGATAGGACATCTCGGCAGATTTGGTTCTATCATCCGACTTACTGAGCCAAAAGAAAACCCTAGCCTATCTAAACTCAAGGGTTGGATCATTCCAAAGAAAGGCAGGTGAAGTGCTGCTTATGCAAAGAGGCTTGCGCACCTTCCTTTGCTGCTGAAGTCCCTTGCAACTTCTCCTAACTTTCCATCAACAGTATTTACATACTGCTTTTCAATAGAAGTTCACAAAGCAGTTCACAGAGAAAGTGAAATAGCTAATGGGTCCATGTCATACTAGAATGTAATACACTTAATAAATATATTTACCTGCTTTGTATGAGGAACGTACAAGAGGCCCGCTAGCAGTATAGTGAAATCCAAGGTCATTACCTACTTTTTCCCAGTATTTAAATTTCTCAGGAGTTACATATTCTTCTACCTGGATAGGAAAAATTATACTTTTGTAATTTAGAAATGCACTATTTCCTTAGTAAATTTCATGTAATTTCTAACACCTGAAATTAAAGTTAGAAAACTGTATATTTTCAGAATACAGTGTAACTGTCACAAGTTGTTACTGCTGAGAGGTAATAAATCAAAATACCTCTAAATTGATAGTATTCATATACCACTTTTCAAGGAAAGTTCATATAGCAGTTTACAGATTAAGGGCGCAATCCAGAGTAACTACGAGGAGTCCTTGCTCTGGTGCAAGAACAATTTGCTCCGGATTGCAGTATGAATTTCCCATAGGTTTTCACTAGGTGGTGCAGTAACTATGGGTGCACGTAATGTCTCTTATGTGCTCCCATAGTTACTCTGGATTGTAGGGTAAGTGTCCAATCCTATCTACTCAGACATGTCCTGTTATAGTCAATAGAACTTACTTCCAGAAAAGTGTGGTTCAACCTAAAGGTTCCCTGTCCTAAAAGACCTCACAATATATAGTTTCCTTTTATAATTTTTGGGGTTTTTAGTTTTATATTAAAGGTTTTTTCTTTCCAGAAAAAACTTTTAACATACACCTAAAATTAATACCCATCTAGTTCCACGTATTCTCTAGTCAACAGCCTTTTGAGCTAAATTTGTATACACAGAATTTGTACACAATTTGTATTCTTCACATATCTGCATGAGAGTCAAAACAGTGAAACCTACCTCCCAGTTTCTCTACAATGAAATCCAGAGCATAAGCCTGACCATGTCTACTCAGAAGTAAGCCTCATTGTGTTCAATGGGTCTTACTCCCAGGAATGTGTGTTTAGGATTGTAGCCAAAGTACATATTGGAAAAGACTGATGAAAGGGGTATAGCGCATACCACTTCCAACCACTTCCTGGGTGTTCTGGGACACCTCATATGAACAGTTGCTGAACCAACTGTAAGCTTTCCAATCCCAAATGTTTTCAAACACTGAGGATGCAATCCTATCTCCAGTTAGGCAGGCATAAGCCCCGCAATAAGTCCTTTGCTGATCTGGATGCCATGAGGCACTTTTGCCCCACTCCTGTGGCCTGTGCACAAGCATACACTGTCCTACCCACACCATCAGGGGAAGATATGTTGGCTGTGTTAGGCTGGCCTAAATTGGTTAGGATTGTGCCAAAACCCATTTACAGTACAATAAAAGACTTTACCTTTAAATGGCGCTTTGTTGGTTGCATATATTGTCCCAAAGTTAAACAGTCAACATCTGCCTCACGCAGTACTATAAAAGAGTGAAGAATAGCTTTAATAGATTGAATTATGGTATGGCATTGTTTACTACTCACTAATATATGCGCACTTATTTTTTTTAAAAAATTAGTGCTTGCTTTTAATCTGCAAACACTTCTTTTGGCTGATTTAATTCACTGTATGAGATAGGAGTAATGCACATCTCTCCTTCAAGATGTATAGATGTTAAAGGAGAACTGCTTAGGTCATAATGAACAAAAGGAGTTCAAACCAAGCATGTACTTAAGTTTGGAAGGTCCCAGGCAGGAGCTTAAATGTTGCTTTGGAAATTGTATTATTGTGCTATTTTAATTGCTATTTGAATTATTCTAGCACTGAATTCTGGTGCCTCTCCTCCAACTCTCTCCAAAACAAGGCTTAGGTGCACATAGAAATCTGACTTACATTTCAGAGTGGTGTAGATTTGTTCATCTGTTTCACCCAAACCAAGCATAATGGATGTTTTAGAAATTATCTCAGGCTGAACATTCTTAGCATGCTTCAGGACACGGAGGGACTGATCAAAGTTGGCCCGTGGATCCCGAACTTGTCTTTAACAACAAAAAAAGCACATTTTGAGCAGGGTGACCAGACACCAAACTGGAAATTCCTGAATGGCAACCCCAAAATTCCTGCCAGAAGGCCAAAATTCCTAATAAAATTCCTACCCACTTAAAAAATTTGTAGGACACCCCAAAAACGTAGGACAAAATGTAAGACATGTTAAAATGAAGCAAAACTGCTTGTATTGCTTTCCTGTACTTCATTCCAACACTTTTGAAATTGAAAACCTTTTATCATGCCTGATTCTCATCCAGATATGTAAGATGCCCTCAAACCAATTTGCAGCAACATGTTACTTCCATATTTTTTACTTAACATATTTTACTCCAACATATTTTACATGTCAGACTTAAGACATGTAATTGTAAGATACTCTCAAAGCAATTTGCAGCAACACAAGGAATGCCAGTGACATGCACACCACGCACTCTCACACATGCACACACACATCCATGCATTCTTACACACACACAAACACAAGCTCACCTCAATTTTGGGCTTGCTGATCAGGAACTTTGTGTTTGGCATCTGGTCTCTCTGCCCAAGTCTATGCATGTTTACTCAGAAGTAAGGCCCATTAGGGTCAGTGGGGCTTACTCCCAGGAAAGTATGGATGAGAGGGTGGCCTTAATTGCCCTGCTCTCTGCTTGTCTACTCAGAAGTAAGTTCCTGCCAGCTGGGGCAGCCGCAGGAGAGCAGTGGGAGGTGCACGCGCCAGCCCCAACTCCCCGCCGGCAGGGGAAACCTCAGAAGAGCAGTGGGAGGCGCGCGAGCCAGCCCCAAATCCCTACAGGCAGGGGAAAACTCACGAGAGCGGTGGGAGGCGCATGCGCCAGCCCCAAGTCCCCGCCGACTGGGGCTGCCGCGGGAGAGCGGCAGGAGGCGCATGCACCAGCCCAAAATCCCTGCTGGCAGGAGAAGCCGGTAAGGAAGCTGACATGAGTGCACAGCTCCAGCTGCAAGCGCAACCATTTTTTTAATTTAAGGGGCCAGTGGAAGCTGCCCAAATGTCAGAGCCCGGAGGGGCTCTCTCCCGCCCCGGACAAAGGGGTGTTTTGCAGGAGACCTCAGGGTCAGACCGGAGGTCTGGCAACCCTGATTTTGAGCATTAACGTAATATATTCATAGCACTTATAAGTGTTCTGCACATGCTAGTGAATAGAATGTTTCAACATAAGGAAAGAATACAGGTGGAACTTTAGTATCCATTGATTCAGCATCCACTGATTTGACTAATCAATGATACTGGGGTCAACCTTCAAATGTCCTATAGCAAGGAATAAAGTGGCAGCATTCCATTTCCTACATTTATGCTGTTAAACCACATCAGATGCAAACTGATTAAATTACAAGGTTAAAGATAGCTTTAAAACCTCACTTGGATTTCTTGCTCCTCCATTGTCACCCCAAAATATATTGTTGCAGATGCTAAACTGCATAAAGCCATTAGATGGGGTAAATAATCTAATGGAATTACTCACCCCTTCTAGGGCCTGGATATAGTATAGTAAGCATCTATACCTTATTATAAGGTGTTTAAAGGTGAACACCACTATTCAGCTTACTCAATTTTTTAAAAAAATTACATTCTGCTGCATTATTATACAGTATTATCTGTATACATATCACCTTTCATCACCTCTGCAATTCTGGAACTGTTTCCACATTATGGGCATACACATCTAGGCCTGACAGAGCAACTTTCTCCACAGCTTTAAGATCTCCTCGGAAATCAGGTGTTAAGCATTCCACTAGAATTCTTGAATTCCTGAGAAACAGATTGAATAATAGTAATAAACATGGAATAGTCTTTATATTATGGAATATAAATGATAGTTAATAGAATGTTGGTTATAATAAAAACACCATCCATTTCTATTTATATATACCTTTCTTTCAAGTGTGATACTGTCTTTGCAAAATGTGTTGCTCCACCATCTGGAATATCTAAAAACAGTTTAAAAGAAACTATTATAAATGCAAAACAGAGATCTACTTTTATATAGATATGGTAGCTTTGAAGGTACAAGTGTAAGTCATTCCATTTACATACTGTAGAAATACTGATATCTTGGATTGGTTAGCCTGCAAAAATGTATGCTGAAATATAGATTACAATCAGTTCCTCAAGTGCATGATTACCCATTGTTTTCAAATAATAGTGCTTCCTTTTAAAATATGTGTGCCTTCTAGTTACCCCATCCTGACATAATTTAGAAGCTATTTATTTGAAAACAATGGTATAATATATCCTACTATTTACTCCTGAAAATATCTTCCTTAATAACATTGTTGGAAAATGTGGTATTAGTATTAAGTTTGGATCTCAGCCCCTCAATATATCTATTTATCTGAATTTGTTTTTTTAAATAAAGATTCTGTTTCAAATATACAGTGGTTTGGAGAGAGATATACACTGAAAAGAGATATTTTTGAAAATTCAACAAAAGCATCCAATGACATTTTAGAATGCAATGAATTAATAAAGATTTGCATGGCTCATAAAATAATATAGATAAACTCTGAATGTTGAGATGTAACATAAGAAGGGATTGGACAAATTTCTAGAGGAAAGGACCATCACAGGTTACAACCCATGAGGGAAATGTGTATTGTGGACAATCTCCAAATGCCAGATGAAGAGGGGACACCTGGATAAAGGTGTCATATGTGCTCCCTGAGGCATCTGGTGGGCTGCTGTGTGATAGAGGAAGTGGGACTAGATGGACCTTTGGCCTGATCCAGTTGAGGCTCTACTTAAATTCTTATGGTATTTTCTTAGGAAACCAAAAAATGTAAGTTTACTAACCATCCCTGTCCACAGATGTCAATACAACATAATCAAGTCCCCATTCTGCGATTGCTTTTGCGGTGTTGTATGGCTCTTCAGGGTCTAAAGGAGGAGGACTTTTTGCTGTCTTGACTGAGCAGAAGCGACAACCTCTTGTACACGTGTCCCCCATTAGCTGAAATAGGAAAAAGCATGTGTGTTTGCTTTAAGCAGCTGTGTTCTTTAAAAAGAAAACACAATAAAATAAGAATTGAGAAAGGAATTTGTTCTTTACTTAAAAGCTAGTCTAAACATTCAATCTGCCAAACCAAAGAGTTGCATATGGCACACCACCCATTTCCTCGTCCACTCTATTTTAATATGAAGTCAGAAAACAATACAGAGAGATCCTACACTCTGAGGAACAACTACCTGTAAATTCTTTGTCCAATTTTGTATTGTACTGTATACACAGACAAACAGTGTAATCCTATTCATGTCTATTTAGAAGTAAGTTCCTTCGAGTTCACTCCCAAGAAAATGCTTTTAGAATTGTAGCCTAAGGGAGTCAAAATATGGTCAGAGGTATTATTTAGAGCAGTGGTTCTCAACCTGGGTTCGACTGAACCCCAGAGATTTGGCGAGTCAGTCTCAAGGGTTTGGCGGAGGTGTGTGTCCATTCTGTTCACCAGGACTGCCAGGTGCATTAATATACGTACTTTTGTTATGACAGACAAAACATTTTATTTTTCCAACTATGGAGGTTTCGGTGAATGCACGTATGAAACTTGCGGGGTTCAGAACCTCCAACAAGGTTAAGAACCACTGATTTAGCGTGTTGTTTTGAATTCCTACCTTGCCTCTTAAGCAGGTGACACCGAATACAAGTTAAGAGGGCATCTATTCTGGTAGTTTGGAACAGTTCTTATGTTAGCACAACAGAGAAGTTGCAACTCCTGCAAATTTCCACACAAAGGATGATGTGGTTACTTCCCATGTCAGCACCACACCACTTGGAACGCCACATCACGAGGTGCTTGGAATACCACATCACTCCATATGCCCCTCCTATGTGGTCTTCAGGGTCCAGACATGCACTGCCCTTCCCACACAGATGTGGGAATGGAAAGTGGCGAGTTGCATCAGCCTAAAATGGTTAAGATTGTGTCCTAAGTTGTCAGCAGTTTACTCACCATTATAGTTGCTGTGGCCGTAGCATACTCGCCCCCTCCCCAACACTCTCCGATGTTTGGACAACGTGCTTCCTCACACACCTACAGTTAAAATGAAATAGCTATCAGCACTGTGACAAAAAGCACAATCCTAACCATGGCCCATATCCTAAAGTCAAATTAAGCCCTTTGCTCCTGAGCAGTTAAGGTGACTTTCCATAAAATAACACTAGAGGGTGACGTAACTGCGTGGACCAGTAACTACTTTGGATTTTGCCCATGTCTACTCAAAAGTAAGCCCCATTGTGTTTAATGGGTCTTACTCCCAGGAATATGTCTTTAGGTTTGCACCCAAAGACATACTGTGCATTGCATATAAGGAGTATGGTCTTGTGGCTAGCTTTAAGTATAGCATCAATATTACATGATATAAGAATGGCACTCAATCCTAACACTTGAACTAGTGCAACAGCCATGCTTGCCCTCCTGTTCCAGTAGTTATAGTCACTCAGAGAAAAACAAGGTTTCCAGAAACAGTATCCTATGGTTCTTTGGATTCCGTCTGAAATACGCAGGCTGGCACAACCTTGATTTGGTCTCAGACCACTGAGGATGGATTTTGCTGGCAAAGAACAGCATCTTGCTACAGACAAGATACTATAATATCTACAATAATGTAAGCTAATATTGGAAGTGAACAATTTTTCAGCAATGGGAAAAAGAGATGAAGCTTAAACTAGTCAAACATATTTTCTTGGAAGCTACTCCCACTGAATGCAGCAAAACATACTTCCAAATAAGTGTGCCACCTTTTTCACAACAGGAATGACCCAGAATTCACCAGGCATTAGATTTACCGTGTGGAGATTCAAGTTTCTCAGTGTATTCTTCAGTTTGTTGTAGTTTTTTCCAATTGGGATCTGAGTTTTCAGCCATGGAGGAAGTCGCAGCCTAAAATAAAAAGGATGATTTTTTCCCCCAGTATGAGATATTAGTTTTTAATAAGTCTTGGAAATTAACTGAATGTCCAAATTACAAAGTATTAAATACAAATATTCTTCTCTCTCTTGCATTTTTTACTACTTAGCAATGGCAATCAGTACCACAATGAAAGTGGTAGCCATGTTGTCAATGGCTTGCCAAAAGTACTATATTAATTTTTCAAATTATATTATTCCTGGTACTTTTTATTATCGATATACAAGCTAACTAAAAATGGAAGAAAATTAGAAACGAAACAGCTGGTTTTTCTATATAGAACAGTCATATCCTCAGTTTCTCTGCTTATTTTTACTGTTAGGTTGCAATCCTAATCTCCAGTTAGGCTGGCCTAAACCCCGGCATAATTTCTGTGTTCTGTGTTTTGTCATAAGACAAAAATGTCATTAGACAATTGTGCACCATTCCTGGATAATGGCTAGGCAAGTGCACAATAGCCCCGCAATTTGATGTGACAATGCCAGTGGATCACAACCCTGCTTTAAGAAGTTTTTCTTTCTTCCCTATTTTTGTGTACAAATATGCTTCTGAAGAAAGCAGTCATTCTATTTAGGAAAGAGAAACGTTTTATGGCTTCTCGTTTATGCTGGCCAGATGTTTATGCCGGCCAGATAAGCAAATCTATTTGCTTATCTATTTATATAAATCTATAAATTTATATAAATCTATTTATATACTGCCTTTCTTTTTAAAGGAAGGATACCCACGGCAGCTTCACAAAGATAAAGCTTCACAAAGGATACCCAAATCTGTTCACATGGCTGCCTGCAAGAGAACTGTACAGTGCTTATCCAATTAGTGTTGGAAATGAGTACTGGAGTATTACCTTTCTCCTTTCTGGCGCTTTAAGTTGCCTTTATATTCTGCCCACTTGCTTTTATCTGAGAGCTCCCCAGACAGAAAGTCTTGCAAATCTGGTCCACTTTGCAACTGTTCCTTTTGTTTATCTGGTAATGAACTTGATTCTCTGGACTGGTTGCGCTCACTGTTGCAGAGCACCTATGAGAAAGTAATTGCATTTGTCTGGAAACACAATATACAAGCTCAGTAGCAATCTCAGCTGTATGAGCCCTATATGCAGAAGATGAAATGTGTAAGTTGATCCAAAAGAGCCACAATCAAAGAGTCTTTTGGTGTACACAACTAACAACTATAATAATGTTACATGAAATTTCCCTCTCTCTCTTATTCTGTCTGCATGTTGTCAATAGACATGTTATAAAATAAAAATCTATACAATCTTCCTGTACACACTCTCCCTCTTTCTCTCTCTCTCTCTGTCTTGCCTACCTCACAGGGGTATCCTGAGGATGAAACTCTGTACACCTCCTACACACACACACACGGTCTCAATCTTGCCTTCCTCTCAGGGCAGTTGTGAGGATGAAACTCTGTACATATCCTGTACACTCTCCAAGTCTCAGTTGTTGTCTCCGAGACTCAGCTGTGAATCTCACCTCACAGACCTGTTGTGAGGACATAATTCTGTATGCCCCTCTGTAAGCTCTCCTCCTGGCCTACCTGTCAGGGCTGTTGTGAGGACAAAACTCTTTACACCCCCTGTAAACTCTCTCCCTGGGCCTGGCCTACCTGGCAGGGCTGTTGTGAGGACAGAACTCTGTAAGCCCCCCTGTGAACTCTCTCCCTGGGCCTGGCCTACCTGGCAGGGCTGCTGTGAGGACAGAACTCTGTAAGCCCCCCTGTGAACTCTCTCCCTGGGCTTGGCCTACCTGGCAGGGCTGTTGTGAGGACCACAACCTGCTCTCAAGGACCCCTGAGTACTCCAGAGAGGCCTGACACTCACCAGCCTCCTCAGCACTGCCAGCCTCTTCAGACTCCCTATGAGGGAGGCTGCAGAGGCCCTTCTGTGGAGCAGAGCCATCCCTGAGGTCTGATCTGGCCCACTCCCTCTTCCTTGTCCTGGCCTTGAAGCCTTTCCCCACTCGGCGCTCGACTTCCCACCCCTGCTTCACCAGCTCTGTATCTGCGATCGATTGGTTGAGCCTCGGTTCGTGCTGCTAACAGAGCGTCGCCTATCGTGACGTCATAACGTTGCGTCGAGAAAGGTACAAGAGCGTGATGACGCAAGACGCTCTTCCTTTCCGCCTGCCTGTTAAGCTGAGAGGTGAGGCCCGTGGCGGGAGGGGGGGCTGTGGGGAATCCGGTTCCATCCGTGGCGCTGAGGCTGGTGGGTCCCCCGATAGCCCCCGGACGCCCACAGGTAGAGCCCCGGGAAGGGAATGAGGGCGGTATGGCGTCAGGGACGGGCCCCCTTGGGGGGCAGGGGGAGCCCAAAGAGTGGGTCACCCCAGTGTATAGGCCTCGGCCTACCTCATAGGCCTGGTCCTGCTCAGCTCCATCTGCGCATGCGCCGGCTGGGAGACACTTGGACTGCTTGGGTGGGTGCCCCATGCCTTTTTCTGCCCAAGGAGAACAGGGGACTGAGGCTGCAGTCTTAACCATGTTTGCATGGGAGTAAGCCCTGTTGGTTTCAGTGGCACTTACTCCTAAGTAGGCATGCCTAGGATTGGGCTCTGACTTTAATCCTATCCACACTTGCTTTGTTGTAAGCCCCACTGGTTATAATGGGATTTATTTCCAAGTAGACACGCCTGGGATTGGGCTCTGAGGATTTAATGCTATCCACACTTGCCTTAGAGTAAGCCCCACTGGCTATAATGGGTCTTACTTCCAAGTAGACATGCCTAGGATTGGGCTCTGAGGATTTAATGGTATCCATTATTGGCTATGATGGGACTTACTTCTAAGTAGACATGCCTGGGATTGGGCTCTGATACTTTAATGGTATCCATTATTGGCTATGATGGGACTTACTTCTAAGTAGACATGCCTGGGATTGGGCTCTGATATTTTAATGGTATCCATTATTGGCTATAATGAGACTTACTTCTAAGTAGACATGCCTGGGGTTGGGCTCTGATACTGTAATGGTATCCATTATTGGCTATAATGGGTCTTACTTCCAAGTAGACATACCTAGGATTGGGCTCTGAGGCTTTAATGGTATCCATTATTGGCTGTGATGGGACTTCTAAGTAGACATGCCTGGGATTGGGCTTTGAGGCTTTAATGCTTTACACACTTGCCTAGGAGTAAGCCTCATTGATTATAATGGGGTTTAATTTGAGATGGCTGGGATTGGTTCAATGCAGCCCCATCTACACTTATCTCAGAGAATTTCCCATGGACTATAATGGGTCTTCTATGTAAACATGCCAACATAGGGTCTGGTGCTTCAGCACTATCCACACATTTCTGGGAGCAAGTCTCATTGATTAAAATGGCATGTAGACATGCCTAGGATTGGGTTCTGAGGCTTAAATCCTATCTACGCTTTCCTGGGAGTAAGAAGTATTGAACACAATTGGACTTACTACTGAGTTGACATGCTTAGGAGTGCATTGGTAGTTGTGAAGATGAGGAAGGAATGGGTTTAGTGCCAGTCTAAGCCCATTGTTTATCTGCTCTTTTCAAGTAAGAGAAAACTTGTTTATCTGTTCTTTTCAAGTAATCTGCATAGAGGTCCTTGCTGTGGTCTGTGTTTTGGGGATGATTCAGATCTCAGTGTGGCCCATTTTTGTGATATTCTTTTTGTTGTAATTTTATGGGTTTAAGCAGTTTCTGTGAGGAGGACTTACCCTATAATCCAGAGTAACTACGGGAGCACATAAGAGACATTACGTGCACCCGTAGTTACGGCACCACCTAGTGAAAACCTATGGAAAATTCATATTGCAATCCAGAGCAAATTGTTCTTACACCGGAGCAAGGACTCCCTGTAGTTACTCTGGATTGTGCCCATGATTGATGAGACAGATCCTTTGGGTTATATCAGTGTTTTTTTAACCAATGGTACAGGTACTACCAGTGGTACTTGAAGCGGTACCTAGTAGTACTTGCAGGACTGCTTGATACCTACCACCTGGCACCCAGATCAAGAACACAACAATCGGTGGTAGGAGACTTTTCATGCTTGAAAAAGCTCTCCCATCCATCCCAACTGGAGTTTGTTGCATGTTGCATGATGTCATTTTTTGTTATTTCTGGTAGTACTTTGAATATGTGGACCATGTGAAGTGGGAAGGCAGAGGATAGACTTTGAGAAACACAGAACTGGTGTGTTTTGGTGACAAGTTGAGTAAGCAGAGGCAGAGGTGTGGGCCATGGGTTGGAAATCTGTGTGACACTAAGGCTGCAATCCTAAAGACACTTTCTTGGGAGTAAGACCCATAGAGCACAACGGGGCTTACTTTTGAGTTGACAGGTTAGGATTGTGCTCTAATTCAGCGTAACGTAATAATAGTGTTATTCTTGAGTTTCTACAACTTATGCTGAATGATCTCTTGGGTTGTCAGATATGGATGACATACTAATCCTTCTGTATTTGTACCTTCTCATCTTGCTTTTGTTTTCTTAGGTTTAAAATGAAGACCATTCTCAGCAACCAGACGGTTGACATCCCTGATAAAGGTTTGTGCGTTAATTTGGATGTTTATGTTTGTGGTTTGATCTTTAAAGTCTTTCTTATTTCCATCGTGAGTTTTCTTTTGTGCTAAGTTATTCATTCTTTCTTTAGTTGACATTACTCTGAAGGGCCGGACAGTTATTGTGAAGGGTCCTCGTGGAACCCTGAAAAGGGATTTCAACCATATCAATGTGGAGCTCTCTCTTTTGGGAAAGAAACGCAAGAAGGTGAGTAGTTTGGGGATGTTTTGGGGTGTGTGTGTTTTTTCTTGTTCTCGGATTCTTTGTCACTTTTGTACATAATTTCATAATATAACGTGTTAGTTAATTCTATGTAATGTAGCGACATGGCTTGCTAAGTTTTAGCAACATGAGTGATGGTGAATGAGCATGTTAATAGTACTGTATGGTTTTAAGTGAGTATTAAATAGCATGATTTGGCCATATCTTGGATTACGGTAATTAGCAATTATGATACTAGTGTGGGAGTATTTTAGTGAAAGCCTTTAGTTACTTTCTAAGAGACAGGGCCTGTTTCAGAATTGTGGGCTGGAAATGAATAACTTGAAATTTGTATTTTTTTAAATCTTCATAGTTGCGTGTGGATAAATGGTGGGGTAACAGGAAGGAGCTGGCAACAGTGCGTACCATTTGCAGTCATGTGCAGAACATGATCAAAGGTGTCACACTGGTAAGTCTTAACACGGAATGCAAGTCAAATGTAAGAAAAAATTAAACCATTTGCATATTGGAATATAGAAATATAACTGCAGAATTGGATATTGGTGTTTTCTGCTTTAACAATTTTTTTTTAATTTCAGGGCTTCCGTTATAAGATGAGGTCTGTGTACGCTCATTTTCCCATCAACGTTGTCATACAGGAGAATGGCTCTCTTGTGGAAATCCGTAACTTTCTTGGTGAGAAGTACATCCGTCGGGTGCGCATGAGGCCAGGTAAGCAGCCAGTTTGCACCACCGTGTTTATTGCTAAGTTTTTTTATTAATTATATCCCATCTTTCTCAAAAACAGATTTGAGTTGTTTATAATGGCAGTTTAAAAAACTATCAAAAAAGCAGACAACTAATAACAATTTAAAGCATTTGTAAAATCAGGAAAGGGACATTAAAAACAACTGCGTCCAAAACAATCAGAAAAGATAGAAAGACAAAATTAGAATTTGAGAGGGAAATTTTGCAGGTCATTGTCACATCATGAAGTCGCAGTCATAGCAATAGAAAAATTAGTATTGGACAGCCATCCAATAACAGCTGGTAGGGCTTTGTGTGGTGTATCCCTAAAGATAAACTAGAAACTTCAGTACATACAAGGTAGTTGCTAGGGTTGTTACAAGAGCAAACAGATGTGACTGGACCATTCACCTGTTGCTCCATCTCCTAAGGGTGCTGACACATTTTCAAGCACAATTCAAATTGCTGGAGATAATGCATAAAGTCCTAACCAGTTTAGAATTGAAATTCTTGGAAGAATCTCCTCCTGCATGAATCTATCCATTCCACAAGTTCATCCCATGCATCTCTATTGAACTGACTGTAAGACTTCTCTTTTGGTTGGTCTTCCACTCCAGAAACAGGGATCTGAAGTCCTTATAATTTCATGGTACTTTTCATTAGGGTATCAGTGTTTCTGTTAGCTGTTCACATTGTTTTGTTATACAAGCTACTTTTTTAAATAAAGAAAATTCAAGTCTGAGTAATGGTTAAATAAGGTAGAGAGTCCTATCTTGGACTGTCATTCCTCACTAACTTCATTCTTTGTAGACTGTTCTGAACCTTATGATAGGGCAGTGGTACTTGAGCATTTCAGCCTGGGATCCCTTTCTGAGAATGACAACCAGTCCAGTACCCCCTGAAAGTGATGTCATGGTTGGAAGTGACATTAAAGTTGCACACTGCCAGATTCCAAGATAGCTGCATCCAGCTTTATGTGACGCCCCTGAAATGAAGTTGCAACCCCATACAAAGGGGTCCCAACTTCCACTTTGAAGACCATTACATTAGGGGATCTAGACTAGAGTTAAATGATTTAGAGCACAGTCCTAACCATGTCTACTTTAAAGTAAGCCCTATTGTTTAATGGGTCTTACTTCCAGGAAAGTGTCTTTAGGATTGCAGCCACATTGGAGTATTCATGATGTAAAACCTAATCTTTCTTTTAAACATGTTGACTTGTAATATATATTGACAAATTTTATTTCCATGTTTTTCTTAGGTGTCAATTGTTTAGTATCTCAGGCCCAGAAAGATGAACTTATTCTAGAAGGAAATGACATTGAATTGGTATCAAACTCTGGTATGTCAGTTAATGCTAATGTCTTAATGAAATATTTATCTTGAAGTCTTACATAAAGAGATAATTATTGCTGTATGTATATCTTATAAATTATATGAAAACAAAATTATTTCTGCTCCTTTGCCTAAAAGCCAAACCAACTTCTTGCATTGTGCTAAATCGCACTCCTTCAAATTGTGTTAGTTGCTTTCCTTCATAACCTTTAACTGTTGTTTTTTTCAACTATTGATTCCTGCAAAACATAGATGTGCCAAATGAAAGTGGGGGATTCTTACCGGCTTCTGTTAAATTGGTTTGTTAGGTTAGATTAGTATTAGACTAACCTAAAAACTCTTTGTTTTCTGTGTAGCGGCCTTGATACAGCAGGCGACCACAGTAAAGAATAAAGATATCAGAAAATTCTTGGATGGCATCTATGTCTCCGAAAAAGGAACAGTGCAACAAGCAGATGAATAAAACACTTAAAAGGTTGGTGTTTTGCTTTGTGCTTTGAACATGAATATTCATTTTGTTGTATAACATAAAATCCAGACTTTATCATCTGGAAATAATGTTCTCTCTGAAGGAAGATGTATTTATTCATAATGAGTACTTGCTGTTGTTGCGTGGTGTACTCTGTATCAAAAGGTGTAATGCAAGAATTTATGGTTCAAGTCTTGCCTCTTCCATGAAGGTATAAGATATTGTGAATTTTTAAATGACAGTGACATGTTCTACAGAATGGTGTTGGATCTGAACCATCATATACTAACCCAGATTTAACTCACTTTGGGGCAGTACTTGATAATGCTTTGCTGTGGGGACATTGACACACCAGATAGCCACTCACCAAGTCATTATTTACCAAAGTGAGTTGTCATTGCACAGTAAACTAGCTAAGTGTTGAAGAGAGGAGGCAGCAACAAGACCACCAATTACATGCCTGCCAGAAACAAGGCGGGAATTATTATACTTATCTTCAGCCCGTACTGGTTTGTGGAGGGTGCAGGGATCCCTCTTGGCAGGTCTCCAGAAGCCTCTACAACAGTGGTTCTCAATCTTCATAATGCCGTGACCCCTTTATAAGTTCCTCATGTTGTGGGGACCCCCAACCATAAAATTATTTTTGTTGCTACTTTATAACTGTAATTTTGCTACTGTTATGAATCGTAATGTAACTATCCGATCTGCAGGATATATTTTCATTGTTACAAATGAAATGTGTGTTCTATGCACATGTTGAACACAATGGGATTTATTTCAGGGTATGCATGCATAGAATTAGGCCCTGAGGCTGCACTCCTATCCATATTTACATGGGAGTAAAGGCCACCCTGACTATAATGGGATTTTTTTCAGAATAGGCATGCATAGGATTGGCCCTGAAGCTGTCAGTCAGCCCCAGTGCATGCGCAGCTACATCCAGAGGTCTGGCAAGACTGACCTGGCCCCCTGCACCAGGGGTGTTTCGGTGACCCCCAGGAAAGCTCTAGGCGACCCCCACTTTGAGAAACACTGCTCTACAAAGTTAACAAATGTCTTCAGAACTTCACAGTCTTTCAATTGTGAAAGGTTGTATGGCTGGCACTACCCAGAAGCTGCAAGGTATTCTGGGCCACATTGCACTGCAGAATGCCTTGTGGCTTTTCATTCTGGAGCGTGATGTGGAAGTCACACGGCGTTCTGGAATGTACTGTGGCTGATGAAGTGGATGGCAGCAGTAAAATGTTTAAGAACCAGTCTTCTATTTTCCACTTAGTTAGAAAAATAAAAGATCCAGTAGATTCATTTTTTGGCAGAAGCACTACAGTATGTAATCCTGCCTAATTTTTTGGTAGTGCCCCCCTTCCACTGTATTTTTATTCATGCTTTCATGTTTTTTTTCCAGGTCCTCCTCTTCCCACCTTCACACTGTTTAGAAGCATCAAACTATATAAAAATTAAACCTTCCTGATGATACTTTTCTCCACTCCTAAACTTCGTTGTTGCTCTGTATGGGTGTGAAAAGGGGTCTACTAGTTAATCTTAAGTGCTTCAAAAACCACCATGTAGCTGAGGTGCATAGTTAAAGTCATATTTATGAATGCTTAGACATTGTAAATTTTTTAGTCACCCTTCCAGATTTCATGTTTGATAATGTATAATTAGTCTTGGTTAATGTGAATCATGGTGATATAGAAAGCTGGTTTGCATTTACCATGATTTGCATTGATGTAATGCCAGAAAGAAGAGAGAAAATTTCTCTGGCATAGTGAAGGGAATATATATTTTGAATTAATTTGCAAACCAAGTTTGATTGGAAGTCACCAGGTCTATATTAATGATGTCACTCTGAGTTTGCAAGTGATCTGTTCATTCATTAAAACTTCAACCAGGTTTTCTTCAAACTCTTGAATTATACTTCAGATTGAAAAGTTTAAATGTGTAGTGATTCATAGCCAAATCCTGAGCTCTGTTTGCATGTTTTATGGCATGTTTACAGCAGTCAGGGGGTAGGGAGGACTAGCCCTTGGTCAGGGCCAGTAGATGCTCTGCCTCAGTACTGGCTGGCGATGACTGTTTTCAGGTCATGGGAGGAAGTGGGCAGAAGAAAGGGAGACAGTGGTGGGGTGGTAGGTTCAACCTTTGTTGCTGAATTTGAATTCAAGCCTGGAGGCCCAACTTGGGCTTCCTTGACTCTGCACCTGTACAAGGACCTATTGTCATTGACTGCTTTCTGCCCAGAGGAAGGGAGTAAACTCTCTCTTCTCCCAAGGAGACCCCGGTGGTAGCCATTCTGGTAATGCTGGAGCCATTGGCACCACTGTGATCATGACTGGGCTTTCTGAATCTCACTTTGCAAATTCCAATGACATCTGCTCCGTACTTAGATAAATGTCTTGAATCCTGGATTGTAAGTTCTTAGATAGGATCATAGCTATAATGTTGCATAGGAAGTTATTTTAAGGAGGTACCAATTGCTATTGTTTTCAGATACTTTGATAATCTAAACTGTTTTGCAATCCTTAGATGCAGTTGACCTCCTCCTGAAGTTGACCTCCCAGGACCTGCAGTTAGAGAATTGCAACCATGACTTCATCCAGCCATGGCTACAGTCTGAAGTCTGTGGAAATAAAACATGTTTTCTGAAAATAAAACATATTCCATAAACAGAAATTTGTAGTTGAGCGTGGAGGAATCTAATGTTTTGTTTCAATCATGCACATTAAATCACTGATCCTGCAATAGAGAAATAACTTGGAAATACCAGTATTATGAGGCTTAATATAAAGAATGGTTTGCTTAGCTCTCTTTGTTTGCTAATACGGTAATTTCTCTGTTAAGTATTTAGACTCCCAAAAAGAAATGTGTGTTTGGAAGCACTAGTGGCAGTGCTTCCAAACACACATTTCTTTTTGGGAGTCTAAATACTTAACAGAGAAATTACCGTATATAACTGATTAAACCTACAGTCCTTTATGAAACCAACCAACTGGGGGCAAATCAGCATAGTCAGCCTGCCCCTTGCATGTGATAAACTTGGGGAATCCAACTTCCCCTACAATCCAGAGTAACTACGGGAGCACGTAAGAGACTTTACGTGCACCCGTAGTTACTGCACCACCTAATGAAAACCTATGGCAAATTCATATTGCAATCCAGAGCAAATTGTTCTTACATCAGAGCAAGGACTCCCCGTAGTTACTCTGGATTGCGCCCTTCATGTGGTTGGCAACACAACAAAACAAGTTTATGTAATGCAATCAAATTTGCCTGACATTTTGATTAAGCCTGACATCCAGGCTTAATACATGGCCTGGAGCGGGAACCTATAGAATGAATCTTTTGTTTAGTCTGTATATTTTTAAAGAGATAATAAGCATTTTCCAGAAGCTGGGAATTTTTAAGGCAGTTTTCAGTATATACAATTTTATTTTTGAATGGTGTCTCTGGAACAAAACCCTCACACAAGATGCAAGGTGACTGCATGTATATGGATGTGTGGTAATTCAGGCTGAAACAATGATTAGCTATTGAATTTCTGATTGATTTAGCTGAAACCCACATGAAAAGCTGAAGTTCTAAACAGCTGAATAGTTGAAGCAGTAGTGGAAATGTCGTTACAATAAGACTTACCATACAATCCAGAGTAACTGCAGGAGTACGTAAGAGACATCATGTGCACCCGTAGTTACTGCACCACCTAGTGAAAACCAATGGGAAATTCATATTGCAATCCAGAGCAAATTGTTATTACACAGGAGCAAGGGCTCCCCATAGTTACTCTGGATTACACCCATAGGCTGCAATCCTGAAGACACTTTCCTGGGAGTAAGCTCTATTGAACAAAACAGGGCTTACTTTTGAGTAGACATGGTTAGGATTGTGCTCTGAGGGAGTATGTGGGAGAGTGCTGGAACTGTGATCCATGCAAATACTTTTGCAGTAATGCTGGAATAGATTTTACTCCAAAAGAAGTTGCCAATTATGACACGTTTTATAGTGGTTTGTAAATTTCTGTAGTAGTAGATATAGTGATTTAGCCACTCCTGGCTGAAGGCAACTGCTTAAAGACAAGTTCTGTATGGTTCAGAACAAAACAAAGCAAGGCAAACTGCTTTTTTCCTCCCAGACATATTTTGTGCCCTGTATCTGGAATTTGAGTCTTGCTCTCCAATTTGTAGGTGCACCAGTTTTATAGTTAAGTAAGCAGATGTATTTAAACAGTGAATATGCTGCAGGGGCTTAATGGGACTTAATGCGGATGAAGAAGCAAAGCAAAGTGAAAATGCGCTGTTTAATTCTGGATGGATTTTTGAAGTTATGTGAAGCCTCTCAGAGTGCTTGCTTGTTATTGGATCAGGGCAAGCTATACCATAAAGAAACAACAGTTTGTGGTGAAAATGAAAACAGACACATTTTCTGCCGAAATATGACTTTAATAAGTAAAGTGCAAACTGAAGAAAATTACACTTTCAGCTACAAAGGGCTATCCAGTCTGCATAGCGGTTAACAAGTGATTTGATAAGTTAGCTCAAATAAAAGCATAACTGATTTTTCATTTCAGATGTACCAGTGGGGCCTTTCTGCACAATAATATAGATGCATAAAACATTCTGAAGCAGCTATTTGTGTTGCTTTGGTCCTATATACTAAGACTAATCACAAAATTGCTAGTGCTTCTTAATATTGCTGCTTACCCCATGTTTTGCTGCAGCCAGCGCCAAGCTGGATATACTACAGGTCAGTCAGCCAGGCTGTTCCAGTGCAGGTTAGGCTTGGGCTGTTACTGTATTGTTTTCAGCATTTCCCTCACAACTTTGAAAATCAGCTTTGATTCTGATCTAAAGTTGAAGTTCTCAAATATTCAATAAATAGTACAGTTGCCAACACAAATCTTCCATTTTGCTGGTAACAAATTGGCAAGCGAGTATTTGTGTATCTGGAATGGTCAGACCTTGCAAATTTGGTTCAGATTTTTGGTTCTATTGATGTATGCACGCCAACCACAATATGCAAACACAATTTATACATCTGAAGAATGTTCTATAAAAGTGCACAAAATGGTTAAAACTTAAATGTCAAATCAAACAAAAAATATCAGGAAAATAGGTCTGTTTGAATTATAATTAAAAATAAAAGTGAGGTCTGATAGACAATGTGCCCCCATACACTTATCAGTAGATCTTGTCCACAGGCCGCCCTCACCATGGGCCTCCTTCAGAGGCAAGCGAAGCTTGCTGTCCTCACCTCTGGAGGGTTCTCTGAGCCCATCAGAAGTTATGGACATTTATTAGCTTTCTGTCAGGCTCTGAGCTTTTCAATGAAAATATGTTATTTTGTTAAATGGTGACATTTTAAAAAGCTTTACAGTGCAATCCTAAGACTGTCGACTCAGAAGTAAGTCCTATAGTATTCAGTGGGGTCTACTCCCAGTAAAGCTTAGGACTGCAGCCTTAGAAGCTCTTGCAGACTTCCTCAAACCTAATATCTTTTAAGGAATTAAAAATGTCACTTCTAGTTTTAGAAAATCTATTTCTTATTGTAATATTTCTTATTGTAAAACCCACTCTGAGCCTAGCAGACCACACAGTAGGCACCCCGTTATACCAAAGGTTCTGGTAGTCAGATTTGGAAACAGAACTGTAGATAGGAGGCATGCCTGGACACCATTTCTCCTTAAAAGTATATCTGTTTACTAACTTTTTGGAGTATTTTTCCTACATATTTTCCATAGCTTATAAAGTCAAGTAATCGGAAAAAGGTGGGAAGAAAAGCTGGGAAACTGCACCTTCAATCTTTCAACCTCATGAAGTAGTATAAATCATAGGATGCCCATTGTCTCAAACCTGGCAAGGAGCTTTAATTTTGAAGAAATGGCTTGATGGTGAACGAATATGAGATCCTTGGGATGTGAACTGGTGATTCAGGAAAACTGCCCAGAATCAAATTCTTGGGGTATTCCAGTCATACAGACTTTCCCTTTTTGTAGCTATCTTGGTATAAGCACCTGTTGTAACCTGGAGTGCTTTCAAAAATCTCTCTCACAGTTAACATGCATGCAGAAAGATGACTCTATATAGGGTTGGGAACATTCTTATATCTTGTTTTAGCAGGAATGCTGTTGGGCTGGAAGTTTTTTGACCGATACCACTTTCTCCTTTTTAGTTTGTGAATTACGATAATACTTAGCAACAAGATGAGAGCACAGAAAAGGCAGCTTCCAAAATAGAGGAAGGACTTATTCTCCTCTAGAAATAGGCAGAGAGTACAGGGTGCTTTGTCCTTGGGTTGCTCACACACATCATTTGTAGGCTCCAAGGGAAAGCCACTGTTGCTGATCAAATGGTTGTAGAATTGCACCGAAGACTTGGCTTTCCGTTCAGTGGTGAAGAATCCAAATCTGGGTTTGGATTTTTCATCAGTCAGTTTAAATGCAAAGTAGCCTCTGATCTTGACATTGTCAATATGATAAGCTGAAAATCAATAACAAAGAAAACTAACAATTAAAAAGTACAAACATTAAGAACTGAAAATCTTTTGCCAGTATTGGAAAACTGAAGGAATTCAATCTCCAGTTCCTTCTCCAGCTTTTCCCAACTCCTCCCTTGCTCTGTTAGCCTCCAAAAAAGTTTGTTATAGCCAAAGAAAGTGAATCATGACAGCATAACTGAAATCAATGAAACAAATCAGTCATAGATTTAAGTCCTATTCATTTCAATTATGTTTAATAAAAATTCATTTTCTTTGACTACAACTTTGACTACACTTCTTTTACTATTTTCATGCTTTGACATCAGAAAACTGGTGTTTTGCAATCTAGCATTATGCTGTAGCTTTTAAGATCTGCTGGTTACAGACTTTAAAACTCTTACTGTCTTGAAGAATAGGTGGAATGGAAACACACAACAGAGCACATTATTTTTTTATTTTTTGCCCTGGCTGCTGCATAAACAACCGTGGTGCATCCAGAAGGCTAATCATGCATTTGTATGGTAAAAAGATAATCCAAACTAATTTCCCTTCAATGGGAAAAATTTGCATATTTTGAAAAAGTGATCCAAAATAATGTGATACATATTTTAAACGCTCAGCACTGCTGTGTGTGTTTCACACAAATAGCAAAAAATTTCCTTCTTTGTGACATGCTAGTGTCTCATTTAGAGTTATCAGCTACTCACCTTTTAAGGCTTCTCGAACATATTTTTCAACATAGTATTTACGAAGTCCATCATTGTCATTAGACTGATCATCCAACCCATTGGCTGTGATGTAAATATCTACGTTGCCGTAATGCTCTTTAATCCAGTTTAACATTTTGCGTAACCCCCAGGGAATGACAGCTGAGCGAGATGGGGAACTCAGGCAGGTAAAATCCTGGAGAAACTGAATGTCCCGATCAAAGTCATACCTGCTCCCATTTTTCATCTCATGGATCACAAATCTTGTGGTGAAGTGATTTAGTGCAAAAAAATCAGCTGTACCTTTTACAAGCTTCTTCTCTTCCTCCGTGAAATACGGCAAAGAGGAATGAGAGAGGCCTCTGGTGTTCCTATAGGTGAGGTGATCCCTCATCACTGCTGGATAGTCACCACTCTTGAAAATTGGATCCGAAAACCACGCAATTTCAAACTGAAGGAATCGTTCCACTGCTTTCCAGTGCGCGTCAATAAATGGATTGGCCGGTTCTGCCCAATCGGCATGCAGAGATAAAGACACCCGGCCATGCTGAAAAGGTCGATACTGTTTGTCATAAACATGCCATGCCAATGCATGTGCTATCAATAAATGGTGTGCGGCTTGGTAGGTCTTGTTACTGCTGCTGTTATAAATATCGCTGAGTCGGTTGGGCTCATTCATTGTGATCCAGATTTTAACCAAATCTCCAAGTTCCCGAAAACACAACTCGGCATAGTCTTTAAAAGCCTGGACAGTGGACTGATTTAACCACCCTCCATGATGAAGTAAAGGAGAAGGCAGACCCAAGGAGCGGTGAGTTGGATAATATAAAGTGACAACAGGCTGCACTTTGAGACTGAGCATTTCCTGAATAATGCAGCGATAATATCGAAGGACTTGCTTGTTTACAAATGACAAATTGCCACTGGGTAGGAGCAGTGACCAGTTGAGTGCAAATCTGTAATGGGTGATTTTCATCCCTTTCAGCAGGTTCCGTTGCGTTTTAATGCTGACAAAATCTGTGCACTGAGCCGGTCGGGTTTTCAGTTTCACTCCTGCTACTTTGTAGAAAAGTCCATCTCCAGTAATATTCCAGAGATACAGGTTGGGGTCACAAAATTGCGGAGATGAAGCAACAGATTCTGCCTGTTAATATAAATTGGAAGAGAATGTTTTATTTTTAATGCTGGAAAGAACACTGGTTTGCTTCCCTGGATTTGCTTCCCCAAATCACCAGTCAATATTGTTATGCTTGACTTGAGGAATTCTGTTGATGTCAGAGAACCCTTGAATGACTGATTGTGTCCAAATAGAGAGAGGTCAGTTTTATCTCACTGGTTTTATCTGATTTTATCTAATTTTCCTATTACAATGTTTGGAACTTTTTTTCTGGTGCAGAAAAATTCTTGGATCAAATGGTATTTTTAAAGAAACCACTAACCAACAGTGCAATTCTATCCATTTCTATTCAGAAATGCATCTTCAGATCAATGGGACTTATTCTTAGCTAACAGTGCATATAGGATCACAGCTCAAATGTTTACAGTCAATTCACACAATCCTAACCATGTCTACTCTAAAGTAAGCCCCAGTGTGTTAAATAGGTCTTACTCCCAGGAAAGCGTCTTTAGGATTGCAGCCAAAGACAGAGTGCCATCCTATGCCTGTCTACTCAGAAGTAAGCTGCATTGTGTTCAATGGATCTTACTCCCAGGAAAGTCTCTTTAGGATTGCAGCCTAAGATGTTTATAATGATTTATTCTTACCTGTATAACTGATTCTGTCATTCCCCACAAGAAGTCACAGGGAAACTGACCATGTAAAGCTGGATTCAGTTCCATCATAGGAAAACCATTTTCTTGTATAATTTGCTTGTAATACAATGCAGATGACTTGGGAATCCGCTCTTTATCTTTACTATTAAAATCTATATAAAATAATCCTCGTCTGATATTGTAACCATGTTGCCATTCGAATCCATCCAGAAGGGACCAAGCCATGTAACCAAAGACATCAATTTCATCAAACTTTATAGCTGCATAAGAAGGGGAGAAACATATAAGATAACCATATCAGCAAATAATATGATCTGCACTACAAGTATGCAAAGCAAATTGTTTTTGGAAAAGGGTACCTAAAGACCAAATCAAAAGCCCTGCTATATCAAGCCTCATGCTCTTCTAGTCCAGTGTCACATTTCCCACAGGAACCCATCGTTCCTGTGAAACAAGCAAGAGAGAAAGACATAGTGCCCTGTCTCCATAGCTCACATGCAACCAAATAGTCATATGCAGAAGCAAACTGCTGTTAAATGGTGCCCAGAATGCTCAATGCCCAGATTAGTGCAGTAATTACCCTTTTTCCTCTATAGCTACACTATTCCACATGTTCCAATTACCCTGTTGCCACTGAACATGCTGGGCAGTTTATCAGTGTGAATGTAAAGATACGCAACACATCCAAACTCCACACTAGATGTATTTATGGGCCAGATATATATCATTAGAGGAAGTCAATTTTTACCTCATTTCTATAACACCTCATAACTAGACTTGCAATTGGATCTACCTCTATTTCAGGGAAGTCCAAACTTTCAACTTCAGGGTTCTTTCAACTTCAGGGTTTCAACTTTCAACTTCAGGGTTCTTTAAGTATAGAATAGGGAATTCTAGCAAGTGCAGGTTGTGCTCTATGAGATGAGAAGCTGCATCTGCTGAAATGCCTTCCTTTACACAATTGTTAAAGGTCCAAGAGCCCTGAAGCTGAAAGTTTGGACACCGCTGCTCTAACTTGTCAACCAAAATTGTTGAATTACATCCCAATCCTGAGCTTCATGGAGCAGAGATACTTCTAAGCAGAGATACCTGCAGCAAAGTACCTCCAAGAAGCTACTGTTGAATCCAGCAGGTGCCAGGAAGCTGCCTGAAGTTATCTCAGGAGAAGCACAATGTTCTGCAGAGGAGCTTTTCTGCACTGGCAAGAAAGGGGGCTTCTCAAGTCAGCAATAGGTAAGGTGGTCAGTGGCATAGCTAGGGGAACTGCAGGGGGTGCAGTTGCATCAGACTACACTGACACACACTAGTGGCTAAAATTGTGAAAAACAGAGTCTGTACAAATGATAATACAATCATGTTGTATATTGTTGGAATGGTAATTTAATGCAGAATGCAATAAAACAAACATGCATTGGAATATCTATATTCTATCAAAAGTTATGGCCAATTAACCAGAAAATGAAAACAGAAAAGCCAATGGAAGAAAAAGCAAATTTTCTTATCTGAATGTTCCCATGATACTGACTGCTCTGAGAGCCAATGAGATGTAATTTTGATACTGTATGGAACAAATAAGGTGTTAATATGAATCAGATCTCATTTCCATATACTTATATAATAATGCAGTTAACCCATGCTAACTGGGTATACAGGCACTTCTAAGTGGTGCACCTTATATTTAGCAGGGAAAGAATAACCATTCCTCTTTGCCCCACACAGTTTCCCTGACCAATAAAGGGCACACCTTTCATATTTTTTTTTAATTAAATTTAATGTTGTTGTTGCAGGGGAAAAAAAAAATAAAAAATACCCTGGGATGACATCACTTCTGGTTGTGACAGAACTTCCAGGGCAACATTTTAAACTTTGTAACGGGCTACATGATCATTGGCTATGCCACTGGATGTGCTGGATGTCAATTCCGTCTGCACATCATTGCCCCTCTGGTGCATCTCCCCTGACTTTCCCAGCCCAGTCACAGGCATGTTTGCCTTCACTAGGCTGGGAATGGAGAAGCCTAATGCATAAGTCGATTGTTGCATGTGCACACTGTGTCTCTGGAGCTTGTAGCCCTGACTGACTCAAGGCTGGAAGCTTCAATGGTGCAGTGCACATGTGTGACCTGCTTGCCTCCACTCCACACCAGATAACATGCACCTTTGTGGTGTCTCTAGGCTGCACAGCTGCTTGGCTTCACTCCAATGGCTGCATGTTGTCCTTCTGCTGGCCCTGGGTCTGGTACCTTACTACCATGACCCCATTGACAACACTCCGTACTTTTAGGGTGCCAAAAACATGCTTTACAGCACATGTAAGTCACCCAGTACCGGTGTTAGGACTTAGTGCTAGTACTGGGCCAGTTTAGGATTAAGCCCTTAAGTTACCAACCAAAGGTGACTACCTGCAAATGTAACACACTGTTAAAACATACATTTCACACAGGGACATTCCTCTGAGAATGACTGATCATTACTGTCAATTTATATCTTGGTATACTGTTATATAACATGGTCTGGCTCAAATACATTAGATTTAGTGATTAAAAAAACCAAATAGGGTGACAAACCTTGTAAGACCTTATTAATAAAATTCTTCATGATATAGATAACTGTGGTATCTTCCGTTTTCACATGGCTATTGGTGAACCAGCCATTTTCCGTAATAAGAATTCTAGGGCTATTATATTCCAGTTTAATCCAGTTCAGTACATCCCTCAGACTGAGTGAGAAGATCTGTCCCATTTTAGGTAGCTTGTTGGATGGTCTAAAATTATTTGGGCCAAAGGAAAATGCAAAGAAGTCAGCAGTCCCTTTGATATAGTTTCTCTCTGCCTTGGTAAGATTTGGCAAGAGAGAGGCAAGTTCAGCCTTCAGCTCTTCTGGGTAATCTCCATCTCCATGTATTGGTTTGGCAAACCATCCAAGCACCTTCTGCATGGATTGCTGACACTTTGCAATGTCCGAGTTGTCCTTGAATGAGTTTGGTTCAATCCAGTGGGATCCCAATGTGATGGACAGAAATCCTTTCTGATACGGTCGGAAATGCTTGTTATAATTATGCCAGACTCGTGCATGAGCCTAATGAAGGAAAAGACAACGGAAACAGAGAAGCACACTTAAGCATTTAGAAGTTAAAATCATAATGGGATTACTTGGAAATGTGGACTAACATCAGAGGTACAGATACATTCAAATATAATAATGCAATTGCTGAGCCATTAAAAAATTTCTGTGGTTTCTAATGGACATAAATTAGATGTTTTTAATGGCAAAGGCTTCTGGCTCTTTAAAGGGTAAAAGATTTGTCATGCAAAAGCTTTTGTAGCCTCAAACCCATAACAAATAAATATTTTATTTATTTAATGGACTTATAACCCTGCCTTTCCCATGCTAAGGCAATGCCCAAGGCAGCTTACATAGCTTTTAGTTCATCTCCTCCTGCTGTCCACACAACAACCTTGTAGGTAGGTGAGGCTGAGAGTGAGTAACTAGCCGAAGGTCACTCATGAAGCTTCATGGCCAAGGAGGGATTTGAACCTGGATCTTGAACCATGGCCAAGGAGGGATTTGAATCTGAGTCCAGCTCCCTCACTGGTACACCAGTGGTTCTCAAAGTGGGGCTCAGAGGAGTTGTGAGAAGCAGGATCCACCACTCTCTTGAAATCTGATACTTGACTTTCCTGAAAGTATGTCTCATTGACCACAATAGGGCTTACTTCCTAATATGCACACACTCTCCTGGTATCTCTACTCTATATGCGGTTTCACTTTTCATTTTAAAACATACAGATGTCCCTCACTTTCTGATGGTTTGTCTTCTGACGCTCTTTCAACACCTTTCAATTATACCTAGGACTCATTTATTCAACACATGCTTCACACTTTCATCCTCTTTCTGCTGGTCCCTATTCCCTATTGTTGATTTGCATGTGACATGGTGAGCAAACTGTTTTTGGCCTTTCCTTATGAATTTTCAATCATTCAAATACATAAGATATTCATTGTCCACACATTCCTATGTTCATTTTGCTGTAATTTATTGTGCATTTTGGCTGTGTGTTAATAAATATGTGTTATTTAGGCTTTTGCAACTGAAATTTATGTCTTTTTGGTGGCCTTTTTGCATTTGCAAGCAGAAAAAGACTGAGGCTACAATCCAGAGTAACTACAGGAGCACATAAGAGACATTACGTGCACCCGTAGTTATTGCACCACAAGTGAAAACCTATGGGAAATTCATATTGCAATCCAGAGTAAATTGTTCTTACTCCAGAGCAAGGACTCCCTGTAATTACTCTGAATTGTGCCCTGAGTTCCACTTTTTTTACAGTTTTCACTTTTTGACAGTGCTTCGGTCCCTAACCTGTCCAATAAGGGAGGAAGTTGTGTACATTCCTTTGAGATTTGAGAGCTTTCTACATGAAACTGCACATATGTCATTTTCCCTGAAATGCATCTTTCTCAAGCGCAAACTGCACAACTTTTAGCCCTTGATAGCAACTTTAAAAAATGTACCATTCTCCCCATATTGCAAAATGAAAAGATTATGTTTGTAGTTTCTGTTTGCACAGCATGCTGTTACTGGGCTGTGGGTGGCGCAAGTGGCTAAGACACTGTGCCTGTTAACCAGCAGGCCAGGGTTTGATTCCCGGGTCGGACCCACAAGACAGGGTGAGCTCCTGTCCTTAGCCCAGCTCTGTGACGCCAGCTGGATCCAATCGTATCGGCTCTGCCTTTCCATTGGACTCATTCAGTGGCGTGGAGAGGGGGGATTTGCTGCTTGGGTAACAGCCTATCCTCCATAACAATCCAACCCAGGCTTTCGTGCTTCGCATGCAGCGTATGCAGCGCCAAGTACGATACCATAGTCTTTCAAGACTGACAGAGGCCTGCTTTTTTGTTACTGCAAGAGCCCCCTCCCCCAATTAGTGAGATTGCAGCAGTGTGGCAATACTTCTCATAGCTAGAATTGCCACTTTTCTTCTTATTAGAGGCTTTGGGCTTCCTTAACAATTGCATGAGGCTGCACTCTATCTATTGATAACTCTATCAAGTTAGGCTGCTAACTTGATAACCATTCATGTGATTGTGTGAATCTGCCTGCAGTTTGATTTTGCTGATGGTAAGAATAGCTTGCTGATTTCTTCCTGAATCCCCTTTGTTTTCCATCTGACTTCACATTTATTATTTGAGGAAGTTATCACTGAAATCAAACTTTGTCATCTCTAGATGAACAATCGTATGTAAAAGCAAAACAATACTGGGGATAGGATAAAGGTATCCGTTTTCTTTAAAGGTCCTAGGTAAAGAAGGGTCTAGCTATCTATCTACAGTATTTATATACCGCTTTTCAACTAACAAGTTCACAAAGCAGTTTACAAAGAAAATGGAAAAAATAATAATAGCTAATTAAAAGCTTATGGGTCCCAGTCCCAAAAGGGCTCACAATCTAAAGTGCAAAAAGAACACCAGCAGAAGCCACTTGAACAGACACTGCTGGGGTGTGTAGGGCCAGTTACTCTCCCCCTGCTAAATAAAAGAGGAACACCCACTTGAAAGAGTGCCTTTTGCTCAATTAGCAGGGGTCCTAAAATGTATTTGCCTTGAATGTGGTAACTCAACTCTCCATCTCAGATAAAGAGGTCTGTCAGATTACCTGAGGATTATCTACCTTTGCAGCTTGCATCTTTGCTTTGGGATGGAGAGATATACAGAGAAAATGCTGATGTTGGGAAATGCTGCTTGTTCAAGTCCACTAGTCAATAACTCAGCAAACCTATTCTGCTTAGTGTATTTTACTGTACTTTGAAATTTTCAATAGAGTGGCATGTATTGTTATAGAGAAGGCTATATGAAAAAGCCTACATGAACTTTGCCCACATGGGCTAGACTTGGGGGGATTCAGAGAGTTAAAATAAGGATTAGGGTTAGGATATTTTTTTTTCTGTGGGCAGTTCTTGTGGGATTTTTTCATAGAACCAACTGAACAGAATCTATTAGAAGTGGCAACCCTGATGACAACATAGAACTTTCTGGTATCAGTTGTTTTATGGGTGTTGGGGTGTCATAATCTGTGTCAGAACATGTATTCAAGGTCTGAGCATTAAGGATAACCTTTGAGATGGAGGAAAAGGGAGTGTATCAGCCATGTGAATCATACAACAGGATGGGAGGTTTTGAGCTTGAAAACTACAGTGTTTCTCATCATTTGTTTGGTTGGGAAAATCAAATGAAATAATGCATGTGTGTGCTTTTCTGAACGGTTTGGACAAAGAATATTTAAATAATAAAAATCAGGATCAGTGGGTTGGAGGCAATATTTCCTTTCAAAATACTCAGTAAAATGTGCAAGGTAACAATGCTAAATCATCAGAAATCTTTTTCCCCTACCACCTCGCCAGTACAACACTGCAGCAGATTAACTGCAAAATAAACAACTTAAAACTGAGCACAGTACTGTATATGGATTATTTTTAGTAGATCTCAGTAACAGTTCCCCCTCCCAGCTGCTCTGCTTTAATATCTAATCTATTTTACACTTTGAAGATCAAGGCTAAATATGAAAATTAAGTAGATAGTGGAGCAAAGATCAATACTGAACATTATATTCTAGGCACGCATGGCATTAGTTTCTGCACTCTCCTGTTACTAATAGTCCATGTACAATGCTGAATGAGTTAATATACAACCATTAGGAATGCTCAGATTATTTTGCACATCTTATTGATCAGAAATTGATTTCTAAAATATTATCAACAAGAGAGAGATGCTCATATTTGTACAGCTTTCTCAGTGACACCAGTGGAGAAGCAAGTTACAGAAACACGGTTCTTTTTAACTAAAAAGTCAGCAAATCCATAAATCTTTTTTGCGTCATTTGTTCCAGTGTGGTTAAGCCATGTTCAGATTATTTTTTGCAAAAGTTGCCTGGAAGGTCACAGGGACGGAAAATTGTACAAGAGAATATCATTTTGTACCCTGCAGCCAAGATAACCACAGTGTACAAAAGGCTCACCTGATTCCTTTTCCAAATAGCAGCTGCTGAGTCTCCCTCCCAGGGTCCCTACCGTGTCTCATCACAAGGTACTTTGGAATGTCTGGAAAGTTCTAAAAACTAATTGTAACAGCATGACAATGAGAAATCTCCCCATACATTTTTAAAATCTCCACGAGTATGGTGTGTGTCACTACAGTCCATCTCAAGTAAATGTACATACACTTTATGGTGTCAAATTTATTAGGCTATGATTCACACATACAGGTATCCCCTGCTTTCTAATAGTTCATTTTTAATAATCCACTCTTTCAACACCTTTCAGTTATACCCCAAACTCATTCATTCAATGCATGTTCTGCTCTTTCAAATTCTCTCTGCTGTTCTAAAGGCCAACATTGCCCTGGTCTAATCCAATTCCCAAATGAGTTAATGATTTACATAAATCTTTGGGTGGCAGCAGGAATTTGCACGATGAAAGAGTCATTTGCAATTTGATAGCTAAAAAGCATTGGGAGCAACATTTAGAAGCAATGGCTGCAATCCTAAAGACACTTTCCTTAAGACCCATTAAGCACAGTGGGGCTTACTTTTGAGTGAACATGGTTAGGATTGTGCTCAAAAAAAAAATTAGGTTCCACTTTTCAACAATTTTCGCTTTCAGATAATGCTTCAGTCCCTGGTCTATCCAATACCAGTAAGTAGGGGATGCCTGTAAATACAGAGGGCCTGCTGTATCTGTGGATTTGGAATAAATGGATTTCATTATCCATAGTTCCCAAACCCACAGAAAAGGCCCCACATGGACCCCTCTAGTAGGAACCAGAGAAGTTTGGCTGCAAAGTGAGGTAGTATGTGTTGGTAGCAGAATTCTGGGCTGTTTCATTTCAGATTGCAGATGGAACGTCCTCATTTTGAATCTTTCCCAAGTAAAACAAAATCAGCAAGACGTCTGCCTTCAACCTTTCTGAATGCTGGTTTCCTTAATTTATTTTTGAGAGGCATGGGAAAACTTTTTCACAAACAACTTCCCACCTCCCTTCTGAAATGGAGCAGCCCAGATTCTACCACTTTGCTCTGCAAAATGTCTTGCTGGCTTTTGGTGAAGCAGGAATAATGGCTCCTATGCAGCTTCTTTCTGGCCCTTGTATCTACAACCTAACATATATCCTGTACCTATATTTGAAATCTGTAAAATTCTTGCAGAACATGTTCTAAGTAGAATAGATTGGATTCCAGTAAGTATTGACTACAAATAATTGCACAGGTAATGGATTATCTTAAATTACCTTTCCTATTGTGTCAGTGTGGGAGAAACTAGGATCAAGGATGAAACTAGGATGATATAGTTAACTATGGTTTAACTTAAATCCTAACTAGTGAAATGTGCCCACATTGCGGGAGTAAAATAATCTCGTGCACCATCCACCCTGTGTCCCATCCCCCATTGCACATCATCCCCCATGCGCAACATCCCCTAAGTGCATCAACCCCGAATGCACATCAACCCTGAATGCACAACATCCCTCTGTGTGCAAACATCCCCCATGCGCAACATCCCCTCAATGCACATCATCCCCTATTGTGGATCAAACCCCCTTGTGCATCACCCTCCCCATTCTAACCACCCTTCCATGAGCATCACCCTCCCATGCGCAACAGCCACCGCACAACATCCCTCCATGCACACCATCCCCCCAGTGCACCCTCCCACCCAGTGCATCAGGCACCAAATTGGTTGGATGTTGATCAGTCAGTCTTCAATATTAAGTATAGGATAAAAACATGTTGCACCCCCTTTTCATCCCCTTAAGGGTTAAATTTCTCAACATCGGTTCTTAGTGGGTGTTGATGGGTGCAATCCTGAGTAACTACGGGAAGTCCTTGCTCCGGTGTAAGAACAATTTGCTCTGGATTGCAATATGAATTTCCCATAGGTTTTCACTAGGTGGTGAAGTAACTACGGGTGCATGTAAACTCTCTTATGTGCACCCGTAATTGCTGTGGATTGTAGGGTAAGTCACAGAAGGAACACCCTCCCCAAATTTCATGCTTCTCTGTCCAGGGGTTGGGGCAGAGCATCACTCAGTCAGGGATTCTTCAATGTAAAGTATAGAGAGGAGTTGCACCACTTTTCACCCCCTTCCATTTGGAAATTCCAAATACCAGTTTTTTGTGGGTGCCTCCATCACGGAAGGAACACCTTCCTGAAATTTCATACTTCTAGACCCAGTGGTTTTGGCTGGGCGTTGATGAGTCAGTGAGTGAGTGAATGAGTCAGTCAGTCAAAAAGTGACTTATCAGTTTTATATTAAGCCAATTTTCCACCACCCTGGACAAACCTTTTAGATTTACAAAGCTCTTATGACTAAGGTTCTCTTCTGCACTACCAGAAAAGCTATTTTACACCTTACACTAGTGCACATCATTAAAAAAATGGAATTAACACCAATAATGTTCTTCCACTTGGGCTAGCTCTTGCACAAGCAGAAGGATGAGAACTAGGGCATAATGAGAGATGAGTCAGAGACCTGTGTTCAAAACCTGCACCCATACGTGTAATCCATTAATGTAACCAGAGCTGTTCTTAAGGTTGTGTGAGGACCAGGACAAATAAGCCTGGAGGAATTATTCTTTTGCAGCATATAAAACATGCTTTACAATTTTAAAAAACTCTTCTCAGATTCCCCGTAACTGCCACAAACAGTTAACAGTCAGGGGCTGCTGCATGCTTGCCTCCCTAAAGGCAAGAAAGCATCAATTAAACCACACTATATCAGGTAAAACAACTATTACCGTAATTTCTCTACATTTTATCACCATTGGCCCTGTATTCTCAGGGTGACCATATGCCCTCTTTTCAGGACACATCCTTCTCTTTTAGCCTTGTGTCCTAGAAAAAAAATCTTACTCATCCTCCTTTTCCTTGTGAGCAGGCAGCATGTAGCCATCTTGTAATTAATAAATTATATGTAATACAGTACTTTGAAATTTAATAAGTAATGCAATGTTTAAATTAACCACACGAAAGCAATATATATGAGTGTTTTTATCTTAATTTTGTTACATTCTACCTTTTTTGGGTGAGCTACCTTTTGGAGAGGGCCTTATCCCCTTCTCTGGTTATGACATATGGTTACCATGTGTACTCTGAAGGGGGAGACATGTTGGTCATAGTTCTGTACTTTGGGGGAAGTCTGAAGCTGGCACATCACCATTTCATATGCCTCATTCCCACAGTTTCTCCTGCTGCCATCGCCACTGCAATTGTGGCCTTGGCCAACCTGAAAATAAGATCTGGCTGGCAAGTGGAGCATAATTTATTTACTCAATTTATATCCTGCCTTTCTCTAACCTAAGGAAACACCCATGGCACTTTAAAAAATGCTCACAAAACACAACACAGCTAAAATAATAATAAAACTCTTGGGTCAGTGCAAACCTCCAGGGGGGCCATTGCTATAATCTCCCTCTGGTTTGTGCACTGCTTCTTCATTCCTCTTTTTTTCACAGTTGATAGCCATTGCTTCTCTTCTTTGCCATTTCCTGCCTTGTGCTGTGAAATTAATCAGGTGTATAGAGAGTATATATTCCAGACAATTTTCTATGCACGTGCATAGTGCCACAGTACAAGGTGAACAAAAAGGTCACCAAGTCCATTCCATGCAGATTTGGGTACTGCTTAAACATCTCATATGATGAATAGCATCTGGCTTTCAGTAGGATGTAATTTAAATTAAATGGCCTTGCAACATTTCTAGCAAAGCATACTTGGAATGTAATGAAATATTCCCATTCTAAGATCTTCTAAGTTTTTCTTAGCATGAGCTGTTCAGCTTTAGGCCACTTTTGCCCCTTTTTGACATCTGAGCCTTTAAAACCAAAGGCTTTCAGAAAGGAGTAACTCCTTGACCTGTTTGGGATAAGTGGGATATCAGCAGGGACCGAATACAGGTTCGTTTTGCAAGACCTTACTGTTTTATGGAATATTGCTTGGTACAGTTTGTAAGAGAGAAGAGTACATGGGTGGTAGTAGTGAATGGGTTAATAACTCATACAGCTAGCAACCATATCTAGCTCCTTATTTATTACTTTGTCACAAGCGCATAATTACGAAGAATTCCAGGAATGAGTGATAGCAGTACTACAATGGGTTTGATGATCTGTAGCACTGCATATCTTGTGATAAGGTAAATCATTCATTGGTTCCAGGCTTATACTCAAATCAAGTAGAGTCCTTAGCTTCAAAGAAAGGGATGATCCTTAATGTAATTGCCCCAATAATACAAAAATGCTTGTCAACTTGTCGTGACAAGCATGTGGTGACAAATCAATGTGTCAGCTTCCCTAGCTAAATGGAGTAAGTATTTGTCCATAAATTATTAGCAGAATCTTACACAAAATTACAAGCTGATTATAGAGCCCATTATAGGCTATGTAGAAAAGTCTCATTTGGAATAGCAATCATATCAGATTTGCTCATTTCTGAAGTGGCTAAGGGTGCAATCCTAACCAATTTAGGTTGGCCTAACTCACCTGGCATATCTTTCTATGGTGGTGGACAGATGTTGGTGTATGTCTCTGTACTTGGCTAGCCCCCCAGGAGTGGGGTAGAAGTATCTTATGGCATTTTTGTGACACCCTATGGTCAGCACAAGACAGGGAGTTATACCAGCCTAACTTTAGCTTAGGATTGCAGCCTAAGCTACTGCTTGTCAATTGTGTAGGCTCACTGAGATCTCATCTCAGTAAGTTAAGGTTGCTTCTTATTTTCCTAATAAAGGTGTGTAAAAACTTTGTGGAAGGCAGAAATTCAGCATGTTCAGCGTTCCGTGTAACTCCATGCCAGGAGAAATAGTACTTATCTGTTTTTCATGAAAGTTTTAAACATACAGAGCAAGGATCAAAACAATAAGCAATAATTTCAGTGGATGTCTTTATATTTGGTAGAGTTGCCATCTAAAAATTGTCCTGCTCTTGTGATTTTCTCAATTTGAGATACATAAATAAATTGGTAAAGTTTGACTAATATCTGCAAAACAAGTTGGTATTAAAGGTACAGCTTCAGTGATTGACTAAAAACCTGGCAACACTTTTTACTAATCATTCACAACCTTCATCTTTGCAACATCTAAGGATTCTGTGAGTACAATATTGTGGGTATGAGCACAATGCGGGCATGGAAGTGCCAGGTTTGAATGTACTCTCTGGACACTTTGATGGACATTTTGATGACAATTGTATACGTTTAAACAAAGAACTTCAATCATGTAGAAAGGAGAAGGCTGGCATTATAAACTGAAAGGAAAAAGATTGTGTAGCAAGAGAAACTGAAGCTGTTCTACACCACACTCTCTCACCCCATGTTTTCACCCAAATTTCTTCTGGTATCAAGAGATCAGTTGAAAAAAAAGCAGCAAGAAATATCACAGGCAAAGGAAGGGGTCAGCTACTCTCATTGGTTCACCTTTTTGTTATTGAAAAAAATGTTCCAACCTCAAACATAAAAAGATTCAAATGTATATTATTATTATTATTATTATTATTATTATTATTATTATTATTATTATTATTATTATTATTATTGCATTCAACAATGAGTTATGGCATAATATGACAATGGGTTCATTCATGCTATGATCTTTACCCAGTTGTACCACTCCACACAAAAATGGGATCATGTTAATTTTTTATTATTATAAACTGTTAAAATAAATACTGACCTGTGTTTATAATCAAAATCTAATGTGCCAATGAATCTAACGCACACCCCAATTTTGGAGACTAAGAGCGCATTCCTAACCATGTCTACTCAAAAGTAAGTCCCATTCTGTTCAATGGATCTTACTCCCAGGAAAGTGTCTTTTGGATTGCAGCCTAAATGAAACTATTTACTAAACTATTTTTACTTGAATCTAATGCTCACCTTTCCAGCCAAATATAAGTCTGCAAAACCAGGTTGCACATCAGATTTGATGGTGCATTAGATCAGACTATTAGATATAGTTTACTATATTGTATTAAAATGTAACATAAACCCATTGTTGAATAAAGTAGTGCAATTAGGCAAAAACTACAACCTAAACCCATTGCCCTATTATTATCATAAACACACAGCGAACAATTTTGTGCTGGTTTCATGTACATCACCAGTCGGACCCTTCCCAAGAGTCTAGGACTGTGTGACGTAGCAGCATATAATTTGTGCTGATCCCAGAAGAGCGGCTTTCTGCAGTTGGCAGAGTGATATTTTGTCAATGCCAATAACAACAACAACAACAACAACAACAACAACAACTATTATTATTATTATTATTATTATTATTATTATTATTATTATTATTATTATTATTATTATTATTATTATTATTATTCAGGTTTTCTTTATTTTTTTAGAAAAACTGTAGTTAAGAATTAACAGACCTCCAAATGGAAGAACTGTCTCACAAGAAGGAGGAGGACACTAGAAAAAAAGAAAGTCCAACTGACTCATTCAGCTGATGTTGACAAAACAATTTTATCTGTTTTTGGTAAGTTAGGTAGAACCCCACCAGCTGACTTGAAATGCAGATCAAAACATGAGAGTATTCTAATAATTCCAAACATACATCATTCCTTAATTTCTACCATATATGAGAACATTTGGGAGTGAATGAGAACAATGAGAAAGAACAATGAGAAAAATGAGAATAATCCAGCTTCTTGATCCAGAAAAGCTTGGAAGCAAAATTCTGGACTTGGGAATCTCATGATGAATTGCAGTTATCAGGCAAAGATGAACAGGATAACTGAAAACCTAAGGATGCAACCCTAAACAATTTTCAAGCTCTAGGGTAAGGACTATGCAACTCTGATTTAAGGGGACAAATGTTGCCTTATCTTGAGAAGATCTCTATGACTGCTCCCATCTGCAGGATGCAGCACATGTCCCACTAGAACAGCTATGCCATGCTGGAAAGTGTCAAAGAGTTCTAGCTGTGTTTAAGATACATAACTGAAGAGTGAAACTACCATAAGTAAACCAAGAGGGATGTTGGTAGCTCTTCTATTAAGGCATGTTTCCAATGACATTGTGTGATTATGCTGTTTACCTTCCTAATGAAAAGCTGAGAAAACTCAAATCATGCAGATCTGAAATGCAGTACTAAACACTCTGATTTCACTACACATTAATTGTGCACATAGAAAAAAGGTAAATTATTTTTGACATGCAAGTCAACATAGTAAGGAAAAGCTATGTACGTTAACCCACTGTTAATAAATTTAAACAGATGCAAATGAAATTGGTCTGACGTCATTCCAAAGTTCTTAAATATTGACATAAAGGATGTCAAACAATTAAAAAAGAACTTGGTAACCCTGACAGTTCAGTACAGTATATAGCATTCACTATTTACAGTGTACTTTCAGCACACTAAAATGCATTATTTAATTATTCTGCACTGATGAATACTTCATATAGCTACAATTTGTCGTAGTTAAGGCTATTGAATAAGTGTTAGCTTATGCTAATCAGATAATCTCATCATATATGGGGTTGCTATTGGGCTAGGCAAACAATGCATGAAAGGGAAGTTCAAGTTTTTCCATGGACAAACCATTTTTAAAGACAAAACAAATACAGGTCCAACCTTGCTATACATGATTTTTTTATAAACAGATTTGGCTCAACATGAATGGCCACTGCAAATCAGTTTTTAAAAACTGCTTTTATACTATTGTAGTGTGATAGTCATACAAGCAATTATTCCATTTTTCAGTACCAGAATCAAACACCTGCAGATACTGAGGCACTAACTTATTTCATTAGATGCAGTAGAGGAGCACAAAACCTAGAAGAAGGTCTTTATACCTATTTTTCATGGTTTCATTTATACACAGATTTTTTATCCACAGAGGTTCCGGAATGGAACCCTAGTGGATAATGAGGGACACATGTGCCCAATTAAGTAATGTTAAGATTTATTATTATTGCTTTGAATGGAAATGTTCAGTGCTGCTCTATATATGCTTATTCAAAACAAAATTCACTGAATTTAATTAGAGTAATTCTCCAGAAAGGATTGGAGCTTGAAGCACATGCATAACTCAACAGTTCAAATAAATGGCATTTCCAAGTGCTTCTGTTTGGTTGGATAGTGCCATAAGTCTGCTATTTAATTTTATATTTAGGTAAATTGGTGGTAAATTATAATCAACACTGGAAGAGAGAAAAAGGAAGGATTCTGTATTACTGTCAAGATTCTAACTTTTTGTTATATAGTCAGAAACATGATATTAATACAGAAGCCTTCATTTTCACATACAGTTACATTAGGATCCTGATTTCCTTCGGTTATTTGCTGCAATAATACTTTTTCCGTTTAAATAAAATCTAGCTTTACCATACCTTGATCAGATTATGTCCTACTGTGTAGACAGCTCTTTCCAGCCTCTCTCCGGGTGCATGAATACCTGTGCCATACCCATGCCAAGCAACCAAGTAAGGATTGTGGATCGTAATCCAATACTTAACTCGATCCCCAAAAGTTTTGAAGCAAAAAGTAGCATAGTCATTGAAAATGGTGATAAGAGATTCATTTGTCCACCCCCCATATTTCTCTTGCAATACCAAAGGCAAATCCCAGTGGTAAAGGGTGACTACAGGCTCAATCTTTCTGTAAACTAGAGCATCTAGGAGGTGGTTGTAGTATTGGAGCCCCTTGTCATTGACAGCTGTTAACATCCCAGTGGGAAAGAGCCTTGGCCATGAAATGGAAAACTGGTAAGAAGAAACTCCCAAAAAATCCAGAGCTGACAAATCTTTTTCCAGAAAAGTGTAGCTGTCACTGGTGTTTTCTGTCCTGGAATCAGCTTGGAGGTGTAATGGGATGAAATGTTCCCAAATTGAAGGTCCCTTTCCATCCTTCTTCTGGCTGCCCTCCACCTGAAGTGCACTGGTTCCCACACCCCAAAGGAACTTGGTGGGGAACGTGTCATGCAGAAATAGCTGGGTTTCATTCACGGGACTTACACTGTGGTCTTTATTCCACACAGATCTTCCATCCCTGTCAAGTCCAGTAATGGTCGGTATAAAAAACAATGCCCATATGGCTACAGATCCTGTCAGCTGCTGGGCAAACATTGTGTCCCTTTGGAACCTATGTTAAAAGTTGCATGTCTTTTACTCAGGCTGGAGAAAATCCATTCACTCCCTGGGATCCCTGCTGCATAGCCTCTCTTCATTTGCCACCAACTGCTGGAGTGTCTTATCAAAGCAGCAGTAAAAAGCTTGTGACAGTAAAACCCCTGTCAATGATTAGCTTGAACTGCAGGACTTAGGATGGATCACAAAAAGCAACGTAATTTCAGGGCGGTGGCCGTGTTGTAGCCACTGGGACCCCCAAAAAGTGTTTGTTGTTTCAGAATAAAAGGGTTATATTAATGCTTCTCATGTCAATTTAGTTGTTGAAAATGTCTTAAAAAGCAGTAATATGAGCTGATTGTCAGATTTGGTTTTGTTGATTGCTGATTGTTGATTTGGTTACATTTCAAGGAAATAGAGAAATTGACTTCTTGAAACAATTTGATTTGCAAAATCTGTAATTGCCATGATAGAATAAAAACCAAGGGGGGAATAGTATCCTGTAGCTATTGCAGCAAACACAGTAGAGTCTTATGGCAATGAAAGACTATCACATTTATTGCAGCATGAGCTTTCTTAGGAAAGAGCTTTTGTTTAATCTTTATATCTTATGCTTCTGTTTCAAAAAAAGAATTCTGAAGGTGGCTAGACAATGCAAAGAAAATGTAAAATAACATACAATTAAAAAATCCAAGACCAGAAAAATCAGAAAAGCAATGGTACTCAACTATACACCAATTCACAGCCTACTGAGACATGAGTTTGCTGTACATTTCCCAATGTTCTTTATTTAAAACTAGCTTACAAGCCATACTCATTGCGGACTTTAAAACCAGCTTCTGCAGAGGGTGGCCCAAACTAAAGAGATAAATATATTGTCTCTGGAATTCAAATGGCATGTCTGCCAATTTAGGCAGGACACAAATTCCAATGCTGGATGTTCAAGCAGCAGATGAAATTCAGCAGCGGATTTTCAATCCCGGGATCATCTGGATTCCAGAAATGTATAATATATCTATGTAGAGCAAGTGTGGCCCGAGTTAGAGGGTTTTCAGGCACGCAGATGGACAGACAGAATTCACTGTTTATTTATATAGATATTCATTCAGTAACCTTTCCCTCTCCCACTGGATGGTGTCCAAGAGGCACAACGTATTTCTATCAGGGGTCTTTTTGAGAGGGTACTCAGTGATACTTCTGTGGTGAGTACCAGCACCTTTGTGGCCCCCAAACACACATGTCTATGATTACAAATATCACCTTCATGGTGAGTACCCCCACCTTTATTTCTAGAAAAAAGCACTGCTCTCTCTATATACGTAAAATCAGAGTCACCGTCTGATTCCCTGACTGACTGAATGACTCACTGACTCATCAATGACCAGCACAAACCCATAGACCTAGAAGCATCAAATTTAGGAAGTGTATTCCTTCTGTTGTGTGAGCACCAGGGTGACCATATGAACAGAAATTTCAGAATTTGTGCTCTTTTTTTAGTCTCCTGTCCAAGTATCCTCCAAAAGGGCTTCATTTTGGAATGTTGCAATGGAGTACAGTAACCCATCATGTCATATGTCATTGGATTTGTATTGAAGAGCACAATCCATGCAAAAATCAGTTTTGAAATATCTCCTTCCTATCAAAGGTTATGACCAAAAAAACTAAAAACAAAAAGTATGCATTGAGCTCTTCTGGAAAGTGAAAGTGCCCAATATCGTGGCTTTACTCATGATAGGCAAATGTGCCATTGTCTGCTGGAAAGGCCACGCTGAGAGGAATCTAAGACCTTGTCCTCTTTTTGAGGTTTGGGCATCTTGTCACACTGTGTGAGCACCCACTAAGAACTGGATGTCATCTTAGGCATGATTTTTAGGAATTTAACCCCTGAGGGGGTGAAAAGGAGTACAAAATGTTTTTGTCCCTATTCTTAACATTAAATACTTATTGATCAACACCAGCTCCAACCCCTGAACCTAGAAGCATGAAATTGGGGAGCACATTCCTTCTCTGATGTAAGGACCCACTAAGAACTGATTTGGTGCCTGGTGGTGCCCACTGGTATTCAGTGCCTGATGCTCGGCAAGGATTCTCAGTGGTGCCCACTGCCTACTGGTGCCAACTGTCTAGTGGTGCCTTCTACCCGATGGTGCCTGGTGCCCAGTGTCTGGTGCTTAATAGGAATGCCTGGCACCCAGAGGTGCCCAGTGCCTGCTACTCAATGGTGCCTGGTAGTGCCTGATGGTACTTGATAGGGATGTCCAGTGCCCAGTGCATGGTGGTGCCTGGTAAGAATGCCCTGTGCTCAGTGATGGGCTTCAAAGAAATTAAGAACTGGTTCCCTGCCCATTTGGCAGCCACTTTTAAATGGCTATTTTTAAACTTTATATGTCCTATCTCTTGTTAACAACCAGTTCTATAGTGTAGGTGTGAACCTGCTGGTGCCCACCACTGCCTGTGCTCAATAGGGATGCCCAGTGCCCACAGGTGTCTGGTGGTACCCACTGCCTGCTGCCCACTGGTGCCTTATAAGGATGCCTAGTGCCTAGTGGTGCCTGCTGCCTGCTGGTGCCTGGTAGGAGTGCCTGTTGCCCACCACTTCCATTGCCCACCACTGCTACTCTCCAGTGCCCAGTACCTGTTGCTGTCCAGTGCGTGCTGATGCCTGTCACCTGGTGCCAATGCCAGGTTCCCACCAGTGTCTGGTCCCACAAATATTCTTGAAATTTTACTCCCGCAATGACAGGTAAATTTTGCTTATAATATTATATAATTACAGTAATTGATGCACCACAGGAGTTTGAGGGAAGGTCCTTTATTTGTAGGGTCTTGGGGGAAGACCCTAGAAGTGTCTTGTGCCGGTCTTGGAGGAAGTGAGCCCTCTGGTGGCAGCACCATGTGCATTTTGTGAAAAAACCAGGTGTGTCTTTACCATTAGACAGTGTAATCCTAAGCATATCTACTCAGAAATAATTCAATAGTATTAATCCCAGGGAAGTGTGGTTAGGATTGCAGCCTTAGTGATTTGGCAGTGTGCCATGAAAACAGTTTAAAATCATTGTTGTACAGAGCAGCAGTAATAGTAGCTAACATGGATCACAATGAAAAGGGGGAAAGTGGGGATTAAAACACAGCGAATCCAAGTCCTTTTGGGATATTGCTCATATTACATACCTAGATTTTTTCCTACCACTTTTGGCCAGCGTGTAAAGGGAGCGAGTGATATATATGGAAAGATTTGCTACTGTGTGTGTTCTTTTTAACAGTGTCAAATTCAAGGCTTATTTGCCTACCAGGTCTTTTAGGGCTCCAAAAAGTGATCAATATCACCACTTCCATCAGTGCTTGAAGTGATTTTTTTTTTAAAGTATGATAATTTTACATCTGTTAAAAGAAACAGCCAACCCAATCAAATGTAGGATAGCAACCAATCCTTCCCTACTTTAGCACTGCATACTACAGAAACTATGGGACCATTTTCAGCATTTGGAAGTCAAAGCCTTGGTTTAGTAATGTAAAACTGTGCAGCACCGTTACCACTGCAATTACAGTTAGTTCTCTTTATCCACAAATTTGCTTATATGCGAAGGTAAAAATCACCACTTACCTCTTGTTATCTGTGACTTTATTCTTGCTGTGCTGGTTCTGCATCAAATGGGGATTGGGACTGGCCCATGAAGAATCCTTGGAATGTCTGCTTCCAGATTTGCCCTGACATCTTGGGGATGCCAGATGTACTTCACAACCCTGGTGATGATAGCTTGGCCAAAAAGGAGAGGTCTCTGTAAGCCATGTGAGAGCTGATCTGGGCCAGGGGCAAGCCCAGGGAAGGAGCCAAGAGACAGGTGGAAGAGGAAGAGGATGACCGACAAAAGAACCTTCCCACTGCTGTACTCTGATGAGGCCTTGTTGGGCAAGCAAACTTCAATGAGTTGAAGGGTATCCAAAACAAGAGAATAGCTGTCACCACAACCTTCAGTGCATCAATCAGCACAGATAAGGGCATCAGACAAGCATCAGAAAAGGGATATGTGGGTGGCAGGTAAGGCAGAATCACCCTACCGTAGTCTATGAAAAAGCACTCCAACTGCCCTGCTCACTTACACCCAAGGATGCTGTCTTACAGGACAATCCAGAGCAACTAATCTGTCCACATAAGAGCCCTTAGGTTGCCCTATCTAACACTAGGTTGGAGCAACTGCAAGATGCTCCAGCCCAGTTACTCTGGAAGAGGCTTAGGGCAGAGCAAGGCAAGATAGGGTGCCCTAAGAGAGGTGGACCTGCTCTGCCCTAACTGGGGCAGCCTAAGCAGCTCAGGAGAGGCAAGTTGAGGGCATGTTTAGCATTGCCTAGGGCAGAGCAGTTACTCTGTATGCAGAGCCTGTTTCCAAGGCAGAAATGCCCTCTTCCAGCCCTTAGAGTTATACCACCTCAGGAGCAGGTATAGTAATGAGTAGACCCATAGGGTTCCATGATAAGGCCCGAGTAAGAATGGCAGTGTTGACCAAAAATCTGAGTTCTTGGCCAGCCTAGCTGCAACCCCTTCCTCTCAACCTCAGGATATGGAACAAACTACGGCTGCCCACAAACCTCAGGATACAGCAGGCCACTCCAAGAAGCCCCTTGTATTCACTGTAGAATGTACTGACATCTCATCAGGGACTCCTTATAAGGCAGGCACCCAGTGGCGTCACCAGACTGGTGCAGCTGGTGTGGGCTGCATTGGGTGATGCGCTCCGTATGGGATGATGTGCCGGAGGAGTTTGACTGTCCTTTGGCAGGCCCCGGGCGTCAGCACCCCCATTCAGGCCTGCTCCAAGGCGGAGCAGCAGCCAGAAGCTGCCACTTGTCTGAGGAGCTGGCCTTAACGGCCATCTGAGATGCACTGCGCAGAAACACACTGAGCATGCCGAACAGCTTCAAAGGAGACTTCCTTAGAGCAGAGAAAGTCCGCGCCTCTGCACATCCATTCGGCCTCACTCAGGAGGCGGAGCAGCAGCCGAATGGCTTCAGAAAGAGTACTGCACAGGCACCAACTCTGACGCCTGCACAGTCTCCCCCGAAGCCAAAAGGCTTCAGAAAAGTACTGCGCAGGTGTCAGAGATGGTGCCTGTGCAGTACTCTTTCTGAAGCCAGTTGGCTTCAGAAACAACTGCGCAGGCGCCAACTTTGGTGACTGTGCAGTCCAGGTGGGGGGGGGCACGCATCCCAGGGATGACGCACAGACATCCGCACCAGGTGATGTGCAGAGTCATGTCACCAATGTAGGCACCACAGCTGTTCCTTGTTCAGTGTGATCTGAGGGGTGTCTCCTCAGGAGCAAGTCTTCCCCTTGTGTCAATTACTTAGCATGCTCTGGAGCAGTAGGGCAGCCCAGGCTTCCTGACTCTCTGGATTCAGCATAACTTTCTGCTCTGGATACAGAATAGTTAGGAGAGTGCAGTTAGGTCAGAGCAGGCTGAATTTGCTCTGGATTGTGTCCATAGGCTGCAATCCTAAAGACACTTTCCTGGGAGTAAGACCCATTGAACACAATGGGCCTTCTTTTTAAGTAGACATGATTATGATTGTGCCCTTAATATCCACTTTCTTGGGAATAAAGAGGGCCACCTTTGATGTAAGAGGGCTGGGCAGGTTTGGTGCTTTTCTATGGGCATTTCTGCCTCACTTGCCATCTCCACATCAGATACTGGAGACGATGATAAGTCTTCTCTATAGACTTTAAATTAAGAATCAGGTACATGAAGTTCATAGTGTTGTGTGGTGAATAGGGTTCCCTGGAATGGGTTCCCCCATTTCCCCCAAAAGCTCAATGATTCATAATCCACTAATTTGGTATCCACTAGGATTTCCAGGAACCTATCTTGTTGGAGACTGATATCCCTGTTTTATGGCAGGGATGCAGCCATGCAAGTAGCAGGCATCCCCAATAACTAATAGCAATGGCATCATAAAATATATTGTTGCAAAAGTTGCTCCCCCATGTCTACAAGAAATTTAAAATGTGTTCTGCCAATGTAGGATTGCCATATGTCCCAGAAAAATGGGGCAGGCCCAGTTTTGGGGGATTGCGTTCACATACCAGCAAGTTTGACAGTGAATCCTGTCCCGGTTATGTGGAAGAGAATTTTGGCAGCCCTATTTTGGCAGCGAGTAGTCTTCAAGCCCAAGGCAGGTGCCATGAGTGTGCCTTGGGGTTTGGAAATTTTTATTTATTAGATGCAATCCTATATGCTTACCTAGGAGTAATTTGCATTGAACTCTATGAGACTTCTGAGCATGCCAAGTGTGTCTACTCAGAAGTACGTCCCATTCCAGCCAATGGGTTTACTCCTAGGTCAAAGTGTAGCCTCAGGGCCTCATGCCAAGTGTGTCTACTCAGAAGTACGTCCCATTCCAGTCAATGGGTTTACTCCTAGGTCAAAGTGTAGCTTCAGGGCCTCATGCCAAGTGTGTCTACTCAGAAGTAAGTCCCATTCCAGCCAATGGGTTTACTCCTAGGTCAAAGTGTAGCCTCAGGGCCTCATGCCAAGTGTGTCTACTCAGAAGTACGTCCCATTCCAGTCAATGGGTTTACTCCTAGGTCAAAGTGTAGCCTCAGGGCCTCATGCCAAGTGTGTCTACTCAGAAGTAAGTCCCATTCCAGCCAATGGGTTTACTCCTAGGTCAAAGTGTAGTCTCAGGGCCTCATGCCAAGTGTGTCTACTCAGAAGTAAGTCCCATTCCAGCCAATGGGTTTACTCCTAGGTCAAAGTGTAGCCTCAGGGCCTCATGCCAAGTGTGTCTACTCAGAAGTAAAGCCCATTCTAGTCAGTGGGGCTTATTCCAGGTAAGTGTGGCTCAGGCTGCCGCCTCAGAACCCAGTGCCGTGGACGTCTACTCGGAAGTAAGCCTCATTCTGGTCAATGGGACTTACTCCCAGGCAAGTGTGGCTCTCCCACCCGCCCAGGATAGTCCCTTGCGGGTGACGAGATCAGGCCGCGCTGCTCGCCCGCCTCCTTCCTTCCCTCCTGACGCCACGTTTATTATTGGCGCGAAGGGAGGGAGGAAGGAGAGGATGGAGGCTGCAGTCCTTCCACCCCCGCCAAAGGCAGCCTAACCGTCGGGGGGAGACGTGGCCGCAGACAGCATGGTGAGCCGGGGGAGGGGGAGCCCCAGCCGCAGGCCGCCACCCCAGCCTCTCCTACCTGGGAGTAAGCCCCATTGACTGTAATGGGGCCTGCTTCTGAGTAGACCTGCTGAGGATTGGGCCCTGAGGCTGCAGTCCATCCACACTTTCCTGGGAGTAAGCCCCATTGACTGTATGGGGCCTGCTTCTGAGTAGACCTGCTTAGGATTGGGGCCTGAGTCTGCAATCCACCTACACTTTCCTCAGAGAAAGCTCCACTTACTACAGTGGGATTTATCTCTGAGTAAACATGCATAGGATTGGGCCCTGGGGCTGCAGTCCACCCACACTTTCCTGGGAGTAAGCCCCATTGAGTATAATGGAATTTGCATCTGAGTAGTCATGCATAGGATTGGACTCTAAACTGCACTCCTATACACAGCTTCCTGCAAGTACATATTCCCCATTTACTGTAATGGGAATTACTTTTGAGTAGATGTACCAAGGATTGGGTCTTGAGGCTGCAATCTTATCCACACTTTCCTGGAAATAAGTAAGCCCCATTAAGTATAATGGGACTTAATTCTGATTAAACATGCTTAGGATTGGGCTCTGAGGCTGCAGTTCTTTCCACACATTCCTGGGAGGCAGCCCCATTGACTCTAATGAGACTTGTTTCTGAGTAGACGTGCAGGATTGTAATCCCACAACCAAATTAATTAGGACAGGGAGCTGAAGGGAGGGTGTGTGGACAGTGCCTGCATGACCTACATGTGACTGGAGGCACTACCCTATCCTTTTTTGGTCACCCCAAACCATCCTGGAGGGCAGTGGCATTCCAACTTTTTTGTGCCATTACATCAATCAATCAGTTGTGAGACTAGGGGTCCACAGCCAATCTCACATCTATGGGATTTGATCTACCCCATTAGTACTTCTCCCTGCCCCATTTTGTCCTACCACTTGTGGGGAAACAATCCCCCACCTGTGAGGTCACAGCCTGAGCACAGCCAGCCTTGGAAGCTTCAGGGCCAGACAAGCAAGAAGAGGCTGGGCAGGATTAAATTCAGAACTCAGTTTTGATAGCAATCCTAGTAATCCACTCCAATACATTCTTATATGTGAATTTATTCTTGTTTGTAAATTTGAAATGTAAATTAGTTTTCTGGCCCCAACACAGTATAAGAGAGATGATGTGGCCCTCCTGCCAAAACATTTGGAGACCCCTGCTGTAGACCCCTGTCTGCCTATCTGTCTTTCTTCCAAGACTTGTTCCAACTCTTTTTTTTGCCCCTTTCTCACTTGAACATCCCATTACAACAAACCTGCAAGGTAGACCACGGTGACAGAAAGGGATTTCTTTTTGCATTCTTGTTCTTTTCCTGACCTGGATCCTTCCTTTTCTAAGCATTGGTAGCCAGCACTTTGGATGCTCAAAGGCCATAAGCCAAACCAATTTAGGCTAGCATAACACATTCCTCTTCCCGTTCCAGTGGTTGAGTGGAAAGACTGGTACATATCTGTGCACTGGCCTTACTCTACCCCAGAAGTGGTGCAGAAGTGCCTTATAGCACTTTTGCAACATCCCCCAGGTCAGCACAGGACTCCTGCAGGCCTTAATGGGATATAGGACTGCAGCCAAAGTTTCCATCTCTCAATTCATATTGTAAAGAGTGTTTTCATGTCTCTGTTGCTTTCCTATAAATTCAAGTGTGGCATTGGGTACAATATTTGTGCATAGGAAATCACAAGTAGGGTAAAAAAGAAATCGTTCTATGGCCTGCAGCACCATAACAAGATGAACAGAAAGAAGGGAACTTTGAGCACCATCAGTGCTTGGCTACCAGTCCTTAGAAAAGCGAGGATCTAGGAATTTGGCAGGGGAAAAATAAACTGGAAAGAAAGAAAATTTTGCAGAACGAAAATGCATTGTCATTAAGGAAAACACCATGGCCACAATCCAGACTAACTACGGGACCTTTTACACCGACATAGTTACGGTACCACCTATGGAAAATTCATAGAGCAATCCAGGGTAACTGCCTCTTATGTCTTCCCTTAGTTACTCTGAATTGTATGGCATGAATAAGTTCAGTGGACAGTGTTTGTCAGTTGCTCGGGTGAAACCAACAGTCTGTGGTTCTCACCTCTGAAAATGTCTGCCATAGTTATGGATGGGATGTTAGGAAATGAAAATCTTCAGCAATAATGCCAATAAGTCCAAATAGTTTGTACAGCAACACTAATAGTACCAGCCTTAGCCTTAGAATTCAGGGGTGTCCAAACTTTCAACTTCAGCGCTCCTGGACCTTTAACAAGTTTGTAGGAGAGGGAATTTCAGCAAATTTAGCTTGTGATCTGTGAGATGAGAAGCTGCACCTGCTGAAACTCCCTCCTTTTACACATTGTTAAAGATCCCAGAGACCTGAAGTTAAATGTTTGGACACCCCTGCTTAGATTTTACTAGTGTATAGTAAAGGGTGCAATCTTAAGAAATTTAAGCCAGTTTTATTCACCTGGCCTATATTTCCGTGACAGTGGGGGAGGGGGGAAGATCAGCATATGCCTGTGCATTGGTCTAACTCTTCCCCCCAAGAGCAGGGCAGAAGTGTCCTATTGCACTTTTGTGATACCCTCAAGTCAGCACAGGACATATGCTGGGGTTTAGGCCAACCTAAGTAGAGGTGAGGATTGTAGCAGTATACTTGGGTGAAATCCTATCGTACACCACCAACTCATTGGTCTTCCTTTTCCTGTGGTGATGTAGAGATGCAAGCACATGTCCGAACTGGCCTAACCCTCCCTCAGGAATGGTATCTTACGGCACTTTGGTGACGCTCCCAGGTCAGCACAGGTGAAGGCTGGCCTAACTGGAGATTAGGATTGCAACCTTGGTATACTTAGGATGCAGTCCTAACTTAGGCTGGCACAATTTATTGGTCTTCCAGTTCCCTTGGTGATGTAGTGAGGCAAGCGCATGTTTGTGCACTGGTGTATGCACCCTCCCGATATGATACAGAAGCGTCTTATGACAGAGGAGTGTGGCTTGAGCCCAACCTGAACCTGAGTGTCTTATGACACTTCTGTGACACCCCCAGGTCAGCACAGAACTTATGCCAGGACTTAGGCCAGCCTAACTGAAGAGTAGGATTGCAGCATTAGTGTAATTACTACTTATACTTAGACTATAACCCTTAGAGTATACTAGTATTGAAAAATGTTTCAAGAGATTCTTGGGTACCTGTTACATGGAAAAAGCAGGAGGAAGCATTTCTCATTATAATTATATTTCTAAATTCAAAATCCAGATTCCTTCTTGTCTTAAGCAGTGTGGATAAGGGATACTCAACCTGTCACAGATTCAGGCTACAATCCTATCCACACTTACCGTATATGGGAATGTCCCATTGAATGTAGTGAGACTTTCTTCTGAGGAGACTTGCATATTATGCTCAGTGCATACACACACACAGTGCACACATAGTATCCTATATACAGCAGGTATTACTTCAAATTGAAGCTTTGTACAGTCACCAATGTGTGCACTTATCCTGCAATTCTGTGTATGCTTAACATAAGGATATGAGAAGATCCCTACCAAATGTCCATCTGGGCCAGTGTTTCATTTCCCAGAGAGACCACCATTCCCTCTGGGTTGTCTGTGAGCAGGACATGTTCCTTTGCCACTGATAGAGGCAGACTGCCACTGAACCTGCAGATTGCATTTCACTGTTATTACAGTACTAGGAGTCATTGCTAGATTGTCCTCCATAAACTTGATCAATTCTTTTTTAATGCCACCCAGAATAGCAGCCACCATCATGTTTTGGTCAGTGAATTCCATAGGCTACTTTTACATTAAACAAGCACTTCTAAACAAGCATTTTTTCTGATTTGAATTTCCTGCCAATTTGTTTATTGTCAGACTCCCAATTTCTGGTCTCAATAGGGCAAAGGCATCATAGGATTACACTGTTGTCTATAAATAATATACTCTCCCAATATGGCTTATATTTGGATAGCTGATAAATGTAGGTCCCAGTCCTATCCAACTTTCTAGCTCCTATGTAGCTGCAATGCAGCCCTAAACTTTTTCAGTGAAAAAATAAACTACTTTTACTGGAGTAGTTATTAGGCACAGGCCACACCTTCTTTTCTCATAATAAAGGCTTGGTTTGCTCAGTTTTGCCCCTCCCTATAATGGCTGCTATGTCCAGGGACAGGGATTATGAGCAGGTATGAGTTAGTTGGATGGTTCCCTCTGGTTTAATTAGAAATTGTGTTTGATGTTCAGAAGATCATAGTATTAAATACTATACATTTTGTACTTTACTATGTTAAGGTTTATCTTTTTTACCTGGTAGTTCCCAAGAACATGAAAACCCTGTGTTTAGGATTGGATAAATTCCATCACCTACTGTAGATACTTGAGTATAAGTTAATATCACAGAGAAGCCAAAAATAGTTCTGAGCCAAAAATAATAGTATTTTCTACGACCATCAGACAAGTCAGAGGGTTAAACTTGGAGATTGTGTTTGAGCATAATTTTTTTCTTATTTTACCTGAGGCCAGATCCTAAAAAATAACCTACCACTAATTACCTAAAAACTGTACTATCTCTAATTATTGAAAATATAGTAAAAAAGATACATTTTTATTCATTGACTTTGCCAACTTTTTGTAAACAATCTTAGAGAAAGTGGACTGTAAACAATATACCATTAATCAAATCCTTCTATAAGATGCTCAGTATGTTAAGCTAAAGACTTTTTAAAGTTTTAATGCATAACTGGGAGTGTACTATTCAGTTCATAGTAAAGAGATAAGCAAGAAGGATTGAGCAAAAGCAAATGGAACTAAACAATTAAAACCTGATTTATTCAGAAGTAGACCAATTGCTTTCCACAAGTATTAATCATAAGTAATTGTGCATTGAATTGTATCCTGGCACTTTGTTTCAGATGAGTTCCAATCCTGATGTTTAAAAAAAAAGCCAGAAGTACTAACAAATTTTTGATACTAATATGCAAGCAGTTTCAGTAATTTTTAAAAAATATATCTCAGTATAAGACTGAAGCTTAAATTGGATGTTTGTCATTTTTTTAGTTATGGTACTTAAGAACTGAAAACAGCCTGTGAAAGCTGTGTTTACATGGGTATAACTGCCATGGTATACATGGGTATACTGTTAACATGGGTATAACTGCCATGGATGCATGTTCAGATGTTATTAAAAAAACTTGGTGTCTGCCATTAAAAAAATCTTCTACTTAAATGAGACAATCTTTAATGTCCTTGGCTATTATTTTTCCAAAGTATTGGTGAGTTTACCACATTGCCTCTCACTGTGGCAGTGTGTGGCAGGTAATAACTTTTAAGCAAGCCTTGAAAAGCACCACCTGTCAATTATTTAATATCAAGCTGCTGCTAAAGGCATAGTTAGAGGATGGCTGAAAGTTTGTAATTTTAAATAGGATATTTTTGGAGTTCTCAGTATTCTTGTCTCTCAATTAAATTAGAGATTTCTTTGTTGAAAGACAAGCTCTCTCTTCTTCGGTAGTGTGAGATAACTGAGCTTTACTTAGTATTTCTGAGTAATACTTTCATGTTTTTGTTTTACATTTTAAAAACGGCTTCAGTGCCTACATCTTCCTGTTTATACTTTATAAAATTGTGGTTGAACAAAACTTTCTGGTAAGTGCACTTCCTGTCTGTCAAGTTCTTAGTTTCCTTTTCACCTGGTTGACTTTTTATGAATACACTTTCTTTTTCCTCTTAAGACTCTTAATTCATTACATTTGTTTGATGAAAATCCTATTTTCTTTGCAATTAGAAAGAAATAATAAGTACTGTTTGAATTTAGTGGGGTCAAGAGACTTGCTGCTCTGTGAATGAAATTGAGATTTGTAGGTTTGTGCCTCTGCAGGTATTTGGCTCCTCCAAAGGTTTTTCTGCAATCAGTTGACAACAATTGACTGATATCAACATGGGTTGGGAAGGCCAGGACAAGGACACAGCCTGCTGTCAAATTAGGGCTGCAGTTCTTAGCACAGTCCATCTGTACACTGAACTCAGTGGTGTTTACTTATGCATAATCATAACTGTATTGATAGCAAGCCCCACTGAAGTTAATACTGTTGAAATTATGATTAACTTGACTAATCCATCAATTTGAATGATTTTTTTTTAAAAATGGGACTCATTTTCTTAGACAATCCAGGTTTTCTGCATAGATTTGTAATGAAGTAACAGTAGATTCTGATGATTGTTGATCTAATACTGTATTTGCCATGTATGTTCTTTTTAAAAAAGACAAATAAATTATTATTGCTGTTAATCCTTTAAAATCCACAGATAGCACCTCAAAACTGCAGCTTCTCAAAAATACGCTTATGTAATTGTTTCCCTTTCATTAGGATATCCGGAAATTCTTTGGGGTTATAAATGTTGGAAAGAAACAATGTGATACCTCCAAGAAGAATGAGAAACCCAAAAATAAGGAGGGGGTTTCTGGTGAGAAGTCAAAATCAAAGGAAATCAAGGTTGGTTGAAGCTCCTTATACATTCTTTATGGGGTATGAATTTAATTTTGACTGCTGCTTATTTCCATGCCTTTCTTTATACAACTGTAATAAAATAGTTAAACACTCAAGCATGGTGCTAATATTAACAAGTTAAAAAATCAATTAAGGCATGAAAAACATTATGTTTAACATTAGAAAAAAACATTAATATTAGCAATAAAATGTAAAAATTTAGCATTACATGGTCAAAGACTAATATCAAAACAGAGCAAAGTTCAAGGGAAAAAGAAGAACTCATTAAGCTAATGGGGAAGAGATAAGAGTGTAGGGAAACATATGAGTCATAAAACAGTATGCCAGAGGTGCAGAGGGCAAATAACCACTCAGCAATCAAATACCAAGCAAAACAGGTATGCTTTGAGCCCTTGCTGAAAAGTCATGAGAGAGGGAGTAGATCTCAGTTTCAACTATGGGAGAGCATCATTAGATGTGGTGCCATTACAGAGAAGTCTTGTCCCCTAGGTGCCTCTCTTTTCACCTGGGACAAAAGCGGCAGTTGTAGAGTGCCTCTTCACTAGACTTAAGAGGGCAGGCTGGAATGTATGGAAGGAGGTGGTCTTTCAGGGATTCTGGCCCAGATTATGTAGGGCCTCAAAGGTTAAAACCAGCATCTTGAATTGGGACCGGAAATGAATGGGCAGCTAGTGTTAAGCAGTGGTCCAGGTGAGTCATAACCTCTGGCCTCCATAATACTTTGGCCTCTGCATTCTGAACTAATTGCAGTTTTCAGATTGTTTTGCCAGGTAGTCCCACATTCAGCACATTGTAGTAGTCCAATATTTTCATAAAGTTTAAGGCAGGGGTCCTCAGCCACCAGTCCATGGCCTTGCCCACTAGGCCACGCTGGCACTTGGCCCCAGACTGGAGACAGGAGCCCTGGATGCTCTCAAGCCTGGCCTGGCCTGGCCCAACTGTGCAGGCAGTTGGGACAAACTGCACAGGCGCAGCCTAGCATCTGGGCTGTGCCTGCACAGTTTGCCCTGGCTGCGAGGCAAGGGAGAACTGGCTGCAGCCAGGGAGAACTGCGCAGCCAAGTGCCAGGTCATGCCTGCACAGTTCTCCCAAGCTACAGGGAGAACTGTGCAGGCACAGCCAAGCGCCAGGCCATGCCTGTGCATTTCTCCCCAGCTGCAGTGAGAACATGCCCGTTTGAGTCCCCCAAATGAGACTGTGCATGCGCATTCTCCTGGGCTGTGGGAATTTTTTTCCCATAGAACTGGGTCATGGGCCTCAGATGTTTGAGGACCACTGGCTTATGGGATAAAAAAAACTTCAAGGGAATAAGAACCAAGATGCCAGAGATTAAATTATAATTAAGTAGCCTTCCTTATAGGAAACGCTTTCATTTTCCATAATTGGTTTGTACATTTTATGAAAGATATATATTTTTGTATGGTAGAAGGAAGGTTAGCTATGGTACTGTTCATTTGTATGGAATCTAGCAGAGCTGTACATTGAATTTACTCATGGTGGTGTGAATATGTAACAGTAGATTCTGATGATTGTTGATCTAATACTGTATTTGCCATGTATGTTTTGAATTAGTAATAAGTAAGAACAAACATGAAGAAATTATTTTAATGAATAACTCATGAATTGTTGCAACCAGGTGAAGAATTTATCTCATGAGGAGGATTTCAAGCAAAAGCAGGTGAATAAGAAAAAGAGGATAATCTACGATTCAGGTAACACATGTAACTGCTTTTTTGGTGGTATTGGTCCAACCCTGTTATACACGGATTTTTTAATACATGGATTTGACTCAACACGAATGGCCACTGCAAATCACAGTTTAAAAACTTCTGTTATACTGTTGTAGAGAGGTAGTTAAGCAAGCCAACACTACATTTTTCAGTACCAGCATCAAACCCTATAGATAATAGGGCACTACTTTATTCAGTTAGGCCCAATAGAGGACCTGGAAGTGGATCTTTAAACCTCTTTATCAATTGTTTTTTATATTCTTGGATTTCTTTTAATCCAGGGCACGTTCCATGATGGAACCCTAGAATACAAGGGACACATGTAACTCACATCTTTGAGTAGACAGTTGTTAGATCTAGAAAAAGGCTTGCACTTGTCAGCTGGACCAATAGAGATATACTCCCTGTGCTGTCCAGCTGGTCCATAGATTACCACCAGGGCAACCAAGGCTACAGTCCTATAATTTTTGCCTCAGAATAAATTTCACTGCTACTTGAACAAATTCCAGTTCCAATTAACTGTAAGCTGTACAAATGGCCTCATCTTCCAAAGTTCCTGTCCACATTCTCAGGTTGTATAGTCTGAAAAAAATCTCACCCAACAAGCATATTGGATCATCAAACAGTACTGATAATATTGAGTCAATGTAATGATGGATGCAAGCATTATTTGCCTAGGAAATTGATCACAGTAAGCCAATGAGGTGTTCTTCTGTCTTTCCCTGGGAACAACCCAAAAGGACTTGTTGAAACTCAGGAGAGTGTATAGACCTTTTATTCCTATGATTTTTTTTTTAAAATGTGTCCTTCAATGCAGATTCTGAAGAGGAGATGCAGTTGGTTAAGAAATCTAAGAAGTCACCTGATAGAAAACAGTTGTCAAAATCTGATAACATTCTGAAGAAAGAACCTGTTGTTTATGTTTCAGAGACAGGTAATGTGCTCACCTGGTTGCATTGATGTGTATAAATGCTTTCTTTTTTCTTAAATTTAGGTTGTAAATTTAAATTTAGGTGAGCTCCTGTCCTTAGCCCAGCTCTGCGACGCCAGCTGGATCCAATCGTATTGGCTCTGCCTTTCCATTGGACTAATTCAGTGGCATGGAGAGGGGGGATTTTCTGCTTGGGTAACAGCCTATCCTCCATAACAATCCAACCCAGGCTTTCGTGCTTTGCATGCAGCGTATGCAGCGCTGAGCACGATACCATAGTCTTTCAAGACTTACGGAGGCCTGCTTTTTTTTTTTTTTAGGTTGTACTAAATTAAGAAAGGAGATTTTATTAAACAAACCATTATTAGTCATAGAGTTTTTGATTTGAATATGGGCTTATTTGTTGCTTTTTAATATGTCATTATTGCCTTCCTTCTGTCAAACCAGAAATTCTATTTCATTTTCCTTCCTAATGTCTGTTGTATTCTTTCTTGTCAAGCAGTCCAGTGGTGACTTATAAATTTGGTATAAATTATATATTTTTTGATTTGTATTCCACCTTTCTCCCTGAAGGTACCCAAGGTGGCTAAAAATCAGTAAAACAATAAAATACAGCTTAAACAATAAATACAATTTAAAATAACATTAAAAATTACTCCATGGTCTTGCAATAAACTATCAGTATACATGTGTAGTTGTCAGCCACATGAAGAAAAAGCAGAGTTAAAATTTCTTAGGTGCCTTGTTAGGCTGTTGAATATATAAAGTTTGTATTTTATATTGTGAGCCCTTTTAGGACAGGGACCCAAATTATTTTTTTCCCATTTTCTTTATAAACTGCTTTGTGAACTTTTTAGTTGAAAAGTGTAGATTGATAAACATTGTAGATTGATAAAGTTGTACTGGAAACTATTACTGTTCCTGTTGAGATTTAAATAAGGTTTGGTTTCCTAACACTTATGGTTCATAGTCTCTGCAGTTCTTTTTCTAACAGCGCAATCTATTCATGTTTACTCAGAAGCAAGTCCAATTGTATTCAGTGAGGCTTACTCCCAGGAAAGTTTGTTTAGGGTTGCAGCCTATATAAATGTCCTTGGGGTTGTGCCTTGAGGCAAGTGAACTTGAGTTATTGTGTGTTGCATAACTTCAGTCAACTTTTTTTCTGTATATGACATGTCAGAAAATATGGATCAAGGTCAATCATAAAGAAGTTCAAATGCAGCTCAAGCTTATTCTTATCAAATAACCCCTAGTGTTCTATGGGCCAAGGTTGACATAAACTGTAATTAAAAGCAGTCTCTGAATTCAGGGTTTAGCAGCTTCATTTGAGGTGCAAGATGAACAACTGGTTTATCTACTCAGAGCAGTATTTTGGTAGCCAATTGGCATGAATTTCAGCTATATATTGACTTAATTCATAGTTGTTAGTCTAAAAAAGGATATTTACTGTGCATAGTGGAGTCTTGTATTTGCTAACCTTCAAACATTCAGATTTTCAGAAACAATGTCTAGGTCTCGTGGTCTATACGATTCCTTTCTACATTATAACTCATGTAATCAAAACAATATACAGGTCGGGCCTCAGTAGCTAGGGAAGCTGTTCTTGGGCGCTCCCTCCACCCCCTGGAGATGCAAAATTCATGGATAATCAGATCCTCAGTCAGCCCCTTAATCTCCTGAAGGGGATCCTCTAGTCTCTAACGCCTGGAGAGGCAAGCAGTGCGCATCTGTCCAATTATGAGAATTTGATGAATAGGAAAAACAGTTATCATGCAGATGGTACTATGCTTGGGGCTGTTGAGATGGAAAAATGGAAAGAAAAATATTCTTGGTCTCTCACTAAATCTGGCCCAGTAATGTGCAGCTGTTAATTTTTTGAAGCCATAGTAAAACCCTTCATTTTTAAACTGCTGTAACATAATCCTTAAAATAAGATAAGGTGTGGTCTTTTGCTTCTGGAGTAGTTTGTGAATTGTAACATAACCACTTTTTAAATGGGAGGTTTTAAGGTATAATATTATTATTATTTTGTCAATGTAAATTAATTTCTTTATGGTAAGTTATTTTGGCTTCCTAGGCTTCAAATTTTAATGTTTTGGGGGAGATACTTCATGTGAAAAGTTATTAACAAGATGTATTATATAGGTTAAGTTTATCATTTTAATCTATCAAACAGTGTTTGGTTAACACCCATCTTCTTTCTTTTTCATTGATTTTTTAAAAAGACAGAACACATTGTAACAAACAAATAATGGAAAGAGGAAGCAAGGTTTTATAAATATTTCCATTGCTAACCAGTCTTGGGTAGATTAATTCAGTATGTTGGGAGACATCCAAATGATTGTATCTGTTATGTATCTCCTCCACCATACTGTTCTCATGGAGTCTGGAACCCTGAGTGTTTGCATGACCTGTTAATGTTGCATTCATTGAACCTTGTCCAGTGTCGTAAAGGGCTTTCAGTCTGCAAGAGCTTTGCTTTTCTAACAGAACTTTTCTGCTTTTCTTATAGAGCTTTTCTGTTTATTTATTAGTATACAGCTGTGTATGTTTTATTTGTTTAAATCATTGCACCACTTTGCAGTTGTCCTCTGATCTTTTTCACAAAGTATTGATGTAAATTGTTATAAATCTTGTTGTATCTCAAAGCCCAAAAAATGATATGTGGACATGGGAATTTATTATGGGATGGAAAAAAATGGAGATGGCTGTTTTGTCAGGTTATTTTTTTCTACAAAGTCTTTGATACAGCCAGGGCATTTTTTTTTGTAACTATACTACTTGAGAATGCAAATTGGGTAGGAATAAATAGAACTGACTGAATAAACTGCCATGCACCTTGAAAATTAGCATGTTGAAGTAATGGTTAAGCAGACATCTTCCTTCACCCTGACAATTAGTTTCCCATGAGATGGTAAATTTTTTTATATTCAAATATTTATATTGCGTTATTTCATTTGAAAAATGGAAATTTTTCAAGGTATAAATATCTGTATGAGAAAGTGTGCAGTCATGGGTTTCTTCTATCTAATTCTTAGACAGTTCACTCTGTTTCCGTTGTTTAGGAATCCTAGTACGGTTTTAAGCTGAGATTGCTTAATTAAGCCTGCTGCCTTGAGAAAGGATATCCTATACTATTGATTGCCAGATCAAGCTTGTAAGCTGTTGTTAAAGACTCTTAAGCCTGGACCTTGAAATTCTGTAGCTTTGAAAGCCAAGTTTGTGGAAATTGCTGGATTCATAGAACTTGCAAGTTATAGTTTTTTGATCCAAATGCAAGGGTTGCAGGGAGATGAAGGCTCATGTCTGTTTTTATTCCTTTTAGTGGAGTAATAAAGTGGAATTTACATTCGACCTAGCCTGAATGAATCAATTTTATGTTTTATGATGGGGTTTGACATTTCACTTCAGATAAGACAGCTATAATTATATTGGTTCAAAGTGTGTGTTTGTGATGCCATTGGCATTGAAGATGCCAAGATGCCAAGGTCTGTATAGGAAGTGTGAAGATTTGGGAATAAGACTGCCATGAGGGGATTGCAGTTTTCACTGCATCTTAAGACTTTGGCTAGAGTTCTATGTTCTGTAATGCATGTAAGATATTGGTGATTGATCACCTATATTGAAATGTTTGCTTCAAATGTTGATGTTATTGTGAATTACTAGGCTGTTGTCTTGTACAAATTTTGGGTGTGCTTATATCATTCACCCGTGTTAACTCCAAACTGTCTGAGGTCCTCTGGCAAGATGCTATAATAAGTCTGGTCTATAGGTGTAATATGGAAGAGTTGACAAATAAGGGTACTTTCTCTGCTCCTTGGGTGATTAGCTAGAACTCTAGCCAAAGGAAAGGGACAGTAGTGTTGTTCGTTCATTAGTCCCTCCACTGATTTTGTGGCTGTGGCAAACACTCTGTGTCTCCAGGGTCACCTTTGTTTTGTGGAGCATTTGGATGTTTCATGTTTTTAAACATGACACCTGCCACCTGATTTCCACCCACACTTTCAATTGTCTCAGAAGATGTATTGGGTAGTCAGAAAGGCATTTTAATAAATGCCAAATTTATTAGTGATATTTTTCTGCAGTGATATTTTTCTGCAGAAATTTAATGTCTGTGAGGGCCCAAAAATGTAGCACTTGATGACACCCTTCTACTTTTCATCTTTTAATAAATATTGCAAAACATTAAGCAGTAAAGAGAAGTTAGACTAAAGTTATTCTTGTTTTGCTGCTCTTTCACTAGATGAAGATGAAGATTTTGTTAATAAGAAGGCTTCCAAAAAACCCAAGGAGAATGGGACATCTTCAAGCACTTGTCTAGGAACTTCTGGACTGCCAAAGGCAGATATAAAACCAAAATTGAAATGTAAATCCATATCTCCTGTGAAACTGACACCAACTTCTGTAATAGATTTCTTTGGAACTGGGACCATTCAGCGATCTGAGAAGAAATTGGTGTCAAGCAAACGAAAAGAAGTGAGTAATGCAAGTGTGTGGCTGCTTTTTCCCATGTAGCCACTGCATTCTTAGCATTCTATGACACACATATATACAACTGTATGTTTTCCATGTTCAGTCATATGCATAGTTTAAATTCTGTTGCCATTTGTAAAGGACTTACTAGGAGACACTGATTGTTTTTCATTCTTAAGTAATATGCATGAAAGTCTTCCAAAAACAGCTGTATAGAGTTTCTTCTTTGATACCTTGGGATGAGGCTTTCCCATGTTTCTTCTCATACATCTAACGATATTTCCCGGCACATGTCTTAATATTGGTCCCAAAGTGGGCCCCTCAGTGATGCTTCTTTCTTTGTGGTACAGCCTTCACAAAACAGAGATTCCACACTAAATGATGAGGCTATTGCCAGACAACTACAACTTGAAGAAAATTCAGAGGTAATATTCTTGTACACTTCTATCTTCAGCACTTTCTTAATACTAAATGTGTGGAGTCCCATTTAATCACAAAGTTTTTATCTGCCAACTTCATTAGGTGTGCATCATTTCAGTTTAGCCTTCTTGTTAAAACTTAACTTTTCAGTCGTTTAGCAGTTCTCCATCTCTTCCCATCTGTCTGCTCTAAACTTTTATCTGAGTTGCACCACCTAGAACGATAGTTTTCAAAGAATGACTTTCAAGTTCCTTGAGCCTAACTTATATGGACCAGATGAATTACCAAATTTTTACTTCCTTTGTTAAGCTATGGTTCACTTACATAGTGGTCCGTATAATGTATAATGAGCATTACTGCTTTTCTCTGCTGCCCCTTCAGCTTCAGAAGACATACAGTAGATGAATGCACAGATACAGTAGACATCCACCGCTATCAGCGAAACTGGTTATCTTTGATTCCCCATTCTCTCCTCAGTTTTTCCCACACCCAAGACCTTTGTTCATCTTCATTACATTCACACAAATCAGTAATATGTCTTGCTTTAACCAAATGATATGAACAGAAAATTTATAGCAAGACAAACAGGCAGGCAGCCTGCAGGCTAGAGTGGAGCCTTAAGAGCAAACATTAACCTCTTCTAATGACTGGTAAAGAATATTTTAAAGAAATTGATATTTTGCCAAAAATTGGCTTGATTTTAATGGAGGCATTTATACTTACTAAGGGGGGGGGGGAGTGTGTATTTCTGTTTTTCCACTTCCTATGCTGTCTTGCCTTACTTCCATTTTTGCTGCTGGGCCTGTCTGTGTTCAGCTTCATTCTGAGAACAGGAAAGATTAATCGTATTAATTGGTCTGACTATTCTGTGCTGGCTTATGATCACATAAAAGTAGAGCCTGTGGCATTCTTCAGCTTATGAAATTATCTATCTGATTCGGGCATTGAGGCCAGTTTTGATCTGATTCTTGTCCAAAGATTGGATTTGTGCAATATATATGGTATCACTCCTATCAATAAACCTCTTGGGGAGAACAAATTAGTTTTCCTTTAAAACGTAATATTTGATAATACCAGGATGCAATTCACCATATAGGTTGTATTTATTGTGTTAAGGGTAACATGAAGGAAAACTTTACTTGGTTTTGTCCTTATTGTGTTCCACTGAATAATAACAAATGAAATCCGAACATGTAATATGTTTGTAACCAAGACAGAAAGCTGGTTCAAAAGATAGCTATTGAAAATGCAGCTTATATTTTACGTAAGTTAGAATGTCCCTTCTGTTAAGAATGTGTCTTTTTTACTATCAAATATACCATCTACAGACAGTGGTGCATGACATGTATAGTTACAGCATGCTTCCTATAATGTGGCATCATATAATTATGGGCAGATTTTCTGAGGGGCTACAGCTAAGGAACAAATAGGTCTGATCCCTCTTGCTTGGAAATAGTGAGGGGTTGGCTTCTTGCAGATTACCTTGTCTTAATTTTCCTCGAGGTTTGCTAAATATTTGGCTTTAAAAGGCATACCAATTATTTATTCACAAGCAAAATAAGGTGCTTATTGCTACCAATGATGGTTTATTTTTTGTATGATTTATTATGTGTTGTTTACTTCTTGCAGTTGGAAAGACAGCTGCATGAAGATGAAGAATTTGCCAGAACTCTGGCCATGCTGGATGAAACACCAAAGAAGAAAAAGGTAATATTCTCTTGTGGGGGAGGATGGGCATATAGGTGAATTAAATTTCCTACTCATCATTTTTATATTTTGCATGATTATACAGTACTTTGACTTGACCCAACAGAAGAGGTAGTCTGTTTCAGTTCTTTTATCTTGTGTGTTAATGTGGCTGTGTCCAAGGAGGCCTTTGGTATTCTTGGTATCTTGGAATCCCAGGATTTATATGGAATACCAAGATGGAATACCAAGATGGTAACCAAGGTATTTGGTTACCTTGGGAACAAATACTTCGGTTACCCTGGTATCATGGAAAAAAAATTGGCCAGAGTCACTTTTTCTAAAGAGCACGCAGTAGCGGAGATTGAAGAGGAGGTGGAGAGCAAAGAGGAGGTGGGGTGAGAGGCGGGAGGAAGTGTTTTGGGGCAAAAGGGTGGGAGGCAGGTGGTCTGGAGAAGTTGCACTCCTCTGAATCCAAAGCTTCTGTGGAGGATTTTGCCCTTACTTGGAGGCTTCCTTTCTGCATTTTAAAAGAACTGGCACAGAAAGAAGTAGGACTGCTCCTTTATGTGTGGGAAGGGGGGAACATCCCCTCCTCCAGATAAACGGCAGGCAGCCACTGCAGCAGCCTGCCAGCGTGCAGGATCCCACAGTAGCCATTCAGGTGTTGTGGGAGTCCTTCCACTATGGGCAGCGCAGGATTAAGCTGTCCATTTTCAGCTCCTATTCTGTGCTCTCCTGCAGAATCCTCAAGTCCAAATTTTGTTACCGGTACTTTCAATGGGCTATTATCAAACAATAATGCTTTACTACTCTTACAGAGACATGATCCTATGTAGAACAAGTCTTGCTCCGATTGGTTGGAATTGATAACCTGTCTGCAGGACAGTTAATCCTGACTCTTGTTGGAATTGGTTATGAAACTATTTTGAGTTTATAGCCATCTAGTGTCTCTCCAGATCAGACTGAAAACATCTTTTTATTTGGTGTCGTTCTTAAGCCTCGAAAAGATTTGGAAGCGACGCAGCCAGATTCAACAGACAAAACGGGTCCAGATGAAACAGAAAAAAATAAAGAGCCTCCTGAAGGTAGTATAAGTACTTATGCACCACTTTCAATGATAAGCAACAAATATAATGGCTACCCAGAAAATCAGTGTTTAGCTTGATGGTCTGTCACATTTGTTTTAAACTTTAGCCTTTTCTTTTTCCCCTGTGAAACCAGCCAGCACATCATTTGAATCAAAACTGTATTCTGCAAAGGATCAGACATATTCAGAAAGTCCAAGAAAGCTAACTCAGCGCCAAGAGTCAAACGCTAGTGCCAAATTGGCAGCTCTGAAACAGAAATCAGAAGATACTAAACAAGAAAATGGCACTCCAAAAGGAGATGGTAGCAAAAAAGAAAGTGGGACTGCAAAAGGAAAGACTGCTTCACCAAAGGAAGAGAAGACGCCTAAGAAGATATCTCCCCAAAAATCTAAGGTAGGTTTGAGGAACAGCCTTGAGGTATAACATCCATCCTATTGGTGTTAAATTAAAAAGGGGCACAAAGAGGTTCCTCATTCCTCCGAAATTTCCAAACTCTGCCAGAAACCATATATATAGAGAGAGGGGGGGAGGGTCCTCATATTTACTAGTGGTTTATTCCAGAGACATGGTGCCCCAACAGAAAAGGCTCTGCACCTTGCTGCCATATCCCTGGCTTCAGATGGTGGCAGTATCCTAAGCAGGGCCCTGTCAAATCCTAGGGGACATGCAGGATTATATGGTCCTTGAGGTACCCTGATGCTATGCTGGATAAGGTTTCTAAGGTCATCACCTTGAATTGTTGCCAGCATCATCACCTAACTGAGTAGTCTGAGCATCCTCATTTCTTGGCACAGTATGGCCCTTTTCTGTCTTATACCAAGGTGTGAAGAATACAAGACCTGAAATTAACAGTGTGATAGACTGTAATATAATAAAGCTGTTCTCAGCGAACATTTTGCCTAGTACTTTGGTACAAAACAGGGGTTAGGGAACTTCTTTTACCTTTTAGCCCAAAATATATTTAGAGATGCTGCTTGGGTAACAACCTATCCTCCGTAACAATCTAACCCAGGCTTTCGTGCTTCGCATGCACTGAATGCAGCACCGAGCATGATATCAAAGTCTTTCAAGACTGACGGAGGCCTACTTTATGCCGACATTACCCCCTTGATTTGAAAGGAAGGAAATAATATATTATTAATTATTTGAATTCAAAATTTTACTGAATCAATTCAAAAAAATCTGGATTTTTATTTTAAAAAATAGGATGTCCTACATTTTGTCATACTTTTTTTAAAAATCAGGAGTAAGCTTCATTGAATTAATGAGCTTACTCCTGAGTAGACACCTGGGAATGGGTGCTTACCTTGGCTGGGGAGGCTCAGGCTGCAGTTGGGGGCAGCTGAGACTGAGTTCAGCCATCTGGGCAGGCACTGTGGGCATCCATTTTGAAAAAAATGACTGCACATGCTCACGCAGTCTTTCCCTGCCTCCCTGCCTAAAGGTTCCCATGGAGAGGCTTCTCCGTGGGTGGAGTATCCTCTCCTGACCTCGCCAGCACACACCTCCAATTAGGAAAGGGAAAGCCTCTCCATGAGAACCTTTAGGCAGGGAGGCAGGGAAAGGCTGCACAGTCATTTTTTTCAAGATGGATGCCTTGGACGCAAAGCCTTGGACTAAGTGCTCGGACTTAGCCGTGCAAAGCCATGGCTGGCTCAAACTGCTCCCCAGTGCCCCATATAGATTCATATGCATGCCCAGCTTTGTCTCGGTAGCGCAACCGTCCATTACCCCCAGGAATTTCATTTTTACCCCATTTGGGGTAATTTACCCCTGTTCCCTGACCACTGGTATAAAAGGACAAAGCTATATCAAGTAGCTCTTCAAACTGTCCAGAATAATTGATGTTATTCTAAAATTTAAAAGTCTAAAAGGAGATACTGTTCTACCTTGGTTTTTAAAGTCCCAGATACAGTGATACCTCGCTTAATGAGTGGCTTCAATAGCGAGTGTTTCACATAAAGAGTAAAAATTTGGGGAGGATTTTGCTTCACTTAATGAGCTTGCTTCACATAACGAGTGCCCATCGGCTGGGCTTCCCCTCCTCCTCCCTGCATTGGCTGGGCTGAGGGAGTGAGGCGGGACTTTCTCCCCCCCTGCAGTACAAAGGAAGAGGCCAGCGGGGGGAGCAGAAGAGCCTCCGGAGGAAGAAAGATGGCTGCTCTGCTTGTGCAGCCAGAAAACAAGCTCAGCCAAGCCTCTCCAGACTCCAACAGGTAGGAGGGAAAATACCTCTTGCACCACTCTGGAGTCCCCCCTCAAACATACCCCTTCCCTCCCCCAAGGAAGCCTCCCTGCCTGGACCCCACTACAACCACCCTCTCCCCCCCACCAACTTCCCTGCCTGCACTTTTACTTTCCTGTGAGTAAGCCCCAGTGGATTTAATGAGGCTTGATTCTGAGTAGACCCTTCTGTGCCCTTCTGCTGTTGCTCTTCATGCAAACTCAGAAAGAGTCAGGCTGCATTCTACACACTTTCCTGTGAGTAAGCCCCAGTGGATTTAATGGGGCTTGATTCTGAGGAGACAGGATAGGATCTGCCCCCCCCCCCCGCTGTTGCAGACTGCCTATCTAGTTTGCATAGATAGATCTCACACACAGGTTCCTTGTTAAAGATGTGCCAAAAGATACCAGTGATTCTTTTACTGAAAATTAGTGATCCTTGGCCATAAAGGGTTCTTTTCTTTTTTACTGTACAGAATATTACAGTGTTTTATTACAGTAATTGTGGTCTGTATTATATTATAATGTTTTGAATTCAATTCCAGTGTTTTGTCATCATTTTTACATCCAGTTAATGTTTTTATTTGAATATTTTTTGGATTGTGGAACCAATCGTCTGAGTTTCCGTTGTTTCCTATGGGAAAATCCACTTCACTTAAAGAGTGTTTCACTTAAAGAGCATGCCCCTGGAACAAATTAAGCTCTTTAAGTAAGGCACCACTGTACTTATATTTTTTGGCTGGAAGCAAAGAGTCATTTATGCTCAGTGTCAAGACTACATTTGTAGAAAGGAGATGGATGTCTGTTTCAAATCCTAAAGGAAGAGTGATTCCCTTTCTAGAGTGCAGGCTACATATGTATTTTGTTTCTTAGAAAAAGTCCAGAAAGAGTTTCTCAAATATGAATGAAGACTAAAACTTTTCCTTCAGACTAATGATTTCAATTAGTTGAAATTTATGAGGAAGTTCAAGTCTGCTTTTTATTAATGTGTACTGATTCCTCTTTGTAATTTCAACCATGTAGGCCCTGATAACACTCATGCTGCATAATATACTTTTCTTCTTCCTTAAAGACTGTGAGTCCTGAGGACTCTGAAAAGAAGCGAACCAACTATCAGGCCTATAGGAGCTACCTTAACCGAGAAGGTCCAAAAGCACTTGGTTCTAAGGAGATACCACAAGTAAGTTCATGGATATGTTGCACGAGTAGAAAAAAGCATTCAGGAGGGAGAAAATGTTTGTAAATAGGAAGCCAGTTTTGTCAACTGTGATTTAGAAGAATCTTCTTTTTTGCCCACTAGTAAATATATCATAGGTATGATGAGAAAAATTATTTTGCAAAGAGTGTTTTTCTTGACACCACAAAACAAAGCCTTGCACATTTTGCATCTGTTGTAAATTTAATACTTCCTACTTTCAACATTGATTCTTAGGGTGGTGAGAATAGCTTGGAAGGCCTGACATTTGTGATCACAGGTGTCTTGGAATCAATTGAGCGAGAGGAAGCCAAGTCACTAATTGAACGCTATGGGGGGAAAGTGACTGGTAACATCAGCAAGAAAACCAACTATCTTGTTATGGGACGTGATTGTGGTGCTGCTAAGTATGATAAGGTTAGTTATTCTCAGTATGATGGAACTATATGCACTAGAGTCATAGAACTTCATGCTATAGTCATAGATAGTTCCTCCTCTGATTCTTATTCCAACTCCAATCTTGCCAACCCTCCATCCATGCAGGATATAAAGTCATTTGGGATGTTCTGCCAGCATTTAATATTTCTGCATGTCTGGAAATGTAGGTAGTTTTTTCTGTCATGTAACAGTCATGATGTAGGTGGCCACCATTCTTTGGCACTAGAACATGGTAAGAAATCTATTGCCTCTGAATTTGGAGGTTCCATGTAATAATTGTAGCTTATAGTCATTGGTAGGCCTGATCTCCATGGACGTGTCTAGCCTTCTTTTAGAAGTCAGACCAGTTAATGACAGTCCACTTCTCACTGTGGTAGGTTTATTATGAAATATGAATTATGTGATGAAATACTTTCTGTATTTGTATACTGTAATCTGCTTGTCCCAAAATTACTCCTAAGCAGTTTAAATGCATGACCTGATATTTGTCTCCATATATGAAAGAGAGAAATCATTTTGTGTCCTCTGTTAGCTGCACTCTCATAAATTTCAACCATGCTTGTGTTTGGACAGTGACAAAAAAAGATAAAATTCTTTATCCTTTTCTGATAAGATAAATGCTCCATAATCAACTTATTTTTTTGAAGTTAAATATATTTTTCAGATAGGATGTGCAGAGCTTATTTTTATGTGAAGTAAGAAAGTTTTGAAAGAACCCAAGTACAAATAGGAAGACAGATGTTCTGTACACATAGACAATCATTGCCAGAGGAATAGTCTGTAGCAGCAAAACTACCAGTGGTAGACCTTTTGGTAGTAACATAAGATTTGTAGACTTTTTAGTTGTAGCATAAGTTACTGTCTGCTTCTTTGGTGCATGAATTGCTTCCTTTAATTGACAGGTGTGGCAGTTGAGCACATGAACAATGCACATGTTGTATTAAATGTGAGCACTACATATAAGAGGTTCTTTGTGGATAATGGCTTACATAGTCATATGCTATGCAGTTTGCCGTTCATGACTATTTGCTCCACTGTACACATCCTTTTTCTATTTCTCTGTATCAGTGTATGGGTGTGCATGTATACACCCTTCCAAATAAGAATAGTCTTTTGTACATGTGATGAAGTGGGCTCTCATCTACATATAGCCTTGTCACAGGGCACTGTACACAACATGAGCTATTGTGAACTTTTATTTCTGGCCTAGGCATCAGCTTTAGGAACCAAAATTATTAATGAAGACGGCCTATTTGATCTGATTCGAACTTTGCCAGGCAAGAGGTCTAAATATGAAGTGGCAGCTGAAAAAGAGGTTTGTACTACTCAAATCTGCTAAGTTTTTAGAACCTGCAAATGGTATTTCTTTAAATGGAAGTTTCTTATATTTTCAGTTTAGAAAAACTGAAACATTTTTACCGTATTTGAATTTAGGGTGGAACTGTTCTTTACAAGTAATCTCAGAGCCTCTATAATGTGATAAGTTCTGTAATCTGTTTTCTAGCATTGTTGTGGAAAAGGGCTGAGTATATGAATTTGATTTTCGTGGGGATGGAGAAGTGAATTCCTAACTTTTTCGTTCTATGTATTCCCCCTTTTTCCTTCAGTAACTTTCTCTGAAAGAGGGGAAAACATATAGTAAGCAATCTTTTTTTCTTAGCAAAGACAATCCAATTAGATCAGAGTGACTATATTTCCCCAAAAAACAACTTGGGAAGAGTTTGTTGGGGAAGAGGATTAAATGCCCCTTTCCTCCTGCCACATCTGCAATCAGTTTTGCAGACTCACCAGCCTATTTATTTATTTTTTTCAAAACATAAAATACCAGGAGATCAATTGCAAATGTTCTGATGTCAGAAGTAGCTTGCCCTATAGATTCATAGCTGTTTTCTGGACTATCATCTTAGGCTTTGTGTACATTGTGCTGGAATGGTTAGAATTCTGTACTGCAGCAACCCAAATCATGGGGCCAACAAAAACTGGATTTTGTATGTTGCAGAATTGTTGCAAAAGTCAGGTTCTGAAATGTTAACAGACTCTGTCAATATGCTTTTAAGCCTGTCCATAAGAGTAGCAAACTTATTTATAAAATGAAACCCTGTGTATGTTTTCAAGGCAAAGACGTTGAAAACCCCACAGAAAGCTGAAGCAGATAAAATGAAATTTAGCTTTGCAAAGAAAGAAAGTGAACCTAGAAAGAAACTCATGCCTGAAAAAGGCAAGACCGTCAACTCCATCAACCAGGAATCTGAAGAAGGAAAGAAAAGTGTAGACTTTGGACAGGGAATCCTGCAGCCAAATACTTCACAGGATACTGAGAGCCCTGTTCAAGTAACAAGTGAAAATGAAGCAGAAGCATTGTTGTGGGTGGACAAATACAAACCCACATCCCTTAAAACCATCATTGGACAACAAGGTGATCAGAGTTGTGCCAATAAACTGTTACGATGGCTTAAAAACTGGTACAAGTATAATTCACGCCACAAACATGGTAATTATATAATAATTTCTCTATTTCCCTGAATCTTGATGAAGTTTATTTAATTTGCAGGGTATACCTGATCTGAGACCAATTGAGGTGTAACATTGAAACCCATTTCATCTTAAACCAGTGGTGTTTCTGACCTTCCATAATACAACTGTCTATAATGCAAGTGCTCAAGTGAACCAGGTTTCTGTTTCCTAGACAGACCTTCTTGCATGTCCTCATTCCTTCTCCAGCTGACCACAGACTGGTCAGAAAGGGCATTAGCAGTGGCAGAGTGTGCATTTTGTATACAGAAGGTCCCAAGTAGTTTTTTGTAGAACTGACAAAGACCCCAGAGTTAAGACCTGAAGAATGTGGCTGCTAGTCAGTGTTGACAATACTGAGATACACGGACCAACAGTCTGAAAGTATAAGATAGCTTTCTGTATATCCCAGTGTGTTACGCCCTGGCTTGTAGAGACAGCAAAGTGCCCACTTGGAATGAAGACAGCATGCCAGATATGATTCAAGCATTTGGTTATATTATAAAGTCTTAAGGCATCCAACTTAAAATATACAAGGAGGAAAATACAGCTTTGAGAGGCAAAAGCTCCCGCTTAACTCCAAGTATTAGCCCTCCAAAAATACTACAACATACATTCTCTTATATACACATATTAGGTAGATACTGACCAGTTACAAGTCTTCCCTGATATCAATTTCACCAGGTGAAATTGATATCAGGACTTACACTGATTGTGAATTTCACAATCAGGTGAAATTGTTCAGCTTGTTCAGCTCCAGATTTCTCTACTGCTTGTTTGTATAATTTCAACCAGGCATAACACAGTGTCTCACTCAAAACTTTATCTTCCTGCCCCACTCATGCTATCTGAAGATAGAATATTGGGCTTTGTTAACCAAGATTAAACCAGATTTCAGTACATAGACTGAAGCAGTCTATGGAGAAATGGTTTACAATTGAATTAAAAGTCTATTTGAGGGCACTAAGTTGAAACACCTAAAAACCTAGAATAAGGTTTGCTAAGGGACTCATTGTTTATATGCATCAGCTATTCATATTCAGCTATCCATATTCAGTGTAATTGTGCTTATGCAGGGGATGTAACACTTCAGACATTAAATAGGAAGTGTGTGCTTAAGGCTACAATCCAGAGTAACTACTGGACCTTTTACACTGATGTAGTTATGGTGCTACCTATTGGAAACCTATTGGAAATGCATAGAGCAATCCAGAGTAAGTGCCTCTTCTGTCTTCCCATAGTTACTCTGGATTGTAGGGTAGATATTTTCCCATGTTAAATAACACTTCCTACAAGCAGAAAATCAGTATGTGTATTTTCATTCTCTAGTGTCATGCATTTGAGAAGTTTATCTTTTTCATGTGAAGAAATGTTCAGACATGACAGTCCCCCAGTTGAATTTAAAGTAGCAAGGTCCCAACTGTGCTACATCATATAACTGTTCTGAAATTACTGGAAATTACTTGTTATTCATTAGGGTTCCATTCTAGAATTTCTGATGAAAAAAATCTGTGTATAAAGAAGATTGTGGAAAAATAGGTTTAAAGACCCATTCCAAGGTTTCTGCTCCTTTGTTGGACCTAACTGAATAAAGTACAGGTCCAATCTTGTTATACACAGATTTTTTTAATACATAGATTTGACTCAACACGAAAGGCCACTGCGAATCACATTTTAAAAAACTGCTTTTGTAGTGTTATACATTTTTCATTCCCATAATCAAACCCATGCAGATATTGAGGCACTACCTCATTCCATTAGGCACAATAGAGGAGCAAGAAGCCTGGAAGTGGGTCTTTAAACCTATTTTTTAAATTGTTTTCTTTATACACTGATTTTTTTAATCCATAGGAGGCTCCTGAACGGAACTCTAGTGGATAACGAGGGACACCTGTAGTGGTTCAATAACTACAGGGGTTTGATTCTGGAAAATCAAACTGACTGAAAAATGGAAGGATTGCTTACATGACTATCTCTCTACAACAGAAAAAGAGTTTTTTAAAACTGTGATGTCTAGTGGCCATGAGTGTACCTGTCCATTTGTGTTGCATCAAATCTGTGTATAAAAAAATCAGTGTATAATAAGATTGGACCCAAGTTGGCTCCAAAATGCTTATGGTTATAATGGCAATAACTAAAAAGTAGATACGATAGAATTGGTCTTTTCAGATTTGTCAATAAGTCCTCAAAAATCAGTTGCCCAACCAGACTACATATTCTTATAGTAATCACAAATGACATTTTGAGGAGAGAAGTAACCTCAGTCTCCAAGGTTTCAAAAGCTGACCTGCCTGATTCCTTGGAAACAGTTCTTATTTGAGGTAGATGACTGTGGACAATTTCCAATCCTGATTTGTTTAAGCAGAGGATTTGAATGTCTGCTTATATGACTGCAGGGGATGTTCGACTGGGGTAGTTGGAGGTACAGTATTTTGTTTTTCTGAACATAAGAGAGGGGTTGCTAACTGCAGTATTGCAATTGCTTTCCTTTTATTGCCCTCTTAAGAGGAAAAAGCAAAGGCAGACATGTGCAAGACCTCTATGATTTTGGGGGTGGGCAGGGGGAAAGGAATTCTCTAATACTGCCCCTTTGGAGCTGTGAGCTTCCTCATGCCTCAGAACTGCACCAAAATATTTGTGACCCAGTTCTGGTTTGGTGGGCTCCCTGAATCCTCTTGAGGGACAATGCCATCCCCAGTATGTTTTAAAAGCCCTTCCCCCCTCGTCAACAACATGATTGTGGAAGTTCCTTTGGCACTGTCATCCCATCCCAAGGACCTACACTGGCCCAAAAGCTACTGAAGAGCTGGAAAATTGCTGATTGTTAAGAGTGTACCTGTCTTTTTCTTTGTATGCTGAAATCTGGCTGGATAAAGTTTTCCTTCATATTTTCCCATGCAGTAAAACACAGTAAATTTGGAAGCAAAGATGAAGGCCCTACTTTCAAAGCGGCTTTGCTGTCTGGCCCTCCAGGAGTTGGTAAAACAACAACCGCTTCATTAGTTTGCAAGGTAAGTTGTATTTTTGTCCATGGTTTTAGGAGGCAATGAATGTCAGAAACCTAGATTTGCACTGAAGTTTCTCATTGAATGAAACTTTTGGTTTATCTTTTCTTGAAAGTCCTCATTTCACAAAAACACACCTTGTATCCCATTCCAAAGAATACTATCTGCCTCCTGCAGTGGCTGTTCAGGAGCTATGTGGAGTAGTGGTAGCTGTGAGTCTTTGTTGGCCGCTTGATGTGAAGTCCGTTGACAGGACCTTTTGAGCATCCATTTCTTTTGTGTAGTTCTGGCTCCCGTAGTTGGAGCTCTCTTCAAATGTTATCATTTAAACTTTAAGGAGTGGTCCTCAAAGGAACTCGGAGATTGACTTTTCTTCCTGTCCTCAAAATGTTTGATGTGCATGAAATTTCCTTCACTTAAGAGCAGGTCAGGTTTTTGGCGGTGCTTCTAGAAGCTTCCAAACCTGATGCATGTGCAAGAGGTCCATTACATATGTCTGCAGAGATGGCCATGTTTGTGCATGTTGTTTAAACTTAAACAGTTTTGTTTGTGTTCAATTAGGAGGTGGGTTTGAGTTATGTGGAATTAAATGCAAGTGACACTCGCAGTAAGAGCAGCCTGAAGGAAGCGGTTTCTGAATCTCTAAATAACACCAGCATCACAAGATTCTCTTCAGGTACAGCCCTCTTTCTGGATGGGTATATTCCAACTAATCCTATAGAGGTAGTGTGCCCAAATTAACAGCTGTGCTAGTTCTGCGTAACAGGCAGAAATTGTAACTCACAATCATACTAGTCCCCACCATATGTGAAATCTGTCACTACTAACAGAAGTTTAGAACAATTATTGGAGGTCACACTTTTTTTGGTAATATCCGTCTTCTCCTTCATGTTACCCTCAGGAACGTCATTTTCAGTCAGCAAAAAACATGTTCTGATCATGGATGAGGTGGATGGAATGGCAGGGAATGAAGACAGAGGAGGTATCCAGGTAAAATGTTTTCCTTGAAAAGTGTGAAGGGGTCAGTAAATATGTACTTAATAAATGCCTTGCCTGTTTGGGACTTGCAGTGGGGAGAGGGAATTTTTGACAAGTATTAACTGAACCTCAAAGTGAACAATGTTACAAAATTGGGACGTTGGAGGGAGATGATGATACAGGAAACTGAGAGTGCAATCCTAACAAATTTAAGCCAGTCTGACTTGCATGCCGTATCTTACCATGGTGTTGTGGGGAGGTCGGCATATGCCGACCTAACCCCCTGTGCATTAGAGCAATGTGTTGTGTTATTATGTTATTATGTTTTTTTATTGCAGGAACTGATTGATCTGATTAAGCATACAAAAATTCCAATAATCTGTATGTGCAACGATCGGAATCATCCAAAGATCCGTTCTCTTGTCAACTATTGTTTGGACCTTCGCTTTCCAAGACCTCGTATGGAACAGATTAAGGTAGTTAGTTGACAGAATGAATGTTTGTTCAATATATTTACTGTATATTCCAGTTTCCTCCATCCACTGGAAGTATCAAATGCAGCTGTTTAAAACAAACATGAAAATAACAGTAGAGTAGCAAGAACTCAAAATTTTGAAGCTTAAGGGTGGGGTAGAAGGAATTGCCAAATGCGTTTGGGGAAATGGTACAAATAATATCTCTAGCAACTGCCTATATCCCCACTGAGAACTAGACTTCTTCAATATTTCAAAGTGGCAATGACGTCTCCATTAGCTTTGAGTATTTACGTACTTGTTTTAAAATTCTTTTGCTGATGCTGAAGTTCACTGAATACTAGGCAGTAATTGTTTTCTACTCTTTCTGTGTGTTGCCATTTCTTAAATTACTTGCTTCTTGTAGGGTGCCATGATGTCCATTGCTTATAAGGAAGGGTTAACAATTCCACCACCAGCAATGAATGAAATCATCTGGGCAGCTAATCAAGACATCAGACAAGTAAGTTATTTACTCCAGTGTAATCCGTCAGACTTGCTCTTTAATCAGACTTTTTAAAAAAATGTTGGTAAGATCTGAGTAGATGAAAATACAGTAGACCCTTGGTTTCCACGGGGGATCTATATGTTCTTGGACACACTTGAGTACTGAACTCTGTAGACAATTAAATCCATGGGGGGAGGGCAGGCCGGCAACTGGAATTGATGCTTCAAAGGATTCAGCCATACGTGACCTCCATACCCGTGAGAACACATTCCAGACGTGACTGGAAGGCCCAATGTATATGCTGGTGAGTTGTTGATGGTGGATCTTGGAGAATTTGCAGGACCGTGATAAGAAAAGCAAGTCACATAATCATTTGTCAGGAAAAGGAATAGAGTGAGGAGAGGAATTTGAACAAGAGGTACAACTTGGGAATGATGCAAGAAATGCTTCATGTTGTGTATATTCTGAGTATATATAGGGGAAATGAAAAAGGTAGGAGTCTGTCCTTCTGAAGAAAGAAGGGTGAAAGAGGTTGAATGAAGAAATAGAGCTATTGTACAGTAAATAAGGAATTTTAGCTTGTAGGAATTTGCTTATATCACACTGATGACTGTTTGATACATAAACTTCTCACATTCTTCTCCATGCTGTCAGCAAGCTGTAATCTTTTTGTTTTGCTTTTGCTCAGATTTTACATAATCTCAACATGTGGTGTACAGAAAGCAAAACTCTGACCTACGATGGAGTCAAAGAGGATGCCAACAAAGCCAAGAAAGACATCAAGCTGGTAAGAATAAAGTATTTGCTCTGGGAAAAGGTTGAATCCCTCTGGCTTGCACTGCTGCTTTGGAATGAGATTTGCAAAAGCTGCATTTGACTAAGTTATGCTGCAATAAACGGGACTTGATATCATGACATTTTATATGCTCTAGTCCTTGCTTGTGCATTTCACTCTGAGGCTGGAATTGAATGTTGCTGGACAATATTGAGCTCCCATCAGAAATATAAGGCATCAGTTTGCACTTCCTGTCCATCTGTTGAGACTACATGACACTCCAGGTCCTTCACTCAGTAAGCAGCTAATTGGGTATCCTTCCTGAAGGAAGGAAGGATATAAATCATAGAATCCTAGAGTTGAAAGGGACCTAGTAGGTCATCAAGTCCAACCCCCTGCCTGCAGCAGGAAATCCTCCTAGATCATCCCCGACAGATACTTGTCAAGCCTAAGCTTGAAGACCCCCAGTGAGGGAGCATCCACCAGCTCCCTTGGCAGTCTGTTTCACTGCCGAACCGTCCGAACCGTAAGGAATTTAATAATAAAATCAAATAATAGTTAAATTGGGTGTGGTGAGGGCTGTGATATCATGTGTTGCATATCTGACACTTGAATGCAAACATGTTTGTGGATCTTTGCATAGATAGTGCTGTGGTCTTGAGATTAATGTGATCAATTGATGCAGGAACCTTCTTTGATAAATGGTTTTATTTAAAAACTTTGTTTTGCAGGGTCCATTTGATGTAGTCAGGAAAGTTTTTGCTGTTGGAGAGGAGACTTCTCAGATGTCCCTTATTGACAAATCAGACCTCTTCTTCCATGATTATTCTCTAGGTCCACTCTTTGTACAGGAGAACTACATACATGTGAAGCCTGCTGCTGCTGGGTAAGCTGCCACCCAATCTTTGACAGTTGGAGTAGACATTTGACAAGTTTTGACTTGGTTTAAGTCATGCAAAAACTCATTTTTTGACCTGAAAATGAGTCCGCCTGAAACATGGATGTCACTGATCTCGACTTGAATCATGACTTGGGGCCAGTGATTCAAAAATGTCTAGACCCATAATAACTCAAAAGTCCTCTGTATGTGTGTGTTCTTGCTTGTTTTTTCACTGCTCCCATGTCTCTGAAGACATTCAGTCTGGAAGCTGGCCAGTAGCAGACATGGTGGAGTTGGGGGAAGGTTGTGGGGGAGGAGGGAGCAAGGCTTAAGGTTTTTGTCTGCATGAGGCTGGGGAATCGTGTGAACAGAGGGAGGTGTTCACTGGGGTTCATATGGAACCAGTTGTTCCCTGTAGAAGGAAGAGTGCTGTGAACTGGTTGGGTTGCCTTTCCCCTGCTCTGGTAGGCCAGACATGTAACTTTCTCCCTTTAGGGGGATGGCACTTGAGATCCCCCAGTTCTGTCCGGCCTCGTATGGTGCAGGACGTGCTTGGAACTCTTGGCTCCATTTTCAACTTTTCTTCTTCTTTCTTTTTTCTGCCTCTCCTCCTTCCTCCCTCTTTTTTGTATTGCTAACTTGAATAAAACAGCTTTTCATAATACAAATGGAAATGAAGGACTTAACACATAGCTGACTAGTGGAGATGGGCTGGGAACAACAGAGGAGCACTAAATGAGAACTCACTCCCCATCACCACCTTAGTTTTTTCTGTGAAGTTGTGCTTGGGGAAGCCCTTGACTTGCAACTTGAAATGATGTGTGTCTTGATTTGTTGAGCTGCTGACATGGGTCTTGACTCTTGACCTTGATCACATCCCTGATGACAACACATTGATTGGTGGTAACGTGGGCAATCTCTTCCTAGGGGCAATATGAAGAATCATCTGATGTTACTTAGCAAAGCTGCTGATAGTATATGTGATGGAGACTTAGTGGACCGACAGATTCGCAGCAAGCAAAATTGGAGCCTTCTGCCCACACAGGTTACCTCTCCTTTCTTTTCCAGTGCATAAGGAGTGGGGGGTCTCAGAACAGGAGTTGTTTTTAAGTTGTGGACACAGAACATAATTTGTTTCTATTGTAAATCTCTGAGTGTGATTCTATTGTGGGAAAGGCAGGATATAAATTATTAAAAAATGATTAATGTAGATGAAAGCATGCAGCTTCAAACAAGGAGCTGGATTCTGGCCAGTTGAGTAATTTTCAGTGTCCGTGTGAGCAAAAGAGAACGATAGTGGTCCATTGTAAAGTGAACTGTGTTTAACTTTCAGGCTATTTACTCGAGCGTCTTGCCTGGGGAGCTGATGAGAGGTTACATGCAACAATTTCCTAACTTTCCAAGTTGGCTGGGAAAATTTTCATCCACAAAAAAGCATGATCGTATCATTCAGGAGTTGTCAATGCACATGAGCCTTAGGTAATACTGATACTTTGTTCCCTGAACTATAACTAGGGCCCAGATTATCTAGGAGGCATGATGTACAGTAGTGGAAACATTCTTTTCTAAAGAAAGACTGAATGAATATCTTGATGTATGGAAATTTCTATACTGAGAAAAAGTATGCCTGTCACTGCTATTTGTTAACAGTGACTGGTAAGTAAATGCATGTTTTTCCTCATTCCTGTGTCCTGCTTCTCACCTCAGCCTCCTCCCACCTTAACAAACAGCCGACCTTAGAAGTGTTTTTGACCATAGTGACCCACGTTTGAGTCAACCCATGTTTTTCAGAGTAAATTTTGAGTTGTAATTTTGTATTTGTACATTAGTATATACAGTTAGATACAGAATATGGATCTCCCCACTTCAAGAAAAAAATTCAATGTTCTTTTCCTTTCCATAGGACACAGGCAAGCAAGAGCGCAGTAAATCTGGACTATTTGTCATACCTACAAGATGCAATTGTGAGACCTTTGAGGAACCTGGGAACAGAAGGGGTGCCTAAGGCTGTCACATTCATGGACTCTTATTGTTTGATGAAGGAAGATGTTGATAACATAATGGAAGTAACCAACTGGAGTGGCAAGCCTAGTGCATTTTCTCAACTTGATTCCAAGGTAACATACTGTTCAGGTTACTATCTACCAAACATACTTGGTTTTTAAAATCCAAGAAGTTCACTATGGTTGAGAATATTAGTGTATTTAAAAATGCATCCCCTACTCTTTCCCTATCACACAAAGGTAGATAAGTGGATACTTTGAAGGAGACTGCTAGTTATTACATTGATCTATTACTCAAGATTTGTCTTCTGCTGTAGCACTTCATAGTGTCCACCTATTTGAACTACTGCCAGAAGTAACTGGTGATGACATCTTCACCAGTTACCCTCTGGGTTGGGAGGCTGGTGAGAAGCTTAGGGTGGTAGGTTTTTTGACTGCAGAAAAGCATGCTTTGTAGCTCTGCCCAGTGAGCCAAGCCTCCTACAACTGTTTGCTTTATCACATGCCTGGCAGCGAGACCAGGAAACAGGTTCTAGGAATCCTGTTGGTATCGCCAGACATCAGCTCAAGTACCAGTGGTGGTACTGGTTGAGAAACACTGATATGAGAGAATAACTGGTTTTGTAGAAGATTTTGAAAGAGATGGTTTTAGCCAGTACACCTGAAGCTGACTTTTCTTTAAATGAGCTCACAGCTCTATAGATTAAAAGAGAACTTAAACCATTTGGATGTGAGTCTTCCTCTTAAGATTAACAGCAAATTTTGGGGGCATCCTAAATGTTAACAGTATTTTTTTCTGTTTCTTCCACCACCCTTCCTTTATCAGCCATAGATAGAGCTATATGGCATCTGATTTTATTCCAATAGCTAGCTGTTCTGATCTGGAACAGCTACAGTGGTGCCTCACATAACAAGCGCCTCACATAAAGTATGTTCCACGTAACAAACAAAAATTTTTCTAGGATTCTGCTTCACATAACAAACCATGCTTCACGTAACAAACACTTATTGGGCAGTTGTGGCAGATGCGCTGGCTGGCAGCCCTTTTAAAAAGCGTCAGGGCTGCCTGGTGTTTGCTCATAGTGAAAGCAGCACTTCCGCACTGTTCCTCCTGTGGCCGGGTGTCAACTGGGCAGAGGGAGAGAAGAGCAGTGAAGAAGAGGGAAGCAGCTCAGGGCTAGCCAGAAGGGAGCAGGGGAGGGAGATGGTCAGGATGAAGAGAAGGAGAAAGTGGGTCTTATTCCCAGGAAAGTGTCTTTAGTACTGTAGCCTAAAAGACTTCGTAGGATCATGGATATTGAATGCGTATTTTTGAATTCAATTACACTGTTTTGTCATAATTTTTACATCAATATTTTTTGGGTTGTGGAACCAATTGTCTGAGTTTCCATTATTTCCTGTGGGAAAAATCTGCTTCAAGTAAAGAACGTTTCACGTGACATGCCTCTGGAATGAATTAAATTTGTTATGTAAGGCGCCACTGTTTTTGTTTCTATTAATCTACCTGCAAACCTCTTCTGTGGTTCCAAGCTGAATTCTCTAATATGGTTTTTGATGCCTCTTGAGGAGGGCTTTTCACATTAGTGTTACCTGTCATGGTGTTTAGTGTTATAGAGGATTCTGAGGCCTGATAGCAGCAATACACTCTGGCCCATATTAGGCACTTAACAGGCTGTGTTCTCCATCTTCACCAGTTACCCTCTGGGTTGGGAGGCTGGTGAGAAGCTTAGGGTGGTTAAAACAGTGGTTCTTAACCTGGGTTCAATCAAACCCCAGGGCTCCGGTGAGTCAGTTTCAGGGGTTTGGTGGAGGTGTGTGTCCATTCCATTCGCCAGGGCTGCCAAATGCATTAATATACTTTTGTTCCGACGAATAAAACATTTTATTTTTCCAACTATGAAGGGTTCAGTGAATGCATGTATGAAACTTGGCGGGGTTCAGTACCTCCAACAAGGTTAAGAATCACTGGCCTAGAACATACTTGCCACTCTTTAGTTGCATTTTGCTGGAAGACTTCATTCCATGCAGTTTTCAGTGGTGAGCAGTGCTATCTATTCAAGCGATGCCTCTGCAACATGGAGTCCTTCAACAAAAGCCATTTATTTCCCATTTACAGTTGCATACTTTTCTCTTTTGACACGAACAGGTTAAATCAGCTTTTACACGAACCTATAACAAAGAGGTACATATTAAACCATATGCCTTGCACATGGAAAAGAGTTCCAAAAGGCGAGCAGGGTCTTCACTGGATTCAGAACTGAATGACGAGCAGGAAGCTGATGAAGCCCAGTCTGAGAATGAGCAAGACAGTATTGAAAATGATGCCATGATTAAGGTAATGTTTTCAGCTAACGGGACAGAGTATTGAGCTCCCCAAGAGTAGCTTTATTACCCAACCACTTCCTGTCATCCTTAATCTATTTTTTCAAGATCACTGGGTTTGTTAGCTTACTGTGACTTGGTTTAAGTAAAAAGGTTAAGTCTAACAAATGTGTTAATGCAGGGCAGGGGCCCAGCATCTGTGGATAAGTGAAACTGCAGATGGGGGTGGGGAAGGTTGCACTGAAGATAATTAATCCACCCCTTGATCCTTTCTCCCTTCATACTGATATTCCCTTTAGTTATTTACTGTGGATTTCTTGTGAGTTGTGTTGGAAAACTATGAGCAACGTTAAGATTGAATAAAATTAAGCAGTAATCTTTTGTCTCATATCTAAAATGCTAGTAGTGCTTTTCTAACAAATGTTTACAGCGTGTTCTTTTTTCTTTTGTAGAAAAACACCAAGCCTTTCAGGCCACCAGAAAGAAAGGATGAAAAGAAAAAGGGGAAAGCAAAGCAAAAGTCTAAATAGGTTTCTTTAGGATTGATGAACAGTAACTATGCAAACTCAACAATAATGTTACTTAATGCTGGGGTGCAGATGAAAAAATAAAATGAATGGGCTCTAAAAGTCCATTTGAAGGTCATTTAACGGTCATATATGCCACTGCAACAGACACAGTTTATAGTAAGTGAGATGTATCACTGTTTGCATTTCCTGATTGTGTAAATATGGACATTCAATAGCAACATCTTAAAAGATCCCTGAAAGCTTGCATTTATTCTACATCTCCGCAGAACACGTATTTTTTAAAGAGTCATTATGTTATCAGAATTTGTATATAGTGAACAAACTCTTAATCAGATATGCCTTTTGTACATTGGGAGTGCAGCAATGTGTAAAGTTGCAATAAAACTAGTTTTGTATTTTAACCCATTTATTTTTCTTTCACTTGACTCTTGTGTTCCAGTGGATTTTCACATGCAGCCTAAGGCACTTTAATATTCATCTTTGCAGTGTGTACAGTGCATCCATTAGAGAAATAATACTGACTTCTAACACCTCGACTGATAACTTGTGCATGGATTTCTGCTAAGCCAGTGAAGTTGCTACTGTTGCAATTCTGACCTGAACAAATGACACTGGGATGCTTTTTTGCTGCAGCGTAAACAGCATGAATATGAATAAAGACCACTAAATGAATATCCCGTCGTATGTCAGAGAGGAGGATCAAAATCCCAATGACAAGTAGGCATTCCAAATCTGAAAATGTTACCAACTGAAGGCTTGAGATTTAGCATTCAAATTTTATTGTAAACAGAGAAGGCCATAGTACAAAATTTCTATAAAAGATATTTACAGTTTCACAAAGAACAGATTCAGTAACTCTAAAAGAATGTCAGGGTTAGTACCAAGAGGGCATAAAGTCTTGATGCTTTCTCCAGCTTTGCAGGACTTGTGAGGCCAACATCTCCTAAAAACAAACAGAGTAAAAGTTATTCTCAACTGTCAACTAGCCAGTCTGCCTTGCATTAGATAGCTAAAACATGGAAATATTTGAAATTGGTTTATGGACTTCCATGGCCAAAGCTCTGAGCAGTTACAGTAGCAGTTGTTAAGTACTGTAGGAATATTTAAAGTAATAAGATATCTGATTCCACCTATCTGTTTTCTCTCAGATACAGTGGTGCCTCACATAAAGTATGTTCCACATAAACAAAAATTTCTCTAGGATTCTACTTCACGTAACAAACTGTGCTTCATGTAACAAACACACTTGTTGACAGTTGGGGCAGACATGCTGGCCGGCAGGCCTTTTAAAAAGCGTCAGGGCTGCCTAGCATGCCTGCCCATAGCGAAAGCAACACTTCCATGCTGTTCCTCCTGTGGCTGGGCGTCCACTGGGCGGAGGGAGAGAATAGCAGTGGAGAAGAGGGAAGCAGCTCAGGGCTAGCCAGAAGGGAGCAGGGGAGAGAGAGAAGCTCAGGATGGAGAGAAGGAGAAAGTGGGGAGCATTGAAAGTGTGTCTGATTGCAGCCTCCTAACCATGTCTACCCAGAAGTAAGCTCCATTGTGTAAAATGGGTCCTACTCCGAGGAAAGTTTCTTTAGGATTCCAACCTAAGTAGAATTCATAGAATCATGCACATATGATCAAAACATTGAATGCATGTTTTGAATTCAATTTCAGTGTTTTGTCATCACTTTTACATCCAGTCAATATTTTTATATGAATATTTTTGGGGTTGTGGAACCAATTGTCTGAGTTTCCATTATTTCCTATGGGAAAATCTGCTCCACGTAAAGAACATCTCATGTAACAAACATGTCTCTGGAACAAATTAAATTTGTTACATGAGGTGCCAGTGTACCTGCTTCCAGAAGCTTGTATTGACCATTCTATTTGTTTTAGGGCAGGGGTGTCCAACATGCAGCCCGGGGGCCGCATGCAGCCCTGGATGAGGGTGGATGCGGCTCTCCTACATTTTGTCCTACATTTTGACATCCTACATTTTGTCCTACATTTTTAAAAAAAGTTGTTAGTGTTTATGTGCAGCCCAAACCAACTCATCTTCTTCCAATGTGGCCCAGGGGATCTAAAAGGTTGGATACCCCTGTTTTAGGGCATCAAATTAAGAGAATTTGGCTGGATTCTTAATACATTGAGGTTTGCCTTTCTGGGATTCTAACAGAGGAAATGGTCTATTGGAGATATCATCATCATGTCACCTATTTGATAATGTGTTAGCTGTTGACCTAGCAGTTCTTCCACATGTTAATAGTCCAGCAAGAGCACATCATTGTCCAGTCACAAAGATGCTCAGAGCGTGTGTGTTGAGGCAGTTTGTTCTGCTACATCAGGGATCTCTAAACATTTTGGCAGGAGGGCCTGCCACATCATTTTTCTTATACCATGTTAGGAGGCCAGAGCATTTCAAGTTTGAATAAATTTACGTGAATGAATAGTAATGGAACTTGTGAATGAATTAATTCAGATGAGTTCCTAAACACTTTAACACAGAGAGGGAGATATTCAAACCACTTCATAAGCACAGATTACAGGGCTTGTCCAAGGGCTAGATGGAGGCAAGGGACCCCTCTGCTACCTCACTCCTTCAGTGTGAAGATAGTGCAGGAATCATAGAATCACCGAGTTGGAAGGGACCCAGTGGATTATCTAGTTCAACCCCCTGCCCTGTAGCAGGAAATCCTTGTCTTGTAGGGACCCGGTCTCGAACCCTGGCCTTCTGGTTAACAGGCACAGTATCTTAACCAGTTGCGCCTCCAGAGGACTTGAATGGATTACCCCTCCCACTTCTGTCAGAGGCAGAGCTATGCTTTGCCTCCTTCTGTAAGGATTTGTATCATCCCAGATCTGACTATTAGTGGACAAGTAACCTGTTTCCCCAGATATCTATTTCAGACCTTTGTTAAGAACCAGATTCAATATTTATCTGTTTCTGATGCTGATGAAGAAAGCCTCATGGAGCTTGTTTTTGGCTACACTAAGGGGTAAAGAGCTAAAGGCTAACTACTAGTAGGATGCACAAATATCCTAGACTAGTGTATCTCTTTGGAGCACCCATGCAGTAGGCAGGGACTCCATGAACACAACATAAATGTGCAAGTTTGGGTAGAATATACATTTTGCCTAGAGGCTCTCTGATCAAACAGGATCAAATAGGGTATAGGAGTTAGAATATAGCATCTATTGACTTCACCTGCTGTTGTTAGTTAAACCACATACCCAAGGATGGTTTTTGTTATCTTGGAGTGCAATTCTAATCTTGTCTACTTAAAAGTAAGCCCCATTGTGTTCAATGGGTCTTACTCCCAGGAAAGTGTCTTTAGGGTTGCAGCCAAAGGCTGCATTGAACACAATGAGGCTTACTTTTGAGTAGAGAGGGTTAGCATTGTGCTCTCAGAGTTAAAGGAGAATTTAGAGAATTTAAAGGAGCAACTGGAAATGGCAGGACTGAAATGCTTACCTGACTAACGTCACTGTTCCACTTCAAGCTTGAGGTATGATGTGCAGTCAGTTATTTTCTTCAGGTTGACAATGTTAACTTTTTCTGAACACATCGGACATGTACTTTCATTCTGTAACAAGCTATTCAAAGAAGAGAACATACTAAACTTCCATCATTTGCAAAATGTAAACCCCCCTATATCGAGTTGGAACCTCCTTTATGGAACCTTGAAGATCCATATGGAGAATATCCATTTGCCTCTTTAAGCCCATCGTCTGCTTCAAGTTGGTTTCTTGCAAACTGATAGCTTTGAGAGAAAGAATTTCCGTTTCTTAATTTCATAAGCAGAAGAGACTGAGTGGACAAGGTTGTGTGTTATTTATGTATTGCTGCCAATATACCCAAATTTCTGCACACTCAAAAAGGCACAAGTTGTATGGTTTGCTCTTAAGATAACAGCCCCACTGCCATCTAAATATTATTCCTAAATATGTATTCCATCTAAATAATATTTCAACTTACATTTTGAATTCTGAGTACAGGGCAGGAAAGTCACAGTGGGGACACACAGTCCAGTCATCTTTTACCATATGGCGCCCCTAGAAGGAGGACATGGTTAAATCTGGTAGAAAACAATTCCAATGGTGCCTTACCAATATACAGCAGTAAGGTGCATTAACAAACCATATCAATTTGACACTGTAAACAGAAGTACAGCAGCTCTCTTAAACCCAGTATACAGATTTTACATAGTGAATCGAAACAGCAAATTCCAAGACTTCTTGGAATTTTTCATCTCCTGGCCATTGACAAGGCACAAAAATTTTCAGGGCACACCATTTTTTGGACGATTGACAGCACACACCACATTTCTGGTGGGAAGCTCACATCTCCAAATGACCCCACAAATGAACAATCCTCCCTACACTTCCATGGCACTCCTGTGAACCATTTGTGGCACAACGATGTGCTGCAGTACACTGGATGAAAACCATAGAGTCTTTCCTCCCAATGAGTAGCAAACTCCCTATCCATTCCATTCCTTCATACAACACTTTTTTGCCACCAGTGATGCTGGAAGAGAAGGAGATCTCCAAGACCTGCTTGCTGACATCACTTGAAAGTGGCCTGGAATGCCTGACCCAATACTTACGGTTGCAATGCAGTATGGCAAATTGTTTTTACAGCCAGGACAGAGAAGTTCACATTCAGGCAACAAGAATTCACAGTATGGACATGGGGTGGTTGGCTCTTCAACTTCTGACGTGTCCGGTCGTCTATTGGTAGAACAGAAGAAATGAAGAAGACAACTTTATACCTTCTAAACCAGTGAAAAATGCTTTTCTTTCCCAAACTGGCTCAGAATAGAAATGAAAATTCAGCAGGTGGATCATGAAATACAGTTGTTGCTACAAGGGCTGGCTGTCTTAGTAACCTCCTCAAACAATCTGTGACATCAGTAGCACTTGTGAAGGTTAGATTTAAGTTCAGTGACTCTCATATGAGACCGCTCAAGTTCAAAGCTCAACTTAGCCATAAACTCTCTAGGTGTCTTGGCAAACTCCTGCCACTTAGCTTTATGCAGTCCTCCCCAAAAATGTAGTGATAGCAACATTGGATTCGGCAAAGATTATATAAATACCAATAAATAAATTTTGGAAGTCATAAAAGTCTAGGCACTCCATTGAAGGGCTTTCCCAGGATTCCTAATGCCTTAAAAGGCATTGAAAAATCACCAGTTTTCTCACTGAAACCAGAAGTCGAGTTTGGAGCTCTAAAGCTGAGTTTGAGCCTGGCAGAGGCCAGGGATGATCCTTTGCCTCTGCTGCACTCAGGTGGTGCATGACCCAGTCAGTGGATAACTGATTCTGTGGATATGCATATAAGCAGGCCTCCGTCAGTCTTGAAAGACTATGGTATCGTGCTCAGCGCTGCATGCGAAGCACAAAAGCCTGGGTTAGATTGTTATGGAGGATAGACTGTTACCCAAGCAGCAAATCCCCCCTCTCCATGTCACTGAATTAGTCCAATGGAAAGGCAGAGCCGATACGATTGGTTCCAGCTGGCGTCACAGAGCTGGGCTAAGGACAGGAGCTCACCAGGTCTTGTGGGGCCGACCCAGGAATTGAACCCTGGCCTGCTGGTTAACAGGCACAGCATCTTAACCGCCTGCGCCACCCACAGCTCACATATATGCATATATGCCCCCCATATCATGGGAAAGTGGAAATTCACTGTCATGGGACTACAAATAACTGATATCTTAATATGACAAAAAGAACAATTAACTGCCCTAATCTCAGCTTGCACTGGCTAATATGATTCTGAATTTGTTGGGGAGAGAACCTTCTGCTACCTTACACACAAGTGTTTTCAAGAAATATTGGGCGCCATGGGTGATGGATAGCAGTTATTAATGCTACTATCTTGACAGTCTTTCATTTATACTGGAGAAAGAGACTGGTATTCCCAAACCTCAGTCAAGCACAGTAAGTAATTTAGCTCACCTGACCATTGCTTCAATCTTCTTTTTGTATTTCAGATCAATCTTATTCCGATACTCTGGTCTCATCAACATTGCAGCAAAACCAAATGATGACTTTTTCAGTCCTGCTCGATGACACTCAATCACTGTTGAAGTCAGGATGGGGACAATATCTACAAAGCAAAACAATTACAGAAATCATGGATGTCCCCTCCAGGTTCACTTTTACTTCATAACTGTCTGGTTTTCACACAAAGCTGTGAATCACACTGCATTTTAGAAAGAACACATGAAAATGAGTCCAATCCTGAGCTTGGCATGCCACATTGCCATCAGTGCACATTGTCATAATTGGCATCCTTCAGTCTCGAAAGATTATGGTATTGTGCTCTGAGTGTCCTCTCCAGAGCACGATGGCCTGGGTAGATTAATATGGAGGATAGACTGTTACCCAAGCAGCAAATCCTCCCTCTCCATGTCAATGAAACAGTCCAATGGAATGGCAGAGCCGATACAATTGGTTCCAGCTGAGTCACAGGAGTTACCAGAATGTGATTGTATGCAGTCACGAACTGCTTCCAGAACTCCGGCTCTGGATTTTGCCTCGAGGCAGACTCCTGAAGCCTTTCCCATAGAAGGGTATAGCCACAAGGCAGTGGAGGTTTAAGGTGGGGGTTTTCCTTCTCCAGACAACCCACATTCAGTGGGATTTTGGACAGGTTTAGTCTGGCTCCTCAACCAAGGCTTGTCTGGTATGGGAATCCCTGCCAGTAACTATGCTACTGGCAGCATAGCCCTTTGTATCACTGGAGCACATAATCCCACCACCACAAAAAGACATTATCATAATCATGCTGAAAAGCACGTTTGCGAGGGTTAGCACCAGCCCACTGCTATAGCTGGACCAATGCAAGTGCCAGTGGGAAGCTAGCAGTCCCCCACCAGGATGGTTGCCAGGATCACTGAGTGGTAGACAGATGAGTGGGTGTCTGGAGAGAGATACGAAGGAGGTGCTATGGGGTGAGAAGGTTGGGGAGAAAGCATGCTGGGGGTGGGAGAATGGTGGGACGGGGCAGGACCAGCAGAGCTCTGCTCTATTAGATCCTGATCACTATTTTGGGTCTCACAACCCAACACTGGACTTTGATTCTAAATTCACTGAAGAGCTGCCACAGAAACGAGTAGCTCCATTGTGGGGTTATGTTCCTTATTCAGAGAAAGGGGCCAAAAGTCTCCATGGTATGCTGGATATAGCAGAAGTTGTTTTGGGTGCTGTGGCAGCCCCACACTTCAGGACTGTGCTGCCTGCCAACAAAAATCTAATACCTGATATTAGGAAGATACATGCATTTCTAGAAAGTTTGTGAATATATTCAAAACTTCTGACTGGTCATTGTTGATGACAAACTTTTGGAGAAGACTGAAAACAACAGGTGGATGGGCATTTTTTTAATTACGGGACTCAGGTAACCACAATATAACTCTCTCCCAAACAGAGAAGTTTTGTGCCCATCACATGAGGGAGGTTTTGTCCAACAATGACAATACTGGGCCTGGTGCTGGGCCTGGCAGACTGAAGAACTTGCCTGGAGGAGGACAGCTGTGCTTCACCCCCTGAGTGGCTCCATCCTTCTCCTCAGGTACAAACAGCCCCTGGGCGCTTGAGGGAGAGAGGTGCTGGGCCTGGCAGGCTGAAGAACCTGCCTGGGAGGAAGACAGCTGCACTTTGTTTCCTGGGCCACTGGACCAGGCTGAGGGCTTCTGCCATTGTCGGCAAACTGTGTGCCTCCCTTCTGAGGGAAAAATACCAGTACAACCTGCCCCCAGCTGCTTGGCTCCGCCTGTTGCTCTGCCATAATGTGTTTACCATCTGGAGGGAACTCAGGAGAGGGGAAGTCAGCTGGGAGTGCTGCCACCATTAGAAGAGTGACGGGTCATGGAAGATATGGTGGGAGGGGTCGTGCAGGCCGTAACAGGAGAAGGAGGGTCAGTCGTAGACAGACTGTCCCTCTTTCTGGCCCTCCCCTCAACCCTCTGACCTTAGGCAGCCTGAGCAGCAGCCCCCTGAACCTGCTGCTCCTTAATGCCAGGTCAGTAAACAATAAGACCTGCCTGGTCCAGGATTTGATTCTGGACCAGAAAGCTGACCTGGCCTGCATTACGGAGACCTGGTTGGATGAGGCCGAAGGTGTAGGCCTTTCCCAGATCTGTCCACCAGGTTTCCGGGTGCTGCAGCAGCCAAGACTTCAGGGGTGGTGAGGTGGGGTTGCGATAGTCCACCGTGATTCTATCCCTCTCACCAGGTCCCATGTCCAGCAGTTCACAGGGTTTGAGCGCCTCCGTGTTGTGCTGGAGGGGCGAGACAGAATAGGGATTCTGTTGGTGTACCGCCCGCCGTGCTGCCCAACAGTCTCCCTGCCTGAGCTGACCGGGGTGATCTCGAGCGTGGCGTTGGAGTGCCCTTGCCTTTTAGTGCTGGGGGACTTCAATGTCCATGCCGAGGCACCCCAAACATCTGCAGCTCAGGATTTCATGGCCTCCATGGCAACCATGGGTCTGTCTCAAAGAATATCTGCCCCTACTCATGATGCGGGGCACACACTGGACCTTGTGTTCACTGCTGGGCAGGTTGATGGTGATCTGGATGTGAAGGACATCTCCATCACCCCATTGCCATGGACAGATCACTACCTGGTGGGATTTAGGCTTATCGCAGCCGGTAGCCTCTGCACAGGCGGGGGACCGCATTCCATGGTCTGCCCCCGGAGACTGATGGATCCAAATGGTTTCCTGATGGCTCTGTGGGATTTTCCTGCTGCCAGAACTGGCGACTCACCCGGCTCCTTGGTCAATCTCTGGAACACGGAGATGACCAGGGCCCTGGATGAGATCTCTCCTGAGCGACCTCAACCCTGCCGTAGATCAAACGCAGCTCCTTGGTTTTCTGGGGAGCTGCGGGCTTTGAAACAGCAAGGTCGACGTTTAGAGCGACGGTGGCGAAAGACTCGTGTCGTTTCTGATCGGGCAGAGGCCAGGGCTCACTGGCGAGCCTACTCTGCAGCGGTGGTGGTAGCTAAAAAGGAATACTTTGCTACCACCATCGCATCCGCAGAGAACCGTCCAGCGGAGCTCTTCCGTGTGGTCCGGGGCCTACTCCATCTGGCCCCCCTCGCTGATGTGGTAGAGCACATGGAGGCTCGCTGTGGCGAGTTCGCGCAACACTTTGCGGACAAGGTCGACCAGATCCGGCATGACTTGGACGCCACTTTAACAACATCCAACGATGTCCCTGGGGCACCTGTCTTATCCATCTTTTGGGATTCTTTTCAGCTTGTAGAACCTGAGGATGTGGATTCTCTGTAGTGTGAGACCATCTGCTTGCCCGCTCAACCCTTGCCCAGCCTGTCTAATTAGATTGGCCCGGGATGGACTGGCCGAATGGACAGGGAGGGTGGTGAATTCCTCTCTGCGGGAGGGGGTGTTGCCGCCTGCATTAAAGCAGGCGGTGGTTCGCCCCCTCCTGAAGAAACCCTCCCTGGACCCTAAAAATTTAAACAATTATCGGCCAGTCTCAAACATCCCATTTCTGGGTAAAGTGGTCGAGCGGGTAGTAGCGTCTCAGCTTCAGAGGGTCCTGGATGAAGCTGATTATCTGTATCCCTTCCAATCTGGTTTCATACCGGGGTTTGGGACAGAGACTGCCTTGGTCGCCTTGGTGGATGACCTACGCCGGGGAATGGACAGAGGGAGTGCGTCCCTGTTGGTCCTGCTGGACCTCTCAGCGGCCTTTGACACCATCAACCATGGTGTCCTTCTGGGTCGATTGGGCGGGTTGGGGATTGGAGGCACTGTTTTGCAGTGGTTCCACTCCTTCCTGGCTGACCGGTCCCAGAAGGTGGTGCTGGGGGATGCTTGTTCAGCACCCTGGCCTCTTCGGTGCGGGGTGCCACAAGGTTCCATTCTATCCCCCATGCTATTTAACATCTACATGAAGCCGCTGGGAGAGGTCATCCGGAGGTTTGGAGTGAGGTGTCATCAGTATGCTGATGACACCCAGCTCTATCTCTCCTTTCCTCCTGAGTCCAAGGAGGCAGTTGAAGTCCTGAATCGTTGTCTGGAGGCAGTGGGGGACTGGATGAGGGTGAACAAGCTGAGATTAAATCCTGATAAGACAGAGGTTCTCCTGGTCCAGAAGTCCTCGACTCGGGTATTGGAATATCATCCTGTTCTGGAAGGGGTTGCACTCCCTCTGAAGGAGCAGGTTCGCAGCTTGGGGGTTCTCCTGGATTCGCAGCTGCTCCTGGAGTCCCAGGTGGCGGCTGTGGCCAGGAGAGCCTTTGCTCAGCTTCGGCTGATCCGCCAGCTGCAACCATACCTGAGTCACTTGGATCTGGCCACGGTGACCCATGCCCTAGTGACATCGAGACGAGATTATTGCAACACGCTCTACGTGGGGCTGCCTCTGAAGACGGTTCGGAAACTGCAACTAGTCCAGAATGCAGTGGCCCGTGTGGTTGCTGGGGCTCGTCGGTTCGACTCTGTCGGGCCACTGCTTCAGTGACTACACTGGCTGCCCATTCGTTTCCGGGGCTGAATTCAAAGTGCTGGTCCTGACCTTTAAAGCCCTAAACGGTTTGGGTCCAGGGTATCTGAGGGACCGCCTTCTTCCGTACAATCCGACCCGTCACCTAAGGTCATCTGAGGGGGCCCTTCTGACTGTGCTGCCACTAAGAGACGTGAGAGGTGTGGCGGCCAGAGATAGGGCCTTCTCGGTGGTGGCACCCCGGCTTTGGAACTCCCTCCCCTTAGAACTGAGGAAAGCTCCCTCACTACAGAGCTTCAGGCGGAGCCTTAAAACCTTTTATTTTAAAAAAGCTTTTTAAATGGGGGCAGAGGTTGGGGGGCTTTTCTCTTTTCTGTTTTATTGTTTTTAGTCTACGTTTTTAGCTTTAATCTAATTGTATTTTAATTACATTTTAATGTGTTTTTATCTCTATTTATTATCATATGTAATTTTAGTGGTGTTTTATTTTTTTTTAATTGTTTGGCCGCCTTGAGTTCCCCCCTGTGGGGGAAGAAAGGCGGGATAAAAATTACTTAAATAAAAATAAATAAAAATACTTTTTAAAGATGGCCAGGCTTGCCATGAGGCAGAAGGATGTTATGTATGTTAATTTTTTAAAAATTGTGGTTGCAAAAACTAATTGTTGTTAGTTTGTAGTTGTAACAAACCAACAAGAATAAAGATGAAAACTGGGGTAAGCGTATAATTGGGGTAAAAGCACTAGGGGATGCTTTACTCATGATGCTGTTTCAGAGATGGTCGGAAAGGTTTGGGGCTCCTTCTCACCCTCAAGGCATACAATGTACACAGGATTCTCCCCCATTAGAGAACAGGGACAGTTTACTTGATAAAGCCCTGGAAAGCTTCTGAGGTTTGCTCCGTACATACTCTGAACACTGCTATGAATGACTCCACAACCTACAACACCTTGAATCAATTATGTCTTACACAGTCTGAATTATGTCTCACACCAGTGTCTGTCTAATTTTCACCAAGAACCTATGAAAACATCTTTTGTGGATCAACTCCTGGTGTTCTTGCCAACTGTACACTCTTAAAATATCTTCAACTCTTTCCCTTCTCAGCCAAGATTTGTCTCTTCCCAAAATCCTCATTCATTCCCAGTAGTGAACACTTACGAGATGGAAACTTGCTGATATTGTTGGCTACCCGAATAAGCATACGTGCTCCTTTCATATGGTCACCAGATTTCACGTGCATCTGAAAATACAAATCTAGTTACTCTAAAGGTTGACAACTGCAATATTAAAAATATGCCACACTGGTGGGTTGTGTGTGTGAGTATGTGTTGGCACACACACACAGGCAGGAAGAACTGAAGTCTATAGTATGTTGGCAAGAACAGCCAGAGGAGATGAAGAAGAATCTTTTGCTTTTTTAGCAACAAATTAACACATCTACTCCTCTGAAAATTGTTACACACATTATGTTTAGTAGAGAAGCAGAGACTGCCCTCCACAATGATACACATAGTTCATTCATTGGAGTCATCTGATCCATGCCCTAGCGCAGGGGTGTCCAACCCAGACTCAGGAGCAAGATGTGACTTCCAGTGAGCCTCCATGTGGTCCCTGGCAAGCCCCTCCATCCAGCCAACAGTGAGCTCCATAACCCTCCAGAGGCAAGGGGAACAGAGCTCAACTCTGATAGATGGTCTGAAGACTGCATGCGCCACCTCTCTTTGTGTGAAAGTGTTTACTGGTTTGAAGACCACCCTCTTTCTGTGTTAGAAAGTGTTTTTGAACTTATTTGAATCCATTCATACTGTCTCTAATACAGAAAGTTCAAATTTACAAAAATTCAAACTTACAAACTTTCACAGAAACAAACAAACCTCTGGGACCCAGAAGTGGGTCCCAGAGACTTGTTCCTATTTGTGAAAGCATTTGAAGGTTCATTCAGACTCTGGGGCAAGCATGGCAGCTCTCATCAGAGTCTTAGTACCAGACTGAAAGTGTGTGTGACTACCAGTGCTTAGGCTGGGGGGATGCATACCCGTCCAGACCAAGTGCTATCCCCTTCCCACACCCACCCATGTAGGAGACTCCCACAGCCCAGGATGTAGGGATGGTTCTCCCCCCATCCCAGGCTCTGGGACCCTATTTTGATTCTAAGTCCAACACATATTTGCTGGACTTAAGAACAAAATGGATTTATGAGCAAGCTCCTGAAACATAAGTTGTTTGAACATCAGTGACTTTCTGTACTCATTTATGTAAATTTATTCAAATTTGAAGTGTAAATTAATTCCTTTTTCCAGGCCTGATACAGTGTCAGAGACATGATGCAGCCCCCACCATGCCAAAAATTTTGAAGACCCCTGCCCTAATGACATCTAGACTGGATTACTGTATGTTATGTGGGGCTGCCCTTGAAGATGGTTCAGAAGCTGTAGTGCAGAATGTGCCTGCCAGGATGGTTGGACCTTTGATTTGTTGACTATACTGGACTGCATTGCAAAGATTGCATTGTACTGCAAGACTGTATTGCAAAGAGCTAATTCCTACTCTGGCTTCTGGCAGCCACAACATCACTGAACTGCCCTTTTCCCTTGAGAAACAAGATAGGATATGGTCTATGCAGGGTTTTGGAAAAAAATAGGTAACTATAATTTGCAGTTTCATTAATAACACCATTTTACCTTTACTAAAATATAGCTGTGCAGGATCATAAGGTTTGTAGCCATCTCTGAAGGTATTTTAATATTCTGTGTTTTCAGTTCTGAATACATACTGAAGAGGACATCATGGGCATTTCGATAGTTCCCTTTAAAACAACAACAAACCAAACAGCAATTATAGTCCATACAATATTTTTTTCCTGTCAATGGCTTGCATTTTCCCATTATAGTATATCTGCCTTTTAAAAAAACTGAGGGTGCAAACCTAACCAATTTTTCAGCTCAGGGGTAAAAGCAATGCTTTTACAAAAATTGCTTTAAAAAAATCCAATAAAGGAACAAACATTGCCTTATTGTGAGGAGGTCTCCAAGATTTCCCCCCAAATGCATATGCTCTGTCACTTCTGTCATATTTACTTCTCTAAGGGAGCAATCCTAAACAACTTAAGCTGATTCAACTCACCTGCTCCCCGTTTCTGTGGTGGTGCAGGAAGGTTGGTGCATCTCTGTGCACTAACCCCCCCCCCCCAAGGAGTGGTGCAGTGCCTTACAGCAGTTTTGTGACACCCCCAGGACACCACAGGTCTTGTGCTGGATCTTATGCTGGCCTAACTAGGGGTTAGGATGGCATCCTAACCATCACAGCAGTAACTCAATCGATTAGCTGAGAGCCTTACCTGCACATTGTTCTTCTCTAGCAATTATGATGGCTGTCCGGGCGGCTTCTGGGTATTGCTTTAGTGCCATATAGAGCCGAAACAGATACTTGGCATCCTTCAGTAAAACAAGACTATCGATTACATATATAATTTACTGTATCACTGCTCAGGTCTTAACAACTCTCTATTTATGCAAAAGTCTTTATCTTTGGGCTTTAGCACAGGATCCCCAGGCGCCCAGGGTGCAATTCTAAATACACTGACTGACGTAAGTCCCTCTGATATAGTGGAACTTACTTCTCAGTAAATGTATTTAGGATTGAACTGCTAGTTTTATATTTTATTTCCTATACTTCCAGGACATTTTTCCACTTCTACTTTTGAGTAGGACTTGGATGTGGCATTTCAATTTGCAAATATCACTTACATTATTCAAAATCTACTGAATTTTTTAAACTAGAGCAAAAAAATAAGGATGCCCTACCAATTTTAAAATTCATCTTGCAGTTGCAACTTTTTCTATAATAATGAAAACTACATTTCCACAGTTTTTTCCCCTAATCAACTCTATGGCTGCTTGAAAATAAAAGATTTACTCACAGACAGAGACTATGGCAGATGCAGTGAAGCAGTTAGAAGACCAAAGAGACAGTTTTAAAATGAAAATAAAGACATCCATGGAACTAATCAGATAAATTCTTAAGGAGGACCATGATTGCTATTACAAAAAGTCATTCAATATTCCCCATTAAAAATAGATTTTCCAAAGTGTTTTCCATCCCCTGGTATACCAGATCTTTTGGGATAGATTACAGAGCAAAGTGGAATCACGTCTCAAGTGCGCATAATGTGTATGTTTTGTGTGTGTGTGTTAATTGTATACTCAACATGGTAGGGAAAACCAGTTCTTATACAGTGCCTATAACTCCCAGATTTGAATAATTATATTATTTTTCAGTTTGTCTTTCATTTTATTACCTAAAATCAAATTTACCTCTCCAATCTATCACCTAATTTCCTTTAATCAAAACCAACTGTAACCAAAAACAGTAAAAAAACTGTAAGAGTGCTAATTAAAAAATAAGGTGGGGAAGGAATGGAGGGAGAGGACTTTTAAAAAAATTAGAGACAGGCAGCATAAAAAGTGTTTGAAAGTCAAAGAACCAAATTGTAGCCTTTGGTGCTTGAGAATCTGGAAATCCCCGTCTTCAAAAGTCAGGAAAGGAATCTGATGACAGTTAATATAAGTCAATTGCTGCCTTCAAACCAGGGCCATTTCTTTACAGAGAAAACTAGGGCTGCAGTCCCTATTCACAGGAAGAGTATTATAGTTCAACCCTCTCTCTGATATCCTAGCTTTTCTATGAAGAGGGAACACATTTGTATACAGGAGCATTCAGTCACAAGAGCACCACCCACAAACTGATGTGGTTCTGGAAACTGTGTTAAATCAGGGGTCTCTAAACTTTCAACTTCAGGACTCCTAAAAAGCAGGCCTCCGTCAGTCTTGAAAGACTATGGTATCGTGCTTGGCACTGCACACGCTGCATATGTGAAGCACGAAAGCCTGGGTTGGATTGTTACGGAAGATAGGCTGTTACCCAAGCAGCAAATCCCCCCCTCTCCACACCACTGAATTAGTCCAATGGAAAGGCAGAGCCAATACGATTGGATCCAGCTGGCATCGCAGAGCTGGGCTAAGGAGAGGAGCTCACCCTGTCCTGAAGGGCCGACCCGGGTTCAGGACTCCTGGACTTTTAACAATTGTACAGAGGAAAAAATTTAAGCAGGTGCAGCTTTTCATCTCACAGATCACAAACAGCACCTGCTGAAATTCCCTTCTCTACACAACTCTTAAATGTCCAGGATCTCTGAAGCTGAAAATTTGGAAACCCTCACTCATAAACACTTCTAAGCCCAGTTTTATCCATTTACTCAGAAATGAATCCTAATTTCTCCAGTGGGTCTTTCTCCCAAGTAAACAGGCATAGGAAGGAGCCTGAATCAATTTGAGAATCAAGGTCAGAGCTGAAAATGGAGTCTAGACTTATAGAGGATATACTGAACATGGCTGCATGCCTACAATTCAATACCTTTGGTAAGCCGTCACTCTCACCCATTAGGTAATCTATAAGCTGATTTGTTAGAACTTCATCTTTTGCTTGTCCCACCTGTTGGAAAAACAACAAATGGAACACGCAATATATATTATATTACATTAACAATCTTATATTCAAACCACAATTATTATCATCAGTACTGCACCCAAGGGACATCACCTACGGGTTAAACCAAACAAGGGCACATCACAGCTTCCAGGCTCCACTCTAGTTATGGAGGAAATGCTGACAGAACATATATTTTGCATGCAGAAAGGCTTGTATTCAATCCCTGGTACTTCCAGTAAGGGGTAGGGAAGACCCTTCCCCAACCTAGAGAGCCACTGACTGAATACTATCCTAGACAGATCAGTTTAAAGCAGCTTCATATAAAAGCAAGTGAAGTTCTACAAAGCATGCAGTCCCCAAAGAACTGAGTCCATTGTTAGTCCTGCATCTATCCTTGCATTCCCAAATGACATATCTTACCGTCTCAATTGCCATTTCAATAGCCAAGTTGTCATCAGTATTTGGACTTTTCAGAAAATGCTTCAATGCCTGAAGAAATGCACAGAGAATGGGGAAAAGGAATAAGCCTCCTTTACATCCTGCACTCTCAATCAGGACCTAAAAACATTTCTTGACACATTTCAACATTATGTGTATTTTGGTCCTAAGTTGCAACCTTGTGAAAATAATGGCTATAGCTCTCTTATAGATAGAATAGGCTATAATAGATGTGATACGGTTGTTATTTAAAAATATAACAATGTGGGTAGTATCATACTCACTGTTGCACAGTGAGTGAACACATGATGAACACATGATGAACACATTTTTGAATCCAAGTCACCTGCTGCCACCCAACCCTGCTTGGTAGCCATTTTTAAGAAGGTAGAAAGCTGTCTATCATATATCATCTATATCACATTTAATGTGGCTTTTAATTTGAACCAGTAAGGTTGTATATATGATTTAATACTAACCCGTGCATATTGACCGCACAGAAGGAAGAATTTACCAGCCTGAAAATGCTTTTTTTCTCCTTCGAAATATAAAGCAATGCTTTGATAGTCTTCATTTGTAGTATCCTCCGAGCCTGCAACAAGTGAAAACAGAACTAATTTTTTTCCTTTTGAAAAGGCCCCTTATTTGGGGAAAAAAGGCTCATGAGGCTGGGTCCTTTTTCTCTTGCAATGTAAAAAAATCCTGTAAAATGTGTGTCCAAACACAATTTACAGTCTAACAAAGGTTCTTTTATACCTTCCCCAAAGCTGTTAATGGCACAGTTATATACCGATACAGCATATTTCAAATGATAAGCCTTCAGGGCTGACCTTCAGATGTAGGAAAGATGGCAGTCAATGAAAAGGCTTATGAGCAACTATCTTAGATTGCAATACTCACTAATTATATCAGCATAGATCTCCATCTTGCTGTGTTGCTGAGCCAAGGAGAAAGCTTCGTTATTGCATTTGGACATTACCAAAAATTGGATGGCAGAGCCATAGTCGCCCAATTGCAGAAAAAACCTAAACAGAATCAATAATTTCATTATTTGTTGTCATTTAAGAAGTGATTACGACCAGATCCCGAATGCTTTATACAGACATGTTAAGAGAAAGAATAATCCATAATATTGGAAACAGCAGGGTTGATTTTTCCCATAGCCAGCCATAACTCAGGGTATGATTCTACTTACACCAGGTGTGTGTTGATGGCAGGAGTTTGCATGCTTGCAAATTAACTAGTAATAGGGAAGGGGGGGGACAAAAAGCACACACATTTGCTCCTATTCAGCCTCTGATTATGACAAACAAATGGAGTCTAAACTGCACCACAATGAGGAGAAACTCTTCTGATTTTTTAAAAACTCAAGCTGCCTCACAGCTTCTGGAATTGCACAATTTCCCCCACAGACCCTTGTTGCTGTATATCCTGCTCTACATCATTCTGGCAAATACTGTAATGTTACAATTTTAACTCTGCTTAAAAGGTGAAAAACTGTGTTCTGCTTCTGTTTACCTGGCGACCATCTTGGCTCCTTCAAGGGATTGTGTTTCTCTGACAATGCTAACAGCTTTTTCTGGATTGTTCAGGTGATCCAAATACAGCCGAATAACATTATCCCATTGCTTGGCATTTTCATAGGCCAAGACAGCTTCTTTGTACCTATATCAAAAAAAGAGAGAGACTGTAACATAACACTTCAGGTTGTATCCCTGAAAGTTCCAGAACTGCAAGCTCTAACTGGAAAATTAACTCTTTCCAATAAAATATAATCGTTATGATTAAGTTGAAAACAAGGGTGTAGCAAAAGAACCCTTTTTTTCTGTCCCTTAGTTTTCAAAACCTTTTTGAGCCTTCTCTCTCTTGTAAAAGATGAGATAGTAAGTGGGGAAAAAACGAATGCTTAAATAAGTATAGTCTGATGTTCCTTATATAACAAGCAACTACAATGTCATTGTTTGCTTTTCCAGATTTAAAAGGCTTCACCAGAAAAAATGAAACTTAAATAACTTTCCATTCTCAAGGGCTGTAATAATCCAGCTCACTTAAATCAGAGTCATACTGAACTCCCAAATTAAGAGCTTAGTTTAAGAGGAGATCATTTGAACTTGACTCTAGAAAGGAGGCTATACCTGCCATCGGCTTCCTTTGCTTTGGCATACTGCAGGTGTATCTTAGGAGAGGATACATGAGGGAGAAGTTCCCCAACCTTTGCCCTAGACAACAGAAAAAAAACTATATTACATCATCACAATTTCAGTTGCTTCCCCCTTCAATGCTTCTACAAAATACTTCCAAAAATCAAGATATTTTTCCTAATAATAAAATATTTTTTAAATGCTTTTCTTCATATCTTCATAAAATAGGCTTCATATATAACATACTTTACACAGGATTAAGGATTTCAAATTTAACTAGACAAACACTGTTAAATGAGCATAAATCGCAGAGAAATGAATACAAGCAACACTCCAGTGGCTGGGGCAATGTTAAGCTAACAACCAGTTTCAACAAGGGCTTCTCTGTTTCTCAAGTCATTGTATAGATTTCTGGAAAGGCACACTAACACTGCAATCCTAAAGACACTTTCTTGGAAGTAAGACCCATTGAACACAATGGGGCTTACTTTTGAGTAGACAGAGTTAGGTTTGTGCTCTACACTGCAACTTACCAGTTTTTGCAACGGATATATACTGATGCTGCTTTGTCATAGAATTGCCCTTTTTCATATAGTTGGGCGGCTTCTGAAAATTGCTACAATATAAGAAGTGGTAAAAATGTCAGTTTGGAATACATGAATGTACAGGTGTTTTTCTTATACAGTATATTAAAATTAGCTACCTTCATACTCTCCAGAATAGTTCCACAGTCTTTCTTCAGTGTCCTGCTCGCATGTTTGATAGCTTGGTTAACACCTCGCCGAATGTCACCCATACGAATAGACATCTGAGCAACTCCAGCAAGACATGCCTCATCATGCTCTTGGAACTGCCAATCAAGAACATTAGGGTGCTTTAGTTGTGAAAGAATAAAAATAACATTTTTATACCATCAAGAACATGGTATAAAAATGTTATTTTTATTCTTTCACAACTAAAGCACCCTAATCAAGAGAGAAGAATGAAATATTCAGCAGCTATCATTTTTGATAAGACTAAAAAAGTGGATATTTTGTCCTTAATAAATATTTTGTCTAAAATACTGTTTATATTTTAAAATGTTATATAAGGAGGGGCCAAGGTACACATGCACAATATCAGTTTTCAAGCTAATTCAATGAATAGAATTTACCTGAAACCCTGTCTGAAAAATTAACATTTGTTTAAAGAGCCTATTTGTCTAATTCAGGAGAACAAAACTATTTTATTCTTGTTATTAAACTGCATCTTTTAAGATAATCTTAAATTTAATATCATATTTCATATTTTAGTATTTTCCTTATTTGAACTGTTGTATTTATCACTCAAGTAAACTCTAATACTGTATTACTAAATCCTCCTCAGTTCTTAATATTCAAACAATTATTTTGTCAATACACTTACAAAAGACAGGACAGCAATTTCTGCTAATTTTCTCTGCCTTGGGAGGTATTTGAGCTATACAGTGGCGCGTGGCGCCTAACGTAAAGAACACCTCACATAAAGTATGTTTCACGTAACAATCAAAAATTTCTCTAGGATTCTGCTTCATGTAAAGAAAGTGCTTCACGTAAAGAACACATTCGTTGGCAGTTGAGGCAGACGCGCTGGCTGGCAGCCTGTTTAAAAAGTGTCAGGGCTGCCTAGTGTACCTGCCCATAGCAAAAGCAACACTTCTGCGCTGTTCCTTCTGTGGCTGGAGGGAGAGAAGAGCAGTGGAGAAGAGGGAAGCAGCTCAGGGCTAGCCAGAAGGGAACAGGGGAGAGAGAGGCTCAGGATGGAGAGAAGGAAAAAGTGGGGAGACACTTTGAAGATGTCTTGGATTGCAGCCTCCTAACCATGTCTACCCAGAAGTAAGCCCCATTGTGTTAAATGGATCTTACTCCCAGGAAAGTGTCTTTAGGACTGCAGCCTAAGTAGACTTCATAAGATCATGCACACTGAATGCATGTTTTTAATTCAATCCCAGTGTTCTGTCATCATTTTTACATCCAGTTAATATTTTTATATTAATATTTTTGCGGTTGTGGAACCAATCGACTGAGTTTCCATTATTTCATATGGGAAAATCTGCTTCACGTAAAGAATGTTTCACGTAAAGAACATGCCTCCGGAACGAATTAAATTTGTTACATGAGGTGCCACTGTATCTCTATTTGCTCAGGATTGGCTTTTCAGGGAGCTGATGGCTCTGAGGAGACAGTGTGGAAAAAACCTGCACAAGTAAAAAACCTACTGTTTCTCTGGATCCAACCTAAAACTCATCATGGGCATGGAAGTTCACTGCCAGCCCAGTCCTAATCATTGGCAGATCAAAGTGAGTTGCAGGTTAGATGCAGTTTGGATAGGGTTGCCATAATTCTCTTCCACAAAATCGGGATAGGACCCTTTGTCCCATTTGCCAGAATGTGATCACAATCCCCCCCAATTGGGATTGTCTCTTTTTTCAGGACATATGGCAACCCTAAGTCTTTAGGTCTCCTTGGGGTAAGGGGATCTTACCTAACCTGTAAAATCCTAGCCTGCCCCCTGGGGCTCTTTGGACCTGCACCAGCTATTTAGCTGGCAGAAATCCATGAGGTTACTTAAGACTGCAAGGAATGGGTAGTGGGGGTTAGGATCCAGGATGTACTGACAATCCACTCTCCTCCCAGGCCCGATGTTCTACCCTTCCCCAGCAGAAAAAGCCACCTCCCCATTCCAGAAGTGTCTCCTGTCACCCTCAGCACACTCACAGCACAATCTAGCATAAACGTATCCGATCTGATTGGTGCAGATTCTGGATCTGGCCCTCTTGAGCTAGTGCAGGCCACTTTGCTGGCCATCCAATTCCCAAGTTGGTGCAAAAGTGCCTTACAGCATTTGCAACACTCAGGAGCTGGTGCAGGCCTTGGATTGTACCCTACATCAACATCAGGAAGGAGGGTTACCTTATTGTTGCCTGTGATTCCTTTTTCATAATGTGCCAAAGCATTCACATAATCTCCTCTAAAGGAAAAAAGTCATATAACATCATTGCTATATATTACAGCACTGAGTATCTAATATAAGATGACATTAATATAAAACATATAATTCTTTGAGTATTTCCAGATGGAGGATTTTCTGGATCAAGTCCAAAAGCCAGAAAATCAACACCCAAAACATATTTAGTGGGGACAACAATCTATCCACATACAGTACTGTTTGCAGGAAGAACAGATCAAGCAAATTATAATATATACCCCTAATAGATGCAATGTCATCAACTGCTTTTCAGGTTTTGCAGTTTGGAGACAGTCTCAGTATGCTTTAGGGATATTTGTGATTTTTTCCCAACCAATACTTTTTTACAGTTTAGTGATGATCTGCAGTGACCAAGCTGCTTTGATAACCTCTGCAAGCTTGAAATCCTTCAATACAGGCTACTACCTTGATCTAGAATCCAGAGGGAGCAAACAATAAGTCTTTTAAGTACTGGTTATTTTGTTTGGAAAGACTGAAAGAAAAAGTTTCCATTTTTAATGGCTTCAGTTGATCCACTGACAAAGGTGGCATTAAAAATTAGGGGATATAGAATCACAAAAACAACCACAGGAAAATATACTTCTAATAAACTTCTACTCCTGGATTTAAAAATTAGGCTTCTAAAAATATTTTCAGTTGCTATCAAGGAATGGTATCAAGTGCTTTTGGGAAGCTTTTTCTTCTACAAAAATGCTACTAAGAGAACATACGTGAATTCCAGCTGCACTGCATACTCTTTTGATATGAAAGGGATCTGATCCGGTGCCAAACGTTTAGCTAACTGTAGCGCACTATCCCAGTGCTGCAAATCTCTTCTCATCTGTTACCAAAAGAAACATTGATTAAAATGAATATTACATCTTACTCCCCCAGAAAGCACTTTAAAAAAAGAAACAAGTAGCATCTGATGAAACTTTAGGCAGGTTTGTCTGTTACCTCAAGTGCAGCAGCAGGACAAGAAGATGCCAGATATAAATCCTGAGCTAAATTGAAGTCATTAGTAAACATAGCAAGATGTCCTGCTAAAAGGCTGTGATCTTCTATGTTCTGAAAGAAAGACAACACAGAAATCTAGAGATCTGTTGTATTCGAGATAAACAGAACCACAACTATGCTCGACAGCAGTGCTTCTCAAACATTTTCCACACCAGGACCAATATTTTACAATGACAATCTGTCAGGACCCACCGGGAGCTGACGTCATGGATGGAAGTGACATCATCAAGCAGGAAAAATTTTAACACCCCCATATGACAAAATCAAATCAGTTGAGGGCACAAGTCCCTTGTGCAGGCTTGAAGTATGCTGTATAGAAATTTCTGTATGAGGAGAGAGAGGCTGGCACATGGATGTGTGTCAGCCCCCCTGTGCTACTGCTTCAGCCCCTGGGAAAGAGTAGGTTTGCATTAGCAAAGCTTGGCCAATGTGGAAAGGGAGGTATTCCAGGGTGAGGGAGGCAGGCATTCCCGGGGACAGATAGGCCAGTGGAGTGAGGGAGATAGAGCCAGGATCTTACACTTATGCCAGGTGGGCATCCCATCCCCATCCTCAGGGAGCCTGAAACAGCTCTAGGCTGCTTGGATTTGTGCCCTCAATTTCAGAAAAAGAACTACAGCATCATTTTTTATTGGTACAATATATTTTTACTTGTAGCTATTCATTAAAAGTACTTCTGAGAACTGTGTCAGTCTTGGATCTACAGAGGAAAAAACCCAAGGGTACCTTTATATGCTATTGTCTTGAAAAGTTCTGTCATCACACTATTGTTATTTGCATCATTCTCTAGCCCAACCCAAAACTTTACTCTGAAGTATCAGGCCAAGCTCAGGCATACTTTGACAATCTTCAATTTAAAAATTGTATAAGTGTTACCTTTACTTGCTCTATTGACATGACCATTCCCACATTTCTGATTGTTCTGTACACCCGTATTGCAAACTCCAACTCCATGTGATGTAAGCAAGCTCTGGCTAGTTCATTCCAACCTGACAGATGGTTCAGAAGTTTGCATATCTCCCATGATTCACAAAATCTATGCAATTTTGAGACATACCAAAACAATAATTATACTAAATACAACTGTTTCCAAGATGTTTCAGAATTTTGCATTGTACCCCAATTAAAAGAACACCTACCTTTTCAACATTAATGCCTGTGTAAGTTTTTTTTTCAGCTCACTATGGTCAAGGTCTTTTAAAGAGCCAAGGAAACTGTGGGTACTAAGAGAAATATTGTTGGTTTTTCCACTTTGTGTTTGACAGGTCAGTTCTCCATTATATAATAGCAATGGCTTGTGAGAATAAGGAACTTTGGTGCCTCCTGCCAAAATCACCTTGGACCCTAATATATAACAGGGGAAAATTAGTTAAGTTTATCCATTCACTTAGATAAATATCACATATACTGTCAATAAAAGAGTAAAAAATACTAATTTCAACTGTTTGCTGTGCATGAAAAATTTAACTGAAATTTAAATACCATGTTTCCAAGATGTTCTAATAGTTCCAAACATCTTAGGTAAAAACCTTATTCACAGTAACAGGATAAACATCTATGAGTATTGGTATCCATCAGTCTTGAAAGACAATGGTATTGTGATCGATGCTTCATGTGAAGCACAAAGGCCTGGGTAATTAATATGGAGTATAGGCTGTTACCCAAGCAGCAATCCCCCCTCTCCATGCCACTGGAACAGTCCAATGAAATCGTCCAATGGAACAGCAGAGCCGATATGATTGGTTCCAGCTGCGTCACAGAGCTGAGCTAAGGATAGAAGCTCGCCCTGTCTTGTGGGGACCTGAGTCTCGAACCCTGGCCTACTGGTTAACCTCTTGTGCCACCCATAAGATAATACTATCAGAAGAGGACTTCATACTGATTTAATGTTGGAAGTTGTACATTGCCAGCATCGCACATAAGTATTTACCATCACTGAACAACTTCATCTAACCTAAACCAGATTAAACTCAACCATCACTTGTTTCTATTACCTTTCATATTTAACCCTTTTTGTCTCCTTCCCATTCAAACTGTTTATACTCCAAGCTCCTTAAAGCAGAGACCATTCCTTTGCTTTTGCAAAAGTACCACGCACACCAATGGAATAATAATAAAAATATACAATACCTTGTATAGTATCCTTATGAAAGATGTAAGTATATATTTTGTCATCATCATAGGCAACAAATACACCTTTATCTTGTGGCCAATTTTCCCACAGAATGCCCTTTATTGTTGGCTGGAAATTTGGAATCTCAAAGACAACATCATTTACCTACAAAATACAGAAGAGTACATTTTTGTAAATAAAAATTATTTCAGATAGATTATATCTACCTACCACTTATCTAAAAACCCAAAGTTACATTTCTTTCAGCCTATCCTACTCATAGGATAGTTGAAAAAAATGGGATAATATGAAGTACATTAATCTTAGCTCTTAAAAGAATGGGTGGAATACATATAGGCAGTACATGGAAAGAAATAGAATAACAATAGAATAACTTACTGGAGAATAAAGAAAACCATCGCTTTTGTCATCAATGAAAACTAGTCTGGCTCCATTGTGGTCTGGGAAGATTTTTCTCACACTGACTGAATGCCGATACTCATTTACATACTGCCAGTCCTCAATATAAAAATACTGAATTACACCAGTCTAACAAAGAACAAAAAAAGTCATAATAGAACTATTAAAAACTAACAAGCCAATACAGCTCTTTTCAACCTTCTTCATCATCTCATAGCACTCTGAGAATATGCTCAAGAGGTCAAGGTAAACATCTGTTTTTTGCCTACAGATAAGGTACACTGCACTATCAATGTGGGAGTCACATACTCAAACGGCCTTACTAATAAATGGCCCTTCCCAAATTTCCCTTGCACGTTTCAGAACCTTTTATGGCATGTTGATATACTGTAATTGATACGCCTAACCTGCAAAATATTTTTTATTTCAGTAACAATTACGGGCTCGTCAAGGAAATCATTCCCTATTTTAATGAAATAGGTTGCCTACCTAAACAGACAGTTTGGAAGCCTAAATGGAGGGATGACAGTAGACAGAAGATGATCTCTAACGATATAGATCAAAACCCTTGCAAGATACATATTGGGGAGCTGGATTCAGAATGGCCTCCAGCCTTCCTCCAAAATCAGATCTTAGAAAATTTAGATCTTTGAAAATCAGATCTCATGCCACTGGAAAATATCCACAACTGGTGGTAATGGGCTGAACAAAGCCCTTGGTTGACTTACCCTACAATCCAGAATAAGTACGGGAGCATGTTAGAGACATTATGTGCACCCGTAGTTACTGCACCACCTGGTGAAAACCTATGGGAAATTCATATTGCAAACCAGAGTAAATTGTTTTTACACCGGAGCAAGGACTCCCCATAGTTACTCAGGATTGTACCCTTAGGTTACAATCTAGAGTAACTACAGGACCTTTTATACTGACGTAGTTGTGGTGCTACCTACGGGAAATGCATAGAGCAATCCAGAGTAAGTGCCTCCTACATCTTCCTGTAGTTACTTTGGATTGCAGGGTTAGAGTCCTTCTCCCCATTGTCTGCAAAAAGGGTTCCATTCAGCAGTGAAGGGAAACTTTCTCTTTTGCTGCCAAAAAGTATTCTAAAGATAGAGAGAAACTGGGACTCTGAGAATACAAACACTCAAAACTCAAATCTTATAAATCCCCACAAAAATATTTTAATCAGAGAGGCCTTATTTGCAAAAGATTTTTGACTTCAAAGCTGACAAGAGAAACAATTATGGCTCATCACTCCCTGATCATAATCATGAAAGATCTGAGGAACAACAGTGATGGTTAGGCTTTGAAGTACAGTACTTGCTCCAGGGCATAGGCCTTGGTACCCAATTTCCATCTGAGGATTCGTTTAGCATACAAAGGCTGCAATCATAAAGACACTTTGCTGGGAGTAAGACCCACCGAACACAATGGGGCTTACTTTTGAGTAGACATAGTTAGAATTGTGCTCAAACAGTGCAAATCCCTTTATCACCGAAAATGTCAAGAAGTTAAAGAAAGTGGCAGATTCTTCTCAATTTCAGAACTGGAAGAAACTGGTTGTGCAAAGATGCTATTGGATGTCTTGCAAACACAAGAAATCTAGCAGTCTTTCAAGGATCAGCCATGCCATTTCCTTTTTCATAATTTCACCAGAGGAAGTAGAGGAGATGGCGATCAAGAAATGGCTTGTACAAGGAAAGGGAAGATGGCAAATCAAGGGGGTTGGGCCTGGATGTTACAATGAGAAAAAAAATATAATTGCAAAGGGAAGAAATGAATAGTCATCGCTCAGAGAACAAAGGGCAGCAGAAATGTAAGATACGAGGGACACTCCAGAAGTTTTGAGACTTTTTATTGCAAGGCACTTTTAATTGTCCTACCCAAACATCAGTTTCATATATGCTTGCTGTGACTGTAACAAGCTGACATGCCAAGTAGTGTTTTAGGTTGATGGATTGGGCCGGTGCGGCACTCCACTATCTGTCAGACACAGCTCGTCACAACTGATGAGTTTCACAATGCAGACGGGATGTGAGGACAACTTGGAGGCTCATCTGTAACTGACAATATCAGTTCATATCCAAGTTTTCTTGAATCTCTGGTAACCTATTACGAGAGCGGGATCTACTGTTATTATCCAGAGACCACCAGAGTGCTCAGTGGAGACATCATGATTCCCCAAGACGCAAGAAGGCCAGGCAGAGAAGGTCCACTGGGAAGCTGATGATGATCCCCTTCTTCGTTAGTAAGGACATCATCAACATCCAGTAGGTCCCCCCACGGCCAACAAAAAGTACTATGTGGAAGTTTTGCAGGAGTGTTGGAAGAGATTTCATCACAAGAGGCCAGAACTCTCTATGTCTGGTCAGTGGCACCTGAACCAAGACAATGCGCGCTGCCACAAATTCATCTTAATGACCATCTACTTGACCAAGATGGGCATCAAGACTGTCCCTCACTCTCCCTAAAGTCCAGAAATAGCCCCCTGCAACTTCTGGATGCTTCCAAGGCTGAAGGAGAAGCTCAGGAAGCACTGCTTTGAGGACGTGGACGAGATGCAGGAGGCTGTGAAGAGTGCTCCGGACACTTTCACTTTGGGAGACTACTACGGGGCCTTCCAGGGGGCTACAGTACTACAACAAACGCACTGAAGCTGGAGGATACTATTTTGAGGGGCATTAAAGTTTCATGTTGTTCTGAGGTGAAGAAATGTCACTCTTGAAAAATTCTCAAAACTTCTGGAATGTACCCTGTAAATGGGTGGGTTTTTCCTCTACCCTACTCCCTTTTCCTGCAATTCCTTGGAGTCCAAATATTTTGTCTATTTCATATCAGTATACTAAGAAAGGCCTATTGATTCCATAGCCGTATCATAATGTATATGTCCTCAATGACAATCTAAATAATTAAAACCAAACAAAATTTTATACAGATACTTACATCAGTACCATAGATGAGGAAATCACCAGTTAAAGCATGGCACAAAATTTTACTTTTATCATCAGCATCTGGGAAGAGTCTAGTTTCCCATTCTTCTTGGGTATCCAAACCTTCACTTTCTATCTAAAGTAACACAGCAAGCCAAAATGTTTTTCATCAGCAGTAAAAAAGGGAAAGATTTTACTAGCTCATAATTTGAAATAAAGCTAAATACATCTGTTCTTTACCCTTTTCTTTACTTTTGACCTCATTCTTTCTTTTGAATTAGTTTAAACCTCTGGCAGCCATCCCAAAATCTCAACAGGATTTTCCAAATGCTTATCTGGGTTACGGATCTAGAATGTTTTGATCTTGTTGCCTCTCTAAGACCAAACTCAAGCCTCAGAATCTTATCTGCTTCTTATTTTTTTATTTGTTGAGAAACTATTCTGAAAAGTGTAATTTCAATGTTCGTTATTATTAATTACAACCTTGTTATAAACTGATTTCTTATATACAGATTTGACTCAAAATGAATGGCCACTGCAAATCAGTTTAAAAAACAGCTTTTCTGTTGTAGAGAGGTAGTTAAGCAGGCAATCACTCCATTTTTCAGTCCCAGAATCAAACTCCTGCAGATACAGAGGTACCATCTTATTTAATTAGGCGCAATAGGGGGAGTAAGAAATCTGGAAGTGGGTCTGTAAACCTATTTTTCCATTGTTTTCTTTATACACAGATTTTTTTATCCATGGGAAATTCTGGAACGGAACCCTAGTGGATGACATGGGACATCTGTATGCATAAACAAGTAATGGGAGCTCACTCTGTCAGGCAGTACTTGGGTCTCAAACCACTGAACTGTCCACCTTTAGGTTGACAAGCACAGTGTCTTTAACTACTGAGCCACCACAGCTCTGGAATCTGATACTTTTGCTGATTCCAACTGAGCTTTTCACTGTAAGGCTGCAATCCTAAAGTCACTTTCCCATGAGTAAGACCCAGAGAACACAATGGGGCTTACTTTTGAGTAGACATGGTTAGGATTGTGCTCTGAGTATAATTTCCAATTTTATTCTTGCATTTATGTTGGCCCTTTCAGACTTCAAAATCTTTCTGCACTTACCATATGCAGCTGAACTTTACCCTCAAAAAGTGCAGCAGCATAGTCAGAATTAAGGCACATACTGCTGACTGTTCCCAGATATTCCATGTCCTTGAGCTTTTTCACATCTGCAGAATTTTAAATACAAAGAGAATTATGGCTTTCGTCTCAACATATATTTGACAATGTAAAAAACACAAATCATTTGGAACAACAGACTCCACTATGAAGGTTAGGCCTCCACTATGAAGGTTACGCCTATCAGGTCCACATGAAGATAAAATACTTCATCTCACAATCTCAAGAACAACTATTCCACCTTACTTTTCAACCTCTTAATTTTGGACAATCTAGGATCTTTGAGAAATGCTAATTAACCAAATTCCACCAAGGGGATGACTTGAAGTAATGAACTGAAGTAATTTTTTGACTGGACATCCATCTAGCAATTGAATTAATGATACAGTCCTTTTGAATAAAGTAGCTTGAGATACACTTACTGCTCTCTCCAAGAGCATAAAACCATGCTCGATTATTCATGCCCACAGCCAAGTGATAATAACCTACAGCAATAAAGCTGGGTTCAACTTCCACGGAGACAGTTATTGGTAGCTCCTGCAAGACAGATCAAATTGCTTTTGCTGATGATTCTTTACAGTACATCAAAATGTTACACTCAACCAAATTAAAAATGAATAAAGTACCATACTCTTTCAATGTGGTTGGCTACAGTAACTTCAAGAAGTGAAGTGAGATATGCAATGCGTGTGCTGCATGTGTCTCCAAGAATGGGTAGTTTGGTCAGGAAAACATGGATAGATCCTTTTTTTGTAGACACAGCCAGCAATTGTCCATCATCTGTCCATGCCAGTTGATCTAGACCTAAATTATCAATGAAGATTTTAAAGAAAGTTATGTTGATACTAAAAAGTACTGCTGTTACATTGGAATAAAAGTCATATATTACACAGGACTAAAGAAAAAGACGGATTCAAAAAGTCCATGGGAATGGCTGGAATGTTATACAAGGTAAGGGCAAATATATGCCCTATCCCCAAGGTGACTTCATAATTGGAATAGTATATAGCAAAGGCCATGTGGTTTAGCACAGGCCAAGATTGAGACAACACTGGTAGTTTGGCAGGTACTGACTACCTACAGCTACTCACAGAGAAGGTCATGGGTCATGACTAAACAGGAATTTGAAGTTAAATCTTGTCAGTCTAGGTCTTACAAATTGAGCCACTAAACCATATTTTGTTTAAATGTAGGGTTAATTTAAATAAAAATCAATCTCACATGAATTAGCGCACACTCTAATATATCGGAAGTTGTTGTACCTTTATTTTCCTCCTCCAAGGTTATAATTGCATACATCTCATTCAGATCTGACAAGTCATGTATCTTAATGCTGAAATAAGAAAAAAATGTTCTTCAATATTTTCCACTTAAATATATAACCAAGAAAACAAGTAACAGTGAAGTAATTGATTGAGAGATTCCTTGGGCATTTTCAGATTATAAGAGGAAAGGCAGCAAATTAGGGCACAATCCTAACCAATTAAGGCCAGCATAACTCACCTGTTCCTTGTTCCTGTGCTGGTGTGAGAGGATTGGCGTATCTCTGTGCACTGGTCTAACTGCCTTAGCCGTGGCACAGAAGTGCCTTCTGGCACTTTTGCAATACCTCCTAGCCAGCAGGGGCCTTTGTTGGCCTAACTGAGAGTTAGGATTGCAGCCTCACTTGGGTTGGTACATTTAAGCCGGCCTAACTCACCTGACATAACTCCCTGTAGTGGTGCGGGGAGGTTGGCACATGTCTGTGCACTGGCCCAACGCTGCAAAGAGTGGGGAAGAAGTGTCTTATGGTACTTTTGTGACAGCTCAGGCTTTTGAATGAAAATAATAAAACTCACCAGTTATCTCCACATGTTGCTCCTTTGTTTAGCGACTGTGATATAGCAATGCTGGTTAGGTTATCTTTATGATCGCAAGCTTGAAATATCTCATGACCAATCTCTCGAATGTGCGTAGAAATCACCACAAAAAAGCCAAGGGAGAAACCAATCAGGATATAACCATCACCATACCTGTAGAGATTTCAGTAATGCGTGTGTGTGCATATATATGTTATAATCTATTTATTATATATATAAATGAAGTCTCTGACTCACTCACTCACTCATCAACACCCAGGCAAAACCACTGGGCCTATAAACATGAAATTTGGGGAGGGTGTTCCTTCCATGATGGAGGCACCCACTAAGAACTGGTTTTCAGAAATTCCAACTGGAAGGGGGGTTAAAAAGGGTGCATTGCGTTTTCCTCCCTAAACTTTACACTGAAGAATTGGTGACTGACCAAGGCTCTGCCCCAACCCCCAGACCTAGAAGTGTGAAATTTGGGGAGAGTGTTCCTTCTGTGACATCAACACCCACCAAGAACCAATGTTGAGAAATTTAACACGTAAGAGGCAGAAAAGGGATGCAACACGTTTTTGTCCTATACTTAACACTGAAGATTGATTAACATCCAGCAATTTGGTGCCTGGTGCCTGATGCACTGGGGAAGGAGGGTGCATTGGAGGAGATGGTGCACATGGGAGGATGGTGTGCATGAGGGATATTGTGCATGGTTGTTGATACACATAGCAGGATGTTGTGCATGAGAGGATAGTGCACATGGTGGGAATGTTGCGCGATGAGGGGATGGCATACGGAGGTACAACGCGGGTACATTTTACTAGTATTAAAATATATTAAAAATCCACATCCAAGTAACAAAGTGACAGCAAAAAAGAGGAGTACAGAAGATAGCTCAAATAGGAGAAAGAATTTCCTTCTTTTCTCTTTATGGGCGATGAAGAGTAGCATAGCAATGGTTGGCTCAGTCTTATGTTGTGCTGTGCCACAGATATTCCTATCAGCAAGAGCAGAGTACTAACCTCCACTTTCCTCTTGCCACCAGGAATGGCTCTGATGGTGGGGAGGGGGGCAGCTTGCCTGGTGTGTCTGTGCACACTGCAAAACTTAATATGCCCCTAATAGCTACTCAACTGCCATTGAATTTTGATGAATTATAAATCTGCTTGACAAAAACAGAAGCACACAATGTTTATGAAACTAGATTACCCTTTTAGAATATCATTGAGTCTCTTACCATCTATATGACACAATGCTCCCATAATGGTGCTGGAACTGCAGTTCAACTGGGTTATCTGGATCTTTGAAATTAAAAAGATACAGTGTTTTCTGAGCAACCACAACGCTTACCTAAAAAAAGGGACACACAAAAAGACAGATAAAAAATACTGAATAAGATCACCACCATAGCTGAAGTGTGGGGATTCATGTATGTTATAAAAACCCTAGTTTTAATTCTTGTTCCTGACTCGACATCTGTCTGGGGAAAAGCTCTGCTGGTGGCAGGTTGTATAATTCTATGGTTATGGATCTTCTGAGCTCTAGGCAGAAATGTTTGCTTTAGTTCTAGCAGAACATGGTATTCTACTCCATGCAAGGTCCAGTAGTTTTGGGTGTCAAATGACTACATTTTAGCTTTATTTTATTCTCTTGAGAAAGCTGCTTAGTTAGCACAAAACATTGGGATCTCAATCTAAGATTTGCAACTGCGGACAGTTTGTGCAAAATTTGAAAATGAATCTTTCTTCATGGATTCATGTTGACAACACATTTGAAAAATGCAATTGGCAGCAAAGCACACAATGTTCTTTTTATAACAGTACCATAACATCATCCTGAACACCAATCCCTGAAAGTATAAACCAATCATTATCGGCAATCTAAACATATTTTTAATATACAGGATCCAAATTCAGAATGTAATGCAAACTCCCATAAAAACATATACAAGTAAATACAGTATAGGGAAAACATATACAAATCCCTGAATGACTATGTATTATGAAATCTCCAGTTAGGCTGGCATAAGCCCCAGCCTAAGTCCTATGTTGACGGGGACATACTTGTGCGCCACTTCTGGGGGAGGGTTAGGCCAATGCACAGACATGTGCTTGCCTTCCTACATCACCATGGGAATGAGTTGTGCTGGCCTAGGTTAGGACTGTACCCGTAGTCTTAACTTCATAAATATAATTTTGTTTCCTTTCTCTTTTTTTAGATTAAGGTGATAAACTTTCAGAGTACTAGTGCAAAGACTGGTACTTATTTCTTATGGACTGCAGACAGTTTTCATGGATGACAGGTCCTGATTTGATTATTTGTTGATAAAAAATACTGGACTAGCTCCACAGATTGACTTCTTCCAATGGAAGGAGACTTCCTCCAAAAGAGGAAGTTCCTTTCATCAAAGAAGGAAAATCTTTTTATTTCAAATGTTATTTGTAAGGCAGTTTTTATGCATCAGGTACTGGGGAACTTAAGCATGTAAAATCTTTTTATATACTTGTGTCCCTCATTATCCACTATGGTTCCATTCCGGAACCTCCCATGGATTAAAAAAAAAATAGATTAAAAAGTACAGTGGTGCCTCACATAACAAATTTAATTAGTTCCAGAGGCATGCTTGTTATGTGAAATGCTTGTTATGTAAAGCAGAGTTTCCCATAGGTAATAATGGAAACTCAGACAATTTCTACAACCCCAAATTTATTTATTTTTTAAAAATTGCCTCCACTTACCCTGGGCTGCAGCTGGAGGGGGCAGTTGGGGCAGACTCTGCTGCCCTGGCCCCCATCACAGCACTTCCACTGCCTCCAGGGGCTCAGTAGCGGCCATGGAGGCTTCCCGGCAAGTACGGTGCTTCCCTCGTGGCCACTGTATCTTTAAAGTGGAACTGTTCTAGCCTGGGGATTCCCCATAGAGTGGTTCAGCTGAGGTCATGGGGAATCCCTTAGCGGAACCGTCTGTGGTTGCATACATAGATTATCTAATGATCTATGCCTTATCAAAAAACTTATTTGTGTTTTTAATTTTGAATTTGTTCTGCTGGAACACAACATGGAAAATATTTTCCGGTTCTGAACTTTTGGTGATGATCTTTTGATTTCACCAATTCACACTGACTAGTCTGTGCAATGCTCTGTTATTAGTAACTTACTGTAGTTTCACTTGCTGGTATCCTGTCATCAGTCTTCATCACTATGAACTCCATATCACTAGGATCTCCACTCACTGCTGACTGCAAAAATAAGGTTCAAGACTTAATATAACTTATAGCTGTTATTGAAAGCATATAAAACTCTTTTTAAAAAACTGATACTAAAAACACTGATAGGAAAGTGATAATAACAAGGTAAAGTTTTTTTAGGGGGATAAAAGCAGTACTATTAATGACAATTCTGAATAATTCAATCCAGAGTAACTATGGGAAGAAGTAAGAGGTACTTACTCTGGATTGCTCTGTGCATTTCCCATAGGTAGCACCGTAAATATGCTGGTGTAAAAGGTCCCACAGTTACTCTGAATAGTAGCCAAAGAGTGGATTCTGCTAACAGCCCAGTCTTATACTTTGGCAAAGCAGTACCCTGTACTGGCCCTTGAGTGTCACAAACAAGAACTGGACCCCAGATATTAGATACCCAAGGCATTCTCACACACTATGCTGAAATACTTTTTGGTGTTACTTAACCACAACACAAGTGCAAAAATTACAACTAGAATGTTGTGGATTTGATTTAGAATGATGCCTCTTCTGCTTCCTCTGTCACAATTTGTACATATGTAGGAGGAGCAAGAAAGAGAGATTGTTTTCTCCATTACTTAAAAATGTATTACAGTTTTGTGTAAAACCACAACACAAATTTATTACCATTCGGATGGTATCTCCTTCATGGTTGCTAATTGTTATCGTCTTGTCTTCACCACCTAATGCTATAAGTTTTTCTTTGCTCCAACAACCACACGTGATCCGCTTGGTGTGCTTACCTGAAATACACATAAATCTTGCTAAATAAAATGAAAACAGTAATAAAGTAAGAATATTTATACACTGCTTTTCAGCAAGAATACTATGGTTCAAAAATCACAAAGTGGTTTACATAGTGAAATAAATCCAATTGTTCCCTGTCCCCAAAAAGCTCACAATCTTTTAAGAATACAGAAGCGACACCAGCATCAGCCACTGGATGACACCATGCATGAGTGAGGCGAGAGTTGTTCTCTCCTTGAAAAATATAAGAGGACACCATTTTAAACGCTGCCTCTTTGCTATTAGCTTTATTAAATAGAAATAGAGTGTTGACTTTTTATTTTTTTTTACTTTACTTATTTATTTTACACTTTTCTTTATTTACACTTTAATTATTAAAAGAATTTTAAAAATATTTAACAATGTTTGGAAGATAACTTAACACTAAACATAAATTTTGTTTTATGATTTGTTTCTTATTCCATACGTTTAAGTCCACTAATTTCATTGCGGTACTGACCAAGGATAGGAATCTTCCGAGAAGTTTGGCGATTATATATTAACACATTTCCCTTAGCTGTTCCAGCAGCAAGTAAGGCTTCGGTTTTTGACCAACGTAAAAAAGACATTTGTTCTCTGAAATACAAAATTAGGGCTGTTGAGCTGATCACAGCTTTTACCATTATGATATACACATTTAGGAAAGAAGAACTGCAGAAATATATGGTTCAGTGTTAGATAAATAAGAACAGATAGATTTTATTACATCATAGAATTAAATGTAACTATTCAAATAATGTTTATGTGACAGATAACAGCAACATTCACAAAAACACTTATATCACTACTTTAAGAAGTCAAATACATGACAGTAATAATCCAATCATCTACATTTTAGCCACATGCATTTAAATAATTTTCTATCACCTAAAACCACAAAACAGCTGACTTTTGGAAGATCAAAAGGGCGAGATAAAGGAAAACAAATGCTTTCATCCACTGTTATAAACCAACATGACTTTTGTAGACATGTATCCTTAAATTTAACTTTAACTATGAAAATTACTCCCCACTGATTAATTTGCTTATGTTTTACACCTCTGTTTGATGTGTATTTACTTAAAAGTCAAGAGTTTTCTTTTTTAAAAGACAGAAAAATTATTTTAGTAGCATATCTTGTTTAACTAATTGTTTAATTTTCTAAATAACATGTTCTGGGGAGCTTTCCAGAAGATTAGGTGCATGAGAGCCTAATCCTGAGCTCAATGCACAGCTCTCCAGCCAGTACTGAGTGTCACAAGTGTGCCATAAGGTTTGCTCATGACAGCTCTGGGTCAGCACTGGCATCAGCTTGGCACCATAATGTGCTAGGCCAGTGTCAGCTGGATTGGGCTACCTTGATGCAATCTTATCTACACTCACCTGAATGTAAATTCCATTGACTTTAATGGGACAAACTTCTGAGTTGACATGCATAGGATTGGGCTCTGAGCTCTTGTTCTATTAGGAATGTTGGCATAGGTAGAATCAGTGCTACCAGCATGGTAAAATAATTATCAAACTTTCCATAGTTCACTAATGAAACCGAAGGGGAACCAATTATCTCTTTTAACTTCATCATAAAAATGATCTCTTTTAACTTCATCAGAAAAATTACCAACGTTACTTTACATTTCAAGCACATTTAAGATATAAGATGGATTTAATATACTTAAAAATGCATATTTTCTTACCTCATGTTAGTATCCACCAGGCTGGTTTTGTTTGTATTGGCATCCCACAAATAAATTGAACTAGATTTATCAGCAATTATTGCTAGCGTATCTCCATCTCGATCCCAGTCCATAGCAATGCAATGGCTAAAGGAGCATATAAAATAATTAACTGGAAATTCTAAAATATGATTTGGTTGGGAATGTATATATACTGGTGGAAATACAACATACCTTGCTAGATTACCTGACTTTCAGTAACATTCATTTTCCATATTCTAATCTTCCACAATAAGTTCAGCGTACTCCTAATCTGACCTACTTTCATAACTTTCTCTTCCACTCTTATTGAAATTATTTTGAAAATATGTAATGTTGATTAAGGGCAAAATCCAGAGTAACTACGGGGAGTCCTTGCTCCACTGTAAGAACAACTTACTCTGGATTCCAATATGAATTTCCCATAGCTTTTCACTAGGTGGTGCAGTAACAATGGGTGCACATAAAGTCTCTTATGTGCTCCCGTAATTACTCTGGATTTGGGGGTATGAGTGCATATTATTTTAAGGGATTTATTCCCTGCCATTCCCATGTCAATGTCCAATTTGCTTACAAATCTTTTATCCTTTGATAACAAAACAAGGGTGTCATACCCATTTTTGACACTCGCAAATTAGGTAATTCAGACTCAGGCTTTCTGAATCTGTCATCAGAAAAGGCCTCGCTCTTCTAGTTTTGGGGATACTGGCATCCAAAATGAGGATCTTTTCATGGGCCAAAGTACTTTCCCAAGGTCAAATTCATCATATGGGCAACTAACAATGGTAATAAAACTTTTGCTGCATAATTGTACATATCTCGTAAACATTTACTCAAAAATTCAGTTCTCGCCTCCTTTGTATTAAAATTTTAATCTCAAATGTTGAACTTTTTTTTGCCCTTTTTTCTGGCGACCCCATTTTGGATGCCAATATCTCCAGAACTAGGAGAGGCCTTTTCTGATGACAGATGCAGAAAGCCTGAACTTAAATTACTCCATATGTCAAAATTCATCCAGAAAACTTAATTTACTTTTGAGATATTAGCATCCAAAGATGGGTACACAGGAAAATACGCAGTTTGCGAGCATCAAAAATGGTTATGACACCATTGTTTTGAAGGGCCATAGCACACAAACCCTTTGGATTTTTCACCTAGTATTTGGCATGTAGCCATTATATATGTAAGAGTACCAACGCAATTATTTTCAGTCAAATCTGAGTCAGTGACCATGCAAGGTTTTTGAGACTTCGGTTGAATTCATATGGAATGACCCTATATCTTTCAGTTTAAACTTGTAAATTTTAAGACTTACCCTGGTAAATTAATTTCATTTTTCTTTTGGCCATGGCGATCAAAAATTTTTACAGTATGATTAAATCTATAAAAGAAAAGAACAGATAAAAGCAAGACATGGTATAATGATAATCTTTTTTAACGGAGAGTATTACTGAAATTCTTGTTCATATAAGGGAGTTCTATATATATGAATATTTGCATACAATGTTCAAGTATATATTACAAGTTTTATATGATGAAGGGCAAAATCCATAGCACTTACGGGTCCACGCAGTTACATCATCCTCTAGTGTTATTTTATGGAAAGTCATCTTAACTGCTCCGGAGTAAGGGGCTTAATTTCACTTTAGGATATAAGCTGAAATTTGGTTTACTACTTAATCAACAGATTTAAGTAGGAGATTTAGGATATTCCATTCCTTAGCAGCGAGTCCCAATCAATGCAATGTGATGCCCTGGAGTGTTACAAGGCACTTTCTGGAGTGTAGCAAGTAGCACATTGCTCAACAGTGAGACCATGGTACGAGCCTCCATATAGCAAGAGGCTAAGTGGCAGGAGACTCAGTGTGGTGGGTGTAACCTACAAGCTGCAACCTCCTGCTTGTCCTGACCCTTTTAATGCTGTTTAGTTGCTCACTTTAGGCCTCAGAACCAGAAGTGAATGTTTGTATCATTGTCAAATCACTTTCTAGTTCTGAGAATGTTGCAGCCGCAGCACTCTTAGGAATCCTAAGGTATATTACCTATCCCAAGGAAATAAACATGCAGGAGGGAACTTTCTTGCTGTAAAAACTGTAGAGGACTGTATAAGGGATAGAACAGAGATTTTCAACCACTGGTGTGCTGCAGGAATTCTTACCTCTTGTTAGCGCAGGAATTCTTACCTCATCTCATGGAGAGAGCCATTAATTCATAGGAAAATTGGGGGATTTCAACAGCCTGGTGAGCCTTTTCAATGGTGAAAACAACTGATGGTGTGCCTTGAAAATATTAGTGCCTTGATAATGTGCCATGGGGTAAAAAAGGTTGAAAATCACCAGTATAGACTGAGGACTGCATAAGGTATAGAGGGGTGCCAGAGGCAGCTGCCCCTAACTGCCCCACCTTGAACCTCCAACAGCAGCACAGGTAAGCCTCCCAGGAAAGTGTCTTTGATTGCAGCCTCCTAACCATGTCTACCCAGAAGTAAGCTTCATTGTGTTAAATGGGGGTTATTCCCAGGAAAGTGTCTTTGATTGCAGCCTCTTAACCATGTCTACCCAGAAGTAAGCCCATTGTGATAAATGGGGTTTACTCCCAGGAAAGTGTCTTTAGGATAGAAGCCGAAGTAGACTTTATAGGATCATGCACATTGAATGCATGTTTTGAATTCAATTATAGTGTTTTGTCATCATTTTTACATCCAGTTAATATTTTTATATGAATATTTGGGGGGTTGCGGAACCAATCGTCTGTGTTTTCATTGTTTCCTATGGGAAAATCTGCTTCAGTTAAAGAGTGTTTCAGTTAAAGAGCATGCCCCTGGAACGAATTAAGCTCTTTACGTAAGGCACCGCTGTATATAATTGTGTGAATACATTAAACATAATCCTTAAACACTTACCCGGTAACAGCAATAACATTTCCCAATGTTTTCTGCCAAGCAAACTGCACAGGAGAACCAGGTGCAATCTTTTCTGACAAAGTAAATACTCGCTACGGAAGGAAGATACAAAAACTTTATGTAATTATAAATTATAAATACAAATTTTAATTTATAACAATTTTTTATTTTTTATTTTAATTTTTTTTTAAATTCTATATTTGCAAGATCTATATGTATAAGATATACATTTGAACACATCTATAAAATATCTAAGATATTCTATATCTGTCAGTTATTCTATACCTATAAAATTCTACATTGACATTTTATACCTATAAGATCTATATGCATAAGACCTATTATTTACCTATAAAATCCCATAGGATTTGAAAAAAAATTGCACATCTATTTATGCAACAAGTTCAGTAATGTTGCAGGTTCATAAGACCCTGTGGCTGCACCCCACTTTCCTGGGAGTAAGTCCCGTTGAACACAATGGCACTTACTTCTGAGTAGACCCGCTTAGCCTTGCACTGTGTGCCTCTGAACTGGCAGGTTTGGGCCCCTCCACTGACAGTCCATGGGGAATACAGTGCACCCCTACAATAGAGTGTCAGCTGTGGGGCCTGTGCTTGGCGGGGGGAGCATCACCTGTGGGGCCTCTGCCTGTCAGGAGGGCAATGCCTGAGCAGCTTCACCTCTGGGCCCCTAAGCCACTGAGGCCCCTGGAGGGTGGGGGTCAGGCCAGGGGGTGCAAGGGCGGTGGGGGGGGTCAGGCCTCCGAAGGGGAAGGGCCCCCTGAACCCCCCGGCCTGACCCCCTCCCCTTGCACCCCCTGCACCCCCTCCCCTTGCACTCCAGCCCCCTCGCACCCACCCAGCCTTACCCCATGCACCCCCCTGGCCTGACCCCCACCAGGCCTCAGAGGCCTGACCCCTGGTGACCCCCCTACAGGCCGAGCCCTCCCCGCGCCTCTCAACGGCCTCCTGAGGGGCTACCTTCATCTTTCCGCCTTTCCTGTTGGGGGGAGACAAACACGCGACTGCGCCTGCGCAGAAGGACCCTCCTCTGGCCCCTCCCCGCTCACAGCGTTCGCGTCACCAAGGAAACGGCAGGGGCGGGGCCAAGAATCCCTCCCCCAATAAGGCTCCGAGGCGGAGGGCGGCGCGCGCACCTTTTGAGCGAGGGGCGGGGCCCAGAGCACTCCGCAAGCATAGTCGCTCACGAGGGGTGTCCGTCAAGGAAAGCTCCGCCCACACATTCCCCTAGGCCTCTCACACGCCTGTCAATCAAGCACGGCTCCGCCCAGTCACCTCAGCAGCTCACATGCCCTGTCAATCAACTATGGCCGCGCCCACACACTCCCCTAGGTCACTCACATTCACTGTCAATCAAGGGAGGCTCCGCCCACGCAACTCACGTCAGCCACTCATAAGCACTGTCAATCAAGCATGGCCCCGCCCGCACACTCCCTTAGGTCACTTTCACTGTCAATCAAGGGAGGCTCCGCCCACGCACTCACAAGCAGTCACTCAAACATGGCTCCGCCCACACTCTCAGCCCACCCTACGACCTGTCAATCAAGGATTGCTCCCCCCACTCCCTTCCCTCAGCTTGTCCCTCTCCTTAGGGGCTGGATCAGGGTGTAGTGACCTTTCTGCCTGTGGAACTCCATGCCACAAGGTTCTCACACACCACCCCCTGGGCTGTTACTGAAACTGAGGGTTGGGGAAGGACAAGCACAAGACGATATTTCTTAACCCAGCATATCATTAATCTGTGGAACTCCTTGCCACAGGATAGCAAAGAGTGGGCTAAGGGGTTTCTTTGCCATCTCAGACTACACCACATCCGGGGCAGTCATTTAAATTGGAAGTATGGAGGGTTAAAACAGGCACAATAACTATTTCTTGACTCAGCATGATATTAATCTGTGGAACTCCTTGCCACAGGATAGCAAAGAGTGGGCTAAGGGGTTTCTTTGCCACCTCAGACTACACCACATCCGGGGCAGTCACTTAAATTGGAAGTATGGAGGGTTAAAACAGGCACAATAACTATTTCTTGACTCAGCATGACATTAATCTGTGGAACTCCTTGCCACAGGATGTTACAGGGTAGGCAAACTGGCACAAGAAACTATATTTTGTGACCCAGGCTCCACTTTCCTGGTTGTAAGACCCATCGAACACAATGGGGCTAACTTTTGAGTAGATATCACTAGGGTTGTGCTCTCAGTGTTGTTAACTTGTGGAACTCCTTGCCACATGATGTGGAGATGATACCTGGACACAACAGACAGGTTTCTGGAGGAAAAGTCCATCACAGGTTACAAGCCATGTGCAGCCTCCTGCTTTTAGAAGGTACCCCAGAATGCCAGATGCAATGGAGGACACTGGGATGCAGGTCCCTTGTCTTGAGTGCTTCCTCAGGCATCTGGTGGGTCACTAAGGCACTGGAAACTGCACTACATGGGCCTTTGGCCTGATCCAGCAGGCTTAATTAGACCTAATCCAGCATTTCTTCACCTGTAGTACTTGAGGTGGTGTCCAGCGTCCATGCAACTCCCACATCCCACACCCTGCCATCTGTCAGCAAGACCAGCAATGCAACAAGACACGCAGCAACAGGAGTCATTTATTAGTAGGGCAGTTGAGAGATTTGAGCCCCCTACCAGCAGCCTTGTCAATGGTGTGCCTTCTAAGTGTGCTGTGAGACAAAAAAGAATGAAAAATCACAGCACAAAGGAAAAATAAAGTGACACTCTGGGAGGATGTCACAGGACAGATCCAGTGTTTGCTTCTGGTGCTCACAGGTATGAGTCAATGTTCATGAGATCAGGACCATCTGGCCTTGTTTTCTTCTATGCCTGGCCTTTGATAAGAGCCAAAGCATGTTTACCTACTATTTAGTAAATATGTACTGTACATGTGACTGTTTCATTTTCTATAAGGCTCAATAAATTTTATTTGTTAGTAATCAGTTTGTGTTTCATGATCCACCAAAGATAAGGTCATGAGGTCCCTGGTGGGTCCTGACCCATAATTTGGGAACCACTACTTTAAAGATGTTTCTGTATTAATTGCTGGTTAAGAGAATAAACATCCCTTTGCAGCCCACTGCATCTAGGGTTGCCCTAATTCTCTTCCACAAAATTGGGACAGGACTCTCTGTCATACTTGCCAGTACATGAGCACAATCTCCCAAAATTGGGTCTGTGTTTTTCGGGATATATAGTAACTCCAACTGCATCACAGACTTCAGCTTGCTACTTCAAATCTTCCATATATATGTTTCTCATTTAACCCATCTCTGCACTACCTAGAGTACTACTATCTCATATAGGCTGGTTAGGCATTATAATTGCCCTGAATGAACTGGGAATGAACTGGAAATGTACCCTAAATCCACACACAACACTTTTTTGTTATGGCTGCACTTGGTAAAGTGCATTTGGCAAATTATTTTGCAGGGAACCTCACTTGCCCTTATGATCTGCATGGTATTCCTCAGGGCAGAGCATAGCAATCACTGATATAACAATTTCTTAGTGGGATGAACATAATGAAAATAATAGTCTTTCATGTTACCTGACTTTGCATTATATGTACCATTGTCTTACACAGAATTATGATACCGCTGTTTAGATAATTACCTTATACAATTTTTGGAAAAAAATTGGTGTGCAGATTAAAGTTGTATTTTGTTACTGTTAAAATGGCTAGTCAATTCTAAACAAATGAAATGTAGGTCTAATAAAAATGAGATTGGACTTCATTAATTTGACTTACTTCTAGAGGTATCAAGTCAAAATTCCCCAGAAATAAAGAAAATTGACACTTGGTACCATGTAGTTCAAGATTTCTTCCCCCATTATTATGTCTTTTTAAAAAAGATATCTCCCTCATAATACTGACCAACAATGAAGTAAAGGGGAAAGCAAAGAATGTGTGAAAAAGAATGCAAGCGTTTGTGAGGATTGCAGAAGCTTATTTACTAGTTTAGAAATGGGTGGTGGTATTAGAAAATCTTTTTGAATTTACAGTTTCATTGTAATTCAAACAAGGCACCACACAACTATGTGGAAAAAGAAAACACATGAATAAGAAATAGAACTTGTAGTATGAAAAAATGTAATTTTCTTTTAAGTCAACTGTGAACCTCAAAATTCAGAACTGTATTAAAAATTACAAATATACAGAGACTTTAGGTATGAGACACCTTCCATTTACTTTCAAAGAAAAATGTCCCTGGAGTTTTTATCTTCAGATTTTCCATGATAAAATTACAAGAATGTGTTACATAACATAAACAAGGCACAAAAGAAAATATAAAAGTTTCAAAAAACACTTGGAATGCCCAAGTAATTCTGAGGAGTGTAAAAGGTCAACACTGTAAGGCAAATTATAAAGAAAATCCATTACAATAATGAAATAACTTAACCATGCAAGTCTGGTGCTTGGAAATACTGGTAGTTTGGAAAGTGGCTGAACATCTACAAAGGATATGCCACATAGGATAATGCCCATTTTCTGCTAAAGTTACACTTAGATGTGTCACAAGGAGTGCCTCAACAAATTTAGAATTGTGCAAGTTACTCTTTCAAATTTGATTACAAGTCACTACATGGAATTTCAGATTAATGGAATGCTTCATAAGAACAGGAATTTCTTACCTGAAAATTTATATTCCCTGGGAGAGGAAGAGGGAAATTCTTGACAATTTAAGGTATTCCCCTCCCACCAACATAGACTACAGTCCTCTGGGAATGTAGCAACCACCTGACATTACTGCCAGAAGAGAGATGGGAACCACCTGGGAACTCAAGCAACCACCTGACATTACTGCCAGAAGAGAGATGCCAAGTTTGGCATAAGATGTTATTGGAATGCCCCCATTCCTCTTCTCAGTACAGGTATTCTCTACAAAGAAATTCTGTTCTCTCAGGTAGAAGGGGCATTCCTGACACTTAGGGATATTCTTGTGTAACCAACATACTGGGTGGGCCAGGCAGAAACCTTTCAAGGCCTCACCACTTTCTGAAGGACTTGCCTACCAAAGCTTCCTCTCCTGAGGCAGCCACATTCATCTTAAAACATCTAGAGACAGTTAGGACAGACGGAAAGAGCCCTCAGTCAGTGGCTGAAGTTGCTCTCTGAGTGAATGGGCCATGATCCCTGTGGATGGATCATTCCCTGATGGAGGAACATTTCAATAGATTGGTTAGTCCCTCACAACAACACAAGACAGGTGCAAGCTTCCCAAACTGGTCCTGCCTTGAGAGAGAACAGTCGCCAGCTGATGGCTCCCAAAGAAGATTAAGACTCTCTAAAATTTACTTACCTTCTTTCCTATTCCATACCTACGATCTTGGGGATCATGTTGTCCCTTCCCCCTTTAGGGCAGAGATAACTATTTCCCTGGCAGAGATAAGCACTTACCTGGCTGGTGAGTCACAACCCACCAGATGAGAATCACTGCTCTAACAAGCAGCATGATTGCTGATCACAAGTCATGCTCCTCTTGAGTGCATCATTGTCTTCTGAATGTTGTGCCAGATCCGAGTCCGCACAACCCTGATCTTTTGGGGTACCATCCAAAAAGATGGTGTAGACCCAAGATTGCTTATTACTTGGTGGAATTGACTCAGAATCCATAAACAGAATACCCGCTATCTTCAATAAGGTGTGCTTCAAGTCATCTCTGGACAGGGGCACACCTTTCAGAACCTGTCCGTAGGAGTCCTGATGAACCCAGAGATGTTCACAGTCTTCAACTTTGATGATGATGATCCACCACCAATTGATAAAATGGTAAACACAGCCCTTCAGGGGCATATTATAAAAACTTCTGAGTTATTGCAAAGGGATCTCTCCCTATAGAGAGAGGTTCTTATGAGGCAGTTTAGATCCAACTTACTTGCCTTGGAATCTACCCTGCCTCCTGGAGCACTAAGACTGTTGGGAACCAGAGAATGAGCTGAATTACAGAGCTCAATGTTCTAGAGAGCATTTTGCCCTAGCAGAAGCAGGGCCAATCAAGAGGGCATGATGCTCTCTACAGCAGGATTGGTCCTGCCTTTATAGATGGGAGGGGACACCACAAAGGATCAGGAATTTCCCCTTCCGTTTCCAGAGAACTACCAATTAAAGTCACTTTTAATCAAACCAGATCTTTCCCCCCTCTCCATTTTCTCTTTCTCCACTCTGCATATAAGAGAAGATCCACAAACGTATGATCTGAATCAAATTCAGAGAGAGAGAGAGAGAGAGAGAGAGAGAGAGAGAGAGAGAGAGAGAGAGAGATTAAATTATGTATAATTATATGATATACTGAAAGTTACATATAAGACTACAAAATTCTGCCAGACTACCAGATGCTGCAAAGCTTTTGAAAAACATATTCCATAGCAGGTCGCATTCACATACTAAGACTATAAAGTAAGGCTTTGGTTAAACAGAAGGCTGCAAAATCTCAGATGTGGTGGAATGAGCATCAGGTATCAACTGTATGAATTGCTCAGACAGTAGGTACCCTAGCTATTTCAACTTTGTCTGCATTTGGTTTGTTTTTATACTATGTAAAAATATTCAAAGTCAAGACATTTTGAAAGTCAACACCTGCATCCTGAGCCTGCCAAAGAGCACAAAATGGAACAAAATAAATGACATTTAACAAAAAGAAAAGTTGTCCTTCCATAGTATCCTTGATAAGAATTTGTAAGCACCAATTACTTTGCAGTCTCTTCATTTCTAGTTGATGTGTCTGATGGCAATCCAGCCAGCTGTAGTGTATACCGTAACAAACAAATGGACATAAATTGCATTACTCTTTTTAAAAGTGCATAACATTGGTCCGTTATTTTTAAAAGCTTTAGAATAGATAATAGATTAAGACCAAATCCTTTGCCCTGTGAAGATACACAGTACCTTACTGGATAATAACTTAGTAATTTGAGACAAAAACCCAGAGATTCTACAGAAGAGATGGATATCTTCATAATTAGAGTTTTACAGTCACGACACATGCCCCAGCTCTTCCTAGGCACAGTGGTGCAACCTGTCAGGCCAAAACAAAGGAACTTCAGTAACAAAACATTTTTTAAATGAAAAGTTTAGAAAGATTTTACAAAAACTCAGGAACTAATTTTGAGGGGAAGAGAAGAAGAGTGACATCAGTATGTTAAGATTGGAAGATTGCAGGAATGGGGAGGGGTGACTGAATTGTTGCAAGAAGAGTAGAAATTTGACTGCCCCAAGCTGTATGTAAAATGGGACAGGTCCTCCCTTCCTAAATCAAACAGGAACAGCGATGACTGGATTTAAGAGTATGGGCTGACTTTCAAAAAGAACTCATAGAAAACATTTGAACTTGCCAGCCTTTCTTTTTGAGATCCTTTAATAGGCAATTCCAAGATTTTAATCTGGGACCTTATTTATGTGACCAAGCCTATACTCGATTAGTTTGGAGCCAACAGCCCTCCTCAATACTACTTCTTATTTTGATACCTGTGTCCACTCATTTGTCTGAGGGTCATAGGACTCCACTGTGTTAAGGTAGGTTTGTCCATCATATCCTCCAACAGCATAAAGTCTGTCTCCAAGAAGACAAACTCCCACTGCATCTCTGCTAATGCTCATGGAAGCCACTGCAGTCCATGTATCTGTTTTGGGATCATACCTGAAAAGATATTTTAAAAAGTAAAGGTCTAGTCCAGTTGATTCAAGATCTGCTAAGAAAATCATAGTACATTTATGTTCTGTTTCTCTCACATTCATACATATAGTTCTTATACATGTCCTAATTATTACAATATTGCTGCTCTGGTGACATTATGCATCTTGTTTGTTTCTTATTTTATCTTTTCTGAATAAAACCAACACCCATCATGGTCAAGGGTATATTCCCACCTAAGCCAAGCACTTTTATTTCAATATGTTATTTTAGCACATGCTTAAACTTTCCTACTAAAGTCAGTAGCATTTTTGCTTACCGTTGGCTGAACTGTGTGACCTCAACATTTTACTGGGTTATTTACCTTTCCACACAGTCAGACAACCTGGATGTCAAGTTGGAGGCTGGTGCATCATGGCCTCCAATAGCATAGAGGAACCCATTCCAGGTGGTTACTCCAACACCCCCTCTTCGTTTTGACATTTGAGCACATAGTGTCCACTTGTTAGTATGGGGGTCAAAGCATTCTATAGACTTAAGGCAAGAACTTCCATCTCGACCACCAACTGCATATAGTCTGCAAGCACACAAATGTGATAAAAACATAAGCTGCAATTTCTAAACACACACAAAAAAGAAGAGATACTCAAGCTTGCACTCTAAGTATCAGCAAGTTTATTCTTGCAAGTGATAGACTAGCAAATATCTTCCTCAGGCTTAAGAGTATTTGATGCTTTTTTCCTAATGGAAACTCTCTCAGGAGGCTGTCTCCAAAAAGATCTCTCAAATCTTATTTTTTTTATGTTGCCACTACTGATGCCTAGTAATAGCTTTAAACATCAACTCTGTCTCACTTCATTTCTACTCACCAGGTGGTGTAGTTTGTCCTTTTCTAGTGCTCTTCTTAATTTATGCTAGGCACATTTATGGGCTGACTTATACACAAGTGTTTTGAAAGATAAGTTCACAAATAACATTATCTTCTTTCTGTGTCCCCCTCCCACTGTGACGTTAAAGAAATTACAAAACATAAAATGCATTTTTTATTAATGACAGAGATTCTTATGTTGCTGAATTATTTCTTTCAAGAGTCAAAATATATTAGTGTCTGTGTAAGACGTTATGAGACATTAGTCAATTATTTCTCCAAGTATAGTTCTACTTACTTTCCACTCAATACTGCTATACCCACTGTACTCCTTGGAGTTGACATACTAGCTACAAAGTTCCACTGACGTGCTTGTGGATCCCATCTTTCAACAGTGTTTAGGTAGCTCCAGCCATCGTGTCCTCCTACAGCATACATAGGACCTTCTAGTACAGCTACCCCTGAGCAAAATGCAAAAATAGGTTTTTTGTTGTTGTTTGATAAAAGTAGTTTATCAATTTCGCATTTAAAAACTTTCCATGTATCTTCGATAAGCCATGTCTATCCCATTTTTTTCTGATAAGGAATCCTGGAACTTATGTTATTACAAAGGATTCTGGGGAATAGAGTTAATTCAAATTGGAACACTGACCAAAAACCCAGAAAGGCATCTTGAAGAACTGAACAGAACTCAAGCAATATATCAACTTTTTTTTACTTCCCCAATAGAAGCTGGACACCAAGAACTTTGAAAGTCAAATCTCTTGTCAAATTCCATAGAAGAAATTGGTACAGCTTTCAGCATTTAAACTACCATTCAAACTACTTAGAGTTGCATCACTCAAAACAATTTCCTACATGGATGTTAAGAAAACATGACAAAACAGAAATGTTAACATTTCTGACATGTACTGCATGACAAATATAAATAGTTTTATTAAATCCATGTTAATGTCTTGCGTAGAGTAGCCTGAGGTATAGATTATTCTATCCAGTTTTTCATGCTGTTACAATCTCCAAAACACTTGGTACTGTATTTGAAAAGAACAGCATGGTACTGTAAAATTTTAATGTTTATTAATTTGTTTCAGATTTTTGTCTGCTGTAAGTCAGCTACTATTAATGCCAATTCCATTAATTCAGCCCTCTCCCAAAAAGAATAAGGAACTTTAAAAAGTACAGTGGTACCTCGCTTAACAAGCGCCCCGCTTAACAAGCGTTTCACATAACACGCAAAAATTTCCAAGAAATCTTGCTTCACATAACAAGTTCTGCTTCACTTAAGAAGCAAGCGCGGTATGGGCACATGTGCCATGCAGCCCTGACGTTCCGCATGGAGGCACTTTAAAAGGGCTGCTGGCCTGCGCTGCTGCCTCTAACTGCCCCAACTTGGGGGCAGTTGCCTGGGGGTGCCAGAGGCAGCTGCCCCTAACTGCCCCCAAGTGTCCCCACGGTCCACCTTGAACCTCCAGCAGCAGCCCAGGTAAGCCTCCCAGGAAAGTGTCTTTGATTGCAGTCTCCTAACTATGTCTACTCAGAAGTAAGCCCCATTGTGTTAAATGGGGCTTACTCCCAAGAAAGTGTCTTTGATTGCAGCCTCTTAACCATGTCTTCCCAGAAGTAAGCTCCATTATGTTAAATGGGGCTTACTTCCAGGAAAGTGTCATTAGGATTGTAGCCTAAGTAGACTTCATAGGATCATGCACATTGAATGCATTTTTTGATTTCAATTCCATTTTTTGTCACCATTTTTACATACAGTTAATATTTTTATATGAATATTTTGGGGGTTATGGAACCAATCGTCTGAGTTTCCATTGTTTCCTATGGGAAAACCTGCTTCACTTAAAGAGCGTTTCACTTAAAGAGCATGCCTCCGGAACAAATTAAGCTCTTTATGTGAGGCACCACTGTAGTTTGAAATGACCTAAACACATAGCACAGTTCAAGTTCTGACATTATTATACATACCAAGTCCATGCCGGTGAGTTGACATAGGTGGCATAACACTCCAAGTTTTTGTTTTGGGATTGTAGCATTCCACAGTATTCAAAGTTTTCAATCCATCTCTACCACCAACAACATACAATTTATCATCTAACACCGCTACTCCAAACTGTAATCTTCTTCCATTCATATTTGCTATAGGAGTCCACATATTGGTACGGAGATCATATTTCTCAATGCTTGTTGCTCCTTAGCAATAGTATAAAACAACATAAAAATTATCTTTTAAGAACTGTAATAGCAGACTCTGCACTAGTATTGTAAGACTGGACTTGCTATTTCAATCACATAAACTGTCAATTTGAAATACAAGAAATGGAACATTGATTCAGTGGTCATTGTTGATCTTCCTTAAATATCAGGTAGACAAACACTTCTCTTTTCTTTAAAAGGCAGCACATCTGCATGACTAGGTCCAAATGCCATCTTATTAATATAAGCCATAAATATTTTAAGAACAGTTGCAAAGCCACTTCAGATTCTAAAACTGGGAACAGGTGTATCAGTAGGCACAATCCTGTTTTTCCCCCAGTTGAACAGAAACTTCAAACTTTTTTAAACCTCTTGTTCCATAAGCAAAACAGACAAATTTTGTACTGAATAGATGAAAACACTTCCAAAGTGATGCCACTGCTTGAAAAATGTTGTTTCTGTCTTCACCCTCTGTGAATTCATGTTATATCAGTACCTTTTGTTGCATCCATTCCTCCAACTGCAAATAGTACACCAACTGTAGACTTTCTAGGTTTTGTACGGGGACTTTGTAACATGGGTCGTCTCTCTGGCAATAAATGGTATTTCATTGCTTCCATAATGAGTTTTTGACATTCAATGTCATCTCTAAAGAGTGTGTTGTTTTCCAAATCTGCCAAAAACTAAAAAAGAAGAATAGTACAACAAGCCAAATTCCTAAGAATGCACAAGTTGCATAAACTGAGGGCACCTCAAGAGAATACATGTTTTAACTTAGCATACATAGAAAACCAATTAATAAAATATGTCCACCCAGTGCTATGGTAGACAGACAACTGAATGAAGTTTACCAGTCACCTATTTAATGATTCATAACAGTTTTCCAGAAGATTATGTAGGGTCTGATCAGTAAACTCTTTCCTGAGTACATAGTCATGATTTTAATAAGGGAGTGATTCTCCTGCATCTGCTCTGCAATGCAGACCACATGAGCAGTACTGTATAGCAGGGGCCTCCAACATTTTTGGCAGGAGGGCCACATCATCTTTAAGGCCAGAAAACCCTAACATTTCAAATTTCAATACATTTACATAAATTTACATAAAATATATTGGAGTGGATTACAAGGCTTGCCCAAGGGCCAGATAGAGGGGTCTTGCCTGGGGACGGGATGGGAGGGGACATTTTGAGGCTCACTGAGGATCACATTTGGCCCCCGGGCAGGGATTTAAAGACCCCTGCTATTGAGCACTAATCTAAGCATGGGGTCTTTTTGATGCAGCAATCTGCCCCTCTGTCATCCTTAAGACATCCTTATTAAGGATGTCCTTATTAAGACATCCTTATTAAGACTGGTTTAATAGCAGTTTTTTCTACAAATGCAATTGCTTCAAAAATGGTAGCAGGAAGAAATGTATTGATAAGAACAGGGAAGTAGCGGCTGGTTCCCTGATAAGTGGGCACAACATTTGTTAAGGCCAAGCTCTTTGGGTCATGAATTGGATTCTGTTTTAATAGAAAGGATAAAAGAAAGGTTCTCTCTACTTTCAAAAACAAGCAGGGAAAGGGAAGCCTTGTTTTCTGTTTTTTTTTTCCCCAGCAGGCAATCAAAGCCTTTCTTTAGTGCAAGGGCCAACCACCTGATGCCCAGTAGCATAATACAGGTGTTATCCACTGGGGTTCCGTTCCAAAACCTCCCATGGATTTAAAAAATCAGTGTATGTGGAAATCAATAATTAGAAAAATAGGTTTAAAGACCCACTTCCAGGTTTCTTGCTCCTAACTGAATAAGGTAGTGCATCAATATCTGAAGGCGTTTGATTATGGGACTGAAAAATAGAATGACTTCTTGCATGACTACCTCTCTACAACAGCAGAAAAGCAGTTTTTTAAACTGTGATTTGCATTTGTGTTGATTCAAATCAGTGTATAAAAAATCCATGTATAACAAGGCTGAACCGGTACTCATTAATGGGAAATCCCAGCAGTCCCCAACCATTAAGCAACAGTCTCCTCAATTGCTGTAGTTCAGAGTTGCTGACAACTTTGGTGGGTAAGGGAAGACAGTCACATGACTTCAAGTTACTTATAATGGCAAGAGGAAAAAGAATGAACAGCAATATAAATTACAGCACTGTACCTGTGGGGCAAGTAATGGTAGTCTGATGTATGCCAAGAGTTTACTGAGGTCCTTCTTTCTTTGTTCCAAATCATGTCGCACCCATGTCAGCAAAGCGTTCAGAATGGTCTCTTCATTAGGAATATTCATATCATCACTTGCTAAAAGCTTCGCAATTTCAGTGGCTGGCAACAATAAAAATTCTTGGTTTCTAATTACCTCCATGAAATGCTCCTAGAAATTAAAGAACAAAGTAAAACTCACTTTTAATAAAGAAAAGAGAGTGTAATGCGAGATTGATATATTTGTTTGTGTTTAATATATATTGATTTTATATATATTTATATTTAATCATCTACCCCAAGTGTACTAGTGTACATAGAAGACACACTGATGTCACAGCAATGACATGCTGTTCAGCAACACCATTCTAAAGTGTGAGTTGGTGTTTTAATGGACGTTCAGAGTACTAACTGAAAAAGGCTGCAACCCTGTTGCTTTTCTAAAACAGGCATGGCTCTTGTTCCATTTGCATATACACCGTCAGGAGGGGCTTAGGAACAGCATAATTTCCAAAGGGATTGCCTCAATTGAAGCCTCAATGGAGCTGCAAGGCAGCAAGTCCAGAGTACTCAGCCATGACTTCCAGCAACAACCATCATAGAAGCTTCACAGCAGTACACCTGAATAAATAATGGCAACATTTTCCAGAGGTGTTAAAAGTATTGTTTGCTGGTGAAAAGCCTATTAGTTGACATGAGTCCTCTGAGATCCCTCACTCAAAAGTCTTTTAAGAATTATCATGTCAGTAGATCCACTGATAAACCTGTACACAGGTTGCTGCTTTAATTAAAAAGTATGAAGCTGCCTTATGCAAATCAGAATTTCATCTAAAAGCAGGTTTTTTTAATGTGAATGGAAGCGCTGCTCATGGATATGAGCACTGGATAAAAGGTTACTTATGGACCACCAACAATAGGACTGCAAAAACACAGTATATTTACATTGGAATATAAATATTTTATATTAATTCTACTCATTTTAAAAGGCTTTCCAAGAAACAATGTGGAGATACAACACACACACACAACCTTCACAGCTTTGCCTTTTCCAGAACTTATCACAAAGTGCATGCATAATTCACTGCAATAAGATACGGACTTTAGAGATGGCATAGGTACACGGAATTTGTATTATGATACCTTAAAAATGAACAACAAATGGCTGCTGCTTTAGTGTTAACATTTCTCTGCTTCCAAGCAGCTTTTAAGCAAATGAGATTACTAGGAGATTTATTCTAATGAAGATTCAATTGGACTATACATTTTTATTCTGTTTCCATGGCAACATACGTTTCAAATCAAAGTAGCTGCTTCTGTATTACTCATTATTACGAAAATTCAATTTTATGTCTCTGTTGAAATTAAACAACATTTTTTTAAAAAGGCCATCAGAAGAATTCACCTAGTACAACTAATTATGCTGGAATTTTTTTAAAAAATCTGTTTAATTTGAATTTCATTGAATCAAACTATTAAAGGCTATTATTGTGTGACTTTTTCCGGCTGTGTCAATAGCCTAAAGGCAGTTATTTCTATGGCCATTGCTTTGAAGTTGTTATTGTGATAAGCTTTAACAGAGGAGGAAATTGTACACAGTGTACTATAAAAAAGCAGTAAGACTAAAGAACTAGAATTCCTGCACAAAATGGAAGACACTTTGCATAGCAAATTCTTGAGGAGAGAAATTCAGCATAGTACTAACGATTTTGTTAACTTATTTTAGACTCCCATGGCAAAGAGACAAAAGGGAACAAATCACACATCATAAATACATCACTTCTGGACAAAATAGTCCTGCTTTTTTCAATGCATACACGAGCAGATTGCACATCTCAAATTGCCACCCAGGCCCATATCTCTGGTCTGTGTATAAAAGTGATTATACTTTCATCCATATACCAACATCCTGCATGCGGTTCACTGGACTGTATCGGAAATCTGCAATAAACTAAAATGCCTAATAGTATCTGCTGCAACAGAGGTAAATAAATGAAAATAATAAAATTCAAGGTACTAGGACAGAAGATTCTTTAACAAAAGTAATAGGCACTAGGTCAGTACAAGCAAAATACTCCTTTCTCCATACTCCAATACTCCTTTCTAAGTTATTGCCACTAGATGTGGCAATGGCACTAGCTCAAATGGTTTTTAAGATAGATAGGAGCCATGTTAAGCTGAAATTCTAACCACACTTTCCTGGGAGTCAGTACTATTGAACACAATGGGACTTACTATGAGTAGTCATGGTTAGGATTGCACTGCAAGTCTGTCTTGGAATAAATAAATAATGTTGTGGCACCTTTTAGCCAAACACATTGATTGTAACATAAACTTTCAGACTAGATTCCACTTCATCTGATCCATCTAATGAAGCAAATTCAAGCCCATGAAACTGTATACTACAATAATTGTTTTTGTCTTATGGTGTCACATGACACTGTTTAAAACAGAAGCAGATATTCATTAGGAAAGGTTTATTAACCAGTGTAGTTAAATATGGTACAGACACCATCTAAGGTACAGATTCCTTAGATGCTGGGGCAAACCAAGCTTGACTGTGTGTAAGACCACTATGAATACAAGGGATACCTGAAGAAAAGGCAGCTATCTCAGAAATATTCAGCTGGCCACTATTGGAAGCACAGTGCTCCATTATTAAATTAACACTTATTTATAAATCAATTTCTATTCAAAATAGAAAATGTGTAAAATGAAGTAAAGTAGTACAAAATGAATGAATGAATGAATGAATGAATGAATAAATAAATAAATAAATAACAAAGAACCAGACAAATCTGGCAGGGTTCTTCATCCACTCTTATGTTCTTAAGGAACAGTGTGCTACCATGAGATCAGAAGACATGATATTATGTTTTGTTTATTCTATTTTACTTCTGATGTGCAAAATAGGTTTCTGTTTGATAGGTCAGATTAGGAGGCGATTAAGAACCAGGGTGGAAATACAATCCATTAATCAGATTAGTGTTCAACTGGCCAGGCAGGGTGGAATTGTCAATAGCTACGAAATGTTGTACTTATGTGAGAAGTCAGAGAATACTATATTGTCAAAATTCTTACTGCCTGATAACTGAACATGTTTTGTTCAACATAGTCTTCTGAGTTTTTACACTTCTGTGCTCAACATTAAAAAATAAGACAATAAAAAATTGAAGAAAAACTTCTGATTACAATATCTAGATGTAGCCTTTCACATAGGACTCCCTTCTGTGGGGAGGATTGGGATTGGGAGGGAATTGGGATGGTGGCAGTCTTGGGATCACCAAGGTGCCCACCATAGGGTGCACACCACACAAATCTCTTCAGTTCTGTGCTTGCTAAATAGCGGATGCAGCTCCAAGAATACCCATCAGCAGCAACAGCAGTGAAGCTTTACTTGGGGTAAGGGAACACTGTTCCAGCATTGTCCCTGTGGGATACAGCAGCCATTTCAGTGTCATCTTCAGGATACCATTGGATTGAGCTGCCCATCAATCAATCAAGTGCTCTTCCAAAGTGGTTAAAGTGCTTCATATAAATTACTTTGGTAATCGTTGTAACAACAATAGGCCAGTGTTAAATACTGAATCTCATTCTGTGTATTCTATACAGTGGTAGGAGAACTAAGCAATTGCACAGTGCAACTCAGCAACTAGCAGAACAAAGATATGAACCAGGTACCTTGAATAAAGAGCGTCTTGAATAAAGAGTATTTTGTATAAAGAGCAAATTTTTCTCAGAAATTTTGACTTGCTTAAAGAGCACTGTCTTGCATAAAGAGCACTTCTGAGGAAGTTTGGAACAGGCTTCTAAGGCAAGTGAACTCACAGGTGGGACGAGGAGACTAGCTTGAGCTACAGTGGGGCCCTGGGCAAAGTTTGGAATAGGCTTCCATTGCCAGGGAACTCATGGGACGTCCGGGGGGAACAGCCTGAGTCAAGTCTGTATGTGGGATCTGTGTGTGGCAGTGTGGAAGGTGTGCCTTATCAGTGTTCTAGTGCTGCTCCCCGTCAGCAGCTTGGGAATGTTAAAGTTGCACAAAAAGACAATAGATTCCATTGAGCCAATGGATAGCAGTGACTCCATTAATGATTGTGAAAGAGCACAATCCTAACCATGTCTACTCAGACATAAGCCCCATTGTGCCCAATGGGTCTTACTCCCAGGAAAGTGTCTTTAGGATTGCAGCCAAAGTCATCCCCTCTCTGTAACCCTCACACCAGCCATGAAGGTTTTCAAAGGTACAGTATAATTCAGTACTGTACAGTATTTTCTTTATTGCAGTGTTGTGTGTTACTGTATATTAGAATGCTTTGTACAGTGTTACATTGCAGTGTTTTGTAATCATTTTTTATAAGTTAATATTTTTATATGAATATTTTTGGGTTGTGGAATCAATTGTCTGAGTTTCCATTATTTCCTATGGGAACATCTGCTTCACTTAAAGAGCGTTTCACTTAAAAAGCATGCCTCCGGAACAAATTAAGCTCTTTAAGTGAGGTGCCATTGTACTTATCCTAATCCAAGCCCGTGGATGAAATACGTGCCCCTGGCAAGCCACTATCAGGCACACAGCTAGCCTCTTGTCCACTTAACTGAGCATAGAGGTAGCCTCCCTTGCTGTCAGAAAGCTTTCCAAGCCTAAAAACATCACTTCCTGGTTTCCCCCCCCCGGTCCCCCCCCAAACCCCACAAAAACCGGAAGTATTATTTTTTGCCTTTTGAAGGCCTTGGTTCTGAGGCATTTACTTAGTAGCTGCTTGGGAGGTGGGGAATGGGAGTTCACTTGTATTCTATGCTTTATTTCTGCAATGGGTGTTGGTGCTTAGAGAAATTCTGGAAATTTGAGCCCATTCATGCATCTAAGTACCGTCTCTAATGTATTTAAATTTTATATTTAAAATTTTTTCTGGCCCTCGACACTGCTGAATATTTGACATGGCTCTCTGGCAGGAGTTTGGAAACCCCCTGTTGTTGACCATAATCACAATCCAAACTGGATTTCAGTCCAATCACAATTTCAAGGAACAGTTTCCAAGATGTACAATCCTTTTTTCCACTCCCCATATCCTTTAAAAATAAAACACAAAACTGCAAATGCATACAAATAACATACCATGGTGTAATTGTGTGCCACTTTGTGCAAATCTGTGCAACCCTGTGCATCAGCAAAGGAGCGAATTCCAAGGCAATTTGATGGATGAAGCTGCTTCATTAAGAATTTACAGCAAGCTTCTACAACCTGAGAGAGCTGGAGTATACAAGCTGTAGATAACAGGCACTCGATATTGTCTTCTTTTAATTCAAGGCGACCTAAAATATTTAGAGAAAAGGGTTTTTAAAAAACACAACAAAACACAACAAAATACTACAGGAGAAGCATCTGTTAATCAGATTAAGGGTCCATCTAGTCCACCAACCAGTATCCAAGGGTGATAAATTGGATGCTTCTGAAAATCCACAAAGAAAACATGGAGGCAACAGCTTTCCCTTTTGCTTGTCCACCCTCAAGCATCTGGTATTTAATGCCTACTAACTAGAGGTATTCCTAAACATTATTATCTTTCACAGATTTTGGTTTTTCCGAAAGAATAAAAGTGCAGAAAGAAGTGTTATGTGTTTTTATTCCAAGAGCACATTTTATTAGTGATAAAGTGTCAACAGACGCAGTCACAGTCATCCCTTTCCCAGTCCAGCCCATATTTTAATTTCTTAGCAATTTCCCAATTTGTTTTAAGACTGTGTGTTGTACAAAGCAAGAAATGCAAAAACCATTTATGTGTTTTTATTTTGTTATACCTCTAGTAATAAAGTAGTAATATACAAATAGAATTCTTTTTCTGCTTAAGTAAATGTTTAAGTGTTTGTTTTTACGTTAAGTGAATCTAAACTTCAATACAAATTAGGGCAAAATCCAGAGCAGTTACAGGTCCACACAGTTACGTCACCCACTACTGTTATTTTATGGAAAGTCACCTTAACTGCTCCATCACAGAGGGCTTAATTTGACATTAGGATATAGGCCTCAGTCATTTATTATCAGAATCCATTATGAAGACAGTGCTTCAGAGTGTGAAGAAGTCTAGAAATTCACACAAAAATGGCTCTTGGCTGCTGTGAGCTATTAAGCGATGCTCCAGTGGATGTGCAATCAAATCCATACTGGGGTATCTCTATTCTACACTGTATTTCAAAGGACTGGACCATGTTTACTTACCCTGCAATCCTAAAGACACTGTAGAGTAGACATAGTTAGGATTGTGCTCTTAGATTACTAAAATTATGTTCATATTGATGACCACTTAAATACCCAGTCCTCAAACTGCATACAACAGAATTTAACATTCACAAGCACAAAATATGGATAATTTTACCAGCCAGTCTTATTACCAGTATATGCATATTGCACCAAAGCCCACAGCGCATTTGGCTCCACACCTTCCATTTTGATTTCTTCTTGTCTTGCCTCTCTTACATCATTAGTAAACATGGCTGCAAAGTAGTCTGAGACAGAGGACAACACCAATCTGTGCCATATAAAATGGGGAGAGAGTGAAGATAGGGGGAAACAATCAAACATTTGCCACTTACTTTGTTATTTTGCCCTCTGAAGGAAGAATATTTAAATAAGACAAAGGTTAGATATAATTCAACATCTGAAATTTAGGAGCTAGAATAGAAAATAATTATCAGCAGGATTTAAGACATTAGCACAGTCCTTCCTTATTCAACATCTCCCTTTTTGCAATAGTCATCTAAATCAGGGTTCTCCAAGCATTTTGGCCAAAGGGATACATCAAATACTTTATCTGGCATGTTGCTGAGGAACAAAAAAATTTAAATATAAAATTTAAATAAATACATTGGAGACAGAACTCTAATTCTGGGGTCCTCAGAATACAGAATGAGTTCTGAGGGTATTCTGAGGCACTCAGAACACCTGGGTGCAGCCCAGCCCAGCTCTGGTTGTGTTCTGTTGAGTGGGCCAGAAGCTCTCAGTGCTTGCTATGGGCCGCATCCGGCCCTTTGGCCAAGGTTTGGAGACCCCTGATCTAAATAATTACTACTAGTTTACTACTTCTATTCCTTTCTAAAGGTGTCCCCTGCAGGTTATACCGCTAGTCATGACCGACTGTAGATGTGGTGCTCATCTCCATTTCTAGAGCCATAGAGCCAGCATTGTCCAACGTGTGGTTCACATGCACCCAGAATGCTTCCCACCAAAGTGGTACCTATTTAACTACTTGTATTTGCATGCTTTTGAACTGCTAGGTTGGCAGAAGCTGGGCTAAGGACGCTGGGCTAAGCCCACCCCATCTTGTAAGACCCAGGTCTCGAACCCTGGTCTGCTGGTTAACAGGCACAGTGTCTTAACCACTTGTGCCACCACAGTTCCCCCTATTCCTTTTTTACAAGCCTACTATTTTCTAAGTTTTGTCTGTTTTTGTGTTGACAGGCCTTGCCCTACCCCCAAATTTAAACTGAAAATACTTAATTCATCTGAGTTCTAACACATTAAGTTATTACTGTGCATATAAAATATATATTAATTATATATTGATTAACACATAGAACAAGCTTCAGTAGATGCAAGCATTATTTTTATGAATTAAAATATGGGCAATTTTCATATTTGTTGAATGTTATTGTAGCAGTTTTTTCTGTAAAATATACGTACCAGATAGCTATACAAGCATGCTTATCACGTTAACATATGAACCTTCTGATAACATACCTTCTGATAACATGCTTATCTGAAGGTAAAGCATTCACATGCTCCCCAATGTTAAACCAATGTTATCTCTTAGATGGGTAGGAGGGAAAGGACCAATTTGATATTTTATGTTATATTCTGCTTTTCTGTCCCTATCATTCTCTCCAGATCAGGAAAACTCTTCATATTCTTGTTGTGTTTTAAATATTATGATTTATTTTGGCTAAAATTTGTCTTGACTAAAACTCTAATTTGGGTGGATATACATATAAGCTGTAAATTATGTTTTATTTAAATATGTTTAAATACATATTTACCTATGTGCTGGGATACGGCGATCACCAACAACTAAAACCACATCGCACAACTGTTTGTGTCTTAAATAATTCTCCATCTTCTTAAAGGTTTGTTCTGCATGATTGAGTGCTTGAAAAAATTCATCTGATGTACAAGGCTCCATAGTATGACAAGATGAGATAGTCTGGCTGCTGTTAGAAGTCCTGGAAGAATAATATATTGATATGTGGATTTATACACGTAATGGAGTAGACTCAATTCAAGGTGCTGGTTTTGATCTTTAAATCTCATTGTGGCTTAGAACCACAGCATATAAAGGACCCCTTCTTCTAGAAATTCTTGTCTGCTCCCACTATCATCATCAAGGATGATCTGTATACTATCCCAGCAAAACTGAGGGGAATGACAGCAAGGAGCAGGGCCTTCTCAGCTGTGGCACAGCAATTATGCAACTCTCTCTTTAATCACGATGAACTGCTCTCAGCACTAAAGCAATTCAGTGGGGTCTAAAAATATTTGTTATTTGTTAGCATTTGAAGTTCTGGTTTGTGATGAGTTCATGATGGAAATTTTCATCCTCTGCTTTTTTGTTTAAAGTTTTATGCCTGTTTTCACCGCTTTATCTTACAGCTGCCTTATTTTTACTTTTTAATGCCACTTCGCTCTTTTTTGTCCCTAAATTATATTTCTATGTATTGCTACATTGTTTTTCTGTTGAAGATTTTTTTTCTTAATGTAAGCTGCCTTCCAGTAGCGAGGAAAAGGGAAGACACATAACAGCCCGGCTGGATCAGGCCAAAGGCCCATCTAGGGTGTGGCTGACCATGGTGGAGAGTGGGTAAATAGGTTAGGGAAGGAGTGGAGATGGTAGCAGAGTTTTCCATTGTATGCTACATTCCCTTCCAACCTAGAAAGCCCTGCAAGAGACTCCTTGAATCAATGCCTGTTCAAAAGTGGCCACAGATAGAAGGACACCCCTTCATACCTCAAGCATGTTACCTGGGGCAAACAAGCAAACACTCCCTTACTCTGCGAAGACTCTGGCAGTAGACTTGGTGCCCATAGGAAACATGGTGCCATGTTTGTTGCCAGTGCTCCTCTGGGCAGCATTAGGCTCAGCATTGAGATGCAAATCAGAATAGCAAATCTGAAGTGTCTTTGGACTAGAAAGTATACTAGAATATATTCAAGATTTTCTCAGAGTCAGAAGCAATTCTATATAGTACAAACACAAGAAATATTGAAGGCAAGCATCAGATTATCAGATTCAAACACCTCTCTGAAGTCAATTGAAACACCATGCTAATGAACATTTTGTGCCTGGGAAAGTGGTTAATTGTTCAGCAAAGATGCAATTAATGGCACTGGCATTTATGTGATCATAATTAGGTCTCAAAATTAACAGCCTATTAAAAAGATGGATAGGTGGATGGAATAAGAAAAGCAGCAGTGACCTCTACCTTATCTTCCTACACCAGCTAGAAGCAGAACAGCAGGTAGTTTGGACAAAGAAGCTATTTATTGCTAAGGAAGAGGCCAGTGAGCTATGCTCTCTGCCTCCTTCCAGAAGGTTAAAATCCTCAAACCACATTATTAATTGGAGAGGATTAGGATTGTGCTATTCTACCCATGTGCTACTCTTCAAAATTAGAAATACCAATACTATACAATGGATGGAGGGAATTATGTCACTCTGTTCCACCGCTGGCTGCAAACTAACTTTCATTGAAAGATTCAGAAATTAGTTTGCGCATCTACCAGCAAACATCTGCCTTTCTTTAAAAATGTTTTCTCCTCTCTTGAGAACTTTATTATTATGAACTGTATATACCACTAAAAAGAGTGCATGCCCAGCTCCTTGCATCAAGCAGTCCCTCCCTCCAAGTTTTTCTTTCTGAAATCAGCACCTGAACAACCTGAAAAGCTGCCCCTAAAGCTTTGCTCAACTTCATCAGCACTCTTCAATATAAAACTAACAGAAAAGAGAAGGAGACACCCCACTGTGTGCAGGCAAGCAATTCTCCATATCTGATGTGTTTGTCTGGAACTTGGCTATCGGCTATAAACTCAGTTTAATAGATTGAACTGTCCTGCATAATTCACCATCCAAATGTCTTTCCACTATCCAAATGGCAGATTTAGACCTTTCATACCCATGTGTAAAGGTAGAAATAATTTTGCATTCAGTTTCACAGTGATGGTACAGCAGGACCATCTAGTGGACATTTGGTCAGTGCAAAAACATGCTTGATATTTTACAAAGCAAAGGTCAAATACAAGATAAAGAGCAACATCACAACATACAAAAAAACAAATGCTGTAAACAGAGAGCTATTCTAGGAAATAAAAAGAAACTTTTCCTTTTTTTACTCCTATTACATGCAGTATAGGACCACACCAATGGTTCCACACTGAAAAGAGGTATGTAAATCTTAATCCTACTGTATTACCTCCTTATCCATTGTGGTAAACATTCAAATTCCTCTCACCTAAGTGGAACACAAGCTTCAACACTAGGTGCAGGAAAATGCTCAGAGCTTTCAAGAATTAAGAAATGAATGAATGAATGAATAAAGGGTCATGAATGGAAGGGAACCATTATGGGAAAACACTGCTGGTGTTACCCACTTTTCACAGAAGGACCGTGTCATGTGTTTGAACTGCACAGTAAAGAAGGGATGAAGCTAGGTTCATGCCAGTTTTTGTTTTTTGGAGGGGGGGGAACCATGTCTAAAGTGAGCTCTGAGGCTATATATTCCTTCCCTATCTTGCATGCTCAGGAATCCTCATTTGCTCAATTATAGCTCCACCTTTTGTATGAAAGTAGAAGCTGTAGTTTTATCTATGTCTTGAAAACCAAGACATAATGGTTTGTAGACCATAGTTAAAACCACAACTCTAAAATTCAGACAAAAGGCAAAGTTGTGATTTAACTATTGGGCCGTCTAATCCTAAACTGTGCTGATGCAATTAGATTGAATGGCCTGTGCTGCATCCAATGCAGCTTATGAGTCTCTACTAGAGGTATCTTTGGATATGTTTCTCTTATTCCATGTTGAGTCCCAACCACACCATGGAGCTTTTAGCATGTTCTGATCTGTGATCACAGGCAAATCTATAGGTCTAGAGGTCACCATGGATACTACTGCTAACTCAATATGAAATAACGTTTTCAAGTTGGTGCTCCTATTTTATTTACCAGGGGGAGAACAACAGGCCCTCCTCATCCCAGCAGCGTCTTTTCTAAAAGATGCTGGTATTGTGTATCTTTTTGGATTGGGAACCCTTCTGGGACAGAAAGTTAATTATTTGATTTTATCTATAAACTTCTCTGGGGACTTTTATTTGAAAAGCAGTATATTAATGCTGTTAATAATACTGGCAGTGGTGTGCCTGGCACGATAGTGTATATTCATGCAGTTATAGAATGCCATATACATATGCTAACAGGATATGTGCCCACTCCCCAGCCTATCCTCCACTCCAGCGAAACACAGGAGTGAGTTCACGCCCATGATTCATAACTTTGGTGGTGCAGAACTAACTCTCTCTCTCTCTCGTGTGTGTGTGTGTGTGTGTGTATACACATGCACATTGCTTTCCACTTCAGAGAAGAATCTCCAGAAATGTGCACAGCATTCATTTGACACCCTGAAAATAATATCTACAGTAATGGTAATTTCTCTTTGTAGAAATATTAAAGAGATGTTCCTGAAAACCATAAAATACATCACAGTTTATGCAGCCCAAAGCTGAGAGTCATTTTTGCTGTCTTCATTCATTATTAAAGCTATTGAGTACTCCAAGGGTACAATCCAGAGTAACTATGGGGAGTCCTTGCTCCGGTGTAAGAACAATTTGCTCTGGATTGCAATATGAATTTCCCATAGGTTTTCACTAGGTGGGTGCAGTAACTAGGGGTACATGTAATGTCTCCCGTAGTTACTCTGTATTGTAGGGTAAGTGTTTTGGAATTGCTTGTGTTTTTATGAGGAACATAATTTTATCAAAAGAGGTTTACATTGGTTTACATGGATTTCTAAACCAAACACACTGATAGAGAAGTCAAAAACCAGTGTTATTTTCCCTCCAACCTGCCTGCCATTGCACCGTACAAATTCTTCTAAGCACAAAAGAAATAAAGTATACCTAATACACTTCAGAGTTCTCTATCTGCAATTAGTTTTGCCTAACAACATTCAAAATTCCCAAGGGCCTGAAAACACAATGAAATTTAAGTACATTAGCTACCTGGGGTTTAAAAATCTAGATACTAAGACTAAAGCTTGTGGTTGGTTAAATACAACATTCATGATTGAAGAAGGAAACCTAACCAGCCCCTAGAAACTAAAATTTGCAGTATCAAGTCTATTGCAATATAATAAAACAACTTATTTAAAAAATATAACAAGCACCTTAAAATACCAAGTCAGCATTGCATTAATATATTTTGAATGACAAAGGTATATTCTAAGGCCAATTGCATATTCTCTACACCATGGTGCCATACCTTGTTTTCAGCTATATTAGTTTTAAACAGGTAAGAACAAACCTTAAATTTTACCCTCACTCTGCTTCGCAAGACAAAAGAACAAATAGCCATTAAAATAGGTCAAGCCAATGCATTAAATACAGACATATATAGAAAATAATTACAGTTCTCTTTCCTAGACCTACTGCTCCTTCTCTCCAGAGTCTAGAAAATTAAATGCCTCAAGAAAGCAAATTCATGTTCTCCCACTTTAGAAGTACTTTCAGTACAGATCACCTGTGGTAGTGAAAGCTGCATCTGAAAGCTGTACACATCTTTGGTAGACTGGCAATTGTCAGTATTCCTGTATTTTGAACATGTCATATTATCTGTAAATTTTTCAATATTGCAGAGAAGTGTCATTTAGGCATAAAATATATATCACAACATGAAAGTAACAACCTGCATGAACTGCTGTCAGATACATTTTCTTCTTCACTTGCTCCATCATCAGCATCTGGTCTGTCAAGCCAATGCGCACCTCCACAATCTTCGGTAGTAAACTCAAATGAAGGAACTTCAGAGCTGGCTGCCATTGGCCAAGAAGGTGAACTATGGAAACCTTGTTGGCTAGACCTTTGGAACCCAATTGATTCCAAGGGTAATGGTAGGTTGCCTGGATCTAAAAACTTTATCCCACCAGGAGTTGCATTATGTCCTCTGTTCCAGAAGTCTCCTTGCTGACAGTCAATTCTAGGATTAGGAGTCGACTGCTGGTGACCAAACCACCTCCATCTGATTTTTAAAATCTGCTTCACGTCGAACTCTTTACGAGAGCCAGACATCTTCCGCGAGAGCAAGTTATCGTCTAGGCAACGAGGCAAGCAGCAGCACACATAAAGAAGATTTGTGCATCCAACCAGGACAAGAGAAACACATGGTCTGCCTATTTACAGCAAGCTGAGGGTGGCTGTTTTGAGATGATACCTTTACATTCAAATCTGGTGTTCAATAGATCAATTTAAAAAGGTAATTTTAAAAATTAAACAGAACAGGCTGACTCGGCACTTCCACCCAGAAGAATACAAAGCATCTGGTGCATTCCCTCTTTCTTGCCGCCTCATCCCCCGACCATTAACTTCCACCAGCACTAACAGCGCTCATTAAAGCACTTTCATAATCTGACCACAGTCCTCCCTCTTAAATCACAAATGACAAAACAATTCCTACACTGCATCTGAAATGTCAATTAACTCTCTTTTTACAGATATTGGGGTGCGGGGGTGGGAAGAAGGGATAAATGAACAGACACTTGATTTAAAAAAAAAACCAGTACAATATTTGCTTTGGTAAAGACCACTTACTGGAAACAATTATTTTAACACAGGAGCAAACAGAACAATGTCTTCTTTTTTTAGAAGAGAAAGGAAAATTTGTATACTAATATTTCACAAGAGAAAATCAGGCTATTTCATTTTCAGTATAAGAACACAAAGCAAAATTTTTGGGGGGTGGAAGTCTTGTCAAATGAGAACAAAAGGGAACACAGATTCTGCTGAAATACTGACTATAAGATCAGTGGGGAAAAACTTTAGGCAAACATTGCTAAAATTATAAAAGTGAGTAAACACAACAGATCAGGAAATGAGCCAACAGGTAGTTGGACTTTTAGAGGTCAATGAAGTGATAAGACTTTGTTATAAGAAGTACAGGACAGATGTCTCTTTAAGCATCTTCCTGGCTTAAAGGTTAAGTCAAACCAAAGCAAGACTATTAAGTCAGTGATTTTCCTTTATTAGTAGGGAAATAGGGGAATTTGAGCCCCTACTGGCAGCATGGTGTGCCTTGACAATGATAAAAAACTAATGGTGTGCCTTGAGAATTTTAGTGCTTTGTTAGTGTGCCTTGAGATAAAAAAGATTGAAAATCACTCCATTGAATCTAGAGCTAAGTGAAATTAAAAATAAGAAGCTGTCAAATCTGTATAACCTTGAGGTATTCAAATATGAAATTCCCATGTCCCAGGGAAAAAAGAACAAACAAGTCTGTCACTACCTGGCTTCCTGACAGAAAAGAAGCCATGGTTCTCCTAAAGAGGGTTATTAGTGCTGTGGTCTACATTTGCTTTAAGGGTTGTTGAAAAGGTCTACGAGGAGATGCTTCTCTGCCTCAACTTATGTACTCTGTCGTAAACAATTCTGGCTTGGCAGATGGACTTCTCTTCCTTCCTCATTTGCTTACTATACTCAGGGTAACCAGATGCTGAACCAAATTTCCCCTCAAATTCCTGTCATCCAAGGCAAAATTCCTTCCTTCCTTATAAGTGGGGGGCCAGGCAGGGCAGGTAGGCGATGGGGGGATTTCCCTTGGGTGGGGAGGAAGAGGGGGGACCCAAGCAGGGCAGGGAGGGAGTTACGGGTTTCCCTTGGGTGGGGGGGAAGAGGAAGGACCCAGGCAGGGGTCCCTCCTACCTGGCAGTTGGGGGAGGGCTCAGGTTGGTATGGAGGGAGTCCCTCCACAGACTGCGCAGGGAGAAAGGAAGAGGAGGCAGTGGGTGGTCTGAGGAGGCGCGGCCAGGCCCAGAGCAGATATTCCACCCCTGCCTGCCTTCCTGCCTTCAAAGGAAGCCACATCAGCTGTTCGGCGGCTGCGGGAGCTTACAGCTGCCCCCAATATAGTGACTGCTGGCTCCAAGCCTTACCACTGCCAGGGCAGTCGCTAAGAAGCCCCAGCAACCCCAGAACCTTTCATTTTCCAGTGAAGGAGGACCCCTAACCAGTTCAGGGGCCCCATTTCCAGTGACCTCTGGGTAAAACCGGAGGTCTAGGCACCCTGCCTCTACTCTTCTACACTGAGTGATAGTTAAGCTGAGTGGTTATTCTCCAAAGAAGGAAGCCATGTCTAGCTGTCTTCTTCCACAGTCAGGTCAGCCCTCTTCCAGTTCCCCAGTGGATTCCTCAAAGCTGTGCAGAACCATAACAAAAGGGTTGTGCAATGTTCCTGCTGCCTTCTTTCCCTTACATGGGCTACCTGCCCCTATTTTGTTTCTTCTTGCAGTACCCAAATGCACTCACTCTGGTGCTATTTGGTGCTTCTCCAATACACTGGCCAAGCATAAGCTGCAACATTTGCAGTCTAGCCAGCTATGCCAAAAGGAGCCTAGCCCAACTAGCCCCATGCCAAGTTAGGCCAGCTCAGGTGAAGCAGGACAGCTCCCTCTGCATCTAACACCACTCTCACTGGGTCAGGTACTTGATGGAAAAACATGTTTTTCTCATTGCAGAGTTACTGGCAGCAGATGAAGAGTTTGTTACCTGCCTGGATGCAGTTCTGATATTATAGAAGGAAAGAGCTCACGTCACACCCAACATAGTCAGGCACTGAAAAAGATACATAATATTGGATCCCAATTGATGTAGAATAAAAAGGTAATGTATGATTTCAAAATCCCTGCTAACTAGGCAAGAGGCACTCTTTCCAGAGGGTGTTCTTCTATTATAAAGAAGGGGGAGAGTAACTGGCAATGTAGAGTGGCTTCTGCTGGTATTCTTTTACATCTTTTTAGATTGTGAGCTCTTTTTGGACAGGGAGCCATTAGATAATTCATTTTTTCTGTAAACCACCTTGTGAGCTTTTTGTGAATCTGGTGAATGCAGGGTGAAAATACAGAGCACTCTTAGTTCCTCTACAGAAGAAAACATCTTCCTGAAAGTTGGGAAAGTATGATAGAGGTTAACATTTTAAATCTACTGATGACTCCGACAAGGGAAATGCCAGAAGAACTGCCTGTGCTGACAGAATCAGAGGCAAGGCTGACTATTAGTTGTTATCAACTGAACTACTTATATTGATGTCCGAGCTGTATTGATGTCAAGAGATGTAAATTATGGTGTTGTAATTAGCACTGATATAGAAGACCTACAACATAGAAGACACTGAGCTAGGTAAACCAAAAGTAATTCAGTACAGGTGTCCCTCATTATCTACAAGGGTTTCCATTCCAGAACATTTTTATGGATAAAAAAATTCACATATAACAAAAACCAATGGAAAATAGATTTTAAGACCACTACCAGGTTTCTTGCTCCTCTATTACACCTAATGAAATAAGGTAGTGTTGAGCCAACCACTTGAGTTAAATTTGTGTATAAAAAATCCATTTAAAACAAGGGTAAAAGATTCATGAACATAAGTTTGGACAGACTTCTGAAGTTAGTGGGGAACAGTGTGGCCTGGCGTGCTGAAGTCCATGGGATCATGAAGAGTCAGATATGACTGAATGACTGAACACTAAACAACAACATTCTACATTCCTTTCCATAATGTTCAAAGCTATCATTTCAAACATTACATTGTGGAGCATATGCTGAGCTCCAGTGCATAGGATCAGAACCATTCTGGAAGTCTTGCACTCCTTTGGATTGACCTTCCACACCAGCCAAGTCATGCTTGCTGACTTGCACACGAATATGCAGTTTCACTCTCAATAGGGTTCAAAGCATGTGGACTTCCTTCTGGAATGACTAGTGGAGGCTGCATTCATTGGATAAGGACCAGCTTCTTCTCAGTCTGGCCTTTCCAATGATCTAAGGCAAGTTTGCCTACTTGCGAGTAAAGGCACAATATGGATTCATTTAGCTTCCCATAGAGATCAATGCAATTTCCAAAAGTTATTCGGTGTGATTTGTAGGGGCTGCATTAATAAGGACACCTTTCCTGTGTCCTTGCAATTTCTTTCAGCCTGCCCTTTCCAGAGGACTATAGCATATTTGCCTACTCATGAGTAAAGGCACAATACAGAGCACTTTCACTTTCCATTGAGTTCTATGCATGTTTTTGTTTTTAGTTTTTGGCCATAACTTTTGATAGGAAGGAGATATTTCAAAACAGATTTTTGCATAAGATTCTGCTCTTCAATACACATCTGACGACATATGACATGATGGGGTACTGTGCACCACTGCAAACTTGCATTTTGGGGGTGCAACAGCTCCCAGTGCACATCACCCCTCTGGGAATGTCACCTGATGCAGACTGCACCCTCTCATGATAGCCCTGAAAACACAGCAGCAAGGATCCCAGGAAGAATCCAGAAATGATTTCACAATTTAACATGTCGTAATGTCACTACCCTGGGTTCTAAAGCAGTGTGTTACACCCTGCTATAGATCTTCTAACAAATGCCTTCAAAGTATTTCCTAGAAACCCTTACTTGTCAAAGAAAAGGGTGAAAAACGAAAGCAACCCAACCAATGGACACTCCTATGCACACAAGAGTATTATGGTGTTGACACCACAGGGATCCCATTACTGGTCTTTGAAAACTGGTACATGCCCAATTCCTGCTCTGTTAGAACAAGACATGAATATCTGCCCATTGAAGAAATAAGCAAATAGAAGTTCTTGAGCATTTGTGTCTGTTTTAACTTGAATAAACAATATCAGGTGTAAAAGCTTCACCATTAGCTCAGCCTTCACTATAGTCTTCCAAGGCCTTCACAATCCAAAGCTGATGACTTTATATTTCTACATTGGTCAGGTGGCCACTTCACATTTACAGACAAGTCAGCTACCCTCCAGTGTAAAGAATATTAATGTCCTCAGTGTTTCTGCAGTCCCACATCACCCAAGCTTTAACCAGTCTTTAATATAGCCCTCTTGGCAGACTTTCAGATGATGCCTCCTTTTTTCTCCTCAAAATACCATCTGAATTCTCATGATACTACAGCTATTATTTTCCTATACAAGTAAATACACTGCTCAGTCTGTTAAAGGAACACATACTTACAAAGACTTAAAAGCACTAAAACATTATTTATATCTTCTGAGCTTGCCATAAAGAACTATGATGTATGCATTTTTAGAACATGCAATTACATCAGAAATCAGAAGAGATAACCAACTGAAGATTCAACAGCCTTCGGCATATTTTGGGAGAGATGTAAGCAGAACACATTTTCCTTTTTTAAGAATGTACAGCCTTATTTTTGTTTCAAAATAAGCACTATTGTTGAAACAGAACATTGTTTTATTAACATTAATTTTACATGGGCTGAAAGCAGGCATTTCCCATGTTGCACTGGGTTTCCGAAGACAGCGGGCTCAATTGATTAAATTAGAGTTGCCAACTGAGTGCTCTACTTTTGCTCAGCACATGCTGTTTTAAGAGATAAGACAGCAGAACAACTTGCAATGCAATTAATCATCATTTTTCAACACATGCAACTCTTGAATAATAAGCAGACTGAAAAAAGCTTTGTATCAGAACAGCATCCTAATTTTATAGGAGGTATGGAATCCAATGATAAAATTTATATGACTAACACAATGTATTTATGTATTTATGTATACATGACAGGGGCAGAGTAACTGGCCCTCCACACCCCAGCAATGTCTGTTCTAGTGGCTTCTGCTGGTGTTCTTTTTGCGCTTTGGATTGTGAGCCCTTTTGGGACAGGGACCCATTAGCTATTAATTAGCTATTAATTTTTTCAATTTCTTGTAAACCGCTTTGTGAACTTTTCAGTGGAAAAGCGGTATATAAATACTGTAGATGTAGATGTATTTTCAGGGACCAACTTTCTACCCACATACCAATTTTAACAGTTCATGAAGACTGTCTGCATGCTAATTCCATGATGCAATGCTTTAAAAAAAGAATCAAATGAACAAAGCATGAATGGGCAGATTTCATGCTTATGGTATTTTATTTGTTTACTGATTGCAACATTCAGTACACCTATGAGCCATATATTGCAACAACCTGCACAAACTAGTATGGGTTCATATTTGAGTTACTACATATCAGTATTTAAACACAAATGGTAAAACTGATCAGTCGAGCTGCACCATGACCTAGACAAGGAAATCCAATTAGTACCTACATTTTACAGGTGAAGAATATAGAGACTGGAAAATAACAAAGACACAGCAAAGAATATTTGGTTTAGCTAGCAATTTGTCTTGCTACCAATAAATATGGAGAGAGCAATCAAGCTCTCTTAAAGTGTCAGTCGCATCTGTGCCACTGTAAGGGGGAGAGGTTGGTGCATGGATGCATGCTGACCTTCCTTTGCCAGGTTGCACCTCTGCAGACCGGCCAAGGGATTTGCAAGTTTGGACTACAAGTTTGCAAGGGATTGCCAAGTTAGGATTGCGCTGTGGGACTCTGAACTACTTGAGAAGTGTCTGTTCTGTTATTGTGGCTTCTTCTGGTGTTCTTTTGCATTTTAGATTGAGTTATTTTGGGACAGGGACCCATTAGCCAATTTTTCATTTTTTTTAAATTGCTTTGTTAACTTTTTACAGTAGTTGAAAAGTGGTATATAAATACTGTACATAGAATTATCTTTCTCCTTGTTCTGTCAAAAGGTGGGGGTGGGAAAATAAACACAAATGGTAGTCTTGCGCCTCAAGTACGAGAGCGCTATGCTGCAGAATGAAATTTTATCATTGTATCATCCCGTAGAATATACTTCAAGAAACGGGTAATAAATCCAACATGAAGGCCATCAAGCACAATTCCCAAGTGTGATATTATTCACGTGATCAGCTCCTTACTGAAAACCAAAGAGGATTTATTTATGTTAATTCAACAAGATTCAACATGACTAGATCTCCCCCCTGATGCTGCTGAAGTATTCATTTGAAACCTAATTAAACAGTAAGCAACTGTCCCACTGTGTTTTCTGTTCTCAATTATGTCCACATTCATTTCACTGACCTACATTTTCTGCCTTCTCTCAGCCATTTGTCTTCTCCCACTGATCTAAGGAAACAGGTCAGTTTATGTTTGGGGAGGAGCCACAAAATTAAAAGTCTAAGATGGTCAGCTCTTTACAAAGCCAAAGCATAGTAAATTGACAGCATTATAAATAGTCCATTCCAAGTTCAAGGAGGAATACAAGGCGCTACTATCAGATGGTCTGAAAAGGATTGCGTCAAAGATATAGGAGAGGTCAATTATCATGCAGACTGTTCTATCAGGATCTGCTTCTGCCGAGACATCATTTTGCAGATTAGCAGCTGAGAGGCAGAGGTGTTACTAGGGGTACAGGTGGGTGACCCACTACTGGTTAAAATTGTGAAAATCTTGATGGCTTTGAATAATAACGTCATGTTATATACCAGGACTCTCCAAAGTACAGCACACATGCCAGATGCAGGGTTTGGAAAAAAAAAAAACCTCCCCTCATGAGAAGTGCTTACCATTTGACATTCCCTATGCCCAGATTAAAAAGAAATGTGGCACCACAACAAAATGGTGTCATTTGGAACAGGGTGGGTTTTTAAAACAAAAAAAAATATGTATTTAAATACTGCATTTCTGGCCTTGGATTCCTTCTTTGACTTTATTCCAGGCAGTTTACATGGACAGGCTTTTCTAAACCTCAAATAGGCATTTACAATCAACAGAGGGTTCTGTCTTTCAAGAACTTGTCTACATTCTAGGTGGATCTCACCATGATCGGGCCACACACTCCGGCTTGTGTGCGACAGCTTTCACAGCTAGCTCCTTTTGGTTTCCACCAACTTGTCAAGGTTGCCACTCTGGAGTCAAACAGGCTATGTTCAGATGAATTATCTTTGGGCATCTTTGGGCAGCTCAACCCTGAAGACCAGATCTCCTGCCCTTGGAACACAGAGTTTAAGTTTGTAGACTTGTTATCTCTCTCTCTCTCTCCTATCTCTCTATAAAACTATATAACTGAAAAGTCACTCACTGTGTCACTCACTCACTGACTCATCCACATCCAGGCCAAACTACTGGGCCTAAAAGAGTAAAATTTGGAGAGGGTGTTTGCTCTCCAAAGAAGAGAATATTTTAATTTAATGGGCCAACCTCATTTTTAGATAAAATCTGGAGCTGATAGTGATGCTTTGAGAGCCCAATTATCATGGGGGTAGAATAAACACCTTCTGTGGATCATATCCAGCCTGTGGGCCTTATGATAACTTCTGTTTGAGCCTGGACCTCTTATAGGAACTCATCCTGTGTTCCATCACCAAACTGCAATCTTTCCCAATGTCATGAAACAAAGTTAAAGGTATCTAGCACATTAACAATCATTCCATACATTAACTGCAATCATTCCATACATTAACTGACTAACCAGAAGGGAAGGTCCTCAAGATACACTGCTAAGGATGATGCTGGGTCTCTGTTGTGAAATGAAGACATAGAAAAATGCCTAAAAGGTACAAAATTTTCTTTTGCTCAGATCCAACAGTGTAGCTCCTATGACATGCATTATACACTTGGAATATAGAATCAACAATCCTTAGAATTACACTTATGCAAATTATATTCAACTGATCTATACTAATAATAGAATGCAAATTGGAAACTGCTCAACCATCAAAAAATCCTTTGGAACAACCTAGCTGCTTGATCTGTTTATTTGCATATCTAGTTATGTAAAGTGAAAGAGGGTTTACATTAGAAATTGAAGGCCCAATCCTATCAAACTTTCCAGCTCAGCCACAATGCAGCCATATGGTAAGGGAACACAATCACATACTTAAGAAAGCTCCAGTGTCTATCCTTCTACCATGGGATGCAGAACACATCCCACTGGCACAATTGCACCAGCAGCAGCAAATTGGATAGAACTGGAACAGTTACATACAACCTTCAGAGCAATATATTTTAGATCATACCTGTAACCATTGCTATTTTTCTGGAAAATAGGTACCAAAACTCACCTTCCAGTACTCACAGATACTCGCCATTAAGTTATTTCCAGTCGTACGCATGTCCATTGGGGGCCACCTAACTCACCCACAGATGTGCCAGTACTCACACAGAGGCACCGGTACTCTGTTCCGGTGCATTCCTCTTCAAAAAGACCCCTGCCTGTACCCAACCAAAACCCAATGATTTAAACCAGTGTTTCTCAATTTGTGAAGATCTGGAACCCACCTCAAACCTCAGCCAGTAACATAGGACTCACCTTCAAGATTCCAGAGAGCAGGAGGAATGAATGAGTGAGCTGCCACAATTCTATTTTTTTGCCTCCATGTTGCCACAGATTAGCATGTGGTGTGACTGTATTGTTGTGTCCCTTCTTAGAGACCATATAATCCCTTCTGTGCCTAGGCCAATTTGGAGAAATAGTAACGGCATGCATTCAATTTTGAAGGGAGAGAGAGTGGATCAGCTCAGGAATGGTGTAGGATTGGTGCCAGCTGCAGGTGCAAGTTGACCTTTTGTGGCTCCTGAGACAAATGACCCCTTACCTCAAGGAGACCACCAGCAGCCAAAACATTTTTGCAATAAGAGTTTTCTACTTATGAGCAGTTTTCATGGAAGAATGAAGACAGCACAACAAGGAATACTATAGTAAAGTTTTCCTGACTTCACAGATGAAAAATAAAAGACTACCTAATCAGGTCAAGCCCAAGCCCCTGCATTGCTTGCAATGGGTGTAAGTGTATCCTGAAGGAGGTAGGAACTGTGCAGAAGGAAGCATTCTGGCCACTCATCTCAATGCTTCTCAAACAGGGAATCATGACCCCTTTCCCTGTTTGTGAAAAAGTATATCTGTTCCTTTAAGACAGGGATCCTCAAACTACGGCCTGCAGGCTGGATCCGGCCACCAGGGGCCTCAATCCGGCCCGCCGGCCTTTTGGGAGGTGCTTTTCGGCACCTTTTCGAAGGTGCTTTGTGTGCACTGGGGGGTGTTTGGGAGGCACTGGGGGGCAGTTGAAGGCTGCAGCGGTGAAGATTCCCCAGCCGTGGCAGCCATTTCCGAAGAGGCTTTGAGCTCCGCCAGAGAGCTGCAGGGCTTCTCCATGGGTGGAGCAGACTATCGGCTGACCCCAGGAAGTCACTTTCACTTCCTGGGGTCAGCTGAGGATAGTCAGCTCCGCCCACAGAGTAGCCCTGCAGCTCTCTGGCGGAGCTCAAAGGATAATGGAGACTGTGCGCGCATGTGCACAGTCTTCCCTTCAGAAATGGCTGCCATGGCTGGGGGATCTTCACTGCTGCAGCCTTCAACTGCCCCCCAGTGCCCACGAAGACTGGGGAGGCAGTAGCCTCTCCTCAGCCGGCAGGGGGGGCTCAGGGGAGTTCTGGCCGGTGCGTGTGCCTCCAGCTGCTTGTCTGCGGCACCAGGGTCTCCCTGGCCAGCGCCTCTGCAGGTGAGCTGATGTGTGTGCTTGTGTGTGCGTGTGTCTTTGTGTGTGCGTGTTTGTATGGGGTGTGTGTGTAAGAATGCATGAGCTGTGTGTGTAATAATGCATGGGTTGTGTGTGGGGGGGGGGGTCAGGGGAGCTCGTGCGGCACCACCACGCAGGAGCAGCCTCTCCCCGGGCGGCCAGGGGGTGTTTTAAAGCCACCTGTGCTGGTTCTCCGTGCCACTGCAGCCTCCCCCCCCCCAGCTGGCTGGGGTGTGGTTTAGAGACACCAGAGGCTCCAGCAGACCCCAAATGTCAGACCCCAAAGGTAAGCCCCCAGGGAGTGTTTTTAAAATGTAGAGCAAAATGTAGGACATCCTACATTTTGAAAATGCAGGACAAGGTCCTCCAAAAGCCCGGCCCCTGACAGTGTCTGACGGACAGTGAACCGGCCCCCTGTTTAAAAAGTTTGAAGAGCCCTGCTTTAAGGTCTCTTCAAGGAAAAGGAGGAAAAGTAGCAGAGTGATCCTCAAGATTGCTCTGCTGCAGGGGAATAGGGGCATTTTTTGCCTCCTCAGGTGTCCTGCCAGCCTTGATAGGGTTTGAGAAACCCTGGGGGTTCTGAAGATTGTGAAGGTTTTTATAAAGTGAAGGTTTTTAGTATGATTGAGGCTTGAGGCTTGAGACTTGAATGCAACAATGCAACCTTTGCTCCAGATTTTAACATTCTTGTTAAGATTATGGTTTGCCTTAAACCAAGCTAAAAAAAGTCTACATTCCATGACTAACCCAGACAAGTTACTGATCCCTCAAAAGGTTGAAAAACTATTCCGAATCAGGCAACCAATGAAACTTCAAAATTTTAACTTTGACTGGGTTCATAAGTTGCAGGTATGATTTTACAAAGAGAATTACCTGAATAGCTTGTCTAGATGATATATGGCTCCATTTTCATCTCCTTCAAGGCATCCTAAGCCCAAGGATGAATCTCAAGAAAGAAAAAGAGTAAATAATGTAAGAATAGAATGGAAAAGAGATACATTGAAAGAACTACAAACAACTCTCAATAAAGCTATTTAAAAATTTATTGTTTATTTATTATCTTTTATTATCATTTATTATCTTTCTGGTGAAACAGTTACATAAGAGAGGCTGTTTACTTTTCTCAGTATTTGGGGAATTTAATTTCCACCCGTATTTTCTATTTTTAAGAAGTCAAATTTGACAGTTAACATAGGAGAGTTATAGCCCAATCCTCCACAGCACATGGGCCAGTGCAATGAAAGCTGAACTGATGCTAGCCATGCAAAAGTGCCACAAAGCTCTTTGCAATGGCCTAGCAGTTTCTAATGGGAGGGGGAGATTGGAGCAGCACAGAGGCATAATGGGAAATGTTGAAAATAGGGTGAGTGGATTGGTGAATCCACCAGGCCAGGAAATTCCTGCATAAGATGCAGCTGTGCTGGCCCCGTACACTAGCAAGGTGGTTGGAGAATAAAATTGGGCATTACATTGCAATCCAATACACATGTAGGAGCAAGTCCCATTGGGCCTACTTCCGAGTAAACACTGCATTGACAGCCCTGTTTTAAACCAATTTAATTCTTTATGTGCCCTCACTTTCATTACCTACACAGCAAGTCATTGATACAGGTCCATGAACTTCATGGACTAACTGCACATGAGGTTTACGTTTTGGCAACTCATGCATTACATTATTTTAACATGCAAAAACCAAGCAACTCTCCAAGTCTCATAGTCATTTGCCTGACTAGCTCTAGTGCATACTAATTGCTTTCAGATGATTAGGCAAGGCAGCTTTACACTAAACTAGCAGTTATTCTTTTGTATGCCATGAAGTACATTCTAGTTCAGTAAAAATGCTGTGGGTCAGTAACTTCTGTGGTTTTATTTGCAAGGATTTTCATATCTGCCATATTTATTAAAAAGAACATCCAGATTATAGAGCATTGAACACTGCTGTATACTAACCATCAAACTATCTAGTTCAATATTGTTGATACTGACTTGTCATTAATTCTCCACTACAGTTGGTTTTTGCATTATAATGGGTTCACATGCACTCATATGATTTTATGATGAATGGACTCCCTATGGAAAAATATAACTGTGACTCACTATACCTTATTCACCAAGTGATGGTTATGTTTGCCTCTAACAGAAATTTGTGGATGACTAAAATGCCAACTGGCAATTGCAAGCACTCAGGAGAGACTCAGGGCACAGTCCAATGGATGCAATACTCAGCTGCAAGTGCTATAGTGTCCAATGGGTCCTACTCTCAGGAAACTGTGTACTGAACTGCATCCTCAGGCTGAAATCCTATCCACACTTTCCTGGGAATAAGCTTCATTGATTCTAAAAGGACTTCTGAATAAACAGGCATGGGATCATGCTCTCCATCAATAACATAAAAAGTTATATTAACTCAACAATACTGATAGCACAATCCTGAATGTTCACTCAGAAATAAATTCCTTAGTAAGCGTGTTTAGAATTGCAGACAGGCAATAAGTTTCAGACAGGCATGGTTGAAGAAGTGATAATTTTAGTTCACAGAGCCAGAAGATAACAAGAAAAGGGAGGGGTAGACACCCAAACTTTTTAGGATGTAGTGACATACATCTTTCCACAAAAGAGACAGAAAATGGAGCCTGACTACTGAGGAAATGTAACTTTCACATAAGGAAAGCAGGGCCCTGTGAAAACATACAGTATTTGATCCTTGCAAAAGTAACTATGTATCTCATACCTCAGTTCTCATTAACCACTAGGGTTAGGTTCCTGGAAAAACTAAGGGATTCTGAATTAGCAGATACTGAAACATGGGGCCCTCTTCACCATACACTATGATCTTTATGAACCTGAATCTTGAAAGCCTATGGGCTTGGTCATTAACACCTCCAACTTTTATGCTTCATCTTCTGTGCTATTACCAATGCATTGAAAATTGCTGGCCCAAAAATGAGGCCTCAAGAGTGTCAAATTGCTTCAATTTTTCCAAAGGACATTCACTATTTCCTACAATTCTGTCAGTAACTGAACTTATGTTTGGAAAAGACAGCTCACTGTTACCACACAGCTGTCACGCATGCACGCACACCCTTCTTCCTTGCTATTCAAGCTCTCAGAGTCTGAATCAGTTGTGCTTGACAGGGTAAAATGAAACAGTAGGGGACAGGAAGCCCATCTAATCTCTTTACACAGGTCGTGAACCATAGCCTGTGGTAATTAATTTTTAATTACTTTAATGCTGCCTTACATTAGCTTCCTCAGATCAGATAAATCAGCCACCTGAATAGAAGCTGCTCCAAGTTACAAAATAACAATCACAGAGAAACAGAATTGCACTGAGCATATAACTGGGCTTGAATTTGAAAGATACAAATCTTACTGAAATCAACAGCTCTTGAATGATTCCTCATAACTACATCTTCCTTGTGGCATAAAAATGAGGTGGCGAAATATGCCTTCATATAGAGGTAAATCGTGACCATCTGCCAAGTTCATCAGAACTATGATTAAAAAAAGCAGGCCTCCATCAGTCTTGAAAGACTATGGTATCGTGCTCAGCGCTGCATACGAAGCACAAAAGCCTGGGTTAGATTGTTATGGAGGATAGGCTGTTACCCAAGCAGCTCATCCCCCCTCTCCACGCCACTAAATTAATCCAATGGAAAGGCAGAGCCAATACAATTGGATCCAGCTGGCATCGCAGAGCTGGGCTAAGGACAGGAGTTCACCCTGTCTTGTGGGGCCGATCTGGATCTCGAACCCTGGCCTTCTGGTTAACAGGCACAGTGCCTTAACCACTTGCGCCATCCACAGCCGAACTATGATACAACACTTAATTTAATGGAGGAGGACACAAAAATATTCAAGTAACATACTAGAGCAAGACAAGCTTCCCTCACCCCCTTCTTTCAATACAGATGATCCAGTGTGCAGAATTTTAATATACAACTCCATACTACATTAACACAACCATAACCTTTTACTCTACATTGGTTAACACATAGTAGCAACTTCTCACTGAGCCTATAATAGCAGTTGAGAAAGGGTACGTAAATATCACTGAATCTGATGAAATTTTGTTTTATTTTGGTTAAGACTGGATAGCACTGAGATATGGGAAGTGATCAAACTAAGGGTGCAATCCAGAGTAACTACGGGCAGTCCTTGCTCTGCTGTAAGAACAATTTGCTCTGGATTGCAATATGAATTTCCCATAGGTTTTCACTAGGTGGTGCAGTAAGCATGGGTACACGTAACGTCTCTTACGTGCTCCCGTAGTTACTCTGGATTATAGGGTAAGGCTGCAATCCTATACACACTAACGAGAGTATGGGCAAAATCCAGAGCAGTTACTGGTCCACGCAGTTACGTCACCCTCTAGTGTTATCTTATGGAAAGTGACCTTACCTGCCTCTGGAGCAAGGGCTTACCAGTAATTTGACTTTAGGATATGGGCCTAAATCCTTTTGAAATCAGTGGAGAAGACACATAGGATTGTATTGTAAATCCATAAATCCACAGGGAATATACAGAGAACTTTTTTCCACCAGAAAACATGTTCAGAGTTTCCCATTTACCAGGGATACCTCTGTCTTTTGATATATTTCCCAAGGAAAATTATTGCCCCAATTCTGTCCATATCTTCCACCTATAGGAATAGAGTATCTGGGTCAGTGCTGAGCCTTCTTAAGGAATCAGTTCCTTCCCCATTATTTCTACCTCTGAGTGGGCGAAATGGTTAGTTACCTGATTCAAAGGAGACTGTGTTCACATAACCATTGTATAGCAGAGGGAATTTTGGAAAGTGCAGCTTCCCTGTTGAGCTGCACTTGCCCAAATTTCCCTTTCCTATATACTGTATATCTGATAACCATAAATTACCTATGCACATAGACTGAAAAATCACCTTGTGATTTCAAAATACTTTACTCCCAGGAAAAGTACAGGACCAACCTTGTTATACATGGATTTTTAATCACGAATTTGACTCAATATTAATAGGCCTTACAAATCAGTTCTAAAAACTGCTTTTCTGTCGTCTAAAAACTGTTGTAGAGAGGTTGTCGCATTGGCCATCATTTCATTCTTCTGCTGAGCTAGGCAAAGGAAGGGGGTCCTTTGTAACTCTAATTGCTGCCATTCTACAACAGTAAGAAAAGCGGTTTTTAAACAATTGTAAATGGACAAACTTTTTATTTTTAAAACTGTTTTTATTGAACACTTTCTTTGGTATCAGCAGAAGTCCCAGAATCAAACCCATGCAGATATTGAGGCTCAACCTTGTTCCATTAGGAGTAATAGAAGAACAAGAAACCCAGAAGTGGATTTTCAATTAATTTTTTCACTTTTTTAAAAACATATATTTTTCTTCATCCACATGAGGTTCTGGAACTGAAACCTAGTGCCATCAAGCTACACCTACTGAAATTCACTATTCCACAAAATTGTTAAAGGTCCAGGTGCCCTAAAGTTGAATGTTTGGACACCTATGTTCTAGACAACTGAGGCATCCTATAAACCTTCTGTACAGTGATTAAGAAGCAGAAGCATCCTATTCCCCTTTCTAGACAATGGTTAAAATACAGAGGAACGCAATATTCCTTTTGAATAGTGGTTAAAAAGCAGAGGCACTCTGTACTACTTTCTAGACGACTGAGGGATTCCATACCCCTTCTGTACAGATAAAGGGCAGATGCACTCTGTACCCCTTTCTAGACGACTGAGGCACTCCATACCCCTTCTGTACAGTGGATAAAGGGCAGATGCACTCTGTAACCCTTTCTAGATGACTGAGGCACTCCATACCCCTTCTGTACAGCAGATAAAGGGCAGATGCACTCTGTAACCCTTTCTAGACGACTGAGGGACTCCATACTCCTTCTGTACAGCAGATAAAGGGCAGATGCACTCTGTAACACTTTCTAGACGACTTAGGCACTCCATACCCCTTCTGTACAGCAGATAAAGGGCAGAGGCACTCTGTACCCCTTTCTAGACGACTGAGGCACTCCATACCCCTTCTGTACAGCAGATAAAGGGCAGAGGAACTCTGTACACCTTTCTAGACGACTGAGGCACTCTATGCCCCTTCTGTACAGCAGATAAAGGGCAGATGCTCTCTGTAACCCTTTCTAGACGACTGAGGCACTCCATACTCCTTCTGTACAGCAGATAAAGGGCAGATGCACTCTATACACCTTTCTAGACGACTGAGGCACTCCATACCCCTTCTGTACAGCAGATAAAGGGCAGATGCACTCTGTACACCTTTCTAGACGACTGAGGCACTCCACACCCCTTCTGTAGAGTGGATAAAGTGCAAAGGCAGTCTTCCCTCCTTTGTATGTGGCAACCCTAGCATGATTCATTTTGCCTAACATACCAATAGGGCTACTTACGAGTTTTCCTCTTGTTTATGGTAACTTTCCACATAGAGTCCTGGAACGTCCCCCCCTTCCTACCCCTCCCAGAAAAGTACTCAAATATGCAGCCTCTCCCCACAGGCTTTCCTTCCTCCTCCCCTGGGAAGCCTCAGCACAACAACAGCAGCTGAGAGCTGAGGAGGTGTGGATAGACTGTTCATGTTGCCCCTCCAACTCCCACCCCCCGACAGACCCATGTCTCACCTCACTGGTGGCCCCAGGGGAGGAATGGAGGCCCTGGTACAACAGAATCAAAGAAGCAGGCAGGGGCCCTTCCTCAGACCCCAACTGCTGAGAAACCTCCTCACCCCCCCCTTCCTGGGGACCTTGAGCCACGCCCACTGGGCGGGGCGACACCTCCCTCCCTCCCTTCCCACCATGGGGAAACTCGGGGAAGACTGGAGGGAGAAAGAACTTTGGCCACGCCCCCTCCGAAGAGCAAGCGACCAATCAGCAGCTCGCGCTGTTTCCGTCTTTGGCTCCTCCCCCTGCCACATAGAACGCGCGAGGTGGTGGCGGTTGTTGTTGTTTTCATCCCCTCCCCCACCCCCTTCCCCACCTGGAATGTGACGGTTGGTGGCGTCTCGCGCTTCCAACCGTCGGCGCCCCAAAAGAGGGGGGAGGGGGAGTTCAGCCTCGAGCGCTGGCTTCCTCGAGCTCTGAGGAAACGGCCGTCGGCTTTGAGAAGGGGGCGCGTCTAGGGGCGAGGCTATGCAAATGAGGTCGTGAGGCGCCAAGAATGAGAGAGACTCGCTGACAGGAGTCTGTCGCCTCAGGGCAGGCACCGCCTAAGCCCAGTACACGTTGCATGACACAGTGACACGAACACAACACACTCAGGCCCCCATTGGCAGCCCCTCAGTTCCCACAAATATTTTATTTTCAATTAAAAAATATTTAATAAAAATTATAATAAATATTAAAATAATTTAAATATTTAATAAAAATTATAATAAATATTAACATATTTAATAATTTAAATATTTAATAAAATTATAAAAAATTTAATAATATTAATAAAAGAAAAATATTAAAATATTATTAATAAATATTAATATATTAATGAATATTAATAAATATAATATAAATAGAATAAAATAATAAAAATATTTTTAAATGTTAAAATAAATATTTTAACTATTTTAAAATAAAACTTTGAATTAGCTGCAATCCTATCCACACTTTCCTGGGAGTAAGCCCCATTGACTATAATGGGACTTACTTCCAAGTTGTCCCATTATAGGACAACTAGTGCATAGGATTGCACTATTTTTCATTATATTATATTGCATTAAAAATTTATTACATATTTACACTCCCAGCTGTAAAATGTTCTTCGATTCTGACATTAAGAATTTAATAAATTTTTTTGTGAAATTCAGTTAAGTTTTTATGCTTCTGGACATAAAGGTTTTAATTTAATAAAAATTTCTTGAATATAATCCTTTAATTTGAAATTTTCTTTGCTTTAATTTTTTTATCTTGTTGTAATCAGTTCTGTTCTTTCACACAAACACACATGCACTTACACACACACACACAAACAGCCATATTGGTGATTATTTTCACACACATACTCAGAAAGAGATGGTATTGATATGCTTTTCACACAACGCACACACACAAGAGATTTGTGATATTTTTCACAGGGAGAGCTATGATATTGGTGCTTATTTAAACACTCACTCACACACACACACACAGCCATATTGGTGATTATTTTCACACATACACAAAGAACCATGATATTTGTGTATTTTTTTTCACCCCAAGACAGAAAGAGCCATATTGGTGATTGTTTTCACACACGCACGCACGCATGCACGCACACACACACACACACAGAGCGCCATGATATTGCTGCTTATTTACACACACACACTCAAAAAATCATATTGGTAATTTTTTTAAAAAACAAAATTGGTAATTTTTTTAAATAAGAAAAACACCATGATATTGGTGTGTTTTTTCTCATACACACAAACTCATAGCCATTTTTGTGATTATTTTCACACACACACACACACCTCAAGCCATGATATTAGTGCTTCTTTATAAGAACACACCAAGTGCTATATTGGTGATTTTCACACACGATGAACATGATATTGGTTCACACAGACACAGAGCCATATTGATTATTATTTTCACACACACACAAAGAGCCATTATATTGGTATACTTATTTTTACACACACAGAGAGAGAGAGAGAGAGAAAGAGAGAGAGCTTGATAATGTCATGTCCATTCATACTACTACTTCTGGTGGGTCCAGATCAGGGTGACCAGATGCCAGACCCAAAATTCCTGAACCCCGAGGCCACAATTCTTACCTGATTAAAAAAATTGTAGGACACCCCAAAAAATGAGGGACAAATGTAGGACATGTTAAAATAAAGCAAAAAATACTCATAGTGCTTTCCTGTACTTCATTTCAACACTTTTAAAGTTGAAAACCTTGTAAAATGCATGATTCAGACCCAGATATAGAATCCCACGGGTTTTTCTTTACACATTTGACCGTATGGGTCTATTGGACCTGTACAACAATTATTAGACATATTATTATTGTAGACGTATTAGTACAATTATTTTATACTAAGTATTGTGAAGTTTTGAATTTTAATTATAATTTTAGCTAGCAAAATATTGAAATATTGAATGGGTCTAATGGACCCATCCTGGGAACTGGCATTCAAATCTGAATCGGGTCCAATGGACCCGTCCTGGAAACTGGGATGCAAATTCAAATTTCACAATACAGTAAAATTTTGAATACAGAAAACCTGTAAATTCAAAAGTTTCATGCTTTTGGATTTGTAACTATCTAATAAGCAGTAAAAAAAGTCAGAAAGTCTTGTCAAGTAAAAATAATAAATTCCAGTAAAAAACACAGCACAAATGTCCCAGTCGGGTCCAATGGACCCGGATGGGATCTTAAGGGTTAAGAGACAGTTTGTAGTAGCATAACACAAGCATAACACTTTTAAGAAACTGATATTTAAGTCAGTTTGTAGTAGCATAACACAAGCCAGCAACTCCCAAGGCTCCTGAGCCTCAATGCAAGAGGGGCAAATGCCTCTCCGCCATTGCCGCCCACCTGCCCAGCCAGCCAGACCACTCTGAGGGAATCCCATACGTACGCATCTTTGAATTGTGCGTGCTCTGGGTCCTCTTGGACAGAGTCAGAGTGCTCCTAGCAGCCTCTGATTGGCCAAGAGGCAGGGGGAGGAGTTTCCTCCTCACTGTTTCAACTCTGGAAGACCCAGAGCAAGCAAGCGCAGGTCTCTGTGTGTGCAATTCAAAGATGGCGGTCAACATGTCCCCCATTTTTCCGGTGGCGGTGGAGGGTTTCTCTATTGGGCCAGGGGCCCCCCCCCCCGCCATTTACCAAACCAATCTGGGTAATATTAGATGTCTGGACACCCTAGCCCAGATTCTTATTCTAAAAAGTGGGTCCCACTGCTAAAAATGCGAGGACCACTGGTGTTACCATGTTTTTGGTTCCTGTGTGTGGTGCAGAAATGTAAAAGGAATTCCTGTTATTTTTACAAGATGTTTCAAAATGTCATTGTTGAGGCACATCTCATATTGGTTCAATCACAAAACAAAAAAATTGCTGTGCTTTTTGGCACAAAAACAGATCCAAAGCATGATCTTTTGTGATGCACCATCTAATCACACATCTCATATCCTTGTGAACAGAACACATAATTTTGTTGCTGTATTTGATCACTGGAGTTATGTTGACATAAACTATATATTGTTTCCCTGAACTTCTGTTTTTAGTTTGCTCTGAATTGTCATCCTTTTTATATTATGCTTTGAAGTTAAATGTGGAAAATGTGATTGCCTCCTGTTCCTAAATCATTTTATTTAGCAACTATTTTAAGTACAATAAGTTCTAATATATCTTTTTCGTCAGATGTGAAGGAAAATGCTACATTTCAATGTGGTTCCAAGCTCAATAACATTGCTTCACTTTGACAGTGTATGTTCAATATTTAATTGGTTTTTGGAAGAACAGCCACATTGGAAGAAAGCTTTCTGAGTTAATTAAGGGATATGTAGAGTATGTAGGTTAAGTCAAATCTAAATATTCATTATTTAGAGTTGCTGTGTTTCCAAAACAAAATATTGTATTTCACTTCTAGGAGGTAAGATTGTTACAATATTCTAAAAAAAAGGCAGTTTGTTCTATTCTTCTATCCAATGCATGAATAAACACAGAAGGTCAGCATTACATTCATCACTCTTCCACTTGTAATATTGCCTAAAATAAAACTAAATTGAATTAAATGTTACTATCCCAGTTCAAAAGTGTCTTTGGACATGTGGAAGTTGCTTAACCCTGCTATTTCTTTTGCTGAAAATGAAGACAGACATGCAAACTGTGTTTCTACATGCAGTATTACATGGTTAACCAATCTATACAGGCAACCTCTTTCTTAGGCTAAGGGAGCAATCCAGAGTAACTACGGGGAGTCCTTGCTCCGGTGTAAGAACAGTTTGCTCTGGATTGCAATATGAATTTCCCATAGGTTTTCACTTGGAGGTGCAGTAACTGTGGGTACATGTAATGTCTCTTACGTGCTCCCATAGTTACTCTGGATTGTAGAGTAAATCAGTAGCGGGCTTCAGCAGCTTCGCACCTACTCTATAGATCCGATTGTTAATGAGAGATAGGACATATAAAGTTTAAAACTAGCCATTTAAAAGTGGCTGCCAGATGGGCAGAGAACCAGTTGTTAATTTCTTTGAATCCCATCACTTGTCTAAATGTGTACTTGTTAATAATCACCATCACCATCAGATGCTATTTTCAACTATGGACAAAATAAACTAAGAACAATATTTTACACACATTTTCTGGCACCAGATGGGAAGGAAGCGTCTCAATTCACAGGATATCAGCTCTGGCCTTTGTGGCTGGCTGAGTACTGTAGCCTTCTATGGCTAATGCCCTACTCCTGACATTTTGATGTTGGGCACTATCCAGAGTAAGGGCAGTGAGGAGTGCCCTAGGAGTGCCCTAGCTGGGCTGCCCCAACTATTTTGTATCCAGAGCAGAGAGTTATGCTGGATCCAGAGAATCAGGAAATCTGGGCTGCCCCAGCTGCTCCAGATAATGTTAGGTAGGCATCAAGTTACACCTGGGGAGGGCTTGCTCCCAAGGAGACCTCCCTCAGATCACACTGATCAAGGAACAGCTTATAAGGAAGCCCAGAAGTACTGCAACCAGTAACAGTTGCAGCATGATAATGAAATACACCAGTACCTCTAGTGGAGGATGGATGCAAGAGGCTTCTTGGAATGGCCTGCTGTATCCCCAGGTTAGTGGGCAGCTGTAGTTGTGCCATATCTTCAGGTTGAGAGGCAGGGATTGCAGATAGGCTGGCCAAGAACTCAGATTTTTTGTCAATACTGCCATTCTTACTCTGCCTTATCATGGACCCCTATGGGTCTACTCATTACTAGACCTGCTTCTGAGGTGGTATAACTCTGAGGAGCTGGAAGATGGCTTTTCTGCCCTGGAAACAGGCTCTAGATATAGAGTAACTGCTCTGCCCTAGGCAATGCTAAACATGCCCTAAACATGCCTTTCCTAAACTGCCTAGGCTGCCCCAGCTAGGGCAGCCCAAGTCCAGCTGTCCTGGGGCAGCCTATGTTGCCTTAAGACTGAAATCCTAAACAATCTAACTTGGGACTAAGCCCCAAGGGGTGCAGTTATACTTACTTTAGAGACTACACATGTACAGGACTGGCTATATATGTCCAGGACAAAATATGTCCAGGCTATATATATCCAAAATAAAACATTTTTTGCAACCTGAATTTTTAATTTATGCAACCTGAATGTAGAAAAAAATCTTTTTTAGCAGCATAACATCATGAATACGAAAATGCATGCAATTCCCATTAGCACTAATGAGAGTATATGGTCATAAATTCTCATAAAAAGACATGGAAATACATCCCTTAACACCTCTACCACTTTGTTTTCATCCTTACAGTTGCAGTAGACCATCTGTGCTTGCATCTAGGGGGATGAGCTTCAGGAATCAGATCATGAGCTTCACATAGGAGAAAGACATTTCCTTTTATTGCAAATGGCAAAGGAAGTCCCTAGCCAAGTTTCAGTCAATTAAAAAGTAATAAATATCCCATAAAATATACCAAATGGATAACTTCTTTACTTACTACCATATACATGCTAAAGGGAGAAACTCATTCTGACTGTGAATATGAGCACAAGCCTAACCATGCCTACTCAAAAGTAAGCTCCCTTCTGTTCAGTAGGACTTACTCCCAGGAAAGTGTCTTTAGGATTGCAGCTTTAGACATTTAAAAGCAAATGACCACCAAAGCTAGTTTTCTTGGTGTTCAGAATGTTACCACACATCAAGCAAAAAAGTGATACATTGGGCACATTCCTTACTGTTCTGGTTTGCATAAATACATATGAAAACGAGTTGGGCACTTCCTGAGGATCCACAGATTCTCTTTTAAAACAACCTACATATTGTAATTTCAAGGGAATATTTTCATTTCTGGACATATGCTAAATTATGTTGTTTGTCATTTTTTTGTTAGTGTTCTGGAAGAAAGGGAAAAAATGCCCTTTTATTTTACAGACACACAGGATTCAGCGCACCATGCACCAAACAACAAAGAGTATTTTCCTAGACATTTAGTGCAGTGTTATCTAATGAAATGCTATTTCTACCAGAACACCACTGGAAACATTTAATTCAAAAGTTTAATTCAATGGTAATCCTGTACTTCAAAAACAACATTTGTGGAGAGGGTGGAAACTTCAAAACAGAGTCTCAGCTGGTGGTATTGTCACAGAAGCTCAAGGAGAAAAGCCTGAGCTTTAGGTGACAGAAGGTTGCAATCCTAACCATACTTACCTGGGAGAGTATGTCCCATTGATTATAATGAGACTTACTTCTGAATAGGCATGCTTAGGATTGGACTGAAACTGAACTAAATGAAAATATAGATCTTGATCAATGTATTAATTGACTTAAAATATTTTTATATTACTTTTATATTATTTTTAAAATCTATATATATAAAAGAAAAGTCACTGACTGACTCACTGACTCACTCATCACCGTCCTGCCAAAACTGCTGGGCCTAGAAGCGTGAAATTTGGGGTGGGTGTTCCTTCCATGACTGAGGGGTGCACTAAGAACCAGTTTTCAGAAATTCCAACCGGAAGGGGTGAAAAGGGGCGCAACGCGTTTTTCTCCCTATACTTTGCATTGGCAAATTGGTGACTCATCAACATTCCACCCAAACTGCTGGGCCTGAAGCATGGAATTCTGGGAGGGAGTTTCTTCTGTCACATGAACATCCACTAAGAACCCATGTGGAGAAATTTAACCCTTAAGGGGCTGAAAAGGGGTCAACGTGTTTTTGTCCTATACTTAACATGGGAGACTGACCAACACCCAGCCAAATTTGGTGCTCTGTGCCTGGTGCACTGGGGAGATGTTGTTCAGAGGAGGATGATGCGCATGGAGGGTTGATGCGCATGGGGGGAAGTTGCGCATGGGGGAAGTTGCGCATGGGGGAAGTTGCGCATGGGGTTGATGCACATGGGGAAAAGTTGCGCATGGGGTTGATGCGCATGGGGGAAGTTGCACTTGGGGAAAGTTGCACATGAGGGGATGATGTGCATGGGGGAAGTTGCACATGGGGGACTGATGTAGTTGGGTGATGTTGCATAGGGGGAGTTGAGGCACATGGGGGATGATGCACATGGGGGAAGTTGCACATGGGGATTGATGCGCATGGGGATTGATGCGCATGGGGGGGAGTTGCCATGGGGAAAAGTTTCACATGGCCGTATGATGTGCATGGGGGAAAGTTGTGCATAGGGTTGATGCGCATGGGGGTTGATGCACCTGGGGAAAGTGGCACCTGGGGAAAGTGGCGCATGGGGGCATGTTGTGCATGGCGTGTTTTTGCGCATGGGGTGTTTATGTGCTGTGGGGGGATGGTGTATGGGGAAATGTTACTCCCGCAATGCGGGTATGCTTTTCACTAGTACTTTTATAAAAGATACACATTATAAAAGTTGCACATCACAATAAAATTTTAAAGCAAATCCATTAACAAATACACACAAAAAAGATAATGATGCAAGAGAAGATTTATATTTTTAAAATCTGAGGATAGCTTAGTACCACTGTACATACCATTGTAAAATAACATCAGCCACAGAGGTTAGGAAGGGATTCCCAAGAAATACTTCCCTCCTCAAAAGTCAAGCAAAGCCAATGCATCTTCAAACTCTGCTGAAAGCCATATAACAAGGAAGTTATCCTCATGTCTGATGCCAGCTGATTCCAGATGCATGATGCTACTACCAAGAAGGGCCTGCACCTTGTCACTATCCCCTTGGCTTCAGAATTTTTAAAAATCATATGCCAAAATGCAGCAGCTTCACATACAGTTCATACACATAAAATAAAATATATCATAGCTTTACTACATGTCTATGGCTGAATATCTAAAGCTGCAATCCTAATAGCACTTTCCAGTGAGTAAGCCCCATTGAACTCAATGGAACTTTTTCTGATTAGAAATGAATAGGATTGCACTGTTACAGCCAAATCCTGAGCTGCCTGGCACCCAGAAGGGGCAGCAGCACCAAAATGGCCTCTGCTGTATCCTATGCACACTAATGCAGCTGACTGCATCTCCTTGGGGGAAAGGAACATTCATACCTGTGTGTTTTCTCCAGTAGGACAAATAGCAGGATATGTGTGATTTTTAATTGGAAAAAAATGACACTAAGAGAAAAGCTTAAGCAATCATTTCCATGCCACGATCTCAAGCAAGTTGGAGGTCACAAGGCTGTTAATTTTAAAAAGAACAAAACAGGTGAGCTGCCCCACATCACACTGACCTAACCATAAACTGTTCTAGAACAATGCTAATTAAGTACAAGTAAATAGCAAAAAATACCCTCAGAAGTGGTGCCAGAAAAATGTAGATAAGGTAAAAGGAATGTAAAAGTTGGTGGATAATATTTATGTGTCTTTGAACATATAAAAGCTGTTGCAATGTGGAGAGAGTTCAGATTACATATAATTTTTCACTTTATAGCAGCATTATTACTGGAGACAGGTTTATATTTGGTAGCAGCTGCTCTCCAAAATGTCACACTGACTGATTGTGGGAGCCAATACAGAGTTGTGAGAAAACCCAAAGGGAAAAATTGTTTCATGTCTGGGTAGAGAATTACACAGCACAGTGAGAAGAGATTTATTTATGACTGATCTCTAAAAATCCAGCGCATGCATGTTGGGGAATGCTAAATGCCACAGGATTTGGACAGCAACTAAAAGTTCTATATTCTGCACAGATTTTAAGAGAAACCCAGTTTCTTTCACTGTTTCAGTATTAGAGGGCATCTTTATATCTATATAACATTTAATTTATTTAAAGGTAAAGGTGTCCCCTGCAGGCTGCCCTGCTGATCATGACCACCTCTAGGAAACAGTGCTCATCTCCATCACAAGGGTGAAGTGCCAGAGTTGCCATTTCGTGACCTTATGGACTGCACACGCCAGGCCACCCTATCCTCTCCTGTCTGAAGTCTGCCCAAATTCATGTTCATTGCCTTGGTGATACTATCTAACTACCTCATTCTCATCCCCTTCTCCTTTTTCCATCAGTTTTTTTCACATTATCAGGCTCTTTTCTAAGGAGTCCTCCCTTTTCATGATGTGGTCAAAATATTTGAGCTTCAGCCTCAGTATCTGTCCTTCCAGTGAACTCTCGGGGTTGATTTCCTGGAAGATGGACTGATTTGATCTGCTTGCAGTCCAAGGGACTCTCAAGATCTTCTCCAGCACCATAATTCAAAGGCATGAATTCTTCAGTGTTCAGCTTTATGGTCCAGCTCTCACAGCCATATATTACCACAGGGAAAACCATAGCCTTAACTAGACGGTTCTTTGTCAGCAACGTGGTGTCTTGACTTTTAATTAAGTTGTCTAGACTTGCCATGGCTTTCCTCCTCTGGAGCAGGCGTCTTTTAATTTATTGGCTGCAATTGCTGTCTGCAGTGATCTTGGAGCTCCAAAAAATAAACTCTGCTTTGGCCATCATAATGTAGCCACACATTTATCTAGCTATCAGTGGCTATCTATAGCAGCTAATAAAACCCAATATATTCAGAAGGAATATAACTATGAATACCAAATGCTGGAGAAAATCAGTTAGGGAGGACGTCTTACCTTCAGATCCAATTTGTATGCTTTCTGGATGCAAAACTAATGGGTCTTTGGTCTGATCCAACAAGAGTCTTACCGAGTGTGTTTGGGTAAAAGTAAGGGGGGAAAATAAAAAACAAAACATTGTGGTGGGCGTCTACTATAGACCGCCAGGTCAAGGAGAAGGAGTAGACGATGTCTTCTTGGAGCAACTGGCAGGCATTGCAAGGAAATATGAGGTAGTAGTAATGGGGGACTTTAACTACCCAGACATTTGCTGGGAGACAAACTCAGCCAAACATGGAAACTCCAGTAGATTCCTGATGGGCCTGGAAGATAACTTCATGGTCCAGAAAGTGGAGGAAACGACAAGGGGAGGGGCCATCCTTGACCTGATCTTAACAAATCGTGAAGAACTGGTTGATCAGGTCAACATAGTGGGAACTTTAGGGGAAAGCGATCATGAGCTGCTGGAATTTAGAATAATGTGGGAAATAAAAAGAGTGCAGAGTGAAACTTATATGTTGGATTTCAGGAAAGCTGATTTCAACAGGCTTAGAGGAGTCATAGGTGGGATCCCATGGGTTGATGATCTAATGGGGAAAGGGGCCCAAGATGGGTGGGAGCTCCTTAAGAGGCAGCTTCTACAAGCACAGTCAGAAACAATTCCAATAAAAAAGAAAGGGGGGAAAATGCTGAAAAAACCAGGTTGGCTCCACAGGCAACTTGGGGATCAGCTGAAGTTAAAGAAAGAGAAGTATAGGGAGTGGACGACTGGAAAGATCACCAGAGAGAAGTACAGGCAGGTAGCCCGGTCCTGTAGGGAGGGGGTCAGGGATGCTAAAGCTCAGTATGAGCTGAGGCTGGCCAGGGGAGTCAAAGATAACAAAAAGAGCTTCTTTAGATATGCCCAGAGGAACAGGAGGAGAGACGAGGGGCTGGGGCTGCTCTTGGACAAGGATGGACAACAGGTGTCTGGAAACCAGCAGAAGGCAGTGCTGCTCAACTCCTACTTTGCATCTGTCTATTCACAGAAGGAGGGCTGTGCAAATGGGGGTGCGGGATCATTGACTGATTCGGGGATGTGTTTACATCCCCAAAGAGGTAATGAAAACATGGATGGTGCAGAACAGCAGATTAAGATTGACAGAGAACTGGTTCGAAACCACTTAATGGCCTAAATGAATTCAAGTCATTTGGACCGGATGAGCTGCATCCTAGAGTTCTTAAGGAACTTGCAGATGTCCTTGCAGAGCCTCTGTCGATCATCTTTGAGAAATCCTTGAGGAGTGGAGAAGTGCCACTGGACTGGAAGAGGGCAAATGTAGTCCCAATTTTTAAGAAGGGGAAAAAAGAAGACCCGGGAAATTATAGACCAGTCAGTTTGACTTCAATCCCGGGCAAGATATTAGAGCAAATCATAAAACACACAATTTGTGCACATCTAGACAAGTACTCCGTGATCAAAACAACCCAGCATGGATTTACCAAGAATAAATCTTGCCAGACAAATCTGATCTCCTTTTTTGATCGGGTTACGAGCTTACTGGACAGTGGCAATGCTGTGGATGTCATTTATCTTGACTTCAGCAAAGCATTTGACAAAGTCCCACATGACATTTTAATTAGGAAGTTGGAAAAATATGGGCTAGACAGGGCAATTGTTAGGTGGATCTGCAACTGGCTCGATGGCCGCACTCAAAGGGTTTTAGTAAATGGTTCTGTGTCAACCTGGAGGTCCGTTTCTAGTGGGGTACCCCAAGGCTCTGTCTTGGGACCGGTTCTCTTTAACATTTTCATCAATGACTTGGAGGAAGGGATACGGGGGAGCCTGATCAAATTTGCAGATGACACCAAACTGGGAGGAGTAGCAAACACATCAGAAGATAGGAGAAACCTCCAGGAGGATCTGGATAAACTGGAATCCTGGGCTGTAACAAACAGAATGAATTTCAACAGGGAGAAGTGCAAGGTTCTGCACTTAGGCAATAAAAACCAAAAACATAGGTATAAAATGGGGGATACTTGGCTTGGCAGCACAACATGTGAGCGGGATCTTGGAGTCGCCGTGGATCACAAGCTGAACATGAGTCAGCAGTGTGATGTGTCTGCAAAGAAGGCAAATTCCATTTTAGGTTACATTAAGAGGACTGTAGCTTCCAAGTCACGAGAAGTTATAGTTCCTCTTTATTCTGCATTGGTGAGACCTCACCTTGAGTACTGTGTTCAGTTCTGGGCACCTCACTTTAAGAAGGATGCAGCCAAACTGGAGCAAGTCCAGAGGAGAGCGACAAGAATGATCAGTGGGATGGAAGGGAAGCCCTATGAGGAAAGGTTGGGGGAACTTGGGATGTTCAGCCTGGAGAAGAGGAGGCTGAGGGGAGACATGATTGCCCTCTTCAGATACCTGAAGGGCTGTCATAGGGAGGAAGGGGCCAATTTGTTCATAGCTGCTTCTGAAAGCAGAACTAAAACCAATGGGTACAAACTGCAAGAGAGGAGATTCCGGCTGGAAATCCGGAAAAAATTCCTGACTGTGAGGGCGGTTCGGCAGTGGAACAGATTGCCAAGGGAGGTGGTGGACTCTCCCTCACTGGGGATCTTCAAGCAGAGGCTCGATGAGCACCTGTTGGAGATGCTCTAGGGGGAATTCCTGCTGCAGGCAGGGGGTTGGACTAGATGACCTACTAGGTCCCTTCCAACTCTTGGATTCTATGATTCTATGATTCTATGAGGCAGATTTTATTAAAAAAAGAAGGGAAAATCCTGAAGTCCTTTAAGAGAGACGAAGGGCACAATCCAGAGTAACTACGGGAGCACGTAAGAGACATTATGTGCACCCATAGTTACTGCACCACCTAGTGAAAAACCTATGGGAAATTCATATTGCAGTCCAGAGTAACTTGTTCTTCCTCCGGAGCAAGGACTCCCCTTAGTTACTCTGGATTTCACCCTTAGGCCCATATCCTAAAGTCAAGCTCTGGATTGTCAAATTTGCTCTGGATTGCAATATGAATTTCCATATGTTTTCTCTGGGTGATGCTGTAACTACGGGTACACGTAATGACTCTTACGTGCTCCCATAGTTACTCTGGATTGTAGGGTCAGTTTCTCTTTGGATTCTGGCTAAAATAATTTCATATACTATTTATAAAAAACAAACTACATATCATAGATCAACCACTATACACCATATAATCTTTTCAGTATTCATGACCTGAATTTCTTACATTTTTATGATGTTCTCTGCAGTTTGTTTGGATGAATGGAAGCATAAGTAATGAATTTATTATAGTGTTTTTTTGCCTTGAGATGGAGGAGACTGAGTTTAATGTTTCTTATTCACTTTCAGTTCAGAAAAGTGAAAGGTTCATTAAAAGAAATGGGGCAAAAAAAGAATTTCATTTTGTTCCATAAACATTTCAATATCACTGCAGCTAATCTGAATGAAACAGGCAAGGCGCATTGAAGAGATGAGGCAGCGGAAGGCCAGATTAGAAATTCTGTAGCCAACAGAGAAAACTTTGCAGAGGAATACATGAATCACATGTTTATAGCAGTAATGATGGAAGACCAAAATAATTGTATCAATATTCTGTGGCAACAACAGGCTGGCACTTGAAGCAAAGTTATGAAAGGGGAAACCATAGGGGAAATCAAACTTGGAAATAATGTGAAAGTTGTAGAAAGGAATTTGCTGCCTTGAGCAACCATTTCAAAAAAAAACCCTAGGGATAGAGTAAAATTTCAATCAACCTGCGGAGAAATACTCCTGCTGCCTGGCAATTGATGCTTGCTGGGTTTTTGGGTAATCATTTAAAGACCGTTTCCCAGCATGTTTTATGGGGACAAATGAAAACAAAATGAAATAAATAAGAAGGCATTCAATATGTTCTGTCCATTGAATGCTCATACCTGATTGTAGCATTCTAGATAGACCAGGCCATCCTTGTTGTCATTGTCATCTTAATCATCTTCAGAAACCCCTTCGAAAGTGGACAAAGTTGTCATTCAGTGGAAGAGCTTTACGGTAGGGTGGTCCCAGTTTCAACACCTGTCATCTTTTTTTGGTAAGGCAGAGGAAAAATTCCACTCTATGTAATTTTCCACTCTATGGAACTATGACCAGTCAGTGATGACAGGCAGCCCAATCCTATGCTGGTTGCTGTCCCCATGGTACAACTATGTACCGGTGTCCTATGGCATCAGAGTTAGAAGATATTGTGAATAGGGGACTGCCAACTGGCCTTTTTTTACTTGTACTGTTAATACAAACATGTGCTCTCAGTACTGAGCAGTGATAAAAAAAGACATTTCAGAGCTGTCCTATCCAAGTTTCTTTTCCTACTAATTACTCTGTCTCTAGATCATTAGTCTCTGCAAACCACTGACCAAATGACAACCTGCCAGGTTATGCCTGCTCTTTTAGTAATGAAAAATTGCATTACCTTTTAGAGAGCAAACTCTGTTAGATCATCACAGGGCAGGCATGGGCAAAGTCTGGACAGTTGCAACGTCTGGCCAGTTGCAACGTCTGGACTTGACTGGTCTAGAGAAGTGGTCACAACACCTCAGTATGCTGCAAATGCTGTGTGCAGCTGGTGGAAGTGACTGGAGATGACATTATCACCAATAACTTTCAGGTCAAAAAACCATGCTAATTCTAGAAATGGCTGATAAGAAGCTCAGTGCAGATGGGTGGCCTTTCCCCAGCACTGGAAAACTTTGGGCAGGACACCTGCCTCTTACTGGCCATTTCCAGCATCTCACGTGGACTTGCTTCTCGTTGATCAGTTGCCTGCAGCCTCCCGGGCAGTGATTTTCAATCTTTTTCATCTCATGGCACACCATCAGTTGTTTTTACTATTGACAAGGCACACCATGCTGTTCAAATCCTCAAGTTTTCCTATTAATAAAGGTCCGTCTTCTAATTCCCATGGCATGCCAGTGTGCACACTGGTTGAAAATCACTGCCGTAGCCCGTAGGGCATCATGATGCATAGCACAGAAGTGTCATCCCACTTTGTTGACATTATTGTCACATCTACCGTTTGGAAAGAGGAGCATTTCCTAGGAGTAGTTTGTCCTTCCCATTTGATGCAACACATACATTCACATATCTGAAAAAGAGCTGGCAGAGCATGATTACCAGCTTAGGCATTGTGCATCTTTCACAATGGCCAATTTTCAAGATTTAAGGAATCTTATAAGGAATCTTTCTGTAATAAATAAATCTACATTAAAGCAGTTTTTTGTGTCTTAGGGATGGAAGGGAGCTGCATTTTTTTAAAGCCTGAACAGGTTTCCCTCTCTTAAGCCCTGCTTCAGAGAAAATATTTCCAGAATGCGCATAAGGCATTATTAGAATGCATCAAGGAGTTCTGACTAGGAGCGGAAAATAATCACAAAAGCGTTCCTGTCATCTTTCCAGCTAAGGCTGTAGTGTTTGCAGTGTCAAGCGTTCTGATCACAATGAAACTAAATTGCCAGCAAGCCTCCCTTCTGTCTGAAAGGCTGATGGAAAAGCGGGGAAAAAATCAGCAAAGCATTTGGGTCTTTTGAAGATCCGTTCTTCAAAAGGTGTAAGGCATTCAGATATCATAGGAGATGTGAATAGCACTGCTAGACAGACAGATGAAAGAGGTAAATTTATTTCCTGCAATACCACATCTGCATTGTATTTTATAACAGATCTACCATTCGCACTGAGAGTAACTTGGATTCATTTTCTTTTGTGCTAGGGGTAAGAGATGTTCTATACACAATGTTTTATGTTAAAAAAGAACAAACTTCCCGAATTAAAAACTGCATGCACGTGCGAGTACACACACACAGACACACACTGTCCCCTTCACCAGTGTTGCAATGTCAATCCCGATTCTCCACATCCCCATATGTTTTCTGTATTAAAAGACAATACACACACCGGATATAATGATGTGTTTAATTTGGCCCTCAATCCAGCATATAAGAATACATGAGGCTTGATTCACATTCTACAATCACATGCTACACAATCACTTCTCCATACCCAGGAAACAGTTAATTTGTGAAGGACAAAGAATTGGAGCTAACCAACCAACAGAATCTCAGGATGAAATATGGAGCACATCATGGATGTTTCTGTCTTCCCAAGGTATTCAGGTACAAACATTCAAAGCCCTTGAGAATCTAACTGGAAAAGCCATGGGCAAAATGTGCACATCTCCAGCCTTGATCTTGGAGATTTTTCTATCTATGATAATTGTGAAAATGCTTATTTCCACACCAGGCATGGGGGGAGATGGAATGAGACACTATGGAAGAATTAACTGCTATTCCTGCTTCAGGAGGCAATGAATTATCCAAATTTGATCAATACTCAGGTAATCAATTGAGTTGTGCACACTAGCACTAGGTCTGAAATGGGAATTAATTTAAAGTGCGCTTAACTCACCAGCTCCCCAGAGAAAGAATGCTAACAGAGGAGAATATAACTCCCTTTAATTGAACTCTGATGTTAGTGAAAAAGCAGTAGCTGGACCTGGCTCTCAGCCATTCTGGTGCGCAGCCATTAGTTTTTGGGCTTGCACTGTCTGCAATTTTATATGCCTGTCATTATGATGGATAGGGTTTCTGTGACCAACTCATTGTAGACCACATGAACCCCAGGGGCATACGGTTATTGTTACCTCTACTGAATTCATTTCAGTGAGGCCTGGGGTCAGACGTACAAGAAGAAGCAAAGTTCACCTTGCAGCTCAAAAGACCAGCTTTACTAGCTTCTGTATGTAGGTTCATTTGTATGTACCTTGTTATGTCCGTATCAAATGCACTGATTCCATCTTGGCTTCTGATTCAACTTTGCTGCAATAAACAGGACTGCACCTAATCTTCTGGTTGTTCATCCATGCTTGATGTACATTCAGTTGGATTGTGTAGTCCTAGCCAATTCATGACTCACCAATAAGACCACCAGCTGCATTTTATGGCTTGCTAGGTCATTTGATAACTCCTCCATAGTTCTGGGCAGGCAATGATGACAGAAAATGTATTGACCCCATTTGTTGGAGGAAAAGAGACAACACTGACCTGCAGGTGTCAGAAGGAGGCAATGAACCATCCTTTGCCTTGACTGACCTCTCTACCTGTCCCCTCTCAGTGACCATTGCAGGAGATTTGGCTTGGACCCTTTTCCTCTTCCTCTCTCTCTCTCTCTTCCTCTTTTGAGATGTGAGCACATGGCTCTCCACCAGGCCCCAAACCCACATGCAAACAGGGGCAGCTTTAATGCTTCTGGTCCGATTAAGTCATAGGAACTCTGGTCTTCACCAAATGCTGTAAATATGAGCCTTCACGATTTGGAAGTTAGCTGTTCTAAAGACTATTCTGGTCTCAGTCTTGATATTTTTTGCATACGCCTAAGCAAACAGCCAGAGTGGAGGGAAATGCTTCTGAACCACAGAAGGGGATGATCTGTGGTCATCACTCTGGTGAGTTGATTCAACTTCCAGTACCATTTAAGATCACCATACATGGCTACATTCACATTTAGTGGCCATTAGTGGTGTTGGCCTCATTTGGTACCTAACAGTCTTGGAGCCTGTCTAAGACTGTTCCTTTATGATGACATAAAATCAATGTTTTAAAAACATGGGATCAGGATATGACCTTCCAAAAATACCACATTAGCATTGACCTTGCTCCTGGGCTTAAACTCAGTGCATCGTCAAAGGGAATCAAAGCTAGAAGATTTTCCAGAACAGTCAATAACCTTCTCTGCGCTAATGGAAAGTAGACCCCCACACTTCTCTACACAGCATCGATATTACTGCAAGAGGCAAACCCCTTAATAAATCCTGCGTAATGCGGTTCCGCTGAAGAATCCTTATCTTTTTTTTATAGATTACCACGAGCCAGAAACTCTGAGCAATCGCTTAAAATGGTAGAAACCAATTACAAAGTCAGCAAATAGGAGAGTAGTTTTTAACCTGTCTAGGCTCGAGCAACTAGCCATTCATTCAGTATATTACCAATAGCCTTGTCTTGTCAATTTCTTCAGGAGTTGCAAGCTTCTCAATAATTTCTCTCTACAACCCAGAAACTTGTGGCATTTCAATCTTAGCCACGGAAAGAGTCGATAGCTTCTTGTCTGACTGAGCACTCCTAGGAGCACAATTTATACTTGCAAGTTTTAAAGTGGTGGCTAACATCAGAAGATGTATTTATGAGACCATTATTTTCATCCCCCCAGGAAGGAAGCTGTCTTTCCCTGCAATCCTTTTGTCTTTCGTAGCGCCAACTAATAATGCCCTACTTTTATCACTGGGCTCATAATAGCATTGGTAGCTATTGTGTGTCAAAAGGCTCTTTTGATGGTAAAGATTTATGAAAATCACAGCAAACTCCTAGAAAGAAAATAAGGCTTTTGTTACTACTCTCTTCATTATACATTTATAGTCCTCCTGTTCTGGGTTATTCATTTGAGTCATAAGCTCCTTATTTATCGAAATGGCAGGTTTCTGACAATTTGGACTAGTTCACAGTACTAGGCTAAATCCAATAGTATCCCAGAGGTTTTGATTCGAACAGTGCTTTACCAGGAGAATAAATGAGACTAACCCCCAAATCCAGAGTAAGTACAGGAGCACATAACAGACATTATGTGCACCTGTAGTTACTGCACCTGCTAGGGCAACCTATAGGAAATTCATATTGGAATCCAGAGTAAATTGTTCTTATATTGGAGCAAGGACTTCCTGTAGGTACTCTGGATTTTGTCCTAAGAGCACAATCCTAACTATGTCCATTCAGAAGTAAGCCCCATTATGTTCAATGGGTCTTACTCCCAGGAAAGTATGTTTCTTAACCTCCAATTAGGAGGCCTAAGCCCGGCATAAGTCCTATGCTGACCTGGGGGTGTCAAAAAGTGCCGTAAGACACTTTTGCGCCATTCCTGGGTGAGGATTAGACTAGTGCACACACATATGCTTGCCTCCCTATGTCACCATGGGAGTGGGAAGACCCATGGGTTGTGCCGGCCTAGGTTAGGGCTTTTGATAGAATGAAATTAGCCAGACACTTCAGGGGCACCTTTTGAGACTCTTGTTTTGGGAAAACGAACAGCCATGTGTGAAATTGACAATTGGGCAGCCTTACATTATTCATATGTCACATTTGTAGAACTTGTAAGTCATGGAGAAATCAGTATCAGTCTGAATAATTAATCAATTGATTGATTGATTAAAATTGTGCTATATTGGTAGAATAATATATATCTACATAAAAACCTTGACCTGTGTGCAAAATGTCAGCATGTTCCAGATCAGTCAAGCTGGCTGAGGGTTCTATTCCCATGTGTCTCTGGGGCAGAGAAGGATGAGGGTTCTATTCCCATTTCAACTGTCATTTGCAACTATCTCTGGGACAGCTAACAGGCGAGGTGGAAAAGGCTAGGAGGAGAGAGGTGGCAAAAGGACAGTTGTGGGAGGCAGTTGAGGAGAGCCACTGAGGAGGCAAAAGGGCAGTTGAGATTCTGGAATAGGGGATGATTTTTCAGCTGTGGGCTGTTACAAGTTAGTAAAAGTTCTGGATTACTGGTAGTAAGATGGTTGCCTCTTGATAGATGGTTGCTTCCTTCAGTGGTCCCCAATAACATGCCTATTTACTCGAATCTAATCCATCATCGAATCGCATTCAAACCCCTATTTTAAAAGACTTGAGATTTAAAAAAATGTTTATTGGCAATTGTAAAGCTGTGCAAAATTTAATTTTCTGCACACAACATGTAGTAATTTGATATAATAATACAACAATAGCATTATGTTATTATTTTTATCTCATTGTACTACTTTATACAGCAATGGGTTTAAATTACATTTTTATTACAATAAAGTAAGCTCGTTTGACAGTTTACTACATTATAATAAAAAATGTAACATAAACTCATTGTTTATAACACTGATCTATACTTATATTCAAAATACAGTGGTGCCTCACATAAAGAGCTTAATTCGTTCCGTAGGCATGCTGTTTAAGTGCAGCAGATTTTTCCATAGGAAATCATGGAAACTCAGACGATTGGTTCCACAACCCCCAAAATATTAATATAAAAATATTAACTGATGACAAAACACTGGAATTTAATTCAAAACAAGCATTCAATGTTCATGATCCTATGAAGTCTATTTAGGCTGAAATCCTAAAGACACTTTCCTGGGAGTAAGCCCTACCTAACACAATGGGGCTTACTTCTGGGTAGACATGGTTAAGAGGCAGCAATCAAAGACACTTTCCTGGGAGTACACCCCATTTAACACAATGGGGCTTACTTCTGAGTTGACATAGGAGACTGCAATAAAAGATACTTTCCTGGGAGGCTTACCTGGGCTGATATTGGAGGTTCAAGTTGGTCGGTGGGGGCACTTGGGGACAGTTAGGGGCAGCTGCTTCTGGTACCTCCAGGCAATTGCCCCCAAGTTGGGGGCAGTTAGAGGCAGCAGCACTGGCCGGCAGCCCTTTTATAGAGCCTCCATGCAGAGTGTCAGGGCTGCATAGCACACATGCCCATAGCGCACTTGCTTGTTAAGTGAAGCGGAACTTGTTATGTGTAGCAAAATTTCTTGGAAATTTGTGCTTGTTATGTGAAATGCTTGTTAAGCGAGGCGCTTGTTAAGCGAGGTACCACTGTACCACATTTACTCAAATCTGATGCACCATCGAATCTAATGCACGGCCTGATTTTGAAGACACAATTCCCAGTTTTCTATAGTGAAGGCTTCAGATTCATACAAGCATCAAATCTGTTCTCTCAACTGGAGCACATGTGTGAGTGGTTGAGAGAATTCCTAAGAGTGCATCATAGTTTTGACACATTTATAAGGGTGCAATCCTAAGCATGTCTACTCAGAAGTAAATGCCAACCTTTTCTATGTGAGTTACTCTCAGGAAAGTGTGTTTAGGATTGCAGACATTGTTAATTGGTAGTGCCAGTTGGTCTTGGCACTACCATTGGTACTAGTATTGGTACCATTTGACTGGTGATTTGAAAAAGTGCTTTTTAGATACATTCAAAGGAGTCTCATAGCTCTAAAGTGAGGTGCATAATCTTAGTTCAGATAAAAAATAGAGCTGACTCAACCTTTGTGGCATAATTTACAATACTTACATTTATAATACTTTGTACTGTATATAAAGACAAAGGGAGTAGTGATTTAGTATGTCTTTAGTCCTATAAATGTCTGGCCCTATTTTCATCGCAGTTGTTAAGTTACTCTAATAAAAACCTTTGGTCTGTGAATCTGGCTATATTTGATATGCTCTGTCTCTTATTCAGCATATGTTCAGCAATTCCCTGGGTTTCACATGTTACACTGTGAGTGTCGGACAGGATTAGGATTCTGTTGGTGTATCACCCACCTTGACACATGGCTGTCAAGGTCTTAGATCATTACCTGGAAGCCTTTGGGACCTGGATGAGGGCTAGCAAGCTGACTTTAAATCCAGACAAGACAGAGGTTCTCTTTATTTGGAAATCCATGATACAAGTGCTAGCGTATCATCCTGCATCGAACAAAGTTCTAGTTGCTCTGGAGGAACAAGTCTACAGCTTGGGGATTCACATGTGTTCCTGGATTCCCAGGTGGCAGCTGTGGCCAGGGAAACCTTTGCCCAGCTTTGACTGGTGTGCTGGCTGTGGTTGTACCTGGATCATGCAGACCTGGCCACTGTGATCAATATCACAGCGACATCAAACCTAGATTATTGTAACCTGCTGTACAGAAGGATGCCCTTGAAAGTGGTTTGGACCTAGAGGCATTGCAGAATGTGGCAACCCACATGCTTGCTAGAGGATGGTGGTCAGTGATGGGCCCAGCCTGCCGTAACAACCGGTTCTCCAGAAGTGGGCGGGGTCGAGGTCAGGGGTGGGGCCGAGGTCAGGGGGTGGGGCCAGGGATAATTTTTTTAATTTAAAAAATTCAAAAAAAATTTAAGCATGTGGCTTACCTCTGAGTAGACCTGCATAGGATGGTGCTCTGAGGCTGCAGTCCTTTCCACACTGTCCTGGGAGTAAGCCCCATTGATTGTCATAGGACTTACTTCTGAGTAGTCAGGTTGGGATATCAGGCTGCAATCAGCCACACTTTCCTGGGAGTAAGTCCCATTGATTGTCATGGGACTTACTTCTGAGTAGCTAGGGAAGCTGCAGCGTGGCCCCAATCCAAGCCCCCTGGCCGGCCAGGGAAGCGGTGGGTGGGGGGCTGCAGCCGCGCGACCCCCATCCAACATCCCTGGCCGACCAGGGAAGCTTGGAGCTGCAGGGTCAGCCAGCCGGATATTTTTAAATTTGGCACCCCTAGCAGCAGTCCGGCGAAGCGCCCCAGAAGCCTCAGCAGCTGGGGAAAGAACACCGCTGAGGCTTCTGGGGTGCTTTGGCAGACTGCCGCTAGAGGTGGCAAATTTAAAAATTTAAAGATGCCTGGCCAGCTGCTGCTGCATGCCGCGCCAGTGACCCGGTTTGGCCGGTTTTGGTGGCCCCCCCACACCTACCGGTTCGGTAGCGGCGGGGAAATGGGAACTACCGGTTCCCAAGAACCGGACCGAACCGGTCTGGGCACACCAGTGATTAAGGTTCGAATTTGTTGGGTTGCCGTTGCGCTGATTTCTCATTCATTTCTGAGATTAACAGTTCTGGGTTTGAACTTTAAAGCCCTATATAGCTTGTATCTGGGATAGCTGAGGACTTCTTCTTTATAATACAGCTCATCCTCTTTGATAAGGTGCTTTTATGAGTATCATTGCCTATGGATGTGGGAGGGGTCGTGGCAAAGAGTTGGGCCTTCTACATTGTAGCACCTACTTTATGGAATACTCTCCCTCTTAGAACTTTCCAGCAGGTTCTAAAAACATTTCTTTTTACAGTCACTTTCTAAATTTTGTGCTCTAAATATGCATCTTTAAGGTTATATGCTAACTGTTTTTATGGGCTGTATTTTTTAATTGTTGGTTTTAATGAGATTTTATTAGTCTCTAGAAACTAGAATAAGTTTACTCTACACTAGAAAAGTTTATTGCTTTTATTTCTACTTTTGTATTTATATGTCATGTAAGCAGTTTTGAATGGCCACTTAGGAGATAAGTGGGATATAAATAAAATAAATTTACACTTAGGGCTATCAGTTCTCATGGTAGAAACCTATTTCCCCTTGGTAGTTACTCTATTACAAGGATTTCAATATTGATTGAAATTATATACCTGTATTTATTCAAATCTAATGCGCCATCAAATCTAATACGCACCCCATTTTAAAAGGCTTGAGATTAAAAAAATGTTTACTGGTGATTGTAATGTACAGCTGCATAGCAGGTGAAAAATTTAAGTTTTCTGCATACAACAATGTGTTATATCAGAGGTGTCCAAATCTTATGGCAGGAGGGCCACTTGGGTTGCAATCCAGAGTAACTACAGGGAGTCCTTGCTCCAGTGTAAGAACAATTTGCTCTGGATTACAATATGAATTTTCCATAGGTTTTCACTAGGTGGTGCAGCAACTACGGGTACACGTAATGTCTCTTATGTGCTCCCGTAGTTACTCTGGATTGATCTCTCTAACACTGTCAGGTGCCAGAAAAATGATTTACATTTCAAATCTGAATAAATTTACTATAAGATTGTATTAGAGACATTACAAGGCTTGCCCACAGCCCAATGGGTCTTGCTGAGGGCCACATTGAGGCTTGCCAAGGGCTGCTTTTGGCCCCAAGGCTGGGGTTTGGACACCCTTGGGTTAAACAATAATAATAAAACAATGGGTTTATGTTATGACTTTTACTTAATGGCAATGAGTTTATGTTATATTTTTATTACAATATAGTAAACTGTTAAAGTAAATATTAACCTATACTTATAATCAAAACACCATATTTACTCAAATCTAATGCACAAACAAATGTAATGTGCACCCTGAGTTTGCAGTCATACTAAATTCAGCTGAAAAAGGTGAGCATTAGATCTGAGTAAACAAGGAATGTTTTTAAGTTCAGACAACTAAGTTTTCAATCAAGAACCATAGACAGTCTCCAGTCCCAGAACAGCAGTGTTTTCACAGCAACTAATCATCTTAAGCAGGGAGGCAAAATTTTAACATCTCCAATGACTCTGCTCTGATCGTTTATCATTAAAATGGATATATTTAATCCCATGCATCTTGTATCCAAAGTGTATTGTGTCCATTTTCCGACCAAGATAGTGAGGATAATAATTAACTTAAAAATATTTTTCAAGGTAGTTAAATGGGAAAAAATGCTATCAATATTGTTCTAGATCAGTAGGACTGATCAATAATGTAATCTTTGAGTCTGTTAAACCTTCTGTGCCCCTTGAAATCCTAGCACACTTTTTCCCCCCTGGAATAGAATAGCCTGGCTGGCATATATCAGTATCTTGCTGATTACTACTTTTGACAGGAGGTGAGTTCCCAGAAGGCCCAAGGTTGGCTAGGATTTTCTAATGATCCTACTCCGTGTTTTGAAATGCAAATAATTTCCTGATGGAGCGCGTAGGGTCTGATAGTTTTATTGCACGCATTACACTATTTTTAACAAACAGCTCTCTGCATGACTATGGAGTAGCACCACTATATTCTACAGGTGAGATTTGGCATGTTGAGGCCTCTTCAGGTGAGATTTGGCATGTTGAGGCCTCTTCAGGAAAAGGGAATAAATGTTTCCTTTCTGGGGGTAATCCCTTGGTGATGCCATGGGTCAACTTGGACCTGTATGAGCAATATTGCTGGCACAAGTCTGAACTGAAAGATTAAGGCAGATTGGACTTGGGGGGTCAGGATTTAGTGGCCAAACCTGATCCACCATTCTTCCCCCTTCTTCTCCATGTGCTGCCCCACCTCTTGGCATTCCCTTGTCTCCCCCAAATTCTTTTGTGGCCTTCTCTGCAACAGTGGGTGTCCTTGGCCAAGGGCTAGGAAACACCCCAGGCAGCCTGAGGAAGTGCACTGTGGGGTTGAAGAGAAGGTACTGGGGTGCCAAGGAGGCCTCCTTGCTGCTGAAGTACCTTCCCTGCACTCCCTTTTTGCTATAGCACATCTTGTTACAAACCGACAGATGGATTTGGCCACTTCTGCCTTGCTGCTACCACAAGGACCTAAGGGAGAAGATACGCAAACCGCTATTAAAAGTACAAACACACATTTCAAGAACCAAGTGGAGTGGAGGAGTCCTTTCAGGTTATGGAGAGTGCAAAACATTTTCAAGGTAACCTCAGCTGCTTGACCACCCTCAAAGTTTGGCACCCGTGACCGTGTACCCTCCATCCACACCTCAGTTTCACCACTGTCGTAGCATAATTATTTGGAGTCAATCCCATGAGCTTTCTGAGACTTGCTTCTGTGTGATTATTTGTGCAACTGGACTCCCACCACGCTCCATAGAAATCCTCACGCTGTCTTGGCTCACCAGGATTGTCTCTGCAAATCAACATTTTGCTTCAGAAGGAAAAAAAAAAAACCTGGAATGCATAGAGCGGTCCCTGCTGTGAACTGTGTCACAGTGAAATTAAATTAAATAGGAACAAATGATAAGGAGGAATAAACACAGAGAGGAGTGAGCTTTTCAAGCGGAAATGCTTTTCTTTTTTTAATGTGGAAATATAAAATGCCAGACACTGGGGAGATGGGAAATGTGCTTGCTGAGCTTGCTGCGTGCTTATAATATGGTATATAGCCATAGCTGAATGCAATGAAGCATTTATTTTACAAGCCACGTTAAATTGGATGTGTCAGTCAGTTGGTTTTGCAACATTACCCCCTCCAGCCCCAAACTCTGACATTGCCCTTAAGTCCCCATCTGTAACATACAGCGCATGACACCCATTCAGTTTTGCATATGGGCCCAAAGAGTAATGAGGATATTGCCCGGAGACCAGTTGCATGGGCGTTTTCTTAATGCCAGAAGAGCTGAGAAAAGTTCGTTTGTGCCTCGTCAGCCTGATCTCGGCTATAATTATAAATGTAGGCCCTAAATAAATTATGGCTAATGTTGTCGCGTGCCTTTTAAAGTCACCAACTGCCAAGCGTCCTCCTGAATGTTTGATATCCGCTGTCAGCTTCTGTTTAAAAGAGGCAGAATAATTTACAGTGACCTTTTCTTTGGGCAAGATGAAATAGGCACCCAGCGCCAACAAAGGCAGTTTGTGTGCAAAAGCAGTTTTCCACATGAGTTTTTAAAGGCAAACAACACTGTGTATGGATCATGAAGTGGGACATTAAGCTGATGACTGATATACAAGCAAGGCAGGGCATCACTGTTATTGAAGTGCAAAAGTCTCATTATAGAGCAGTGATTTTCAACCTTTTTCATATCATGGCACACCAACAAGGCACTGAAAATATCAAGGCACACCATCAGTTGTTTTTACCATTGGCAAGGCACACCAGACTGTTCAAATCCCCCAATTTTCCTATTAATTAATGACAATTCCCAAATTCCTGCAGCACACCTGAGGACTATCCATAGCACAGTGTCCCTGTGATGGACCTCCTTGCATGCAGTGCTTTGAGCAATGCCCTGAGTAGTGGACGTGGTGATGCACCATTGCCCCCCTCCCACAGAATTTAATTAGCTAAAACTTTAGATAGATATTTAATTGTGGTTTGTTTCATTGCATTCTGCATGAAATTATGCAACAAATGGTATTTAACTTGAAGGTATTATTTGAAAATACCAAGATTAAAAATTTTTTGACCACTAGTGGTGTCACCCCTCCAGTGTGTATCACCGAGGGTAGTCCACCTCCTCACATCCCCTAATGATGCCACTCATTCCCCAAGGTCTCCCATTAAGGCTTTGTATTACTACCAGTAGCACTGAATCAGACCCAGGTACATGGGGTTGAGCTCATGATGACCCACAGTTTGGAAAATGATGAACCAAATCCTTCAGGCCCCAGAGCAACTATTAAATAACATTTTTCATAAATCATAAAAAATCCTGAACCCCATGAATCAGAGAAGTCTCAGTCCTCACCCCTAAGTGAGGGCTTCTTAAAGGCTCTCTTGTTTGGACCTCAAACCTATTCTGAATTCTGGTCTGTTGGCATTCACGTGAAGCAGAATGGATGAATGAAGTGTCTTTGGACATTTGAAGGGGGTTAATGCAATTCGTAGCCCACCCAAATTGCCTGAACTGAATCCATTATGCAGAGCTTTTTCCATACTAGATTCTGTTGCTTGATTATTCCCCAAAGCCAATGAAAGAGCATTTTTGGGCAAATCAGCATTTTGGGGCGTACGTACTTGTAAAATCTTGCCAAAATGTTGTCAAAATGGCACCCAATTGTAATTGGAAGGTTAAAGATGAAGGTGTAACCCAACATGCAAACAAAGAGAGGTAAGATGATAGGACTCAGCTTCCTATCAAAACATCTTTCAAAAAAGTTGAAAGGCAACATAGGGAAATTGTTATACAACCTCCCAAAGGGCAAAATCCAGACTAACTACAGGGAGTCCTTGCTCCAGTGTAAGAACAATTTACTCTGGATTGCAATATGAATTTCCATAGATTTTCAGTAGGTGGTGCAGGTGAACATAATATCTCTTACGTGCTCACACAGTTGCTCTGGATTTGGCTGAAAGTCAGATTTTCTGAGCTTCTGATAGAAATGGTGGTACCATAAAGAAAACACTGGCACACAACTGTTGGCTGACAATACCAGGTAAGTGGCCTTAAAAATAAAAGAGTGAAAAGCATGGCAATTTCTCAGGAAACAACTCATCTGGATGCACCCAAAGTCTACTGTAGAGAAAATCTATTAATTTTGTCCCAGAATCAGCTGCATTTTGTCTGTGCCAATATATCAAGGAGTGCTACCAAGAAATAATTACACACAGCTGAGCAGCGCCACTAACTTTTCCTTTTGGAACATAGGAAACTATTGATGTTAAGAAGCAGCAGTTTGGAATTAAAGAACAGAATGCTCCTTTAAGCTTAAAGTCTCAGCTCTTTCCTTCCTCCGTTCCTGGTGATTGATTTGGTAACGGTTTCAATGAAGAATGATCTCTATTTAATTTTCTATTCATGTGTCGTCACCCTGAAGGCAGAGAGGAATATAAGCTCTCTTTAGGAATCTCACTTCATCATATTAATAAACTGCTCTTCATTGGGGGGGATAAGAAGGCATGTTGACAGATCCAAAATTACAGAACATAACTGTAAAAAAAATATAGGACAACCAAACAGCCCAAAGTACAATACGAGAAATTTTGTTCTCAGTATTTCATGTGTGATCACAATCTTTTTCCTGCTATTTTTAGTATTCTTAAAGCATATTAGAGGAAAATAAATCTTTATTTCAGCAATATTCTCCCAATATTCACAATCAGGTTCTTAGCTCTGGGAAAGACAGAAACCAATCTGAGGATAGAAGCCACATAATGCCATTCTGACTGATGGCCAGGCCAATGTAATGCTGTAAGCTCTAGCTGGGGGAGAATTATATTTCAAATGAAATCTTTCAGCACTTGCATCTTCTTAAATCTCATGGATAATTATCCTTGCTATCTTTTCTAAGGCTTTAAAGGAAAATACTGTTTTAATACAGTAATTCAAAAGTGGCATTTTAATAAGAAAAAGGTATGAATATGGCTGTGGGAAGACCATTCCTTTTATTAGGCTGGTTAACGATCCAGGATGTTACTTTAATGGGACCTAATGGTTGGGAGATATCTGAAGATCTTTCTTGGGTGTTAGTCATCAACAGATTGGAAGGGGTGACTTCCCCAGCTAAGGCAAAGGTTTGTTATAAAAGAGGGGTGCTTGCATGTGCACGCAAGCATACGCAAAGGGAAAAGCATCTTAAGCATTGGAGGAGTACTTCACTTGGGAGCATTTATATTTCTTGTCTGCTTCTACTCATTATAGAATCATAGAGTTGGAAGGGACCTAGTAGGTCATCTAGTCCAACCCTCTGCCTGCAACAGGAAATCCCCCTAGAGCATCCCCGACAGGTGCTTGTTGAGCCTCTGCTTGAAGATCCCCAGTGAGGGAGAGTCCACCACCTCCCTTGGCAGTCTGTTCCACTGCCGAACCGCCCTCACTATCAGGAATTTTTTCTGGATATGTATATTTATGTATATTTGTAAATCAAGAAAATACTACAGAAATTCCTTAGGTCTCATGCTCTCTGCTTTGACACAAAGCTCAAAGCAGGTCTTAAAGGGTTATAATAAAGCATAGGACTATTCTTGATTTGGCTTCCAGAGGAAAAAAAACCACCCCCCTCCCAAAAACTCATTAGAGGCACCAAATGAATGTGGTAATACCTGATAAATTGCAATCCTATTTTTGCACACGCGCAACCCATTAGTATTCAGACTCATTATCTCTCCTGCAACTTTTCCTTACTTTTCATTCATTACTGCTTCCGAGAACATAATGGAGCTGTTTGGGCAGAGCTGGGGTCCAAATTCATTCTGTGCTGACACATTATTTGTGGGTGCAATTTCACCATAAATTACCAACATCAGACAGAAATTGCCAAGCCCAGGTTTCAGACTCCCTTGTGCTAAATCCATCAGGACGAACAGATTGTAAACTGCCCATTGCAAATATGATATGCAGCAATTTAGCATCCCGTTAATACTTCATAACGTCAATCCATTCTGTTTATATGGCTTTTCCTCTAGAAGCTTTGGAAATTGCTTCTCGCATTGCTGTGTGCCATGCCCAGCAGTTCAGATTTAATATGAAGAGTGGCAGACTCAAATATTTTACTTTGAATGCATGTATTCATAAAGCGGTGGTGGGGTAGATCAAATGTGACTTTTTTATTTCTGAATATTTAATTTTCTGATAAGTGCCGTGAATCACTAACTACCTATATGTTTTTATATTTGGATCTCGTGCACATGATTAGGAAAGGGCAGAACCTCCAAAGCAGTGGTATAGCTAGAGGCATAGCATATATTTCAAACCATTGTACATGTGACCCTTCCCCTTTGGAGCCATTCTGGGAGGTAGGAGCCTCCAAGAACCACCTTCCTGCCTAACTTCAGGTTGACAAGCACATGCCTGTAACCACAGAGCAACTATGTACATATACTGTATTGGGACACAAATGTCCAGGATGCAAAAACACAAATGCAAATGTCTAACGCCAGGATGCATTTGACATGGACACAATTGTCCAGAACACAAAGGATCCTGTTCAGTATTAACATTTTCAGTTTCAAAAGATCCTATTCAGTATTAACATAAGGTTCATTAAGATCTGGTATATGGTACATTAAGATCATTAAGACTGATCTGCCAATCTAGCAGCTCAAAAACATGTAAATGCAAATAGATAAATAGGTACCACCTTAGTGGGAAGGTAACAGCATTCTGTGTGCCTCAGTGTATAGTCATGCTGGCCACATGACCACAGAAGTGACTTTGGACAATGCTGGCTCTTTGGCTTAGAAGTGGGAGTGAGCACTGCACCCTGCAGTTGGTCACGACTAGCAGTACAACCTGCAGGAAACACCTTTAGCTTTAGGCTGATTGGTATAGTGAGCCACAAATTCTTCAAGCCAGGTTTCTAAGGTGTCAAAAACTTTGATTCCATACAGAGTCACACAAGTCTGTACTAAAACTTCATTTGGAAAAATATTTTTTTTCTTTAAAATCACAGACCATATTATTTCCAATCATTTATTACAATTAAAAACAGGATATATTTGGTTTTACAGTTTAGCAAAAAAAGCTTCCTAATTTTAGCATGTGATCTGTCTGTAGTGCGATGTGGTGGCTGAATCCTTCAAACGAAAGCATATATGAACAATGTAAACACTAATGACAAGCAAATAAGTTAAATCTTTGTTGCAAAGTGTATGATATACTTACAGTATATTAAGCCTAGGCATAACTCATCAAATACCTTCATTAAATTGACCGGGTTACTTAGGATGAGCAGCAAAACTTCTAACATTTTTGGAGTTATATGAAAACATTCCTTTCCCCTTACAGGATACTGGAGTACCTGGGTCTGGTTTACAGTTTACCCTGTGTCCATCTTGCAAGTCTGAGGATTTCATTTCCACTGTTGATATACTCTGGATCCATACTCTTCGTCTCTACATTTCTCACTGAATGACAATCCCTGTAGTTAAAAGTGCCCCTGGATGTACCTGTCAAGCACACCTTTCCCTTGCAGGGCAGATGGGGAAATGTAGTACAACCCAGCACTCATGGGGGACATCGTTCCTACTGCTTATCTAGTCCACTAAAAGTAACATTTTTAAAAAATCTTCTACTATGGACTGCTTCCAATAAGTTTTAAATAATTCTCCTACCATCTCTTTAAAATATCCCCTAAGGCTTACAACATATTCCAGAACAACCTTTAGTTAAAAGAGCACCTTTATTAAGGCAATCAATTTTCTTAGCTCTTTCTGTCGCAGGATTAACTCTGTGTGTCCTACCCTAAAACCTAAAGAAAATTATTTCCCAGCATTTGGTTCCTTAGAGTACAATCCTAGAAACATCCCCTCAAAAGAAAGCTTTTGGCTGCAAGGCTTTCCACACCTGGGAATAAGTTCAATTCAACTCAATTTGAAACTTATTCTGAAGCAACCACTCTGAGCAAACACTCCTAGGATTGTGCTATCAGATAAGCAAAATCTCAGTTGCGATGCCTTTGTGCAAAATATTGCTAATTTTATGACATCTCTTTATTCCATCAGATTATTGGAAGGCACTTCTTCATTATAGTTTTTGCAATACTGTAGTAAAATTACACATGCAATTACTCATGCAGTTAAAGAGGCCTTAAAGTGGGGGGGGGGGGGGTAGAGGGGAGGGTCAACCAGGCAAACCAGGCAAACCCATAGTACCAGTATCTAGCCACTGCCACCACAGTTTGGATTCTAACTGCATCGTTGCATGTGCAATTTTTAAGTATTTTTTTTAAGAAAACCCTTTCAATTGGATTTAGAGCACAATCCTAACCATGTCTACTCAAAAGTAAGCCCCATTGTGTTCAGTGGGTCTTACTCCCAGGAAATTATCTTTAAGATTGCAGCATTAATTGTGCAATTAAGTGCATGTGTCACTAGCCCTTGGTTTGTTTTCTTGATTTTATCTTTTTGGAAAAAAAATTGACTGCAAATTTATGGATTTCTACATAAATAATGTATTGGTTTAGCAAAATTCTCAATTAAAGACACATGACAAGAAAAATATTTATTTAAAGGCTTCTGGTGAATGGTTTGCTCATCAAAAGACAGTTTAGTTGCTTTTCAACAATTATTTTAGCATAATAAAAGCTATTTATCTTCTGATGGTTTAGCACAAGTGCAATGTCTTGATTCAAATACAGCTGGTTGTATATCACAGATTTTTGGATGACTAAACAATTCTATTGTTTTAAACTTTTTCAAATTACTTTTCAAAGTTTTTGGCTAAAAAAAAAGAAACTGGATACTGGTAAAGAATCGCAGCACCATACTTTAGACAGCAAATTGATTTTAGTTGGTTTGCACTGATGTAACGGCAGTGTTTCCCACAGCAAAAACCTAAGGCAGACAGTAGCAGTTGTAGTGCTATGTAGAGTGTAGTGCTACGTAGAGTGATATACTTGGCAGTCACATAGTGATAAATGCCATTAGGTAATAGCAGCAATAGAGTATGGATCTAGTCTCAAGTCCTGACCCTCAAGCGGTAACCCTTAGGAACAAGCATAGACATGAGCAGATGATATCATTGCTAGTGTCTGAGAAGGATGACCAACAGTGCAATACTAAACATGTCTAGTCAGAAGTAAGTCCCACTGTGTTCAATAGTACTTACTCCCAGGAAAGTGTGGTTAGGATTGAAGCCCAAGTTACAGTGCAATCCTAACTTTCATAGGAACAGGCAGTCTGGTGTGCCTCCACTTTATCTAGCACAAGGTATGGGTTGCTTCTGTGCCAGCCCGAGGCAAGGGGAAACCTTTCCCCTCAAACTGGGGAGAGCCATGGCAACGCCATAGGGGCTACTTGGATCTGCTGCACCTAAAACAGTGGCGCAAATCTGAGCAGCTTGGGACTGGTCAAGGGACTGGTCCAGGCTGCCTGGGAATGGGTTGGGCACAACATTCCACTTCTCACACAACCACTTCTGGGAATGCCCACCACTTACCGTCTCCTTGTCCTGGGACACCTCCTCCCACCTCCTCCTTCCCCTCCCCTAGTCCACCAACCCCTGCGCTGCCAAGCTCAGCCAGTGCACACTCATCTCTTCCCAAGGATCACAGTGGCACAGGGAGGCCAGAGCATGTTCTTGTACCATCTTCCCTGCTCTAAATTTAACACAAAAGTGCTTTATGGCACTTTTGTGATGACGTTGGGACAGAGCAAGAGACTTGTGTGATCCCAAAGGCACTTTTGGATTGCGCCCTACAGCTTTTGCAAAGATGTAATGTCTTTGGATGAGACATTTTAAGTAGTTTGTAATAGTGTTTATGTAAGGAAATTGCTCTGTTTTGTTTAAGTTAATGTGAAAATATTTACAAATGTAATAAAAAAGAACTTTTGAAATTAATTTAAAATAAAACAAGGAAATGGCAATGTTGCTGGGCCAGCTGGTGGCCAAGACATGGGTGACTGAGTGCTCAAGGCTGGCCACTGATGATGCCAGCTGGTAGGAATGCTCAGATTAGCAGAGTGAGGGGGGCCCTCTCATCTGTCCCCTTGGCTGCTTGGCTCCAAACTGGGGTGGTGGTGGTGGTAATGTGTTGATGTAGGGAGGTGATGAATACAGCAAGGGGTGCAATATAGGATGCAATCCTAACCAATTTAGGCCAGCACAACTTACCCAATCCCCATTCCTATGGTAGTGGCTAGCACATGTCTGTGTACTAGTCTAACCCCTTGAAATGGCACAGATGTACCTTACAGCATTTTTGCGACACCCCCAGGCCAGCACGGGATGTGCCGGGACTTATGCTGGCCTAACTGGGGCTTAGGATTGCAGCCCTAGCCCCCTGCAGCATTGTTCCTTCTGCCACGTGCATGCAAAGGACAGACTAGATTGCCTATTTTTCCCATCCTGACTGCTCACCTCTCAGGCTCTGCCAACAGCAACAAAACACTTTGTCTGCGAAGCACCAAACTGTGCTCTGCACTGCACTGATTCTGTAGCAAAAGACTTCATTCGGGTGCTGCAGACAAAGGTTCAAAATGAAATGTCAGTTATTTTAGTACAGCCATATATAGTAAAAGTAAATATATCATTCTATGTTTCATGATCTTACATTGAATTAATGCAAGGAACGTGAAAGAAAGGTTTTTCCCTTATTGTAGTAAAAGTGTTTTTAAAGAATTCTCACAAAATTAAAAAGATTTTTCAGTACTGCGTGTGCAAAACTGCATTTAGTGTCCTTGCAAGGCTCCTTAGAGGATTTAAGGTCTCAGGGCACAATCCTAACCAATTTTACATCTCTGGGGTAAAGCCAATACAACTCCAAAATAAGAGAACAAACATTGCCTTACCTAGAGGAGGCCTCTGTATCTGCCCCCCAGCTGCAGAATGCAGCACATTCCCCACTGGGACAGCTACACTAGTGCTGGAAAGTTGGTTAGGATTGTGACCACAGGCCTATTTTAAAGCTACAGGTCCAACCAAGATATAAGGTCGAATGTTCTTTTAAATAGGAGATGGTCATTGTTGTGTCTTCAACCCATTAATCTGGATGTAGGAGATCTGAAGAACTGGAAGCAATAACTGGAAAGCATTTTCAATGTAAGTAGTGCTGTTACAGCCCTAATGAGGAAAGAAAATGTTGTTAGTAACACACATAACAGTGTCTCTCATTAATCTTAATCCACATTCATCTTAAGATCAATGAATGCTGCTTCTAAGTGAGAGCAGTTTTATGCATTACGATTGCTGCAGGAAGCAAACACATAAAATGTTGTTGCCATAGAATTGTATTCATATAATTGGGAAATTTGGTTGAGACAAGACCCTTTGGTTATTTTTGTAAACATACAAGAATTCATATTAATATTTAATTGTGAAAATAAAATATTTTTATTTAATAATTTTTTAAAATCATGACAATCCCACCTGTGATCCACTGACTTTTTGGTGACTAATATCATATAGCTATAGTAAACCATTTAACACACACTTAAAATTTGAATAAGCAGAGAATAACTTTTATCCAGAGACAAAATTTTATATTTTATGAATGGGGAAACTCTAATAACATAGGTTAATTTGCTTTTTTAATAAAGCAGGGTAATTTAGGCTGCAATCCTAAACATGCATTCCTAGGAGTAAGCCCTACCGGAAGTTATGGGACTAAGGGCGCAATCCAGAGTAACTACGGGAGCACGTAAGAGACATTACGTGTACACGTAGTTACTGCACAATATAGTGAAAACCTATGGGAAATTCATATTGCAATCCAGAGCAAATTGTTCTTACACCGGAGCAAGGACTCCGCATAGTTACTCTGGATTGCGCCCTTACTTCTGAATAGACAGGCATAAGGTTGCACTACTGCAAACTCATTGGCTTTTTTCAGTATACTTAATATACTGTAAACTTTGCTTCTGAGTAGACTGGCATACGATTGCACTATTGCAAACTCATTGGCTTTTTTCAGTATACTCAGTATACTGTATACTCTCACTACTTTTAAAAAATTGTTTAAAATGACTTTTAGAAACAGAGGCTGCAATCCTAACCATACTTTCCTGGGAGTAAGTACTATTGGACTCAATGGGTTTTGTGCTTAGGATTGCACTGAAAAATAAGATTGCTGCTATTAGAGATGATGGATAAAAACATAAAAAAGACTCCATGAAATGCCATGAAAATATAAGACTCTTTATAGAGACATAAATGTATATGCAGCTTCAGCTGAAAATGACTGTAAAGTAGTTGTGATCTTACCTCTACTATTACACTGTTAACCATCGGGTTTAGGACTTCAGCTTTTTTGTCACTCTGTTCAAATGAAAACATGGGCAAGATTTGAGTGCTGGGGTTACAAGACATTGCAATAAAAATTCTGTAGTATATGCTACTTTGCAATGCTGCCATTTTTAAAGCACTTACAGACCAATCCTATTCCTGGTAGTACCCAGGGTTCCAGTGGCACTGACATGGCTACCACTGTATCCTGTCTGTGCCAGGCTAATGCTGGGAGTCTCAAACGACTGTTTGCAACCTTAGCTCAGATAATGCAGCCACAGCACAAAAGGTTCTCCTTGGATTTGTGACCATTTGCCCATGGGCAAATGTTATGCTATATGTTATGCGTTGGGCAAATGTGATGCTATTATATGTTATGCTATCATATAGAGGAGCTTCCTAACCTGCAGATCTCATATTCATTGATTCATTTCTCTCTGGTTACAGGAGGGTCCACCCATGTCCCACACCTCAGAGGTAAGAATTGAGGTGTTCCCCTCATCTCTGGGGGTCTTCTAAGCCAGGTAGATCCCACAGTGGGGTGCTTTATAAAGCAATAAAGTCTCTTTGATCTGGATGCAGGCACTTTTGCAGGCTCCCCTGGCCTCCGGAGGATGGGAAACTCCTCTATCCATGGGTTCACTTATCTGTAGGGGATTTAGGAATAGAAATCTCCCCCATGGATAGGGTGACACTCTCAAGGAAAGCTGATAGCCTTAACACCTGAGGAAAGTCAGAAATGCCCCTCTCTATATTTTTTAAAAATCTGTTTGTGTGTGATCTGGCTTGCACCCAAGACATACGTATGGGATTCCCCTCACAATGTTTTCTTACCACAAATGTTTCCTCCATAGCTATTTATTCCAATGTAGCTTTGCTTCAACTGCTTCAAGGCTTACAATTAAGCTAAGTTAGTATATAAATAAACTGATAATTATTTATCTATAAATAGTGGAAAGAAAAATGCCATTTCTCCCATGCTCATTAAAAACTAAAGTGTGGTATCCTTTTTGGTGTTCATGGAAATGAGGTGCTATAATGAAGTCCTTCTTTTTTTGCCCTCTCTTTTGTTACTTATACTATGCTGAATTTTTTATTTTTGTTTCTAAGGGCAGGGAGAAGTGTTATTATTATTACTCTATAGAATGTGACACACATAGATGGCACTAAATTAAAAAGAAAAATAAAAACTTTAGTGATCTGGCCTTAAGGATAAGATTGTGGAGTGCAAAGAAGGGAGTGAGGAGAAATGGATCCAACAATAAATGCTACAAAACTGCTTCAAAGCTAGAGATTTGAATAAAAACTCAATACCATCTTTGTTTATTTCAGTACATATAAACCTCTGAATAAAGAAATGATTGCCTATTAAACCATATTGATTGATAGAATCAATGGCCAGTGTAAACAATGTGAAGGAAATCTATAGCAAGAAAGAACTGATGTATGCTGTTTCTGTATAACTGCTGAATAACTGCGACAAGGCCAGAGTTACAAGGTAGTTATTAAATGTTTAAATTGTACAGCAGTTCTGCGCAGATGTTATTAAACTCAGGGAACATAATATGATCTAAATCTATATAATGACTACTTCATATGAGCCTTTTGCAGCTATTCCTGGGCTTTGCTATCATCATTAAAATTTGTTGGGCCAGCAACATCTGTAAAACTTACCCATTTTGACAATCTTAGGTACAATTACGAGTACAGTATGTTAAAGCCATTTATTTCAAGAAGACCAAAGATCTATCTTCCCTTTGCATTTTGTACTCAGTTACAGACACCTCACAGTATGAAGTATTAGTACTGTGGATGGGTTACAGAGAACTAGAAAAATTTCCACTCTCCTTGCATTGATGGCCCACAGATAATTTCACTTTGGAATTCTACCTTACAATTTCACACTTTCAATATAAAAAAGTAAAAAACAAAACAAAAAAAAACACACGACACAATTCAACTTCCAAGGATCTCATTTCTGTTGTTCAAAGCCAGGCTCCACCCCACATAGCACTGTTGTGAACAGAGTGGTTCACTACAAAACATACTGCAACCCAAATCCGAGTCCCTCTTAAATTCTGTGTGATTATAAAAGGTAAAACTGCTGAGGAGCAAACGCATCAAGGTCGAAAATGGAAACTCATGTAAGATGCCTCGTTTTGATGTTGGATCAGATTAATATTTCATGGTGAATTTTCTGTTTGATATAAATATTTATCATGACTGCCTCAGAGAAATATATGTTAAGAAAATGCAGAAATAGACACATTTCTATAACTTGCCACCAACATAAATTATTTAAAGTGAAAGCAATATGATTAAATTATGTTCATTTAAAGCAGTGGTTCTCAATCTTCCTAACACTGTGACCCCTTTATAAGTTCTTCATGTTGTGAGGACCCCCAACCATAAAATTATTTTCATTGCTACTTTATAACTGTAATTTTGCTACTATTATGAATTGTAATGTAAATATCCGATATGCAGGATGTATTTTCATTGTTACAAATGAAATGTGTGTTATATGCACACATTGATCACAATGGGATTTATTTCAGAGTAGGCATGCATAGAATTGGGCCCTGAGGCTGCAATCCTATCCACATTTACAAGGGAGTAAAGGCCCCCCTGACTATAATGGGATTTATTTCAGAGTAGCCATGCACAGGATTGGGCCCTGAGGCTGCAATCCTATCCACATTTACATGGGAGTAAAGGCCCTCCTGACTATAATGGGATTTATTTCAGAGTAGGCATGCATAGGATTGGGCCCTGAGGCTGTCAGTCAGCCCCAGTGCGTGTGCAGCTACAGCCGGAGGTCTGGCAAGCCTGACCTGGCCCCCTGCACCAGGGGTCTTTAGGCGACCCCCAGGAAAGCTCTAGGCAACCCCCAAAGGGGTCCTGACCCCACTTTGAGAAATGCTGATTTAAAGGTACCTCCAGAAAGATCTCCACTATGGCAAAGAAGTTGGAAATGATTCACAAAAGCCCCTTTAAAATTCCATCATGAAACAAAAATGAAGTAGGTTGAAATGTTGTTAGAAATATTCTTTAAAATAATTTTTTATTGGTTTGCTTTTCTGTGAACCGGCTATGGATATTCATCTGAACTATTTGCTTCATCCCAATCATGTTTGGAACCCATTCTTCTTTCTCAAGACTCAGAACAACATCCACTTCCAATCTAGGGTGGGAAAAAGTGGGCTAATTCTTAGACTAGTCAGCCCAGACCATGCATGACATTACCTAACTAAACTCTACCATCAGTGCTCAGTTGGTAAAAATCAACTTTCAACATATGAGAAACTGATAAGCTAAAATCAGTTGTGTCGTATTCTGGTCCAATTTTGTTGGCTGGGTGCTGGTACCCTGTGCCAATGTATGCTACCTGATTGCTGGTGGAGAGGCTGGAGTGGTCTTGCATGTGCCACCAGAGGATCATTAGAACAGGGGAGGCTGCAGGGGGAGGGAAGAGGGCAGAATGGGTCAGTGACAGGGTGTGGAGGGTGGATCAGGCCCAGGAAAGGAATTGTAAATGAAATAAATTCAATAACTTACCCCAGCTGCAGTTAAAACATCAGAGCATTTTTTTGATAGGGATGCCACTTCTTTGCACATTGCGCTTGTCAAGCTATTAAAACAGTAAGAATATCAACAAAATATAGATTTGCCCTTCTGTACTATCAAGCTTCTGAATATTTTTAGTGCCATTTAACAAAATTGAAGCTGAATAGCAAATAACTGCTACCATTTTCATCAGCTTGTAAAATATGATGCATTTTTATAAGGGTAGTATGCTATCAAGAACAGCCAACAAATCATAAGCAATCTGTTTTATTGCTATGAAAATTATAGTGGTAAGGAAACATCAAAATAAACTTAGCAGAAGAATGCTACACTGGTTCTGATGCAATGAGTCTGAGAGACTACACAACTGAAAAGATTCACCAATCTAAGAAGACTCACCAAAATAAATAGTAGTAAGTGAGACTCTATTTAACCCCAGGGGTATATTCACAGTCCAGACATAAATAACATTTGTTAAAGAAGTTGTTCCTTCTTTCATAAGGACCAAAAGGATCAAATGGAGCTCCTTCTCAATAAGGATCAAACAACATTATGGCTGCAATTTTAAAAACACTTTCCTGGGAGTAAGGCCCATTGAACCAAGTGGGGCTTACTTTTGAGTAGACACAGTGAGGATTGTGCTCTATGTTAAATATAAATGCAAGTAATCAGTAACTGACAGTGCATTCCTAACTTGTGCTGGATTAGGCAGGCTGCCCCAGCCTGTGCTGAATCCAGCCAAGGATTGGGATTGCGACTGCACTACCATGGGGAATGGGAGACTCATCCCCTTCCCCATGGTAGGGCTGCAGCAGTCACAATAGGTATATTCCAGAGGTGGTCTATATCTGAACAGATCCCCCCATCCTGGAACTCCCCCTCCAACCTCCTCTCCACCTTCTCCCCAACATGTGACTCCCAGCCAGTGTAATGGACTTACAGTAGTCCAACATGATCTATAGATTGCACTCTCAGTCTATGGTGATGTAACAAAGACAATAGTGGTGGCACATATTAAGCAGAGAGTCATCAAGAACCTTCTCCAATGCAAGTAAAGCACTTGCACAGAAATTGAAAGAATGAGAATAAAAATGTATTCACTTTGTTAGAACTTTGGCTTGATCCAAGGCAGGTTTTTCCACTTCTTGGCCATGGAGAATTAATTCTGCTAATTTGTGGAGTTGCTCAATGCAACGTGCAGTTACCTCTGCAAGGCTTTCAATAGACAACATGTAGATTTCCTGGAACGAAACACAAAAGGCTCAGGGCAAGAGATTAACAAAGATACTTTGAATTCTACTCTAAATCAATGCACTCTCATGATAACATCACTGCAACTGTATCTAATATAATTAGTTATGCACCTTCAACTAAGAACATGCTGTTATAACTGAATAATTAAAAAGCAAATTTGGGAGCACACAATCCATTTTGACAAATTACCCAAATTTGTTTCCCCTATGGATCGACAAGAGATGTGCCCCCAAGATCTGCCCACTGACTCCAAAGGGAGAAATCAACAGTCAGCACCTCTGGTAAGAATAGGAGAAGAGATATAGGAGAAGAGATTTCATCTTTGGGACAAGGTATTGGGGCTTGTGACATTACAGCGTGTACCAGAAGAAAAGGTGAAGAAGGAATGCAAGGATAATAGAAAGGGAACACTAACATAGAGAAATAGAAGCAGCCTCTGTATGAGTTTTCTCATCGACTCACAAATTTGTAGGCATCTCAGACATAACAAAGTATATACCGGTAATGAACATTTGGAACATCAGTTTTGGATGATTGGGCCCAGTTAAGTTGCAGACAAACTGCAAGAAGATTTTTCTTGTTAGTTGTGTGAGAGAATACATGGGGAAGCACATTTCCATCTGCAAAGCCCAGGATATCCACAAAAACAAACAAACAAAATAAAAACGCAGCTCAGATATCTATGTACATTAGGACATAGCTCCTCTGGACCAGAATGTTAATTATATAATGGTTATACAGTGGTGCCTCACGTAACAAATTTAATTCGTTCTGGAGGCATGTTTGTTATGTGAAACATTCTTTACATTAGCGGATTTTCCCATAGGAAATAATGGAAACTCAAACAATTGGTTCCACAACCCCAAAAATATTCATATTAAAATATTAACTGGATGTAAAAATGATGACAAAACACTGGAATTGAGATCAAGTCATGCATTCAATGTGCATGATCCTATGAAGTCTACTTAGGCTGCAGTCCTAAAGACACTTTCCTGGGAGTAAGACCCATTTAACACAATGGGGCTTACTTCTGGGGAGACATGGTTAGGAGGCTGCAATCCAAGACACCTTCAAAGTGTCTCCCCACCTTCTCCTTCTCTTCACCCTGAGCCTCTCTGTCCCCTGCTCCCTTCTGGCGAACCCTGAGCTACTTCCCTCTTCTCCACTGCTGTTCTCTCCCTCTCCCCAGCGGACACCCGGCCACAGGAGGAACAGCACGGAAGTGTTGCTTTTGCTATGGGCAGGCACGCTAGGCAGCTCTGATGCTTTTTTAAAAGGGCTGCTGGCCAGCGCATCTGCCCCAACTGCCAATGAGTGTGTTTGTTACATGAAGCACAGTTTGTTACATGAAGCAGAATCCTAAAGAAATTTTTATTTTGTTATGTGGCACATACTATACGTGAGGCGTTTGTTACGTGACACGTCACTGTATACTGGATGCAAATTGGGCAGCCTGATCCTAACTAACTCCCAGTGTGGTTCTGGTGCACAACTGCTGTCTACCATTGCATGGACCCAGCTGCTCAATGCTTGCAGTAGTGTCCAAGACATGTCACACATTGTGACAGCCATAATAAGGTTTAAGCCACTTGAAAGCTTATTCTGGTGGAAAAAGCCCCTTAAGACTGTGATATAAGTCTGATCTCTAACATAGAAAGCTTGCTATGTGCATGCTCTTCCTTGACATTTCAGGGTAAACATCTTTAAGTTCTCTCAGTTGACTGTGTAACAGAGAGAGTACAATCAATTATTGGTATCTGCTGGGGTTAGAGTCCTCAAAACTCCAGCAAATACCAAATCCATGGATGTAAAATGGCCCGGATAGCTTTAAAATGGCTGCCACATGATTCAAAATAGCTACCATGGATGCTGGAATGCTCCAAAATGGCCACAAATGGCTTCAGAATGCCATGGAGAGGTGGGGACAAAATGCAAAATAAGTGGCACTCATGGATGTGCAAAACAGCAGGGATGGAGTGTGCAATATATTGACAGTATTTTCAACTTAGAAAAATGTTATACATGTGAAGGTCAATCTGAACACATATGAAGGTTCGAACAGAGGCAGTTCTATTTCTCTCAGAAATAATCGGCATGGGACAACATACGGAGCCCAAGCAATTTAATGAGCCTAAGCAAGTAATGAGATTATTTACACAGATCACAAACCCTACAATCCCGAGTAACTATGGGAAGACATAAGAGGCACTTACTCTGGATTGCTCTATGCATTTCCCATAAGTTTCCCATAGTTGGCACTCTAACTACATCGGTGTAAAACGTCCCAGAGTTACTTTGGATTGTAGCCAAAATATGGGTAGGTAGTCCAGCATAAATCTTATTCTCTCTCACCTCAACAGTTTTGTTCTTTTTTTCTTCTTCATTTCCAGATTCTCCAGTTTGAGTATTTTCTTCACTTTCTTTTTCCTCTTTAATTTTATCTTCTGGAGTTTCTTCTGTTTTTACAGATGTGAGGAGACGAGCTTCATCCAAGGAATCATAAGCTTTCTTTCTAGCCTTCAAGACAAACACCAGAAAAGGGAGCCTGACTATTCTGCCATAAAGAATAATATGCTTTTAAGAGATGCAGTACATTAAAGCTGGTCAAGGAGAGTGTACAAACCCAGACTCTTTTCTCATCTCTGGTTTTGTTTCCTTCATTAATCTTTCTCATAGCTCTCTCAACTTTTCTCCGTTCCTTTCCTGCTATTCTTTCACTTGTGGCAGTGTCCTGCTTGTTCTTAGGCTGCAATCCTATACACACTTTCATGTGTAAGGGCAAAATCCAGAGCAGTTATGGGTCCACACAGTTACGTCACCCTCTAGTGTTATCTTATGGAAAGTCACCTTAACTGCTCCATCACAAAGGGATTAATTTGACTTTAGGATATGGGCCTTAGTCCCATAGAACAGAATGGGACTTACTTCTGAGTAGACATGCTTAGGATTGCACCCTTAATTTCAATGTCAGCAATGAGCTAAAAATACAGATAGGATTCTAAACAAGCTAGACAACATTATGGATCCCACCTTGTTAAGTTTGTCAGGAGTGGCACCAGCATGTAGTTCAAATAGCAGTTCTGTAAATATGGTGACAAACTCATCTCCCATATCTGTTGGAAGAGGAAGGAAAAGGTTTCATAATGGTATTGATAATACAGCACAAAGCACAAATAACACAGAAATGTCGAGATGAAAAGAAATCCAAAGTCATCTGTTCTTCCCCTTGATCCTGATGTATGAATCAATACCATATTTCCCGGTTTATAAGACACACTTTTTTCCTTCCCAAAAGGGGGGAAAATGTCTGTGCATCTGATAGAGTGATAGGGCCAATCCCGGAGCACCTTACCCCATCATGTCATATGTCGTTGGATTTGTATTGAAGAGCAGAATCCAATGCAACAATCAGTTTTGAGATATCTCCTTCCTATCAAATGTTATGGCCAAAAAGGTAAAAATCAAAAATATAAAAACAAAAAAAAATACATTTTTTGGCAATTTTTTAAGCAGGTAGGAATTTTGTCCTGGGAGGTAGGAATTTTGGCCTTGGGGTTCAGGAATTTTGGGTTCGGTATCTGGTCATCCTGGCACAGTTGCAAAACCAGCCTTCCCTGTCTTGGAGACTTGCTCCAAAGTAGACATGCACAAGACCTGGTCCCTCCTGCTCCATGCCTGTGCATCCCTCACTCTTCCCTATCAATCTAGATCCCCTCACCATTCCCTACCTACCCCCCAAAAGAACCCCCCAACTTACCTGCCTTCCTGAACTATTTGCAATGAGATTTGTGCAAAATGTTGTTGTCTGATCATTTGCAATGAGATTTGGGCAAAAGTCATAAATCACTGACACTAGAGATGATGAGTTTTTGGGGTTACCAGAAAATTAAAAGAGTGCTTGAAGCTTAAAGTCTTTCCTCATTTGCTAATGACAGTGATAATGGTTCTTAATACCACTGTTGACTTTACATGGTTGAAATATTATTCTGCTATATTTTATTAACTATATTAGTACACCATTTGGTTCAGAATATTTTTTTTTTCTTGTTTTGCTCCTCTAAACTTTGGTGCGTCTCATGGTCCGGTGCGTGTAATAAGCCGGGAAATACGGTATATATAAACCACCCCTAATATTTATGTACTTGCTTTATAGATATTTGTTCTCATTTGAAATGGATTATGATTTTTTAAAATTATGATTCCATTAACATAAAAAGAAGAAAATTAAAGCTAATTATTGGCAATTAGATATTTAAGTAGCTGATGACACACACAGTAAAATAAAAAAATTAACCAATACATACATAACACGTCTTCTTTCCTATAATTATAAGATACTTTAAAACACAAGAGGGGAAAAAAGAGAAAAATATACCTTGAAATATTTCAATCATGCCCACTACGCATTCCAATAATTATTTGTAAAGGCATTTCTTTTCTCTCTCGCTTTTTTCTCTCTTTCATACCTTAAAGACTATCAACTTGGTTATAGCATCAATTCTCATAGACTATAAATTTATAGCAGCACAAGCTTTTTGCAGATGACACTAATCTCTGCTGCACTGCATTTGTTCATCAATAAAGTGTTGCAAGACTCTTATGTTGCTTCTCCTGTTCACACTAGCATGACTATCCTGGCCATGCCTAGATCAGACTCTAGCAACACACCCAATTTCTTTATTTTAACTGCAATTCCGCTTATGTACATTAGATACAATCTTCCATATAAAGCAGAGTGAGTTGGTATGTTTTTACTACATATATTTATTATTGTTGGTTTGAACAATAGAGAAGGACTTCAGCAACATCAGTTTGGGGGTTAGACAAAACTGATTCCACTATTTTGAATTGAACCTGTAGATCAATAAAATATTCTATTATGTAGATCAATACAATATTTTATACAATATGCTATTCTACATAATGATACATAATTGTATTAAAAATACATTATTATAATTATCAAAAATTATTACATGTGTATCTACCTTTTTTTGCTTCACTGTCTTCATTATCCAGTTCTTGTGAAAGGAAAATTTCCTTAATAGCAATTAAAGCAGTTTTTGTTATTTCCAATTCCTCTGCTTCAAGTGTTGCTAAATATGACTGTATCTGAAGAAAGAAAGAAAGAAAGAAAGAAAGAAAGAAAGAAAGAAAGAAAGAAAGAAAGAAAGAAAGAAAGAAAGAGTGAATGCCTAATATAAGGTATAGTGGCTCTAATGTACATGGGTGTAAATGAAGGACAGCTAAAGGGGAATTAGCTTTCTCAACTCCACTATGCTTATGCAGTTTAAGGGCAGTAATATATGTGGTATGGGATTTTGGAGTGTCACCAAAATAAAAATCTCCATGTTGAATGTAGTACTATTCTACCTCCCAGAAACATGTAGGATCACATACAACATGTTGTAGTTTCATCATGCTGCATGATCATTAGCTGGTGTTTTGTTTTTTGTTTTTTTGCAAGATAATGCCAATAGAGAGATTGAGCTATGTGTCCCAGTATTAATTCACGCTGAAGACAAGGGACAGAAAATATTTAATTAGAAAACTGTTTTCAGTGTTAATAGAATTCACAGACAAAATGAACGCAGAGATTGTTATAAAGAGGTGGTAAATGTGTATTAGAGCCCAATCCTATGGGCTTTAGTGCCAGCAATATGAGCATACCCCCAGTGCTGACTGTCACAAATGTGCTGTACAGCATATTTGGAGAGGGTTGGGAGAGGAGGGTTCACAGGCACTGGAGTAGTGCCAGTCAGCAACCAGTCCAGGATAAGGTTGAGACTGGCAGAAGCCTCCTCTGCTGAATTCTATCCTCTATTTCAGGTTGCAAAGCCTGAAACCACATGGAGCCAACACAGAGCTTCTCAAGTCTTCACCAGCAGATTTTACTTCACCAGGTACAGATTTTAAAAGCCCCATTGAAGGATCTGGAGCTTTCCTCAGAATAAGGGGACCAATGTCCCTTTCTCCTGAGGAGACCTGTTGGAGACAGAAGGAGACATTTTGGTATCCATTTTCTTTGGTGCTGGGAAGCATAGGACTGGCCTGCCCATTTTCTTAACAGTGGTGGCTGAGCCAAGGCTAAAAGCTCATGGAGACAATAGATAATAAATTCAAATGGCTGAGTAAAAAAACCAGAAATTGTTGGTCTTGCTATGGTGGATGGTAGTTTCCTAGAGACAGCTTTTCAATCTTATCGGGAGCTGTTCTTGAGAAATATGTTCTAGGAACCCTTCTTGTTATCTTGATTTACGCAGTTCATATAGAGTACCTTGGCTTCACTTTCATTAGAGAGAATTTCCAGAGCTTCCAGATGAGACAGTCCTTGAAACTCATCAAAAAGCAGCTCATAATGTGCCGTCCTTTCAAATGTGACTTGTTGGGCCCGTCTTTGCTTCTCTTTTTCTTTTGCCTCTCGCAACAGCTGCAGAAATATAGATTATGGTTGCTGGTTTATTGGTTGCATGGCAGATTTGATAGATTTCATCACCTTCCAACTCAGCTCATCTAGGCAATAATAATAAGTCTTGGAGGGTAGATCATACCAGCAGAAGTGAAAATATTTTATCATTTAAATAAAGCATATATAGTAAAGATATATATATGCAAAATAAATAAATAAATAAATAAATAAATAAGATATAGTAAAATATCTTAAGAGGGATTCTCATTCTCTATATGGGTTTTAAAATTAACAGTGATTACAGTTGGTTTAGTTTTTAAAAAAAAATTACTGGCACCTACAAACACAACGATATACAGTGGCGCCTCACATAACAAGCACCTCATGTAAAGTGTGTTGCACATAACAAGTCTAAATTTCCAAGGAATCCTGCTTTACATAACAAATCTGCTTCATGTAATAAGCAAACCCCTCTGGCACCTAATGGGCACGCGTGCTATGCAGACCTGATGCTCCAAGTGGACGCGTGCTATGCAGACCTGATGCCCCAGCCAACTGCCCCCAAGCTGGGAGCAGTTCGAGGAAGCAGCGCTGGCTGGCAGCCCTTTTAAACAGCCTCTGCTTGGAGCATCAGGTCTATCATGTTATAAGGTGTATCGATTATACAAAATTATCATCATAGTTATGTACTGGTATACAGACTTTGTTCTAATTGTGTTGGCCACTTCCTATGACAGAATTATTAAAGTTGAATTATTAAATTATAATTACATAAAGACTGAATCATTAAAGTTTTCACCTGTGACAAAGAAACTGTTCGTTCCATCAGAATTTTTGTTTTCTTAAATCCAGGATCACTTTCTGCAAGGACATTCATGGTTTTCTTGCCAATGAACTCCAAAGCATCCAGGCCTCCAGTTAAGACACTCTTTCCCTGCACAAATCAGAGAACAATGTTTTTATTGACTGGTATCTCAACCCTCAACATATTATGGGAAGCCTTCTCATCCCAGGACGGCAATAGTGAAGCCCCATTGATCTGGTCAGTGCTTCAAGTGAATAGAGTGTGCACTCTACAACAATACCCATTTCTGACTGGCTCACTGGTCTATGCATCTGCTACACAATCCTATTCTTGTCTACTCAGAAGTAAGCATCATTATATTAAATGGGGTTTACTCCCAGGAAAGTGTATTTAGGATAGCAGCCCTAGTACCTGTTGCATATATGCAATGTTGGGAAAAAAAATGGCTTGAATAATTCTTTGCAATGTGTCCAAGGCAGTTGTGGGGATTGTCAAAGCCAGACTACACATCACTTTTAATGGAATTATGTACATCACTCCTTGAACATGGGGGCTGTGGTGGCACAAGTGGTTAAGACACTGTGCCTGTTAACCAGCTGGCCATAGTTCGAGACCTGGGTCCCCACAAGACAAGGAGAGCTCCTGTCCTTAGCCCAGCTCCTGCCAACCTAGCAGTTCAAAAGCGCGTAAATGCGAGTAGATAAATAGTACCACCTTGGTGGGAAAGGTAACAGCGTTCCTTGCGCCTTGGCGTATAGTCATGGCGGCCCCACGACCACAGACGTGTCTTTGGACAACACTGGCTCTAAAGGCCTGTAAATGGGGATGAACACTGCACCCTATAGTTGGAAACGACTGGCAGTTAACCTGTGGGGGGACCTGACCTCCCCGAACATGCTACTTTACGCCCAAGTTAAGTACAGTAGCTTGTGGTAAAATAAATAAAAGGCAATTAAAATAGCACACATGGAGGAGGAAACTCAGACCAAGACCACTGCAAGTGCAAAACGTTAAAGCCCCCAGTGCAATCCCAAAAGGCACTTTCCTGAGAGTAAGAACCACTGAGCACAATGGGGCTTACTTTGAGAAGACATGGTTAGGATTGTGCTCTAAGAAGACTTGCAGAGAAAAACCACAGAGTAAAATTAAACAATATTTTTTTCTAATAATTTATAAATTATCTTTTAAACTGTAAATAAATAACTTAAAAATAAATAAATAATTTAACCTGTAATTTCCAAACTGTTATGCAAAGATAATCTGAAGTCAGATTGTTAAAAAATGTGTGTATGTGCATACACGTATGTGACATTTCATTTCATCTTTAAACAACTTTTAGTCCCTTAAATTGATACATGCACAAAACTACAAAATTTGATTGGGAAGAAGCCAGTGCCTTCATTGAATTTGGCTGATGGGCATAGGACTAAATGGATCATTTAATCCCAAGCATGCACCATTGCTATTGCAATTCCAAGGACATGGAAAGAACCTGAGCAATAAACTATGCACATTGCCCTGAAGCTGCCTTTTTGAGCCTGAGATGGCCACTCCCCTAATTTGCACACGGCATCAGAGGGTGTTACATACTAATCTAAATTATTCACAGATTTGTGCTCAATAGGGAGTGGGAACTCATGAATCTCTAAGTGAGCCTCGAGCATTATAACACATATCAGTCACAACAGTGCATCCGGCATTTTGGATAAGAGACCAAATCAATTTGAGTCCAGCTGTTTTTTATTTTGGATTAGAAACTTCAAAGCAGTCCATATGGCAAGGTTAGGCTCTTTGATATGTTCCACAATGCAACAAAAAATGTATAACAGGAGAGCACAACTGTATTTGGTTCCAAGCTGAAAGCTACATTAGGATCTACTGCCTATGGCTGCAATCCTACTGTCCAGTTAGGCCTGCCTAAGCCCCGGCTTAAGTCCTGTGCTGACTTGGAGGTGTCACAAAAGTGCTGTAAGACACTTCTGTGCCACTCCTGGGGGAGGGTTAGGCCGCTGCTTGGACGTGTGCTTGCCTTCCTATATCATCATGGGAACAGAAAGACAGATGAGCTGTGCCAGCCTGGGTTAGGACTGCACCGCCAGAGGCTCCGTGTCCTCCACCAACACAATAATAATAAAAGATACAACACTAGAAAAGCAGATTCTTGCTGGAAATGCACAGCACTTTTCATACATGGAAATGAGTGATCACACATCCCTGAAAATGTGATGCAGGTTATAGGAGTAGATTGAATTGTAAGTACTGCAAAATCTTTTGTATCACTAACAGTGTATGTCTCATTTTGCATGGAATTTTTTTTCCAGTTTTTAGTCAAATTGCTTGTAATACAAGCTTGTGCTACTGAAAATTAAAGTTATCTTAGCCTGAAATAATTAGTTACTTTAGAATAAAAGTATATTCATACTTACAAGTATATGGATCCATACAGTATATCCATTTAAGTATACTCATACTTGTAAAAGGGACTTACAAGTATATGGATCCATATAAATATGGATATAGTAAAGGTAAAGGTGTCTCCTGCAGGTTGCTCTGCTAGTCATGACAGACTCTCGGGTGCAGTGCTCACCCCCGTTTCTAGAACCATGGAGCCAGCATTGACCGAAGACACCTCTGTGGACATGTGGCCTGCATGCACACGGAACACCATTACCTTCCCTCTGAAGTGGTAACCATTTATATACTTGCATTTCCATGCTTTCAAACTGCTAGGTTGGCAGGAGCTGGGCGAAGGATGGGAACTCACCCCATCTTGCAATACTCATGTCTTGAACCACTGACCTGCCAATTTTCAGACTGATAGGCACAATGCCTTTAACCACTAAGCCAACTGCACCCCTGGATGGATGGAGGGATGGATGGATGCAGGGATCAATCAATCAGTCAAAATATATGGATATATTAGATTTACATCTGTGGTATTTTAGTATGTTTTTGCTATCATTTTAGAAGGTATTTAAAATAACTAATACAACATTTTTGCCCATTCCCCCCCACACACTTCATTCATATTTTACACCACTGCACTGTTGTAATATTTTTGTGTTGTTCCTGCCCTTTTTGTCTCTTTTGTGTCACTTCATTTGCTTACAGTATTCTGAACAGCACTAGTGATGGATGAAAACATTCCACGTGATCCAGAAGGTGATGAAGGCAAAGGTGAGTTTTCTGGAGAGCTTTGCTGAGTGGTGTCTTCAGTGTCTTAAAAGGAAACACACAAACAAAAACATGATACAAACAGACTTCAAATTGCATGTCACAATTGAATACAAATCTCTTATTTTCAGTGATGTGAAATAAGAAATTCACATTTCCAGGACAACAGGTTGCCAAGCAATGCATCCTTGAGTACCTTACCTGGGGTAGGACATTCAGTTGTCTCAGGATGTGCATCTTCTGAAGATTCGGAAGAGGGTCCATGAATTCTGAGACTGGCTGCTTTTTCCTTAACCGCTGTTAATCCTTGTCCTGTAGAGAAGCAAAGATTGATTTTTTAAAAAAATTGCTCTTTTATCTAAACTATAAAAATGATGACCACTTATAATTCATATTAGGCAGATCTGTGTATATTTGTTACTGAAAATATGTGACAGACAAAATAATAGAATCTGTTACCACTGCAGGTCTCCATCAGTGTTGAAAGACTATGGTATCGTGCTCGGCACTGCATACGCTGCATGCGAAGCACGAAAGCCTGGATTAGATTGTTATGGAGGATAGGTTGTTACCCAAGCAGCAAATCCCCCCTCTCCATGCCACTGAATTAGTCCAATGGAAAGGCAGAGCCAATACGATTGGATCCAGCTGGCGTTGCAGAGCTGGGCTAAGGCAAGAGCTCACCCTGTTCGAGCCCAACCTGGGTCTCGAACTCTGGCCTGCTGTTTAACAGGCACAGCATCTTAACTGCTTGTGCCACCCACAGCCCTGTTACCATTACTAATACTATATAATAGATATATTACAGCAGTTATTTTCAACCAATGTGCCGTGGCACAATTTTTGCACAACTGCTGGGACTTTTATGACAGCACATAAGGAGAAACATTGTTATAAAAGGCTCAGAGGGACTGTGCTGTCATGTTCATCCTGCATTCCCACCTATGCATTCAGCTAGGTGACACACTGTAATTTTCAGACACAAATTTAAATACATACATTTCATTTCAGGAACGGTTGACATAATTCATATTTCTACCCATTCAGTTATACATTTTAAAAAATCAGCAGTAAAATTTGAGAGACACAATACAATCAAAGGTTGGCATTTTTCCTGCAATCCTTTGAATACTTACTAGGGAGTAAATTGGATAAGCATGCTTATTGTTGTGTTTCACATCTCAGTGGCTTCAACAGGAAAGAGTTAAGCTTGCTTTAGGATGGTTTGCTCAGGCTTTACTGCTATGAGTGAGAGGTGGTTAATTGAATGAGGTTTAAAATCAGAATATAAATAAGCTTGATATGAATTACTGCCACTGTGGTGAAATAGATTGTTCCAGCTAATATACAAGTGTTTATTTTTTTACACTTCAGTGCTATCCAATTAGAACAAAATGAAAACAAAGAAATAGAAGCATAAGTGAGAAGGAAGGTTCCACTAATGCGTCAAGGTTCTGTGATCACAAGCTGACGTAGTATTGCAGTCTATGAATTTGATAACAAACATCCACCAGAGGTTGTATAACCACATAGTATCCCAGCACAGAACACTGGTGAAAAATTACACGCAAGGATAACAATATATATGGGGAAGAATGGACCAAAACCAAAGGTGAAAAATATCTTACAAAACTGATTTTTATCCTACAGAGTGCGTGAAACACTCAAATCTAATGCTCACCCTTTTCAGTCAAAAATCTCCAAAATCAGGATACACATTAGATTTTATGGCTCACTGAATTAGAGTAAATACAGTAACAGTTTAACAGTTTTAAGTTTAACAGTTTACTATATTGGAACAAAAATGTAACTTTGGTTACAATCCTAAAGACACTTTCCTGGGAGTAAGACCCATTAAACATCATGGGGCTTACTTTTGAGTAGACATGGTTAGGATTGTGCAGCATAAAGTAGTGCAATTTGTTAAAAATCATATTGTCATATTATTATTGCCATAACTCGTATGCAGTAAACTTAAATTTTGCACCTGCTTTGCATTACATTCGCCAGTAAACTTTTTATCTCAAGCCTTTCGAAGTTGGTGTGCACATTAGATTCGATGGTGCATTAGATTTGAGTAAATACTGATATTTTAAACTTATTGCATCCCGGGCAGGGCTGAGTTTGCTAGTACTTCTGCTCCATTAGAAAAAGGAAAACATGGCATTATGGCACAATGGTGCTGGCAGTTGTACCTCTTTGCAAATGGATCAAGACCAGATATGAGGTCTGGATACTATTACTAGATAACCAAGGATGATGCCTTATAATAAGGACTGAACCCAAGTTTTCTTATTTGTGAAATCTGTGCTGCTAAATGGAAATATGTCATACAGAGAGGCCCTTCAGTGTTCTCTGGCTGGGAGCTATACATTTCATGCACAGGACCTATGTATATGGTTGCGGAGTTGCTGATTGATGAGATTTGATGGCACAACTTTCCCTATATGGCTGCTGCCAAAAAAAATTGGCTGCATGTTGCTGTTGGCTGTGTTTTGCTGCCATGGTATTTGAACTCTTATCTGAGGTGACCAGTATGTGTCAACGCAGACTGGTGAATAACCATTTAGCTATTGCAGGTCCAGGTAGACCTGTCCATGCTGCAGAGACTTACCCCAGGTATTGTTCCCTTACCTAGAGACCTCTGCTACAACCCTTCTCCCAAAGGATGCAGCAGTCACCTTTTTGGTGCCACTGCTTCGGGGGGGAGAACAGAACTGTGACCTGGGATGCTTGATGAAAGCAAAATTGTATTAATTTTATAGCATATTTGGACTTAATATTGCTTTTATTTTTGGACTGTTTAAAATACTGGTCATGCTGATTCATTTTACACAAAAAGCTGCAATCCTAAACTCCATCCAGTTAGGCTGGCATAAACTCCTGGCATAAGTCCTATACTCACTTGGGGGTGTCACAGAAATGCAGTAAGGCAGTTCTGCCCCATTCCCAGGGGGTTAGACCAGTAGATAGGCATATGCCAACATCCCCACACCACCATGGGAAGAAATGCCAGGAGTTAGGCCAGCCTAAATTGGTTAGAATTCTGCCCAAAATGAGATACATTAAAAATATGGCTGGTTTCCCCCACCCCAAGTAGTAGTCTTTCTTTCCTGGGTAGAAATAGATAACTCAGAATCTCAAAAGAAAAACTGCCGGTTAGAATTTGAATAATTTGACATTTACTGCCATTACATTCAATTTCTAATTTCATTGCCACCTCTCAAGAGTGAAAAGGAATTTTTTTTAATTCGCCCCAAATCAGTTTTAATCATCTTTGGTTGGCTTGAAATTGGTTTAGATCATTTAAATATGTTGCAACTTCAATCACCGCTCAGTTCTTCCTGCAGGCTTTTGGGGTGGTCGCCTGGGGATTTAATTCCTTCAAATTAACTTCAGCACATTTATAATCATTTTTTATTGCACTCATTGACCTACTTTGTGAGCTTCATTTAAGTAACAGTTAATTCTGTATTCACATGCTAATAATTTCATATACGTTACTGCTTCTCAATATTTCTGAGTTTGCTTTGAAAAGGTAACCTAATTGCGACCTCAATTACTTGTTTCCTCTGGGCTGTACCTTTTCTGAATATATTTTTGAAATTCTGACAACATATTAGAAGCAAATCAATATGTAATTAGAAAAAGCACAAATCCTTAATTGATCGTAGGTCTGGTATATGTTACTTTCTCATTGCTGATACAATCTTGAATTCTTACATTGTATATTCACAGCCTGAAAATAAAATAAAAGAGGAAAACCTGGGGCCTTTTTTAACCTGATTTACTAGGAACCTTTTCTATAGCAGTCCCCAGATTCAAGATTTCTGTCCCCAGGTAAATTTAATGATTGCCTAAGACCTGAGAGGGATGCAGCAGTTTGAATTCCAGAATAGCTCCTCAATCTCTTTATTCCACACCACAAATTTTGTTTATTTTTACAAACTGGAAAATCACTCGGTTTTTACTTTATTGCCTATTTGGCAGTTTTGTATTTAATTATATAAGAAGATATAAGATCAGGCCACTGATCAGGCCCATTTTCTTCAGCTTCTTGAATATCATAGTGGTCCACCAGATGTGTCAGGGACAGGGCCAGATTAAGGTCTGATAAGGCCCTAAGCTATTGAAGGTAATGGTGCCCTTTATATGTCCAGCTGTCTTTGGTCAACAATAAATTCTTGCTGTTTTTTTGTGTTGAATATATGCTATATCGTAATTTATGGACCTAATAGGTATCTAATGCCATTCGCACATAACAAAATACATATTTTATCAAAGTAATTGAGGAACTGAAATACAATTAAGAAGTATATTAATAGTGAAATAAAATTAAGAAGTATATTAACAGTGAAATAATTATTAAGCTGTCTTAAAATTATTTTTATTCATAACAAATTTAATAATACAAGCGCATTGGCATTTGACAAAAACAAATCAGTGATATTTTAGGGACCAGGCTAGCAGTCGGGACCCATCATAGGATCCTATACAACACAAAACACTGTTGCTGTACATAGGTTTTATTTTTTGTTTTTTATCTTATATTTTGGAAATGTACATCCAGATTTTTCCTTTAAATTTTTGGGGAGCTTCCAAGAGAATTGGGCCCCAAGCTATAGCTTGTAAATCTGGCCAGGGAACACCCAATACAATAAGATACCTGTATTCTCTTGCGCCTGGTATTCTGATGTACAGTGATGCCTCACGTAACAAATTTAATTCGTTCTGGAGGCATGTTTGTTACGTGAAACGTTCTTTACATGAAGTGGATTTTCCCATAGGAAATAATGGAAACTCAGAAGATTGGTTCCACAACCCCAAAAATATTCATATAAAAATATTAACTGGATGTAAAAATGATGACAGAACACTGGGGTTGAATTCAAAACATGCATTCAATGATCTTATCAAGTCCACTTAGGCTGCAGTCCTAAAGACACTTTCCTGGAAGTAAGACCCATTTAACACAATGGGGTTTACTTCTGGGTAGACATGGTTAGGAGGCTGCAATCCAAGACACCTTCAAAGTGTCTCCCCACTTTCTCCTACTCTCCATCCTGAGCCTCTCTCTCCCCTGCTCCCTTCTGGCTAGCCCTGAGCTGCTTCCCTCGTCTCCACTGCTCTTCTCTCCCTCTGCCCAGCCACAGAAGGAACAGCATGGAAGTGTTGCTTTCACTATGGGCAGGTGTGCTAGGCAGCCCTGACGCTTTTTAAACGGGCTGCCGGCCAGCGCGTCTGCCCCAACTGGCAACAAATGTGTTCTTTAGGTGAAGCACAGTTTGTTACGTGAAGCAGAATCCTAGAGAAATTTTTTGTTTGTTATGTGAAACATATTTTACGTGAGGCGTTCTTTATGTGAGGCGCCACTGTATTTGCTTTCAGTACTACTGTTGTATTGTTTGCTTTTAATTGCTCTTAACTACTTTGGGGATATACCACTAAGAAAATAAATAATAAAAAATTAAAACATCTAAAGGTACTACTGCTCTTTTTCAGAGACAGGCTGCAATCCTAACCATGTCTACCCAGAAGTAAGCCCCATTGACTACATTGGGACTTACTTCTGAGTAGACATGCATAGGATTGGGCTCATCTTTTAACCAAACTGTCGAACCTGCATTCAGTATGAGATTCAGTATGAAAATATCATGCAGCACGAGAGGTGCAGAATATTTTACTCAGTGCCATTTTCATTGTGATAATAAGTCCTCTTTAACGCAGCAATTTGTTATAGGTGGAGGGAAGATTTTTCTGCAAATAATGGCATAGAGTAAATCATTTAAAACTCATTACATCCCACACTTCCAAACTAAATGTGCAGCAAACACTCCAGGTGTTCAGGGCTGCAGAGAGGTTAGATGGACCTGGGAAGATTTTTGGTGCTGTGCCACTGATCCTCTGGCATCCTGACCATTCTCAAATGGGGAGCTTCATGGATTGTTCCTGCTCAGCTCCCACACAGTAAGTCCACTCCTAGAAAGTTAAAATCTGGGTGCAAAATTCCTGGGGGCCCCATTTAATGCCAGTTCTTGGTGAATTATGCCAGGCAATCCCATCTTCTTTGTGATCTTCCTGGTGGCCATTTTAAGGCTTAAAAGGACTTCTAGTCCATGTCTTGCTTCAAATTAATCTCTCCGAGATGTGTTCAAATAATGCAGAGTTTGGCTGTTTCTGCAACTGTTTCTAGGTTATAATGTTCAAGGCATTCGTTCTCATTCGTTCTCAAGAAACTGCAAGAGCAAATCTGTAGTGATGAAGTGATATATGTGGAGTAATTCAGTTTTCTGACCCTACAGTATTTCTCTGAGGCATATCTGTAACTTCATAACACAATATTTTGGGAAACCAGGCTGTCCTACTGAGGAAGGTTAATTTGATTGGTGTGATAATTAACAGGGAATAAGATAACCAGAAGAATACAAACTGCAGCCTAAAAACATGGCTAATGAAATTATTCCCTAGCTGTAAAGAAGTGAAATAAAAATGGTACTTGTTTCAAATGTTTGAAAGAGAGGGAGAAAGAAAACAGTCAGAGGTTAAAAATATTTTAATTTTGCTATAATGAAATGAAATTTCATTTCATTTTAGAGGGCTAAACTGTTTAATTTTTAAAGTAATCAGATGTAGCTGACATGCAATTTTTTCAGCTACTTTTACCAAGAGTTTATACAAATAAAGCCAGATGCAGCAAACGTTTGTCATGCTATCATGTGTGATGTTGCAATAATGTGACCACTAAGGATAAATCATAGAACTGGTGCTCCACTGACAATTCTATAGGCTGCTTTGATTTTAACTACTGACATCCTATGATGTTGATTCATAAACTATTTATGCTAATGTGCTCCTTGACAATTTTTTCTTTCTGTCCTAAGCAGCAGTTATGATAATCACTCTGATCAGGACTGGGATTGTGGTATGAGAGGAGAGGGTTTCACCTCTTTCCTCCCCCATCTTCCTGATCCAAGTCAACTCACCTGCTATTTATGGAAGAAATAACAAGCATACCAGGCCCGAGCATGTTTTAATACATATAAAGGTAAAGGTATCCCTCGCAAGTTGCCCTGCTAGTCATGCCCAACTCTTGGTGTTCATCCCCATTTCTTAAGAAACAGAGCCAGCATTGTCCAAAGATGCCTCCATGCACATGTGGTCCGCATGTACACAGAACACTGTTACCTATTTACCACCTAGAAGGTGGTACCTATTTATCTACTAAATTAAATTTACATGATTTCAAACTGCTAGCTTGGCAAGAGCTGGGTTAAGAACAGGAGCTGACCCCGTCTTGTAGGACCCAGGTCTTGACCCGCTGATCTTCAATTTGACAGGCACAGCGTCATTAACCTTTATGCCAATGCAGCCCCTGAATACAGCATGTAGTTTGTCCTAACACAAATGAGGTTAGCCTATTAAATTAAAAGATGAATGTCCCTTTAGGTTTAAAAACAGCCTGCTTAACATGATAATACTTCAGGCAATCAACTAACTTCCCTTTCCCTCTCCTTTCTTAATATAGCTCTTTTAGCTGGGAGGCAGATTCTTCCATTCCCCTGCCTGGAGCACACAAAAAAATGCAAAGCTATTGGGAAATGATTCTCACTTTGCATTCTTTTGCACTTTGGGGAGGGATCTGCTTTCCAACTGAAAGGAAGCTTGTCTATGCTCTAGAAAGGAAGCTTGTCTATGCTCTATGCATTAGCATGGCTAACAAGTTATTTTTAAAGGGCTGCCTAATCTTTTAACAACTTTTGTTTAACACAAAAATCAGCATCCACTGAGGTTCTTGGAATGGAATCCTTGCAGATGCTGAGACACAACCTGTACTTGAGCTTTAACTGATTTATGAAGGTATTCTTTCACAGCTGATGGCTGAACATATCTGTTATCTGACAACATTTAACAGATTCCAGAGACTGTGCAAGATGATCTCTGCCACAGAATAAGCATAACTTTAATCTTTGATTCCACTTTCTCACTGAGGCTTTTGAACAACTTATGATTGGTGGGGGAAACAAATCCATATTATTTTTCTCCCTTTTTTGAATTGGACAGTAGCATCAAGTGATGACTTACTTGAGTGCAAAAAGCCAGCATAGATTAAATACAGAAAAGCTTTCCTATCACCTGCATCAGCTCCAGGGCAAAGCTGTCCAGTGGGGGCAGTTCACATATTTTAGCAGAGAGTCAGTAAGTGATCAATCATCATGTGATTCAGAAAAAGAACTAAAATTCCCCCTTCTTATTTCAGCCAAACTAAATACAGTACTGCAATGCAGTAGAGTCTAAAATGCTGGTCTCTCTTGCAAAGTACTTCTGAGAAGGAGCCTTTTATAGCAGAGAAGAACCCTGCTGCTCTGATTTATTACTCATCTAAAATATTTCTAGACTGCCTTTTGATTGCTTTCTAGACTGAAGCATGTATCAAGTTAATGCTGACATGCAGCTGAGTTATAACTTCCGACAGCCCAATCCTCACACTCCCACATCCTGCCAATGCAATGTCTCCATTGGGTAATTAGCATTTGTCCCTTCTCCAAGACCCAGCCCTGTAAAAGAACTGTAATGGAACTGTAATAGCAATTTTGCTGGTACATATCTGAGTGAACCCAACGAGGTGGAGAAAGGTCAGAGAGGGTAGTGATGCAATGCTGATATTACCCTATTTTCAGCCTTGGCCCTTTTCCCTCTTCACTCATCTCTGTTCTTCCCCACATTGTTCTGCCTGCTCCCTGCACCCTGCTTGCCTCCCACACTAATTTAATAGCACCAGCATTTTTGCTGTATGTGGTTGCCTGCTGAACAGAACGACATACCACCTTTTGCAGCTGCTCTAAAGGATGCTCTGCTATAATGTCAATTCTGATGGAGCAGCAAGCCCATTGGACTGGACTCTTAATTTTGTATGAAATGTATGGAGAGAATCAACTGTGGGGATTTTGGAAGGAAGTTCATCTCCTGTTCACATCAACATCTTTTCCCCCTAGGGATTATTCATGCCTTGGAGGAATCAAACAGTTACTGTACTTTTAAATATGTTTACAGATTATAGTGTCATGGATACTTAACTACTGTGGCAGATGCTGATGACAGCAAGGACTTGCCCCATGATCCCCAAGTTGTCCATCCACTTCCTTTAGGTGATGGATCCGTGTCCTGCACAAAACATATATTGAGAATACTGTCAGCCATTTGTATTATCAAAATTGAGTGATCAAAGTATGGAGAACATAATAATTAGCAGGAAACATTCTTTATAACCATGCCCTGAAGGATTCCATGTGGGAGAGAAGAGTTCTATGAGCTGCCTATAGAACAATTACCGTACCTACCTCACAGGGTTGTTATGGGACAAAAAAGGGGGTGCATGGAAGGACCTTCAAAGACTACTGTAGAAATGACATTTTGAGTAGTCTCTGAGCAAGAGGCACTCTTTCAAGTGGGTATTCCTCTTTTATTTAGCAGGGAGAGAGTAACTGGCCCTACACACCCCAGCAATGTCTGTTCTAGTGGCTTCTGCTGGTGTTCTTTTGCATTTTAGATTGTGAGCCCTTTTGGGACAGGAACCCATTAGCTTTTAATTAGCTATTATTATTTTTCCATTTTCTTTGTAAACCGCTTTGTGAACTTTTTAGTTGAAAAGCGATATATAAATACTGTAGATAGACAGATAGGTATATCTTGGGCAACATTTGAAACTCCACCAGTGGCTAAATCCTTCCACCATCAGAATATTCTGGACTTGGTAAATAAATAAATAGCCTCAACATGTCATTTCTAGATGTATAATACAAGATAGAAACAAAAGGATTTGTTGAACAAACAAACCAATTTCTTATGGATTTAGCTTTAGTATATGGTAAGTGACTTTGATACATGGGACAATTCTGGACATGGGAAGTGAGTCTACAAGTAAAAATGTACTGTCTATTGCTAAAAATTAACATCAAATAGGTTTTACAATAATATGCTGTTTTCTATATTCTGTTCACCTTCCTCATACATGGTCCAAAGCTGGAATGTTTCTAGATTAAGAGATTCTCACAGAGGAAAATACACGCAAGGGTAAAGAGATTAGATGAATTGTTATTTTCTGAAATGTATTTTCATTTCAAAACTGAAATGATTAAGAGGAAAACACACACACACAAAAGGGTAAAGAGAAGGTAAAGAGTATTTTCTTTTAATTGCAGAGAAAATTATTGTATTAGTAAATTTTAAAATTTACTAATAAGTAACAAAGGCTGTAATTCTAAACACACTTTCCTGGGAGTAAGACCCATTGAGCACAATGGGGCTTACTTCTGAGTAGACATGGTTATGATTGCAGCCATAGTGTTTAAATTAACCACCTGAAAGCAATACAGAGGCATGTTTTTAGCTTTTATTTTGGCATGTCCTACATTTTTCTTGGGTGTCTTATGCTCTTTTTTTGTTGTTACATATGAGTACCCTATCCTCTGCCAGGATACTTCCTGTCAACCCTACCTCACAGGGAATGGATGGGGACCTGGAGGATCCAGGTTTAGGTTCCCAGTGACCGTGAGCTTCCTATCACATATTCTCGGCCTCACCACCTTGCAGGGTTGTTGTTCAGCTGGAGGGATAGGGCTGGATGTAATCCCTGAGACTCCTGAATGACTCCTGCATTGAAAAAGGTTGAAAATCTCTACTCTGAGTAGACATGTATTGAGACATTGGGCTCTCACCTGCAATCCTATCCATAGTAACCTAGCATTAGCTCCATTTATTAATTTTTTATAATGGGATTTACAGCTGGAGGCAGCTGTGCTCTGGGGGGAAGCCTTCCCTCTCCCCCCCCCCCGCCCCACTCCGCTGGTCCTTGGAAAAAATTTTCACCCCAGAAGTGGTCCCTGGGACCAAGAAGGTTGAGGACCACTGCCCTGGAGGATAGAAGTTTGAAGGTCACTGCAACAGTGTATTAAGGAAAGGAAAAATCCTGAAGCCTTTTCAGAGCTTCACTCACTTTTAAGTATAACTTAGCTTTAATATGTACTGTATGCTTTGACCTAAAAAGAAAAAAGAAGGAAAAAGTAAATAATTTATATGTATGATCTTTACCTACTATGAGATAGAGATAATAAATAATCAAGTTCTAGCCTATAACGCTTTTGTCTCAAACCAATCTTTTTTTAAAAAAAGCTTAAAATACAAAATGAAAAATTAGTAGAAAGCAGCCTGATTGGAAATTGATTAAATTCTGCTGACCAGAAAAAAAACAGCTATTGCTGCTCTGGTTTTATTATTTATGAAAGGCCCATTTAAAAATGATGATGCTACTGATTCTGTGCTCCCACCTGGGGCCAAGCGCAACATTTCATGAAGCGATGACATGAAGGTCAGTTTAACCTTGTACAGAACATGAAAGTTAAGGTTTTACCTTAGGAGAATCTACTGGCCATTCTTGGCTTCCAACGCCCAGCAGGCATGCCTATTCTCTACTGTGTGTATGTCTGTATTTGTGTGCACCACAAAACACACACACACACACACATACACACACACACACACACACACACACACAATATGACAAAGGCACAGAGTAGCAATACGGATTTGTGCATGAATTACAGTGAGATGCACTAATTCTGAAGAACTAATGGCAGGCTCCATACTCTTTGACAGCTGTTTTGGCTCACTAGATAAAAGTCGGATATGAAGGGAAAAGTTGAATTGCATAAAAAGGAATTTTTTCTTTCCGGCAGAGACTATTTCCATATCCCTTTACATCTAGCTTCATTCGTGGAGTATAACTATTATAAACTGATTTTAATATTCCAGTTCTTTTCTATAATGTATACAAACTCCATGTTCATAAGAACAAAAATATCTCTCTTTCAGCCTCACCTACCCTTCAGGGTTGTTGTGAGGACAAAAGGAGGGAAGGAATAATGTACAACACCTTGAGCTCCTTGGAGGAAGGGGGTATAAAATGTTATAAGAAAGGCTGCAATCCTAATCCCCACTTAGGCAGACTAAGGGCACAATCCTGAGTAACTACGGGAGCACGTAAGAGACATTACATCCACCCGTAGTTACTGCACCACCTAGTGAAAACCTATGGGAAATTCATATTGCAATCCAAAGTAACTTTTTCTTACTCCGGAGCAAGGACTCCCCGTAGTTACTCTGGATTTCACCCTAACTCCCTGTTAGTCCTGGGCTGGCCTGGGATGTCACAAAAGTGCTGTAAGGAACTTCTGTGCCACTCCTGGGAGGGTTAGGGTAATGTAGTCATGTGCCAGCCTCCCCACATTACAATGGGAATGGGGAAATGGGTGAATTTTGCTGGTCTAAATTGTAAGTAGTAAGTAAGGGCCCAACCTGTCCTGTGCACCAATTGTACTGTTGCTGCGCACTGTAAATGTTTCATAAGGCCTGTTTTTGAGCCATTATCACAAGGGCCAAATCCAGCGCTGGGCCTATGTTCTACCACCGGACAGCAGAAAGATAGGCAAGGGCATCGTGGGAGGTGGAAAGGAGGTATTCTAGAGCGGAGAAGGACATGGAGAGGACAGGGGCATGACAGGAGAAGGGAATGGGTCAGAAGGAAAGTGAGACTGATGAAGCTCAGCTGGTAGACACCATTTTTGAATGTGCTGGAGAAAAAATAATAATTAACTGGGAATGTGTTTTAGGAAGAAAGAGCATTTCTTACTGGGTCACTCTGGTCATTTAGCACTTCAGTCCCTAGTTCTGGTTCCAGGCTCACAGTCTCGCTGCACTCAGTCGGAATGCTTTCGGCTACATCCTCACTGGTATGTTCTTCATTTGAAGGATGTCCTGAGGAGGCCATGACCTCTTCTGGTTCATGGCTGGAGCTTTCAGAAATTTGCGTCTCATCATCTTGAGGTTGTATAATCTCTGCCTTTTCATTGTGTATCACTGTGCCAGAAGCTGAAACATTACTGTTGGGTTCCGATAATTCTTCATTTTTTTCTGGAGTTAACAAATCACTTGTGTAACTTGACATACTTTTAAATTCTGCAGGAACAGAAAGAAGTAGTCAATACTATAATAAATTTTTGAAAGCTTTACCCCCCCCCAAAAAAAATTCAATAGCAATTTCCTCATGGAAACACTAGAATATATTGTAACCCTTATGATTCCAAGCTAAATTAGAACATTTGAAGTCTTAAAGAGAGGAATTGCTTTCCTATTGTGACCAAGAGACAAGTTCAGAAGAGAGCGACAGGAATGAACAGAGCTGGAAGAAAAGCCCTACGAAGATTCACCCTACAATCCAGAGTAACTACGGGAGCACATAAGAGACACCATGTGTACCCGTAGTTACTGCAGCACCCAGTGAAAACCTATGGGAAATTCATATTGCAGTCCAGAGCAAATTGTTCTTACACCAGAGCAAGGACTCCGCGTAATTACTCTGGATTGCACCCTAAGAGCACTTGGACTGTTCAGCCTGGAGAACAGAAGGTTAAGAGGAGATCTGATTGCACTCTTCAAATAATGAAGGGCTGTCATATGGAAGAAGGGACACATTTGTTCTCAACAGCCTCGGAAAGTAGAACAAGAATCAACTGGTACAAACTGGAAAAATGAGATTCTATCCGGATATAAGGAAAAAATTAAAATTAAAAAATTTCCTGGATATAAGGAAAAATTAAAATTAAAAAAATAAAAAAAATTCCTGGTTATAAGGAAAAAATTAATGACGTTGTGGGCAGTGGAATAGATTTCCAAGGGAGGTGGTGGACTCTCCCTTACTGGGGGTCTTCAAGCAGTGGCTCGACATACACCTGTTGGAGAGAGATGCTCTAGAATGCTCCAGGAGGATTTAAGGGGGTTCTAGACAAGAGATTGGTCTAGGACAGGGGTCTCCAAACCCCAGCCCGGGGGCCAGATGTGGCCTTTAGCCTCAATGTGGGTCCTGGCAAGACCCCTCTATCCAGCCCCTGGGTAAGCTTTGTAATCCACTCCAATACATTCTTATATGTAAATTTATTCAAATTTGAAATGTAAATTAGTTTTCTGGCCCCCCCAACACTGTGTCAGGGAGATGATGTGGCCATTCTGCCAAAATGTTTGGAGACTCCTGGTTTAGAATAACTAGGCCCTTTCCTACTCTATGAATCTATGAACTATAGATTTGAGGACGTTCAGCAATAAGAACATGATATTAGACAGATTCACTGAACCTTTTAGAGTTCTTCTAATGCATTTCTCATATTTTTATTTTTAATTATTATGCAAGAAACTATAAAAAAGAAACTATAGAAGAGCTTACGATCATTTAAAATACAAATAGTAAGTCTTTGTGTGGCTTAACCTTCCCCTTCCCTCCCAGGAGTGGTGAAGAAGGCCTTTTGCGACACCCGCAGGGCAGCACAGGACTTGTGCTGGGACTTTTGCCAGCCTAACTGGGGATTTTGATTGCAGCTCTGTTATGCTGGGTAAAAAAAATGTTGGAAACAATGGAGCAGAGTAGGAGGAGAAAGATATTTTATTAAAACTATTTATACAATGCTGCTTTTTAACAACAACAACAACAACAACAAAAATGTGAAAAGTAGTTAACAAAACCAAAGAGGGAAAGTCAACTCTTTGACCAGTATAAATCTTTAATTGAAAAAATAGGAATTTCTCCCTAAATGAGATAGACATGTGAATGAACAAATATGGTCCCCACTACTTCTGATCTGAACCTTAAAGTTAAAATTTGAACAAGTATAAATTAACACAGGCTGCAATTCTAAAGATACTTTCCTGGAAGTAAAACCCATTGAACACAATGGGGCTTACTTTTGAGTAGACATGGTTAAGATTGTGCTCACAGCCAATTCCTTGAATTAGACTGACATCTGCTGATGCATAGCTGCTTATGCAGGCTCTTCCAAATGCCATCCTCTCTATGTCCAATTCACATATCATCATAGGAAATTTGTGTGTGTGTGTGTGTGTGTGTGTGTGTGGTGTGTGTGTGTGTGTACATGCATGCAATCCTAACCAACTTTACAGACCTGAGATACAGGCAATGTACCTCTGTGGAAAGGTAACACACATTCCCTTACCTTAAGGAGGCCTCTATGACTGCCACCCAACTGCAGGATGAAGCATACGCCCCATTGGCACATGTCATGTACCATGTCAGAACTGCTAAGCTGGATAGGAGTTGTGTGTGTGTGTTTTAAAGGTGTGCACGCGACAGGGATTTGGGTACACACCTATGGCTCCCAGGGGCACATGCTTCTCCAGTTATATCTCTCTCACACATTCCTGATTTCGAGCATAATCCTAATCCTAGTGTCTGTAATCCATTTCAAGTGGTTCTGGCAGACAAGTTTCAGCAATGCATTTTCTGGATCAAACAATGTGCAAACAATTCTTAGGGTTTACAGTGAGGAAAGACATCTATGCAACCTTCTGCTCCCTTTTTGCCCAGATTTTGTCACTGCTTGGACCCTCAAATCCACACTGGCCTTTTTTGTGACACCAAAGAGCCCCCCTTTTAAGAGGAGGGTTGGAAGAGAAAAGCTGAATTGTGATGGTGTCCTCAAGCTTGGTGCTTAATGGTACACCCATTAAGAGCCTTGTGGGATCAGACCAAAAGTCCATCCAGTCCACCTTCCCAGCTCATACAGTAGTGCATCAGATGCCTCGGGGAGCACGCAAGACAACAAGAGATCTGCATCCTGGTGCTGTCACCTGTATCTGGCATCTCAAATAGGGTTATTGCACTTACTCATCATGGCCTGTAACCCATGATGGACTTTGCCTCCATCAATCTGACCAGTCCCTTTTAAAGGCATCCAGGCTGGAGTTCCACAAGGAGTTCCACAGAAGTACCTGCTGTGTTAAAAAATATTTTCTTGTGTCTATTCTATTCCCAGAGATGTTACCTGGTTCTGGTGTGGTGCACAAGTAATGTGATCATAGGTAAAACTGCAAAAGGGGAGAAGGCCCAAAAATGCAGGATGTGACAAAATAAAAGCTAAAAACACTCATTTATCTTGCTTTTGTTTGGTTAATTTAAACACAATGGCTGCAATCCTAATCTCCATTTAGGCTGGCCTTAGCTCCTGCATAAGTCCTGTGATAATGGGGGTGTCACAAAACTGCCATTAGGCACTTTAGGATTCTATGATTCTAATGCCCCACTCCTGGGTGGTTAGGCCAATGCAAAAGCATACACAGACCTCCCCACACCATCAAGGAAAGATAAGCCAGATGAGTTAGGCTGGCTTAAATTTCTTAGGATTGCATACTTGTTATTAAATTCAAAAATATTACATCAAATTTATGAATTCCAAGAAGGTTACATGCTGCCTGCCCACAAGGAAAAGGAGGCCACTGAAGTTTTTCAGGCTAAAATCCAGTACATGTCTTGGAAAAAGAGGACAGATGGTCACCCTGTGTGAGAAGGAAAAGTTCATCCTTCTCTATCCACCAGGTGCCATCCAGTGGCAAGGAGTTCCACAGGATGACACCCTGGGTCAAGAAAAAAATCTTCTCTACCTTTTAAGACACTCAGGCTGCAAACCTAACCACACTTTCCTGGGAGTAAGTACTATTGAACTCAGAAGGACTTACTTCTGTGTAGACCTGCTTAGGATTGCTCTGTCAGTTTGAAAGGATACCCCCTGCTTGTAGTGTGGTGGTGAAGGGTGACCACAACCCCCTCAAAAAGGACACCCAAGAAAAATGACCAAATAAAAGCTAAAAACACTCATTCAAAACACTATATTATTGAATTTAAAACTGTTAAATATTGAATTACAATAAGGCTGCATGCTGCCTGCTTACAAGAAAAAGGAGGACAATGAAGTTTTTTCCAGGACACAAGTTTTAAAAAGAGGATGTGTCCTGGAAAAAGTGGACACCCTGGGAAAAGGAGGACAATAAAATTTTCCTAGGACACAAAGAGGATGTGTCCTGGAAAAAGTGGACAGGTGGTCCCCCTGAGTGGTGGGGGAGAGAGAGGGCACAGAGCATCCCTACATCCCCCCTTTCTCCACCCCAGGGGCATCCCTGGTGCCCAGAGTGGGGCAGGGGCGGTGCAGCTTCTCCCCCTTCTCTGGAGCCCAGGAGGAAATCCCCTGGGAGTGCTGGACGGGGAGCCTCCTCCAAAAAGAGGAGCCACCAGAGGGGAACCTCCAGGGCTCGCCCCTTACCCTGAGCCGTCGCCCGCCTGCCTGCCTTGCCTGCCTGGTGCGCCCTCCCGGTACTTTTCTCTCTCTCCGCCCGGCCACGTCGGCAGAGGCTGGGACTGGAGGGCCGGGCTTGGGGGGTGTCCTGCCCGCCTCTGTCCACCCCTCCCGCCCACACCAGCCCTGCCCCGGGCTGGAAGTGCCTGCGGAGGCTGTGCGCAAAGAGCCGCTGGCTGGAGCATCTCTCCAGGTGGAGGCGCAGGAAAGGTACCTCTCTGGTTCAGACTGGGCGGCTCTGGGGTTCTCCTGTCCTGGGGGGTCTGGAGGGGCTCTGGGGGTCCCTCTTGCTGCTTTCCCTTCCCTTTTCTCCCCTTTCTCCACTCTGGAGCCAACCCTGGAAACTTCCCCACTTGCTACACTGTTGCGCCAGGAGTTAGTAAAACTTTTTATAAAACTTTTTATAAAACTTTTTATAGAAATAAAAATATATTTTTTAATATTTTAATATGGATAAAAAAGTTGGGTAAAAAACAACAGATTGGGAAAAAAAAACTTATTGCCCTTAAAGTTACAACTCAATAGCTGAAAGGGTTTGGTTTGGGATTCCCAACTGATACCCAAAAATGTGTTAAATAAAAGCAGTTTTTTAAAAAATTAAATGCATCCCTTTGCAATGGTTTAAAAACAGCTTTTCTTACTGTTGTAGTGAAGCTGTCAAATTAGAAATGCAAAAGACTTTCTGCCCTTGACTGGCTCGGCTAAAGAATGGAATGATTGCTTGCTTGACTGTCTTCATGTAGTAGTGATTTTCAACCTTTTTCATCTCATGCCACACCATCAGTTGTTTTTACCGTTGACAAGGCACACCACGGTGTTCAAATCCCCAAGTTTTCCTATTAATAAATGTTCCTCCGCTAGTTCCGTGGCACACCTGAGGACTATCCATGGCACACTGGTTGAAATCACTGCTCTACAGCAAGAGAAAAGAAGTTTTTAAAAAATGGATTTGCAGAGGTTGTTTGTGTTGAGTCAAATCAGTGTATAAAAAATTTGTGTACAGGCACCCCCCACTTATTGGATGGTTTAGGGACTGGAACACCATCCAAAAGTGAAAATACTGGCAAATGAAACAGAGGGTCCTGTCCGTATTTTGTGGAAGAAAATTATGAAAGAGGAACACTTTAAAAACACTTCCTATAAAAGAGGAACACCCACTTGAAAGAATGCTTTTTACCCCATTGCTTGCTTATGTTGCTTCCAATGCTTTTATAGCTAGCAAATTGTGAATGCCCTTTTTATCTTGCAAATTCCTACTGCTAATGGGATTTCCGCAAATGGATTTTCATTAACTCCTTTGGAAATGGGATTAGACCAGAAGCTACAATATGGGGGATTTTGGCCTTTAGAATAGCAGAGAGTGGTTGAAAGGGTGGAACATGCATTGAGTGAATTTGTTCTGGTTATAATTGAAAGGTGTTGAAAGAGTGAATCATTGGAAAACCTTCAGAAAGTGGGGGGATACCTGTAAGACAAGGTTGGAACTGTATGTGTGTTTGTCTGTGTATCACACACACTAGGGGTGAAATCCAGAGTAACTATGGGGAGTCCTTGCTCTGGAGTAAGAACAAGTTACTGTGGATTGCAACATGAATTTTCCATAGGTTTTCACTAGGTGGTGCAATAACTACGGGTGCACATAATGTCTCTTTCATGCTCCCATAGTTACTCTGGATTGTGCCCTAGGTGAACTATGTTCTCTTTTCCATGACATGCCCTCTTTTTTAGCCTTGTGTCCTGGAAAAAAAAATCTTCATTGTCCTCCTTTTCCTTGTGAGCAGGAATCTTATATTCTTCTTGGAATTCATAAATTCAGTGTAATAATTGTAAATTTAATACGTGTTACAGTTTTCAAAATAATCATGTGAAAGCAATCTATGTTGAGTTTTTATTTTTTATTTTGTCATGTCCTACATTTTTCTTGGGTGTCCTCTTTTGCAGTTACAACATCTGGTCACGCTGGAGACTTGTGGTGAGTGAGGAGGCAGAACCTCTTGAGATCTTCAAAAAGCACCACAGTGTGAAGTGGGCAAGCACTCACAACTCATGCTCAAGAGTGTGGACTCTGATGGAGAGATTCTGCCATACCTGTCTTCCCACTCACCACATGTCCCTCACACAAACACTCTCTCCAAAGATGTGCAGTGCTTTTTCAGTTATACTCCACTATTCCTCCTACTGGAATTGGCATGCACCCAGATTGGGCACCCATGCCCACCAAACTGAAGTCTGAAATCAGATAAAGGTATCAGTGTGACCAAAATTTGTCCAGTGAGATGGAACAGTGACATTATCCAACAAAGGACTCAGTCAAAAGATGCTATTACTCTTAAATCAAGGGACTGCTGCTGTGTTGTGGTCCTGCCCCTCTGTCAGAGAGAGATGTGCCATTAGTGGATGTGAACCATTATCTGGAATAAGTAAGATAAGGTATGGGAGTTTAGGACATTGTGCCCGATTTCTGTTTTAGTGTCCATACCTAACCTACTTGCTGTTGCATTGTAAGAACTATGCCTAGGGTTTCTCTTGCCCATGTATTTTTGCTTGTAACTGATTGCTTTTTAGGTCTGCTATATCTATTTTCCTCTTATTTTAATCTTGAATCTGTCTGGATTGGTTGACTAAGGCTGGAATCCTAAGCTCCACATAGGCCGGCCTAGGCCCCAGCACAAGTCCCGTGCTGGCCTTGGAATGTCACATTCCAAGGCGTGGCCAGAAGGAGTGGCCTTCTGCACCACTCTTAGGCTAGTGCACAGACATGCACTTTTTTTAACCGAATATAGAACAACTTTCATTAATTTTTTTTAAAGATTAAAGATTAAAAAAAAATTAAAATTAATAATTAAAAAATTAGAAATTAAAAATTGAGGTGACATCTAAACAATACATTTCAAGACTATAACAGATTTGGATTTCACACAAAAACACTTATACAGTGGTACCTTGGGTAAAGAATGCCCTGGGTAAAGTATGTTCCAGGTAAAGAACATACTGTTCCTCTGGGCTTCTGACTTGGGTAGAAAAGCTGAGTTGGGTAACAAAGGCCAGCTGGCAGCTCTTTAAAGTTTAAAGAGCTGCCAGCCTGTACTTGTTACCTGAATGAACAACCTGCATTCCAACCCCAGGCTCCCTGCAGATCTTTTCAAGAGGCTGGAGAGGGGCCAGGGGATGCTGCTCCCTCCAGCAAGCTCTGCAGGAAGCCAGGCTTTTAAAGTGGTAGCCACTACTCCCAGCTGCCTGAATCTCCCCCACTGTCTCCAAATACCCTCTCACCACCCCAGAAGACCCCCAGTCCCCCCAATGGGGCTTACTCCCAGGAAAGTGTCTAGAATTACAGATTCCTAACCATGCCTACTCAGAAGTAAGCCCCATTGTGTTCAACAGGTCTTACTCCCAGGAAAATGTCTTAAGGATTGCAGCCTCCTAAGTGTATTTAGGATTGTGCCTTTAGGATTGCAACTACTACTATGAAGTAGACTTCATAGGATCATGCACATTGAATGCATGTTTTGAATTCAATTCCAGGGTTTTGTCATCATTTTTACATTCAGTTAATATTTTATGTGAATATTTTTTGGGTTGTGGAACCAGTCATCTGAGTTACCATTATCTCCTATGGGAAAATCCGCTTCACGTAAAGAATGTTTCACATAACAAACATGCCTCCAGAACGGATTAAATTTGTTATGTGAGGTGCCACTGTATTCCCTTTGAGGACCAGATTATAGTGGTCTGAATGGCTTTTTCATTGGCCTGGAACAAATCCTCCATTGTGCATGGGCCATTAAGATAAAGTCATGTCAATAAATGTTCAGGGCTCTGCAGTTCTCCACATTCGCATTTTCCATATACTGCAATGTAGACCCAAGACTGGCAGCACAATCCAGAGCAACTAATCTGTCCACATAAGAGCCCTTGGGTTGCCCTATCTATCACTAGGGTGGAGCAACTGCAAGATGCTCCAGTCCAGTTACTCTGAAGGAGGCTTAGGGCAGAGCAAGGCAAGATAGGGTGCCCTAAGAGAGGTGGACCTGCTCTGCCCTAACTGGGGCAGCCTAAGCAGCTCAGGAGAGGCAAGTTGAGGGCATGTTTAGCATTGCCTAGGGCAGAGCAGTTACTCTGTATCCAAAGCCTGTTTCAAGGCAGAAATGCCCTCTTCCAGTTCCTCAGAGATATACCACCTCAGGAGCAGGTATAGTAATGAGTAGACCCATAGGGGTCCATGATAAGGCCTGAGTAAGAATGGTAGTGTTGACCAAAAATCTGAGTTCTTGGCCAGCCTAGCTGCAATCCCTGCCTCTCAACCTCAGGATATGGCACAACTATGGCAGCCACTAACCTCAGGATACAGCAGGCCACTCCAAGCATCCATCTTGCACTAGAAGAACTGCAGCTGTAACTGGTTGTCAGGAACTGCTGGGCTTCCTTATAATGTAGGCACCACAGCTGTTCCTTGTTCAGTGTGATCTGAGGGGGGTCTACTCAGGAGCAAGCCCTCCCCAGCTGTCACTGACTTAGCATGCTCTGGAGCAATTAGGGCAGCCCAGGCTTCCTGACTCTCTGGATGCAGCATAACTTTCTGCTCTGGATACAGAATAGTTAGGAGAGAGCAGTTAGGGCAGAGCAGGTTGAACTTGCTCTGGATTGCGCTCTAAGTTTTTCTTGCATTGTGACACTCCTGTTCTTTATCTGTTCAGTGTTTTCCATGATTCATATGGGAGATGGTATTCAGGCATGGGTTCTTCCCTGAAGTTGGTCCAGCTTTCATTGTGGTGCAGGCTGTGCCATAATTCCACTTGTTGGGTTTCTGGAGTTGATGGGATTGGTTCTGTCGACATAGAAAACTCTTGATTTCAGTTGCGGGGATGGGGCTTGCGCCCATACAAAGGACGCCAGGGGTCTGCTTGCTATTTACCGTATATCCTTCTTTTTCTGTTGCCACTTGTCTCCTCACATCTGGGGGTGCAATAATCGAAACTTGATAAAGTTTATCAGTTGGCATTGGCTTTAAACATCCTGTAACAATTTGTGTTCATTAAGAACAGTATTGACATGGGAAGTATTGACATGCACCAGACTGGTGCAGCATATTCTGCTGCAGAGAAACTTAAGGCAAGAGCTGAGGTCTGTAAGATTTTGGGTTGTGCTCCCCATGTGGTGTTGGTCACTTTCCTAATGATGTTATTCCTGGCATATACTTTCTGTTTTGTATCTTGGCAGTGGGCCTTCAAAGTGTGTTCAGTCCGGGTATCTGGATATCCTAAATATCTAATTATTTCTATTTAATATAAATAAATAAATAATAAATAAATGTATATTTAATATGAATAATAGGAATTTGAATCCTAGTTTCCTGTACCCTAATTTTAACCGTGTGTGTGCATCATTAAAACACACAACACCATACAAGATCAAAAACTTTATAGGGTTTATAAGCAATTACATATTGAAACTGATGGTGCTGAATTATCTTAATGCTTCTAGAATAAAATTAGGCTGTAATCCTAAAGACACCTTCCTGGGCGTAAGACCCATTAAGCTCAATGGGGCTGACTTTTGCATAGACATGGTTAGGATTGTGCTCTTAGTTGCAAAAAACTTTTTGGGAGTTTTAAAAACAATTACATTTGAGTTCTAATGGAATTTTCTTTGCAGACTCCAGCCAACTCAAAGAGAGGATTCAAACAGTAATTACTATTGAAGAACTATCCTGCATCATGGCATATATAAGAAGCTCAGCTGCAAGCAGTTTCTTTCTATCTATCTTTCTAACAACTTTCTGGAATATCCAACTTTCTGTGGAAAATGAATTTGCAGCAAACTATTCCAAGAGTTTCCTAGATTCTGTTCCGAAAAATCTTCCAACACAAATAAAGGTGTTGGATATGTCACATAATAATATCTCCAAACTTCGTATTTTGGATTTTAGATATCTTTCCAAATTACAAGTATTAATTCTGACTCACAATCGTATTAGACAGCTTGACTTCAGTGTTTTCCAGTACAATGAGGACTTAGAACATCTAGATCTGTCCCACAACCATTTGAGCAGTCTTTCCTGTCATCCTGTTGGAAGACTCAGGTATCTAGATCTTTCTTACAATAACTATACAGCCATGCCCGTATGCCTGGAGTTTAGTAGGATGCTACAGCTGAAACATCTTGGCCTGAGTGCTAGAAGAATACGGAAATCAGATTTCACTGTTCTTGCAGGTTTGCAACTGGATTCTCTGTTTTTGGGCTTAGAAGACCTTTCTGACTATAGATCTGGACATCTTCTAATGTTCAGTGCAAAGAGCCTTCAAATTGTACTTCCTAAAAATACTGAATTCCCTGTTGTTTTGGATCTAAAGCTCACACTAACAGAAAGTTTAGAACTTTTAAATATCCAAGGGAAACAAGTCGATATGTTAGAAGAATTCTTGTCAAAACTTACCAATAATTCAGCATTATTAAACTTAACACTGAGCAATGCCCAAGGATCCTACAAAAACTTCACTAACATTCTTAAGGCTATAAAGAAATCAGCCATTGAATATTTCACTATCTACAATGCCACTGAAGTGGAAGATGCTCCAAATATGGATGAACTTGTTAGCAAGCCACTCAAAGTTTTGGCAATTAAGCACTTCAAAAGCAAAGTATTTATTAGAAGCAGCAAACCATATGATACATTTTCAAATCTCAACATAGAAGCCTTGACCATTTCTAATGCAGGTCTGATACACTTCAACTGTCCTATTAAGTCCAGTCGTTATACTTACCTATGTTTATCCTATAATAGCTTAACGGATCTAGTTTATGAAAACTGCAAAACCTTAGCTTTCCTCGAAACACTTATTTTACAAAAAAATCAATTTAAAAAACTTACCAAATTGAGTGTAATGACCAGTCACATGAAGTCTCTGAAATATCTGGATATGAGCCAGAATTTATTGCAGTATGATGACAATGACAATGTGTGCCACTGGGGTGAAAATCTAGTTAAGCTGAATTTGTCATTCAACAAATTGTCTGAGTCTGTCTTTAGATGTTTGCCAGTCAATATCCAAGTGCTTGATTTACAAGGAAACCAAATCTCAATTATTCCTGAAGAGACACTTGAGCTGCATGCTTTAGAAGAAATAAATTTGGCCTCTAACAAACTAGCTGATCTACCTGGATGTGGCCGGTTTCGAAGTCTGAGGTTAATGAACATAGAAATGAACTCAATTATCTCACCATCTTCTAAATTCTTCCAGACATGTCAGGGCATTAAAATAGTAAAGGCTGGGCGCAACCCATTCATGTGCTCCTGTGGAATAAGACAGTTCATTAACCTTGAGAATCAAGGAGCTTTGAAGCTGATTGGCTGGCCCAGCTCTTATGTGTGTCAGTACCCAGAAAACTTAAGTGGAATCCAGCTAAAGGATATTCATATATCCGAGATTTTTTGCAATGCGCCTCTTTTGGTCGTCATAGTTCTCTTTATTGCAGTGGTCTTACTGGTTATTATATCTTTTCTCTGTGTGTATTTCAATATATCCTGGTATCTGAAGATGATTTGGCAGTGGGCTCAAGTGAGACGAAGGTCCAGGAAGAAACAGCCTGAAGAGCTCCTAGACAATTTGCAATTCAATGCTTTTATCTCCTATAGCGAGTATGATTCTGACTGGGTAAAAAATGTCCTGATTCCAAACCTGGAAAAGGAGGATGGATCTGTACGGATCTGCCAACATGAGAGGAACTTTGTTGCAGGCAAAACCATCGTTGAGAATATCATAGACTGCATTGAGAAAAGTTACAAGTCTATCTTTGTGTTGTCTCCCAATTTTGTGCAGAGTGAATGGTGTCATTATGAGCTCTACTTTGCTCATCACAAGTTATTCAGTGAAAATGCTGACAATTTAATCCTCATCTTGTTGGAGCCAATCCCTGCATACATCATTCCTGCCAAATACCACCAACTTAAAGTCCTCATGGCCAAGAGGACCTACTTGGAGTGGCCAAAGGAGAAAAGCAAGCAAGCATTTTTCTGGGCTAATCTTAGAGCAACTATTCACATTAAGCTTCCGTTGGTTCCAGAAGTGAATGAACTGTCCATTTTTTAAAAATCAACTTTTAAAAATTGGTTTGTGTTGTACTTGATGCAATACATCTGTTTCACGGATAAATCAGGCAACCCAATCCAACACAAATTCCTCCAGGCCAATCCAGTGGGGCCAGTGCAGTTTGCACTGCATCCTGTGCGGAATTTTGCAGGCCGGAGGAATCTGCAGAATAAGGGAACGCTCATCCCGTTGGAAAAATCCCCAGCAAGTGCAATAGGGCAACTTGAACCGGTATAAGCAAAAAACTGGTACAAGTCCATGTTACCTCAAATTCGTAGATTGGGCCTAGGAATGTGTCTGCCCATGTTGTCCCATATCTTTGGATTGGGCTTGGGAACAGGTTCTGAACTTTGTGTTGTCTCCCAATTTTATTCAGAGCGCATGATGTCTTTACAAAGTCTACTTTGCTATTCACAAGTTATTCGATGGAAATGTTGACAATTTAATCCTCATCTTGCTGGACAATCTCTGCAAGTATCATTTCTTACAAATACCACATGTTTACGGTTCTCATGGCTTAACATCAGACTCCTTTCACGTCTGAAGTGGAGTGAAGCAGGGCTGCATCCTCGCACCAACTTTATTTGGGATCTTTTTTGTAGTCATGCTGAAGCATGCTTTTGGAAACGCAACAGAAGGAATCTATCTCTGGACCAGATCAGATGGAAAACTCTACAATCCTTCCAGACTAAGAGCAAAGTCCAATGTCCAGCTGAAATGCTTGCGGGATTTCCTCTTCGCTGATGACGCTGCTGTTACTGCTCACTCTGCCGAAGACCTTCAAAAACTTATGATCCGTTTTAGCAAAGCCTGCCAAGACTTTGGACTAACAATCAGCTTGAAGAAAACGCAAGTCATGGGTCAGGGTGTGGATCCACCTCCCTGTATCACAATCTCTGAACATGAACTGGAGGTTGTCCATGACTTTGTGTACCTTGGCTCAACTATCTCTGACACTCTCTCCTTAGACTCTGAGCTGAATAAACGCATTGGTTTATTAAGCGGCTACTACATTCTCCAGGCTTACAAAGAGAGTATGGCTTAATAAGAAGCTGACGGAACATACAAAGATCCAGGTCTATAGAGCTTGCGTCCTGAGCACACTCTTGTACTGCAGTGAGTCTTGGACCCTTTATGCATGGCAGGAGAGGAAGCTGAACACCTTCCATATGCGCTGTCTCCGACGTATTCTTGGAATCACCTGGCATGACAAAGTCTCAAATGACACAGTATTGGAACGTTTTGGAATCTCTAGCATGTTCACACTTCTGAAACAGCGGCGTCTACGCTGGCTTGGGCATGTCGTGAGAATGGCTGATGGTCGGATTCCAAAAGATCTCTTATATGGAGAATTAGTGCAGGGAAAGCGCCCTAGAGGGAGACCACAGCTGCGATACAAGGACATCTGCAAGAGGGATCTGAAGGCCTTGGGAATGGACATCAACAGCTGGGAAACCTTGACCTCTGACCGTTCAGCGTGGAGGCAAAAGACCCAGCATGGCCTTCTCCAACTGGAAGAGACACTTGTTCGGCAGGCTGAAGCAGAGACAGACCCGAAAGCAGCGAAACCTGGGCCTGGGCAGGGGACGGAATTTATTTGTCCTCAGTGTGGAAGGGATGGACACTCTCAAATTGGCCTCTTTAGTCACACTAGATGTTGTTTCAGGACCTCCAATCAGAGCACAATACCATAGTCTTTCGAGACTGAAGGATGCCAATACAATACGGTTCTCATATGCAAGAGGAACTTCTTGGGTGGCCAGAGGAGCACACATGGACTTTTTTGTATTAATCTTCACTATTCACATTAAACTTTCAGCGTCTGGTGGGAAATGGATGAGTTGTAGAGTCCATTTCTGATCTATAAAACGAAATGAATTTTTTTAAAATCGCAAGTGTTCTAGGGAACTGAACTGTTTAACAGTCTTGAAAACAAATTTGGAACAAGATAGGACTGGCAGTAGAAGGCTGGAGACATTTTCCGGTGATCAGCATTGCTTTAGAATTTGAGAAAACTCCCAAGTAGAGCAAGAGCTGAACTAAAAAAATATATAATGCTTTTCTGGAACCAAAAAGCATTAAACAGGGTGTTTGTTGGAGCCTGTCTTTTAAGGGATGGGCAGGCTAATAGTATTTACACAAAAGGAAGACAACCCTTCATCTAAGGTGAGACACCCCCTCCTGAAAAGTTATATACAATTATTTATTACAGTTATTTAAATCAGTTTTATAATCCTTACAACAACATTGAATTACATGAAATTATGCATTCAAAATTGCAAAAAAAGTATACTGTATATATTCTCTCAACCACATTATAATTTCTGACTCATGTCTATCATGACCACTGTGCGCAGGATTGATAATGGATGTTACGGTTTGGATGGTATGCATGTTTACATTCCCATGTGTTCCCATATTCACAAATTCTATGGCGGCAAAACTGGGTTTGCCGTGAAGTATATACATTCAGGAAAATTATCAGCCATTTATAGGCATACCTGTTTACTTATGTTTATTGGTGACCAAAGCTTTTGGGCAAGGATGGTTAAAATACTGAACAGCTTGAAGACCTTCAGCAGCTGCGTTTGCCATCACTGTTGCTTTCACAGTACCAGTTTTATTCCTGGTACAGTCCTTAAATCCTGTGAATGTAAGACAATCCTCTAATTTAAAAGAAAATTTAAATTTTTTTAAACCATTAGGAAAAATTTTTCATTCAACAATTACAAATGCTTAGTGTTTGTATAGCATTTTCTGCCACAATACAGCCTTGAGATAAGGGAACAAATGTTTTTACCTTGAGGAGGTCTCAATGACTGTCTCCCCAATTGCAGGATAGGGATCATGCCCATTAATACAGCTGGTTGAAAGTTGGATAACAATGGGCCATACAGTTATTAGCTCCATACTGTACTCCATACATTCTGGTGAGTTGAGTCAGTGGGGTGGGTTTGATGGAGACCTACTCTGTAGTATCTTATCCTCTGTGTTGGGCTGACACAGAGGCTAATAACCAGCATGGCAAAAATAGCTGGCATAAATTTGAGAAACCCCATTGTAGGGCCTGGGGTTTTCCCTGGATGAATGGGACAATAGTTTCCATTTCCAAGATCTCTGGAAACCGTGATGGTTGGCGCCATTGCACGTGGTGGTGCCACCAGGAATAAAATCGGCTTCTTTGTTGACTATGGGTGCAATCCAGAGTAACTACAGGGAGTCCTTGCTCCGATATAAGAACAGTTTACTCTGGATTGCAATATGAATTTCCCATAGTTTTTCACTAGGTGGTACCATAACTACGTCGACATAAATGTATTTTACATGCTCTCATAATTATTCTGGATTGTAGGGTTACTCTTGATTAAATTTGCTTGGAATAGTGGAAGCAGAAGCACAAATGTGTGTTCAGAAACCCCATTGAATTCAATGGGTTCTATTCTCAGGTAAATATGTATCTCATTGCAGCCTTAGTTATCTTTTGCCTGGTTCTTCATGAACTGTGTCGCCAAAATAGAATAACAAATCATTCTTTTATTTGCCATTCATTCTAGATTTCCTTTTGTTCCTTAGCTGGCCTGCTTAATAATGAAATACCTCTGATGCAAAAAAGGTGGGAAATGGTAAGGGAATGCTGAAGGGAATGGTAAAAAAGGGGGTTTAATAGTTATTGTGCAATATCCAAACTCAATATTGCACCAGAGTGCTACTTGGTACAGAGAAGCAGGAAGTAGGAGCTGTAATAATGTATTTTTGGGGTTTTTTTTTAGTTTATTTTGACGAGGGAAAAAACTTATTTCTTCTACCAGAAGACCATAAAGAAAAAAAAACCTCTGCAAAAGCAGTGCCGAGAATTGAGGAAGTGGTTTTGGCTCTTCTCCAGGGCTAGTTCATGAAGTGGAGAAAGCCGACTGAGGGGGCCAGAAAAACTATGCCTGTGAGCCTGGTGTTGTGTGTGCGGTTTCCCTTCCCTTGAGAGGAAAACATGCAAGAAGCCATGCAACAAGGTAATTATGTCATAAATACATTTTTAAAAGCAAGAACCAGCAAGAAAGTTCTACTTTGCCATGTTCTTTTTGACTGTGGACCTTGAAGCCTCTCTGGCCCTCCTTCCTTCCAGCTTCTAGTCAATAACAGCATTTGTACAACTTTTAGATAAAAGGGGGAGGCAGGAGGAGTCTAAGGGCCCAATCCAATCCATCTTTCCAGCGCTGGAGTAGCTGCAATGCAGCCCTGAGGCAAGAGAACAAATGTTCCCTTGTGGAGTTACCAGAGCTACCTTCCCACCACGGAATGCAGTCCATACCACTTTGGCAAACCATGTCTACATCATGGTTGGAGAATTGGATAGGATTTGACCTTAAGGCAACAATCCTAACCACATGTACCTTGGACTAAACTAAACTGAGACTTTATCCTGAATAGACATGCATAGGTCAGGACTCTAAGGCTGCACTCTTATGCACACTTTATAAAGAGCGAGCTCCAACGGAGTCAATGGGACTTGCCCTGAGTTCAAATCATTTAAATCAGGTAAAAGAGTGTACTCTATGGCTGCAACTTTAACATTTCCTGGGAGTAAGTTCAATGGAGAACAATATGATTTCTTAGTCGGCAGGCATAGGATTGTGACTTAAACCTAGGGTGTCCATGGAAGACAGAGAACCTATACCTTTAACCATTGTATAGGAGAGGGAATATTGGCAGTTGAAGCTTTTTACACCCTTCTATGTTGAGCTGCACTTAGCAAAATTCCCTCCTCTATATAATGGTTAAAAGTATAGGCACTCTCCTTTATTTCTGGTGACCCTACTTAAACTCTTCTCAGCCTTTTTAATTCAAGGGTGACAAGCTGTTTAAAATGCACATTCCTTTTCTAAGAATGCATTTCAAATAGTTTCTAAAAATTGGGATTTCCAGGTGTCTCCCCATAATTCCCCCCCCCATGCTGCTGCTCAAGAGACTATCAAGGCTATTTTTGAGTGGAGCAAAGAAAATGTCTAGCACCTCTAGAACCTGTCTGATAGTCATTTAAAAGCGGTTGGGAAGAGGCAAATGCTTGTAGGGGATTTTTTTTGTCATATACAGGAAACACCTTCTCGGATGCATCTGGTCACCCCAGCGCACTCTTTCCGGCAGTGTAACCAGTAAACCTGTCACCATTCTTGCTTTCAGGGGTTCTGTATCAATATCCAGAAGAAATTTGAGAGCTATGCAGTGCAATCCTAAGCATATCTGCTCAGAAGTAAGTCCCATGGTGTTCAATAGTACTTACTCCCAGGAAACTGCAAAATATTGTACTTTCTTGCAGGCAGCTATAATGATAGAAAAACGTTGCCTAATATGTAGTTGTTAAAAACACTGAAGTCTTGCCAGGAAAAAAAATATATATGTGGGCACCATAGTCTCTGTGTACCTGTTCTTGTACTGTTAGGAGAAATACCTCCTGGTATGTCTGACCACAAGTACAGAACATTTTAACTCAGAGATCAAAAATAAAAGTCCCTTTACATTATCTGAAGTGGGCTACACTTCTCGCACATAGCATCTGTACATTTCCCCTATTACTTCCTCTTTTCTGTATTGAGGAGCCCAAAACTGTTTAAATAGACAAAACAAGTATTTATGGAAGCATCACACTTGTATCAATATATCAACAAGATCAAAAGCCATGGTTGCATAGACTTTCTTGGAGAAATATGCAGTATATCTATATTGTAACTTGGGCTACAATCCTAAAGACACTTTCCTGGGAGTAAGACCCATTGAACACAGTAGGGCTTACTTTTGAGTAGACATGGTTAGGATTGTGCTCCTAGTTACCTTTCCTAGGGCACAATCCAGAGTAACTATGGGGAGTCCTTGCTCCGGTGTAAGAACAATTTCTTCTGGATTGGAATATGAATTACCCATAGGTTTTCACTAGGTGATACAGTAACTATGGGTGCACATAATGTCTCTTACATGTTCCCATAGTTACTCTGGATTGTAGGGTTAGGGTGTGTTTGTGTTTTAAAAATCTAACAGTGCAATCCTATCCCTATCTACTCAGATGGAAGCCCCAATATAGTCAATCACTGGGGATTACTCTCAAGTAAGTGAGGATTGCAGTCTATGGGCGCAATCCAGAGTAACTATGTGGAGTCCTTGCTCCGGTGTAAGAACAATTTGCTCTGGATTGCAATATGAATTTCCCATAGGTTTTCACTAGGTAGTGCAGTAACTAAGGGTACACGTAATGTCTCTTACATGCTCCCGTAGTTGCTCTGGATTGTAGGGCAAAGCATAACCTATTTGTGGTTAGGAGTTGAATGTAAACTTGCTTCCTGAATGTACACTTGCTTCTTAGCTTCAGCGCCCTTGCAGGTGTCTTGTGAAGGCAGAAGGAGGGAAGAAACTACATACTCCATCCTGACCTTCTTGGATAGAGTTGCCATAATTTTCTTCCACAAAATCAGGACAGGACCCACTTGCCAGTATGTGAACACAATTCCTAAAAATCGAGACTGTCCCTGTTTTTCGGGACATGTGGCAACCCTACTTTGGAGCATTCACAGTATAAAAATATGAAATTAAAAACACCTTAAAAAGGACATCAAAAGAACAGAATGATATAGAAGTAGTATATATCAGTATATGCTGTTGCAATCAAGTTTTGCATGAACAGGAAAAGGAAAAAGGAACAAAAAAAATGAGATTTCAGTGTGGCACTGATTTTTGGGAAGTCCCAGTTTATTTTTATTCCATGGCAGAGTTCTGCATTCACTTTCGTATGATCAAGCAGAAGGTTTATAATGTGAAATCTTTGTCATCTGCCGGTATTTCTCTCATTCTTTCTGCCTTTCCCCACAGAAGCAAACCTATTTATATTGTCTATGAAGTTGGAGCAACTTCTGGCTTGCTTTCTTACTGAACAAAATTCATTCTTCTCTCCTGTAGCTCTGGGAGGCAGAAGGTAGGTGCTTAGATTGCCATTTGATTTATGTGGAAATATATGCTGATTGAGGTAAATAAGGATTCAAATGCAGCTGTGCTTCAAGACTGTGCAAATTTTGATAGTGCACATGATTGCTGCAGTTGGCGATGAAAGTAGTGCTTTCCCCCTCATTTGTTATTTGTCACCTATAGAGAATACATTAAGACCTCTCTGGACAACTCTCGGTAGTAATAAACTTCCTCTGTCAGTAGTCACATAATTTGTTACTGTAGACAGTAGTAAACAGTGTTTGGGATATGAAAGAATGTCCTAGAAGCCGAAAGAGACCCCAGATCATAGACATCAGTGTGCTATAAGAAGAAAAATGTGAACAGTTCCTGGAGTTGGCCATGCCATTGGGTATGCTCTTTGATGAGCATGGGATCTGACCAGTGGTGGGATTCAAATAAATTAACAACAGGTTCTCTGTCCCATTAGTAACCGGTTCTCAGAACCAGGCGCTCATTAGCAAAGGGTTCTATAGAACCTATGAGAACCCACTGAAGTCCAGCACTGGATCTGACTGGTCTCCAACCTTGCTAACTGCCGATACTACTGGTTGTGCTAGGACTTGTGCTGATTCTGTAATAGCTGGTTATTTACAGTTAATGGTGAACACACAGTAACTGGAGAGGCTTCAGAAAAATAGGACTATATTTTAAGCCACATCTTTTTTCCCCCAATCCAAATAGCCCAGCCAGCTTCCTGCCAAAAACTCTACCCAGATTAAGTGTGTCTAGCAAACTTTTTAATACATATAGGCTGCAATCCTAACCAAACTTTCCTGGGAGTAAGTATTATTGAACACAGTGGGACTTACTTTTGAGTAGACATGCTTGGGGTTGCATTGATAGTCATAATTGATTATCCTTTTGATTGGTGAAAGGGTTTTCCATTGCAATAGTTAACAATCATGCTTGGAGACTGGCTGCAATCCTAAGCACACTTTCCTGGGGGTATGTACTATTGAACACAATTGGACTTACTTCTGAGTAGACATGCTTAGGATTGCACTGTTTGAAGACTTAAGAACTACTGTAAATGATTCTGAATATTTTTAATGTGACTTTTTTTTACAGGTTTCTGTGGCCAATTCAAAGAAAGCAGGATATCATTGGATGCATTTAAAGAATTCTCATAAACTATGGCAGAAATAAAATATTCAGGCACAAACAATGTTCCCTGCATTTGCATCTTCTTAATAACTTTTGGGAATAATATCTACATTTCTGCAGAACAGAAATTTATTGCAAATTATTCAGAGAGTTTCCTAATTGCTATTCCTGAGGGACTTCCATCACAAACAATGGTCTTGGATTTGTCACATAATACTATCTCAAAACTTCATATTTTGGATTTTAGACATCTTTCCAAATTACAAGTATTAATTCTGACTCACAATCGCATTAGACAGCTTGACTTCAGTGTTTTCCAGTACAATGAAGACTTAGAACATCTAGATCTGTCCCACAACCATTTGAGCAGTCTTTCCTGTCATCCTGTTGGAAGACTCCGGTATCTAGATCTTTCTTACAATAACTATACAGCCATGCCCATATGCCTGGAGTTTAGTAGGATGCTACAGCTGAAACATCTTGGTCTGAGTGCTAGAAGAATTCAGAAATCAGATTTCTTGGAGGTTCTTGCAGGTTTACAACTGGATTCTCTGTTTTTGGGCTTAGAAGAACTCTCGGCATACAGACCGGGACATCTTCCAGTGTTTTCTGCAAAGAGGCTTCAAATTGTACTTCCTAAAAATTCAGAATTCCCTGTTGTTTTGGATCTGAAGCTCACAGTAACAGAAAGTTTAGAACTCTCAAATATCCAAGGGAAACAAGTCGATATGTTAGAAGAATTCTTGTCAAAACTTAACAAAAATGGAAGATTGCTAAATCTTACACTGAACAATATGGAAGTGTCCTGGAAAAGCCTCATTGGTATTTTTCAGTCTGTGTGGCAAAGTAGTGTTGAATATTTCATTGTATGTGATGTGACTCTTTTAGAAATCATTCCCCGGCCTCTCTTGTATATTAACACCTCACTAAAAGCTTTGACAGTTAAAGATACTAAAATCACGGACATGTATTTTGACCAACATGCTCTTTATAAAACATTTGCAGACATGAACATTAAATCTTTGACAATTTCAGATTCACAAATGGTGCACATGCCTTGTCCCTCGAATCCTAGTAGTTTTACCTACTTATGCTTTTCAAATAATACCTTGACTGATGCAGTTTTTGAAAGCTGTCACAATTTGGAACTCCTCGAAACACTTATTTTACAAAAGAATCAATTTAAAAAACTTGATAAAGTCAGTTCAATGACTAGTCACATGGATTCTCTGAAGTATTTGGACCTGAGCCACAATTTGTTACAGTACAGTGAGAATGGGTGTCACTGGGGTAGAAATATAGCTAAACTGAATCTGTCATTCAACCAATTGTCTGAGTTGGTTTTTAGCTGTTTACCAGTCAATATCCAAATGCTGGATCTACAACACAACCGCATTTCAAGTGTTCCTGAAGATATGATTGAGCTGACTAGTTTGGAAGAGCTCAACTTGGCTTCCAATAGGCTAACCGCTTTGCCTGGATGTGGTCAGTTTAGTAGTCTAAGATTGCTGAATGTAGAAATGAATTCAATTTTCTCACAGTCTTCCAAATTCCTACAAAGTTGTCCAAACATTGAAAAACTAAAAGGAGGACACAACCCATTCATGTGCTCCTGTGAATTAAGACAGTTCATTAACCTCAGGAAAAAAGGCTTTATGGAGCTAGTTAGCTGGCCTGAGTCATACATGTGTGAATACCCAGATGACATTAGGGGACTCCTCCTAAAAGATTTTCACATTTCTGAAGTTGTTTGTAATAGAAATCTCCTGATTGCGGTGGTTATAATTACTACAGTGGTCTTAGCAATTATTATTTCTTTGTTGTGCATCTGTTGTGACATTCCTTGGTATCTGAAGATGCTGTGGCTGTGGACTCAAGTAAAGCACAGAGGTTGGAAGAATAATTCTGAGGTTTTGAAAAACAATATAGAATTCCATGCTTTTATCTCCTATAGTGAGCGAGATTCTGACTGGGTAAAAAATGTCCTGATTCCAAATCTAGAGAAAGAGGATGGATCTGTATGGCTCTGTCAACATGAGAGGAACTTTGTTGCAGGCAAAACCATCATTGAGAATATCATAGACTGCATTGAGAAAAGTTACAAGTCTATCTTTGTGTTGTCTCCCAATTTTGTGCAGAGCGAATGGTGTCATTATGAGCTCTACTTTGCTCATCACAGGTTATTCAGTGAAAATGCTGACAATTTAATCCTCATCTTGCTGGAGCCAATCCCTGCATACATCATTCCTGCCAAATACCACCAACTGAAAGTTTTCATGGCCAAGAGGACCTACTTGGAATGGCCAAAGGAGAAGAGCAAGCATGGACTTTTCTGGGCCAATCTCCGAGCGTCTATTCATGTTAAACTTACAAGCAATGAAGAACTGATGGTGTTGTAATAAATAAAGAGTCAATTAATTTTAAGAGAATGCAGGACTCCTTTTCTTATATCAGTTAAATATAAGTAGAGTTGCTGAATATTGTAATATCCAGTAAAGCTTTCATTCAAATTACTGCACACACAGTTAATGAAGCTGATTTCAAAATGCATCAAAAAATGTGGAAAATGTGGAAAAAATGTGATAGATAAAGTAATGGGAAACAAGTTATTCATGTTGTATGATTATAACATGTAAATCCCTACTTTTTCTAGAGACAAGACAGGTAGTAATTCAAAATCATTCGTTCATTTTGTACTCTGACTTCTCCCCAAAGGGCATTCAAGAAGCATAACAATTGTAATTTAAAATATACAAAAAGGTAAACAATACATATAATAAAAACAGAGTATACAAAATGAGCAGTAAAAACAATATAAAAAGATCATTAATATCCTAAAAATAGACACTAAAGGGCCACAAAGTCTTCCTGAATATACAGTATGTATGAATTAGCATTCATCTACATCCTTCTAGCTCATTAACCAAAAGCTGAGTTTGGAGAAGTCTAAGGGACTTTAGGTAGATGGCATTCAATTTGAATGGGATTGGATTCCCCTTCAGTTGTTGTTTTTTTTGTGTGGGGGGGAGGAGATCTCCAGGATCAAAATTTGTTGCAGTGCCTTCAGATGGCATCATGGCTCCATATGCTCTTATCCAACTTTGTTGGATCACAGCTGTGTCCTGAGCGCTAAGTTATCATGCTCTAGTAAAATTCTAATTTAATGTATGTGCAATATGTAATGTGGTACGATATGTAATGTATGCATGATATGTAATATATGTATGTAATGTGTGGTTGTCTACTTAAGGACAACTTACAGGCATACAATATTAAGGACAGCCAAGACATATTTTCACCTAGGTGTGTAGTCTATCTGCTCTGATTTTTTTTGCTAGGACTGGGAACCTCTTCAATGATCCTCTTGAATTATGCAATAAACTCTTTTCATAGAGACTTGGTGCCATCTAGTGGTGTTTGCTATATTGAGTATCAAGAAATTTAGAGATTTTCTGCTTTGTGTTATATAAATATCAAGCACTTGATAAAATGCACAGTCCAAATTAACTGTACCACCTCAATCCCATCCTCTTCAGACTCCTTGCAGACACTGTGGGCTCAGTGTAGAAACTGCCATGATACCACTGTTTTCAAATGAATGTGCTTGGATCAGGCTATAAACAAGACAGATGGTTCAAGGTAGGAGCAAACTGCAGTCTTAGGACTTCATACTCTTATTGGACCAGGAAGATGTAGGATCTTTTGCCGTTTTACCACTAGAACATAGTTCACCATGGTACCAACTGGTACCTCTTGCCAACTGGTACCTCTGTTTACAAGAACCTTGGATTGTGAGTATTTTACAAGCGTGGTTTGTGAGCTTTGCTGAGTTTGTGAACGGGTGCTGATGCAGATCAGCATCTCCAGCCCAGGATCTGATCCTGATCCTTGTGGTCCTGATGCCAGCTTGCAGCTGATACAAGCTGGCATCCTTGGGGTCTGGATGCCGGCTTGCATCAGTGCTCAGAGCGGATGCAAGCCAGCATCAGTTCTCCAGGGATGTGGAACAAATCATCTGAGTTTCAATTATTTCTTATGGAAAAATTTGCTTTGATGTATGAGTGTTTTGTATTACAAGTATGTTTCTGGATTGGATTATGCTCTTAAACTAAGGTACCACTTATATAGCCTTCTTCAGACTTTTGTGGTGAGTGACTGTCCATAGCTCCAAATGCTTCAATTCCAACCTTGCCTCAGGGCCATGAAAAAAGGTGATTTGTATCTCCACACAGGATCAAAACTGGTGTTGGGGAGCACAGGAGGAGGCCCAGACAGGGATCTTACATTTTATGATCTCACCTGGACCCATCTGGACCCCAAGATATGTGACACTCCATATCACTGAGTCACATCAGGGACAGAACTGGCCTGCTACAGTAGCAATCTACTTACTGTGGAGGAGGACATACAGCTGCTGCAGAATTAAGTTTTGGAACAAAGTACACATAGGATGCTTTGCTTTCTAGTGTTATTCTAAATATGATGATGCTGTTACTCCACAGTTATTTTCTATATTTAAAAGATTTTAGCGAGACCTAAGAGTGTTTTGTCTATATATTACCATATGGAACTATATGGTGTTGCAGCATAGGTGGGTAGACTTGGGCTCTGCATAGGGAAGCTCCAATGAAGGGTGAGGTTTGGGGCAATGGGCAAGGCAAGAGCTGGGCTTGTCCTCATACTCCAGAACATTTGAACAGAATTTACATCTTTTGGTTCTCAAAACATACAATTCAGTAATCAAAGGATGTCTAATCCTACTCCACCCTTAGACTGGGACACATCCACGCCCAGCATATTTTGGTTTCTTTTTGTTTTTGAGGAACAATTTCGGATTTAATCTTTAAACACTTAGTCAATCTCCCTTGTGGCCTTATATAACCTTGCTGTGCACACAGCAGAACGGCCGCCTTTGTCGTGAGAATTAAGGCGATTTTAGTGAGCAGCACAAATAATAGTTTATTATTGCAAAGTTGTATAACTTTTTTTCCTCCGAGCCTCTATAAAAAATGCTTTCTGAAATTGGGGCATAAATCTCTCACAACAAACACTGTTTAGGCTTGTATGCTGACAAGGCTACAAATCAGTCCTTAAACCGAGATGCTGGTTATTAATAAGCAGTTAGAGGGTTCTGACTTCTTTGCTGTAAAATGCTTTGAACCCATTTGACAGCTGCAAGGACAGAAAAAAGTCTGATCCTTTGCCTGGGGAGTGAGGTTGGTCCAAGAAGTTCTGTGTGTCTCCTAAAAAAAAAAAAATCCTTTCTGTGTTTTCATCTTAAGGAAGGAAGCTAGTTAAGAACCAGCATTTTAAGCTCTAGCCTTAGCATCAACACAGACTTGGATCTATCTTGCAGGTACCTACCTGCCTTTCTTTTGTGTTGTGATAGTGCAGAAATGGCTCCTACGGGAAGTGTATTTTGGAGCTGTCTTGCAGGGGATAATTCTGGTACATCAGACACTCACGAGACAAAATAGCATGAGTAAATATGGGCTAAAAGACCCATAAATATGAAGTAAAAGATCCATAAGGTACTGTACATAAGAAGAGCCCTCCTGGATCAGGGCAAAGGCCTATCTAGTGCAGATTCTTGTATCTCACAGTAGCCCACCACTTGTCTCAGGGAGCATACAAGGAAACACTTGCATGCTCTTAAAGCACAATTTAATGCTATTACATTTAGGGCGCAATCCTAACCATGTCTACTCAGAAGTAAGCCCCATTGTATTCAATGGGTCTTACTCTCAGGAAAGTGTGCTTAGGATTGCAACCTATCCTAAAGACACTTTCCTGGGAGTAAGACCCATTGAACACAATGGAGCTCACTTTTGAGTAGACATGGTTAGGATTGTACTCGTGCCTAATGCTATCCATCATCAAAGTTGTGTTCTTCTGTGATAGGCATCAAGAGACTTCTGAGTTCAAACAGCAACTCTGGATATACTATTAAACAGCATGGCATGAACTATACCTACAAGCTACATTGCTGTGTTCTCATGCTAGCATTTCTCACTGATCTCAGCCAATTCTTATTAAATTCAACGACAAATGTTCTCCATGTCTTAAAGAGACAGCTTTCCAGAGCTCTCATTTAATTCTGGGAGGGGGGAGTATTTTGTAAATCCTTTTCTGGCCCATTATTCTTGGTATTATGTGCTTCTGTTCTGTGATAGGATCCAAGCCTTCGGAGTTCAGGCAGTAACTCTTCAGTATTTATTAGGCATAATATTAACAGTGTTCTTGCATCTACAGTACCCTGCTCTTAAGCTGCTGTTACTAAATGTGAAGACAACCAGTTCTTGTTAAAGTTAACAACCAATATTTCTCAAGCCAGGAGTGTGTTTGCACTCGTTGGCCAGAAAATTGGAAGACAGCAGTAACTCTGCCTCTTGCACTTGGGTTCATTTTTTCCTGTCTGGCTCCACAGATAAAAAGCCGACGGCGTTTCATTATTTTTTTAAAAGAAGTTGGAAAGTAAGAATTCTTGGCATGGTCCAGGATTGTCCTTGAAGAAGCCAGTCCCCCACAGCTATAGGAAAGGTCCATTTGTATGGCTTGAGGATAGCTCTCCTACCTTGATGGGCTGTTTCTAATACCCCAACATAGCATGGCAAGTCACTATTCTGGAATATCCAGAGAGAAAAAATGGCAGACACATTGCACTTGATTACAGATTTTTTTTCTACTTCTGCCTATGCTTTGGCTAATGAAAGTTACACAATACCTAACATGCCTTCAGGATAAGAGCACATACCAAACCTAGACAAAGGTTGCTGGCCAGGCTGTCATTATGGAAAAGTCACTCCAACTTGCTGAACCCTTTGCAACCGCTTGCTACATCAGCCCTGACCACAGAGACAATTGTCAGTCTTATTGTATACCTTATTAAAACTACATATGTACTCAACTACATATCTGGGTTTTTTATCTAGAGTTCTCAAGCAAGCGACATGTGTGCAGAAGCCTATTTCATGAGATGATCGCTTTATCTGGACTGAAGCACATGTCACTGGCAATGCACTAATTTCACAGCTTTAAAATGCTGCAAAACTAACTTGCTCAGAAACTGTAGTGGGAGAAAATGTATTAACTAAGGCAATCTACCTTACAATCTTGTTCTGTGCTGGAAAAGATAGGCCAGTTGGCTTGTGCTGTACCTGGCTGCACTAGGGGGCATGTTTATGATCCAGCATAAGTGGTCGATCTTGGCACCACCACTCTTCTGGGCCTAGCCTGCCCGCAGGCCCACATTGGAACGCTCTCATTTTGTAGCACCAGCTTGACTTGACTGATGCATACTCACCTGTCCACTACTTCAGTGGGGCTGGATCGAGCCTTTGGAGGCTGGTGGAGACATGGGCCAGCCTCCCAATTTCTGTGATGCCTAATGGCACTTTTGTGACACAGAAGCTGGTACAAGGGACCTGTGGTAGCCTAGGACACTTTCAATTGTGCCCTTAGTCACAATCTTAGGTCAAGCACCTGATAAGCAGCAATAAAACATTTAACTTCTGATTAAAAATTGTGTTTCCAGCTGAAAATTGTTTTTTGGTAACATTGTCAACTTAATTTTTTTCACAAAAATAAGTATATGTTTTGAGGGTAATCCAACCACATGTTTGACATTTAATATTTGTTTTGTTTTATTAACAAGTATAATACATATAATATACTATATATAACATATGAGGACTGTACAGTACAAATTTATGTTCACAGTTTGACATGACAAAATGTCATTACTGAATTCCAAAAGTAGAAACAGTGAAGGTACATTAAACTTTCACATCTTTAGTGAGAAAGATTACGAAAATGTTTTCAGTATCTGCAAATGATAGGAATGCATGCTAGAAACCTTTAATTACCCAATTATTATTAGCTTATAAAATATATTACATTTATTAAAAAATTCTGCATAGTTTTATACAAGTATTAAAGTATATGTAATATCCCTGCTACATTTGCAGGTAAAGTTTTCAGAGTTGCTAAGCAGGAAGATTATTTTGACCCTCTAACATTTAAAATACATAAATAGCAAGAAAGTGCTAATATCTGTAAAACATAATGGAAATTATGATAGCCCTTTTCAAATAATATGTGTAAAATACTTTTGCAACTCTGTTCAGACGGAAAGGATTTGCATTCAGCTACATACACCTTGCCAAGCCTGAAGACATAACATAAAGACGGATCTAGGTTCTGACATTAGAAAGATTTGTTTTTGCAGAACTACAGTGCATCATTAAAACCACATTACAGAATAATTGGCGTCAATCTCAACGATCCAGCTTGGAAAAGAACAACCCATCAAGATGTTGCTTAATCAGACTTTTCATCCTTAAAGCAGTAGCCTAAAAGTTGCATCCAGTACAGTGCAGTACTACTAGTGCACAAGGTTTGTTCAGAGACATAGGGCGCAATCCAGAGTAACTACAGGAAGTCCTTGCTCTGGAGTAAGAACAAGTTATTCTGGATTGCAATATGAATTTCCCATAGGTTTTCACTAGTTGGTGCAGTAACTACAGATGCACGTAATGTCTCTTACGTGCTCCTGTAGTTACTCTGGCTTGTAGGGATAGGCTGCAATCCTAAAGACACTTTCCCAGGATTAAGACCCACTGAACACAATTGGGCTTACAGTTGAGAGAACATGGTTAGGATTGTGCTAACTATACAGCAAGCCTTCTTTTCTAATCTTTGGACGATAAACAGCTTCCTCAAATATAATTGAGCTTTCCTTCTTGCAATACCCTCCCCTCCCACAAGAGATTACCTCCACTTCCAACGGGGTGGACAAGTAAAAATTGAAACCTCTTATGCGGCAGACATACTGTCCTGAAAATTCACACCTGGACAGAAAATGGAGAAGTGTTTGAGCACAGAAGTCACATCAGCAGTTTGTGTGACAATGTAAGGAGGTTGTTTGGCAAGGAATATTTGAGATGCACGCTAAAAACTTGATTGTGGGATTCAAGAAGGAGCTTGCACTACTTCAGAATGATGGCACTTCTGCAGGTCTAAAGTATTCTTTAGAAGACCTAAAATATTATCCACCATGAGAACCACCATGAGAACCACATCAAAATGAGTGTTTATATATATATATATATTGTGGATTCTTTAATGAGATTTCAAAATATTGATGACCTTATTTACATGTTCCCCCCAATAGATCTACTTCAATGTACTTCTAAAGGAGCTTCTTTGATGCAAATATAATCTGTGGCCAAGACTCAAAGTTCATCTCTGGCTGTAAGTGTCCATTGGGGCTTTTACTTACGTTAGACAGAAACATTCCCAATTCTGAAGTTGCACAAAGAAATGTGGGTTGCAACAGAACTGTTGCTTCCAATTTAAACTAGTGATAGCAAGATAACAATGCCCCTGCCCCAAGACAAAAGTTGCAGGATGCTTAGCACTTGGCCTTACTGAAGTAGTACTAATCCCAGCAACCGTTTTGTTCCAACACCGATAGGAAAACTTTACTTAGATCCATATTTTAGAATCATGCTGCTTTTGGAGGAGATGAAACACTGCATGTACATACATATGCACATGAAAATATATATACAACCAAAACGTAGAATCCTGTACCCGCATGTGTCTGAAGTTACTGAGCTGATTACATATAATTAATGTTTTATGTGGCACTGATAAGCCTTCCTCAAGGGGATGTTTGAAATTTTATTTCAGTACTACCCCTTTCCTCTTATTCTCATCAAAACAGGAAAATAACTAGCAATTTAAAAGTTTGGTGCCAAGTTTTTTTAAAAAAAATTTGTGAGAGAAAAATGCATACTTCAGAAAATATTTTTTATGAACAAAAATGTAGTAACATAACAAATAAATACCTTTTAAAATCCAGATCAGATAATTAAATGAGGAGCTCAAAATATTGTAGCTCAGTATGTGGAATTGCAATCAAAGGCAGTTTCATCCAAATGCAGCTAAACATCTATAATGTAATCGGAAAATCACCTACTCAGTTCTGCTTACACATGGTTAATATCAGGATTGCTAAATGGTAGTGGGGCTTCATACATTCACTCCATAAATGTGGGACATTTATATTTTAATCATTAGCTTTTAAAATTAACTTAGCAAAATTGTTAATTTTTATCGGACTGAAAGGAATTATTTGCAGGATTCTGCTTGTTCTACATTTCCCAGTCCTGAGTTCCTTAGAGAATACTATGAGCAGGTACACATGGGCAGTTTGTTTTTCCCTGTCAATAACAGGAATTTCTACGTATGAACATGGCACAAAAGAGGTTTTCTAGATTTACCTGGCACTACAACAAGAAGCAAAATTTTTGTTCTGTTTACATTAATGTGGAATGGCTTGAAGAGTTATAGTATAGCTGTTATGGCTTAAACCAACATTAATAAAGCAATAGCAAAAGCAATAGCAAAAATCCGATTGTGTTAAATGAGACGCAGTCCTAGGAAAGGGTGGCAGAACAAGTGTGCCACAGCTTGTTGAGACTGGTCTCATAACTTTCCAAGGATTGGTCTTTAAAATTCCTAATTCTTTCCGAGGTCTGTTTGTGAAACAATTACATAAAGAGCTGGGGAAAATGTAATTTGATTGCACCAAAGTAGGCAATGGCTCCTATGAATATCACTTTAATTTCAAAAGAGAAAGATCATAGTAGAAGAATCTGATATCCAATAAAGTGAATTTTCACAGCTTTTGGGTTTGATGTTAAATTTAGAGAAGGGAAGAATCTCAAAAGCTTGCTTTATTTTATTCCAAAATCATCAGGAAGAAGCTTTGCTTTTAATTCTTTTTCTGCAAAATCATCCTATAGAACCTTTGAATTTCATGTGCATCTCCAAAATGTTCCGCCATTGCCTTGTGCTACACAGGCTACAGTCTCAACAGACTCATCCCCAGTGCCTTGAATTTTGATATCCTGGATTAACTTTGAACACTTTCTAAAGCACTCAAGGGCACAGGGAAATGAGGGCATCTTGGAGGGAAGGTAATTTAAACCAGTTCAAATGTAGCCTGGGTTTATACAATGAACTGAACTTAAACACATGCACATACACACAGAGGGAGCATTGTGTTTGGCACTGATGTAATATTGGGCATAATCCAAATAAATGTATATGTCACTGTTTTCATTAAGAGACAGCAAAAGGGTAGCAGGGCTAAACTATTATTTTTTAAAGAACATCTTGGAACAACAAGAGGAAACAATAATAGACAATGATAGGAAACAGTTTATTGAAATGAACTATTAATGTTCAGCAGATGAGGCTGTATCCTAAGGCAGTCATGACTAGGGCTGCAATTCTAAACCTGGGAAAAAATCCCATTGATCACAGTAGAACTTACTTTAGAGTAAGTATTGCACTGTAGGTCCCACTGGGATCAATGGAGCTTGTCAGTCACAACATCTCTTATTGGTTTAAGTGGCGTTCAGTCATCTGCAACTTTCTTTGGACACAACCCAGAGTTTGTGAATCAATATAAAGGCACTGATTTATGACAATCTTCAAAAAGTGGAACTGCTTCCACAGAAAGATTATTTACCTAAATATGTTTGCATGCAGTGGCTGATTTCAAGCATCTTCTATATTTTTTATTAATGCCACTTATTGGTCCTAGACTGTTTTTCCCCCTTCCTTTTTAAATACGAAGTCTGAACACACTGGATTCTAATGAAAAGTCTTATACTGCAAAATGTAAGATAGCTGGTAAGTTGTGCAATTCTGTCCTTAAAATTCTTCAGGTAGACTTAAGCAACAATTCTAGAGGATATGATAAACCTTATTAGATTTCTGTTTGTATATCCTTCCATAAGTATTTAATCACTGAAACTGGGAATGTAGATTTTCCATTACAAATCACTTAAGGAAATTCATGAAGATCTTTTGCTGAACTTGGCAAACAAACCCACATTTTAAAAAAATAAGATCAAAGGGTGTACCTTTTCAATTTGCTATATTCTTTGACAAATTCTGAGTTACACAGTGCTGCATTTAAGATTTTATCTCTTAATTATCTTATAAATAAGGTAGGGTGCATTTTCCACCACCAGTATAAGGGCTTAGTATAAGAATAACTCAACTTGGCCTTAAGGGAACATGGCCATTCCCTGGATTTCCATCCCCTGGGTTTCCATCAGTAACTATGTGATCAATATATGCTGGCTGATTACATGGCCATCCCTTGAGGAGGCCTCCAAAATTGCTTCCCAACTGCAGGATGCAACATGTGTCCCATTGGCACAGCTATGCCAGTGCTGGAAATTTGGTTATGACTGCGCCCATAGTGTCTGAGACAGAATTAGTTTCTAACAGTGCTCTGATTTGGTTTATTCTGCTGAAATGGTGGCTGTTTTTTAAGCAGTGCCAGGCAAGGTCATAGGCTTTCTAGGCATAGGAAATGCAGTGATGAGAGAAGAATATACCTACCACACCTCCTCAGTGAGGTAGATTATTGCATGTTATTATTGAATGCCACATCACAGGAGTACCATGAGTGTTCCATTCATACAGCGGCACACACAGGACACAGAAAACAATTATCATGTGAAGGCGTTTGCTTAATGAATCTGAGGCACTGTATCCAGGCAAACACAAGCTCACATTCTACACCACACCACAAAAAAGAGGCAATATCAGTCAGAATATGCAACATTATACATCGACAAAAATCTGTTTTTGACAACCACTCATCAGTCAGAATTTCATTCATTCCAAGGGTGAGGATTTTTTTCCTAACATCCAAAAAGTGTCTTGTGGAACATGCTTCAATAACCAACCATGTTGGAAAAGGTCCATTCATTGCATTGTTGAGCATCAAAAGGAGACAAGTGCCCTTCACAGGGTACACAGTGTCTCTGGCAAGGACTAGCAGGCTGGATTTCCATCAGTAACTATGTGATCAATATATGCTGGCTGATTACATGAAAACTAATCAGCTTGATTACAAGATCTTCTAGTCTCACAGAAATTTAATCTACTTGCTGGCAGAAAGGGTTTGCTTAGCATCCCCAGGAAAAAAAATGTTCACATTCTATAGGTCTGACCCGTGGCAAGGGTAATGAAGGGTCAAGCAAACATTGATTACTGACCATAGGGAAGGTTTTGAAGCAAAACATCCAAAGATTCAGACCAGCTGAATCCAAATGAAAATGCGCAAGTTAAAAATAAAAAGGAAGATGTAGATAATTGGAGAGATTCAGACTAACATGTGGCGTTTCCTATGAAGGGCAAGATGGTCAGAGCGAGAGAAACTACGATCACAGTCCGGGCACTGGAACGGTTTCACTCCCGTATGTTTCCGGAAATGTCGCGTGAGTTCATCAGAGCGAGCAAATTTCCATGTGCAACCTTCCCAAGTGCATTTGTACGGCTTTTCACCTGAGGACAGAAAAGGAGGTTATATTAAGAAGCTCATAAAATATTATTTTCATTCTATTCTGAAAGAAAACACGTAAGAATAGTGCACAAAAATGGTGGTCACCCACTCAGCTAGTATATTCCTGTAAAACCTACAGTATTCTATTTCACCTAAAAAGCCACCATGTATCAAGAAGTCACATTCCATCAAATTTAAAACATGCCTCTGAAGGCTTAATATTGGCTTCATTCCCTATTTGGGTAACCCACATACTTATTTTTAAATCCTGTTTTGTGCCTGTTACTGCTTCTATAAAGGACTGTAGTGGCTCAGTGGTTAAAATGCTGTGTTTGTTCATCAGCAGGCCGGGGTTCGAAACTCTTGTCCCTTTCCCAGCTCCCATCAACCTAGCAGTTTGAAAGCATGGGAATGCAATTAGATAAATTGGTACCACTTCGGTGGGAAGGTAACAGTGGACTGTGTACTTTGGCAAATAGTCATGCTAACTACATGACCATGTCTCCAGATAACTCTGGTTCTTTGGCTTAAAAACAGACTCTCCCTTGAGTCAGTCATGACTAACATGGTAATCTGCGGGGGACACCTTCACTCAGAATTTGTGGGAGCCACATCTCCCATTGTGTCATCAGCTGTGGTACATCATAACCACTTTGGGTGAGAAAGATGTATGCTGTCAGCATTACTTGTCACATCACTAGAGTGTGGGCTGTGCGGTGTGAAGATGGGCGCAGCCCTAGAGGTCTTCTCTAGATAATGGAACTTTTGCTCCCTTGGTCAGAGATACGTTTTTGCTGTCCACTTGGTCTACTAGGACATGCACCAGAAATTTATCTGATGCAAGTCTAAATGGATCTGGGAAGAGTAATCAAGCCAAGGGAGAGGAAAAGGATATTGTTGGTACTGCCACTGGTTATGCTGCTCCCCTCTTGACCTCAGTTTGACTCATCTCATTCTACCCACCCTTACTTCCTCCCATGGTGGTTTACTTGGGGAAAATGGCAAGGGTACTGCCATGCAATTTCAGCGGTCCAGCAGCACAAAACTGTATGTTGCTTTTTGTGGCAGCTATGTATTAAATATGTAAAGAACCCTCATTACCTCTTCTAGCTTCCCTATGGATCTAACCCCTTTAAAAAGAACACTTAGGCTGCAATCCTAACCTCCAGTAAAGCTGACTTAAACCCTGGGATAAGTCCTGTGCTGACCTGGGGGTGTCATAAATGTGCCATAAGGAACTTCTATTCCACTCTTTTTTTGGGGGGGACTTTAGGCCAGTGCATAGACATACAGTGACCTCCCCATATCCCTAAAGAAAGATATATTGGCTGAGTTAGGTTGGACAAAATTGGTTAGGACTGCACCCATGGAAACAAATTTTGAGATATTTTGATGCAATGCTGTATTTCTGGGACAAATTTAGCAATGATGTAAAAGGGTGTGGTTGTGCAATTTGAATTGACTCATGAGTCCATGGGCATGGTAAATAAGCTAGCTAGAGAGAGGGAGAAGTGTGTTCAGAGGAACATAATAAACCAATATCAATATAGACAAACATACCACTTTATGAGTTCCAGGCCTCAACCTCAAATGAGAAACAGTTGCTGATATTGAGGCTTGGCACTGATTAGAGAGCGTGTTCAGCTGGACTCTATTTGAAATCTGCCCTTACAGCAAAAGGCAATAAATGGACCAATCACACGGACTGCTTGTCTCATGTAGTTACTTCCTCCACCTCCACCCCTCTGGAATTACTACTGTTGCAGTGGCATGGAACCACACAGTCCAAGCATTACCACCAAGATGTGAAACATCTTATATGGAGCTGTTTTCTTGGCATCACCAATACTGGTAGTTAATTGTCACCTGAGAGACCAGCCTCTGTATGTCTACTCTGAAGCAAACCTATTACATGACATCAGTGGACTCACTCGTATGTAAAGGGAGCAATAAAAAAGAGCCTGAGAGACCAACTTGCATATCTACTCTAAAGTAAGGCCTACTACAATCAGTGGTGCTCACTCGTGTGTAGGGGGGCTGATTGCAGCCTGACAGACTCAGGCAGCAATCCTAAAGACACTTTCCTGGGAGTAAAACCCATTTGAACACAATGGGACTTACTTTTGGTTAGGATTGTGCCCTAAGAGCACTATCCTAACCATGTCTACTCAAAAGTAAGCCCCATTGTGTTCAAAGGGTCTTACTCCGACAAAACTGTCTATAGTGTGTCTCTATCCACACTTTCCTGGGAGTCAGTCCCATTTACTGTAATGGGGCTTACTTCTGAGTAGACAGGTATAGAATTGGATTCTAAGTTCAGGCTAATTCGTTTTATATTTATTTTGTATTTTCATTATTATTTGATATTATATGACAGTATTGTAATAATTTTCATATGAATATTTTTGGATTGTGGAACAAATCATATGAGTTTCCATAATTTCCTATGGATAAATTCACTTTAATATACAAGTGTTTTGGATTACAAGCATGCTTCCAGAACAAATTATGCTCATAAACCAACATACCACTGTATATATAATCCAAGAATTTTTTACATTACTCTGATTCAAACTCTTGTAGGCTGTTGCAGTTTTTCTACTGCAGTTTTCTATTCAGGACATTCATATACAATTATAAACACACTTATCTGTCTAATAAAACACCCTTATTTGTGCTGATGTTCACATCTACTAAAGGCCCACAACATACTTTTAATGGAGTTGGGCTACTCTCTTTTCATCCAACATTTCTAGGATGGATAGCTCCATGTATCACTGGGTTACATGCTTTCATATAGTATATGACGGAAACAGCCAACAATAGCAGCAAATACAGCTATTGCTCTAGAATTCAAGCAGGAAACAATGCCAACCTGATTCTTTATAAGGCAGCAGCAATTTTCAACCAAAGTGCTAAGAATGGTCCACAGGTGTGTCACTTGAGCTTTGGGTAGGGACATTTATCCATAGGGCCATTGGGGAATGTGAGCTTCCTACTGGAAATGTGATGTGCTTTCTCAAATGTTGAAAAACTAATAGTGTGGCCTTGGCAATTATAGCTTTCTTAGTATGCTGTAAGATGAAAAAGTCTGAAAAATCAATGTGTTAATGCAGGGGTGTCCAAACTTTAGGACTCTTGGACCTTAAACAATTGAGTAAAGGAGGGAATTTTAGCAGGTACAGCTTCTTATCTCACATATCACAAGATGCACCAGCTGAAATTTCCTCCTTTACACAATTGTTAAAAGGTCCAGGAGCTCTAAAGTTAAAGGTCTGGACTAAGGTAAGGTAACAAAGAGCCATAATATTAAGATAAATTTCTTAGAAAAATGAAAGTATTGAAACAGTATGTCATGAACTATAAAGGAAAGGTTTACCAAGATCCATTTTCATACCTGTATGTGTTCTTCTGTGAGCTTTTAGGTGGGAGCTTTTAGTGTAAACCTTGTTGCAGCCTTCGTAATCACATCTGTGTATTCTCCTCTTTCTTTGTGTGTCGGGAGATTCCACAGGTAAAGGCCTCTTTCCAGGCTGAACTATAACTGAAGGATGATTCCTACATGAAGTTAAGTTACAGGTCAAAGAGAAAATCTTGGTAGAAACATCGTCCTTAACTGTAAACCACAAAGCTCCTTTATTCATTATCCCTCTGTCTTTTGGCAGCATGAGACAACATTACATGTATGTGGAAAAATTCAAGCAAGCTTAGCAAATTTCATGGAGTTTAGTGGTAATATTTTGGCTGTCTTCCCTGTTAGCGGTTTTATTCATTCCCAGGAATGAACAAAACCAAAGATATTCTTCCCAGCATGTTCAGATTTTTCATTTATTTTTTTAGATCAGGCTCTTGTTTCCTAAGACAAGCAAGCTTAGATTTTTCCAAATTCTCCATTAGTGCTTGCAGTGAACTTTCATTGCTTTTGTTTACATACTTCTCCACTGCTTAGAAAATATATTTTAAATGAATTGGCTGACAGCCTTTTCACATTATTAAATCCATCCCTGCTTTTGCCTACTTCAAGAGGCCTTATTGTTCATCCTTTAGAGACCAATTAAGAACTTCCTGTCTGGGGCTGGCACAAGGGTGTGGGTCTCCCTTCACTACTGATGTCAGTTCCTAAAAACAGAGAAGACCAAGGGAGTGAGTGTGTATATGAGTGAGAGAGAGGAGTCACACCCACAGGATGTCTGAAATGGTCTCTGACATTTTTAAATATTGCTTTTTTTGCATTCTGAAAGCTGTTGTACAGGTAACATGTGCATAAGAACAACCACAATTCTAAACACAAGTTCAATTGAAATAGTTCTTACAAGTTTTAGAACTAGATTCTTATAGTAATATTATAAAATATTTAATAAGTATTAAAATATAACTCAGGACAAATAAAATCTTTAGAATCCAAGTTAGATAAAAACTGCAAATGACTCAGACCAGTGATCTTGTAGGAATCAAAATAAAACCTAATTTACATTTTTAGCTACTTTTTAGCTTTACACAGAATTTAAAATGAAAATCCTTAGATGTTATTCCTGAAAAGCATGACAGTTAATAGGACAGTTAGACTGTCCCTACAATCCAGAGTAACTATGGGAGCACATAAGAGACATTATGTGCACCTGTAGTTACTGCACCACCTAGTGAAAACCTATGGGAAATTCATATTGCAATCCAGAGCAAATTGTTTTTATACCGGAACAAGGACTCCCCGTAGTTACTCAGGATTGCGCCCTGTGTTGCATCTTCTGTGTACATCATCTGTGTGCAGTTTAAAAATAAGACCTGGAGAATAGTTTTCAATAGAGTTTTAGCACCTAAAGCCTTCAACCAATTACAGTATACAGCAGCAGTCAGCAATGCTATCTATGCTGCTTAAAAAACTGGAGAAGGAGCTTAGCTGTAAGCTATGATGGCTACATGGGTTGCAAAAACAAGTTTGTATCTTTGCTACTAGTCACTGAAGTAAAGTATATGTAGCTGAGTTTACAGCAATAGTCAACACCATTGATGTACATTTTCCTCACTGGTTATGTTTCTCAGAGAGGTGTAAATGGCAACTCCATCGAACAATGACTGTAAGATTACTATCATTGATATACCACCGCTGCCAATGAAATGTACTCATATTGACAAAAAATAATATTTGTGGGATTCTAATATGTGAAATTGTACATAGTTACTTGCAGAAAAACCCTCTAAGTTTTAAAGATTTAGCAATCTGTAGATATGTATATATAAGCACAGGGAGGTATTTCTGCAACAGGTAAAATTATCTTCCATAAAATCATTTTGTTGTGGTTTATTTAACCACTCTCATGCCACCACATAGAGAGCTTTTGCTATGATGGTTGCCTGGGTTAAACGGCACTTCCTGTAAAACAAGAACACCAAAGTGAAGGTTTCAAACTGTGCTATATGATGGGATTTCAGTTGCCCATTCATGTTTGCCTGAAGCCCTTAGTAGGGGAAATAGATGAAATTTCAAGTTGCAGAATTTACCAAAGCATATTATGAAAGATAACTGCTGTATTTTTATGTAACATTTAGTGCAGCCACAAACACTGGTGTGGCTCAGTTTCCCTAATTTTTTAGACCAGGGGTAGGCAACCTTTGGCATGGGTGCTGAGCTTGGCATGCGGAATGGTGTTTACCAGCACATCAAGGCACCCCTGGCAGACACAGCCAGGAATGCTGCCCCTGCCCCAATTCCCAGTAAGTGGCTGCCCATCACCATCGCCCAGAATGGCAACATCTCTCTTCACCCTGGACTGCTGCCATCAGAATGGAAGGCACTGGGGCAGAGGCCCTCGAACCTCTAGAGCCTTTTGCAGGAGAGCAGGCTTGGATATGGCCAGGCTGGGGGAACAGTTTCCAAGGGCCAGCCTCCTTCCCTGTGGTGCCTCCCTTGGCAGCCCTCCCAGCTGGGCCAGCTAAGAAGCAGCAGTCTGGAGGCACCAAGGCCTGACAGGTGGGCAAAGCTGGCAGGATGCCAGGGAGGCCAGAAGGGCAGCGCGGGGCAGAAAGCAGACAGCAGTCTCTGCATGTGCATATATAACTTTAGAATCATGTCGGCATGTTGTTACAAGTTGTAGCAATAACATTGTAACATTTAATTTGGCACTACAATCCCAAAAGGTTGCTGAGCCCTGTTTTAGTCTATCACTCCCCCAAATTCCCAAGCAGGAGGCCCTAAATCCAATTTATGCATGGAGCACTTCTGTCTTTTCAAAAAGAGGACAAAATCAAGGATTGCAAATTTTTCTTTAGTATCTTCAAATAATTAATGTGCAATTTTTCTATTTTTGATCCAAAGTACAATGAGGAAACACACAATTTTTCTGTTCATGTGAGATATTTTAAGATTCCAGTTACTTACTCTTGATGTATTGCTTGAGGGGGTGACAATGAGGTAATCAAAGGAGGGGACATTTGTTCAGGATAGTAGTCATGATTAGGAGATTCCATGCCTGGTTCTACTTTAATTGATTTCTTTAATGTTGACTTCTCATAAGATTCAATTACTGAGACTAAGGAGAAGAAAAAAATATGTAAATGGAAAAGGAAAATATTTGACTGCAAGACATATTTGACTTCCTTCTAAAAGAATTTGTGAATAAAATTATTTATCTGTGTAAATCTATACACTTCAGTACTATGTTATAGTATAACATTTCATGTGAATATATATCTTTTTGCCACCTGTGGCAAGTAAGAAGTACATGACTAATGCATATATAAAAATGGTCGTTTGAATATTTTTATGGACTAGTAACTTCTTTGGATGCTTTTTCCAATGCTATTGCTTATTACTTTCTTATCTTGCCCTTTTATCAGGCCAACTACCGTACATAGGCCAACTATCCCCACTCCCAATTTAGCTGAACACCTTTGCAAGGAAGGTCGTATACAGTAGATTGGCACAACTTCCTCCAGCAAATAAGTATTTCAGCCTGTGAAATAAATATTTTCTTGAATAAGTATTTCAGCCTGTGTTTCCCCTGTTTAAGTCCAACCCTACTGTGGAAAGATAAAGAGCAGCAAATATGTCCTGATAAAACACAATTTAATTATCATAAATTTATACATCTTTGAAGCATAAGAAATGGAAGGTATAAGTTTTACCTGGTACACTGCTTGGATTGTCCATTTCATCTGAAAGAACTGTGGATACCATAATAGGCTGTTGGAGGTGAGGGGCGTACATAAAAGGAACAGGCTGTACTACAACTGGTTGTATTACTGGAAGAATCCCGGGGCTTCGAAGTCCATGGCGGGAAAGAGCTGCCATCACTGGAGGGATAGTTAATGGCATAGTAAATGGCTGTATTCCGGGTGGCGTCAATTTCTTCAGTGGCGGGCTAGGCGAATGCAAACTTAGTCCAGGTGAGCCTCTCCTATGTATAGTCTGGAATTTTGAAGGAGAACTTCCTGCTGAAGGTGGTGAACTTCTCTTGTTCACTGTGAGATCAACAGGCTCCATTTGCACACCATTGCACAATCCTTCTGGAATTTGGTAGAATTTACTGGGCATCATATTTGGTGTAGAATATATTACACTGTATTTGTTGTGCTTCATTTGATCCATGTAACCAGAGTTGAATGACTATAATGAAGAAAGGAGGAAGGGGACATAGAAAGTTAAGAAGAATTGGAAGCCATGACATGAAACAAACAAAAACAGAAATGCTTTTGAGAACAGGGATTGTTTATGGACATCTACTGAGAAGTTAGCTCTGCTGAGTTCCATGGAACTTACTAGTAATTGCAGCCATGCAGCCCTAGGATTGCAGCCATGCAGCCCTAACCTGAGCTTCCCAGCACCCACTGGAGCAGTGGCAACAAATTGGCAACCCTGCAATGGAGCTTCTCAAGTTTTCACCGGCACAGACATGAGAGACTCCATGTTGAGCCTTCTGGCCTGACTTAGAATTCAGGATACAGTGGAGCAAGGCTATGCCAGTCCCACCACTTCCATCACATCACATGAACTCCCCCAGCCCATCATTGTTCCATCCACTCCCACCTCCCAGAGCCATTACAACCTGGCAGTTGCATTTATCAACAGTGGAGGTGCATCTTCTTACTACTAGTGCTGGATCCAGTGTCTGACTGGTGTGGGCGATCCCAGGTGTCATGCTTTACAGATACACAGCATTTTTACGGGCATATCCCCAGCATTAAGGCTCAGCACTAGGCCAGCCTTGAATTGAGTCTTCAGTAGGCAAAAAACATAACTTCCTTTCAATTTCTCAGACTGCTTGAATAAAGAATCTTCCTTGTGTTTGGCACAAAATTTTATCTGTCAGCTGTTTCTGTGCCAGGCTGAAGAGGCTGCATTATTTTGCCAAGGATTATTTTCCATATTTTTACTGAGCTGAAATATTTTTATTTTTACATATTTTAGTATCAATTAAAAATAATAATGAATATGTTTTCCCTTCTTATGTTAATATTCACAGACAAAATGTTCTGTGATGGAAAGACACCAAAGAAAAAAATTTTCTCATACTGAATAAACACAATTTAAAACTTAAAAATAAATGGAATTCAATCTCTTTACTCAACCTAATGTGTATGTGAAATGTAGTTACATAAAATCCAGATTTGCTAGATTTGTACAAACCTAGATTGTTATAAATGACAAATGCTTACTGAGTGTCCCTGTCACATAGAAAGGGTAAGCAAGTCTGGCAATTTGTTACACTAAAACAGAATTTTGCATGAAAGTGAAGTTTGTCCTTTATGGACAAACTTGAAGTTTGTATAAACTGATTACAGATACACAATTATAATCTCACTATTAAACTGGTATGAACTACGGTAAATGAGTGATGTGGCACTTCAATATAGAATCAGTACAGAGCAAACATATTTACAGGTAATGTAGTTTGTCAGAAACATGAAGCATCAGCAGGTTTATGTGCTGGCCTGACTTTCTTCTCTGTGGCACAGAAGTGCCTTCGGAACTTTTGCAACACTTTGGGGCTGCCACACCAGCCCAACAGCGCTTTGGGATTGAGATCTCAAGAGTGTAACTTAAGCTGAATCTGTTCAAATTTAAAATAACTGTTCTAATGATTTTTAAAGGAAGAAAGTGGACTACAAGTTGACATAGTTCCAAGTTGCAAACTAGTTCAACTTCAGTTTGAATACCAAGAAAACCAAGTGCTCAATTTGGTCCAGTGGAACTTTGCAATAAGGTGAAGCAACATCTTACTGTCAGCCCAATTCTAGGCATGTCTATTCAGAAATTAGCCTTATTAGAGTCAATGGAGCTTACGCCAAGGAAAATATGATAGGACTGGGCTGTCAGTAGCAATAACAGCATATTTACTCAAAAGCAAATTTTACACACACTATTTTGTGTAATATACTTATAAATGCACAAAGGACTGCTATATAAAAACTTCCACAAACTATCTAAAAATTATTAATTTCTGAATCCTGTTATAGTGACACTCTTTGGAATTCTCTCTGTTCTGCTGCTATATGCAAACACTATGATGAAATGGAAATACTGGTGAAATATTTGTGATGAAGCCAATTAAATATATTTCATAAGTTTTAGGCATTCACCAAGTGCTTGGGATTTTCCATCCCCATCTTCACCAAAAATTGCTTTTCAAAATAAGTGTAAGACAGAGAAAACATTTTACCAAAATAAACTAGGAGTTGCTATATTTCTCCAATTGCAACATCTAGGACAAAGCTCAACTAATCAGGTCACACTTGTGATCTCCACCCACATGTGGACGCTCCATAAAGAAAAAAGTTGCAATGTGTTAATCTGAAGTAAGTTGCTATACATCATTAAATGTTTTCACCACCAGTTTTATCATTATGAATTCACAAACGCTGTAGGACATGCAAAATGGGGAAAAATATATAGAAATAGCTTTTGCCTCTCCCCCCTCCGTGCCATCCCAGGTCCACTGGTCCTTAAGGCTGTATCCAACAGAAGTATCTCTCACTCCTTATAGTCCTCAACAGAGGCAGGCTAAGGCTGCAATCCTAAAGACACTTTCCTGGGAGTAAGACCCATTGAACACATTGGGGCTTACTTTTGAGTAGACATGGTTAGGATTGTGCTCTAAGTAAAAGGGGTACAATCTAGCGTGGAGTGTCTGTTGTTAAAAGGGCTGATTTGTACTGAACCACCTATGGCAATCTTAGTAGTTAGTTTGTACTATTGGGTTGTACCATAGCATGAAAAGTGGTAACAGCCCTGCTGTGGTTTGTGAGCATCTCATATTTGGTTCAATGCAAAATTCTATACAGGAAATGCTCTCATTGTCTAGTTCCTTTTAGCTGGTTAGAGCAGGCTTTTTGCAATTTTTATCATCCCCCAATACCTAATCACCTCCACCCATAAGGAAGATATATGAATCCCAGCATTACAGAAATCTGTAATGATTTCCTGTTCTAGGTTTGTACATTTGTTTTATTTAACACATATGGTCCTACCTTTCTACCCAATATCAACCTACAAGGTGATACTGCTCATATAGCAAAAGACATCTATTCATAATTATTAATAGTGAATGGTTTTTCTGCCAAATTCAGTATATGGAAGAATTGTCTACACTCTACTCCAACTTAAAGCAGCACGTTAACTGTTTCACATTAGATGTAGTCAGCAGGGTGGAACTCAGCTGATACTGTAATTAGATCTACTATATATCTGTCAGTTGTGTGTAATAACACTATTCCACAAATGCATGGTCCAAAAGAAAGATGATAAAATGCTCTGGGTGTGTCTTCCTATTGTGTGTATAAGCGTAGTAAATCCATTAAAAACTACACCCATATGGTATAGCTAAGATATAGCAATTTGTTTAAATTTTCTGTCTTAATATAAACTGATTAAGTTCACACCTATACCCCACCGCACCCAAAAGGTTTTGCATCCAAGACATTCACATTACAAAGATGTCAACTACAGATTTAGAGCAAGAAAACACTTGAGCTCTTGACAATTTTTGAAACTGCAGCTTGATAAGAATAATCAAGTGGGAAGAATTAAGGATAGTTTTCTTCAATCTCCTGCTCAAAGGCAAAAGCATTCCACTACTTTCAACACTTGACCCTTAATATAAGCTCTGTGCATTGGGAATAACACAAAAATGAGCAGCAGCATGAGCCACATTGACCCACCTCTTCCATTTTACAAATTAATAGACGGCAAGAGCAGATAACATATCTATCTATCTACAGGATTTGAGAGCAGATAACATATATCATACTAGAGCAGTAGTACTCGAGCATTTCAGTCCAGGACCCCATTCTGAGAATGACAATCTATCCTGACACCCCAAAAATGGGAGACAGTCACAGAGGTCTTCTAATAGGAAGGCAATGTTTGTTCCTGTACCTTGGTGTCGCATTGCCCTTAACTTGGTGCTGGAAAGTTGGTTAGGATTGCACCCCAAGTCCTACTGAACCCAGTGAGACATACTTCAACAAACTTGTCTCGTCTTTTGATTTTTATGGCTTGCCAACCATGATTATGGCCAGGAATCATGAAATACACTCAGGGTGCAATCCAGAGTAACTATTGGACCTTTTAAACCAACAAAGTTACTATGCCACCAATGGGAAACCTATGGGAAATGCATAGAGCAATGTAAGTGCCTCTCACATCTTCCCATAGTTACTCTGGATTGTAGGGTCTGTGTTAATATGCTCCAAGCTGCCCTAAATGTCACTGAAACCTGACACAGTACCAGTTTGGCAGCAAATCCTTCAAGCAGTGAATAGTAACATAATTTAAGGATGTGACTGAGGGGCTGAATTAGCAGATACAGAACTAGGAAACACTTGGACTCACGTAGCACTGTCGCAGCATTTACCCTCCAGGGAACTGCTAGATGGACCCATGTTATACCAGATAGGCTGCAATTATTTGCTGGCAGATTCTCACTTAACTTCTACTGAATTACCACTACCTTCTCTGTAGAAATAGGCTTGCAGCTACATAAATGTAGCTTAAACATACCGGTAGTTCCTTCCTGACACAGGAATCAAAATGTCCTTTGATTAAAAGACTTGCACTGCTTATCTGAAAAGACATTCACTTCTTTTAACTATTTAGGGCAACTCTTTTATCTTGATCAGAGAAAGTTAAATAAAGGAGTTACTTGTTTTTTAAACATCATGGATGCAATTTAGGCTGGAATAACTTATCTGGCATATCTTCCTGCGGTGGCGTGGGGAAGTTACTGTATGCCTGTGCATTGACCTAATCCTCCCAAGAGTGGGGCAGAAGTGCCTTATGGCACTTTTGTGATCCAGCTTAGCACAGGACTTATGCTGGGGCTTGTGCCAGCTTAAATGGAGGTTAGGATTGCAGCCTATAACTTCTCAAACTTATTCAACATTAATCTGTAAATCAACAATATATATATGGAGGCAATCCTGACCAAGCCTTTGTGGGAGTAAGTACTATTGAAACAATGGGACTTACTTCTGAGTACACATGCTTAGGATTGCAGTGTATATGAAACAAAATCCAAGTAAAGGAATATATTGATTTCTTGGAAAGGGTTTTAAAAACTCTATTTTGGAGACTTTCTAATAAAAATAACCATGGCAACTTTGTGCCTCAGAGGGCCTCAAAATGACCCTTCTGTCTTATATAACCACTGCTGGCAGGACAATCAACTGCCTATACACAGAGATGATCTAATTTTATAAGCTTCTCATTACCAGCAATCCCTCAAATACAATTCTCGGTGCAATTTTTTCCCCATCGTGACTATTTTTCAAGTATACAGAAGCAAACAAAACAAACAGGATTACAGCACCAGGCGTGTCCAAGAATGTTATTAAGCTTATTTCCTTGAGTAGGGTCAAGGTGTTCCTTCCTTCCTATAGCCTCTATCATAGCTCTGATGGTAATTCTCAAACATCGACACTAGAAAAAAATATGGGCCATACAAATAATGCTAGCAGTAACAAATATAGAAAGGCTTCTAAAGTACAGGCTGAAAAGTTAAGTGCTAGGTTACAGGATTGCCACTTCCTCCAAAGTTCTATGCCTCTGGTTTTTATCCAGAAGCCTCAAGACAGTAGGTGAGGAAGGGAGATCATGAAGGTTGCGGCACCTCTGCAGGTATGCCACTTGGGGATTTAACCCCCTTGACCCATACCGTAGCTACCCCAGTACATGGAGGCATCTTTATTTTTTAATTAATATTGTGCCCAGGTGGGCATGAAATCAGGGCCATTCTAGCCATAAAACAGACAAGGGGGAAACAAACATACAAGCCCTACCACATTTGTCCACCGCTCTTAAGCGTACCATTCCATTGGGGGCTCCAATCATCTTCTGGCTAGCTAACAGCATATCAGAAGAGGATTGAAGCAGCACCTTCCTCCTTCTTAGAGAGAGAAAAAAAAATGTTGTGGCTTCAAATAACTTCTCCCCACCAATATAAAGCACCAAATAGACTGGGAGAAGCAACATGGCACCATCCCTCTTTCATTCTCTTTGTTTACCAACAGAGAAATTAGTCGCCTTAGTGGTCTGTGCTGCTTCTGTTTCCAATGAACAGGAATGGTGTGTGCTGGCTTCCCAGTGTACACTGTACTTGCCCATTTCAAACAGAAATGAAATGAGGGAGAGGGACTGCATACCTTGAGCAATAGGAAAGTGAGCATAAATAATAAAAAATATATAATGTCTTACTGCACTTTTGTGACACCTCCAGGCTAGCCTGGAACTTGTGCCAGGGCCATACATGGCACATACAGGGCCATACATTGACTTATGATGGCGAAGCTAGGAGTTAGGATTGAGGCCTTAATGAAACTGTCATTGCAATCCTAAGCATGTCTACTCAGAAGTAAGTCCCATTGTGTAAGTCCCATACTCCCATAAAAGTATGATTAGGATTGCAGCCATCGACAGGCCAATTAGTACCTTCCCCACTGTGATTCTGATTCAAATTACACCCCTTCTGTGGATAGCTAGTTCTCTTGCTCCTTATGAAATTCATAGGGCTGTGGATGGCACAAGTGGCTAAGACACTGTGCTTGTTAACCAGCAGGCCAGGGTTCGAGAGGGCTCTGCCTTTCCATTGGAGTAATTCAGTGGAGTGGAGAGGGGGGATTTGCTGCTTGGGTAACAGCCTATCCTCCATAACAATCCAACCCAGGCTTTTGTGCTTCGCATGCAGCGTATGCAGCGCTGAGCACGATACCATAGTCTTCCAAGACTGACGGAGGCCTGCTTTTTATGACATTCATAGTTTGCATTGTGCCAGAGCTGTTAATCAGACAAAAATACAATCCATGCAAGTAGACATTTTAAAGCATATAAAGACTGACCACTGGAATTGGTTCCATTGCTTCTTGTTTGATAGGGACTGGGTCAAACATTAACATCTTCTCAGTTCAACTCTACTTGTGGTGATGGTGTCTGGGTCTCTAAAAACATGAGGAAAAGAGAATTTAAAAAAACAATCAAAAACTATTGAAATGCATTATACTACTACTGTACTTAGCACTAAATGTACAAGTGATACTAAGCACTATCTATACATTATTTCAACAATCCTTAGAATAATCCAATAAGGATATACTACATGGTATTCCATTTTTTATAACAATTATGTGAAGAGGACCTCATGTTCAGCTAACAATGGCATGCCAAAGAGAATTAATTAGCAAGATTTAAACTTGAAATGTTACAGTTCACAGACCACATTTGCTTTCTTAACTGGGAGGCTGCGCCTGAATTTCCAAAGGTAAAATTGGAATGAACAGTGATTTGTGAAGCTGAATTACCATAAATCAACACCATCATGTTTCTGGATGCAATTAGGATATAGTCTGTTAGATATGAACTTAGCATGAAAGAAAAAAATAGTTCCACTGCATTTTATGTTTGACAAAGCTGTTATTGTTTTGTTGTTAAGTCGTGTCTGACTCTTTGGGACCCCATGCAAGCCATGTCTGGGACCCCATGATACTCTTTGGGACCCCATGCAAGCCGTGTCTGGGACCCCATGGTACTCTTTGGGACCCCATACAAGCCGTGTCTGGGACCCCATGGTACTCTTTGGGACCCCATGCAAGCCACTCAAGTCGTGTCTGACTCTTTGGGACCCCTAGCAAGCCAGGCCATCAAATACTCCGCTTCTGAAGTTTAGCCAAACTGGTGCTCATTGCCTCAGGGACACTATCTAACCAACTCATCTTCTGCCATTCTCTTCTCCTTTTGCCTTTGGTTTTCCCCAGCATCAGGACTTTTTCCCTTCTCACGATGTTGCCAAAATATTTGAGCTTCATGACCCCTTTGGGATAACCTAACTATAGCTATGTGCTGCAGAGTGAAGCTCCAGTGAACATCTGACTGCATATATGACTGTGGTCCCACTGAACTCACCGGGCGAGACCCTCTCCCTTCATAAGCTGGCTAACTGGTGCTTTGTGTGCTTTCTGCTGCACTCACAGCAGCTGTCTGCTTTTCATGGTTCTGCAAGGCATTTCAGGATGCCAAAGGGCTGCTCCAAGGCATTCCAGGGTACAACCCTGAAGCCATTAGCAGAGGTCCAGATAACAGCTGATGCACCTAATGATGGGGTTTGCAGAATGGACTTCTGTTGTTAAGCAGCACATACATTTACTACAGAACGGGTCCCAAGACTACAGTTTGGCTACCTTTATAATTACTCAATATAAGGAAATAATAGGCTCCCTCATAATGTCAATATTGAGGGCCTTAAAGATCAAGTCTCAGAGGGTGAACAATGTACTCCGAGAATATAAACCCCCCACAAAATACTGTATCATTTTCAAGACATTGGATTTCTGAAAATGAGCTGAAAACCAGAGTTGGGAAAAGATACAAATAGTGTAGTTGCCAGCAATAATTGCTTCAAGTTACAGAAAGAATTCTCTCTTCCTCTTCATTTTTAAACAAAGAAAGAAAAAAGCTAATTAGGAAAGGATCAGCAGACTGCTAATGAGGCCTCAGTCAGAACTGACATTGCAATTATTTCTCAAAGGAAAGGTTTTATTAAGTAGGACAACTCAGCAATTATGTTTGTAGCAACTGTAAAAAAATGTAAGATTGTGCCCTCAGCAGTTCAATTTAGTTCAAAGGAAAACAGCCACTCCTATATTATGTTGCTCAACTCAAGCTTATTTGTAATATAATATTACCATCTCTTAAATATCCAAGAATGGTTTGCCTCTTTTGCCAAGAGTCAACAGGAAAAGAACAACAGAAGAGAAAGGAATGACGCACCAGATGGGCACAATCCTTATGTATAGGAATGGCAAATACTGTATTAAACAAGCACAGACAAGAATGCCCATTTGTTTCAAGGGACTGAGGGCTCAAGCCTATCCAACTTTGCACAGCTGATGCAGCTATACCAACGGACAAGCACTGCATACTGTGACAGGGATGTAGTTACAGAGACCTTTTTCAAAATTAGGAAATGCTTGTTCCCTTACAATGGTGCTAGCACTGTGGTTGCACTGCACTGAAACACTGGGTAGAATTGGGCCCTTATGGACCTGACTGGAGTGTTGGAGAACTACAGCACATTTAGGGTGGGGTATCAGATTGTTCCAGATAGGCCTTGTCCTTGTTAAAGAGCTATGGTTGGTACTTGTTTTACTGAGGTGCTTCAGGCAATGAAATAAATTTGAGTCCATTTATTAATCTAGATTAGGGGTCCTACTCCAAATGTAGGACCACATCATCACTCTGACACTGTGTCAGGAGCCAAAAATGGTATTTTACATTTCAAATTTGAAAACATTTACATAAATTACATATAAGAATGTATTGGAGTGAATTACAGGGCTTGCCCAGGCACCAGATGAGGGATCTTGAGGCTTTCCAAGGGTCGCATCTGGCCCCAGGGCTGAGGTTTTGAGTCCCCTGATCAAGATTCCATTTAAATTTTATATTAAACACTTTTTTCTGACCCTTGAGACTGTGTCATATATTTGATGTGGCCTTTTGGTCAAAACATTTGGAGACCCCTGTTCTATTTTATTGTCTTACTACGCATGTTTTATGCTAGCTAACCATGTTTATGGAAAAAGATAGGATAGAAATACAGTGGTGACTGGTAAGACAAACACAATTCGTTCCGGAAGCATGTTTTTCTTACAAAGCATTCTTTATACAAAGCAGATTTTCCCATAGGAAATTATGGAAACTCAAACGATTGGTTCCACAACCCAAAAATATTAACTGTATGTAAAAATGATAACAAAACACTGTAATTGAATTCAAACACTGTAATCTAATACAGAACACAATTACTGCAATATTAAAAAAACACTGTAATATAAAACAGAATTCCTTAGAAATTTTAGTTTGTCTTACAAAACATTTGTCTTGCAAGTTGTTTTACAATGTTCCACTGTATTATAAACAATTGAGGGTTTGAAATGTAAATTTTTGATTATGTAAATCTTTTCTGGCAACATTTGTTTATATCTGAGATACGGTGCTATCTGGGAAGGCTCACCTAAGAAATTATTATGTAAACACTTTTGTAAAGTGATGGGTTTTAATACAGAAAATTTTTATATGATAAAACAAATACACAGCACATGCAGTTATGAAAATGGGTTCTGATGGCTTTTGCCATTTATTACCATCTATCCCAGCTTTAAAAAACAAAGGAAAAACATTGTGTGTGCCTAAAAATGTAAGGCGTATCTCACAAGCATTTTAAGTACATAAACATGCACGCTGGCAATAGTCTTCACGTTTGTTTACAGAAGTTACATGCAAATTAAATACTTTTCAGACAAGCCTCTATGAAAAATTGTCTTCAATTTTCTGTTCCATAATATATATTTATAAGGGCCCCAAGTGCTGAATTGTATGCCTACGCGTAAACTTTGCCAATCCTATCCTAGACCATGTGGAGCTACTAAGATTTCCACATTCAATCTGAATCCATAGGTGGCGCTAGAAATATACAACAGATCATTGCATTGTCTGATAATCAGGTAAATTTCACTGCAAGGAAACTTCAACTTGCAAAAAACTAAACTTTAATTGCTTTTAAACTATTTCTAGGTTTTATTCTAATGTATCAAAGCTGAACATTTCAGTGTAGATAAGTAGGTTCCAAACTAGATTCTAAAGCATGAGACTATAAACAAACCATAGTGCAAGAGTTTATGCACTATGAGCACAATCCTAACCATGTCTACTCAAAAGTAAGCCCCATTGTGTTCAATGGGTCTTACTCCCAGGAAAGTGTCTTTAGGATTGCAGCCTATGGGCGCAATCCAGAGTAACTGTGGGGAGTTCTTGCTCCGATGTATGAACAATTTGCTCTGGATTGCAATATGAATTTCCCATAGGTTTTCACTAGATGGTGCAGTAACTATGGGTGCACGTAATGTCTCTTAGGGGCTCCCTTAGTTACTCTGGATTGTACGGTATGTCTCTTTAAGTGTTCCAGACTCTGTGGTTTTGCCACAGACAAGCACAACTCGAAGGTCACACTACATAATGTAGCACTGGTTAAATAATAAACTGATCCTGTATTATGGAGCTGCAGATGGGTGAGACTGTAATAAAAGAGATGAAAAAGTTGTAATACTAGAAAACACCTTGTTTCCACTTAACAATATCCATTGGTTTAACAGAGAAGATCTTTTAATAAGTGGCCTTACAGAATTTAATTCCCCCAAATGAGGCTTGAACTTTTGAACTTCCGCTAACTGCTCAAAATTTTAACCACCTGAGCTACACATAAGGAGTAGAGTGTCTTTCACTGAGGTTTCAGTTTTAATCATTAAGCACATGCAACTGGCTTGGGGCTGAGTCAAGGGTTTGCTGGTGAGCTGTCCCTAATTGTGTATCAAGTACTCGTGTTGGAGAAGTGCATTGTTTAAACTGGTACTCTATGGATACCATTGTTTCAGAACGTCCTGAGTTTCCACACTTTGGAAGCTGCAAAAGTTTTATCTGAAAACATCTGATCCCTAAATCTACAGATATGAATATGTGATGAGTATGTGATGACTATAGGTCATACCATTGGTTTCTATAGGCATTTTTTCCCCTTTCTACTGCTGATCTTTCTCTACATGATCAGCAGTAAATCTCTGGAAACAGATTTTCGGAGAAACTCTTTCCCATACAGAAACTCTTTCCCAGTTCCTAGAGAAATCAGGGACTGAACCAGGGACCTTTTCAGTTAAAATATATGCTGTGCCACTGACCTATGACTCTATTCCAAGAGCAGTAGTCAAGAGAGATTATGAGGAAGGCTCACATATTAAATGATGGAACACATTTTATATTGAAAAGTTTTTCAAATAATATTGAAAAGTTTTTCAAATCATATCTATGTGTGCTTACTAAAGGAAGCGAATATTTTCTTCTGGTTGACATCAGGATTTTCTTGCAACACATCAGGATTTCAGCCATGCTGCTATTTGTGGCCGGCATGGGGGAAAATATTTCTGAAATGCACATTTGGTGAACCCAAACCAGCCACCAATCCAAATGTTAGACAAGGGACAAAACTTTAAACATGTTCCTTTTTCCAATACAGTATTTAACAACCCAAGAGTTCAGAATCTGTTTGTTGTCTTTCCAGTGAGCTAAAGTACATTTAATGTATTTCAAAAGCACATTCAGCAGGTACTGACCTAGGAAACTGGGACAGGAGAATAGTTTGGTTATGCTATGCTGCATGTGTGAATGAGTGTGTGTGTGATAGATAGATAGAGTGTGTGTATGGATAGATGTAGATGTGGGCAACCTCAAACTGCCAGATGCAGGGGAGAGCACCTGGATGCAGGTGTCTTTTGTGCTCCCTGACGCATCTGGTGGGCTGCTGTGAGATACAGAAAGCTGGACTAGATGGGCCTTTGGCCTGATACATTGGAGGCTCTTCTTATGTTATTATGCAATGATGCAGAGCCTCTTTCTCTCTTTCTTAGACTGGGATTTGAATAACTGAACACAACAAAGAGTGAAATGCAATGGCAATACCAAATGGCAATACCAAATAGAATAGAGCACCAGTATAACGATAGTCATATAAGGTAAAACAGTGGGGTCCTCACCTCTAGCTAAAAAGGAGAAAAGTTTGGAAGGATGATGAGTTATACAGGGCCCAGTCCTATACAATGGAACTGGGCTCTGCACTGATATAATCATGCCAACAGGGATGCACTGCATCCTATGGTAGAGGGACATTCACATAGAGCACAATCCTAACTACATCTACTCAAAAGAAAGCCCCATTGTGTTCAGTGGGTCTTACTCCCAGGAAAGTGTTTTTAGGATTGCAGAATTAGGCTATCACAAAGTAAGGGAAAGTTTATTTTCTGACCTTGGGGATGCATTGCAGCACTAGAAAATTGGATAGGATTGGGCTCAAAATTAGGGAGTGGAGTGTTGAAACATTTTGAGTAATGACTAACTTTGTATTTCTTTACACAGATGCATAAACAAATAATATCTTTGATTTATCGTTGACACATTGTTTTAGATTTCACAACTCATTTTTAAGTGTTAAACACATACACAAATACCCTTTCAATCAACAGAGTCACTAAAATTTAACAAATTAGATATGCAATTCTGTGTCAATTTTTTAAATATAGGTAAAAGTATCTAAGGCTCTCTGTAATCTGAAACTAAATAATTAGGCCTGATCCAGTAAGCAAACTTTCCACCACCACCCTATCTCCGTGTTAAACAAGCCACACAGTTTTACTTTCCTGCCTCCTCCCAGCCACTCCACCCTGTGGATTTTTGCCAAGGCAATGCAACTTGTCCAAACAGGACACAGCTTTTGATAAGATTCTGCTCACACCCTGTACTTCAGCAAGACAAGTGAAGCAATTGATTTTTGTATGTAAATAAGGACAGGTGCAAAGGTAAAGTCCAAGCAGAGTTCTAAGCATGCATGCAACTGATGCCCAGCAGGAAAAAATGAAAAGTTAGGGAGGCAAAAAGAAGGGCAATGTAATTACAGCCCTCGAGAATAAGAAAGATTTCTGTCCAGAAAGTGTCAGACTCAGTCAAAAGTAAATAACTTTTGCATGTTACCAATTTAAAGTCACTGACTCACTCACTGACTCACTCATCAACACCCTGCCAAAACCGCTAGGCCTAGAAGCATGAAATTTGGGGAGGGTGTTCCTTCTGTGACTGAGGGGTGCACAAAGAACTGGTTTTTGGAAATTCCAACTGGAAGGGGGTGAAAGGTGCGCAACACCTTTTCCTCCTTATACTTTGCATTGAAGAATCAGTAACTGAGGGATGGTCTGCCCCAACCCCCGGACCTAGAAGCATGAAATTTGGGGAGCGTGTTCTTTATGTCAGATGAACACCCACCAAGAACCGATGTGGAAAAATTATCCCTTAAGGGGCTAAAAAAGGGGTGCAACGTGTTTTTGTACTATACTGACCATGGAAGACTGACCAATATCCAGACAATTTGGTGCTCGAAGCCTGGTGCACTGGTGGGGATGTTGTTTGGAGGGAGGGGTGGCACTGGGGAGCATGCTGCACAAGGGGGTTTTGTGCATGGGGGAATGATGCGCATGGGGGATGTTGCACACAGGGGACAAATGCGCATGGGGAGATGTTGTGCATGGGGGGTTGATGGGCATGGTGGGTTGATGGGCACAGGGGAATGATGGGCACAGGGGAATGATGGGCATGGGAGGTTGAAGTGCATGGGGGATGTTGCACATGGGGCTTGATGTGCATGGGGGATGTTGCACATGGGGGATGATGTGCATAAGGGGGATGATGTGCATGGGGTGGATGAACATGGGGATGATGTGCATGGGGGTTGATGCACAGTGGGGGGAATGTCGTATGGGGAATTTTACTCCCGCAATGCGGGTACACTTTTGCTAGTGATTTATATTTCCTTAAGTGCCCGCTGGAGGCTGGATTTTGCCCCTTCACCTTCTGTACTATCCATACTTTAACAACTTTGAATTTTCTCCTTTCACCAAGACTAGTCCTCCAGCACAGTGGTTCTCAAACTGGTGGGCTGTGATGCACCTAGTATTGCACCTAGAACAACTAGAAACAAACAAAGTATGCACCTAGAACAACTAGTATTGCACTGGTGTTGTGCCGGTCGGCTGTGTGGTCCGTGGGTTGCAGGAGGGGACCACAGTGCATTCTCAGTACCCACCACATCCCTATCGCCGGCAGGGGCAACTTCCCCAGACTCCCGTCTGCACCAGGCAGGGATGTAGGGGCTTAAACAAAAATAAAAAGGGCTGGCAGAGGGACCCAGTTGGGGGGGAGAAGGCAATGAAGGAAAATAAAAAGATAAAAGTAAAAAGTTCAAAGTAATCCAAAATAGAGCTAATCTTGAGAACAACTGAAAGCCTTGAAGGCAGGAATTGATCTGGGGCTTCCTATTCAGGGAATGGCAAGTCTTTCTCTTCCTGTGAAAATCTATGGTAATTTTTAACCCTAGATCTAACAATTTTCCAACAGTCACTCTTATCTTTATCAATTCTATTCCTTAAGTAAAAAGTCAATAACTGGTTTCTAAATATTCATTAAAACTTTAGTTGTCTTATCTTTAATTAAAATTGTGAGTTTATCTGTTTCTGCAAAGTCCGTAAGTTTCACCCAACATTCATCTGTCAAAGGAATATTCATAAAGTATTCTTGCTGCACTTATATATAAAAGCAAGGTTTAATTTCTTTTATCCACTTGTTCATTTATTATGCTCAACAAATATACTTCAGGTATTCATTAAACATTTACTTTTAAGATAACTGTATCTGTACATGTATCTGGGATCATATTTTTAGCTTTGGATTATGACCACCACATATGATAGAAGGCTCCATCCCATTGTTTACATTTACAACATCTATTTGGACTATTTTCATATGTTTTTGCCAATTTGCTTGGGGATCATATGCCATCTATAAATCATCTTACAGTATGATACAGTATTTTCCTTAATATTCACATTCAAAGTAAATTTTATTTGCTTTGTCCATAGCGTTTCCCATTTTATTATTCTCTTTCTCCTGAGAGGATGTGCCTGAACCAAAACCTCTGCTCTGTTTGCATCCATATGTACCCCTTGGAACACAATATACCAGCACCTTGATACCACCAAAAAGTAAACGCATACTGAATTCTGGACTTCACTGTTTCAATAGGCTTTCATCAATTAATAAACCAAAGCTTTATTCTATTAATCTGTGGATTAGAAATTCCAGTCTCAGAGGAAAAAGAAGAATTTTACAATGAATTTGAGCAGGTAACTTCAGGTGTGAATTTGCTATGATACTTCTAAGTAAAAGGAAATGTTTGTTTTAGTGCAAGCCTGCTATTCTGTTATAATTTTTTAAAAGTTTAAGCTGAACTAGGACAATACCTTATAAATATGATGCAACTATCCATTCAACTTGGGTGGGATGAAACACTTCTGGAGTACAAAACCTTCCTCTGAGGAGGAGCAGGAAAATTTGCTAATTCTTTTTTAGATGGGTAATCATACTAGATATTAAAATTAATCTGATTTAGATTTAGATCTGGTTTCCATGAAAACTTTGCTTCCATATGCACCTATGTGCAACTCGTACCACCCCCTCATTTTATATATTTTAAGCCATTCTGAGTGCCTCCCACCACCTCTAGGAGACACTATGCTCCCTTATCACAGGACATTATTATTATCTGGTTTCCTGTCTCTAGTAACTGCTTCCACTGAGATACACAAACCCACAGTCCAGCAAGAAGAAACAGCATGCTTCCGAAAACAAGTGAAGTACTCTGAATGGTATGACATTCTTTTTTTTTCTCCAAGCAGAAGGGACGGCTGTTTTTTTTTAAATTAACTTTTCAAAATGATTTTTAAATGGACAGAAATATAAAAACTGCCTAATCCAGCCAAACTAAATTCTACCAATTTAAACAAGAAAGATTTTTAATAAATGTTTAACCCTAGTTTTTCCAAAGGCCATCTTTCTGCTCAACTTATTCAGTGGCTTTTCCACCCACAAGGGAATGTTATGGTACACTACTTGGATCTTTTGTCCTGCAGGAGGAGGACCAGCTGGGAAGTTTAAACTAAAAAAAACTGACAAGGAAAAAGGATTGAGCACCCCTTGTCATTACTCGTCTTTCACTCAAGACTGTAGTTTCTTGATAATGCTTTTGTTGAAACAATAATGTGGGAAAGAGATATACAATTGCATAAGGCTTCATTTATTTATTTAAGTCAGCTATGAATCCATATTTCACATATTGATTTAGGCTGCAATCCTAAACACACTTTCCTGGGAGTAAAACCCACTGATCACAAATGATCCTCTGGTGGTGGTGGCGGCTTTACTTCTGAGTAGACATGGTACTTCTGAAGACACTTACCTGGGACGATGGGTGCAATCCTAACCATGTCTACTCAAAAGTAAGCCCCATTGTGTTCAATGGGTCTTACTCCTAGAAAAGTGTCTTTAGGATTGCAGCCTAAGACTCACTGAACACAATGTGACAAACATTTGAGTAGAATGGTTAGGACTGTGCTCTGTGTGAATGCTCTCCTAACATAGGATGCAGCACATACCCTACTGGCATGGTTATATCAGTGCAGTGCATCGTTACATGGTTAGGATTGTGTCCAGAAACGAACCATCAGAAAGTGGAGGATACCTGCATATGACACCAGCCATTTAAATCTAACAGAGCTATTGTACGATTAATGGTCCAATCCCATCCAACTTTCCAACACTGGTACAACTATGCCAATGGGGTATGTACAGCATCCTGTGGTGGTGGTAGAGGCATTCATAGATGCCTCTTCAAGGTCAGGGAATGTTTCTTTACCTCAAGGCTCTGCAGAGACTGCATCAGTGATGGAAAGACGGGACAGAATTAGGCCCCAGGGTGATCATGTATTGCAGTAGTTACAATACTAGTCACATATACTTTAATATTAGATATGATTTCTAGCTGTGAGGAGATCCCACAACTCGTATAAATCAAACTTTTCTAAACAGAGCAACCCCCTTGGAAAACCACTTTTTCAAACTGAGAGGACTTTCCAAATAGCAGCTTATGATATGGCATAGGAACCTGAAATCTGAAGGAAAAAATAATAAAAATATCTCCGTTGAAATGCACAAACTCTTGGGTTTGCCTCATGTAGCTCTTTGTATTCTGGCCAAGATTTCTATTCCTTTTTAGGAAAAATAAATCAACCACTTTTATGACCAAGGCAAATGTTTGGCTTATTAGTTTGCAGGGGTCTCCAAACTATTTTGCAGGAAGGCCACCTCATCTCTCTGACACTGCATCAGGGGCCAAAAAAACTATTTTACATTTCAAATTTGAATAAATTTACATATAAGAATGTATTGGAGTGGATTACAGGGCTTGCCCAGGTGCTGGATAGAGGGATCTTGAGGCTTGCTGAGGGCTGCATCTGGCCCTTGGGTCAGGGTTTGGAAATCCCTGCATTAGAGGCAGGCACACTTTTAACCTAATACAGTGGCGCCTCACGTAACAAATTTAATTCGTTCCGGAGGCATGTTCTTTATGTGAAACATTCTTTAAGTGAAGTGGATTTTCCCACAGGAAATAATGGAAACTCAGACGATTGGTTCCACAACCCCAAAAATATTCATATAAAAATATTAACTGGATGTAAAAATGATGACAGAACACTGGGATTGAATTCAAAACATGCATTCAATGTGCATGATCCTATGAAGTCTACTTAGCTACAGTCCTAAAGACACTTTCCTGGGAGTAAGCCCTATTTAACACAATGGGGCTTACTTCTGGGTAGACATGGTTAGGAGGCTGCAATCCAAGACACCTTCAAAGTGTCTCCCCACTTTCTCCTTCTCTCCATCCTGAGCCTCTCTCTCCCTTGCTCCCTTCTGGCTAGCCCTGAGCTGCTTCCCTCTTCTCCACTGCTCTTCTCTCCCTCTGCCCAGCCACAGGAGGAACAGCATGGAAGTGTTGCTTTCACTATGGGCAGGTGCGCTAGGCAGTGCACTTTTTAAACAGGCTGCCAGCCATCGCGTCTGCCCCAACTGCCAACGAATGTGTTCTTTACGTGAAGCATTTTCTTTACGTGAAGCAGAATCCTAGAGAAATTTTTGTTTGTTATGTGAAACATACTTTACGTGAGGCGCCACTGTATAAGGAACTGTGAGATGGCCACTGCATCATAACGCTCTTTCAGACTTCTTCAAAGCAAATACCTCTCCCATCCCTTCTCTAACCAGGATCTGAAACTCTTAAAATCAGAACAGGAACCTCAAAGACCCTAATGTGCCTTAACTATATTGAGAGAAACAATTCTTAACTATATAGTTAAGTGAAGAGAAAGGAAATTCAATCCCAAGAAGGGAAGCGTTGAGTGTACACAATCCTGCAACCAACTTATAGAGCACAATCCCAACCATGTCTACTCAGATGTAAGCTCCATTGTGTCCAATGGGTCTTACTCCAGGAAAGTGTCTTTAGGATTGCAGCCATATTCTCTTAATGGAGGCTAAGACAATAATACATGAAAAATCCATTCATTTTCCTTATCAAGAGGTAGAAACCAGTATTAATTCTTACTTTTAAATCTTAAGAAAAAAAATATTAATTCCAAATCATAAATAACAAACATGCACAGAATCAAAGTGGGGAACAAGTCAAGAAAGGTAATAGAAACTGAAAAATCTACATAACTGTATATATGAAAAGTCACTCACAGACTCACTTGCTCATCAATGCCAGGCCAAAACCGGCATTGATGGAGGTACTGCTGGTCCTGCTCAGTTGGCTGGAGGTACTGCAGCACCTCCAGCCGACTGAAGAGGCGTGTGGGTGGCCACCAGCATCCGCTTGCGCGTCTCTCCGGCCAGCTGGAGAAGCATGCGGGTGGGCGCCAGAACTAGCATCTGTCTGCGCGCCTCTCCGGCTAGCTGGAGAGGTGCACGGGTGGGCGCCAGAACCAGTGTCCGCTTGCACGCCTCTGCAGCAAGCTGGAGAGGTGCGCGGGTGGGCGCCAGAACCAGCGTCCGCCCACGCACCTCTGCATTGAGCTGGAAAAGCACGTGGGCAGGCGCCGGGGCACCTAATTTTACCACAAAAGCTGGGAAAACTTACTGACCCGGCTTATACGTGGGTCAATACGTTTTCCCAGTTTTGAGGTAAAATTAGGTGCCTTGGCTTATATGCGGGTCGGCTTATACACGAGCATATATGGTAATAATAACAACAACAACAGACACATCATGGCTTTTACCTGAAGAATAAGGCTGAAATCCTAACCTCCAGTTAGGTCAGCATAAGCTCTGACATAAATCCTATGCTGACCTATGCTAACCATATGTAAAGCACTTCTGCCCCACTCTTGGGGGGGGGGGGTTAGGCCTCTGCACAGGCATACGCTGACATCCTCTAACCTCCGTGGAAAGATATGCCATGTGAGTTAGGTGAGCCTAAATTTGTTAGGATTGCATCCTAAATTCAATATTTAAAGTCTGCATCAGTTTCATTTTAGCTCACATAACTGTTATGCTGGTTCCTTAACACAGGGAAGAGTTAAATTTGTTCTTTAGACAAGCTCTGCCAAATGTCAGATTATGAATTGGAAGCAACTAGGCTTGGAATGAAGACACAGAACTTCAATGCTAGCTGTGCAGACAATTTTTTAAAATAAATAAAGGATCTCCTGCTGGCTAGAAGTGCCACTTGATGTTAAAACCTGCTTCTACGAATTCTGAATACTAACTGTAATTCAATTTTTTTCAGACACTACCATTCTTTTAACTATGAAAAGTAATGGACAAGAAAATCTAACCATAGCTTCTATACCTGATTTCATTTTGTCTTGTTAACAATAAATTTTAAAAATACAAAAAATTATAGTTAGATACTGTTTTCAAAAAATATTACAAGCAATACCGGACTTCAATACTTAATAAATATAGACTACAATCCGGAGTAACTATGGGACCTTTTACACTATAGTTATGATGCCACCCATGGGAAACATATGGGAAATGCATAGAGCAACCCAGAGTAAGTGCCTCTTATGTCTTCCTGTAGTTACTCTGGATTGTAGTGATAGACTGCAATCCTAACTTCTAGTTAGGCTGGCATAAGCCCCGGCATAAGTTCTGTGCTGATCTGGGGTGTCGCAAATATGCTGACAGGCACTTCTGTCCCACTCCTGGGGAGTTAGGTCAGTATGCAGGCATATGCCAAACTCCCCAGACTACCACGGGAAGATAGGCCAGATGAGTTAGGCCAGCCTAAATTGGGCAAGATCACACCCTCTATTTACTAACAGACTACATTTGGGATCAGATTGTTAACATTTGCAAGTGGCTACTGTAGTAATTAACTCCTTACTGTAACCACCTAAGAAATATATGAGTTTATGCTTCGTTGGCCAGAACCCAATCTGATATAAACGCTGAACAATGGCTTCAACTATCAAACCAAAGTAAAAGTTCTTCAAATTTGTGCTCCAAACTAACCTCAATGGCAGTGGTATAGCGAGGGCTAGCAATCCTCACCTTTTTTCTGAAATAGAACAGTTTAAGGACTGACCATATCCTTTAATGCACCTGCTTGATACTTTCCTAGGAAAGCTTTATGCTTTTTCTGATTGTATGCATCAATTCAGAGTAGAATTCAACAAGGTTCAAAATGTACCATTCTAACTCTGGTCACTGTGAAAGTACAGTGGTACCTTGGGTAACGAATGCCCTGGGTAAAGCATGTTCCAGGTAACAAATCTACCACCAGGTGGCGCCTCTGCCTTGGGTAACAAACTTGCTGTGGGTAACGAACACCAGCTGGCAGCTCTTTAAAGTTTAAAGAGCTGCCAGCCTGTGCTTGTTACCTGAATTGAATGGGTCAGGCAAGGGCAGGTCTATCCCTCTGGGGGTGGGAGGGTGTTTGGGGGAACTGGGGGGCCTTTTGGGGAGGTGGGAGAGTGTTGGGGGTGAGATACAGGCAGCCGCTACTCACTTTAAAAGCTTGGCTTTTGAACAGGAGGCTTCCTGAAGAGCTTTTGAAGAGGCTCAAGAGGGGCAAGAGGATGCTCCTCCCTCCAATGCAGGCTGCAGGAAGCCTGGAGTTCAAAAGGCAGGCTTTTAAAATGAGTAGCAGCTGCCTGTATCTCCCCCATTCTCCCCAAACACCCTTCCACCCCCCCAGAAGACTCCCCAGTCCTCCCAATGGGGCTTACTCCCAGGAAAGTATCTAGGAGTACAGACTCCTATCCTTGCCTAGTCTGAAGCAAGCCCCATTGTGTTCACTTGGTCTTACTCCCAAGAAAGGGTCTAGGAGTGCAGATTCCTAACCTTGCCTTCTCTAAAGCAAGCCCCATTGTGTTCAGTTGGTCTTACTCTCAGGAAAGGGTCTAGGAGTGCAGATTCCTAACCATGCCTACTCTGAAGCAAGTCCCATTGTGTTCAATTGGTCTTACTTCCAGGAAAGTGTCTTTAGGATTGCATCCTCCTAAGTTTCTTTAGGATTTGTTTTTAGGACTGCATCCTCCTAAGTGTCTTTAGGATTATGCCTTTAGGATTGCAGCCTTCTAAGTGTCTTTAAGATTGTGCCTTTAGGATTGCAGGCTCCTAAGTGTCTTTAGGATTACAGCCTTCTAAGTGTCTTTAGTCTTTAGGATCACAGCCTAAGTAGAGTTCATAAGCTCATGCACTTTGAATGCATGTTCTGAATTCAATTCCAGTGTTTTGTCATCATTTTTACATACAGTTAATATTTTTTTATATGAATATTTTGGGGTTGTGGAACCAATCATCTGAGTTTCCATTATTTCCTATGGGAAAATCCGCTTCACGTAAAGAACGTTTCACGTAACAAACATGCCTCCGGAACGGTTTAAATTTGTTACGTGAGGTGCCACTGTATGGATTATTGTATTATAATGCAAGCAATTCAAAAAAGGATGGAAATTTATGAATTTCCTATATTCCAGGAAGGAGACTATGGGACAGTTATGACTAACAAAAAATGCTTCAAATCTAGAACTATAATTGCAGTCATATGTATAAATGAAACTCCTGTATATATGGACTTTGTGTTCACTTCAGTGGGAAAAAGGATTCCCATTCAGATAGTCTTTTCTGGGTACTGACCTGTTTCTACCACTGAAATGAAAAGGGAAGCCCATCTGGTTAGCCCAGCTCCATGCCTGCATTCAAATGTAGCTAGTCTAAAAGGAATAAGTAGTATTGGAACAAATGACTTTTGAACTAAGGGTTTTATAAGACTGCAGTCCTAAGCACATTGTCTTATAGGCAAATTTATTTGAGAGTACATCCCACTAATTTCAGATAAATGAGTTGCATCCTAATTGCTTTTTTCCTTTTGCACAAGATGTTTCTTTGCACAAGAAAGAGGAATGATTTCTGCCAAACAGAAGAAGCTGTTAGAATACAGTCCAATATTTTTAGAAACTGAGGTACCACTAAAACTAATAATTTTAAAATGAGGACCATAGCTTACAACCGAAAACCAAGACATTATATCGATAATGTATTGAAATCAAAAAAGCACAGAGATATTTAGTTAACAATTTTGTCCAATGCGCATGATATTTAGAGAATGACAATCACGACACTTCCATAAGAGAGAAGTAAAAATTTTGCAAATGAAACTTACCAAGCAGATTAGTGCCTGTTCGATGCACAAATATATTTTTCTTGAAATCCGTATTTCTAGGGAAAACAACAAAACAAGCTTTGAGTGCATCAATTCTGAAAAAAATTATGTGTATAGTAATAAACTACTTTAAAATTCCATTGATTGTGGATGAAAATGGGCACCTGAATTATCATCCAGCGGAAAGCAAGAGTAAAGACAGGTGACAGCTTCATTCACTTTACATTGTACCTATGGGCACAATCTTAACCATGTCTACTCAGAAGTAAGCCCCATTGTGTCCTATGTGTTTGACGCCTGTATTTCATATTTGTGGTTTACATTTCAGTAAGTTTTATGCATACAGAAAAATTCCACATATATATCCTTAACTTGATCAAGGTAATCAAATATAACAAAGTTCAATGAAAGAAAACAAATACAGTGCATAGGAAAGTGCAGTGCATTTAAGATACTTGTAGAACAGAGTAGGTTGTGAACGTTTCATGAAAGCATTTAATGATTTTGTTCCCTGTAGAAGCCATTTGTAAAAGATTGTGAGCTTTGAATAAAATCCATAACATAGTCCTTAGTGCCATTTACAGAAAAATCCTAGGTCATCCCTGAGCCACCACAAGTCCTTTGCGCTGGATTCAAAGTGTCACAAACGTGCCATAAAGCATGTTTGCAGCTACTTAGGAGTAGGCTGAGCCAGCCCATGACATATGTTGGCTTGTAGAATCAAGTCTTAGAGAAGGTTAGTCTGTACTGGCCTAGGAGAGTGTGACAGAAAGTGATAAATGGGAAGGGAAAATTTTTGGGCAGAGGTGGGGCAGAGACGGAAAATAGATCAGGCCCAGGAGAGAGGTGGGACTGGCTGCAGCAGTGCAGGTCAGATCCTAACCCTGTCCCTGGCCTGATTTGCACCCATGAACTTGAATTTGCACCCATGAAATTGCCGGCACAAATTCAAATAGCTCCATAGAGATAGCTAGTGAGCGATACCAGATAAAGGGACAAAAATTTCCTTACTCTGAGTTGCACCATTGCTTATACCTATACCACACTAGATACAGTCTAGGCAACTTGGCCTGCCTGCATCAGCTCATTAGGACTGTGGCCTTACTTTTAAATAGCCAAATTGTCTTCAACAGGAATCTTCCTCAATATCCACTGAATTGGTATCCACTGATTTGACTCACCACTGATACGAAGGTTCACCTTTAAATGACTTGCAACAAGAAGAAAAAAAGCACCAAATTCCAATTTTCTACCTTCACATGGTTAAATTTTTAATTCCATTAGATTTCATTATTCAGCCTATTGGCTGATGAACGTGGTATAAAATCTATACCAATGCCAATTTTGGGGTGACAACGGAGGAAGCAAGCTGGAAATGGGTCATTAAAGTTATATTTCCCACTGATTTGGTATCCACTGAATTCACTGGGGGTTCTCAAAACCTGTACAACATCATCCATGCTACAAAACTTCATTTTTTGCTCAACACCATCAAAATCAAGAGTAATACATAAGTTCAGACTTATTTTTTCTGAACATCCTCTTCAATATGTTCTGTCTACTAACCTCTTATTAGAGGGAATATGATTATAGGGAAATAAAATATTGAATATTTTATTTAAGTGGGATATTGAATATTATTATTATTATTATTATTATTATTATTATTATTATTATTATTATTATTATTATTTCTTTAATTTATATTCTGCCTTTCCTCACCTGCAAGAGGGAGCTCAAGGTGGCTAACATCAGTCAGAAAAATAAAACACTGTATTTACTCAAATCTAATGTGCCATCTAATTTAATGCACACTCCCTATACTCATAATCAAAATACATTTACTTGAATCTAATTAATCATCGAATCTAATGCACAGCCTGATTTTGGAGACTAAATTTGGCTGAAACAGGTGAGCATTAGATTTGAGTAAATACAGTATTTTATTTCCCAAATGACAGAAAATTATATTCAACAATTCCAGGTTAAAAGATTAGGAAAGCAACATCTAGAATTAATGTGAAGCCCAGTGAACGGCATTGTTCCAAAGGACTGAGCTAGATTAGGGGTGTCCAAAGTTTTTGGCAGGAGGGTCGCATCACCTCTCTGACACTGTCGGGTCCAGAAAATGATTTACATTTCAAATTTGAATAAATTGAGATAAATTTAAATATAAGAGTGCATTAGATACATTACAAGGCTTGTCTGTGGGCCATATGGAGAGGTCTTGCCGTGGGCCACATTAAGGCCCCCAGGCCACTGTTTGGGCACCTGTGAGCCAGATGATCATTAGGTTCCTTTCAACTCTGACAATCTATGGTTTCATATGAGAAAAATAGAAAAGCATTGCCAGGAATGTGTTTACCATACTGCTTTGGCAAAGATTTGACTCAGTGAAATAAGGGAGACTTTCCAATTTGATTTAATGGAGGTATGGTAGGTATTGCTATATGTTTCAGAAGTAGCAGTGAATAAATTTTTCCATAAATGAGTAGTATATGTTGCCTAATCCTGCTAATTTGTTCCTTTTGATTTTTAAAAGGGTTGAACAAAACTTTTCTAAAAGTCAGATTCAAAACAAGAATCTTAATCACTCCAGTACAAGGATTTGAAATGTGCTGTGAGTTAAAAGGTTATTACAGACTTCATGTGCTGACATAATACAGGCAGCTTGGGCAATCATGAGTGTGTACAGACATGATAATTCACTGGGTGGGGACTGGGAGTTGTAGGGCAGTGACAAGGGGCCTGGTTTGGGCTACTGATCTACCAGAAAACAGCCTGAAACAGGAAAGAGCTACACATATGCTACTTGGAATGTGTGACGCAAACCCCAGCCTTGAAACAAAGAACAGGAAACAGCACTGCTGGCTGGGCTGGAGAGAAAGCATAGAGAAAAGTTTAGGTGGCCCTTCCTGACCCTCATATTCATGAGCAGCTGGGAGATTTTTTTTAAAGGAAACAAACAGGGGGTGTCGGTGTCTGGATGGGGGTGATAATAAAAATTGTTGAATCCATACAGGAGATATGCCCTACAGACAACACCCCAGGAAAGCATCATCGTTAGATCACATAACTGCAACATGCCCATTTTTTCCCCTTCCAGGCAGGTCATTGTAATTAACCTAGCTTCCTCTTACAGAACTCTTCCTTGCAACCCCCCCCAAAAAAGAACAAGCTTTGTTCAAGGTGCAAAGCAGAATCTTGATCGCAATTAAGTACCGATACAATCTTTGAAATTAAAAAATGAATAGTTAAAACTTTACTGCAATAAACTTTAATGGAACTTCCTAGCCTCTCAATATCACAACTATAATATTTTCTTATATGAAATTTCACTTCCAAACAATATAGTGAGATTATAATCTGATCAAGATGTATTACTGTACATTACCAGTACTTATTTTAGCCTGGAACACTTTAGTGAAGTTAGAAGGTAGAAATACACACATCATAATACACACATGCAAGCTACAACATCCATCTGAAAGGTGCCACAGAAGTCCATCTAATACACAGATTTTCAACCAGTGTGCCATGGCACATTGGTGTGCCACAGATAGTCCTCAGGTATGCCACGGGAGTTTGGGGAAAGTCATTTATTAATAGGAAAATTGGGGGATTTGAACAGCCTGGTGTGCCTTGTCAATGGAAAAAACAACTGATGGTCTGCCTTGACAATTTCAGTGCTTTGTTAGTGTGCCATGAGATACAAAGGTTGAAAATCACTGATCTTCTTTCATTCTAACTACTACACTATTTTTATGGTATTGTATTAGGTATAGGTACAATGTCTTATGAACAAGACTGGCAGTGGAGTCACATAGCCAGTCTCCTGTATCTGATGACACAGAATGACACAGATGACACAAGAGATGTTACTCCATGCAACTACAAATGGACCAGATTATAGCAATCAGCAGTAATACTTCATCTGCCTGCTATAGACACTTATTAATCTAATCTCACAGATTTTAAGCACTTTCTTAACCGTCAGGTCAACAGATAAAAATGCCTAGGTTTTGCTGCACCATATTACTGACCTATATTTACATTTTATTCATAGATTCAATATTCATAGATACAAATATAAAACAATTTGGATGGCTGTAGGTCAAACATCACAATCTTTCTAATAAGTCTCTCCTATGAGATAGCATCTGCAAATGTTCATCTAGTTTACTCCTTGTCATTACTTACTGGAATAAGGAAACAATCCTACCCTGATCTACTCAGAAGTTCCATTATATTCAGTGGGGCTTACTCCTAGGAAAGTGTATTTAGGATTGCAGCCTAAGTAATGCTATCACTAGCAGATAACTTTGGTGATATTAAAGAAAATGAGGTAGAGAAAAAAAAGCATGCTACTTTTTTCGTCAAGTTTCATTATTACTGTTAATTTCAAAGATCTTATTTTTTTCACAACTCCTTTGTTTCCTTTTGTTTACCATAATCAAGTCAAAGCAAAACCTGGAAGTCTGCTTGAATAAGAAGAAACTATTCCTTTGTGGTGAGGGGGATGAGGGAGGGAGGAAGTTAATCTGAAGACATTAGCGCTACAAAATTAAACACATTCTAAAGCTCAAAGAGCAAAGTTAGCTTAATATGTATCACAACCCATCACGCCATGTAGATCTGCTGCAGTGATTTTCAACCACTGAGCCACAGATCATTGGTGTGCCAAGAATTATCCACAGGTGTGCCTTGGGAATTTTGGGCATGGCCATTTACTAATAGGGTCATTGGGAGATGTGAACCCCTACTGGTAGTGTGGTGTGCCTTGACAATAGCATCTTGTCAGAGAGCTGCAAGATGGAAAAGGTTGAAAATCACTGTTCTAAAGCAACTCTCCCATAATTATCAACTCAACAAGACAAAACCACATAATGGTAAAACCATTTTAGAGTTGTTGTTTTGCTTTCAAAGAAAACAACCTTTTTACACACTTAAAACCATGACTTAAACCATCAAAGATCTCAGCGTTTCTGAGAGGTTTAAATGATCTCCAACTCACAAATTTGAGTTCTGCAAACAGCAGCACTTCCTGCCTATAAAAAAGGCTCACTGACAAGTGCACTTACAGTAACACATCAGAAGAATGGGAAGCAGGCAAGGTGACCAATTTCACCTAAGAGTTTCAGAACTGAGAAGAAAGCTGAATGCAAATATGGACTCCAAATGTATAGTTTGGAACAGGGGAGTCCACACCCTGGCACAGCTGCCAGATGTGGGCCACAGCATGTGGTTAGCGGAAACAGCCCTCTATCTGGCCTGTGGACAAGCCTTACAATTCTCTTGATTTGTCACTAATACACTCTTATTTGTAAATTTATTTAAATTTGAAATGTAAATCATTTTTTTGGCCCCAATACGGTGTAAGAGAGATAATGTGGCCCTCCTGCCAAAAAGTTTGGACACTCCTGGTCTGGAGGATTCCAATATAGGTTCCTCAAGAAGAACTGGAATTCTTGCTCCAATCATGGCACTGAAATAGGCAATTTTAATCTGACAAACATTGAAGATAAGAGCATTACACAGTCTAAAGGCACAGGAAAGCAACTTTCAGAAAGGAAGGAAACCAAAGTATTGACATTACTTCCAACTGTTTATACTTAAGGTTGCTTGTGTGGGACATCTTGCACAATTTAATTTTGGCCTAGATTTTTTTGGTACAGAGCTGGGCAAATCTTAATCTTGGATAAGGAAGTGATATGGCAGGCCATGATGTTTACATGCTATAAATCACAATCAAATGCTTTAATATAACTTAATATATATGTTTGTAAAACTAAATATTTTTCTCTTTTCATTCTTTATTTCTGCAGCATCACTTTTTTGGATTGGAGCGGTTGAGGCAGGAAAATAAGCAGCTCACCAATTGGTTAGTTGGCATGCACCTGTGCATTTCCTTCATGCATGCACACACTGATGCTCAGTCAGTCTGGAAGAAGGTTGCCACATCTGGGCTGCACAAGTGTATGTGGTTATGGAGGATGAGATCTGGATCTTAAGCCATGACAGAGAGAAGTCAGAAGGCTGGATTGGAAATACTTTTGAGGGTTGGATGCAACCCCTGGGCATTACTTTGCCTGTTGTTGCTTTGGCAGCATGTTGTGTACATGTAAGAAACACATTTGGGATAATTTGGTCCTCTCTTTTGTTTTGATCAATCAGGCCAAAATACAGATCAATCAGTTTCATTCTTACCATAACTTCTGAGTAGTATATATATACAAGATACCCATGAAGACAACTGTAAAGTTCAACAGCAATAAAGCAACTGATTTATGTACAAACTTGGTTATGTACATAAAATCACTAATGTGATTTTCTTCCCTTAAATACAACAGCTGTGGCTGCAATCCTAACCCCTAGTTACACCAGCATAATCCCTGGCATAAATCCTATGCTTACCTGGGGATGTCATAAAAGTGCCAAAGGTACTTCTGCCCCACTCCTGGGGGAGGGGGTTAGACCAGTACACAGGCATTTGCCAAACTCTCCACACCACCATAGGAAGATATGCCAGGTGAGTTATGCCGGCCTAAAAGAATTAGGATTGCATCCTGTTAGAAAGGAGATGGAACTGTATTTAAAAAATCATACCACTTTAAACAGCTGAACCCTAAAAGAGAGTGTCTTGCATTTTTGGAAAGAGGATTTCTTCTCTCTCATATCAACACATACTAGAGATTTGATTAAAGACAATCTAGATACAAAACCTCAAGACCAAACAAATGGATTGTCTTCTCCAAGTCTTAGTAACAGAATAGTTCAGCAACAGAAACTACATGTGTTTATATACTCTCTGGCTTGTTTCCTTCTTCAATGTAGAAACAACCAAAGCTGAATCCCTGATCCACATCCTAAAAGAGCTGCTTCCCTGACATCTTAATGATTTCAGAGATGTATCCAAGGTTGCAATCATGGAGGCTGTTGGAGGATCGCTGTCATCATTAAGGCATCCAATACTCTGGAGACTGAAATTAATACAAGGAATCACACTGGAACATATTATTATCCATTTGAAGAAGAAACTTATCCCAGGAGTTAGCTGCTAAGCCAGTCCAATCCAATATTCTGAAGTCTCCCAACATTCCTTTTCAAAAAGCTTCTCAGGAGAAGCAGTATTCCTTAGTAGATGCCGCTAATTCAGCCATTTCCAATCACTGTGTCATGGCATACTAGTGTGCCACAAGCAGTCCACAGGGGTGCCACAGGAATTTGGGGAAAAGTCATTTGTTAGATGCGAGTTCCTCAGTGGCAACATGATGTGCCTTGTCAAGTATGAAAACCTGACAGTGTGCCTTGACCCTTTTAGTGCCTTGTCAATGTGCCACCAGACGAAAAGAAGTTGAAAAATCGCTGCTCCGATTAAAAAAAATATATACAGCTCCAAATGGCAGAACGAAGGAAGGCTCTCAATGCCAAAGAAAAACAAATGCACACACACAAAAGAACAGAGAAAAGCACACTGCCCCACCTCCAAAGACCCAAACAGCCTCCCCCCCATCCAGTCCACTACAGATCAGAGGTTGTACATGTGAATGCCAGTTGTTGTCAACTGCAACAACATCCCTTCGGCCAGATTGGGCACGTGCTCCATCCCCAACAGAAGAGCCCCAATGGATCAAGCCAAAGACCATCTTGTCCAGACTACTGAATCTCACAATGGCCCACCTTTCAGGGAATGCACAAGATAGCAAGAGACCTGCATCCTGGTTCCCTCCTTTGTACCTGGCATTCTGAAGTAGCCTACTTTTAGAACCAAGAGGTTGCCCAGACCAACCATCAGGGCTTGTAACCACATGATGGAGTTTTTCTCCAAAAAATCTGTCCAATCCCCTCTTAAAAACTCAGTGGTACTCAGAGTGAGAGTTGGGACCCCCATGGGGAGACATGAGAAAGTGGGATCTGCCATTTTGGAATCTGGCACTAGGCTTCCCTGGTAAGTCTAATTGGACACAATGGGACTTACTTCTGAGTAGACATGGAGAAGCTTTTGGCATCACAATGATGTAAGTTGGACAGCAGAGTCCCAGACAGATTTTTAAGTTCAGAAAGGGCTGAAATGCCCAAGTCTAGATGCCATCACCAGATCCATCACCAGTGGCAAGGACTTCCACAGGCTAATCTGACTTTGGATCAAGAAATATTATCTTGGTTTGAGTGGATGCACGCTTGTTCTGGGGGGTTCACCTCTCCCATAACTTTCCTTCGCACCGGAGCTTCCATCTCTAGCCCACTGATCCAGTGGCAAGATCCCGTGCCATCACCAGATCCAGTGGCAAGGAGTTCCACAGGGTCATCTAACTCTGGTTCAAGGTCTTGGCTTGAGTGGGTGTCCCCTCGTATTCTGGAGAGAAGTTCTCCCACCCTCTCCCCAGAGCTGACACCTCTCCCACCCCTCCCCCTCAGAGCAGCCAGTTCTCCCTCCCCCTCCCCTCACTCAGCAGTGGCAGCAGAAGGTCACCGGTGAGGGCTGACGTGTGCGCCCGGTGCGCTCAGCCACCTCGCCAAGGCTCAGAAGTGGCCAAGCTTCCTCCTGCTCTGTGCCCGGAGAGGCGCCTTCCTCCCCTCGCCGACCCCCCTCTCCTCCTCCTCCCCCCCCACAGACACGTCGCTGTCCCGGGTGCCGCCAGCGACTCTCCCTCTCCAAGACTTACTTGGGGACTCTCCAAGGCTGAGCCTCTGCAGCAGGACGCACAGCAGTGGCGCTGTGGGGGACGCGAACTTAGCCTCCTGGGGGGTTCTCTCCCCCTGGCAGTCTCCCCCTGGACGTCCCCGTGGCGGGAGGGCTGGAGGGGGTCTGGCTGAGTCCCCTCAAAGAGGCCGGGGGTGCCCCAAGTGCGCCTCGGCTCTCCTTTTACGCACAGCTTTTTACGCACCAACTTTACGCACGGACTGAACTGGCACTAAGCAGCGCTGCCTCCTTCACATGACGCCGGGGCTCTGCCAGGCTCCCTTGGCCGGAGGGCTGGCTGTGAGGGCGGGAAGGAAGGGAGGGAGGGAGAGGGAGGAGGAAGGGTCGGGCCAGGGAGGGGCGCGCCAAGCAGCCAGCCAGGGCGGCTCCCCGCAGCCAAGAGCGCTTGGGCGGGGAGACCACAATGCCAGCCAAGGGTCGGGGCGAGGCGAAGCCGGAGGAGAGTCACTCCCTCTCCAAACGAGTCGGGCTCTTCCCTTCCCCCGGGAGAGTCAGCTGCTGATGAGCCCCCCCCTCAGCCACCAGCAGGGGAGGGAGGCAGGCAGGCAGGCAGGCAGGCAGGCAGAGGTGGAGCCCCGACTGGCCCCTCCAGCTGCTCCTCAGCCTCCCCGCAGTCACAGCCAGGGAAAGAGAGAGGCGGGCGCACCTGGCACCGGCCTGGGAGTTGCGCACAGTGAGCCACACGCCCGCCCCAACACCCTCCCCGCCGGTCAAGGCGGGCACCCACCTCCCCAAGAGCCCCAGGAGAGGGAAGGGAGGAGGAGAAGCTGCTGTTCCTGCTGTCTCTTTTGCCTTCAGTGGAGTAGCTACAGGGGGCGCAGCACACAGTCTCACCCCTTTAGAGTCATTCCGGGAAGGGGGGACCAGTGGCATAGCTAGAGTGGGGCGCATCAGTCAGGCTCATCCCTTTGAAGCCATTCTAGGGGGGACCAGTGGCATAGCCAGAGGGGGGATGAGCACTCAAGTTTTGAGGGAATATCACCCCTTTAGAGTCATTCCAGGAAGGGGGGGCCAGTGGCATAGCTGGAGGGGGGCGCATCAGTCAGTCATATCCCTTTGGAGCCATTCTAGGGGGGACCAGTGGCATAGCCAGAGGGGGGATGAGCACTCAAGTTTTGAGGGAATATCACCCCTTTAGAGTCATTCCAGGAAGGGGGGACCAGTGGCATAGCTAGAGGGGGGCGCATCAGTCAGGCTCATCCCTTTGGAGCTTTTCTAGGGGAAGGGACCAGTGGCATAGCCAGAGGGGGGAGGAGCACTCAAGTTTTAGGGAGTATCACCCTTTAGAGTCATTCCAGGAAGGGGGACCAGTGGCATAGCTAGGGGGGGCGCATCCAGGACATGTCCTGGAAAAAGAGGACATAAAGTCACCCTGGGCAGCTGTCAAGTCTTGGAGGGAGCCTCATCCAATTGGAGCCATTCTAAGTGGGGGATCAGTGGCATAACTAAAGGGGGACAAAGCAGTCAATCTTGGAGGGAGCCTTACCCCTTTGGAACCATTCCAGTTGGTCAGGGCAACCATATGTCCTCTTTTTTCAGGATATCTCCTCTTCTTTTAGACTTCTGTCCTGGAATCATATGGCCCAGCTTTTCTCCCCCCCCCCCCCCCCCTTTGCAGGATGGCCATATAACTGAAAAAGAAGACAAGGACCCTCAAAATGTAGGACTCCCAAGAAAAATGTAGGACATGACAGAATAAAAGCCAAAAACAGTCATATATATGACTTGCAGGTGGTTAATTTGGACACTATATTGCTTATTATTAAATTTTAAACTAATTATACAAGTTTATTAATTCCAAGGTGGCCACATGCTGCCTGTTCACAAGGAAATGTAGGAGAATGAAGATTTTTTTCCAGGACACATGGCTAAAAAAAAGAGGACATATCCTAGAAAAACACCAGAACTTGGGGGACATCCACTAAAATTGAATGTTGGGAGGGTTAGGATGGACAAGAGAAAATATTTATTTACTCAGCATGTAGTTGGTCTGTGGAACTTGTTGCCACGGGATGTGGTGATGGCATCTAGACTTGATGCCTTTAAGAAGGGACTAGACAAATTCTTAGAGGAAAGGACCATCACAGGCTACAAGCCATGAAGTGTGTGTAGAGATGGACAACCACAAAATGCCAGATGCCAGGGCTCAATGGGTCCTACTTCCAAGAAAGCATGTTTACGATTGCAGCCATTGTGAACTATACATTTACATAATAATGTAAAACTGTTATATGTGTTTTCAATTTGTGTATTAATATTGTTATCTGCCTTGGATCCCCTTGGATACAGGAGGAGGGGTATAAATCTGACAAAATGAACAAATGACAAATAAAACAATCCCTCCTGGATCAGGCCAACGGTCCCTCAGGGTCAGCTTCCTGTATCTCACAGTGGCCCATTAGATGCCTCAGGCAGCACTCCACACCACAAGAGATCTGCATCCTGGTTCATCCTGGCTTGTACCCTGGGATGGAGATTTTATCCAGAAATTTGGCCAGTTCCCCTTTTTAAGGCATCTAGGCCAGTCACTATTACCATGTCCTGTGGGAAGTAGTTCCACAGATCAATCACATACCAGGAAAAGAGATGTTTTCTTTTGTCCTCATTTTCCCAACACTCAATTTTAGTGGATATCTCCTGGTTCTGGTGTTGTGTGAGTGGGAAAAGAACATCCCTCTATCTACTCCATGTATCATTTTATACATCTCTAGCCACCTTGAGTGTCTTTCCTTTAGGAAGAAAGGCAGGATATAAATTGAATAAACCAATAAAAAAATCATACACCCCTTAAGTGCCTTTTTCCATGCTGAAGAGCCCTGAGCAGTATGGGCACAATCCAAAGTAACTACGGGGAGTCCTTGCTCCGGTGTAAGAACAATTTGCTGTGGATTGCAGTATGAATTTCCCATAGGTTTTCATTAGATGGTGCAGTAACTACAGGTACACGTAATGTCTCTTACGTGCTCCCGTAGTTACTCTGGATTTTAGGGTATATCTCACTGTGACCCACCAGAAGCCTTAGAGGGCACACTTGATACAAGATCCTGTACTCCCTTGCATCTGACATTCAGAGGTAGGCTACCTTAAAATCCAGAAGCATAGAGGCACAGGGCAGCTAGAGCAGTCCAACCTGGGTGCAAGAAATAAAGGGGTGCCTTGATGTGACACATCAGCTGGTGTCGTGTCACACTAAGATCCAAATCAGGTGTCAGAGAGACTTAGGGTGCAATCCAGAGCAACTATGGGAAGTCCTTGCTCCGGTGTAAGAACAATTTGCTCTGGATTGCAAAATGAATTTCCCATAGGTTTTCATTAGGTGGTGCAGTAACTACGGGTACACGTAATGTCTCTTACGTGCACCCGTAGTTACTCTGGATTGTAGGGTATGTATGTCACAGATGCTGATATCATGACTTGTAACCTTGATGGACTTTTCCTCCGTAAATCCTGGTAAGTCCTCTGTCATCACAGTGACCTGTGGTATGGTGTTACATAAATTAATTACATTTTGGATAAAGAAATTTCCCTTTCTCTGTTCTCACTCTCCTGCCAGTTTTAATGGATGTCTCCTGGTTCTGATGTTGTGTGAGAGGAAAGAGAACTTCCATTTGCTCTATCCATCCCATGCATATGTTCATGTGTCTCAGTCTTGCCCTCACGCAGGGCATCCTTTGTCTAGCCATGATGCTGCATTTTTTTTGCAGTTCCATGTACAGTTCAAGCACCCCAGCTTTCTGATGGTTCACTTTCTGATGGCTGTGGTCTTTCAACACCTTTCAATTACACCCAGAACTCATTCATTTAATGCATCCTCTCCTCTTTCAACCTCTCTCTGCTGCATTAAAGGCTAAAATTGCCATCTCTATTGATTTGCTTATGACATGATGATTCAGACAGAGAAAGACTGCGTGTACACTAACTTTAGCTCCAGGTCTATTCCCATTGCCAGTAAATGAGAGTCCATTAATGAGAGTGTATCCAAGAGGATGCCCTGGCTTTTCTATGCATTGTGTTCTTGCACTTGACATGAACCAGCATGCTGAGCTTTGACCCAGGATCATGTTAGCTGTGGACTTACATAAGCCTATGACATATGACAATGTCATAGGCAAAGTTGTCTTTCAACGTTAGCCTTATGTTTTTGAATAATGATGTTCTATTTTGCAGAACTGCCAAGAGGATTGCTGAGGATTGCAAACTACTTTGCAAAGAGAAGTAAAAATCCTACTGGATTTTTTAAGGCACTACCTTATTCCATTAGGTGGTCTGGATGAGCAAGAAACCTGGACATGGATCTTTAAAACTATTTTTCAGTTGTTTTTTGTTATACACAATTTTTTTTTATCCACAAGACGTTCTGGAATGGAATCCTAGTGGATAATGAATAGGATTGCCATGTGTCCTGAAAAACAGAGTCAATCCTGATTTTGGGGGATTATGTTCACATACTGGCAAAGGGGACAAAGGGTCCTGTCCTGATTTTGTGGAAAAAATTATGGCAACCCTAATAACAAAGGACACCTGCAGTTTTACTGGAAACAGCTTACTTCTTACAACAATATTTGTAACAGGAAAATAGGATAAAAGCCAAGCATCCAAGGTTCTTGAAGGACTTTATCTCTGTTTAAATCAAACCAGTCTATGAGCACAATCCTAACCATGTCTACTCAAAAGTAAGCCCTATTTTGTTTATGGGTCTTACTCCCAGGAAAGTGTCTTTAGGATTACAGCCAATAACATCTACCTGTGTGAATCTCATACTAAATCTGGAAGAAATCTGAACTTTCTTTTAAACCAGTCATTTTCAACCCCTGTGCCATGACACATTGGTGTTTTGTGTGTGGTCCACAGGTGTGCCACATAATTTTGGGTGAAGGTGGAATGTGAGCCCCCCACTGGTAGAATAGCATGCAATTGTCAAATGTAGTGGTGCATCTGACAATTTTAGTGCCTTCTTTGCTGAGGGATGAACAAGTGTGAAAACTGTTGCTTTAAACTGACATTTATTGTACTGATTGGGAACAAATGACTTCTAGGCAGTTTTGCATGACTTGATAATCCTGTCCTTAGTTTCACTGGTTTAACTATCAGTATTACTAATGGGAGGTAACATGTATAAAAGATTGCAGAACCTGACCTATAATTAGTGGTATCGTCATTAACTGCATCCTATATCCAAGCATAAATATAGGAATAGGAAATGAGTTTAGGGAGTCAGAATTTCAGTTTTAGACCAATTGCTCTTACATGAATTCAATGCTGGCCCGCATTTTGGGTTAAGTTAATATCTGCAGGGGTTTGATTCAGGGACTTAAGAATGGAATTATTGCTTGCAACACTGCCACTACAACAGTAGAAAAGCAGTTTTTGTTACTGTGATTTGCAGTGGCCATTTGTGTTGAGTCAAATCCGTGTATAAAAAATCCATGTATAACAAGGCTGGACCTGTATTTGTAGTTGGTGGATGGTAATTTGTGGCCCCAATGCTATTCAGGTGCTCGTGGTTAACACACTGTGCTGTTAACCAGCAGGCCAGGATTGGAGACCCGGTCGAATAGGGTGAGTGAGCTCCTGTCCTTAGCCCTGCGATGCCAGCTGGATCCAATCGTACTGGCTTTGCCTTTCCATTGGACTAATTCAGTGGCGTGGAGAGGGGGGATTTGCTGCTTGGGTAACAGCATATCCTCCATAAAAATCTAACCCAGGCTTTCGTGCTTCGCATGCAGCGTATGCAGCGCCGAGCACAATACCAGAGTCTTTCAAGACTGAAAGAGGCCTGCTCTTCAAGGTGTATTAGAATAGCACAGAGGGCACCAATCACTATTGGGATCACTCTGGTCTGGGATACCAAATGTAAAGGCTAAAGGGAAACAGTTTGGTTTCTATATTCAAGTGAAGAAAGATCAAGTCCACATGAACATGTGTCTTTTCTGAGAGTCACTGAACAGCTGTAATTGGTATTGCTAACTGTAGGTACTGAAGCCAGACACTTGCATTTTCCTGGGAGTGGTATTACTGTATGATTGTTTATTTTACAGATTTGTTCCTGAGAGACCTGAGGAATTTGTACTGAAGCAACCACAAGTAATTAATCACAGCAATAAAATTACAAAGGCAGTAGGACTACAGGGGCCAAAATCCAATGTTAGTCACAACAATGTACATTCAGACTATATTAACCAAGAACCACAAACACAGAGCACAATCTGAACCATGACTACGTACTCAAAAGTAAGCCCCATTGTGTTAATGGGGTTTTCTCCTGGAAAGTGTCTTTAGATTACAGCTTTATTCTGTGTTTACAGTGTATCAATTGTTTGCTTTTATTTCAAAAGTCTTCATATACGCAGTTGTGCTATTTTAAGCAAAACAGTAGTTTCATATAGAGTGAATTACAGTAGTTTTTTAAAGCTAAAATTCTGTCAGCTGAATTCTAACAGTATTTAGCCCATGTGAAGGCCCAAATCCCACATAAACATTGTCACAGTATTGACAAGGTGGAGTATAAATCAAATAAATATATTGCTTTAATGTGGTTCATTTAAACACATACTTATTATTAAAATTAAAACTGTTAATATAATTTGTTGCATGTAATTTATTAATTGCACGAAGGCTTTGTGCTCCCTGCTCACGTGGAAAAGGAGGATACTGAAGATTCCCCCCCCCCCGACATTAGATATAAAAAGAGAACATGTCTTGGAAAAAAGAGGATATAGGGTCACCCTGGCTGTAAGCCTTGTGCCGGCAGATATGAAATTGCATCCTTTTCTTTTCAACTTCATACCCTGCTTTCATTACATCCTTGCCTCTGCCCCACAGCATTTATTACTGCAGGCAAGCACAGGCAAACACATATCGTACTAACACTGGGATTTGGGGTGCATTGAATAAATATTGGGGGTGGTGCAAGGACTTGACATGAGGCTACCATTTTCGGTGTCATCTCTTACATTCTGGCTGTGAATAGTCTATTCCTAAAAGTCAGAGTGGTAAATTTTGGAAGACTATGGCTGCAAACCTAAAGATACTTTCCTGGGAGCAAGACCCATTGAACACAATGGGGCTAACTTTTGAGTAGACATAGGACTCTGCCCTCAACCCACTATCCTCTTACATGAATTTTTATTTTGAGATGTATTATTGATGAAAGATAACAGGTTACATTTTCAATGGCAAATTCAGAATGAATTTGTGTCACATTTAAAATATAGGCACCTATTGATTAACACAGTCTTGATTTACACATTTTCAGAACAGCACTATTTGTGAAATAATACCAAAAGTCTAATTTTGTTCTGGCAATTTTTGGAAATAATGCTGTCAATTAGCTGGTAATTGGTTGCTAACAAACAACCCTGTTAGGTGTAGGCAGGTTCCTGTTTTGCAGGGAGTCTCCTCTAAAGGC